>CM039728.1:50030985-51450091 GCA_022539455.1 Dendrobium nobile | reverse complement strand
GGCTCGGATTGAGTCAATTTGGTGTCCATGGGTTTGTCTTTCTGAGACGTTCAGTTTGACTATAAGTTTGTTGAAATCGGAGCCCGGATGGTCTTTGATTTAATTTCGAAAGCTTTCAACTCAATTTTGCTCTGAGATTCGTGCATAATCAAGATAATTTTTTACTGATATATCAAATAATAAAATACTATTTTATTTTTGTTTTAAAAATAAGTTAAAAATAATTTTACTATAAAAGTATTATAAATATATTAAAAATATGAAGAAAAAAAAGTTAACAATAAAAATATTAAAACTAACAAACTCTCTGTATGTCCCTCTCCCCTCTCTCTCACTCTCTCTCTCTCTCTCTGCATTTAATAATAATGAAATATCTAATATTAAATTTATTTAGTAATATATCTAAGACAATATTTAATATAATTTTATTATAAAAATTGTATATTTATAATGTTATTATAAAAATTTAAATAAATACAACGCAATTTAAATAAATATAAATTTATTATTATTTATTAAAACATTTTTAACTTATATATTAACTAACGTTATTATAACATATTTGTAAAAACAATTTAAATAAATATTGAAGAAGCGTGTAGTTGTAGACGAATAAACAATTTATATCTCCTAAAAATTTTCAGTATTTGTTTTAGTTAGAAAAATAAAATTTTCAATAGTACACGAATAAACAAGTTAAAAAAAATCATTTTTACTGTATTTAAATAAAATTATTTCTAATATTTAAATAAAATTATTTTAAAATTTATATCAAGTTATTTTGATTTAACGACTACTCTATTTAACTTATTTGGCCAATATGTTTAATATTTTGATAGCTTTAATTTTTATTTTATCTCTCTCTTTTTTTTTTGGTGTGTTAGCATAAATCATCAGTTAATGTTACAATATTTTATTAGCTCTTGAGACTTTCAAAATTGTAATGACTTATAAGTAAAATATCATTTTATATTTTTTGATTCATTAAATAAAAAATATTTTTGTTTGTGCAAAATTTGTTTAGAAATATTTGATGGATGCTTTACTCTATGATAAAGATTGGTAGTTGATCAATTAGGCCAAAACTTTTTTTTTTACTAACACAATTCTCTTCGCTTTTATATAGACTCGCTTTTATATAGAAAATTTTGGGACGACTTTTTTATTGCTTATTAAAATAGCTTTTTAATACAAAAATTTTAATTTATAGTACAAAAAATTTAATTTTTATACTAAAATGTTGCTTTAAGAAGCAATAAAAAAATCATCCCTAACAAAGTTTAAGATTTAAAAAAGAAATAGTTGTATTTAAAAAAAAATTGTGTTATGAGGATAAGTATTTATAAAAATTTACAGTCACAATTTAAATAGCTATTATAGTAATAAATCCTTAGCTTTATCAAAATTTATAATGAAAATGCACAACTTTTTATATTAAAAAAATTATATTTAGTTTATTACAATAATATATTTCAATCTTCAATAATATTATTGGGCTAAATTATTGTATAATATCAAATTTTGTCTATTAAAGAGCCATCACATCCTAATCCTTATTTGTAAAGTTTTCAATTAAATATTAAAATATAAAAAAAAATTCAATTCATATTTTTAGAACAAATACATGAATTACATAATTATTTTTTGGATAGAAATTATAGTTATAATAGACATATTCTCAAAGATTTGTTAGTGATTTTTAAAATTATTTTCTAAGGATTAGAAATTTAAATAAGAGCTCATTTGATTCCTTAAAATTAGAAAGCAATAAAGCATGATTTAAAAAATAATAAATATTCTAGATTTAGTATAGTAAATATCAACATAATTGTTTTAGTACAAATACGCTCAAAACTCCTATTAAGAAAGTAATTCATTTAGACGTTCAAAAAAATGAGATTTTGAGAATAAATTTCTCATTTTTTTTGCATCCGACCCAACGTTCAAAACTCCGCAGGTAATAATTTCTCCAACTTGAGGCCAGAAGGCCCAGAACCTTCAAGTTTAAGGCACCAAATGATTTGCTCTTTTTTTGCTCATCAATGGCAATTGCTTCTCCTTAGACGGTATAATGCTGCTGAATCGTCTCAATGTCCAAACCTTTGAGCTTCACCACGGACTCCATGTGTCCCTTGAGCGTGTGCAGCTCTCTCAGCCTGTAAAGGTGAAAATAATCTCTTAGCCATTTCATCAAACAATTTACGGGCGAAGTATCGATTCTACACTTACCGTGCTACTTCTGCACGGCGCTTAGCCTGCTCGGCGATTTCGGAGAGCTCGTGATAGCTGTTAGTATCATGGAAAAGGTCGGAGGTCTCGACGGTCTGAAGTCCATGAAGCGTGCGTTGCGCTGCGGCCCACTGTGCCTCGCGCTCGCCTTTCCCGTAGTCCTTCTTGTTCGTAAACGCAGTCTTGTTCTGTAACAAATTATCCCACGCCTTGCCGCTTAAAGTGTGGCGGGTGGTGAACTTGAGTACGTCGAGAGGAAAGTAAGTGATGCAGCTGAAGATCCAAATCACGCCGGCCCATCCCCAACCGATCCCTTCTATTCTGGCGAAGCTCCAGGAGGCGTACACGGCGATCACCGTCGCAACTAACTGCGCTGCGAGGAAGGCGGTGACGAGCAGCATCCCAGGCCGTTCAACGAAGGACCAGCTCCTCGACCTTGTGACAAAGATAAGGGCTTGACTGATTATGCTTACTTGCAGGTAAAGCGCCGCGGTGAGCTCGTCGGCTTTTTCTTTAATAGGATGAACCCCGAATTTCTCCTGCAAAAAAGATTGAATTTTATGTAATAAGAAGTGTTTGATGAATTGCGGGTAACAAGGATAAATAGTAATTAATACTGACGGTGAAGAAATCGGTATCGTGGGCGAGGTAGAAGAAGATGACGGTGATGAGGGCCATGTACGCGCCGAGGACGACACCCGTAGCGAAAATCTCCTTCAGCTTCCATGAATCCGGAACAGGGGATGGCTTCACGCGATCCTTTGAGATGGTCATGATGGTTCCATCGTTGAGGATGGCGATGATGAGAACCATGAAGGGGGAAAAATCGAAGCGCCAGATTAAAGCGATGAGCATGAATCCTAGAACGATTCGAATGGTGATGGACACGGCGTAGATGGTGTAGTTCTTCATTCTCTGGAAAATGGCGCGACTTGTCAACACTGCGCTTATTATTACGCTCAACCCAGGCTCTGTTAATACTATGTCAGATGCGCCCCTCGCCGCGTCGGTGGCGTCGGCCACCGCAATACCGATGTCCGCCTTCTTTAGCGCCGGCGCGTCGTTGACGCCGTCGCCGGTCATTCCGCATATGTGTTTTCGTTCTTGAAGCCTCCGCACAATCTCGTATTTGTGCTCCGGGAAAACTCCGGCGAACCCATCGGCTTTTTCAATGAGTTCGTCGATTGGGATTCCGGTTAACTCTGTTGATTTTTCTCCGAGCAGAGTTGATGAAGGGTACATGTTGGTTCCCATCCCGAGTCGCCTCCCGGTCTCCTTCCCGATCGCGAGCTGGTCACCGGTGATCATCTTGACGTTGACGCCGAGGTTGAGAGCCCGTAGAATGGTTTCAGCACTGTCATGCCGTGGCGGGTCGAAGACTGGGAGCAGACCGAGGAACTCCCATGGATCACCGGCGCTGTCCTTCGTCTTTTCAGGAATCTCCTGACGCGCCACGCCGAGGGATCTCAGACCGCGGTCGGCGAATTTGTCGATTAATGCATGTACTTTCCTGCTAGCGTCCTCTTTAAGGCCACATAGCTCGATGATCTGCTCCGGCGCGCCTTTACTGGCCCGATGCCACTTCCCCTGTTCGTCGATATAGGTAATGGCGGTACGCTTCTCAACAGGGTTGAAGGGTAAGAAATGAACCTCCTTTATCCCGGCGCGTGCCTCTTTAGGGTCGGCGAGCATGCCGACAATACAGGCGTCAATGGCGTCCTGATTCTCGACACGGGATGCTCGTGCGGCGTACAGCAAAACACCGTCTTTGTCAACATCCTTGGTAAAAAGTTCTATCATACTGCGGTCAACGGTGAGCTTGTTAAGCGTCAAGGTGCCAGTTTTATCTGAACAGAGCACATCCATGCCGGCCATTTCCTCAATGGCGGTCATCCGCTTGGTAATGGCACCTTGTTGCGACAACCGGTGGGATCCGATCGCCATGGTGACTGAAAGCACGGTGGGCATGGCGATGGGGATTCCGCCGATGAGGAGGACGAGGAGATTATCAATGCCGTCGCGGTACAGCCGGTGCTGGACAGGGTACATGACGATTATCTCTACGAGCATGCCAATGGCGATGGAACAGATGCAGAAGTTACCAATGGCAGCGAGAACCTTTTGGAAATGTCCGACGTTGTTGGTGCTGTCGACGAGGTGGGCCGCCTTGCCGAAGAAGGTGTGGACGCCGGTGGCAATTACGATGGCTTCGATCTCGCCCTGTTTGCAGGTGGAGCCGGAGAAGACTTCGTCGCCGGGGTGCTTATTGACTGGAAGAGATTCGCCGGTGAGGGCGGATTGGTCGATCTTAAGCGGGTCTCCTTCTAGAAGACGAGCATCGGCGGGGATGATATCCCCGAGCTTAATGCTGATGATGTCGCCGGGAACGAGAATGGCGGCGTCCTGCTCCGACCACCGGCCGTCGCGGAGGACTTTGGTCTTCGGGGCGAGTCCAGCCATCAGCGCGGCCGCAGCGTTACCTGTCGATGCATAATTTAATCAAAATGTGGCTCTAATTACCTGTTGATTAAACATTTCCAAATTCCGACATTACCAGCATTATTCTCCTCGATGAAGCTGATGGTGGAGTTGATGATGAGCAGAACGACGATGCCGACGAAATCCTGCCAGTCCGGCGGCTTTCCACCGCCATTTGCTAGGAAAATGGCCATCAAAGCAGCGCTCTCCATGACCCATGACAGGGGATTCCACATGAAGCCGAGGAACTTAAGCAATTTGCTCTCCTCCTTCTCCTCGAGCTTGTTAGGACCAAAGAGCTGAAGCCTTAGCTCGCCGTCGGAAGAGGTGAGACCATTGCGGGTGCATTTGAGCTGGGTGAAGACTTCCTCAATAGGTATGCTTTCAAGATCCACCGCCTCGTTCTTGATGTCCTCCAAAGACGCCATTTTTTTTAATTTAGAGAAGGAATTGAAGAAGGTTGCGGTAAACTTCGCTGGGCTGGCCCCGTCGGTGCTTTACGCTTTACGCTTTACGCTTTACGCGGCGGGTTCAGGCCTTCATGGATGAATTGGGAGGAATTGGGGGGCGACTGCACACGGAAGCGAAGCCCGAAGATTTATGCGGAAGTAATGGCAAATTGGCAATAGTGGCTGGAGGTGGATGGTGGAGGTCGTTATTTTCGTTTTTGAGGTTGTTTATTTTCTGTGTGGCGGAGCGGAGGCTTTGGCCGATTTTGCTCGCCGCGCTGGGAAATTTTGCCTATATATATATATATATATATAATATATATATATATATATATATATATATATATATATATATATATATATATATATATTTAAAATCATATGTAACATAATTTTAATTATTGCGTGGGCTTAAATGAAAAAAACAATGTTGCAATCTCAAATAGGTTTCGCTTGAATAAGTAGGGGTGTCAATTTCGGGTCACGGGTCGGTTCAGGTCGAATTCAGAACTGATCCAGCATTATTTGGGTCAACCCGAACCCAACAAAAATGGGTTGGTTTTTCGAACTCGAATCCAATCCGCATTCTGATTCGAGTCAACCTAACCCGTCCCCAGCACGGCAATGCTTGTAGCAGCGGGTCGACAGCAGCAGGTCGGTAGGGTGGCAGTTGCGTAACAGCTTCGTATCTTGGGATAAGATGGCACAAAGTTGTAATGGCCAACCAGCGGGGAGGCGACGCGACAACGAGGATGCCACGCGCGCGTGTGTGTGTGTGGGGGTGCAGTCAGCTACACAACATGGTGGGCAAATCAAAGCGGACGCAACTCGTGATTGACCTCAAGCACCTGTGGTCAGCTGCGGTCACACGAGCAACGATCAGCAGGTCATTCATGGGTTTCCGTGTCAACCCGAACCCGACCCAATTTTTAAAACAGGTCGAAAATCCTAACCCGACCTAATTCAGGTTCGGGTCAACTCGAACCCAACATTTTCGTGTCGGATTTTCGGGTTGTGTCAAATATTGACACCCCTAAAATAATGTGAGTACTAAGGTCATCTCTAACTGAACTTCATATCTATGTTTGACGTCGGTGAACTTTTTCAATGGAATAACAACAGGATCGCCATTCTCTGAACAGTGCAAATTGTTCAACTTATTTTTGACAGAAACAGATAAATCAGAGGGGGGAAACGTTAGCGCATGTGGTTGATAAATAACATACATGAAATATTCTTTTTTGTGCTAATAAATAGAGTTCGGTTGAAAATGAATTACTAAATTTTGAAGTATTACTGTATTTTGGAGTGAAAAATGAGTTTTTCGGTTGGAGATGATATTTTGTTACAAATCTAAAATGATGTGAAATTAAAATTTTTTTATCTACAATATAATGTTTTATTTAGATATGATGTATAAGGTTCATACATAAATGGGGCATAAATATTCGAGTCAAGTTTAGTATTTGTCTAATCGAGCTAAGCTTGTTTATTTTTTTTCAAGTTCAAACTCGATTGAGCTTATTTATTGAACTCAAAATTAGCTCACAAAAAATATTTTAAGCCTGAGCTTGTTTCAAAAGCTCAAGCTTATCTCGATTTTTAAAATTTTAAATTGAAAATTTTAAGAAATAATTTACAAAAGTTAAAATATATTATGTAATACTAATTTAAAATTAAAATGTGTACATATCTAGTGAGAACAAGTCTAAAGTTCATGATTAATGATGCAATGTACCTTGACGAGTATCAAATAATTGAAGGATTGATGAAAGGCATTAGTAGATTAGTGGACTAATGAGTCTCCTAATGCATGCCTATCGAATAAGCATCAAACAAATCAAATCAAGATGCTACCTACTCATGCATCAACCAAATGAGTCCTTATACTACAAGAATTTACTACATTTGAATGCCACAATTAGGAGAGATTATTGCATCCGGTCACCGGACGCGGAGAATAGGTTCGGACATCCAATAAAAATGTGCCACGTCATCTGCGCTTTTGACTTGCGCTTTGATTGAGCTTTAATTGCGCTTTAGTTGCACTTTGACTGCGCTTTACCTGAGCTTTTTGACTTACGCTTTGACTGCGCTTAATTTAAAATAATATTTTATTAATATCCGAACCCATCTCTCCGTCCGGTGACCGGATGCAATAATTTGCCCACAAGTAGAGCTACATGCAAATAATATGAGTACACAATGATGTACTCGCCTAAAAAATGGGAAAACACGGCTAATATATAATTATATGCTTTAGCACATTCGCATGTAGCTCATACACATATGACTCTTCTATAATGATTTCTATATTACCTTACGCATGTGTATTCTTCAAAGGTTAAAGTTTCATTTGGACAACTTTTTTATTGCTTTGCTCTTTAGATCACAGTTATAATTTTTTGTTTCGTTACTATTTTTTCACTTCTCTCAAAATATTTTTATAGGATGAAGCTACTTCCTATATACAATAGTTTTAAGAAGTTATTTTCTCTATAATAATTTTATAAAATAGTAAGAAAGTCATTCCAAATAAAATCTAAAAGAATAATTAAATGATGGAATTTAAAGGGTTTGTCAACATGGAGAAAAAATAAGGGGTAGAGGAGGGAGGGAGAGAGAGAGAGAGAGAGAGAGAGAGATTGCAATAGTCTGTATTTTGATCTTGGTAAAAATTTTTTTTTTTCTGGAGTCATTAAAAATCCATATTACAAGCTTTCTTCGTCAGAGCATTGAGATTGTAATATTTTAATTATACGATTTTTTTTACAAAATGTTAGGCACTTATGAAATCTTTAAAAAAATTAATACTTGTTAGTATAAGTGGAGATTTTGGGACCAATATGTGTCCATTTTGTATACAGATTTCACCAATATCTTTGATATAAAAATATAATTTTATAATGTTCTAAAATCCAAAATGATTTATATGAATTTTATATTGAGAATTTGATTAAATTAAATATTTATATTGTATTATATTAAACTAGCTTATGCATTACTTAAGAATCCCTTTTCCCATTTCACATTTGTCAAGAGAGAGCTCTTTAGGAAATTTAGAAAAAACTGAGGAGAGAGAAAAGAGAAGTTCATATTTGGAGGTTGTGGAGTGATTTTCTTCTTTCGAGCTAGTTGAGAGATTTATGCGTCTCACTATAAGGAATCATTACCATATTTCTGATTTCAAAGATTTTGTGTTTTTTAATATTTTGTTGATTTAATTTGTATTTCATTTATAAAAAAATGAAGATAATTTTATATTAGTAAAATTTCATTGTGTAACTTTTTATATGTTATAGAGATTGAGATTATAAATATTTTAAGTATTTATTTGATATTTTTATCATGTGATTTTGAAAATAAAATAATTTTTATCTACTTAGAAATTTATTTGAATGTTTAAAAATAATGATTTAATTTAACTAAAGCATTTTAATGTTATTTTATGCAATATCTAGTAATTTGATTAAATTTTAAAAAGGTAAATTTTTGTTCAGTATGATTTTTGTTATTTATCATTAGAACATTTTGACACTTTATAAAATAAGCTAAATTATAATTTATTAACAACAATGTAATAAAAATGAATGTGAATATGCGATTGAGATTACTATTATAATAATGTGATAATATTGAATGTGTAAAAGATAAGTAAGGATGGGTTGATCTGTTGGTTAGAGACTAATTGACTTGTATAGAATGGTGGGCTGACGGGCTTTTCTTTAAATACTGTGATTTGATGTTATTCGTTGCTGATTGACATGATACACTAATTGAGAGTTATAAGAAGATGATTACTATGTCAATAGATAAAGAATGATAACTCTATTTACCGAGTGAATAATTTATTGACACTGATACAAAACTAAAAAACACTGTGATAGTCAGAATACTTGTTTAGTGTTATTATTTAAATGAATATTATTGAGATATTAATCATATTAGTGTTATGATTTATTGATACAAAAGTATGATATATATATATATATATATATATATATATATAATATATATATATATATATATATATATATATATATATATATATATATATATAAATATAATATATGAGCGAGTGATATGCAGGATATTCTGAGCATGTGGTTTAGATACTGATTTAATACTAATATTAAATAATTGGATTGCCTATGTACACTCATATATGATTTTATTGTCTTGATATGATTTTGAAAGTCCTCAATAATTTGGTTTTACTACTTCATACGATCTCTATTGATTGATAGTAGTGTACGAAGATTATTTATAGATTTGACACTCGTATTGATTTATTGACTTTCATACTATTTTATTTTATTGTTCATAGATTTTATTACTACTGCATATGAGTTTTATTATTTTAGCACTGATTCAATGATCATATGAATGCTACTGCTATGATTTAATCCATGACATGCATATTGCTCTTTTATTGTGCTATGAATTTAGTTGTAGATTTTGGTGATCTATTGACTTTTTAGCTCATTACATGTGGTTGAATGATTTCATTTCAGGGCAAAAGATCATGAGAGTGAGGCTGGATATGATTCTTTTAGGTTCATGTTCTTTTTATTTTAGCTATTCTTTTATACTCATGACATAATAGATGTGTGATGATTATATAAATCCTGAGTATAGTATATGATTTTGGTGATTGAATATAGAATTTATTTCTGTTGTTTATTACTGATACATGATATTAGATAACTCTGATTATTATTTATTAAAAAATAAAAGAATATTTTTTTCAAATTAGATTATGGGGCATCACACAGACATAGAGAGAGAGAGAGAGAGAAAGAGAGAAATCTCTCTACTATTGTTCTTCCTCCCTATCCTAGTGCAGGGAACCCCAAACCCACATGTTTGTTAAAGGCTATCTTTTTCTATTCAAATCTTCATCTCCCGTCTTTATAATAAGGATTTTGTCTTCTTATTTTGCAATCTCCACAAAGTACTTCCCCTTCATATTTCTACAATTTTCAACAATAGAAATCATGGGAGTCAAAAAATTTGAAGGTGAGAATCAAACAATTGGACCCGATTAGATCATTCATGATTGAGGTAGCCAAAAAATAAACAAAGAAGATGAGAGGAAAAACACACTTTGGCATAGTAGGTGTGCTTCGACTACAACCATCAGAACATAATATTCAAGATCTAATATATACAAATGTGTGTATAAATTTGTTCAAAATCTTAAAAAATATAAGGGTTGAAATCAACACGATTGATAAGACTAACATCTAGAAAAGAAATTACTAAATCTATTAGCTCCATTACAATATAATAAGTTCATATATATTGTGGGTAGCATGCAACTTACCAAAGAAAAAGATTTTTTAGAACAAGGAAGTGTGCCATTACGATGACTATAATAACATGGACTTGTGCCATTGAAATGGCTAGTAAGATCTCAATCTCTTTTGACAACTTAACTTGTGTTTATATTTAATTTATTATTCAAATGATAATAGATTATGCGTATGAAAGTTAACAAATATATGATCTTGAGAGGCACATACATGATTAGTAATTTCTAGGAGTCACACTTGTTACTAAGGGTGTCAATTTTTGACACGACCCGAACCCGACCTGGAAAAATCCGGGTTCGGGTCATTTCGGGTTCGGGTTGAACAAATCAACCCGTTTTAAAAATCGGGTCGGGTTCAAGTTGACCTAGCAACCTAAAATTGACCCGAAAGTGACACGAAAACTCATATTTGACCCGAAACCCGAGATTGACCAGTTTTTTATCCCGAAAATCGAATATTGACCTGATTTTTGACCCGAAAATTAGCAATTTTAAGTCAACTTTGGGTCATTCGTGTCATGTCGGGTTGACCCAGACCTGAATCGGGTTGGGTTCGGGTCCGAAAACCTAACCCGTTTTTAAAAATGGGTCGGGTTCGAGTTGATCCGAACAGTGCCGGGTCAGTTCCGAGTTCGACCCGAACCCGACCCGCTGACCCGAATTGACACCCCTAGTTGTTACCATATAACTAGAAAGAATGGATTTGGAGTCATGTGGATGGAGGTGGCAAATGACTTCTTGAAATGAGGATTAAGGTTAGGGTTTGAGTTAATAAAAGGTTTTGAAGAAGTAGAGATCAAATTATAGAGATTTGGACAAGGAAATATCAGAGAGACTGATGTAAAGAAATAGTTTATGTTATCTCTGGCACAACCATCTAAGGCTTCGTTTGGGACGATTTACTCAATGTTTCTTAAAACATATTTCTAATATATAAATTTAATTTTTTTTATTTTTGTATTAGAAAATTACTTTAATAAGTAGTAAGAGAGCCGTCCTAAGTTTTCCTTTTCAGATCTCAATCACAATTTTTAATAATACATTCTATTTTTTGTTGGTTTTAAAATTTTTTTTTTACTAGAAAGCTATTCTCTACAACAACTTTAAAAAGTTATTTTTTATAATCAACTTTACAAATCAATAAAAAAATTATCCCGAACAAAACCTAAATTAAACTAATGTTTTCTTTATTGTTTTAATCTCCTTATTTTCTTAAATATCTATGCAAATGCAGGTTTTTTTAGGTAACCTTAGAAGTGCTATAATTGCTATTAATGGGCCATACCTGTGTCAGGGAACCGTGTCAAATGGTTGAGGCAAAGGACCTGCCTAGTATCAAAAACTATTGTTCTATAGACAGTTATCTCATATATGTTAGCCTAAGGAAATTTCTATTTTTTTAGCTCACACACACAAAAAAAAAAATCATGATCATCTAATTGTTGTTATACAGTGATAGAATTAGAATTTCAAACAAAAGAGGGTAAAAGTATTTAACCATAAAAATTTCACATTATATGTAACTATATATGAAAGGTTCGTTTGGGTCAGCTTTTTTACTGCTTATTAAATTTTTTTTAAGAAAATTATCCCAAACGAAGCCAAAGTTTTTTTTTTGTTTTAAATCTAGTGGTGATTCATCCCTTTTGTGAATTTCACTTTTATCCATAAGGACATATTTGAAGTCATATGCTTGAGAAATTTTCTTTCAATATGTTAGAGAGAGAAAAAAAAGATAGCTATGCTACACTTCAATTAATCTCCATGCATGAACAGTTATCCTATGAATATTCACATCACACTTGCTTCCTATTGCAAACAAGAAATATGAGAGCCCTTATACATTGAGGTGACCTTTGCTAGGAAAGTAGCAGTAGTTGGGCCCTTTGCATGCATGAGTAAAAGAATAGTTTGGCTGGTCAATCACATGGGGGTGTCCCTTCCCTAGGGCGAATTATTACCTCGGGTCATCCAATCCAGACGTGTCACATCACCAAAATACATTGTGGCACAGCATATTTGGGTGATTTGGCGCGTATAGATTGGTGTCCGGACCAATCCGAACACCGGACATAATAATTTGCCCTTCCCTAGGATTAGGTGATATTGCTTTGAACTAAGGATATAGGATATTTAAGTCAATTAAGACAAATTCCTACCTCATCAAATATACAAGATTTGAACCCATGCCAAGATCTCTTAGTTGATAGCCAAAGCTCCCAACAAACAGACCGAGATGAGCTGCGTGACTAAGGACACTTGATACAATGGCTTTTCTATTATATTTTTATAGGAAAATTTTAAGATCAAGTATAATTATTAATTATTATATTAAGAGTTTATGTATGTTAACAAAAAAATTTAAAATAGACAAAATCATCCGTTAAATGGGTGACTTATACTAATTAGGATTAGTTGAGTCAGTTAACCGTTATACTGAATAGACGAGAAGAATGAGTAAATGGTCAGTGAGACATAACAACATGAAGGTGCAGAAATTGAGACTTAACAAAGAGGTATTAGTTTAATTTGAATTTTCTTTCTGCCTATTAACTTCTATGTAATGGTGTGGTGTGATTAATTATGTGTTAAACGTTAAATATTGGTTGTTTTTATTATATTTCATAGCAAATAGATTAATTTATATGGCTGTGGCAATGTTCGATTGCCGGCGGGGCCAACAAGATGATGAAAAAGATGGAGGTCTCTATTATTGGAAAAATTATTACGTCCGGTGTCCGGATAACAAATCCAGACGCGCCACATCATCAAAATATATCGGGACCCAGTGTATTCGGGTGACGTGGCGCGTCTGGATTGGGTGTCCGGACGTCCGATGACTGGACGTAATAATTCGCCCTATTATTGGTGGCCATAGGATGGTCATGGTGATTGCCAATGGCGCCAGATGTCAAGGGCTGCAGCAACTGGCGATTGCCGGCAATGGCGGCGATTGTGGGCGATGATGATGCATTCTGCCTACATTGATATAATACAAGCTATTTTGAGTATTTTTAGAAGTTAATTTATTATTTAAAAAAATAAAAATGTATTTTAAAATAATACAAGAAAATATGTTTATTCAAAAATAAAAAAATATAATTGATAAGAAATTGCCCCCAAACTAAGCAAAGCCAAACTAGCTAATTAAGATTTTGTTTGGGATACTTTCTTACAGCTTTTTAAAACAATTATTTGATAAAAATTTTATTGAAATAATAAAAAAAAATAATTGGCAAAAATTCCCAAATGAAACCTAAATAATTAAATTCAAATATACACAAACAGAGCTTGGCAATTTTTTTTACTAATTTGTTCGATTTTAATTTCAGTGGCTTTTTGCATTCCTCTGAAGAGAACTGATGGCCAGAAACTGTAAAAAAATCTTAGGGATCCTGTGATACTTTTAGAGGTGATTGTGTCACCTTTGTCAGCTTCTTCCTTTTTCTCTAAGAGCATCTGGAACCAAAAATCTCATTTTTAATTTTAAAATGTCGTGATACTAAAAAAATGTCGTGATTCATCTCCAATCGAACTCCATTTTTCCTCCTTTTGCAGATAATGGCCTTCTCTTCTTTCGCGCGACAAGTTCGGTAGAGACATAAAAATGACGTAGATGAATATGGTAACACCAATATTGGCGTCCCATTGTTCTCCCATAGCCAAATAGCGGAAGTTTTACCGTTCGGCTGAAGCTGACGAGGGACGCCATTCAAACGTTTGGAGCTCGAGATGTCCTTAATAAATTTTTTTACTTTAGCTTTTTCTCTCTTAGTAGTTTTTTTTTTTTTAACTTCTTTTATATTCTTCTACTTCTGCTGCTATCTGCAGCTACTTGAAATTATTGGATGTCATATGACAGGGAAATGACAATCAAAAGGGAGCTCGTGAGCGTGTTGTCTAACAACAGCAGGTACAACAGCAGGTGTAAACGAGTCAATGTTAGGAGAAATTATTATTTATAGAGTTAGAGGTAGCTACATTTTTTTTTTTTGGGACATTTAGGCCATTTAAGACAAATTCACACACACAATGCATACACATAGACTCGAGCCCTGGACCTCTTAGTTGGAAGCCTAAGCTCTCAACCAATAGGCCAAAGAGAGTTGTGTGTAGCTACATCCGTACTTTTAATTAAATAAAGATATGTAATTTTTTTAACGTGAGTCAATTATACGAACTTTTAATAGAACACCTGACGTAGCTCTACAGCCGGACGTCAATAAAATATCGCTACATGTTCTTACTCTTTACCATGCGGCCCAACGACCCGACTCGGACTGGAACCCGGTATTGCTATGTTCGTGTATTGCTAGGTATTGCTTGACAATAATGAGAAATATCGATCTTTCAAGACCAATACCGAGCAATACCTACCAAAACTGGGGTATTGCTCGATATTGCTAGGTATTGGTAATGACATAATGGTATTTTTTTCTCTTTACCGAGCAATACCGAGCAATACCATGGTATGCACAAATCAGCTAATACATAGCAGTATCGGGTTCCGGTCCGGTCCGGGCCGGGTCGTCGGGCCACACGGTAAAGAGTAAGAGCACGTGACGATATTTTATTGGCGTCCGGATGTAAAACTACGTCAGGTGTCCTGACCTAATAAAAGTTCCAATTATCCGGCCCAACCTTTAAATTCTCCTTATACATATTATACATATTATGTATAAATTTTAAATTTAAATTAATTTAAGAAATAAGTTAACAAAAGATTTTAAAAAGGAATGAATATAGAATTTAATTATCTGATTTAAATAGAAATCAGAACTTTTGACAGTGATTTTAAAAGAAATTGGAACACGAAATTACGATTTCTTAATAAGCCGGATTTTCATGTGCTGATTTCTTAAGCCAAATTAAATTAATTTTATTTTGACTTATATTTTATGGCATTATGGCATTAAATATTTAAGAAATAAATATTTAAAAAATGGCATTATTATTATATTTAAATTTATCTATTAGATTATATAAATATTAGATTTCTTTTAAAAATTTATTATTAGATTTCTTTTACAATATTAGATTTCTTAAATATTTTAAAAAATAAATTAAATTTCAAAAATATACTAATAAGTTATAATTAAAAAAATAAGCAAAACAGTGTAAATAAAAAAATATATAAAAAGTAAAATTAATTTAATTTTTTTTTTAAAAACATAATCACTTTTTACATTTAGTTCAAAAAAAAAAAATATAAGACAACAATTTAAAACATAATCAATTAATTAATATGCAACGTGTTTATAAAATATAAAACAAAATTTCATTTACTTTTTATAATAATGCATACTTCAAATTAAAAATAGGTTGCCATGAAATTCCGGTTTCTTAGGAAATTCGAATTTCTTAAGAAACTATAATTTCGTGTTTCATTTTCTTTTAAAAACATGGTCAAAGTATAAATCGGATAATGAAGTTAATGTTTCTATTGAAATTAGATAATTAAGTTCCGTATTTGCTCAATTTTAAATTATTTTGTTAACATGTTTCTTAAGCTAATTTAAATTTAAAATTCACACCTTTTTATAAAATGCCCCCTCTTTAATTAGAGTTCGGACATATAGCTAGGTTAGGACTCCACAGGTAATTACTTCTCCAAAAATTATTCTGTGCGGACACCGAACGTTGTTCTGAGACAACCAAAATGCACCATGTCACCCCTATGCTTGGTACCGCGGCTCGATACCGGTCGGTACAGTTGACATGGCTTATTCTGGTTGGTCTCCGGACGACATTCTGCGTTCGATGCCCGCACAGAATAATCTCTCCCGTGTGAGAGAGTATTTATGTGTGCATATTTAACTCGTTTGAATTCACGCTAAACAAGAGCAAAATTTGAACAAAAGAAAATAAATAAAACTAGCTGATATAGAATAATCATTTTACTTATATATTGATCAATTAATAACTTTTTAAATATTAAAGTAATAATATATAATTGAAAAATATTTTTATTTATTTTGAGAGAATAACAAGTTGAACATTATTAGAAAAAATCTTATTTACTTTCGGCCTCTTAAGAAAATAAACATACAATAATCATCATAATGAATGAAGGAATCGAATATGAGTTTATTAGAGAGTTGAATGGGAGTCGTTTGTTAATGATGAACTTTATTGCCAGCCTAAATAAGGAGAAATTATTAGTGCGGTGACCGAGCGGTCCAGAGGCGAATAAGGACATGCCACATCACCCTGGTACACAACAAATGATGAGGTGAGGCATCCTGATACTCCTCTAGACAGCGTTCGGTGACCACACATAATAATTTCACTTAAACAAGAGAGATTTTATTCATAATCGTTGTTATTCAACCAACATATAGTCTATAGAGAATAAAACCTTTTTAAGCTTTGCATATTATATAAGTTATTAGCCACACCCTTGTCTGCGGAGCATTTTGATGTCCTTTTTTTAAGCCCTCCTCTCTCTATTTTTCTCTTTGTGTTTGTATATAACATAAAATTTTACATGTCAAGCCAATTTAATTTTATAAATTTTAAAACTTCTTTTGCTTCTTTATCTCCTTTTAAAAATCTGATTTGAACATCAACATCATATCTTTTCCCACTCTATGGGATCAGCTATATTAATCTTTTTTTTCCATTGTGTTTTATTAAGAGTTAAATTCTTACTTAAATATAATAAACAAATGTAATTTTTAGTACTTTCTAAAGTATTTTTATGTTTATCTTTACTCTTTTTTAGCATAGACGCTTTAAGTGACCAAATCATCTAAAGCGATTCTCTCTAATCTTATCTGCCACTAGAGCTACTTTAACTTTTTTACTTATGTACTACAATCAAAATTCTGTCTTTCAGCGTAAATCCATTCATCCACCTAAATATTCTCATCTCTGCAACACTTAACTTAATTTTATGCTTCTCTTTTATTGACCAATATTCTGAGCCATAAATCATTGCATATCTCACCACCAGCTTATAAACTATCAATTTTTGCTTGAGTTTCTTAGATTCTTTGCTATCTTAAGTTTTTTTCTTAGATTCTTTGCTATCTTACCTATGGATCTGTTGAAATTTGTATTTGTTTTATTGCAGCATATTGCAGATGCTTTATGCTGGCGATGTGGTCTTTGGAGTTTATGAAACTACAAGACAAAGTTTAACAATTGCCTTTCAGATGTCTCATTATTTCGAAGATTGTAAAGTCTGAAGCATCAGTCGTTTAATTTAAGTTATTAACTGATGCCTTTCCATACATTTTCTCTATCAATTTAAAAATCATGAGAAGTCATTTGGTATGAGATCGTGTGGCTCGTTGGTTGAGCGAAGTTTTTTGCTCCCATGTGGCTCATGTTCGAATTCTCTAGCTGACAAAAAAAAAGTCATTTGGTATGTCAACTTCATCAAAGCGATATATTTATTGTTAAAAAACAGTAAGAAAGCTGCCCCAAATGAAGCCTTAGTTTTTTTATATGAGGTTGCTAATGCTATTTCTTCTTATTTTGGCATTCATACGATGAATAAATTGATCATAATTAATCTTAAAATGAGAGTAATATAAATTTTAATTTAATATTCTTGTGTTAAACTCATTTTAAGATAAATTTAATGAATTTAAAATTCATTTTGACTAACTTTTGATTATAATATATTCTCTATTTTTATGTTCATGCCCCGCCTTTTAAGCTCTTGCTAAAACTTGCTAATCATCATTGTTAATTTTGTTTTATTTTTTCTCTTAGTTAGAGGTATAAATGAGTCCAGTTAAGCTCGAGTCACGATTACTTGAGATTGGCTTTTCTAACTTTATTGAGAGACCATTTGAGAAGGCATGTGGATCAGTGGAGTTTGGAAAACATGGGATTATAAAATAAGTAATACAAATATATCTTTCTATGAATGCAAGGAAAAGTGCTGAAGATGAAATGCCGTTGTTATTGGTGTCATTTAGATAATCCAAGTCAAGAGATGATAGTTAGATGGTAGTTGTAGGCCAATGATGATCTGAAGATGGTGATTGGGTGATAATAATTAGATGATGACGATGGCTAACGATCTAGGTTGAGTTCTAGAGTTTTTTAGATCTCCAAGTTCTTGCAAATTTCAAGTCTTCATTCCTTTCATGTGGAGATCGATAATCAATTACTGTTATTTTTAAGTATTATGTAAAAAATTTAGTCAAAAATTCATAACACTTCATTGGAAAAACTGAATTAAACTCATTGATTACAAATTCGTACACATCTTTTCGCTCCCAAAATCCTGCACGCTTTGTGTAATATCAGTTTTTGCTTCAGGTTCGTCTGGACGAAGTTGGATCGTCCGGGACGATCGGTGCAGGTTGTGTAGAAAAATCATGTTTGGCTGTATGGTTCGTCTGGACGAAATCAGGATCGTCTGGACGAAAATAAGTCAGAGAACCCTTCGCCAGGGACGATATGTAATTTTTCGTCTGGACGAAATTCTTCTCTTCATGGATCGTCCGGTACGAAGCTCGATCGTCCAGGACGATCAGTCTGGATATATATAGAAATGAGATATTTGAAGAGAGAGAAATATCTGAGGAGAGAGAAAGAGAAAAGGAAAAAGAGAAAAACTGGTTTTCGGAGACCGCGGAGCGCTTTTCGTCCGACGCTGCTGTTGGGAAAAGTGAAGATCTCGTGGTAAGGACTCCGAACCCTGTTTCTGTTTTCAAAGATGTTGTGTTTTGACCGAGTTGAGATCTGTTTTGTGTTTTCGTAGTCGAACTTTTGACGTGATTTGATATTGACACAACTTTCACCGCACAACTTCTGATATGTTATAGATATGATTATTACACACGATTTGAGTGTTTTCTGCGATGATTTTACGGTCGGAATTGATTCTACGCGATTTTAATTGAATAGAAAATTATCAGGACTTGATTTGATTTGGACTCTATAGATTGATAGTCTTGTATTGATGCCGTGGATCTTCGTCTGTAATTTGGAAAGATTTGGAATTTGTGTCTTTTGCGGGATTTTTGTGTAAATTCGATAGACTGCCGTTACTCTGCCCGATTTTCGTATGATTTCTGAATTGTCTGGAATTGATAGATTGAATCGATATGAATATGATTATTGATATGATTGCTTTAATATTGACTATTGAATTGCTTATTGATTGAATTGACTATTGATACTGATCGCAAGTGGAACCTGGTTGAACATTGGTTGGAGATTGATATTGATACCTGTACAGGATGGTGGGCCGACGGGCTTTCCTTTAAACATTGATTATTGATTATTGAAGGGAGACATAAGGAGTTTATTGATATGCCGACGGGCGAAAAGAGTGACGACTCTTATTGATAGAACCAATGTACGAATCTGCAACAGCAATATAGAATCTACAACAGCAACATAGCCAGTAGTTTGTACTTGTTCAGTATATAGTATTGAAATGCATGTTTACTGTATTGACTCACGGATCTATTGCTTTATCAATTTCTACTTTATTGATTTGATCAGATTTACTGCATAGTACGATTTCATTAATTTCATCGATTAACTACTGAGCATTGATATAGACATTGATAGATATAGATACTGCATTGATAGCGTGGATTTGGACTACTGCCTACCGATTCATTGATATTGCTGCCTATAGATTTTATAGACTCGCTGTTGCTACTGTTCTACACCGTATTGACTGTTGTATAGATTTCTTGTCAGAATGGATTGAAATTTATCGTATTGCTTTCCTCGATTGATTTCATTAAATAGATCGTATTGATTTGACCGTATTGATTTGATTGACGGATATTGATTGATTGCGTTGATTTATCGAATTGCCTGCCGCTGCATTGACTGGTTTTATTGACTATGGATTTCCGCTGCATAAACTCATTGACCCTTGATTGATTCGGATTGATAGATTGACATGCATATTGATAGCATCGCCGTGCTTTGATTTCAGTTATAGGTATTAGGTGACCTGCTGGGCTTTGTAAAGCTCATTATATGTGGTTGATATTTTCAGGTCAGGGCTCGGGAGCAGGAGATAGGAATTGATCCAGATCTTCAGGTTTTTGTCTTTTGATCGATAGATGATTCTTTTGTACTCAGGACAGGATAGATTTCTCTACTTGTATTGATAGTTTAGTTCCTGAGTATTGTATATGATGTTTTGAGACGTGAATCGACTTGTATATTGATGTTTAAATTTTATAGATGTGTGATAGATTGCTTACTGAAGGTTTATAGATAACTCTGGTAAATTGTTGTGAAATTGATTGACATTCTTTCCAAGTTAGATCTTGGGGCATGACACTTTGTCCCTCAGCGTGTTGTGGTATATGTGATTCACGCTCCTGTTCTTAGCGATTAGTTTTAATGCCGGATCCCAATAATTGTAGTAAGGATAATGCTGTAGCTAATCCTGATTGTAATCTTGGTGTTGGGAATTGTGATATGGTTGCTGTTGATATTAGGAAACATTTAGCTGAAATACCTCCCCCTGTATCTGGTGAGCTTGTGCCAGCCACTTTGGCTATTCTGTTGAGTGGTGCGGTTAACAATTTGGATTCTATTTGCTCCTATACGGTTGTTTCTTCCCCTTTGGTTGTGGCTTATTCGAAGGGTGTGGATTGTGCTGCCAGTGAGTTGAATCGAATTGAGTCCCTGGACTCTTCGGGTGCTATTCATTCTGTCTCTCACCTTAATTCTGACGCTTTGGTAGGTGATTCCTCTGCTCGTGTGGGTGTCTTTAATTTCAATTCCCCTGTCACGCCTTCTATTCTTGTTCGCGGCCCATTTGTTGACGTGCATGTTAACTTAATTTCTCCTGAGGCTTTGTTTGCCCAAGTGGGGGAGGATGTGAGAATGCAAATTGATTGGCTTCAATCCTCGACTGATTCTTTTTTGGAGGCTAGTGAGGAGGAAGAAACTGGGAATATTTTGTTAAGCGTAATGATCGTCTTGTGGTCTCTGGAACCTCTCATGGTAGGGGTAGGCGTGGCAGGAAATAATGCTAGGTTTTGTTGTGGTTGGTGCTCTCTTTATGGTTAAGATTGTTGTTTTTTGGTTGCTTGTCTGTTGGTTGTATAGTGGTGGCGATTTTTTAGTTGTTAATCGAGCTCTTTCCTTTGGACTGTGGGCTAATCTTGTTGGAAGGCATTTTGTTTTAGAGGTTGCAATTTGGCTGGAACTTGGACTAATTTTTGTGGTTGCGAATTTTAGATTGAGGGCAATGATGTGGCTAGGGCTCACTTATCCTAAGCCGTGGCTCGTGGCAATCTTTGGTGGTTTATTTCTTACTTGTTTGGGTTGGTTACTTGGTGTATTACTGCTCTCACTCCATACTGGATGGCCCGTGCCTGGCTTAGGTGTGGTTTGCAGCCTCTGTCTTTATTGAGCCTACTGGGTTGTCACCCTTGTGTTTCTTTGTAGCTTTTTTCTTTCTGCTTGTTAGCTTATTGTAATCCCCTTTTTTAGTTGGAATAAATTCTGTGTTTAAAAAAAAAAAGATTTGAATCGAATCACCTTGATGCTATTTGGTTAGTTTTATCAAGAAATTCAGTTCAACCATAAATTAATAAAAATCGAAGATCTAATTATTCTAAATTTAATTTAAAATTTTTTCAACATAAATATACGTCAAGACTTAAATCGAGTACAAAAAAAAAATCAGAGATATGTCACTACATTTCATTACTATCGTGAGTTTAAATTTTTTTTAAGTACTTTAATTTCGGCTAATTAGACTATCGAGCGGACTTCGACTATTGTTTGTTCTATTGTGGGCCTGTGGCAATTGATTTATGCTTGACTACTGATGTGAGGTCCACAACGATTGATTGGCCAGGCTTCGTCTTTGTCGACCTTTAGTGGTCAACCATTATCGCCATAGTCAATTGTGGTTCCCTCTCAGCATGTTTTGATTTTTAAAGAATAAGCCGTAATTAGGATCTTTTATTTGGTCCGGTCACAGGACGTAGCTCTACATTCGGCTGCCAGTAGAATCGCGCCACGCGTTCTCACTATTTACGGCGCGCCCAACAACCCAACCTGGAACGGACGCATGATGGCTCGGTATTTCTCGATTTTGCTAGGTATTGATTGCTAGGTATTGGTCGATTTTGCTCGGCAATAACCAATACCGAGCAAATACCGAGCAAATACCGAGTAATACTGAGAAATACCGAGTAATACCTAGAAAAACTCGGTACAATTCGGTATTTCTCGGTATTACTCGGTATTGGTCTTCACAGAGCGGTATTTATCGTTATTGCCAAGCAATACCGAGCAATATCGAGCAAATACCGAGTAGTACCTCGCAATACGCGAACATAGCATTCCCGGGTTCCAGTCCGGGTCAAGTCGTTGGGCCGCGCGGTAAAGAGTAAGAGCACGTTGCGACATGTTATTGCGGCCGAACGTAGCTCTACGTCCGGTCAGAGGATGTAATAATTGTGATGTTCCGTTATTAGGGTCTATAAAGTAATATTTTAATAGAAAAAAATGATGATATTGAAACAAAAAATTTTTTTTTTTTTTTTGGAGAATTTAAGGTATTAGCCCATTTCATTCAAAAAATGAATGAATTACAATAAGAAAGAAAATCATATGCTAGCACAACAAACATGTAGCAGACAACAAAACTCTATAAGCAAAAGCTACTTAATAAGAGAAAGCTGTAAGTAAAAGGAAAAAAACCAAAATCATAAGGACTCAAATTACGATAATCATGAAGAGCTCCCAAGCAATCAAAATCATCGAAAAGGATGTGGGGATCCCCTGGTTGCCGAATAGACTGTCCAAAGGGATGTAGAAGTTGATTGCGTTCATCATCGTCCTTCAAAACTCCAGTCCCTGGTTGCCAATGAAGACCGTCCAGGAACGCCAAAAAGTCGGTAAGCAGCTGAGGCGCATTCCAGTTAACCTTCCACAGCTGAAGGTCATGAATCACAAATTCTGGTGAATATGAGAGCATTTCCAGTTTGAAGTTTTATGGTAAATAGTGCATTTGATTTTGGCAACAGTAGTGGTATAACAATCAATCAAGTTGCCAAATAACATGTCATTTCTAGCTCTCAAGATGTAGTAGACAATAGCACAAAGTAGAAGATAGCACATACTCTTCCTACTTTTATCAATTTCCTAGTCATCAATGCAGTGAAAAGCTTGCCAAAGATTAGGACGCAAAAGCATGCTGTTCATACAGGGAAAAATATTCTTAAGGATGTCATAAGAGTTGTCCTCCATAATTAGAGAAGGTACATAGATATCTAGTTGAAGAAGAATTAAGGTGTCAATATTGACAGAGAGTATAAGCATTGGTTGACAGAGTGAATTATAGATGGCTGACAATTGGCATTAGTCGATAGTAGAGTTAGATGACGAATGATAGGGGAATGAAAAGTTATGGAGTGATAGGTGACGAATTTTTAAAAGTGGTTGATGACAAGTGATGTGCGATGAGGGATGCCGAAGCAGAGAGATATATGATTGCAGGCATCAGATACTGATTAGCATTGGGTGATAGACAACAATGGACATCTAAAGTTAGGTGATAGAAAATGATCGGTATAGTCATTATCTTCATAGGAGGAAATAAAACAACTATGAAGGTATAGTAGAAGCCTAGCTAAGTGAAAGAATGCATCAAATATTTATTAAAATATAAAAAAAAGTTCAAAAATAAATCAAATACTCTTAATTTTGTATATTTATTCTACAATCTTTTTAAAATATAATATTAAAGTAACATATTCAATATATTTTTATACCTTCTATTTTTAATTATTGTTGCGTGCGAGAATATACGCGGCGGTAGAGTTTGTAAATTCGCGTCCTAGCGTTGCACGAGTATTCCGCACACAAACAGAAAGTGAACACCAAGGTTTTTACGTGGAAAACCCAAAAAGGGAAAAAACCACGGGGCCTCGCCCAGTTGTAAAGTTTCACTAGTGTTTTTGTAGATTACAAATGGCGGATTCGTCCCACAAATTGGGATAATCCGAATACAATTTGTTTCTCCCAAAAAGTTTACAAAATTCTGCAGATTCTCTGCGTTTTCCGAAAATCCGGCAGAGTTCCGGCGTCTTCAGGCGGCAGGAAGAGCTTCGACGATGGTCGAGGAGGTGAGGAATCTCCTTTTACCCTTTCTCCTTCTTCTTCTGCGAATTCCTGGTGTTTCTCGAAAATCCGGCAGAGTTCCGGCGTCTTCAGGCGGCAGGAAGAGCTCCGGCGGCGGTGATCGAGGAGGTGAGGAATCTCCTATTCCCCTTTCTCCTTCTCCTACTCTTCTTCTTCTCTCTCTTCACTTGAGTCCCTTTGGTGTAGAATGAGGGCTCTATTTATAGTTTTTCTGGAGTGGCATAGCCCGTAAATAGGCGTGAGATCAAGGGCGAACAGGGAGTGGTTTGAATGGACGGCCGATATCGAATCCTTTGATCATGCACCGTTCGTTGAACATTTGAAAGCCTTAATGATGTCGGAATTCGATGAACTTGAGCTCGTTGGATTCGTCTCGTCAAGCCGCTCGATTCGAGTATAAGCTCATCAAAATCAGAGACCGTTTGGTAACTCAAATTGCTGTTTGAACCTTCAAACAACGCTTTGAACCCTTGATTCGGACTCATTTGGGCTCAGATTGGGTTGATCTTGGTGTCGTTGGGTTCGTATTTCCGAGACGCTCAGTTTGGCTGTAAGCTCGCTGAAATCGGAGTTCATATGCTCCCGAAATCATTTTTTGAAGTTTCTAACTAGTTTTTGCCTCGAGATTCGTGCCCGGTCAAGATGATTTGGTGATGCCGTATCAATTATAAATATATCAAGTGTTAGAATCATATTTTATCCACAGCCTCGTATTCATATCACATTGTAAAATTAAAGAGTAAAAATTATTTCAATATATTCTAATACAAATTTTTTAATGATCGACAAAAAAATCAATGAATTTCAAAATTACTGTAAAAATTCCTGATATGAAGTAATTATGAACAATAATCCAAAACAAATTCAATAACTTTTAAATCGTTCTCATACACTCCATATTTAAAATAACATTGCATTAAATGATCCTTTAAAATTCTATCATGTTTTTAATATTTAAAAATTAGGATATAAATAAATTACCTATTTTTTTTAAATAATAGCATAATTAATACTTAAAATTTTAATATTGCATACATACCACTCATAGTTCACTTTTATATAAATACGAGTGATTGGAAAGAAATATGAATGACATATTTGATATTAAAATAATATAACGTAATATGTGTGTAATATTAAAATTTTAAACAATTATATGTGTAAATAGAATATTATAAAATGGTATGTATGTAATTTTTTTTTTCATTTAAGCTTTGATGTATTCTCATAAAATTATCTTGATTAGGCACGAATCTCGAGGCAAAATCAGTTTGGAAACTTCAAAAATTAATTTTGGGAGCCCCCGAACTCTGATTTTAGTAAGCTTATAGTCAAATTGAGCGTCTCGGAAATACGAATCCAATGACACCAAAATCGACCCAATCCAAGCCCAAATGAGTCCGAATAAAGGGCTCAAAGCGCTGTTGGAAGATTCAAACCGCAATTTGAGTTACCAAACGATCTCCGATTTTGATAAGCTTATACTCGATTCGAACGGCTCGACGAGACAAATCCAACGAGCCCAAGATTGCCAAATTCTGACATCACTAAGGCCTTCAAATGCCCAACGAACGGTGCATGATCAAAGGATTCGATATCGGCCGTCCTTTCAAAACACTCCCAATTCGCCTCTGATCTCACGCCTATTTACGGGTTATGCCACTCCAAAAAAACTATAAATAGAGCTCTCATTCTACACCAAAGGGACTCAAGTGAAGAGAGAGAAGAAGAAGAGAAGAAGAAGGAAAAGGGGAAAAGGCGATTCCTCTCCTCCTCGACCACCGCCGGAGCTCTTCCCGCCGCCTGAATACGCCGGAACTCTGCCGGATTTTAGGGAAACGACGCGATTTTGCAAAACTTTGTAAATTGGCTTCAATTTGTAATCTGATCATCCCGATTTGTGGGACGAATCAGTTTCTTATAATTTACAAAAACACTAGTGGAATTTTACAAATGGGCAAGGCCCCGTGGTTTTTTCCTTTTTGGGTTTTCCACGTATAAATCCCGGTGTTCATATTCTCTTTACTGTTTATGTGCTAAATTTACGTGCAACACTCGGACGCGAATTTACAAACTCTATCGCCGCGTATTTTCTAGCACGCAAGAAGCTTATTACTATTACATTATAAATCGTATTGGTACAGTTGTATTCCTCTCCGGTCCGGCTCCAAACAAAATAATCTTCTTTGCTCCCAATATCTGTTGTCTTCATAAAGCTGTTGTTTCTGAGCTCCATATCTCGCCTCTTCTCTAAAAGGATCTTTCTCTCTCTCGCGCCCGCGCTCCCTGCTCTATATCAGCGTCGCAGAAACCCTAGAAGAATCGGAGCAGTTGAATCACACCAGGGCAGTCCTGAGGCCATGCCTCCGATATCTTCCTGCTTTAGGGGATGCACCGGAGGCGGCCCGCCGGCTGCGACGGTGACTGGACCGAGCATGTCCACTTCGATCTACGAAACCCAACTTGGTTTTGCGTCCCTGAGCTGGTCTCGTACCCTCCTCGGCCTCTCCCTCAATGCCTCCATCCACTTGACCCCTTCCTCTTCCGACGATTACAACAACGATTCTCCCCTCCACTTCAAAATTCAACCCTGGCTCTTCTGGAACCGAAAGGGAACCCGCCGTTTGCACTTCAATATCGCCCACCAAAGCCACACACTCTACATCGCCTGGAACCTAACCGGAGCCCGATTTCCCTCCGCCGGCTCCCCTGAACCGTCTTCCGGCTTCTTCATTGCCGCCGCTGTTGACGGAGAGATCGTCCTCGTTGCTGGCGATATGACCGAGGAAGCCCACCGGAAGATGAAGGCTAAACAGCGATCTCCGACGATGCTGGTATCGAGGAGGGAGCACGTGGTGCTGAAAGGGATTGGCGGGAGGAGAATGGGATCTTACCGATCGGCTGTGAGGATCGGAGGAACTGATCGCGCGATCGGGATCGATATCGACGGCGGATTGTCGATAACCTTGGATGGGAAGAAGATTATCCAAGTGCGGCGGCTCCGATGGAAGTTTCGCGGAAGCCAGCGCGTCGAAATGGGCGATGGTGGAGCTAGGATCTTAATCTCCTGGGATCTGCACACTTGGTTCTTCCCCGTTAGGGAAAATCCTTCCCTTGCTTCCGCAGCTATCTTTGTCTTCTGCTTCGAGAGTGAGAACAAGCAGGATGTTTCAGGTGGGAAGACAATGGAAATCGCTGATGACGGCAGAGGGTTAGAGAGAGATTGGGTTTCGGGGTATTTGAGGAGGAATGGGAATTGGAGTGAGAGTAGCAGCTGCGGAGGAGGAGTTGGTGGTGTTGAGAGGGGGAAAGGGAAGAAGAAGAGCTTATTAAAGACGTGCTCCTCGTCATCTTCGTTTTCCTCGGCGTCGTCGGCGGCGAGCTCGTCGGTGCTAGATTGGTGGAGTTCGGAGGAGGCGGAGATGCGTGGCGTTGACGGTTTTACCCTTGTCGTTTACGCGTGGAATAGCTAGCTTTGGCCGCGGTATTTGGCAATCTGGGAATTTATTTTATTTTTAAGGAACGCTCATTTTGTATAATTTTTTTTTCCCTTATTAGGTTATGAGTGTTTATTTTCCAAAAACGCATAATTCGAAGGCTTATTAAATATAAACCAAGCTTAGTTTTGGTGATTTTAAATTTTCACTTTAAGTACAAATGAGTAGAGTAGAGTTAAGCTCGAGTCCCCTACTTGAGCATGAGCTTGAGCTTGATTAATCAATAGAATGCGAGCTCTAGTTGGTTCACTAGCGGTCTCATTTATTATAAAAGAGAATACAACATTTATATTCTCGATAGTTAGCACTCAATAGTAGGGTTTGATTTCTCCTACAATGATTATAGAAGTTTGATGTCAACCGATAGATAGCTAATACCCAACAACGTTGTTAAATCTTGTGGGTAGCTGTGTAGCAGTAGTTGGTGATTGTCTCTAGCGGTGATGACTAGAAAATATTTTGTTCTCTTATTTCTTCATCCTCCCATGTGAATAATGGAACCCTATTTATAGGCTTTTTATGATGTATATTTTGGTAATTTGAATTAAAATTCAAAATACTCTATCATACGGCCCATATCGATTCTGTTGATCATAATGCGCTTTATCAACATTCAACTTAATGAAGTCAGAATTGAGTGATCTTTAAACTCGTTGGATTTGTCTTGTTGAGCCGCTCGATTCAATTATAAGTATGTTGAATTTGAAGATTATTTCATAATCTAATTAATGTTTGAAGTTTCTAATTATACTTTTAAGTTTTTGACTTGGGGCTCATGTACGTTAGGATTACACCATTTTGGTATGATTGAACTTGTCTTAATGAGATTGTTAAATTTGACCATAAGTTCCCAAAAAATTGAGTTCATATGATCCTGAATTTAATTCTAGGATTAGACCATTTGCGATCAAACCATTTTTTTATAGATATATCAAATTATTATAATAAATTATTAAAACAGTAAAAAAATAAGAAATTAAGTTAGAAACAATAAAAAAATATTAAAAAAAAAATTAGGTTTTTAATATTTTTTATATATGATAACCACACCAAATTTGTATATATTTTAAGTTTATTACATATCATTTATTTCTAAAAGAGCCTGATCACATACTAATGAGTTTAGATTAGCTCAAATCTAATTTGTTAGCTCATTGAGCTTGACACATAAGCAATTTATGGAGTTGAGTATAAGTTAGTGAAGTCAGCTCTATTAAGGACTGTTTAGGACAACTGTAGCTTTTTATCATGCTGATTGTATAGCTATTGTTGGAAATGTTGCTTTTTTAAAAGCTATTATAAAAAAAAAACTTCATGGCACATAATTTTATTAAGTAGTTGTCAACAAAAAATTATAATTCTGATCTTAAAAACAATCAAACCAAAAAGCCGTGCAAAATGAAGTCTAAAGCTATATTTGGGACAGCTTTCTTAATACTATCAAATGCAACTTTCTAGTATAAAAATTTTGTACTACAAAAATATTCTAGAAATCGGTAAGAAAGCCGCCATGAGATGAAGAAATTATTCTGTGCAGCGTCCGGACGCCGTCCAAATGTGATTGCACACAGTGTTGCACTGAAGTATAATTTTGTACATAGTTTAGTTCTTTTGTATACAATGTGTGTACAATCACTGTGTACACTCATATACAGACGATTTCTTTACCTTCCGAACCCCACACGGAATAGCCATAAGTTGTGCATCTATTCCAATATAATTTTTTTAATATTTTTTGAACTTTTTAAAGGAATTATTTGATTTTTTAATTAAAAAAATATTTTTTTTTTTTAATGCTATCACAAATCACTTCTGTAAGTTTTTTTTTGGGACAGATATGGGATTCAAGCCCGGATGAAATGGAAGGAATTTCTTCTGTCGATTACTCGGCTAAACGTGATGACTTCCGAACACTTTTTTTTTGGACATTTAGTTCATTTAAGACAAACTCACACACACACAATGTATACACAAAGACTCGAACTCAAAATCTCTTAATTAGTAGCCTAAACTCTCAACCAATAAATCAAAATGAGTTATATATTCAGAACATTGTTCCTCTCATCATGATTATATGTTAAGGAAGAGCAAGTGGTACATTTTAATTTTTTATATCGAGAGCCGAAAAGGCTGACTATTTATTTATTTTTTATAGTAAGTAAAAAAATAATAAAAATTAGAGTAATACGTACGCCCGTGACCGACTCTATTATTGTCGTGTACCTTGAGTTTTCTGTTTTATTCTTTCTTCTAATTATTTTATAAAATTTAATGGCTATTTTTTCTTTTCGATGGAAAAGAAAAATTTTCTAAGCATGAAAATTTTGACTTTATATGTTTTCATAATATCAAATATTTAGAAAAATATATCTGCTATATATTTATTTTATTAATATGCCCTTTTTTAAGATTAAAATAACTCTACCATAGATTAAGGATAGTTCTAAGCTTATAATGACTAAAATTAATTTGAATATAATTGATACATCCTCAAAAAATTATCTTGATCAGGCACGAATCTTGAGAAAAAATCAAGATGGAAACTTCCAAAATTAAAATTGGAACCATTCGAACTCCGATTTCAGCAAACTTATAGTCAAACTGAGCGTCTCGGAAATACGAACCCGACGACACCAAAATTGACTCAATTCGAGTCCAAATAGATCCAAATCAAGGGTCTGATGCACTGTTGGATGGTTTGAACCACAATTTGGATTACCAACCGGTTTCCAAACATGACATGCTTAAAGTCAAATTGAGCGCCTCGACGAGACGAATCCAACGAGCCCAAGATCACTGAATTCCGATATCACTAAGGCATACAAATGTCCATCAAACTGTCCACGAGCAAGGGATTCAACATCGGCCGTCCATCTAAGCTGCTCCCAATATACACTTAATCTACCACCTATTTCCGGGTCATGCCACTCTAGAAAATCTATAAATAGACCCCTCCTCTTTATTGAATGGGGGGCTTCAAGCAAGAGAGCAGGAGAGAGATCGAAGATCACTCTTGTCTCCTCGCTCCTCCTCAACCACTATCTGAGTTCCACCGGACCACCACTGGAGGCCCTGAGTTTCGTCGGATTACCACTTGAGATCTTAAGCTCCACCAGCCCACCACCTGAGGCCCAGACTTTTGCCGGACCACCACCTGAGGCCCGGAATTCTGTCGGACCACCACCTGAGGATCAGACTTCTGCCGGACCACCACCTGATGCCTGGACATCTGCCAAGCCATCACCTAAGACCCAGACTTCCGCCGGACCATCGTCTAAGACCTGTACTTCTATCAGACCTTCATTTGAGGCCCAAAATTCTGTCGGTCCACCACCTAAGACCCGGACTTCAGCCGGACCACCACCTGAGGCCTGAACTTCTACCGAACCATCACCTGAGACCCGGATTTCTGCCGGACCACCACCTAAGGCCCAGATTTCTGCCGGGCCACCACATGATGCTCAGAGTTCTACCGGAGTACCTCTATATTACAATGATCTTTCTAACCCCGTTCTCCTGCCAACTATGATCTTTTGGACATCCATCTCCTATCGACTATGATCCTTCAAACATTCGTCACCTACTACAGTCCTTCCGACCTACATCACCAAACAACGGTCTTTTTGACCTCAGTCTCCTGCCTTCTATAGTCCTTTTGACCTACATCGTCAGATAATGGTCTTTCTGAGCCCGGTCTCCTGCCTACTATGGTCCTTCCGACCTACATCGCTAGACAATGGTCTTTTTGACCCCAATCTCCTACATAGTACAGTCTTTCTGGTCTCTATCCTATCGACTATGGTCATATCGACCAAACAAACATGTCTATGTTGATTATCGTAACTCCCTCCTTATAATGTGTTCTATATGATGTACATTTGTGACATCAAGCTAAGGCCTTCTCCCTAAGAAGGGCCTCATTTGCAATCGACTGCAAATACTAGTGGATTCATTCACACTGGCCAGGCCTCGTGGGTTTTTCCCCTTTTCAGGGGTTTCCACATAAAAACTCTAGTGTCACTTATGAACGCTACAAGCTTTCCAGTTTCTAATATTTGCTTGTGTGCTGGATCTTCGTACAACGCTAAGACGCTAAATTTTATATTTCTCTACCACCGCGAATATTACAGGATGCAACAATAATTTTAATAACAATTGAATAAGCTTTGAGTATAGATATTATAAGGTAGATACGATAGTGTAAAAAAATCACAGTGAGAAGCATTATATTAAATGAAAACATATTATTATGTTCTTGTAGAAGCAAGTTGAGCGCAATCATAATAGCTATAGAAAAACAGATAATAATTTTGCCGCAACTAAATACAATCACAATATTATAACACATCGCACACATCGCACATGAATTTCCCCATATGTCTCATGTGAGTGTAGAAGTATTGAAATTCTCAAATCAAATCACATTTATATCATTATAAAATGTTCAAACTTATGATTAATGGGTTGCGACTCTATAAAATGTGATTGTAAAGATCATATGAATTCAAACTATTTTAATCAAGTAACAACTGTGAGTTAAGAGTATAAAAAATAAAAATAAAAAAAAATAAAAATAAATAAATAAATAAATAAAAACTGTGAGTTCGGAGTACCAAGATGAAAATTGAAGTAGTAATCAAAATTATTTAAAAGTAAATATTGTTTTGAAATTTTTTTATATAAATGATTAGGTCAAAATTCAATAAAGATACATGTTGCATCATTTTCTCTTATATTCAACACAATGATATCATTAGTCTCAAATTGCATCACTATTTTCATTGTTGCACCATAGGTCTATATGTGATTCAAGCAGTCTAATACCTCTGCATAGCTATGATTGAAGAAGATATTTGCATGTATAACAAAACTCAAACTAGTAAGGGGGAGTTTATGATATAACAAATTCAATTTGAAATTATAACAAATAATATTTGTCATCATAAAAAAGGGGGAGATTGTTGCAAATTTGGAGATCGATCGTATGATTTTGATGATAACAAATATTATTGGATTGTTTCCATGTCATCTCATGTTATTATTATTATTAGTTTTTTTTTCTTCTGCATCAACATTTTTGGTCCGTTGTACACTACGCAAAGTGATCAACTCTAGACTTGATATAATAGGTTTAAGGTTCTTCAGGAGTCTGTATTTTTGCTTTTATTTAATTCTATTTTTCTTAAGTCAAAGTCTTATACTTGGTGAAAGTTAAATTTGGTGACCGTGCACACACACACTCATGTGATTGAGAAAATTAGAAGTCAAAGTCTATTAGCATTCACCAAGTAATCGTATGGTATGATCTATATTGTACTGGATGATCAATAATTCAAAAATCAATGTAACAGTTATTTGGCATAATTATTATTTTATACTAATCATATATTATGATCTATATCATACATGATGATCAATAAAAATTAAGATCTCAGACGCCAAATTATATTTTAGGAAACATTTTAAAATTTTAAATTTATATTAATTATATCATATTATTCCAATCATTATGTTCGATATAATTAAATCTTGCCTAATCAATCTTGTAATTAAGGGATCAAATTTGGATTAATTAATTTATTTAGACCGTGTTGTATGATTGGACCAATCGTACTATAAGAACATATCTCAGCACGAGATGATAATTAATTATCAACGATCATATGGGATGATAATCCAATTCGATTGAACTAATCATACTAGATAATTCCTTATATTGTATTGGATGTTCATCTCAAAAACTTGAACTGATCGTACATCATCTTGTTCTTCATATAGTTCTTTTTCGTACATTACTAACAGGGCTATTTAAACGAATTATACTGTACAATCTGTCATCATATTGCAAGATCAGTGTCGACATAATTGAATTGTTATGCTTTTTATTAAGTCTTGTATTTAAGCTCTCTTAATAGAATTATTCCAAGTCTTTTGACTGTTGGGTTTTCTCAAGAGAGATCTTAGAGAGCTATGGAAGGTGAAATGAGAGATTATGTATAAGGGAGGAGTGTGAGGGGATTACACACGATTCCTCCGAGCAAGCCTCTGTCTTGTTTCCTCCGAGTGTTTTGCTTGGTTGCTTGGGTAGCTTTAGGAAGAAGAACTTTAGCTCAAAGACTGTCAAGGTTCTCTTCCTTGACCAGGAGTGTAAAAAATGATTGCAAGGTTTTCTGCCTTCACTAAGAGGGTGAGAAAGGATTGAAAAGTTCTCTGACACACTAGGCTGATAAAAAGATTGTAAAGGCTTCTTCGTCTAGCTGTGAGGGATAAAAGAGAGACAATAGTGCAATACCTGGAAAGGATGACTTCGGGGAGTAGACGTAGGTCATTATTTGACCGAATCACTATAAATTTTGATGTGTTCATTTTTATTTTTACTTTATGCATTTTATATTTATGCGATTTATTTTTCCTGAAAATTGCATGTTGAAAAATATGTGTTTGATGATATATTGATTTAAGTAATTCATCATCAACGTTGTTATATTTTTATTTCATTAATTTGTTTTCGCACCGGGTGATAACATTGTTTGTTTTAAGTTATGAAAAATCTTTAAAAAAAATTCCATATTAAATAAATTTTTAAAACAACCAATTTTTAAAAACTTGGCGATGAGTGAAGGTCTGGCATCAGGTAGAAGTCTGACGTCTGCTGGATGCCGTGGAGAACTCCGGCGTCACGTGGGCGGAGTTTTGGCTTCAGGAGAGAACTCTGTCGCTAATTGGAAAGAATTTCAGCATCATGAGGAAGTTGGGCAGAATTTTGGCCTTCTCCCGAATATCCGGCAGAATCCCGGCGTGTTCGGGCGGCGGGAAGAACTCCGGCGGTGATTGAGGAGGAGCTGATTCTCCTTCCCTTCTCTTCTTATTCTCTTATTCTTCTTGCTTGAGTCCCCTCTCATGAGAAATGAGGGCTCTATTTATAATTTTTCTGGAGTGATATAGCTCGTAAATGTGCATGAGATCAAGGGCAAATGAGTGGTCGAATGGACGGTTGATATTAAATCCATTGATCATGCACCGTTCGTCCAATATTTGAAGACCTTAATGATGTTAGAATTTGGCGATCTTGGGCTCGTTGGATTTGTCTCGTCGAGACGCTCGATTCGACTATAAGCTCATCAAAATCGAAGTCCATTTGGCAACTCAAATTGTGGTACGAACTTTCCAACAGCGCTTCATTGGGCTCATTTGGGATCAGATTGAGTTGAATTTGGTGTCGTTGGGTTCGTATTTCCGAGACGCTCAGTTTGATTGTAAGCTCGCTGAAATTGGAGTTCAGGTGCTTCCGGATTTAATTTTTGAAGTTTCCAACTTGATTTTTGCCTCGAGATTCGTTCCCAATCAAGATAATTTTATGATGACGCATTAGTCATTTTGTGCTTTGCTTTCCTTTGGCCTTGATTTGTATGTCCTTTTTTTATTCAGTGAAATAAAATTGTTGTTTGTTTAAAAAATAAAAAAATGAATCCATATTCTGCTCAAAGATTAATCAAACATTGATCCACTCTTGATCAACTTTGTTAGGAGTTATTTAAATAATACTACAACATTGATTGAAACTTGTTTGGATCTTAATAAAAATATTTTGTAATTATGATCTTAGCAACTTTGAATATTATTAGAATATTTTTTGAAATACAAATAATATTCGAACCATATTTGATTATAAACATGCCATATTTTGATCAATATTAGAACAAGTTTCAATCAATATTTGAAGCTGATAATCCAATGTTTAATATCCTTAAAGATTTAGGCTTCGTTTGGAATGACTTTCTCGCTGGTTCTTGAAGCAGCTTTCTAGTACAATAAAAGCTGCTTTCAGAAGCATCAAAGAAGCCTTTCCAAACGAAGCCTTAAGGTTCAGAGTGCAAACGTATTACATCGTTGGAGATATAAATTTTGCCAAATTTATAATATTCCAAACCTGCAATGATAATTACCAACTTGTCTGAGATGATGATAAAAATTATAGACTTGAAACTTCATAGTGATCCCACCGGGCTTGGTGGGCGTGCTTGGTTGGGAATCCCTATCCCAAGTTCGAATCCCCTCTCATACGGCACGATTCCTTAAGTTGAGAGAAAAAACGGTGGGTCCTGCACCTGTGGGGTTGGTTGTTGGTAGACTCGCTGAGGAATTAGTGGACATTGTCAAACGCGTCACAAGCTAACGTGGCAGCTGGCCGATACCCCCGTTCCAAAGAAAAAAAAAACTTGATAGTGGAACTATCAGTCATGAATGACATTTGTCGGGCAAAAAGGAGTTGCAAATAGGAATGGTCGAACAAATTCTTGCTCGAAATTCTCTTATATAATAGTCGAGGGTCTTTTCAAATTATGAAGTATTTCACTCAAAATTAATTTTTTTGGCCATATTCCCAAGACATGAAACAACAATATTGCTCCAATTTTAGGCGTTATGGGCATATAGAATCAAATTATTGTCAAGATATCATCATACAAATTCTATCAGAATGAGCATGAAAGTCAATGAATTTATTTTAATATTAGTGCAATATAAATTTTTAATATACATCAATTAAAAAAAATCTTACAATTTTTAACTTCGAACTAATTTGCATCAGCATATGTTAACTTATTATTATTATTATTGATACGTCATCAAAAATTGTCTTGATCATGAACAAATCTCGAGGCAAATTCAAGTTGGAAACTTTCAAAATTAAATTCAGAATTATCTGAACTCCAATTTCAACAAACTAAGGCTTCGTTTGGGACGGCTTTTTTATTGCTTTCTAAAATTGAGTTTTAATTAAAAAATAAAAAAATTTGTACTAAAACTCCGTTTTAGAAAGCAATAAAAAATCGTCCCAAACGAAGCCTAAATGTCTCAAAGATATGAACCCAATGACACCAAAATTGGTTCAATCTGGGCCCAAATGGGTTCAAATCGAGGGTCTGAAGCTTATTTGGAAGGTTCAAAGTTTAAATTGGATAAACAAATGATATCCAATTATGACATGCTTATAGTTGAATCGAGCGGCTTAGCGAGACGAATCCAAAGAACCTAAGATCGTTGAATTCCGACATCGGTAAGGAACCTAAACACTTGAAAAAATGCTATATAATGAGGGGATTAACATGGGATGTCTGATGGAGCATTCCAAATCTGCTCCATAACATCTCCATATTTATGGGGCATGTCACTCTAACAAATCTATAATAGAACCCCATTCTCTACTTGAAGGGGGACCTTTTGGCTATAAATTAGAGAAAGCTCCAAGGCTTCAAAAGCTCCAGCACCACCACCGACGAACTTCCATCGACTGTCATCAGACCATTGCCCAACAGTCGAATGCTGCCAGAATTCGACATTATCGCTGATAGCAGCTGTACTACCTTCTGTCCACCGATAGCATATGGACTTTCACCGGCTGCCGACCACTGTCGGACTTTTGCTAAACCAATATCGATCCATTGTTCGCCTGCCGACTACGGTCCCTAGCCTCCGACCTTCATTGCCTGCCAACTATGGTCCCTTGGACCACCGTTGCCCAACGACTACAGTCCCTCCGACTACCATTGCACACTGAGTATAGTCCCTCTGATCTCGATTGTCCAAATACAACCCTACCATCCAAATAAATTGGACAACATTATCTTGAGAATGACTCCCTTATCATTAGATTCTTCCAATCCTACCATGTAATGTGCTATATATGATAGATTGAGCTAATGGCTTCCCCCCCCCCCCCCCGCGAAAGGGCATCAATTGTAATTGACTACAAACATAAGTAAAATCATTTTAACTGAGCCTAACCCTATGTTATTTTTTCCCTTTTTAGGGGTTTTCACCTAAAAATCTTAGTCTCTTAATTAAGACTCTTGCACCCCTTCTCTTTATTTGTTTGTGTGTTGAATCTTTGTACAAAGTTATAACACTAAACTCCATATCTCTCTACCACCGTGATTTTTTTAGGACGCAACAATTATTATCGTTATTGTTGTTTGAGCAGTTACGTAACTTTCGTACAATTTTTTTTTAAAAAAAATTGCTTTAAAATGATAAAAAAGTTATCCCAATAGAAGCCTATATATTATTAGAGAAAGGATTAGTTTAGCTTATGTTATACTTAAGTTTACTGTACACCATTAATTAGTATAAATAGCTCTGTAATACGTTTTATGTTTGAATAGAATATTTTCCCTCTTCTTCTACTTTTCTCTGTTTTCTCTGGCTGTCTTCGTCCTTCTCATCTCCGGTGTGCCCGTGCCACATCCTCTACATGGTATCTAAGAGCTAGGAATGGGGGATCAAGATTCTACGTCCTCCCACCCAACTCCGTCCTCCACTCTCGCCGGCGAATCAACGGAACTTGTCATTCCGTCAACTCTTAAATTCATCATTTCAAATATCAAGAATCTGATTCCAAACTCGCTCACCTCCGATAATTATGCGATCTGGCGAACTCAAATCTTTCAACACATCTCAGCCAATGGGTACGCGGATCATCTCACTGGCAGGACTTCACTGCCCCCGGATCCGACGTCCACCGAACACGCACGGTGGCGTCTCATCGACAACAATCTGATCTCTGCTCTTTTCTCGACAATATCGCCCGCTATTCTACCGTATGTCATCACGTCGACCACCGCGCAAGAAGTATGGGCGGTTCTTGAACGCCGATTGCAGTCATCTAGCCGGTCGCGGGTGATACAACTAAAGAACGAATTGCATCATATACAAATGAACAATCAAACAATGCAACAGTACCTCGCTCAAGTAAAGAACATTGTGGACAATATCGTAGCTTCCGGCACTAAGATCGACCCGGAAGACATCGCCCTCTACATTCTCAATGGTCTACCAACGACTTACAATTCTTTCAAAACCTACATCCGGGCATCATCTCTTCCGGCAGATCTGGACGCACTTTACTCCCTCCTCTGTAGTGAGGAGATCCATGTGAATCAAGATCTCACGAACGATCACCTCACAACCACTGCTGCCTACTGTGTCAATTCTCAAAATCAAATGAGGACCAAGAACTCCAAGCGACCAACAAAATACCGAACAAATGGAAATCGGAATACTACTACCACCGAGCAATCAAACCACCCGTCATCTGTCTCTAACACTCGTCCCACCTGCCAAATATGCAACAAGCAAGGACACACAGCGAACAATTGCTGGCATCGCTGCAACCTATCCTATGCTCCGCCAACGACATCTGCTCCCCGAGCACTCCTTGCACAACCAAACACAACAACGACTAAATCTTCAGTTCTTGACTCAGGAGCTTCATCACACATGATGTCGGACTGCTCCAACATCCAATTTCCCTCAAATTACAATGGTCAAGAAGCTGTTTCGGTAGCCAATGGTTCCACAATACCCATCCAGAATTAAGGTCAAGGCATTCTACCCTTACCAGATTCGTCTCGTAAGCTTCATCTATGTAATCTTTTACACGTTCCAGCACTCACACACAATTTACTTTCGGTTTCAAAACTTACCTCAGATAACTCTGTTTCGATCACATTCGATTCTAATGGTTTTGAAATTAAGGATCTACAGGATCAACATCTTCTCCTACGTGGACGCCTAACTGACGGTATCTACAAGCTACACATAGCTCCCTCCAAGCCGCATATAGCACTTCAAGCCTCCTCCACCCTTGCTGCTACCTGGCATGCCCGTCTTGGACACCCCAATAATAAAGTTTTCAACAATTTAGCTTCTTACATTTCCGGCTGTAAACAAATTTCATCTGATTTCTTTTGCGAATCCTGTAAAATGGCCAAAAGCCATAAACATTTCTTTAACAAAAGCATCACTATCACATCTCATCCGTTTGAACTTGTCCACTCGGAATTCTGGGGTCCGTCTCCCCAATCCTCATTAAATGGTTTTCGTTATTATGTGGTGTTTATTGACAACTTTACACGTTTTTCTTGGATTTATTTCATGCATCATAAAAACGAAACAATTGCAAAATTTAAACTCTTCTGCAGCTTTATATATAATCAATTCTCTGCTACTCCTAAACAATTCCGATCGGACGGAGGCGGGGAGTTTGTAAGCAAAGAATTTACTGAATTCTTGAACAGCAAAGGCATCACGCAGAAGCTTAGCTGTCCCCATACACCCGAACAGAATGGATTATCCGAGCGGAAACATCGTCATTTACTAGAACTTACTCGGACATTACTACTTGACTCGAGTCTTCCCGATCAGTTCTGGGCTGATGCAGTTTCAACCGCAAATTACCTGATCAACCGACTGCCAACCACTGTGCTCTCTCACAAATCACCGCATCAAATGCTGTTCAATGAAACTCCGGACTATCGTCATCTGCGCACCTTTGGGACGCTGTGTTATCCTTGGATGCGTCCCTACTCGAATAGCAAGTTAGAACCATGCTCGCAACCATGTATTTTCATTGGTTACTCACCGCACCACAAAGGATATAAGTGCTACAATTTGAACTCCCACAAAGTTCATATCTCCCGCCATGTGGACTTTCACGAATCTGTCTTCCCGCTACGCTCACAATCTCAACACATCACTCCAACTATGCAGCCCACAAACAGTCATCTATCGCCGCTTCTTCTCGTTCTCGCTTCGGCAGCCTCTCAATCTCCTGTACCAGACAACGACATTCGCACAACTACCGCTCCGCCTCAACGTCCGACCCCGATCACCTCATCTCCCAGATTAGACCAAGCCTATCTTCCCAATTTAAATTGCCTTCCCACCACTGAGCCTCATCCACATCCTATGCAAACTCGATCCAAATCAGGCATTTTCAAACCACGTCAAATACTATCTCTTTTCAGCTGCGATGACTCCGCAACCACTCCGACGACATATAACCAGGCCTCTAAACTATCACACTGGCGAGACGCTATGGCCAATGAATATCAAGCTCTGCTACAACAGAAGATCTGGACGCTCGTTCCCAAACCGCCGAACAAAAGAGTCCTCGGATGTAAATGGACTTATAAAACAAAACGTCTACCGTCCAAACAAATTGAACGCTACAAAGCCCGACTGGTGGCGTTGGGCTACGAACAAATACTGGGTGAAAACTATACTGAGACGTTCAGTCCAGTCGCCAAAATGACGACTATCTGCATGCTCCTTTCTCTGGCAGTAAATAAGAACTGGACTGTTTTTCAACTCGATGTCTCGAACGCGTTCCTACACGGGGACTTACAGGACGACATCTACATGTCACAACCTCATGGTTTTGAGGATCGTGACCACCCAGAAGCAGTTTGCAAACTTCACAAATCCCTTTACGGGCTCAAGCAAGCACCACGGCAGTGGTACCAGAAAATTACAGCGTTCTTGCAAGCTCAAGGCTTTGGGTTTAGCCGCTCTGATCCCTCTCTTCTCATCTATAATCATTACCATATCTCTATTTTTATTCTAATTTACGTGGATGATATCCTAATTGCAGGAAACAACAATTCCGCTATCACCGACTTACTGGCAACTCTCCATTCCCAATTTGCTCTTAAGCAACTCGGCCAAATCAATCTTTTTCTGGGCATTCAGGTCTCGCGTACTGAATCTGGTTTCTTCCTACACCAAGAACATTACGCCGAAAAGCTATTACAGGAAGCTGGCTTTCTCAACAGCAAGCCGTGCCCGACTCCCATCACTCAGACTTCCAGACATCTACCATCCAATTCCGATCCGTTTCATGATCCGTCTCTATATCGTCGTCTCGCAGGATCGCTTCAATACCTGACCATCACCAGGCCGGACATCGCTTATGCCACGAACCAAGCTTGTCAACATATGCAAAATCCGACTACAAATGATTTCAATCAGCTCAAGCGAATTCTTCGGTACATCAACGGAACAGAATCCTTCGGCTTGCCCATTGTTCCCGGTGACACAACACTCCAGACTTTCACGGATGCTGATTGGGCATCCGACATCTCGGATCGGAAGTCAATCTCTGGCACCTGCACTTTCCTCGGTCCTAATCTTATCTCCTGGTCCATCAAGAAGCAGGTGACGGTCGCCAAATCCTCTACAGAGGCCGAATATCGTGCTCTCTCCGCCTCTGTTTCAGAGGTCCTCTGGCTTCGACGACTGGCATCCGAACTCCAGCTCACTCAGACATTACCTACTCTTATTCACTGCGACGATCTCTCTGCCATCGCCATAGCCAAAAATCCAGTGTTTCATGCCCGGACCAAACACATAGAAATCGATTACCAGTTCATTAGGCAACGCATTGCTTTGGGTTCCATCCTCATTCAGCACATAGCATCTCACGATCAAGCTGCGGACATCCTCACGAAGCCTTTCTCCAACTCTCGTTTTGATTTCCTTCGTCACAAATTAACCGTTCAACCTCAGACCGCTTAATTTGAGGGAGGATATTAGAGAAAGGATTAGTTTAGCTTATGTTATACTTAAGTTTACTGTACACCATTAATTAGTATAAATAGCTCTGTAATACGTTTTATGTTTGAATAGAATATTTTCCCTCTTCTTTTACTTTTCTCTGTTTTCTCTGGTTGTCTTCGTTCTTCTCATCTCCGGCGTGCCCGTGCCACATCCTCTACATATATGAGACCGAAAACAAAAAATAAATATGAAAATTTTGGGAGAAACAAAAAATAATTCTCAATATAAGAATAGCTCATCTAAATTAGATTTGTAAGAAAAATTCTGAACTCGCGTAACAACAATCAAGTAAAGCTTAAGAGCGATAGAACATCAACTATATGGTCTCAAAATTTAAAAAAAATTATTAGAAACTTTAATTTTTAGTTTGCAAGATAAATCATAATTAAATAATTATTATTAAGATAAGAAGAAAATACAAATGAGATTTTTTATTATGGATAAACAAAATCATTTCTTTGTTAAGGCCTTCCTATAGATGCTAAGATGCCGATGGGCATAATAAACCAAAAAGGCCGGCTAGGAATGAGAAAAAGAGACAGAGTGAGCCAACATAAAAGATAAAAGAGTAGAGGTCTATTAGTTTGGTTTCTAAATCAAAATTACTTTATTTATTTATTTATTTATTGCTTTAGTTATGTACTAACTTTAAAATTAAATATGTTTAATAAGTTAAAAATATAAACATCTTTTTATTGCACATTAAAAAACTTAATTTATATGGAGATGGATGTAATAGGGGATGCCAACTAAGACAAATGATCCGGTGAACGTACGTAGAGCTACATTCAGCCGGCACTAAGATCGCAGGCACAAAACGAGAAATACCGAGCAATACCAACAATAATGAGAAATACCATTATGTGAAGACAAAATACCGAGCAATACCGAGTAATCCCAAAAAATACCGAGTTTTTTCTAGAACTCAGTATTTTTTGGGATTACTCGGTATTGCTCGGTATTACTCGGTATTGATCTTCACATAACGGTATTCCTCGTTATTATCAAACAATACCTAGCAATACTGATCAAATACCGAGCAAAAACCGAGTAACAATCCTCTGACCGAACGTAGAGCTACGTCCGGTCAGAGGACGTAATAAAAGTTCGGTGATATATAGTGGCAACTGACAGCAGAAGAAGATAGTGGCTGGCGAGGGCCGAAGGGTGATCATCAAATATAATAGAAGAGGGTGATCAGTGATTGTTGATGGCGGGGGTTAGCGGCATCTGGAGGTGATGGCTAGCGATTGCTAGAAATGGTTGCCAGAAGTGGTGGCGGGCAATTGATTATAACAATGATATCTTCTTGTAATATTCAAAATAATTTGTAAGTATTATGGTGCTTTTAAAAATAATTTGATATATATACAAAAATATAAAGATAAAAAAACAAAAATATCTAAAACAGCCCCTCTCTCTCTCTCCATGGTTTTCCTTCAACGACTCAAACTTAAATTCTCTGTGGTTAAAATATGAGAAAAATTTTGTTGTTCTCATCATTCAACTATTTTCAGAATCACCTCAAATAGATATTTAATTTGAAGAGAAATTATTATGTGTGGAGTCCGGACGAAAGAATTGAATTGTGAGTGTACATACAATGTGTATGTAAATTTGATACACAATGGTATGCGAATATACACACAGTGTGTACACTCACATGTCCGAATGATTCTTCCGTCCGGACTCCGCACATAATAATTTCTCTAATTTGAAGCACAATAAAAAAATATAAAGATAATAAGAGAGAAAATTTAGGATTTTTTTTTTCGGGTGAGTGGTTTCTCTAAAAATGATTATATGATCATTATGAAAAATTAAATAGAACTGTGGCAATCTTTTTAAAAAAAAAATTATGGCAAAACTGTCCGAAATTTTAAAACAAAAAAGATTGATAGCTGAAAGAGGGGCGCTTTTATTTGGTTGGGTTGACCAGATGCAAGAAACATCCGGTCGTAGGCAAAAAAACGCCTGTACCGAGGTGTACCGAGTTTTTTGAGTACACCTCGGTACAGGCATTTTTTTGCCTACGACCGGATGTTCCTCTGCATCCGGTCGGAGGACGTAATAACGGCTCGAAAGAGGGCCCGCAAGCCCCTCTAACTCACCGAAACGGTAAGTGCGCGTGCGCGCATTTCACACTACGAATCGGTGGCCCGGCCCAGAGCACCCGACGACACTCATATTGTCCCCTGATCACCACTTTCAGGCATATCAAAAATATCGAGCAATAAAATCGGGAAAAGAAAAAAGATTGCCAATTATGCGATTCGAAAAAGTCAGTGCAAAAGGACCGGCTGGCATGAATAGTCGTCAATTGGGTTGGAAATATTACCTAATTAATTTCCAATAAATTATATTTTCAATACTCTTTTTTAATACAAGGATTTGTATACATATCAACAAAATATTAATATTTTTCTATTTAATATATAAACTTTTTATTTGTATAATCTAATATTCCATTAATGATGTCAATAGATTTTATCACACACTCGAGATATTGATGCTTTTTAAAAAAAAAAAAGAGTTGTTGCGGGTTAGAAAATATGCGGCGATAGAGATTTAAGTCTACGTCTTAGCGTTGTACGGATAACTAGCTCACACACAGAGAAATCATGATTTTTTACATGGAAAACCCTTAGAAAGGGAAAAAACCACGGGTCCTAGCCCAGTTGAAATAAATCCACTAGAATTTGAGTCGGTTACAAAGAACTGAATCCCCTCATAGGGTGAATAGATTTACAATTAGTAACTGTTTGATAGAAGTCGGGTGTTAGGCCTGAAATCACTTGGAAGTTCGGGTGTTGATAATCCTGCTTTGAGCAGGAAGTCGGGCCTTTAGCAAGATGTCGGGCTTTGAGCAGAACGTCTGGTCTTCAACAGGACGTCGGGTCTGAATGTCAGGCCTCAAGCAGGACGTCGGGTCTGAATGTCGGGCCTTAAGGTGGTGGTGCGATGAAACTCCGGTGGTGGTTCGGCGAGATTCCTGCGGTGGTCCGGAGGTGGTCCGGCGGTGGTCCTGCGGTCGTCCGGCGGCTGTCGAGGAGGAGCTTCTTCCTTCTCTTCTTCCTTCTCTTATCTTCTTCTCTCTCTTGTTTGGATCCTCTCTTGTGAAGAATGAGGGCTCTATTTTATAGATTTTCTGGAGTGGCATGGTCCGTAAATAGGTGTGAGATCAAGGGCGAATAGGGAGTGGGTTGAATGGACGGCCGATACTGATCCCTTCGATCGTGCACCGTTCGTTGGACATTTGGAGGTCTTAATGAAGTCGGAATTCGGCGATCTTGGGCACGTTGGATTCGTCTCGTCGAGCCGTTCGATTCAAGTATAAGCTCGTCAAAATCGGAGACCGTTTGGTAACTCAAATTGCGGTTTGAACCTTCCGACAGCATTTTTGAGCCCTCGATTTGGACTCATTTAGACTCGGATTGGGTTGATCTTGGTGACGTCGGGTTCGTATTTCCGAGACGCTCAGTTTGACTATAAGCTTGCTGAAATCGGAGTTCGGTTGCTCCCAAAATTAATTTTTAAAGTTTCCAACTAGCTTTTGCCTCGAGATTCGTGCCCGATCAAGCTAATTTTTTAAGATGTATCAAGAGTAATGTGTATTATTTTTGCTCATCCTTGATCATACCTTGTTGGTCGCTCCTCAACTTTGCACTTCCCTCTACTTCAGCCAGGCCTAGCTCACCTTGAGCCCAACAATTAGCCTCCAAGTTGAGGGGAGATTACTCTGCACGGACACCGGACGGTTCTACCGTCCAGTTACACTCGGTATTGTGCTCGGTATCGAGTGCGGTACATTTTTTGTGACGTAACACATTTTTATTGGTCTCTGAACTCTGCATAGAATAATAAATCCTAGTTGTGAGCCAATACTCCCCTCCCCTTGACGTACCTCTGAGGTCACATATGTGTTTTTACTATTTACTGTTCACAATCACAAAACTAAACTATTCTCTGTTTCTGAACTCCACACTTAATAAGCTCTCCTCAGGTTTTCACTACAACTGCAGGTCTGCAACAACTCTCAATTGGCGACGATGGACGGCAATTGACTGACATGTTAAGGGTAATGCGACTGACAACGACCAACATACACAACTCTCCTTGGCCTATTGGTTGAGAGCTTAGGCTTCCAATTAAGAGGTCCAGGGTTCGAGTCTATGTGTATGCGTTGTGTGTATGAGTTTGCCTTTAAAGGCCTAAATGTCCCCCCAAAAAAATACAACGACCAACAACAAATAGTTAAGGGAGATTGGACCTTCGACTGTTTGACACAATGACGGATGGTAATGGGAAGCCTTTTTTTTTTTTTTTTTTGAATGTTATACAAGTATATGTAAAAAAATTAAATGATAAATATATAAATTTTAATGTTTTTTTAAAATAAATTTTAATGTTTTTTTAAAATAAATTTTAATGTTTTGAATCTTTGTGTTAGGATTCGTTTGAGACAGGTTTTTTACTGATTTTTGAATCAGCTTTCTAGTAAAAAATATTGATTTTAATACTAAAAAATTTATTCAAAAAAACAGTAAAAAAACTGTACCAAACGAATCCTTATTCTTTATTTTTTTACCACAAACGCAACAAAAAAACTCGAAATAAAATTTATTAAAAAATAACGGAAAGATCTCGATCGTGTATTACAATTCAGCTTTCGACTTCCATTCCGTCGAGGACGTAACCCCGCCGCCATCAGCAGAGGACGAAGACGACGGCCGCCGGCTTCTTCTGCTACTCCGGCTCACATCCTTCAGCGACGGCGCAGCCCCGCCGTTTTCGTCGCCGCTAAACCGTATAGAGCCGCTCCTCAGCCGCCGCCGCCCGCCTTCGAGTCCGCCGTTGTTCACATCGTCCGAACGGCTCCTCACCGCCGCCACTTGAACCGGAAGAACGCATTTGCAGAGAAATCCTATCCATTGCCGAAGGAAAATCAGTGGATTTGATCATCAGCACAAGCGGTGAGTTGTGAATTCGACTTCAAAAGAAAAACTTAGTTTTTGGGGAACAAAAGAAAATCAGATAAAATAATTCTCTCTATCTCTCTCTGATATACATATGTTAAATTAAAAATTCGTTTTAAAAGGAAAAAATAACAATAATAACAGACAATTTTCCCCAAATAGGTGAGATGAAACTCTTGAAGATTGCATTGAATAGAACAATTTTTTTTATATAAATCGAGCTCAAATCTGATTTTAAAGTTAATTTGTCACTCGAATTAAGATCAAAGAGAGCCATCTTAAATTTGACTCAACTGAAGATCTAACAGAATGGCTTCCTGTCATTCTCAAGATGGGGACCGATCACACCCCTGTAACGTTGGATCAAAATTTTGTCCTAATTTTTTTTCTATCGAAAATAGAATAGTTTTTGCTCAAGCGAATCAAACTTCATAAGCCAATCCCAGCTCGGCTTGAAACCAAAGATCATACACAGCCGCTTAGGGATCAAAATCGAAAACGAAATTAGGGATTCGAAAACGGTACCGAGTTTCGCAAGGCGATTGACCCATCGTGGAGTCCCATTGCCAGTGAGACGAAGGCAGGCATCGTAACAGAAATGATTGCAGTTCTTCGATATAAGGTTGTAAGTATTCCCCGTATATCGATGAGCGAGCTCATCCATGAGCTCCCGCACCTCGCTTGGCCCCAGATCCGTCATCCCAATCAAGATCGACTTCCGGAAAGCGAATCCGGTGCATGATCGGGGCTCCGCTTGGAAGATCCCTGTCGTTGGGTGATCGTGCGCGCCGTACGCATACTCTACTCCGTGCACTGCAAAACCCTAACCCTAAAATTAATCGGAATCACTTGAGCAAGAAACAAAGTGAGTAACCTCACACGAACCCTAATTGATTCCATTGGAAAGGCTTGGGTGAATCGATCTGACCTTGGACGCCGGAGTGGTAAACTCCTAAGCCAAGCCAGTAGGCGTAACTGTTGATGGCCGTGAGATCGTATACGTTGAGGTAAACTGGCACCGCCCCTGTCCTCAGCTTCAGGACAGTACGACGCCGGACGAACATCCGGCGGCGGTGGTGGGGGCAGATCAAGCTTTCTGACTCGGCGGCGAGGAATGCACAGGAATTTGAACGTTGATTAATTGTTTATTGATTTTTATAGGACCTTTCTACGTAGTCGTGATTTTAGGGAACGCGAACGAAGAAGAAAGAGACAGGAGTGGGAAGAAGACGCAGACGCACACGAAGGGACCGGACGGACAGAGAGAAAATGCTTTGCTTTTTTTTTTTTACTGCCATCCTCCATTGGCTGCTATTGGAATATTATTTTATGTGAATTATGTTTTTTAGAAACTCATGAAATTATGAGTAAAATTCGAACTCAAGCGCCTAATTCATGGAATATATGGCACATGTATTTTCTTGGATATATTATATATATGTAAAAAAAATATTTGAATAAAAATATTAGTTTACATAAATAAAATTTAAAACTTCCGCATAAATATTAATAGAAAATTTAAAATAATAAGTTGCTCGATTCTTCCTCTTCTTAGCACTTTTTCCATCTATAATGATCTCAAAAAGCATAGGATTCATGAAAACATTTGTTATTGTCAGTCCCCAACCCCTTCACGGTGGATGTCATCATGTTGAGCTGTAATAGGACTAATTTTGAAATGTTTAGTCTCTTCTAATTTTCATTTTAAATTATATTACAGACAACAGAGCAATTAAAACATTCAAATATTGAAAATAATCTCATCCACAATGATTCTTTCATTTTACCAAAATGTATATAAATACTGAAGTACATGACTGTAGACAGTCTCTGCAATACTGAAAAGTAAACTAATCATGATTGTAAAAAAATCAAAATAACAAAATACTTATGAACCCAAATATGATCCTGAACTACTAATAAACAGCCTCCTTTTTCTCAGACCCGAAAAACTATAAGCAGCCAACAGCTCAACAAATCATACAAGCCAATCTAAAATTTTAAATTCTTTTTTTATTAATTAAATATTGATGAGGACTTCGGTTTAGCTTGGTTATTATGGCGGACTACTTACTCAAGATGGCAGCCACTACTCTCTATTCCCTGACATTTTCCTTTCGGTTATGCTTAGGATAGCTTTTACATTTCAGTTGTTTCTTTTAATTAAGTATTTTCTTTCATTAGTTAGCCGTAGTTTATGTACCTGGAGAAAGGTAGAGACAGCTTTAGTTTTTCATCTTCATCTACTGGTGGACTTGGCATCCCTTCGTTGGATGCTTTATATTATGGTGTTTTCTGCTCCATTATTGAAAGATTTTTTAATGCTCCAAATCTTTTAAGCAGATGGTATAAAATCAAGTATATTTCCCCTTGGAAACCTCCTGATGCGAAAGCCTCTAGATTTTGGTTTAAGATTCATGAGACTGCCTATAAGATAAAAGATGTTATTTCATTCTCTGTGTCTCAAACTTGTGCCTCCTCTTTCATGTGGGAACCATGGCTCAATGGGATTATTTTATCTGATTCCTATTTTTTACCGGATCTGGCCGGTAAATTTGTGGGAGATTTCATTCTCAAGGATTACTGTTGCCTTACCATTAGCTGTATCATTTACCATGTTTGGAAAGAAAGAAACTCCCTCCGTTTCTCTAATACATCAAATAATGTGACCAAGATCATATGCAATATTTATATGGCTATTCATTTCAAGATTTCAAAATGGAAACACAAACAAGATTTATTATTGAGGTTCATTGGCACTTAACTTTGGCTGTTTTTTGTGTTTCAATGCTGGGTCTCACGGTTAACATCATTCTGTGGTATTTTCTTTGGATTCATCATGACCGGCTGGACTTGAAGTATTGTTTTGCTGAATTTGGGGCTGTGCAGTTGGCACAGATTTTTGATTGCTTTACTTTCAGACCTGGGAAGATCATTTTTTGGGATGGCTTTGGGGTCTTCGATCCCTCTTCTATCCAATCCGACTTTGGGAACTATGTCTTCATTTCCTGGGTTTACTTCACAGTGTTTCAAAGGCAACGGTGGCGGTTTTTAAGCTATTTGACGATGATGAGCATGGCCTTCCCCTACCCTCTCGAGCTATGGACGGCTGGAATGGCAACCTGGCTCGATCTCTTGGGTAACTTGTCGCTGCCTGGCGGTCCTGTGATGGCCTTCCGTCTGACCGTACCCAACTATCAATTACGTTTGTCTGCTTCAGGCAACCAGTATCCACCGCAGCGACTGTTTTGGTTCTTCTGAAAATTATGATGTTTCTCTGGATTTAGGCCTTTCTGAGTCAATTTATTAGCTTATTGCCCACTGTTTCCTTTGGGTTTCTCTGTGTAATTTTGTTTTTTTTTTTTGTTCAGTTCTCTTCCCACAGGTTACCTGTAATTGAATTTTGTTCTTAATACATGGGCTTCTTGCCCCGGGTTTTCCCAAAAAAAATATTACATAGGCTATTAAGCTTGTTCTACTGTTCTATTGTTTTTCCCAGATTTCTCCTTCTTACAACTTGTAGTCGGTGCATCAAATATTTTGTTGAATATTTAAAACCTGTTAAATGGAATCATATAATTCACTGTATACTAAGAAAGATAAATAAAGCATAGCAATCATTCGCAATTAATAATGCATAATAAGTGAACATACTAAGTAGACAAAGTGCATAATAGTTTATATCATATAGAATTTCATATTTCATATGCTCGTCCAAAACAAAATCTCAAAAGATTCTAACCTCTTATGCCTCTCTTTTGTACTCATATCATTATAACATGACTTATAACAACCAGAACATGTCTTATATGCACCAAAATATTTCCTGACACATACATAATCTCATAGGATTTTGGTCGTTTATAACTCTTAGCATATATTTTTTAATCATATAAGCAAATATCTCTGTCACATAGACATATTTTATCATATTGCAATAATTAAAGCAAAATTAAACACACACCAGAATTGAACATTATTGTATAACAATATACTAAGTGCCTCAAAGCTGTACACCCGAGCCCCCCCCCCCCCCCCCCCCCCCCCTGCTATAAAGTTTTCTATGAGAAAGACAGAAAGCGAAGCGACGCAAGGCTATAAATATAGCATCAGTGTTGTCAAGCGGACTGGAGGAATAATGTTGAACGCCACAGCACTCCAAAATGATACCGTAGCTTTGAGGCAAATTGTACAAAACCCATTAGAATCATATTATTTCAAACCTTACTTAAATGGTATGAATAAAATTTAAATAATGCTCAATTTTTGTTCAAAAAGATTTGATTATGGTTCGAAAAAAAAAAAACTCAAGTAATATTCAAAGATTATTTGAACGTGCTTCGAATAAGATTCTATTAAGGTTTGAAGAAGTTTCAAGCACTGATTCGAATATGATTGAAACAATGTTCGATCAGCAAAATGCAGAAAGTCATTCACAACAAAAAGGCATCTTTACATTCCCTTAATTTGAAACAATTAAAAACTCATATTAATTTTACTTCGTGTCACAATAAACTATTGAAGGAGAAAATATTTTGAAAAATCAATAAAAAAAATAATTAGAAATCAGTAGAGTAATGGTATTTTAGTCCCTTTTATTGAAAAATAATTGCATGTATAATATCGACTAATAAAATAATATTCTAAATATTTACAAAATATGAATACTAAATACTATCGTTTTATTAGTCTTTCATGAATAAATTTTTTATTTTTATTTTAAAATCCAATTAAAAACGTTCCAAAATGATGAATGCCAACTCAAGTCCTCTTGACCCAATTTTTAAAAAATGATAATATTTTTAATGAACTTTTCAACATTAATGTGAACTTTCAAAAGGTGTCAATAAATAAACTACCAACCCGACCCAAAAAATTTGGGTTCGGGATTGACCCATCAACTTGATTTTGTCCCGACATTGATCTGTTTAATTTTTTTATCTTAATTTATTTTATTTATTGGTGTAATCTATTTACTTGTTATCAATTAATTTAAATTTTAAGAGCAATAAGCTATTTTTTTAATTAAAATGGATTAACGGGTCGAGTTTAGGTTTTATTTTTTGACCCATTTATTAAACAAGTCGGATTTTGGTTGATCGAATTCGAGTCGGCTTAATTTTAGGTTGGACTAGAATCCAACCAATTAATTCGTTTTTGACACCCCTACTTTCAGGCATTAATACTGACCTATTTCATAATGCTTAATAATGTTAATAGGTATGATTACTAGGCTGATATTTGCATTAACAAAAATTAAAGTGCATAAACTCAAGATAGATTAGATCAAAGGAAAAATTAGGCTTTGTTTGGGATAATTTTCTTAATGCTTTATTTTCATATCACAACCATAATTTCTTTTTAGCCATTGATTTTTTTGTTATAATTTTTTTTTTGTACAAGGAATTGTTTTTTACAGCAGCTTTAAAAAAATATTTTTTCTAAAAAAATTTTACAAAACAGTGAGAAAGCCATTGATTTTTTTACAGCAGCTTTAATTTTTATTCATTTTAGTTTAGATAAAAAATTAAAAACAGTTAATTTTTTTAATAAAATTAAATTGAATTTAAATATTTATGTTCATAACTTTTATTGATTACGATAAATTTTGTGAGTAGAAAGAAAGTCTTACATCCTATTTTTTGCACTAATATTCAATTGATACATAGAAAAAATAGAAGAATATACGAGACAATATAATTCTTCTATGAAATATCAAGAAAAGTTAAACAATCATGGTGTTCTGTCGACAATAGTCAAACAATAGTAGTTAGATGAGAGGGAATGGACAATTTAAACAATAGTTGTAGTGATCAGATGACAGTTGTTAGACAACGTTACTCAAGCAACGATGGTGGCTGACATTAATCTTTGACGTTGAATATTGGCTAAAGTTTTAGAGTTTTTAAAATCTCCAAGTTCTCTTCAATCTCAAATTTAGGTCCTCTTCATATGGAGAATATGACTCAATTTGTTTTTTAAAGTGAGCTTTTAATAAATTTTGCCAAAAAAATTATAGCACTCCATCGAACAACCTGTATTAAATCGTTTGATCATATACCCTTAATTCAACATTTAAGTATATTAATGACCTCAAAATTAGATAATCATAGACTCGTTGAATGATTTACCGAGTCATTAGATTTGACTGTATGTATGCAAGATTTAGAAATAACTTTTGATCCTTCAATCAGTATCCCAACTTTTTGCAACTTTGCTTTGAGTGCTTGATTTTGTTCTTTTGGAGCTGAATCAAATTATTTTTCAAAATTATGATGATAAACTTTTTTTAATATAAAATAAAGCATCAAGTGCATATCCATAGAACATATTTTTATATGATGTATGAATTTTAATAATATTTATAATACATTAAATTCTAAATGAATTAAGCCATGCTCATAAAAGCCACATTTTTATTTGAAAAGGAAAACAAATTTTTTATCACCATAACTCTGTTGCCTCCCTATAATAGTGCGGGGATGTGAAAAATGTGAGGGATTGATTTGAAATGTACAAATTTGGGCCGAACAGGCTGGTTAATGGGCTTACGGTCCAGTTTAAATAATTTACGTTGAAGGGCCGATATTGCATTGTCGGCCTTTGTAAAAGATATATTAATGTTTAGTAGCATAATTATTGTAAGAAAAAAAATGTGTTTTTTGAAAATCCAAATTTGAGTAGCTATTGCAGATATTATATTTCTATATTTTATATAAAAATAATTCTATTTAAAACCATGTTTTAAAATTTCAAAATATAATTAAATTTGTTAATTAGAAAATTTTTCTATTTTGAATTTGATCTCTTATATTATGCTAATATTATTTTTATTTATTAAACAACTTTGTTTTTAAAAAAATAATCATATTTTAATTTAACTTTTAAATATAAGTGGACATCAAAATTTTTTTGAATTTTTTACAATGCTTTCAATTTTAATATTTATATGTGAGATATTTGTACCATCTTGAATTTTTTCGCAAGAAATAATATTTAAATTTTAAAACCAATAAAGCTTTCATCACATTAGGGCTGCAAACGAATCGAGCCAAGCCGAGTATGTGAGTGTTCAGGTTTGTGTTCATTTAATATCAGTTTGTTCAAGTTTGGTTCATGTTTGTTCGAGCTTTATTGTTTGTGTTCATGTTTGGTTCATTTAAATTAATGAGTGTTCATGTTTGGTTCATGTTCAGTTCATGTTCGTTCGTTTAGTGCTTATCGAGCTTGTTCGCGAACATATTTAATGATCTTTTTTTAACTATCAAACAAACATGTTCATGAACATATCTATGAACAAACACATTTATAATAAAAGCCATAGTCTATGTAACAAAGGCAATGATTATTTATATTTATTAATTCTATAGTCAAATGTTAATTATTTTTATCGAGCTTATTCACGAGTTCAAAATTGACCACGAATCGAGCTTTTATCGAGCTTCTTATCGAGCTTAATGTCGAGCTTGTTCACGAACTTCAAATAATGTTGTTCGCGAACATAAATGAGCCGAACGCATTAGTGTTCAAGTTTGTTTATTTAAGAATCGAGTATTTAAATATTGTTCAAGTTTGTTTAGTTAATTAAAAGATCACAAACGAGCTTTAATCGAACCGAACAACGAGTAGCTCGTCGAACGTTTGGTTCGCTTGCAGCCCTACATCAGATTAACTCATTTTTATATTAATTATTTTATAGGAAGGGAGGATGAATACATTATAATCGATATATAGAAAATTATTTTTCTATCAAAAAAAAAAAAAAAAGTCTCAGGATTTACAGTCCCACAACTAGGCCATAAGGGTTTTAAGAAGCAAGAAGGTCCAGCGAGAACAGCAAACCGCGAAAACCTCGACGCCATGGCTCGCCTCCTCTCCCTAGCTCGGAGATCCCTGTCCCTCAAATCCCTATCGCGAATACCTCCGTCTATTTTCTCATCTTCCCGATCATATATATCCGAGATGCGCCGCTCCGCCTTCAAGGAAAACCTTCTCCGCATCCTCCGCACGGAGATCACCTACGAATCCGAATATCGTCCTCCCCTGCCGGTAATCATCCCATAAACCTCCAATATGCTCCATCATCCTTCGAAAATTTGGACTTTTTCAGATACCATTTTCATCCTGATGCATTTCTTCAGCCTGCAACAAGCTTCGATTCTTTCTCAGTGGAGGACAATATGGGGGAGCAGTGGATTCGGCTGAGGCGTAAGTACGGTGATGCCGAAGAGATTAAAATCGACGCCACCATGTTCGATGGAGCTTCACCTCCGAAGCAGGCGGCGGCGGATGGAGGGGAGGAGGAACCTCGGTTGCACATTAGCCTCATTGTGGAGGTATCCAAAGGCGAGGCTTCGGATTTTGTCCTGCAGTTTGTTTGCTCGGCATGGTCCGATTCTCTCGATGTAGAGAAGGTCTTTCCAGTATCCCGTGGTTCCCCTGCGATCAGGCCCTTCATGGGTCCTAATTTCAAGTAATTATTTCGTTATGCTTCTATTTGAAAATTACATCTTCAACCGTTTAAATTGTGGGGGAGTAGATGGTTAAATGGGAATGTAGTGTTGTCATGACTATAAAGGAATCACGGAATTAGAATTTCAAATAAGTGGGCAAATAAATAAAATAAAATATATTTAAAAGAAAATGGTGACAAAATAAGAAAAATAATTTAATGATGATATTTTGATTTAAATTTGATCAGGAAATACCTGATAATCATTAAATTTATTTTAAAATAAATATAAAATAAATTTTGATTGATTGATTGATCATATTACTCACCTCAAAGTAAATTCAATGGCTTTATAATAATCCTCAGTAGTTCGAGCTTCGAACGCTTCCGGAGGTCAATCAGAACCGTCATGTTTTCGGAGGCCAATCAGAGCCGCCATGCCACGTAATGCACTGTGCCTTGGATGACATGATGGCTTCTGATTGATGTCCGGACTCATTCGTCGTCCGCACGTAATAGGTTTTCCAGTAGTTCACAATATTCTGACCTTAGTTTTCTCCGGCAAAACTTTCTTACTCTAGGAAATTTCAAGTGGCAAATACAAATATTAAAATGCACAATGGTAAAAGGGCTGGTGGGATTAAACTTTTATACTTATACCTTGCTTGAAGAAAATTTTAACCAAAACTTGGGTGGGCAACGGCTAATCCATCACCCCTTGGTTGTGCCACTGGCATAAAGCAAAACTACGTCATTCATGTACTTGTGAAATACATTATATTGGATCAAATAACTACTTGAATGTCCTGATTGTATTTGCAAAATCATATTCTTTCTTTTCTAGCTAAAATAGTTTTGGAAACTTGCAGGGAGTTGGATGATGAGCTGCAGGATGCAATAAGGAGTTACTTGGAGGAGAGGGGGGTGAACGATGACCTTGCTGAGTTCTTACATGAGTACATGGCAAACAAGGATAAGTTGGAGTTTATTCGCTGGATGAGGAATGTGGAGTCTTATGTGAAGAAGTAGAGTACATTTTCCAAGCATCAATTCATCTTTCACAGGTTGGTTCAGTCTCACTTTTGTTGATATTTTAAGCTTAATTTTTGTGTTGTTATTTACTTTTACATATTACTTTTGGAGGGTTGAATTGCATGATAAAATGTATATTATTTTTGAAGAGTTTTATCTCCGGGGAACTGATTCATTGATTTAAGTTTGAGCAGCGTTATCTTTAAATATGATATAAATTGTATGCCTCAAAATTGAGGCTAGCATATAATATGTATACTTATGGCAAACTGTCTTCCTTATGGTTTCTTGTGAAATAAGCAAAATGTTAGAATAATGGAGAAAAGGTTTAAAAGATAAATTGGCTTTGGATTAGTAAAGCAGACTCTGTGTATATGATATGTAATTTTAGCGGTTGTGAAATTACTAATCATTAGCCCTAAGTTACTAGAATATAAAATTATACTTTGTGTTATGATTTAATATTGTTGTGCGTGATGAGATGAATAAACCACCCAACCTGATCTTAAGCAAGATCTTGATCGTAGTTTAAAAGATTTATTTGCAAATTGAGCATTTGTAAAATTTAATCACAAAGAAATAATTTCAGGCATTACTTGTAAAGAAAATGAAACAACAAGAACACACATTTTATTGTTAATGTTGGTGGTTAAAATAGAGAAGTATCTCATGAGTATTATGTAATGGGAGAACATTATGGAAACTTAAAATATAATTACAATATAATATATTGTAGTCCAACTATGTTTTATGAGGATGAGTATTGGACAATAATTAAGTCATTAGATAAATTGAGCATGGTAGAAATTAAAATGTTATGATAAATATATTTCCAAACTAGGAATAATAGATTTAAAACTGATTGTTTTAGAGGGATCGAGGGAGTATCATCAATTGAATATGGGATTGTGGAAAATAAAGCTTAGTGGTTTTCATATGTACAATAAAGGATGGAAGATGCACCAATAAGGCACATTGATGTAATAGGTATAACACCTCATTAAACACAAATCATGGGTGAAAGAAGACTAAGGATTCATTAAGCTGACCCCCTTTAGTTGAGATAAGGCTAATGTATTTGTCTTCAATATAAAGCTACTTCTTCTCTAATCATTTTGTTATGCCTTCTGGATTATTATCCCAAGTTATCTAGCCTTTTTAAAGAAAGCTAATTCAAATGTTTAAATTTTAGTTAGGGGTGTCAATAAATGATTCGAGACAACAACCCAACATGACCTAACTAAAACATTTTGGGTTTGGGTTGATCGGATTATTATTTCGGTCGGGTTTGAGTTGACCCAAATATTATGAAATCAGCTCAAATTGACAAGATTATTGTTAGTGTTCAGGTTTTGAAAAGCTAGAAACACGTTAAAAAAGATATGTATATTATTAGGTTAAACAAATCATATGGGCTAATTAAGATGTTTTGATCCAAAATTTATATGATTCCTATCATATATGTGTTAGATGGGTCGAGTTTGGTTTAGGCGGATTCAAGTCAAGTCTTTTTTAGATTAAATATTTTGATAAAACTGTCATGTTTAGGTCAAAAGTTTTAGGTCAAGTCAACTTCAGGTTAGACCTAAACCCGAGCTTTCAATTCAAATTGACACCCCTAATCTTAGATTCTTAGTGGTGTTTATTTATGCATATTTAGATTTTTTAGATCAATGAAAATTTAAAATACAAGTTCTTATTAAGATACTTTCCATTAAAAAAATTGCTAGAGTAGTTATGTTATTTCACTGTTTTTATAACTATTGCTCAATAAGTTTGGAAATTAAGGATCAAGAACTAAAAACAAAATCACTTTCAGTTGGACTTATAGAAATAATTTTGTTAGAAATTTAAATAGGACTTAAATTAGCTTGTTTAATTGATTTAATTTTAGTAGCATGATTGACATTCAAATTCACGAATCATTTTATCAGTTTGATCAATTGAATTATCAACTACATTAATTATAATTTGTTATGCTTCATTGACCGAAACTTGGCCCAATTTATAGATGTTCACAAAGGGAAAAATATGAAAGAAATAAATATATTGTTATGTATTGATTTAGTTTTAGGATATATTGTTCATGCATGCTACCACACCCTTGTACATCTCTATATATAGAGGTCTTGTATGATGTATTGGTTGGGGAAAATTAATAAAGCTTTAGGTATTTTTCTCCCCAATTGCTGTCTATCTCTCTCCCTCACTCTCCCTCTCTATCTCTTGCAAGAAAGATCTCAAGATCTTCCTCCTTAGTTTCAACATATATCCTAGTGAAAAAAGAAATATAAATATTACGAGTTTTTTTTTTAATTTAAAAAGTATCAATATATATGATAGAATCCCATGGAATAAGGTTATAGACAACCAATTCCGGTTGCCTGCCAAATATATAAAAATACCAACCTTCAATCCATTAATTCCAACTATTGTCTAGCCATACCTGCCATAAAAGGAAGCTCGTGAATTGCATTCATCAATACACAAAGAGTTATCGACTACTTTTTTTTAGAAGGATAGAACTATAGAAGCCTCTCTCCTCACACATCTTACACCATCATCTAAATTTTAATTATTGAGAGTTGAAGTAGCTTATCCTTAAATACTTCATGCTACTTTAAATCAAAGCCATTCATGAATAAGGATAAGTTGTGTAAGATGTCTAAGGCCACAGGTTTTTATCCTTACATAAGGATAATAATCTAACACTCTATCTAGGATATAGGCAAGAAGGCCTTGTTTGTTTTTCCTCATTTAGTAAATAAGCAGAAAATTTTTGTCCAAATTGGAACCGTTTACTCATCTAACATGTTGAACATGGATAGCTAATGAGTCGAATATAAGCTGTTTGCGAACATCGTCCTTTTTTGACACCCTTTATGATGTGATGCAAGAGTTGAGTTACACAAGATTAAAAAGAAGATTTAAACACTAGCTCAACCAATTATATAATCATGTTTCAAATTAAATTTGGCTACAAGAATTCGTAGTGTTTAACTTGTTTAGGCAAAGGAATTACAAGGAGATAACCAAACTATTTAAGCAAATACAAAGGAAAACATAAAGTTAAAAGCTAGTGACTGGAATCCCACGATTAATACGGAGTTGTTCACCTTGAGGCCTCTTCTCTCTTTCCTACGAAACTAGGTTGAGCGGCGGAAGATTGTCCAAACTAGTAGTGAGGTTGCCACGAGGAGGGAGGAGCCAAGGAACGTCGTTGTGGAGAAGGAGCTCGGAGGTGGAGGTGGCACGGGAGGATGACCTTTAATGATCCACGTGTAGACGGAAAAGTGGTCGTCGATAGAATCCACTAGTGTTGGTAGAATCCGATCCAAATATTCTTTGACGGTGTCGTCGAAATCAAAGCCTACGTCGAAGAATGATGATTTGAGGATGTCAACTTTTTCTTGGTTGTCATACTCAAACCCGAAGTTCCACTCGGGTTCCTCCATGCATTCTTGAAGGTGAGAATGGGTGGTCGCCGCAAGAGGCTCTCCAATGGGAGGGAGAGAGGGGCGGCGGGTTGGAGAGGGGATGGGGAGGCCGGTGGTAGAGCAAGGATGAGGGGAGGAGGGCTTTGTGTGATAACTGAAATTAATTTCAATTCTAAGGGATTTGGGAGGGAAAATACATGAGGTTTGAATTTCCAATTGAATGCAATTAAGGCATTAATGGAAAATTAATTAGGGTGAGGATGAAGGGGGGCCGGCGGTAGGGAGAAGGGGAAGGGGGGGGGGGGAATAAATTACTCCTTAATGGAAAAATTTGGTAGTAATTAGGATTTCAAATAGGAGGGGGAAATTAATTACTCCTTAATGGAAATTCCCCTAAAGGGGGCCGGCGGCATTACTTGAGAGATAGAGGGAGTTAGGGAGAGGAGGGGGAGGGTTTCCAAACCTAAAAGATGACTAGGAAAAGTTTGAAATAAAATCCAAATTAATTTTAAATTAAATTTGGAGTTATTCAAAAACTTTCCAAAAATAGAATTTTCAAATTTGGAAATAAATTACAATTTGAAAATTCAAATTTCAATGAGGGGTTAGAGTATGAGGTGTGGTGGTGGTGGTGGTGGTGGAGAGGAAGGAAGGCCGGCGGCAAGGAGGCCGGCCGGCGAGGCAATGGGTTGACGGGTTTGGTAGGGGCGGCGGCAACAAGGAGGGGGAGGGGCTCGAGCTTCTTGCTTCCTCTTCTTTACTTGAGATCTTCTATGATGGAGGTAAGGGACCAAGGATTTCAAACCTTGGATAATTTCTCCAAGTGAACTCACAAAGAGATCACAAAGAACTCACTAAGAGATCTCAATGATTTTGAACTCACAAAGAGAACAAATGCAGAGGAAAATTTTCATTCAATAATTCAATACCTCATAAATGATACAGGGGGCCATATAAATAGACTCCAAATGAAAGCAAATGCAAAAGTCTAAAATGCCCCTCGGGCTACAAGATAAAACTAATACCCACAAGGGTAAAATGGGAAAAAACTGAAAAGCAACAAGTAATGTAAGAACTGTAGATACAACAAATCATCAGTAGTAAAGGCTATCCATCATAGCCGTCGATCTCCGATGTCGTCTCTGATAGACGCGCCGGAATCTCCTGTCGATGCCCCCATCACTTTAATAACTAAAGTTGGCATAGTAGATAAAAATAATTTTAAGATCTATTAATGTTATGGGAATGGCTTGAATTGCTGTTGAATGCTCAAACTATGGAAAAGATTCTGACTTTTCACAGTTAGACAATAATAATAATCATTCCACATGTCAAACCCCCTTCTTTTATCCATTTTTTTTTCTTTTAGATGTTTGCATTGATTCCATACAGATCAAACCATCATTAGTCTAATCCCCAAGTGTTTGAAGTTCATAATTATTTATTTATGAATCCTCATTTTTCATTCATTCTCTAAATAGAGCAAATATTTATAACAATTCCACTGTAGCTAACGTCATTATGTGGGCTGAAAGTGGTTTTTATGCAAAGTCTTCTTATAGTCTATAGAAAATTTTAGAGATATGAATAAAAATTAACTCGTCAGAAGCTTAAAAATCCCTAGCATAGGCATTAAAATTTGAGAAAATTGATGGTTAGAGATTAGGAGCAAGCAAACTTATGGTTTCTAGTACTTAGCCATAAGAAATGGGAGTTATAAGAAAGACTAAGGCTTCGTTTGGGACGGCTTTCTTCCTGCTTCTTAATGCAGCTTTCTAACTTAAAAAATTAAAATTTTTATACTAAAAAGCTGCTTTAAGCAGTAAGAAAATCATCCCAAATGAAGCTTAAATTTGTGACATCTTCAATAAAAGACAAGTTAAATTTTGGCAATCCGTTGAGGTACAGTTGTTTGAATGTCATATAATTTTGGATTGGAAGGTATTTGCAACATGTTTGAATTGGTAAGCTCTGAAGTTGCACCGGTTCTGTTTTGGCAGTATTGTTCACTAATTTTTTATTTTTAGGAAATTGTTTTCTGTACCGGGTACATCAATGCAATCAGCATTACAAGATCAAAGTGAGAAAGGGATTTGCTTGAAAAAGCTAATTGCTTCAAGATGTAGAAGATATCCTTTACTGGTAATTTGGTCATCTAGAGCTATTGAAATTATTTCATACCTTTCGTTTGGTTGTGCCAACCTTGAGGCAGTTTAACAGAACCGACTGGAATCTTTTACAGTTCAAGCTTTAAAGCACTCTGACGATACCACCTGATACTTAATTGCTTGTATTATGGAAATCTCATTAACAAATTTCATAAACAAATGTGTTTGTTTTCAGATTTTGCTTGAAACATCAGAATTATTCCTGTAAAAGAATTTCTCATTTATTATGAATCTATTTTGAAATTTATCTCTGATATTCACCTCTTCATTCTGATGAGCTTTTTTTTTCTAGAGCACGTGTTGTTATTTTATTGTATTTTTTTTTTTGCTGTCATTAATTTGACTGATAATATTTATAACTTTGTGGGAAGATTTTCATAATGGTTTTCCAGCTTGTGGTGTTAAGTCTTTTCACTGGCTTTTAATATGGTAGCAGATATTGTTGGGTGATTTTGACGTTCTGTAATTGTGTTGTGTGTGAGCTCAGAAGCATCAGAAACTGGAACAGATCAAAGAAAGTATGCAGCTTTCACTTTCCCATTTCCTTGTTTCTTCCTATCTTCTTTAGTAATCCAAATTATTATATAATCTGTTTTCTGATATTCCATCGTCTCTTCATTCCTGTCCTATTTGATTTAAGCTTCATTTGGAACAGCTTTTTTACTATTTCTTAAAACGGCTTTCTAGTTCAAAAATTAAAATTTTAATACTAAAAAACTACTTCAAAAAGCAACAAGAAAGCCGTCCCAAACGAATTCTTAATCTTCCTGATCTTTTTAAAAAAAATGTTGATCATGCATAATTAGTTAGTAGGGCATGCACCTCATGGATAGTTTGATTGGCTAGCCAACTAGATGTTCTCCATGCACAATCATTAATGTTTTTTTTTATCAAAGTTCTCACATTTCATATTTTAAGCTACCACAAGTGTTTGGTTTAGATTATTGAAACTACAACTGCTTAACTTTGTCCTTTGCTTGACATTTGCAAGCTCATCAAACTTATAAAAATGCCATCTTGTTTGTTACAAAGCATTGAGGGTCCCACAAAATCTGTTCTCACCATCAGCACATCATGCAAATCTGTATGCTTTTCAAACATTTACCTAACTATGTCCACCAACATAGAAAGTATATGGTTTCATCCATATCTTTCTATAGAATTTATATTACAATGGCGTTTATGTCATCCAAGCATGAAACCATTCTCACATTAGCTGATAATAGCTACTTGATGAGGTCACTGTCAGTTTAGAAGGTGCATCTTCTTCTACTATTTCTGTCCCACTTAAATAGAAATTGGTTTATATCTTATGCTTTGTTTGGGGCAGTTTTTTTACTGTTTTTTATAACAGCTTCTAGTATAAAAACTTTTGTACTAAAAAGTTGCTTTAGAAAATAGTAAAAAAGCAGTCTCAAATGAAGTCTTAGGCTTGGTTTGGGACAGCTTTTTTACTGCTTCTTAAAGCAGCTTTTTAGTATAAAAATTAAAAATTTTGTACTAATAGACTGATTTAAGAAGCAATAAAAAAATGAAGCCTTAGTTTAACATTTTTCATGTCTGTGATAAGTTTAAATCAATTTTACCTAACATTTTGATATGTTTAAGATGTTATATGAGAAATATATTAATTATGTTGGTAAAAAATATTGAGTTTTGTATTTCAATTTTTGTTATTTTCTACATCTTCTCTCTTTTAATTTAATCATTTCTTAATTCTTTTTTTAATTGTCACATTATTGTTTTCATAATTGATTGGTTATTCTTCGTGATTTTTCATTTTTTCTTTCAAATCGTATGTCTACTTCTTTGCAATAGAAATATTTATTTGTTTGAGGCAGCTGCAATTTTTTATAAAATTAGTTGTGAAGTTTATTGTGGAGAAAATATTTCCCTTAAAAGTTGTATCATATATATATATATATATATTTTTTTTTTTTTTGATTAGTCGGATAGCAGCTTTTTGGCAACTTCCACACATTCTTGGATGTTGGTGTAAAAAAAACTTCTCGTCATAAAAAATTCTAAAAAAATATTAAGGCTTCGTTTGGGATGGCTTTCTTACTGCTTCTTAAAGTAGCTTTTTAGTATACAAATTTATTTGTTGTACTTGAAAGTTGCTTTAAAGAAACAGTAAGAAATTTATCCCAAACGAAGGCTAAGAAAGCATCAAATATACAATAATCAAATAGGTGTATAGTTGCAGTATGAAAAACAAAGCAATCAGAAAATTGCCGCATCACGTGCAATATTTTACAAAATATTATTTTTATAAGTCACAATCAAGACTTTTTTAGTTTTGATCAGATTTCAGATTTTATTATTTTCAACTTAGTATTCCTTATTGAATGAACGATGTTGAAAGAGAAACTCAGTATAACTATATCTTACAATGATCTTACGGCATCTTATCTTTTCTATAAAGTTTAAAATGGAGAATATACGTATTACGTTAAAGAACTGCCTATCTTTATTATTATTATTATTATTATTATTATATATATATATATATATATATATATATATATATATATATATATATATATATATATATATATATATATATATATATATATATATATATATAAAAATCTCTCAAGTAGGTTGCGTGCGGTGTGTTCTTTGTAAATAGTCACAAAGAATAAGCGACAATAAAATTTTATTTTGGATTAAACTGAAAAATGTGTCTTGTGATCATAAGGATAAGTGATAAGGAAATATTTTCAGTTAAAGCTAAAATAACTAAATAAGTTTTATAAAATTAATACACTTAAATAAAGTGAAGTGAGGACAAATAATATTTAGTATTTAGCTTATTTTGATTATTTCCTAATCCGATGTGATTAAAAATAATTACCACAGTATTATAATATATTTATTTATGAATGCATGAAAATATTATTTAATTGGTTGTGGCCCACTTTTAAATATCGGCTAAAGTTTAGATCAGATTTGTTCATAATTAAGATGAAGGTTATTATTATCCATTAAATAGAAACTTTTATGGAGGCAAAATTGTTAAAATGCTCAATTGCTTTTTAAAAAGGAAAATTACATACTAACACTCAAATTTATTTGTTCATTACTGAATTTTATTATTTATTTGCAAAAGTGCAAAACACATAATTTTTTTTATGATAAAAAAAAAAAAGAAACACCATTGTCACCCTCTTCAATAACTCTATCATTGAACTCCTTTTTGTCTTTAAGAAGTTGATGGTTGTTTTGAAGTCCTTAGTAAGTGGAGAAATTATTATGTGTGGAGTTCAGATGTAAAGTTACGTCCGAATATTTTAGTGTACACATTATACACAAAAATATATTGTGTATATAGTGTGTACACACTGTGTACATTTACATGTCTGGACATAGAATTGTTTTCACTTTGCACGTAATAATTTCTTTAGTAAGTGAGATATCATCACCACTTGAATTTTTCTTCGTCCTTTGCAAACTTGTTGATCTCATGGTTGCCCTTCTTTGTCATGAGTTCATCATCTTTTTATAATTACAATAACAACATGTTAAGACTTACTCGTCTCATCAAATTTGTGCCATGTTTTTATCATATCTTCATTGTCCTAACGTAATGATGTCATGACTCTCATGCTCTTCTTTTTGGTCGGGGGTTTTGTAAGTGATGGAGGTGGATGAAGTCAATAAAATATTATATTATATAAATAAGAGGTTTTAAGAGTTAAATATTTAAATAGGATAATCTTTTGTTATACATGTAAACCCCCTTTTCTAAGAACTTTTATTTGGTTCGGTTGACCGGATGCAAGAAACATCCGGTCGTAGGCAAAAAAACGCGGTACCGAGGTGTACCGAGTTTTTTTTGCCTACGACCGGATGCTCCTCTGCATCCGGTCGGAGGACGTAATAAAAGTTCCTTTTCTAAATATCAAACTTTTGTTTCAATGTGAATTGGCTATAATTTATATTGACCTATTTGAACTCAAATTTCAAACATTTTAACTCAAACTTTTTTGATTTTCCTTCTTTTTTTCCTTTTTAACTCCAAATACAATTTCAAGCAATAAATTCCAATTTTCGATTGTTACCAAAATATATTATCAAATCAATTCAAAACATGAAATTTTTCATTCGAGTTTCTTGTCATGCAAAGCGTTAATATTTTTCTCAAATTGCAATGTACAAAACTATCAATGAAATTTCCATAAACAACCCTCTGATTCCCTAATTTATTCTGTTCAATATCTTGTTAATTAATTACTGCCGGCTTTCTTGCCATTAAGCCCTCTGATCCCTCACTTGTATGATAATAACGCCCATATCCCCATTATTTTATTTTAATCTCTTATTAATGCTTAATTCAATCCCTTCTATTAATGACCTAAAAATTCAAATCCCAAAGAAGGCTGTGAATCTAACTTAGTAAAATTGAAAGTTGCACTGAAATTTATAGACAAGTTTAACGTGTGGAGAATTTATTTGGCCTTAATTGCAATACATTGCATCACATAATACTCTAATGACAAGTTATAATTGCAATTACATCAACATGCTAAAGTCATTCAATTTACAATTTTCAAAAAAATTTATAGTATTTTTTAAGAAATACAATCAAATCTAGGCTTTTGTTTGGAACGTCTATCTTTAAATTTTTAGTAAAAAATTAAAATTTTTTCTACTAAAAATTGCTTTAAGAAGTAATGAAAAGCCGTTCTAACCAAAACCATCATAAAAAGGACTGAAATGGATTGGTTGATTGGAGTTTTGAAACTTTCCTTTGAATTATAACATGCATTTGGAATTATTGATTACAAATATAGATGCATAGTGATATTTTTAAATAATAATTTTGTAAATGAAATTATAATTTTATTTGGGTGGCTTAATCTATAAATGCCTAAATACTTAAAGATGTTTATTGATTGAAATTAACAATTTTAAAACAAAAATTCATCAATGATTGTTCTAATAGCATTATAACTTGAAAGTTATATGCAATTTATCTTTGAATAATATAAGATAACAAATTACACAACAAATAAATCTTGAAATTAAAGAGAGAGAGAGATAGAGAGATCATTAATCAAAGTAATTCTATGAAACTAAGAAGGAAAAAAAAAACATCAATAATCTAACAAAATCAAAGAGAAATCATGAAAGAGCTACATACACTATCAATTTATGAAGAAGAGAAAATCATGAGGAAATCATCTATCAAAAGAACAAATTTTGAATATCTTTCTATTAAAGCTTGAGAGACAAATCGAGCTTATGTGTCTCCTCCCTTCCCTGATTCAATAGAACGCCGGAACCCGTCCACTTATACTGAAACCCACCACCACCACCCACTTCCTCTGCCGCCGCCGACGGCGGCGGCGCCACCTCATCGAATCTCACCCCCGCTCCTCTAAACGGCATCAACATCCCTCCCGAATACTCCTCGGCCAGCAACCTCCCTACCCCCGTCCCCACCGGCGTCCTAAACCACCCCTGCCGCCCCGCCATCATTCCGGCAACCATCGACGGCGCCGACGGTGAACCGAAGTACGCCTTATGAACCATGGAGTGCGTTTGGATTCCCAGCGGCCGGAGCGGAAGTCCGGCGAAGTGGCGGTTGTCATCCACGGGTCCCCCGCGGCCGCGTTTCGCCAGCTGGCGCTCCCGTTTATGAGCGTTTTGGTGGCCTCCGAGAGCTTGCGAGCTGTAGAACTTCCTGCGGCAGTAGTTGCAGGAGAAGACGCGTTGCTCTGCCGTCTCCACCCCTTCCGCCGCCGTCTCTGGTGGCGGCGTCGGCGGCGCCAGCGTTGAAACGGCTGCCATGGAAGCGATGAGATTGAGCTCGATGAATTGAGATGAGTCTTGTTCCATTAGCATCACTGTTTTACGTTTAGTGTCTCAGAAGATCGAAATAGATGTTGATGGCTGATATAAAGGGAAGAGGAAGAGAGCAGAAGTAGGAAAGAAGGAGAGGGAAAGGTATGGTAATAAATGTGAATTGTTCGGGGAAGGAAAGAAGAGGAGGAGCTTTGGGTTTTAACAGTTACGTCTGTCGTCTTGATTTGCTGGAAAAAAATATATATATATATATTTTTTTTTTCAGAAAATTTTAATATAAATCATTTCAGAATTAAATTAATATAATGTTAAAATGTTTACATATAATAATCATTTTAAAATAAATTTAATAATTTTTAAATTCATCCTCTTATATAATTTAAATTAAAATAATGGAGAAAACTTAGTTGAAAGCTTTGATGTATTTAATTTCTTTTAGAATCTGGTTTTGTATTTAGTGCATGCATTTATACTATTTAGTTTAATTATTTATTTTTTAAGGAAATTAATTTGTACTATTAGTCTATTACTTGTTTGATGACTGATGTAGATATGAGGAAAAAGATTATGAGTTGTGATTTAAATGAGATTTTATTTTATTTTCAAATTTCGATATAATAAGAATTTCGATTTATAATTGTATTTTAAAAATTTTTAATTTGTTTAAAAGTATTTGTGATTAAATATAGCTATTAAGTTATATATTTATAATAAATTACAATACAGTTAAAAATATTAGTACATCTATTAATAATATTTCTTCAAATAAATATTGCTATAAGAAAAAAAAAAATCCTTCTTTTAAGAAGAAAAAATAACTAAAAACTAATTTGTTTTCTTAAAATTTTTTTGAAGAAAAATTGATGAGCATTGAGTTTTATATTGTACTCATCTCAAAACAAATCCAATGGTTATAAATTTATGATAATTATGCTGATGAAATTTTTTTTATTAAAGGGGATCTTTTATCTCTCTAAAGAACTTAATTAGTGAGGGATTTAGAATAATTATGACATAAATGTTTGCTAGGTTTGGCTAAAGCGTGTATTGTTTGCATTCATTTGATTTATCAATGAAAGAAAGAAAAAAAGGGAGGAGTTGAAGGCATCATATAAGGAGTTGCAATAAAGTTTTGGATTTGATTTAATTGAATGCATGAGGTTTGATGAAATATCCTTTAATGACTGGAGTGAACTTATTGGGGGCATATGAATGGTGATCCAAATCTTTATCTTTTATTTATTTCTTCTTCTTATTTTTTGAATTGGAGGTTTCATTGGTCATTCGAATCAGGGAAAAAAGGGAATCGTTTAAACTTTTAGATCTAATCCATGCAAAATCCTAAAAAGGAGAGATCTTACTTTATTTAGGAGGGATTGACTTGTGAGGTTTTCTTGCTTCTACTACAAGGATTGGAATTTGGACTAATATTAAATATCATAGATGTTTTAAGGTTGTCTTAGAGAGAGAAAGAGAGAGATTCTTCTATAAATCGAGTTGAGCTCATGTCAACCTCGATTTAAGTTTGTTAGTTTGTTCCTTTTGCTTTCTCTTGTTTTCTGTGCCCTTGTTATTTCCTTTATGCTAGTTGTCTTTTTTAGGACTTTTGAGGTGGTGGCATTGGCTTCTTCATATTTTTCTTCATGTGTGGCTCACTCAGTGGTACAGCTTTTTTGCTTAGCGGTTTTTTATTTTTTATTTTTTGTTTTTGTGATTAGATGGAATCTAAGGTTTGTAGGTTTTGTTTGAAGTGTTGTATTTTTAGAGGGCTTAGAATTTCTGAAGGACTTGTAACATCTATTTTCATTAATGCGTAGGCCCCTTCTAGTGGGTTTTAATTAAAAAAAAAATTTTTTGGGAGCTCAATCTCGAGCTTTATTCTGCGAGCTCAAACCGGGTCATGGGTGGGCTAATTTATTATATATAAAAAAATGATTAAAATTCAAGTAGTTATTATAAAAAATGATAAAATGAGTGAGAAATAATATATATATATATATATATATATATATAAGAAAGAGATATTTTTTAAAAAAATATTTTTGCAACTTTGTACAATACTGCTTAGATATTTTAAGTGCATTTTATATTAACATATTTTAAATGAGCTGCCTTGTGAGCTAACGAGTTGATTTTGGGTTGGCTCAATTTTGGCTCGTTAGCTTATTAAGCTCTGCTCAAGAGCTATTTGTCGAGCCGACTCATGAGTATGAAAATGCATAGCGCATGAGATTGATTGGATGACGAAGATTGGTGATGTATTATAAATAATTTTTAAACTAAAAGGGAATTTGTTAAAAATAATATAAGTGATAAAATTAAAGATAATAAATTAAAAGGATTATAATATTAGTTGAAAATTGAAATGATATTTATTGACAAAAAAAAAGACTTAAATTAGACTAAGTTGTTTAGATATGTATAACAAAGGTATAAATTAAATGAGCTAATTTGACAAATTTATAAATAAGGAAAATAAAATAAAATATAATCCTGAGATGATATAGACTAATAACTACACTTAATCATGTAATTATCCACGTTTTAGGAGTAGTTAGATTAGTAATCTTCTCATTTAGAAAGTAAATTAATTGCCCTTCTTATTAATATCACATCCCTATGTTATCTTTTCTTTAATAATTAGTTTTTGCAAAGAAGGCCAAATAATTAATCAACCAAAATTAAGCCCAATAAGGAAATACTTTATATAATGAGGATGGTCTAATCGAATAAATTAAAATTAATTAATTAGTTTTAAAGGAAAAAGGAAAGAAGAAATACTGTGTAAATTATAAGCCTAAACTTTAAATCCTAAATATAATAAAAAAAGAAAACAAGCATTGGAAGTTCTATAGCCAACCCTAAAATGCAAAAAACTCTATAAATTTTCTCTTATGGGGAATGATTAATTATCTGTTTTTTTTTTTTTTTTTTTGAAATTATTGAATAGTATTGCATAAATTCTCATTACTCCAAAGAACTCTTCTTGAAGAATCTGCAGAGGCTGCCAAGGGGAAGTATAATCATTAAATCATTTGATAGAAAATTCAACCATATAAGATTGAGGCAATCAATACCCCCACAGGACCCTCATTAGCTCCGCCACTAGAGTAATTATTTTGTCCGGACACCGAACGCGTCCAGAGACCAATAACAAAGAGCCACGTCACTTGGGTGCTCGGTGCCGAACACTTGGTATTGCTCAGTTTTTGTCTGGATTACTGTTTTGTGGGTGTTGTATCTTGTGGCGGCTGTGCTTCTCAGTTTGGAGCATTATTTCTGTGATCTGGACAATGATGAGGATACATTCTACACGCTTCTTGGTTGGCCTTGGCTTGCTGGCAACCTTGGTAGTTCAGCTTGCGGGATGGTGCTTGTTTCATTTGTATTGTGTCTGGTTGCCTTATGATTTGATGACTCCAATGGAAGGTCCTCGCCGTTCGGCTGGGTGGTTGCAGGATGAGCCATCTCCTGAGTCCGACTGTTCACTATGTGGCCTTCATAATGATTTATTTTAGCTCTTTTCTTTTGGAGGTTACTTTCTCTAGCATTGTGTTTTTGTTTATGCTTTTTTAGGCCTTCGATGTAATCTATTTATTATTGAATGAAGTTTGGGCATGTTCTTTTTATTTTTATTTTTTAAAAAAATTTTAAGAGAAACAATATCTCAAACTCAACAGTATTTACCAACTTAAGCCCTTCAATATATATAACAATCTTAATTTTAACCTTTAATAATATCTTATACTAAAGTTTTATTTGGGATAGATTTCTAAAGTAATTTTTAATTACAAAAATTTATTGAGCTCAATGTTTTTATATTAGAAAGCTGATTTAGAAATCAGTAAAAAAATTGTTCCAAACGAAATACTAATAAATCTTAATTATTCTTAAGATTTAATTCATTATCAAAAAGAGATGTATCATCATAAAGGACTATCTCTATGCCACAAAGGAATGGATAGAATTGAGATGTAAGAAAAATTATTCTGTGCGGAATCCGAACGTGTTCGGAGGCGAATCCAGGCATACCATATCACCAGGGCCCTGTGCATCCGATGACGTGACGCATCCGGATTCGTCTCCGAATACATTCGGATTCCGCACAGAATAATTTCTCGCTTTCATGTAGGTTTTGGAAGGTGTGTATTGAAGGTAGATTATATGGGAGGACAACAATTATAAATTTAAGTCAAGCCACGACATAATGCAACATATAAATTGTTCATCAACATATATCCAAGCGATGCAGCTGAGTTCACAATGCGAGTAATCATGGATAAGTAAGAGGTGAGGGAGATGAGGGAAGGTCATAAAGTCTGCACGAATTGTCGGATCATTCTACGGGGCCTTGGGGGCATACAATGAACAGCCTACTTGCACAAGTTAAGAGCACCCAAAACAACTTACTTGCCACATGAATTATCGTTTCATTCACAATCTAAATACATATCGGGGTCTGTTTGGGATGACTATAACTTCTTATAAAATTGGTTATGAGTTGCTGTGAGAAAAATAACTATACGACAATTATTGTAAAAAAGTAGCTTATAGAAAACTCAATCCAAGTCCAAATGAGTCCAAATCAAGGACCCAAAGTGATGTTAGAAAATTCGAACCACAATTTGGGTTACCAAACGGTTTTCAAACATAACATGCTTATAGTCGAATCAAGCGGCTTGACGAGACAAATACAACGAGCCCAAGATCGTCAAATTCCGACATCATTAAGACCTTCAAATGTCTACCAAATGGTCCACAATCAAGGGATTCAATATTGGCCGTCCATCCGAACCACTCCACATTTGCCCTTGATCCTCCTCCTATTTATGGGTCATGCAATCTTAAAAAAACTAAAAATAGCTCTCTAATTTCTCTTGAGAGGGAACCCAAAAAAAAAGAGAAGAGAAGAATGATAGGAGGGAAGAAACTCCTCGACCACCGCCGCCGGAATTCTGCCCAAGTGACGCATGAATTATGCCCGACTTCAAACTGACGCCAGAATTCCGCCCGACTTTCCAAGTGACGCCGGAATTCTGCCCGACCTATAAGTGACGCCGAAGTTTCACCCCAACTCCAAGTGACGCCGGAGGTCTGCCCGAATACCATCTAACATCGAAGTTCTCCTAGGCCGCCGACTAACGTCGGACTTCTACCCGACATCAGACCTCCACTCGTCGCCAGATTTCTACTCGACGCCAAACTTCTGCCCATCGTCGGATTTTCATCGGACATCTATATGATGCTGGATTTCTATCAATTGTTGGACTTCTACCTAACACAGTCCTTCCGACCTCCGTCGCCAGACACGCCCGCCGACTACGGTCCTTCTGACTTACGTCTCCCACCGACTACAGTCCTTCCAACCTTTATCGCCCGCTGACTACGGTCATGCCAACTTACGTCACCCACCGACTACAGTCCTTCCAACCTCTGTCGCCCGCCGACTACGGTCCTGGTGACTTACGTCGCCCTCCGACTACAGTCCTTCCGACCTCTGTCGCCCGCCGACTACAATCCTTTTGACTCATATCGCCCACCGACTACAGTCCTTCCAACCTATGTCGTCCACTGACTACAGTCCTGTCAACTTACATCACCCACCGACTACAGTCCTTCCAACCTTTGTCACCTGCCGACTACGATCCTGCCGACTTACATCGCCCTCCGACTACAGTCCTTCCAACCTCTATCGCTCGCCGATTTACGTCGCCCATCGACTATAGACCGTCCGACCAAACTAACACGTCAACAATGAGTCTTTATATTCTCATTATGTACTTCATATAATATACATCAAGCCAAGACCTTCCCCCTAAGGAAGGGCCTCAATTGTAATAAACTGCAAATAATAGTGGATTCATTTAAACTAGGCTTGACCCCGTGGTTTTTCCTTTTTTTTCAGGGGTTTTGCATTTAAAAATCTTGATGTCTCTAGTGAATGACATACCCTCTATTTTTATCTTTGTGTGTGCTGGATCTTTGTACAACGCTAAAATATTAAACTTTATTTTTTATACCGTTGCAAATACTCCTGGATGCAACATCTTTATTTATAAATGTAACATTACAAAGAAATTAAAAAAAAAATCAAAACTATTCTTTTCATAATTTTCTCATATTAACAATTCAAATTTAAAGCTAAAAGTATCGAACATAATAAATCAAGCTAATTTAATAAAATCTTAATAAAATATTTAAAAAGATTAAAAAAAATCTAAAAAAGTTAAATTATCTCGATGAGGACACGAGCAGCCTTGAATGTTCTCATAGATGAGAAGTTCAAATACATATATTTACTTACTTATATAGAAAGAAGCGACGTGCTTCTTCCAATCATGAATAGATAAAAATACAAAGAATCATAAGATGCTTTCATCTACTAATTATTTTTTGAGTATTTTTGTTCATTGCTCATTGACTTAAATTTTTATTATTATATATAGAAAATAAGAGTTTACAAATCAAATGTCATCCCTTATAACAAGTCTTCTCATAGGGTTCATATAAATATTTCCCTTTCTTGAAGCAATAAAAAGTAATTGGAATAGTTTGAGGGTTGTTTGTTTGCTAAAAAAGAAATGAAGTGATTTACAATGCAAAGTAAATGCAGCGTATCTGAAATATTTAAAATTATTTGGATGACTATATATAATAAATACAAACGAAAATGAATGTAGCATAAAACCCAACGATAGCTATGACCTGCAGGCTTTGTTGGCGATGGCGGTGACAATCAGTGTCCAGCGACAGAGGTAGTAGCTGACAACAGTTTGCAGCGGCTTGCAGTAGCAATGACAGTGCATTTGAAAATCAATAAAATCTAGTGATTTCTAAATAGATCAAAATTGAGCTGGATGGTGATTTCTAAATTCAGTAATAAATTACATTGCATTTGAAATGAATCTACTCAAATATTTGAATTTGTCGAAATGCATTACACTATAAATGCACTAAGAATTGCCTATTAGTTTGGCCATGAGATTCAACAGGTAGATCCATATGTGGCAAGCCAAGACAATTTATGTGGCCGACAAGTATTTTTGGAGTGTCCTAATTACTTTAGCTTCTAAGATGCTTTACAATATCACCACCTCCCTTTTTGGATAAGCATTAATTATTTACCTACATAATTATGTGACAATTATGTCAATAATCCAATATTAAAATATACTACATAACAAAATCTCTGCCCTTTAACCAACCCTAAAAAGTTTATGACATTGACTAATGAAATGATTCGACAAGACTAAACTAAATATGATGGAGATGGAGAAAAAAAATTCCATGAGAATTCCTATACAAATTCTATAGGAGTTCCTTGTAAAATTGATGCATATATATCTCTTCTAATTAAAATATTAAGACTTATAATTTTTAAAACTTCTTTTTTCCTTAATTGAATGATAATTTCTTAATTATTATTTTTTTAGCATTATTTTCTTAGGGTATGTTTGGGACAACTTTCTTAGAGCTTTATTTTTCAAACTACAACCACAGTTCTGTTCGGTTATTGCTTTTTCACAGCTTTCAAAGAATTTATATACTAAGAAATTACTTTTTATAACACTTTTAAAAAATTATTTTCCTACGACAGCTTTACAAATATCTTTTAAAAAAATTGAAGGCATCCCAAAAAAATTCTTAAGCTTTCACTACAGGAAATTCATTGAATATCGGCAGTAACTCCAACAGTTAGCTGAAAACCGACGATTTCACCGCCGCTATTAACCGGTGGTTGGATCGCCGGTAATAAACACTAAACCGCTAGAATTTCCTATTCCAATTTGTTTGAAATAATTTTTCGACTGCTTTCGTGATAAGAAAAGAACTTTGAAAAAAAAAAGTGTACTTGAAAGACAACTTTTTTGCCGGCATTTTATACTTTTGTCATTAAATGTTTTTTAAGAAAAACTATGACTTAAAAAGAAGCTTTAGCAAATAAAAATAAAAAAAAGCTTAAACTACCTCAAATAAAATCTTAAAGTCAGAATTATTAACCATTTTATTTATTTATTTAGAATTAACCATTTATTCAATAATGAAATGTAACAATAAAATTTGACAAAATAGCATATAGAGTGCAAGTACAATATTAATCAAAATTAATGAACAAATCTTTATCTATGACATAAATTTTATGAAAATTAAAAAAAAAAGTATAATATAAAATAATTTCATATATTATAATTTTTTACTAAGAATTAATTATCCAAAAATTTTAAACACTAATCATGTTTTGCTTAAACACGCCTCTCTATGTAATATGTTCTCCAACCTTTGTCAAAGATGTGATAGGAATTGCCATACAATAATATATATATTAATTATGCTAACTTTATATTTTAGTGGGTTGCTTTCTTTAGCACTAAAAAACAAATCTCTTTGGGATCTTAATCTCTACTTTTATGAACACTAATTTAATCTAAACAACTCATAAGTGGGCCGTTGACCAATAAGAGTTTGATTACTTACGTTCCATTAGTGAGATAATCTTTTTTTTTTTTTTTTTTTTGTAATAAGCTTCCAAACTATATTGTCCCAATCAAAACCAATTTGATGTGCTTGTCATAAATATGTTGTTGACATTAATTTTGCTTATTATTTTTATTATTATTATTATTATTATTATTATTATTATATATGTCAAAAAAATGAAACAAAATTGAGAATATGATATAACTGCTTCTTAAAGCTGCTTTCTAATATAAAAGCTTTAAATTTTTATACAAAAAAGCCGTTTTAAGAAGCAGGAAAATAATCATCCCAAACGAAGCCTAAATCTAACTCAAATTCAATCAATTCAAACCCATTAAATCTGGGTCGGGTTGGTAGGCCATGTCTGCCACTAACTAAGAATAGAAAGAAGGTTTGAGAAGAAATGTTCTTTTATGATTTATAAATTGATAGGAAAATTCAATGTTGGGCCTAAGAAGGTATGGTTAATTTTGCATTCATAACCTCGCGTTCAAATGTTGTATGGAAACGAACGGTCAGGTGTTCAAATGTAGAAAATTTTTATTCGATAAGTATAAAGATCTTTTTTGTGATTATTTTTTACATTAAAGTTTATGTTTGATACGTCACAGAAAATCACATTGATCGGGCATAAATTTTGATGCATATATAAATTAGAAACCTTAAAAATTAAGTTTGGAACCATCCAAGTTTTGATTTTAGCAAACTTATAGTCAAATTGAACATGTTGATGAGACGAATCCAATGACATCTAAATGTTTAATTTGAGCTCAAAAGGACCCGAATAATTGCTTGATGGTATGGTTAATTTTAGATGACCAAGTGATATCTAAATATGACATGTTTATAGTCGAATCGAGCGGCTCAATGAGACAAATCCAACGAGCCTAAGATTTTTTAATTCTAACATCATTAAAGCACCTAAATACTTGATGATCTTCTGACGATCAAGTGAATTAATATGAGTTGTCTGATAGAGCACTCCTATTTGCTCTAGATATTCGACATATTTACAGAGTATGCTACTCTTAAAATCTATAAATAAAATTTCTGACTCTACGTTAAGGGGATTTTTGGGAGGCTTGGACCCTAGGCTAGACACTCAAAAGATTATTGAGGAATGAAAAATCCCTAGCTCTACCAAGACACCACTGCTACCAACCCCGTGTCGTCTTTCCACAATAGTTGAATCTCTACATGACCACTGCCATCAAACCTCCATTCGGTTGCCATTTTCGAGTCTCCACCTTAGCTCTATTCTCTGTCAAATACGATCCCTTGATGACAATTCCCTCGACCTTAGTCTATTGACTATGTACGGTCCCTCTAAATCTCTGTTGCCCAACTACGATCCCCTCAATCTCTGTCATCCAAGAACGGTCCCTTTAATCTCAATTGTCTGACTATGATCGTTCTAACCTCTATCGTCTGACTAAGATTCCTCTGATCATAACCACATGATAACAATCAACTACGGTCCCTCATACCACTATTTACAACAATGTTCTCTCAGACCTTTGTCGCTCGTTAACTAAGGTCCCTCTAACCTCTGTTACCCAACAACAATCCCTTCGACCTCATCCGCCTAACTACTGTCCCTCTGACCTTCATCGCTCACCACCAATGATACCTCTAACATTCGTCAAACATCAAGTTCGATCTCTCTGCCCTCCGTCATCCGGCTATAATCCACCCTCCCCCAACTAACTTTCATTATCTAACTACAGTCCTACCAACCTCTATCGCCCACTGACTATGGTCTCTTCGACCTCTATATTCTGACAATGATCCCTCTTATCTTTGTCTCTAGACAAGAGTACCTTCAAACTCTGTCGCCAAACTATAGTCCCTTTGATCATAATTGCCCCTCGACCACATTCCCTCTAGCCACCATCTCCTGACTAGGGTCCTTCGAACCACCGTCGTCTGACTATGATCCTTCGACCTCAGTTACTTGTTGATGGTACTTCCAATCTCCATCTCCCAACTACGATCCCTCTAACCATTATCACATGACTAAGGTCCAAATGACTGAATGAACAGGATAATGTTCTTTTAAAAATAACTCTTATGCCATTGGATTATTCAAACTCCAACTGTGAAATCCCTTAAGTAAAAAGAAGTTAAATTTCTTAAACATCGATGCATCTTTTGGTGTAATGGTTAAAATTTTACTAATAAATTTCATGGTTAAGCATGCTTATACTGGAGCAATCTTGAGATGGGTGACCTCTTAGAAAGTCACACCAACATAACAAAACTATGAGACCATTAAGCCAAAGCAGACAATACATTGATAGTTAAGAGTTTAGATCATTGTAGAGTGTTATCAAAGTAATGCACTACCCGAAAGATAAGAAATAAGTGTCATACTTGGCAAAATGATGTGCCATGGGAGCCAACTCTTGAACCCAATATAGGACAAAGTGCTACATGGATGGAGCCACCACTTAAACTTATAGGGGTCACCTCTAGAATCCTATCTACTTGGTGAATCATTCTGGGACAAGGATACTAACAAGGTTGTTAGTTACTTAAATGGAAGAGATTGTAAAACTCCTTAAGTAGAAAGAAACTAAACTCTTAAACATCAATGCGTCTTTTGGTATAATAGTTTGAATTTTATTAATAAATTCCATGATTAAGCATGCTTGTGCTAAAGTAATCCTAAGATGGGTGACCTATTGGGAAGTTACAGTAACATGACCAAATTGTGAGGCCATTAGGCCAAAGCAGATAATACCTCTATAATTAAAAGTTTGGGTTGTTACAGATTAAATGAAAAGAATATTTAGTTTCATTTCCATTATTTACTCTAATATAATTGGTTATATTATTGGATTATGCGCTTTTCTCTTTTATTAGTACAAAATAGATATTTCTATCATTTCATCGTGTCCTGTGTTATCTTTTGGACCCTTGGTGTGACAACAATAATGCAATATATTATACATGATGTATATTTTTACATTATGTCAATGCCTTCCCATGAGGAAAGACATCCTTTGTAAACAATAATAAATACTAGTAGAATCATTTTAACAAGATAAGTCCCTATGGTTTTTCCTCGTTTTAGGGTTTCCACATAAAAATTCTAATCACTTATGACTCTTGCAATCATCTTTTTTATCTATGTGTGTGATGAATCTTCATACAAAGCTAGGACGCTAAATCCTATATCTCTTTGTCGCCACGAATGTTCTGGCACACAACAATGCTTATCAAACATTACCTCCTTTACCTTTTTTCATAGTTTTAGGACTTTTCAATGCTTTAATGAACTTATAATTACTTGATCATAGACTTGTCAAATTTTGCATATCAAGAAGCACATTTTTGCTATAGGAAAGCAAAATTTAAAAAACATTTGAACCCTCAAATGGATTTGAGATATTTTGTATGTATGATCTAGGCTTTATTTAGGACAGCTTCTCACCACTATTTTTTCGCTACTTACATTATTTTTTTGTTCAAAAAAGCTGCATTAGAAAAGCAATAAGCAAGTTCTCGCAAACGAATAATTTTGATATAGTCGATAAAATTTCTAGCTTCTATAATAGTCTTTAAGTTTTCTAATTGGATTTTGAGTGTTTGCAGGCAGTTAACACAACCATTCGTTTGCCATAAACAAAACCAACGATAATTTTGAGCCAACAAAAAACCAGAAAGAGTCAATTAGAGGATAAAAAGGGGATCAATGCATTGGAATTCTTGCATGAATTTGAGATTTATCTTAGTTCAAATTTGCTTAGAACATGAAAAATAGAGCTGGTTTATAGTTTTTGAGGTTGATCATTCTGAACATTTCTATTAGAATTCAAGACACTCCATAAAGTACGAATAAGTAGCTGAACTTTTATCATTTTATTTTTTTGAACATCTCAGTGTCTTAAAACTCACAGTTGTATAATGATGAACTCATTAGATTCAACTCGTCGAGACCCTCATTTTTAACCAAACATGTAAAATTTGCAGGACACGCCTCGAATGATCTTGATAAATTTCTAACTTTTTCTTTCGTGTTTGATTTAGGCTCATATAAACTCTAATTTTAATACCTGTCAGATTCTCTATATTGAATTTCAAGATTGTTTGACTATTAGTTTATTAAAATTAGAGTTCATGTGATTTTTAAATAATTTCTAAAGTACTGAATTCAATATGAGTATAAGCCCCGGATGACATTTGCGTGCCTTTCAATGCAAAAATTTCTCCCAAAATGCATCCAATAAAAACCAAAAATTTCATAAAACCATCCCTTAGATCTCATTAATAAAGCCTGAAAATGCCAAAATCACCTATGAAATATCATAGTACTATCATGATAAACTAGTACTAATAAAAGTTTATAAAAATCAACATGGTTATTAGTACTTAATTTAAAATTTGAAGTAGCTTTCAGAGTTCTAAGCCATCATTGCAAGCTTCCAAGATCTAATCTTATAGGCATGCAAATAATTAAATCTACCCACACAACCACTAATTTATTTCTTAAACGACTATTAAACAAGTCATGATGTAAGCTTAATTGTAGTGGCTGATTAGATTACTTTGTTGTATTCCATCAAATCATATAAGCAATAAAATTAATGCAATATCGATCATATCAAGGAGAAAGCTCGTTAGTGTTTGTTAATGAGGGCAACGATGGATATGCAATGATAATTAATACATCATCAAGAAATTATCTTGATTGGGCATGAATCTCGATGCAAAATCAAGTTGGAAACTTTGGAAATTAAAATTGGGACCATATGAACTCCGATTTCAGCAAACTTACATTCGAATTGAGCGTCTCGATAATACGAACCCAACAACACTAAAAGCGACTCAACCCGAGTCCAAATGGATCCAAATCAAGGACCTGAAGCGTTGTTGGAAAGTTCAAACTACAATTTGGATTATCAAACGGTTTCCAAACATTACGTGCTTATATTCAAATCGAGTGGCTCGACGAGAAAAACCCAACGAACCCAAGATCACAAAATTCCGACATCACTAAGTCCTTCAAATGTCTGACGAACGGTCCACGATCAAGGGATTCAATATCAGCCGTCCATCCAACCACTCCCCATTTACCCTTGATCTCTCACCTATTTATGAGTCATGCAACTCCAGAAATCTATAAATAGACCCCCTCCTTTCTCTTGAAAGGGGGCCCAAGCAAGAGAACAAGAGAAAGATCGGAGATCGCTCTTGCCTCCTCGCTCCTCCTCGACCACCGTCTGACGTCATTGCTCCGCCGGACCACCACTTGAGGCCCTCACCTCCGCCGGACTACCACAAGAGGCCCTCACCTCCGTCGGAACACTACTTGAGGCCCTCGCCTCCATCGAACCACCACTTGAGGCCCTCACCTTCTTCAGACCACCACTTGAGACCCTCGCCTCCTCCAAACCACTGCCTGACGTCGTTGCTCCGCCGGATTACCACTTTAGGCCCTCACCTCCGTCGGACCACTGCCTGACGTCATCGCTCCGCCGGACCACCACTTCAGGCCCTCGGCTTCGCCGGACCACCACCTAAAAACCTAAACTCCGCCGAACAACCACCTAAGGGACTGACTTCCACCGGACCACCACATGAAGCCCTGTGTTCTACCAGGCCAGCACCTAAGGGCCTCACTTCCGCCGGACCACCACTTGAGGCCCTGTGCTCCACTAGGCCACTACCTGACACCCGTACTTTTGCCGGATCATCACTTGAGGCACTGTGCTCTACTAGACCACCACCTGACGACTTCTACCGGACCACCACCTGATGCCCGGACTTTTGTCAGACCATCACCTGATGCCCGAACTTCTACCGGAGTAATGCCCTACTACTACGGTATTTTTGACCCCGGTCTTCTGTCAACTACGGTCTTTCGGGTCGTTGACTCCTACCGACTATAATTCTTTCGACCTCCATCGCCTACTACAGCCCTTCCGACGTCCATTGCCAGACAACGATCTTTTTGACTCAGGTCTCCTACCAACTACAGTCTTTTGAACCCCTGACACGTCCCGACTATGGCCCTTCCAACCAAACAAACATGTCTAAGTTGATTATTGTCACTATGTAATGCGCTCTATATAATGTACATTTGTGACATCAAGCCAATGCCTTCTCTCTAAGAAGGGCCTAATTTATAATCGACTGCAAATACTAATGGATTCATTCAAACTGGGCCAGGCCCCGTGGTTTTTCCCCCTTTTTAGGGATTTCCACGTAAAAACTATGGTGTCTATTATGAATGCTACACCCTCTCTCTTATATGCTTGTGTGTTTGAACTTCGTACAACGCTAAGCATTAAACTATATATTTCTCTACCGCCGCGAATATTCCATGACGCAACAATAATCTTCTTCGACGTCAATCAACAATGGTAATGGACACATGCTTTAGAAGCCATGGGTTGGAAGTTGGCTCATAAAATTATCACCAGTGGGAAAGTTAGGAAATTTTAAAGGGGTAGTCCAATTTTAATCTAGCTTCAGCTGATTTTTATATTCAGATTCAATTAATCACTTTATTGTTTATATGTATTATGAAATATCAACATACTCTATAAAGCTATGCTTGCAAATTTCATTTGAGTGTTTTTTTTTTTTGGAAACCACTAGCGGAAAGCGTCTAACTTGCTTCAGTTGATTTTTATATTCATATTCAATTAATCACTTTATTATTTATATGTATTATGAAATATCAATATACTCTATAAATGTATGCTTGCAAGTTTCATTCGAGTGTTTTTTTTTTTTTTTTTTGAAACCACTGGCAGAAAGCACCTAACGCATGCTTTTCTAAATTTCGTAAGGGGCAAGTGCCCCCTCTAGGCTCCCCGTCTCTCTGCCCCTGATTATCACCCTTGCATATGAAAAGTGAAGATCGAGTAAACAAGAAAGGTTGAGTTGTAGTTTAAATCGAAAAAAAAAACATCCTTAAATCATTGTTATTATCACAAATAAATATGGAACCATTTTATTAAAACTCTATTCATACTTATTAAAAATAAATATATTTTAATAGTTAGGAGTTATCCTAACACATAAGTACTAATCAAGCATCTAATAAAGTTAGAAAGCCATTCATGAGGTCATCATTCCATAGATATAAAGGAGTGGAAGCTAGCTTTTAATAGGGAGCATGGTGGGAAATTTATAATCACTTTTTCAAGAAAAAAAATATATTAATTTCCTATGTACAATTAAGGCTTTGCTTGAAACAGTTTTTTATTATTTTTAAAATAATTTTTTAGCATAAAAATTTCTTGATTTAAAAGTTTTGCAAAAAATTCCTTTAAAAAGTTGTAACAAAATTATCCCAAATGAGATCCACTCCAACAGAAAAGAGCGACGTCGTTATATACAATATTCAGACATGAACTATATTCAGACTCCGCACATAATAATTTCTCATGCCAAACGAAACCTAACACGTCAACTAGAGTGTCTTCATCTGATTCATTTCTGAATAATATTCTTGAATTTGTCTTTTAATGTGAGGCCAATGTTGGCTAAGTAGGTTAGGATGTCGGGTCAAATTGGATGAACCTATTAAACCTATTGACAAATCAGTGCCACCCGATTTGACAGTTGAGCTGACCTGATTTTCTTTTCATTGTATTCCGTGTCGGTTGTTTCTTTCCAATTAATTAAAAAACACGAAAATTCGAAGGAAAAATTGCCCCTAATAGAAGAGTAATATCGCATAAATTAATTTTAAGATTATATGATAAATAAGGGAAAAAAAAAGATAGGCAAGCCGATCAAAAATTTATGTCTGGTCATCTTATGCTTTATTTTTATAAAATTCCAATTTCTAAATTACATCAAAATATTTATACGAAATGATATATTTCATTTAAGATAAGTTGTTTTTGTGATATTTTTCGTGTGATATAAAGATTAGGGAGATATTGAAGTAAATCTTAAGATTTTAAGGGTAGATATATAAATACATAAAAATGATATTTTATGTAAATCACCAAAATATAAAATAATATATTTTTTATTTCCTTCTGATTTTAGATTTTTTTATGGCATTTGATTATAGATGATAATCTTTTTTTTTTTTTCATAAAAGAAAATTTGTATTCCAACTAAAAGAAGAGGGTTATAACAAACTAAAAAGTAGGACGAAAAAGCTGCAGAGATACAAAGGGAGGTGGGTAAGAATCATCGGGCTCAGTAATTAGCAGAGGCTTCCAACCAATCCAAAGCCAGGCACAGGCCATCCAGTTTGGAGTAAGAGACTAGTCAACCAAAACGAGCACGCAACACCAAAGGTTGCCACGAGTCATGGCTTAAGACAAGTGAGCCCTAGCCACATCATTGCCCACAAACCATAACTCGCAGCCTGAAATAAGAAACAACAGTCCAACAAATCATAACCATAGAAAGAATATAATAAATCAAAAAGCCTACCAACCAAAGCAGCCCACAACCACAACTAAATGAGACAATAAGTAATCCAACTAGACCAACCAAACAACACCACCAGGCACGACCAAGCATAATGGAAAGCGACAAGTGATCCAAAAACCCAAAGTTATATGATAATCTTTCATATAAGTTACTCTTAAAATACAAAATATAAAAGTACAATATATTCAACCAATATCTCTTTGCTGATATTACACGACCATCATCTCTCAATTATCATATCTATCTACATTTTCAATTGTCATCACTAACAACATTAACGCACATAAAAATTTTATAGAATATGTAATTTTTCATTAGATCAAACATGTATTTTTTTTTCCTTTATAAAAATTTCACATAAAATTTTAAATTTTAATCTCTTGCAATATTTTTATACGTATATAGATCTTCAGAAAAATTAAAATATAATACTTTCACTTAATGATCATGAATATTCTTACAACAAGGCTTAATTATTAATAATATATCTTTATGTATAGTGAATATTCCTTTGAAGGTTTTAATTTTTAGTGGATATGCCCCTACCCTCTAGAGAAATTATTGTGTGGAGAACGGACACAGAACGTCGTCCGGAGATCAATCATAATGTGTCATATCAGCGGTATCAAGCGAAGGGGTGACGGGACGTATAAACGACATTCAATATCCGCACAGAATAATTAATCCTGTACTTAACACTCTTGCTTGTTTTGGAAGTTTAATAGTTGACTAATGTTGGCTTCATTTTATATAAAGCAAGAACGGCCAGCACCATAACATAATGTGGGATAGGGTAAATAGTAACAACCAAAGGCGTGCATTTAAAATAAATTAAATTAAAAAATATATCACAGTATTGAATCTTTAGGGGAGTCAATTTCGGATCACGGGTCGGGTTCGGGTTGAACCTGAAATTGACCGGGCACTATTCGGGTTCGGGCCGACCCGACCCGTTTTTGCAAACGGGTCGATTTTCTGGACCCGAACCCGACCTGCTTCGGGTTCGGGTCAACCCGACCCGACCCGCGAGACGCGACACCTAACACGGACGCGGAGCTCGTGCGACTGCAGTCTGCAGGACGTGGGACTCACGGGACGAGCGACTGCGGGACACCGCAGCGGAAGCCGGCGGCAGTGTGATGCGGGACGCCGGGACTGCGGGACGCCCGACTGCGGGACGCGGGACACCGGACGTTACGAGACGCTGGCCAGCCTGGCCTCAAGACGTTCGCTACACGACAGGACTCGCGGGACGCTTCGCTACGCGACGGGGCGGGGTCATTCCGGGTCATTCTCGGGTTCCCGAGTCAACCTGAACCCGACCCGATTTTTCAAACGGGTCGGTTTTTTGGACCCGAACCCGACCCGCTTCGGGTTCCGGTCAACCCAAACCTGAAATTTTAGGGTCTGATTCGGGTCGGGTCCAATATTGACAGCTCTATGCATCTTTAACATAAAAGTCAGGACCATTCACAATCGTTAGAAGGTAAGAGTACCTGATAGTTAACCGGGTTGACCCAATAACTCTACCTGTCTGCTGCAGGGACCAAATCTTGCAAATAATAGTTTCAAGTAAATATGGGGGTAGAGTCACCTTCAAACCAGAGGCAGTTCACTTCTTCCTTCACAGATCATTGGTACAACGAGACTTTATAAGCAGGTACCAAAACACGAAACAATCTGGAGGGATTTCTCAAGCATAATAGTTCAAGCTGGCCTTCTTCTTGGCCTGCACTTGATTTATTCCTGCACCGAAACAGGGGGCTATCGCTCAATAAGTTGATAGACAATGTAATTACTTCCAAACGGCCATAAAATCCTTTTAACTTTGGTTGCTCGTTTTCACCATATTTACACTCGGAGACTAAACCCAAGGGGGAAAATTAATTTTTTTTTTTAAAGAAAAAAAAATAGAAAGTTTAGGTTTTACATTCTTGTTTATTTTTTAATATACATAAAATTATTCAAATATAACATTTTATATTCACTGAGTATTTAAATACAAATTACATTTTATTAGTGACAATTACGCATTTCTCTTAAAAAATAAATTGCTAAAATATTTTTTTCTATTATATATAAACTCAAATTTCTCAGAAGAAACGATGTGATCCTTCTTTTTTTTTCTTTTAATGACAGCTTTTTGGCAGTAAAGAAAGTAACGAGCTTTTCGCAACCAATTCAAGAGATTATTTTATGCGATCACCGGACAGTCCAGAGACTAATCATGATGCGCAACATCACCCAACATACAACATTACTAAATACTGATACTCAATAAAAAAATAAAATTTTGCTTCCTGATTCACCTCTGGACATCTTCCAGTGCGCACAAAATAATTTCTCCCAATTCAAAGGGAGAGGTTTAAAAAAATATATAAATTTTACTTATTATAACTACCTTATCTCTTCTCCATGTTTAGAGAAAATTTAATTTTATTTTTTTTTTACATTTAGATCAATTAATGCAAAGTCCCACACACATTACAATGCCCTCTACATTATGAATTATTTGAGATCGATTTCAAATAATGAGGAACAAAATAAATAAATAAAAATGGTGATAGTTTGAAACTAAATTGATCACAGTAAAAAAAATAATAAAAAAATCAAGAATCCATTTTGAGCTTTTTTCTCATATTAAAATGAAACAAATTTCTCTTTCCCTCACTGGATAAACATCAATCAATTTCAAAAATGAAATTATCACCCAACTTCCTTACTTCCTAGAAGAGATTCTACTATATAAATAAAGGACCAATATGAAACTTACAATCTTTATATACAATAATGAACACCCAAAGATGCAAATATGTTTTTATGATTTTATTATATACAACCAACATAACTAGTAATTGAGAAAGCAAATAAGAAGTTTCTTACATTTGTTAGGAGAGGGCAAAAGCCTCTTTGCTCCCATTGTCATTGCAGCGCACAAACTGATTTCTTTTGTGAGAGTTGAAAGCTCAAATTGAGAGAGGTTCATTCATTTTTTACATTGTAAACAACTACGATATGTATTAAAATAGAGTAAATATGTGCAGGGCAAGACCTTCAAACCTTGCATTGCCCTTCTACTTCCAAACCTTGAGGGCACCATCTCTGCTGCTTGATATCAATAGCCTCTGATTCAACTTGACAGAAGCTAAAGAGAGAACCGAATCGCGGTGGCATCCCGCAGAATCAGTAGCTGCCACAGCTAAAAGAGCTTTCTGAGTCTGTTTTGATGATGCTGCTCGCCTGCTCATCTCCTGTGAGGCAGATGGAATTCATTCAGAAGTGAGAAAATACAAATTAGGAAAATGAGAAGGGCATTGAAGGGATAACATTCATGATTGTATCAAAAAAGTAATAGTCGACTGAGTAGCTAGTTATAAATAAACTGCAAGAAAATTAAATGGAGTGAATTACAGCATATGTCCAAATTTTTGTACTAGAAAATCGCTTTAAGAAACAGAAAGAAAGCCGTCCCAAACGAAGCCTTAGAAGAGCAACACATAACTTCAGAACCTAAACGCAAAAACTAGGACTAACGAAATAGCGCAACCTCAACAAAAAGCTCAAGCTAGGCATCTTCCTTGTTCCTGAATAAATTGTGCCAATCTCAAACAAGCTTTAGAAGATTGGTGAGTACAAAATCCACGAGTTGGTTGGTAACCACAAGTTCGTCTTACCTCGAAGCTCATTTGTTCATGGCAAATCATCCAGAGATCACATGTCGCGTAAGTATGGCTGACCAACAACTAATGTCAACCAAAGGTTGATCAACAAAACCTTTGTAGAAACTAACGGTTGGTTGACAAAGGAATATCTGCATCTCTTTTTGCACTCTAAACATTAGATAAGTAGTTTCAAGTGTTTCTTTCGTATAAACTCATCATTCCTCACTACCTTCTAACAATAACTTGCATAAGATGTCCTAATCCGCAAGGAATAGTGAACAGGGCATTCACTTTAAAATCTAATTAATACAAATCTTCGAAGGGCATCATCAACGTCTGATGGTTCAATAACATTGGAGAAGGATATTGTGGATTTTCAATAAAGTAACACAAATAATGGAGGATGTTTTTAATGAATACAATATGCATCTTAAATTTTCTTGCAGCTAATCGTGGATGGTCTAGCAATATCATGAAAAAAATACTCTTACATGAGGTTGTTGAAAAAATCTATATGAATCCATCACCTGAGCTTGAAGTTCTTTCACCAAAAAAATTGTGCAAATTAAAAAAGGCTTTGTATGACCTTAAACAATCTTCGAGAGCATATTTAGTATAACAAAAAGCCTTTATCCCACTACAAGAGCGTTGGTTATATGAATCTTTTTTTCTCCATTATGTCCTATTAAGAGTCAAATTCTTATTTAAATCTAATAAAAAATATCATTTCAAATAATTTCTAACCAAATCTTTTTAGAGGTTGGATCTAATACATCTACTCTCCTAATAAGGTCATCAAAAGATGATGTTTTATGTAACCAAACCAACTAAGGTGACTCCCTCTAATATTATTTGTCACGGAAGTTATTCCAACATTTTCACGCATATACTTGTTTTGCATTCTATCTATAAGAGTTAAGCTACTCATCCACTTGAAAATCCTCATCTCTACAACACTTGACTTAATTTTATGCTTCTCTTTTAATGGCCAACATTTTGCACCATAAATCATTGTACTTCTCACCACCGCATTACAAAATTTTCCATTAAGTTTGAGGGGTACTTTTCTATCATACAACGGCCCCATGCATTCCATCATTTACCCATCCAACTTAAATTATACTAATAATATCCCATCTTTTTCACCATCATTTTGAACAATAGACCCGATATATCTAAAATGAGCACACCTTTTAAACACTTGATCACCCAATGTCACAATCCCACCACTAGATCTACTACTACTAAAATTACATTCCACGTATTTGGTTTTAGATCTACTCAAATGAAACCCTTTATACTCTAAGGTTGACCTCCATTATTCAAGTTTTTCATCAACTCCCTCCCTAGTTTTATCAACAAGAAGAATAACATTAACAAAAGCATATACCATGATACATCCTCTTACAAATGTTTAGTAAGAACATTCATGACTAAAGCAAAAATATATGGGCAGCTGATCAAGTAATCCAACTAAAAAAGGAAAATCCTTGGTCACACTACCTTGTATTTGAACACAAGTAACAGCTTCCGTATGCATATCCTTAATGACTCAGAATATAAACATTATTAACTTCTTTCTTTTTAAGAACTCTCGAGAGCATTTCTCTTGGAACTTTTTCATATATTTTCTCCAAATCAATAAATATCATAAATAGATCCTCTGTACTCTCTATGCTTCTCTATCAAACCTCTCAACAAATGTACAGCTTCCACAGTAGACCTACCTAGCATTAATTCAAAATAATTTTAAGAAATATTAGTATATATGTCGTAACCTATGCTATATTACTCTTTCCCATTTATTTTAACATATGACATATTAACTTAGCTCATCTATAATTCGCGCACACATGTGCATCACCCTTATTCTTAAAACTAAGAACCAACACACTCATTCTACACTCATCTGACAACTTTTTAGTCTTCAAAATAATATTAAGAAGTTTAGTAAACTAAATATTTTCTTGATCTCCTAAGCATTTACATACTCATCGGATCCTATTTTTTCACACTTCATTTTCTTTAAAGCCTCTGCAACTTAAGATTTACTAATATGATTATAAAAATAAAAATCTCTATTTTCATTTAGGATGCTACAATCACTAAAGTCAATCACATTCTTACAATCTTCAATTAAAAAAATTATCAAAATATCTCATCCACCAATGTAGATTAATAAAAATCATAAATGAAGTTAGATACAAAGAAAACCAAGGAGATCATACATTCTTCATAAAATACTCCACTGATGGTAAAATCTCAATTCTCAATGTATATATCGATAATATAATTCTCACAGATGATGACAATAGTGAAATTGATTCTCATGAAAAAAAAAAAACTTATTGAAGAATTCAAGATGAAAAAGTTAGACAAACTTAAATATTTCTTAAAAATAAAAGTTGTTCAATCATAAAAAGGAATATTCATTTCTCAACAAAATTATATAATTGATGTACTAAAAGTAACAAAAAAAACTAATTACAAAACCTAAACTAAATAACAAAAAAAAGAACAAAAATAAAACAGGACAATATCAAATATTAGTCACAAAGGTCCAAACATCATATTTGCAGTTAACCTCTTCGGTCAATTTATGCACAAACCAAAAAATTCTCACCTTTAAGCTGCTTATAAAATCCTCATATACCTTAAATAAATTTTTGGTAAAGAAATTCTCTTTAAAAAGCAAGATACTTTATAAATTGATGGTATATTGATACAAATTATCCAGGATCACTATTAGATAGAAGATTCATGACAGGATACTGTGCGTTTTTGGAAAGAAATCTCATAACATGGAGGAGCAAGAAATAAAATGTTGTTTCAAGATAAGCAAGAAATAATCTGTTGTTTTAAGATTTAGCAATTGCTCAAAAAATTTGTGAGCTTCTATGAATCATAATCATATTAGAATATTTAAAAATCAAATGAAAAGTGGCAATGAAGATATATTGTGACAATAAAGTTGTCATCAACATTGATCATAATGTAATACAACATGATCATACTAAGTATGTAGAGGTGGATAGATATTTCGTAAAGGATAAACAAAAAGTGGGTTGAATTACACTCCATGTGTGCCACCAACAAGGATCAATTTGCATTCTCACCAAAGGAATATGCAAATCCACATTCAAAAAAATCTTGGAATGGTAAAATTTATACTATTCAATTTGAGGGGGAGTGTAGAATGATTGTGGGACCCACAAATTAACCAATCTTATTATGCATCCTTGAGCACACAGATTATGAGTTCTAACCATTAGATCAATGATTTATAACACTTTGAGTGTAATCTGTGAGCCACCTCATCCTCTTCTAAATGTCAGCCTCTTTTTGGCTTTTTTTTTTCCCTTTTAAATAGCGATTATTTTCATTGCAAAACATTAGAAGAAGTTTATATATACTTCTAGGCTTTGTCAGAATCAAACAATAAATTTCAAGTGTCATTTTCAACTTTTTTACTTTTCTACAATAAACTTATGTTTCGTGCCAATTAGAGGAGAAAACTAAAATGACAAATCTTTTTGAAAGATGTTAAGGACCCAAGGGCCATGTTTATCTAAAGGATGGAATTGAATATCAAAGGGAAATAATAAGGACCAAAGGGCAATTGAATTACAATTAATGATAAACTATCCATTAAAAGTTCGTTTTTTTATATGTAAACTAGATATATGGTGTCATTTCTCCACCCCCTCACATCCACCAAAATATGACATCAGGATACCCAACTTGGCCTTTTCTTATAATACTTTGTTACGAGACTAAGTTACTTAGGTATCTAATGAATTTAAATATTTCAAGAGTATTTTCCAGTAAACTAGACAATTTGAATAGCAAGGTTAAAAAGGTAGCAGTTAGACTATCAAAATAATTCTTGTAAAATTATTGAACTTTAAAGTTGCCACCAAAGATACATTAATACAGGTCTTCATCAAATTCCTTAGCTCAACATCATCATCTCAATGACATGGGTTCAGAAAGTGAAATTTTACCTGCACAATCTGTACCCCAAAGCATGATCTTGTTTCATAATGTTCATCATTCCCCAAACCTTTTGTTGATGGACCACAGATAGCATAACTTCGTTCGGGACTAATTTCATGAAAAGGTAAAGCAGGAAGCTAGTCAAGCATGAGAAAATGAAAAAAAAAAACAAGATTTAACTAGCATATTAATCAAACCTTGTGTGATTCCAATAACGAATTTTCAGGTCAGTTCCTCCTGTTAGTAGATCTCCACCAGGCAAAGGAAGCAACGAGCGGATGCCAGGAAGACGAGGTGGAGGTTCATTCAATTCATCAATTCTATATTTGGAACTGGAATTCCGTTTCATATCTTGCTTAGAATTTGGCTTGTTGGAAGGCCTAGCTAATGCTCGAGGAATGCTGGACATTTCTGCAACGCTGTCATAGCTTGCCACTCTGAATACCTGAATAAAATTTAGAAAGAGAGTTTTTACTTTATCCTTGAGGAACTTGAACCTTCTACAGGAAAAATAATACAAGCCCCTTTTCGGAATTTCTGAATACGCTGCTTTCCTTAGCCTTAAGAAAGGGAATAAAAATAGAAGTAAAATAGAGGTATTTATTTCAGCCTCTCAACATTCACTATTTTAAAGTAATAACGTGCATATTATGCAAAAATCTAATTTCACAAAACCTGCAAATATGAGGGCTCAATAGCCAACACATGAATGCACAAAACTTTCCACAAAATGATAAATATTATTCCAGTAAAAGCTGCCTTCATAGTCTATATTATGAAGCATTTTATTTGCCCAGATTAAATATTCTGGGAAATGAAACAAAGTGCAGACGCCTGGCTTACCTGGTGGCAGCTTCCAGTCTCGGCATTCCATAAGGAAACTTCGTTACAGCCAGCAGAAACGTATATCAATGGCCTTGCCATGGATGGAACTGAGTTTGAAGATGGAATAAGTAAACACATTCTCTCCACGGGACATACTGTTGAGTATTGCCATGAATTAACAGGTAAAAGAAACCTTAAATCCCATAATGTCAACACACCCCTGGATGATCCTGAGACGAACCAGTTCCCACACTGACCCATTACAAGAGATGAGATAAATCCCTCCTCTGGTGTAACTCTAAATGTCCAACCTGCTGAATTTGTCCGAGTGTCCCAAAGATTGATTCCACAGTCCCTAGTGCTGTAAAGAACTGTATGGCAAACGCCACCATCAGAAGAAGAGCAGTTCAAAAGGGTAAGAACTGCACCTTCTCCAGCCTCTCTCTTCCTACTATCAGCAATACCAGAGTACCTTTCAACAACATTACCCATTCCTCTAGATACATAATCAACAGCAAACAAGTGCAATGTCCCATTAGATGCGCCAACTATTACTTGTGCCGTACCACGAAGCATGCTAACACATAAAGCCTGGCTATGACCCAGAGAATAAGTTAACCTTGAGCGAAAGGAGATGTCCTTTTCCAATTTTCTGGTATCCCATATTTTAACAGTAGAATCACTTGAAGCACTGACAAAGAAGGAATTATCATTTGATACAGCAATGTCATTCACAGAAGAAGAGTGTTCTTGGAGATGTGCCACCAAGACTCCACGAGGCTTCCAGCCTGCATCAGGAATTGTTGAAGTCCTAGAAAATGAAGGTAACACAGTAACATCAGATTGGTGTTTATCATCTCCAAAGGAGGATGAGGAGTTCTTCACAATTTCAGAGATAGTGACATCCTTTAATTTGCTGGTGATGTTAAAAGAAGGGTCAATCTCATGACTATAAGGATCATAAACGACATTAGAATTTGTGTTGTTGAAGAAGGAGCCAGAGATAAGCCTAGGCGGTACTGAGTTTGATAAGCTAGTTGGCTTATTAGCAGAGCCCACCCATGGCATGCATGAAGAAGCAATTCCTACGGAATTCCAGCGCACTGAAGAATCAGAAACTTTAGATGACATACCCATTTTGTGCTTATCCATGTAAGAGTATATTGGAATACCCTCAGACGGTCCATCAAAAAGAAAACTGTTATTAGTGTTGTTATGGGGTGAAAAAAAGCCAGAGAAATGCATCTTATCGGAACTAAATGAATCCATTTCATCCATTGCACCATTATCAATAAAAGAGTTCCCTTTTCTCAACTTAGCAGCATCCTCAACATCAGAAGAAGTTACTTTTTGGACAGAATTGCCAGAAAATTTAACATTTGGTGCCATGGATTCTTTGTTCCAAGTTTTCTTCATAGGATCCAAATCTGCCGCAACACAATTGATGTTTTCAAGGGTTTCCCAATTATTTGACAGGGCTGATGAGTTATACCATATCTTTCTCTGTCTTTCTAGCATATCAGTATTCCTTGTCTTTTCCAATACTTGGTAAAATACTGACTTTGACACTGGGGGCTTTAGACAGGAAAGGAGTGATGACTCTGAATATAGAGAAGGTGGTTCTCTCTGAAGAAAAGGACGCAAAATTGGGTAAAGGTAGACATAAGAATCCACTGGCCCCAACGTTTGGCTACTTGCTGCAATGAAAGTGGCAACCGATCTTCGTACCCACTGACTTGGATAACATAACAATGGAAAGGATCTTTCAATCATTTCAAGAAGTATCCTTTTCCGCAAAAAACCACTTCTACAAAGCATAGACAAGCAGTCCAATGCATTAACGATGACAGCCTCCATACCATCAGTTAAGGCCTGTTCTATATAAGGTAATAGATACTCCTCAACACTTCTTCGGCCAACAAAGTAGCACACAAAAACAATCTGCCCATAAAATACAGCTCTCAGTTGCTCATCTCGGTCATTAAGAAATGCCGGTAGAATTGGAAGTAAAAAATCATTGCATTGCCTCTGCCCAAAGAAGTAACACAAATGTCCAATGTCCTGCAAAAGCGCTCTCCTGATATTTGGAGTTTGTTTTGAGCCCATGACCAGTTCTTGCACAACTTCAGCAATGGATTTTCTCAGTTGAGCCAGCTGCACATCACTATTCTCAGTCTGTTTCTCGATCAATGGTTCAAGTAGCTGAGACTTAATGGGCACTACTTTATCAAATGATCCTGCACCAGTCAAACTTTTTGAGCAAATCAAGAATCTATATGCAGCCAGTGCAATCTTGAATATGTTACTAGCATAACAGATCCTAACACTTTGTTCAGGGTCATCTGGAAGCATAGATAGCATGGGAAGAATATACTCAGGAAATATCTTAGCATCACTGGGAGGAAAATCTCTAACTAGAGCCAAAACATCACACAACGTATCCAAAGCAGCACAGCGGACAATTGCAGCAGGATCAGAAAGCATCGCAATAACATATGGAAGCACATGCTGTAAGCGATCTTCATCATCAATGTAAAAAGAGCAAGACCTCAACATAAGTACACCAGCTCTTCGTAGTTGTGGCTGCTTGACACTTCGTATGCATGAGCAAAGCAATGATGCAATGAGAACCATACCTTCACAGGTAGTTTTACATTCCATTACTTGAAAAAATGGCATTTCATTACTTTCAGTTTGAATACTGTATCTGGCCATTAGAGATTCCAAGTCATTTTTATGGAATTTCTTGAAAAGTGGGACTTCATTTTCCTTGTATCCCTGGGCATAAATCAAGGTTTGCCTTCCAATATGCTTCGCCTTGTTAGAAAATAGAGTATAATTGATGCTGGAACTGTTTGTGAAAACATTTGGAATATTTCCAATTGTTGTGGTAGCATGAGAAAAAGCATTGCTCTTTTCTACTTCCCTGTAAATGGAAGCTATATCATCAACAAGCTGAAGCCCTTTACCAACCATACTTTTTGCTGGATCAGCCACATCATCTCTGAAATTAGTATTTTCCCTTCCACTTTCACAATTCTGTAAAGATTCATTATCAATCAGGTTGGTATCCATTGACGTTTCAGAAACAATGTCATCAATAGCTCTATCATTCATCATCTGTCTGCTTATCTCAGAGAAAGCACCCTTAGTCATTGCAACCTAAATATGAATCATAGAAGCTAGGTCTTAGTAACTTGGTCATAGCCTACAAATAAACCTAAATATAAAAGAAATTATTCTGGAGACCAACTTACCCTTGTATCAGAGTCAAGGGGAATCAAGCATGAAAATAATTTATGCAGAAATGGGGAGAAATAGCTTGGGAAAACAGCCGAAGCATAACTTTGCAAATAGTTATCACAGGACAACCTTCCTTCGGGATCCAGCTGAATCATATGCAGTATCATCTCACGAATTCCAACATCAGGTATCTGTAGTCATAATACCCACATCCCATTTTATAGTAAACATTTATAAGAGACCACATTTTTCGTACTACTAATAAATATAAGATTTTATCCTGAGCCATCACTGTTAGCACCTCTTTTTTATCACTACCAGACAAGATAAAGCAAAAAAATCAAATAAAATGGACTAAAATTATAACTGCAAAGAACCATAGCATATTCCTCCAATGAAACACACAACAGCTTTTCAGCAAGCTAAAAAGAATTTCCAAGATGGAACCTCTTCCGGGCAATCAGTTGCAATACATAAATTTTAAGGGATCTTTTATGGAAAAGTTTATGCAATATTGTTTTTCTAGGTGCAAAATAGTGTTTATTGCAAACCATACAGCACTAAGTTTGAAGCATTAAGATGGACATTGCGACTATAAGAATGATGACAAAAATTTGAAGTCTATATTGCCAAAAGCACAGAAAATGAACTGAGGAGCATGTTCAATCCATAGTGTATTTTCTTTTCAGTTTATGTTAAGCTTGCCTATGATGTTGATTCTAATGAGAACACCCCTTGTTTTCAATATTTTGACAACCCTTTTAGGTCTAGTTAACTATTGCAGGGGCAGAGGGGCTCAATACAATCAGCATCATTAACAAGCCATATTTCATCTTTCAGGTATTCCAATTCTAGAATTTCTGCATATGCAAAATTTTCAGGTTGTTTTCTCCAAAAGCTCTCTGATACGACTTAGGTTTCACAAATTAGGGTTTGCCCTAATTTCCCCTCCAAGAGAGTGAACTTTCTCCACCAACACCAAATGAGAAATAATCACAAAAAGGATAGAGAAGAAAAATGAGAACCTTTGCATTCGCAAGCTAAGAGAAAACAAGATAAGTTTGTCCACTTCGAGAAGGACAAGATCTCCCAAAAGAAAACCCTAGAAAAGCACAAGAGAAGACTAGAGGAAGAAAAACTAGAAAGAGAGTACACTTTTCATAATGCCAAAACTCAACCCTAATAGCTCCCCTCATACCCTTTCAAAAAGATCCTCCCATCCCCAAAATACCCTCACTTAAGTGGGGGGTCCCTCCTTTGGTCCAGCCGGTTCACCGCCCCCCCCTCTTCCGCCTGTAGACCCGCACGGGTCCAGGCGGGGCCGGTTCAACCGGCCCATCAATACCGCCCTCTAGGAGATCAACCTTGTCCTCAAGGTTGAAGTCTGGAAACTGCGCCTGCATGGTTTCGTATATCTCCCAAGTAGCCTCATGTGTCGGTAAGTCCTTCCACTCGATGAGAATCTCCCTTTTGCCTTGATCATTCTTCCTCACTTCCTTCACATGTAGTGGCTCTAGTAAGAATTGCATATCTTCTGTGAGGCCCTGGGGTATAGTAGGAATGACCACAGTATGATCCCCTATGCTCTTCTTCAATAGCGATGCATGGAATACAGGGTGAATGGAGGAATGAGGGGGCAACTTGAGACGGTAGGCCACCATCCCAACTTTCCTTTCGATCTCGAAAGGCCCATAGTATCGTGGAGAGAGCTTTTCACTCCTTCTGCTAGCTAAGGTCTTCTGCCTGTAAGGCCTTAGCTTCAAGTATACCATCTCTCCAACCTCAAATGTCACATCCTTGCGGTGAGCATCCGCCTTGGTCTTCATGATCTGTTGGGCCCGCAATAGGTGTTCCCTCAACTCTCCCAACACCCTATCCCTCTCCTCCAAGTATTGATCCACTAAATATACCGGGGTCGTCCCCTTCTGATAATTCACCAACGGTGGTGGATCTCTTCCATAAAGAATCTTGAAAGGTGTGAGCTGAGAGGCGGTATGGTAACAAGTGTTGTACCAATATTCTGCCCATGGCAACCATTTGACCCACTGCTTAGGCCTCTCCCCAACGAAGCATCTCAAGTAAGTTTCCACGCTCCGGTTCACCACCTCGGACTGTCCATCTGTCTGTGGGTGGTATGCTGTACTCCGCTTCAAGAATGTGCCCTGCATCTTGAAGATCTCTTTCCAAAATGAACTCAAGAAGACTTTGTCCCTATCCGAGACAATAGAAGTGGGGACCCCATGCAATCGAACCACCTCTCTGATGAAAGTAGATGCTACAGTAGGAGCTGAAAAAGGATGCCGTAGTGGAATGAAATGACTATACTTGCTCAGACGGTCAACTACCACCATGATAACCGTATATCCTTCCGACTTGGGTAACCCCTCAATGAAATCCATGGTGACTTCCTCCCAAATCTTGTTTGGAAGCACCAAGGGCTGCAGCAAACCACTAGGAGCACAAGCTTGATACTTGTTCCGTTGACAAATATCACATTTGCTCACCATGTCTTCGACATCTCCTCTTAACCCTTTCCAGAAGAATTCGGCTTTCACCCGCCGATAGGTCTTCTCCACTCCCGAATGTCCACCAATACGGCTATCGTGATACTCCCGTAGAAGAATGGGGACAAATGCTGAGTCACGGTGTAGTACTAACCTCCCTTTGTATAATAAAAGAGAGTTCTCTAGGTGATACCCTTTGAACCCCCCTTCTCCCTTCTGGATAGCCGCCCGGATTCTCTCTAACTCCTCGGTATGTTGATTTTCCTTTACCAGTTCACCCCAATCAACCAATCGTGGAACAGATAGTGCCATCAGCTGTGAGCACTCCACACGGGAAAGAGCATCTGCCGCCTTGTTTTGAGCTCCGGGCTTATACTGAATCTCAAACTCGTACCCCAAAAGTTTTGCTAGCCACCTCTGATGTTCCTCCGCCACCAATCTCTGCTCTAGTAAGTACTTGAGGCTCCTCTGATCAGTACGTACTATGAATCGTTGCCCCAATAGATAAGGCCGCCATTTTTGAATGGCTAACACAATGGCCATCAGTTCCCGCTCATAAACTGACTTCAACCTCGCTCTAGGTGCTAAGATCCTGCTGAAGAAAGCGATCGGCCTATGATTCTGCATGAGCACTGCTCCCAAGCCCACTCCTGAAGCGTCAGTCTCAACCACAAATTGCTGAGTGAAATCTGGAAGAGCCAAAACTGGGGCACTCGTCATGGCTTCCTTCAGAGCCTTCATGGCTTCCTCTGCTTTCTCTCCCCACTGGAAGTTGTCTTTCTTTAGCTGATCAGTCAAAGGGCCTGCAATGGAACCATAGCCCTTGATAAACCTCCTGTAGTAGCCAGTAAGTCCCAAAAATCCCCGTAGACCTTTAAGGGATTTTGGTGTAGGCCACTTCACCATGGCCTCTATCTTGGTGGGGTCAGCAGCTACCCCACTCTCTGAAATGATATGTCCCAGATACTCCACCTCCTTCTGAGCGAAAGAACATTTCTTGTGGTTGGCATATAACTGATGCTCCCTTAAGGTAGTGAGTACCACCCCAAGGTGGGTGAGATGGTCCTGCAGAGACTTGCTATACACCAAAATATCATCAAAAAAAACTAAAACAAACCTCCTCAAGTAGGGCTGGAAAACCTGATTCATCAGAGCTTGAAAGGTGGAGGGAGCGTTAGTGAGCCCGAATGGCATCACTAAAAACTCATAATGACCTTCGTGTGTCCGAAACGCCGTCTTCTGAATGTCTTCAGCCCTCATCCTAATCTGGTGATAACCAGATTTCAAGTCCAACTTGGAGAAGATGGTGGCTCCCCCAAGTTCATCCAAAAGCTCGTCAACTACAGGAATAGGAAACTTGTCCAGCACAGTTTCCTTGTTGAGGGCTCGGTAGTCTACACAGAATCTCCAACTACCATCTTTCTTCTTCACTAAGAGTACCGGGCTGGAAAATGGGCTCACACTGGGCTGGATCACCTGAGCCTCCAACATCTCTGCTACTAACCTCTCAATTTCTTCTTTCTGAGCATGGGGATATCTGTAGGGTCGCACACTGATGGGTGCCACCCCGGCCTTCAACACAATACTATGCTCTCTAGATCTGACAGGGGGTAGCCCTTTAGGCATCTGAAACACTGTGGAGTGTTGCTGTAGAAGATCCTGAACCACCTCCGATATGATTTCTGATTCCCCTTCGGTCTCCCCATCTACTTGTTGTAGCTCTATCAGATAGCCCTCTCCTTCATCTCTCAAAGTCCTGAAGATGGACTTTAAGGCCACTCTGGTTCTGCATAAGCTGGGATCTCCCTGTAGTGTCACTCTCCTGCTTCCCTTTCCATACTCCATGTATAACTTCTTCCAGTTTACCTTCATCTCTCCCAAGGATTGGAGCCACTGCATCCCCAGTATCACGTCAGTGCTTCCCAAATCTAACAGTAGAAAATCCTGCACTATTTCCTCCCCTTGCAATGTAAGGGTCACTCCCTTACACTGCCCGCTACAGCGCTCCTTCTTCCCCGTGCCCAACATAACGCCGACACCTCTCCCTTGGGTCACCAGTAGCCCCACCCTATCCACCAATCTGCAAGCTATGAAGTTGTGAGTGGCTCCACTATCAATCAATACCATCACCTTGCAACCTGCAATCTCTCCTTCTAGCTTCATGGTGGAATGTGATGTCAATCCAGCTATGGAGTTGAGTGAAACCTCCACCATAGCCAAATGAGGATGCTCTTCCTCCTCGCCCTCCTCCTCAGTTGCTCCTGCATCCCCTTCCTCCTCCTCTGAATCCCCCACTAGGATCACATGTAGGGTCTTCTCCTTACACCTATGCCCCGGTGTAAACTTCTCATCACATCGATAGCAGAGGCCCTTGGCCCTTTTTTCCTTCAACTCTGAATCAGTCAACCTTTTGAACCCTCCTTGGTTCACTGCCGTAGTGGGTTTCTCTTTGGCTATCTCTCTAGGAGGAAGGATGGTCGTCGCCCTTGGGCCTCCAACCATGAGTGGTGGTCGGTAAGTGGGGTAAGACACCCCTGATCTCCTCGGTGGTTCCACCTTCAGCTTGTCCTCTACCAGCTGTGCCGTCTCCATGATCCTTACTAACCCATGTGGAGCCACTACTCTGATGGCTGCTCTGATGTGAGGCTTCAGCCCCTTCATGAAACTCCCCTCTAGAAGGTCATCCGGAATTCCTCTCAATCTGCCTGACAGTAGCTCAAAGTGCTCTCTATACTCTGCCACTGTGCCCTCCTGCACTAGAGCCACCAACTGCTCATAGTGTGTGCCCTCGCTGGACACCCTGAATCTGTGCAGTAGAAGGTCTTTGAACTCCTCCCAGCTTCTAACATGTTGTCTCCCTTCAAGCCATTGAAACCAGGCCAATGCCTTCCCCTCCAAACATACCGGGACTGCCATCAACTTCTCCTCTTCTGTGACACCATTCACTGCAAAGTAGCGCTCCACCCTGTAGATCCATCCATAAGCATCCTCCCCTTCAAAAATAGGGATCTTCAATTTCCTCATGCGGTTGTCAGCTCGGTGAAAAGTTCTCCCATCTCCCCAAGTCCCCTGAGTAAAGCCCTCCCCTTGTGGCCTTCCCCTTCTCTCCCCCAGGTAAGGATTTTGAGGCCCCCTCCATGGGGGTTCTCTTGGCTCTCCATAGCCCATGCCGTAGTCTTCCCTTCTTCCTCCTTGCTCCCATGTGGCACGATTTCCTTCCGGAAATCCACCCATCTGATTCGGCCACCCATCACGTGTGCCGTGGGGCCCCCCCGAGCCCATGTATGGCCGGCCCCCTTGACCACCGGTCATTCCCCAAGGGCCACCTACTCCCGACCCTTCTCCTCCTTCCCTTGGCCATTGCCCTTGTATGCCATCTTCGCTTTGATTTACTCCCTCTTCCCTAATTGGAAAATTAGGGTTAGGGTTTTGGTTCGTCACCGGAGATTTCCCTTTTTCCTTAGGGTTTGATGGGACAACTTGAGCTTCTAACAATTTCCGGATCATCTCTTCCATTCCTCCAAATCTTTCCTCCAAGGATGAAAATTTTCCCTCCATCGACGAAAGTTTCTCACCTACCTCCTCTTTCAATTGGCCCATCTCTCCCTCCAAAGCTTCTACTTTCTTTGACGCCATGCCTTCTAGGATCAAGAGCTCTGATACCAACTTGATACGACTTAGGTTTCACAAATTAGGGTTTGCCCTAATTTCCCCTCCAAGAGAGTGAACTTTCTCCACCAACACCAAATGAGAAATAATCACAAAAAGGATAGAGAAGAAAAATGAGAACCTTTGCATTCGCAAGCTAAGAGAAAACAAGATAAGTTTGTCCACTTCGAGAAGGACAAGATCTCCCAAAAGAAAACCCTAGAAAAGCACAAGAGAAGACTAGAGGAAGAAAAACTAGAAAGAGAGTACACTTTTCATAATGCCAAAACTCAACCCTAATAGCTCCCCTCATACCCTTTCAAAAAGATCCTCCCATCCCCAAAATACCCTCACTTAAGTGGGGGGTCCCTCCTTTGGTCCAGCCGGTTCACCGCCCCCCCCCCCTCTTCCGCCTGTAGACCCGCACGGGTCCAGGCGGGGCCGGTTCAACCGGCCCATCACTCTCATGTGGTTCCATTGGTAGTCAATGAATGCTACAATCCTTGTCGTTAATTGCAACAGTAAAACATTGCAAGTAGTGTAAATTGATCCCAAAATCACATTTGAGTGATATGCTGCAGTCTTGGATGGAATGTTGCCAATGCTACAGTATTGAGACTCCAATTTCTACGGTCTTCTAACTTCTACTTGACTCCTGAACTGCTCCCTTTGTCCTTTGATATCTTTTTATGGATAAATTCATATGGAAAATAAGAAACCTAAAGTTGAATCCTATTTTCTATGTGCTGGAACAATTGGATTATAGGTTTTGACTAGATCTAGAATTCTAAGTAATTTTGTATTTTGGGTACTTTGAAGCTTAAATAAAAACTCTGAGGTACATAAAAATCATTGAATAATGAGCATTGAAATAAATTTTCAGTTTTTTCAATTCTTATGTGTTATTTAGATATATATTCTTCGAACGCTTCACAGACGATGAAGCCTACTTTCAAGGGTAAGAAATTATCCTGACGTGAGGCTTAGATGTTCCTTTTAAGTGATGTTTGTCTTTATTCTTATAGTTTGTTCGATGGTTGATGAGTGTACATAAATGAAATTTTGTTTGTCAATATATACTATATTCCTTTTTATAGCGTGAAAATTGTTCGATGTTGTAATTTTATATTCTTTCGCTTTTTTTCTTGAAGAACTACAGCTATTCGTGACTGCTAAATTATCATTTGAAATAAAGAAACATATTTGTTATTTTTATATTAAAAGTGACTAATTTCAGCTAGGATTAAGAGTTGAGAATTTATGAAATATAATTTTTTGTTCGTTTAAATTATGAAAGTGAATAATCTCATAATAAGGTTGAAACCCTCAATCATCAAAGGGGGCCAAAAAAAAATTTATAACAGCCTTATTCTATTATTCCAATTTCCATTTCTTGGATGATGGCTTTGCTCCAAATGCAAGCTTTTATGAGTTTCCAGTAATAAATACAATATGTGATTGAGTGGCTTACAATATTACTTTTGAAAATATATTCAAAATATCATAATCATTATTAACAGCAACACAACTTCATGGGATGTAAATTATACTTGGCTTTATGAATCCTACTACACTCATTCATGTAAAGTGCTACCAAAGATGTAAACTCTAGTTTTTAGGAGTCTTTTTTCATAACGTTTAGTCATATTGCCTTTGGTCTATATTTTACCCTTTCCTTCATAATCCTTTCAGCTCAATTCAATTAACTCATTTTCATCCGTAGCACGGGTGCGCCCAAACATAAGTTTATTTCCCACTACCTTGAATTCAACAGGTAGCATTCCCATTGTCTCTGTAATATAGTCATTTCTCATCGTATTTTCCTAGTTTTACAATCATTCATCTAGATATTATAATTTTTATATAAACACTTGCGTTATCAATTTATTTGTTTTCTAAAACTTAGATCCCTATAGTACTCTAAGTTTAATTATTATTTTATTACCTTCAAATTTAAGTCTCAACTACATCTTATTATTGCATGGGAGAATGAAGTTTATTCACCTAACTTTAAACCTGAACATGTGCGTGCGTATCACTTGATTTTCTAAACTGCATTTGTAATTTAACCAACTAAATGAGAAACATGTGCTCGTAAAATTTCTAAGTAATGTCCTTTAATTTCATCCGTTTCGTCTTGCGCTTTAAAGATTGTTTCGGCACAAAATAAGAAACGATCTCTCCAATGCATAAATGGTTGTGAATTTACATTTTCATCATCCTTAGTAAATCAAGCATTTACGCAAGAGGAATTTGTAACCTTCTTAATGTGCAAATGAGTAATTAACAAAAGAAAAAAATAATTTACAGCAAAGTACAAGACAAGCCTTCTTATTCGCTGGAGAAAATATTTAAAATCTCAGATTCAGTGGGGTTACCCTTAACACATCATTATGGTTTTCCTACTTCACAAAGTAAACTCAGATCTCTATGTTAAATAGAATGAAAATTCAGGCAGATGGTAAAACCCATTCAATGCTTGCTACGTAGACCACCATCGGGTTCTTCTCCATCATATGCAACTTTCAAGGACCAAAGCCAGTGACCAAGTGGATTGGGACAAAACGTTAGCCCTCTAAGACTACACCAGTTGGTCAGAACCAGACTCCCCTCTCTCAAGTCTAAAGATAATTAACATGCAAATTTAATCAATAGATGCCCCATCCCGCAAAATGTTATCTATTATCTGAAAAATAAACAAGTTGTAATATCAAACTATCAGTAATGCTTTCTGGTTTATGGCATTCAGAGTTCATGAACTCATAATTAGCAACTGAAAAACAACAAAAAACTTAGTATCAAGAATTGCATCAAACTAACAGAGAAAGTACTAAAATGTAAAAAATGGAAATTTAGACGTAATGTTCAAGAAAACTAAAGACAATCACCTTTTCTAGGTACAGACTAGGATCATATTGGCCACGGCGATAAGCAAGTAGTTGGGATAGCTCAAAAAGCGGTTGGCCTTCTAGGAAAAGCTCCGCAATGACACATCTAAGCCAAAAATTTTACCCAATGTTAAAATTTGAACAAAAGAAAAAGATTGTTCCTCGATAATTTATTTATTTATTCATCTTGAATACCATAACTTACTGGATGCACACTGAATTCCAGCAACAGAATGCTTTACATGAGAAATGAATATTCAACTAGAAAGGAAATTTCATTTATTCCCATTATATTTAAAAAAATGGAATGATAACTGATGTAGCATGAAGATACCACAATCAAAAAGAATTATTTAACTGGATGCCAGTAAGAATTTCAATAATTCACAAGTTGAACAATAAGGCTATTGAGAAATTATGTTAACCCAAGCAAGATACCTAGATTTAAGATTGCAAGGTAAAGAACAGCAAACTAAGAAAAAAGATATAATAATAGGGAAGTTAACATGATCAGTATGTGACCGGATAACTTGAAGATGGTCTCCACCGACAATCCTTCTTTGTGGAGCTCTTCTAGCTTCTGATAGAAAACACTTGTATAAACCTAGAAAACCATTGCTGAAATCCGATAAAATCAGCCACTTGCAAATATTTTTGAGAAGAAGGAAGACGAACAACAACGGAACAAATTTTATATGATGAAAATCGACAAAAGCAAGCAAGATACAATGGATCTTCAATTCGAGAGAAAGATTCGGCTCAACCAATCCCTAGCCGGCGGCTAGAGCCTAAGTACCTAAGAGAGATCTCAAATGTCAACCAAATTCAAATGCCCTAACCCTAGGAAAACAAACTATTCAATTCATACACTCCAAAAGAAAATCTCTAAACAGCCCCAACTTTCAAATTTCCCTCCTAAACTCCTCCTAAATCCTTCCTAATCAGAGCTTTTGGACTCTGCAATTTGAGCGGCACGAACTTGTTTTGGTTTAGCTTTCGAGTGTGCATCAAAATACACCATCTACTTTACTCTTGATGCAGATCAAATTTTCCCTTCATTTATTTTAACATAGATGCATATAAATAAAATCTATTGATGAAAATAGTGTTCTCAGAAATCAGATAGGACAACTTCATCTACAGGTTCATTAGTCCAACTTCTCTGAGATTTCTGATGTCCATATACCAATGCCAAAAAACATTATCATACACGGAATCCCTTGTTTTATGAGGGTGTGGCCTTCCATAATCATATATTTGCAGTTATTGAAAACAGAAAAGGGCATACCCAACAGAGAAGATGTCCATCGATTTCTTCAGAGTAGAATCTGGTGCATTATTGGCCTCACCAACATGATCATAAAATCTCTGGAAGACATGGACAGAAAGTTTTATCTATTCAGTACACTTGATAACTCTAAAGCTTGAATGTGAAAAATAAGCATAAGAAAACTAGATGAAATCTGCAGGTATTCAATTAGTTCGGAGTTCCAAAATTAAAACACAAACAAAAACAACATATAGAAGGTAAGAGATCAAGAATGTTGGAGAGAATAGAACATAAGCAACAATGGTGGGCATATTGATAGAAAGAAAATGTGGCTCTAAATAAGGTTAACCTATTAATGTCTAGGCTGAGAAGCTATATAGTAGTTGAAAGAAGCCAGTTCATTCGTTTAGCAAAGTTCTCTACTATGTTTTGTTTCTAACAGTTTCCTTAGCATATTGAACAAGCATCACATTGTTAACAAAGCCTGACATATAATGCAACAAGCTCAGCAATAGATCAATTGGCTTAATGTGTTCATAACCAAACTTATTTATTATTCAAGAAGCAGCTCTATGACAACCTTTTCTAAAGTTTCTATGGCTTTATCAATAGCTCAATTATTGTATATTGGTCAAGTTCCTAGTTATTGAATTATTCCTTTGCTTAGTTTACGTTGATCTGTGCTCATAAAGAAAAGCATGAAGTTAGATGACAAATAATAATAATAATAATAATAATGAATAAAAAGAATATTTTAATAAGTGTAGGCAAAATTATATGAAAACTTTGCATATTACAGCATTAGTCACTACCATCATTTACAACTGTTTGAACTTGGCTTGAGCACAATAAAATCATAAATAAATAATCATTCAAAGGATGAATCATATTTAGATTTTTTAATTATTAAATGACTTTTAAGTCACATTTCAGGTTGCTTGAGCTTGATAACGACCAAAAAAACAAACTTGAAAATGGCAGCCCTGCCCTATTCTGCTCTTTTCTTTTACATTCCTGCCCTAAAAGGAAGGTATACAAAGTTAACAAAAGTTTTGTTGTTAATGAAGATAAATGATTGCTGGAAAACTGGGCAAAGATGTTCAATAAGAAGGTTTACCATACAAATGGAGCTTTTTAGTGCACTTTCATACAAGATAATACATATTCAAAGTGAATTAAATAAACAACTTTAGCTTTCTTCTTAAAAAAAAGGATGAAGCTAAGCCCAAATTTTGATAGAAAGAAAATATCCTCAAACAAAATAGCAAACCACAGCAAAACTAAACAGCTCAAACCACATCCTCCTTGAAGCCAATAAAAAAAAATAAAGAATCAATAAACTAATTCAACTTGAGGATAGGGAAAATACCTCAGGTGCAAGATAGCAACGCCTCCTTCCCCCAGTGTCAAAAAAAAAGGAGAAATCTGAAGGGTCATCATCTGGTATGTACGTGGGCTTGAAAGACGCAAAGTCCGCAAGGTAAAGCCAGTTCCAAGAAGAGACGAGGACATTCTCACACTTGATATCACCTGCAGCGCCGAAAAAAATCTGTGTTTCTAAGAAAACTCCTTAAAAGTGGTTCACTGATTTGATCCTAGAGGATGCTCTCTCACCATGGCAAACTTCCTTGTCATGGCTCTGCTTCACTGCACAAAGTAACTGCATGACCAAATGAGCTAAGTCCAGAAACATATCTGGAAAACATAAGAATAATGCTTATACAAAAAAAATGAAGACTGAAACGAAGGATGATCTTGAAAGTTACAGACACTTTGTCCAAAATCGAAAAAAGAACAACGAAATCCACAACTAATCTACCATTGCATAGTAATACAATAGAATCATTTAACAGAAAGAAGAATATAGAAGAAGAAAAGAAGACTGTTTTCAGTAATCTACACCATTTTTACAAAACAAGAAGGATTTCGAAACCACTACCTGATATGCAAGCCATTTCTTCTCAATAAGACTGAGGAAGGGCCGTGTGCTTAGCCTATCATGAAGATTGCTAAAGAAGTGCTGTCTCAAGAGATAAGCTGCCTTATCTGTCTCAAGCCAAAACTGCATAGCAACCAAAATAAATCCATGCATCAAAAAAATACAAAGATCTGATAAAAAGCAGAAATTTGCGAAATCAAGACAACAGCCCTACAATCACCAATATCAATAAACCAATCATTGTTAGATTTTACATGGTAAAAGGATAAAAATGAGTAAAAAATCAGCGGGTTTAACATGCAGCAGATGTTAGTGCTCAACAAAAAAATATTTGGAGAAATAGAGTGAGAGGCCCCCTCATTATATCTACAGAGCTTCCTCTCCCATCATTATTTCTCGTTTATTACTCACTGAGTAACACCTGGATAATGATTTTCCAACTAAGATGGATAACATTACAGAACGTAAACGCTATTCCCAAAAGTTCAGTGCCCCAAAATAAAATGACAAGCCAGGAATACCAAGGAGTATGATCTCCACAGGAGCTCACCTGGAAAGGCCAAACATGGGGGTGTTGCACGGTCTGGAATATATTTCTAATCTCAGAAAGCCTCCTCTCGTACTCCTGTTAGGGTTTGAATCCAGGAATAAAATACAAAGGAACTTGATAGGTGATAAGGCTTCAAAATAACAATTTTATCAAGGAAATACCTTGAGATCGAGGGGGTCACCCCGCTTGAAATAGACCTTAACCAGAACGAGACCCTCGTCGTGCTTACAGAGGATGGATTTGAAGAACCGCCCGCGTCCAAGGACCTCAATCAGGACTAGGTTATATGAGGAAGGGAGGTCGTGGAGGTAATACTCCGTCGCTGAAACTTGGGTTGTTCGTGCTATCTTGTTCCCCATCTCCTCCTCACTCCGACGTCCCAAAAAATCCTCTCTTCGACCACAGATTCACTCAATGGGCTTGAATCGTTCCTCTTTTTTTCTCCTCTCCCTTGCAATTTCCCTTAATTTGTAGATATCACGATAGAAGACCGCGACAGCGATAAACAAACGGGGGCAGAAATAGCTATTGCTTGCGATGGTTAGAGGATTGAAGAAGAGATGCGATTTCTTGTGAGAGCAAGGGAGGGGGAGGAAGTAAAGGAGAAACCAGTGCGGTCTCGAGATCCCGTCGCATACTGCCTCGCTTCGTTTGTCTTCCATGGCTCCGCGTATTTGGGGACGGGTCTTCCGTGCCGTACATATTTTCAGAATTTTTTAATATTTTTGTTAACTTTTTAAATAAAGTTTTAATTAAATTATGCATGCTAATTAATTTTTAATTTATTATTAATTGACCAAAAAACTCATTTAAAGCAACTCACTATTATTTTTTCTTTAATTTATTTAAATAAAATAATAATATTTAATTAATTTTCTAAAGTATTAATTATAATATTATATATTAATTAACATAATTATACTTGCTAAAATTTATTAAATAAAATCCTTTATATTCAATAAATCAAACTAATATATATTAATATGGGTGTCAAAATAAGTATTCGATCCAGAGTTCGATTCGAGTCGAGCCTGGAACTAATCTGGGTCAAATTCAGTTGACCCAAACCCGACCCAAATTGTAAAATGGGTCATATACCTGGAGATAAACATGACCCAAGTCTAACTCGGGTTGACCTGAGGCCACGAGCGCACGAGCACAGTGGGCTGCGAGGGTAGGAATGACTAGGCAAGGCAGAGGATGAGGCTTGCAAGTGAGAGAGCTTGTGTGGCTGAGCACAAGTGCAATCAGCACGTGCTCAAGTGCGAGCCCTAGCGAAGGGTGTGATTGTGCGGATGCAAGCACAGGCGAGGGTTTGGGCAGGGGGCGGGCACGAGATTGCGAGCAAGGGGTGTGAGCAAGCGGAGTGCGCAAGGCATGCATGACTTGGCTTTTTGTGTTGACGCGAACTTGATCCATTTTTCAATTTGGTTGACCCAAACTTAAAAATTTTTAGTCAGATTTTTAGATCGGATTAAATATTGACACCCTGATATATACATTAATTAAAAATCAACCCAACTTTAATAAAAAATTATATAAATTGATATTAGTTTTAATTTACTTCCTCTCAATAAAAATAATTATTTTATTAATTTGATAAATTAATGATTATTTAACACTTTTATTTGTATTAATTATATCATATTATTTTTAAGATTTGGTTCTCATAAGTTTTATCAAATTCAACTTCAGTTAAATCCTGCTTTACCAAATAGGCCCTATGCTTAAAAGCAAAAAAATTTATTTTCTTTTTTTTATTATTCTTTATTTGCTTCTCCCCGTTTCTTAGGCTTCGTTTGGAACGGCTTTCTTGTTGCTTCTTAAAGCAGCTTTCTAGTACAAAAATTTTAATTATTGAACTAGGAAGCTGCTTTAAGAAGCAGCAAGAAAGCCGTTCCAAACGAAGTCTTAGCGGGAGAAATTCGCACGAAAAACCTGAAAGATTCAGTTTCTTTCATTAATGATCAAAGCATGTTCTAAATTACGTATGCTACCTTGCAACAATTTTTTTAAATTTTTTTTTATATACATCTATTATGTAAATAAGATTTCTTTTGGGACAGCTTTTGTAGTGGCTTGATTATGATTATGATTATGATTATGACAAAGCTGGCGGATTCTTGTTTATCTGAAGTGTATTGTTACTAATTAATCATTTGTAATTTGTATCCATATAGGAATCTTGCAACTAGTTTGCAATCTGCATTGGTCTCAAACAAAAGCCACAGGACAACTTTTATGAGTCCTATTCGCTGTCATGTGTATACTATTGTTGCGGGTTAAAATATATGTAGTGATAGAGTTATAATCATATGTCTTAGAGTTGTACGGATATCCAGCTCACATATAAAGAACACAAGATTTTTTACGTGGAAAAACTTTGAAAAGGGAAAAAACCACAGTTCCTAGCCGAGTTAAAAATGATTCAACTAGAATTCGAGTAGATACAGTTGGTTGACTCGTCCTTAAGGGCGATCAAATTACAAATGTCAACCATATGGTTGAAATTTAGTGACAAACGGGGATGAAAATCTGATGTCACTTGGTGGTCCGTTGGAACTCCAGAGTTACTTGAACATTTGGGTGTCAATTGGTAGTCCGATGGTTTTTTGCAGAACTTCGGCGATGGACAGTGGTCTGACAAAATTCTGGTGTCGGGCAGTGGTCTGATAGAACTCCGGTGTCTAGTAGTGGTCTGACAGAGCTCCAGGCGTTGGGTCGTGGTCTGCCAGAACACCAGGCGCCAGGTCGTGGTTTGACAAAACTCCAGGCGTTAGGTGATGGTTCGGTAGAACTTCGGGTGTCAGGAGATGGTTTGGCGGAACTCCGGGCGTCGGGTGGTGGTCTGGCGAACTTCCGGGAGTCAGGTGGTGGTCATGTGGAGCTCAGGCGTCAGGTGATGGTCATGCGGAACTTTGAGTGTCATGTGGTGGTCTGATGGAGCTCAGGACCTCAGGTGGTGGTCCTGTGGAACTCCGGCATTAGGTGGTGGTTCGGTGGAACTCAAGGTGTCAGGTGGTGGTCCTGTGGAGCTCAAGGCGTCAGGTGGTGGCCCTGCGGAACTCCAACGATGATCGAGGAGGCAAGAGCGATTTCCGATCTCTCTATTTTCTTCTTAGGCTCAGGGGTCCTTTTCCAAAAGGAATAAGGAGTCTATTTATATATTTCATAGAGTGACATGACCCGTAAATAGGAGGAGTATCAATGAAAAATGGGAGTGGTTTGGATGGATGATCGATACTGAATCCCTTGATCATGGACCATTCGTGTGAAGTTCTATTTCAGCTCCAGGATCGTCCAGGACGATCAGTTGAAGAATTGCTCCAGAATTTGCCCAGATTGTTCCAGGTGATTTTCCTGTAGGTATCGGCCGGGCCGATAGGGGCATCGTCCCAGGCCGATCAGTTCAGTGCAAAAGTCAGAGAGTAGGGGTTTTTATCGTCCAAGGAAATTAATTATCGTCATGAGAAATCGTCCCAAGACGATATGATTTTAGTCTGATCGTCCAGGAAGATCGTGCGATCGGCCGGGCCAATCAGAGGAATTTAAAGCTGAAATCAAGTCATTTTGAAGAGAGAGAAAAATCATAAATATCTAATTTCAGCTGAGGAGAGAGAAAGTTGAGGAAAAGTTTGGAAAAGTTGATTTTCGGGCGACGCGAGGTCGTTTTCGTCCGATGAGATTGTTCGAGATATTGCTGTACGCAAGGTAAGGCACAATCCGCCTTTCTTAATTTTCAGAACCGTCGTGTTTGGCGGTATTATCTGTCCGGAATTGATTTTTGTTCGTGATTTTCGTCCGTATTTTCTGTCTGGTTCAGTTTTTACCGCGTGATTTTTCATATGTTGTTGACGTGCCGAGTGTGCACATTTTGGTTATTTTCTGGAGATTTTTGTCCGGGTAGTTTTGATTTGACGGTGTTTTCCGTCGACTGTATTTTTCTGTGTAGTCTAAAAATGTTGTGGCAGTAGAATTAAAGTCTTGCAATGTTGTTATCTACATTTTGTGCAAATTTGGTATTCTGTGATTTTTCAGGAAAATTGTGTAAATTCCGTATACAGCCGTTGTGCTGCCCGATTTTTGTCTGATTTCTGAATTCGTCCGGATTTCTTCTGAATTGATATGCTATCTGTATATGATATAAAAAGGGAGTTATAAGGGGCCTGGATCCTAAGAGATTCAGTTAGTGTCTGGGAAATCTGAAATGAGCTCAATCTGAAATTTGATATCTGTTCTGTTCCGGATCCGATGAAATCTGTTCTGGTGCTATAAGCACATCTGTTCTGGTGCCGTGAGCACAAAGGGAGGCATAAGGGGCTAGAATCCGAGAGATTCTGTCAGTATCTGGGAAGGGATGCATAAGGGGCCAGAATCCGTTGAGATTCTGTCAGTGTCAGGGAATCTGTTTTGACTTGTGTTATGTTCTGAATTAATATGATTTCTGGTTTCCGTACGATATAATTTGATCTGATCTGTATGATATGATTCTGGTACGATTCCGACACGATTCTGTTCTGTTCCGATATGATCTGAATTTCTGATTTCTGTACGATTCTGATTCGGTTGATTTGATCTGTATGACTCAGTTCTGATTCGATATGTCCGTATCTGTTCTGATTTGATATATGTCCGTATCTGTTCTGATTTGATATATGTTTGTATCTGTTCTGTTCTGATATGTACGATTCTGTTGATCTGTTTGTTCTGATCTATCTGATTCTGATCTCTGTACGAATATTCTGATTGGATTTGGTCTGATGTGTTTGATGTGGATTTTGAGGATTTTGATTGGAGGTTTGTCGCTTTGCTGAGCTGTTGAGCTCACTCTTGTTTTCTGGTGGTTTTCAGGTTCTGGGAAAGGGAAGGAAGTTCAGGACTAGAGTTCAGAGTTTGATCTGTATGTATTGTTTTGTACTTTTAATTTTTGTACAGACATGGCTCTTCTGTTCTGTTTCTTTCTGTCTGAGCCATGGTCTGTAGTTGTAGATGATTGTTTTGAGAAAAAAAAAATATAGATGATCTGTTCCGCTGTGATTTGATGTTTCATAGTAGCTCTGTGTGTGTCTGTTTTTGAGTTGAAATATTTGGAAGAATCAGTTCCGGAACAAATTCCAAAGCCAGATCCTGGTCTGTTTGTTTTAAGCTGGTCGCGACCCGGTGCGGGCGGGATCCGTCCCGGTCGAGTCGGGTCGTGACAATTCGCGTGCTAGACATTTGAAATTCTTGCTGATGTCGGAATTCCGTGATCTTGGGCTCGTTAGATTTGTCTTGTTGAGCCGCTCGATTCGACTATAAGCATGCCACTTTTGGAAACTGTTTGGTAATCCAAATTGTGGTTCGAACCTTCCAACAGTCCTTTAGGCTATTGATTTGGACCCATTTGGGCTCGGATTGAGTTGAATTTGGTGACGTTAGGTTCGTATTTTTTAGATGTTCAGTTCGACTGTAAGTTCACTGAAATCGAAGTTAGGATGATCCCAAATTTAATTTTAGAAGTTTCCAACTTCATTTTTCCTCGAGATTCATGCTCGATCAAGATAATTTTTTGAGGATGTATCAACTTATATATATCTCTTTTGATAAATATGTTATGATTGCAATATTTTAGTTTTTAGGTTATTTTTTTAAATCTTATGACTGACACAACTCATCTTGGTTAGTTAGTTGGGAGCTTTGGTTTCTAACTAAGGGCAAATTATTGCATCCGGTCACCTGACAGAGAGATCCGTTCGGATCTCTCTCTGTCTACAGTAAAGTGCAGGTACTGTAGCAGCTTTTACTGTAGACAGAGAGAGTCCGAACGGATCTCTCTGTCAGGTGACCGGATGCAATAATTTGCCCTAACTAAGAGGCTTAGGTTCGAGTCTCACGTATGTGATATGTGTATGGTTTATCTTAATTGATCTAAGTATTTAAAAAAAAAATGACTGGCAATCACATTGATATTGCAATCAATAATTTTAATGATTAGTGTCATAGCGGTCACAAATTTTAATTTGAATTTAATTATAATATATTGACATTTTTTAATTTTGGTTTAAAATAAATATTTCATTGTATTGATATTAGGATATTATAACTTGAAATATTTTTTTGTTACGATTATTATAAAAAATCTGCTTTGAAATTTAATTGGGCATTTGTGCATTAATGACATTTTACTTTATATTGATATTAAAATAATTATTAAAATTTTTAGAGTATAATGAGTAAGCGTTATATGTTTTTTTTTCATCTTATATTTTATCTTTTTAAAATAATAATTATAAACAAAAAAAAATTTAAACTATCAATATTGGCCTCAATTTTGAATAAAAAAATTATAACTTATAACTCTTACTCATTATATATAAAAGGTTTAATAATTATTTTAATATCAATAATGATAGATTTTTCAGCCGACCTCCTAAGTTGAAGTATCTCATGCGTGCTAATTATAAAACTGATTATAATAAAAATTTTATGCTTTTACTTAATAATTTAATAAATATTTTAATAATTAATATAATAAAAATAAAAATCATTGAGAAATTTAAGCTTATGTTTTTAAATTTTAAAATATATGTAATTATGAAAAAAATATGCTTTCTATATTAATTTAAAAAAAAACTATAGCATTTCTATAATCACATTTACAAAAAATTTCAACCATCTCAAAGGATCCTAAATCTAAAATGTATAAGCAACGTTTTGAAAATCGGATCAGCTGGTTCAACCGAGAATGAGTCTGATGGCCGGTTCAATTCACAAACCGGCCAAAACCAGGTTGAACCGAACCGGTCCCAATTTTCTAAAACCGGCCGGTCCAAATACTTTTTTAATTAATTAAATAAATTATTTAATGTTAAATAAATGATAAACTTAATCAATTAATATAAATAATATATATTAAAACTCTCAAATAAATATTAAATTAAAGAATATGCTTTTATAATTAATTGGAACATTCTTGTATGGCTTCACATGATCACATATCATATGCAAAAGCAAAAAGATATATAAACTATGCAAAACAAAACATCATAAGTGCATCACAAGTGATGTGGGACTAAATCATACAAAGCAAAAAGTCATCTTTGGTTTCATGTATACACTATACAAAGCAAAACATTTTTTTTTTTAATAATTTTTTTTAAATTAAATTTTATAACATGAATAATATTTATTTATTTAGCTGATAATATTTATTTTTTATCCATTTATTTTTTTATATATTTGATTATATATTATCTTTATAATATGAATAATATATTTTTTTTGAAATTTTACTTTTTTAGTTAATAATATTTATTTTTTTCTATTTAAAATTTCTATTTAATTATATATTATAAACATTAATTTTTATTGTTAGTTTTTTATATAATTTATATTTATAGTTTATATCTAAATATGTAATATAAATTAATAATAATTTATATTAAAGTATTTTGTTATTATATTTCATTATTATGTTAATTTTATTATTTTTTTATAATAATATTATTATTTATTACGTCATCCGGTTCGATCGGTCAAACCAGTCAAACCGTGAACCTCTCCTTCGTCCGGTTCATTGTTCGGTCTTATTTTCACAACCTTTTGTATAAGTGAAAATAGATCCTATGAGCACCATATGGTTAAAAAAATCTTGACCATAGTAAAATGCTTGTTCACATTTTGATTATTCCGACCGTTAAATCTTTCAACTATGTCAATATTTTTGTCAACCCTCAAACAAACTATAATAAAATGCATATTAATCAACGCCAATCTCAGTGGTTTGAAGTAAATCAGATGATCCAATTTAGTTCACCATTGACACTAATCTAGAAGGTTCCAACATGGAAACAAATTTAGTATATTTTTATCATTAAAAATTATGATTTGTCTCAATCTCCTATGTATTATACTCTTCTTAGACGTGTCATACCAAATTGACAAAATATAAAAAAATATATTAACTTTTGAATATGTTTAGCATCACCAAAACAATCGAAAGCAGATCCTTTAATTTTGAAAATAAATTTTATAGATTCTTATCATAAATTTAAATTGTAGGTTTAAATTTATGGTTGAATCCTATTGCTAGAAATTTTAAGAAAACTATAAATTTTTTATATAGGGCAATCAAGAAGAATATTTTTAATAATGAGAATATATTGTCTTAATAAATATTATAGATTTATGTCATAAATTTAAATGGTAGGTTCAAATTCAAATTTAAAATGTACCATAATTGATTTAATTTATGTTGCTTTATTTCCATTAATTTTTATTTATCCCTTCATTCTTTATTTGTTTATTATATGCTAAAGTTCTCAAACTAACAAATAATCTCTCTCATTTTCCTTTCCAATTATGATAATTTCTGTGTTTTAACTTTGACAAAGTTCGGCCTATGTTGATCATAGAAAGAAGGCAGATAGACTTCATTTGGGACAACTTTTTTATCGCTTTCTTTTTCATAATGCAATCAAAATTTTTATTTGACCACTGCTTTTAGATTATTATTTTTACTTGGAATCTACATTCTACAGTAGCTTTCAAAAATATTATTTTCTCTGCAACAACTTTAAATCAAATTTATAAAAAGCTACAGTTGCCCCAAAAAAATACTTGAAAAAAAAAAATCAAACAAATCTACCACTTTTATAATCATATTCTTTGTCATGCTAGCAACTTGTTTAAATTACTCTAACCAATTTGAAACATTGTGTGAACAAATAGAGATATGATGTACAATAAACAAAAAAAGACAGAAGGGAGAGATAAAAATGAATGGAAATAAAGCAATATAAACCAAATTAATTATGGTGAGTTTTGAATTTGAATTTAAACCTACCGTTTAAATTTATGATAAGATCCTATCAAATTTATTATCAAAATATATTCTCTCTTATTGAGGATATTATTCTTGATGGCTCTTTTATTGTTGCCTTTATAAGTATGCTTGTTTGTGTTAGCATTGTAAATCCAAAAAAAAAAAAATGTAGTTTTCTTATTATTTCTAACATGGAATTCAAACATTTTCTTCTTCCATCCTCTCCTTCTCCTTCTCCTTCTCCTTCTGGTGATCATTACGACACAAAATTCTTAGAGTTAATTGAAGGAATTAAGAGGATTTGCCTTCTCATGCAGGTAATATTTTAATATTTCATGATCTTGAGATAGTAAATTAGTGAAGAAATCAACATCTAAGCATTTGATTTCCTTAAAATCAAGAGATATTATTGCGTGCGAGTCTGGATTCATCCGGAGGCCAATCCGGATGTGTTATGTCATCCAATACACTGTGCATTGGATGACATGACGTGTCCGGATTGACCTCTGGATGCATCCAGACTCCACATGTAATTGTTTTTCCCAAATCTGAGGCCCAAAACTGAAGCATGTTAGATATTTAGTATTTCTACCTCCAATTTGTATTTTTAATTACAATCCTGTAAAACCACTTTCATTCTTTTGAATTTCTCCCATAACACAAACAAAGTAGAACCATAGATTGAAAATTTCCTATTATGTTGAATAATATTTCCAAAATCATGATGCTTACTTTAGGGGTGGAAACAAGTCGAGCAGAGCTCGAGTCACTCTTGGATTGAACTTAAATTTGATTAATTAATCAAGTTCGAGCTCAGCTAGAGCGAGCTAGTTTATTATGAAAGAGAAAAAAAAATTGAAGCAATTAAGATAATAAAATAGCAAAAAGAATAACAAATTACAAGAAAAATAATAATAAATAATCACTTAATATAAGAAAATAAGGTATAAATTTTAGACATTTTAACTGTTCAATAATTTAATGGATTCTTAATAAACATTCGTCATTGCCTTCGCTAGTAACAAACTCCAACAACACCATCACGATTCACGATAGCCTCATATGGAGCTTCCTACAAATTTGACCGGCATATCTGGCACGTCCTGTGCAAAATAACCCATGAATCGATGCACTCCAGGTGGAATGCGTGACTGCACACCATCGGTATAGTTGAATAACATCACTGGCGATAAAATCATTTACAGCCAAAGATGTTATCCAGCTATTCGCAGTCTGCAGTCACGCATTCTACCTGGGGCGTATTGATTCATTGTTTATTTTGTGACGGGAAGTGCCTGATATGGTGGTCAAATTAGGAGGAAGCGTCACATGAGGCTATCATGATGGCGATGCTGGAGGTTGTTACTAGGGAAGGTGATGGAAATGGTGGCGGAGATAACTATGTTAAAAGCATTGGCGTGGTGGGAGAATGGGTGGAATGGTGTGGGGAACACATTAGGGGTGGAAGGGGCAGCAATTAATGGCGCGAAATTTTCATCTGCGATTAATCTGCTAGCTAATATTTCCAGTTTGCTGATTTGAAATAATATAGATTTAATATTCTTTCCTCCTAAAAAATTTAGTAAATTATTAGAAATATATTGATTTCTCTTCTTTTTTTTATGATATAATGGAAAGTTAATTCTAAAGAGATTTATTGCAAAACATTAGGTATCTATAGCATAAACAACTAGCATTAATCTTAAAAAATTTAGTACAAACTCTAGAATCATACATGATAAGAAAATATGACATAATATTGTTAAAGGTTGCAATACCTTTTTAAGATCTTTCATTATATTGATTGGGTTGAGTTCATTTGTAACTAGTTTTTCCAATGCTCGAACTCACACGATCTGTTTTCCGAGCAGATTGATTCATCACCTTTACAAAGTACATATAATAATGCACATTGAGTATCATGATAAAAACCACAAAAATTGCTCATGTGGTTTTCACCATGATACTCAATGTGCATTATTATATGTACTTTGCAAATGTGATGAATCAGTTTGTTCGGAAAATACTATTTTTTTTTTCTTAGGCTTGGATTTATGAAACATCTCAGCCATTCATTATTTTAAGTGTTGAAGTTGATATTGATTAATTATAGTTAAATCCTTTCAAACAAACTCAGGCTTCTTATCTTACCAAACTGTCTCAAGTATTCTTCAATGCTCTTTACAATCTTTCTCAGCATAGTCATTCATTTATTATCTTTATTATTATCAATTGTTATCATTTACAACAGTTTGCTTCAATTCATTGCAATGAAATTATTTAGAACATGTAAATTGTTGTGAATTTATATATAATTGTTTAGTTACTTATCTAAATTGTTTAAAATAATATTGCAATGTAATGAGAGCAAAAAAATAATTTCATTATAAAAAATATGAGCAAAATATTATGAATAATTACATATAATCAATCTCTTATTAAAGAAAATAACCATCAATTCAAAAACAAAATAGGAAGATAGACAAAAGGACATGAGAGGCAATCATGACAGTCCAAATTAACCAACTCATTATTCTTAAATATAATTAGGTTGAATTGATAGTTTTTATGACACAATCCTGCATGAGAAGAAGAGGAGTCATGGATAGACCTCATCGAGAAATTATTCTATGTGGACATCGGATAGAGAGAACCATTCAGATTTCTCTCTGTCTATAGTAAAAGCACAGCTGCTACAGTAAAAATTGCATGTCCACACAGAATAATTCATCATTCCGGGGAAGGCATCACAAGATTGACAACATGCAAGGAAGGAACACGCTAGGGAAGGAATTATGGAATCAATGTGTGTCAAAAATTCAAAGATTAAGGATACTTTTGGGATGAATTTCTAACTGCTTTATAAAGTAGCTTTTTATTACAAAAATTGTAATCATTATACTAAAAAATTGCTTTAAAAAGCAGTGAAAAAATCATCCCAGACAAAGCCTAAATGACAATTCCAACCTATGTTCAAACTTGTATCAAATCAAATTTGAACAAATCAAATTTGAATTAAGATTTAAATCTGATTCGAACAAAGATTAGAATTCAAATCTATTTTGCCCTGCAACAAACTTCAATAAGTAGTTTATGGCTTGATAGGTGGTGATTTTATTTATGATAAGATCCTATCAAATTTATTATCAAATTATATTCTCTCTTATTGAGGATATTATTCTTGATGACTCTTTTATTTTTGCCTTTATAATATGCTTGTTTGTGTTAGCAACTTAGCATTGTAAATCCAAAATTTCTAACATGGCATTCAAACATTTTCTTCTTCCATTCTCTCTTTCTCCTTCTCCTTATGGTGATCATTACGATACAAAAATTCTTAGAATTTAATTGAAGGAATCAAGAGGATTTGCCTTCTCATTCAGGTATTTTAATCTTTCATGATCTTGAGGTAGTAAATTAGTGAAGAAATTGACAGCAAAGACTTTGATTTCCTCCAAATCAGGAGATATTATTACGTGCGGTGTTTGGACGCATCCGGAGGCCAATCCGGATGCGTTATGTCACCCAATATACTGTGCATTGGGTGACATGACGTGTCCGGATTGACCTCTGGACACGTCCCGACTCCGCATGTAAATGTTTTTCCAAATAAGAGGCCCAAAACTAAAGCATGTTGATATTTAGCATGTTTACCTCCATTTTGAATTTTTAATTCCAATCCTATAAAACCACTTTCATTCTTTTGAATTTCTCCCATAACACAAACAAATAGAACCATAGATTGGAAAATTCCAATTATGCTGAATAATATTACCAAAATCATGATGCTTAATTTTGGGGTGGAAACGAATTGAGCTCAAGTCACTCCTTGATTGAACTTAAACTTGATTAATTAATCGAGTTCGAGCTCAGCTAGGGCCAGCTCGTTAATTATGAAAGAGAAAAAATAATTTAATTCAAGCAATTAAGATAATAAAATAACAAAAAGAATGATAAATTACAAGAAAAATAATAATAAAGAATCGCTTAATACAAAAAAATAAGATATAAATTTTTAACATTTTAACTGTTCATAATTTAATGGATTCTTAATAAACATTCGTCGTGACCTTCGCTAATAACAAACTCCAATAGCGCCATCATGATAGCCTCATATGGAGCTTCCTACAAATTTGACCGGCATATCTGGCACGTCCTGTGCAAAATAACTCATGAATCGACGCACACTGGGTGAAATGCGTGATTGCACACCGTCAGTAGTCGAATAACATCATTAATTGGCGATAAAATATGTCAGGCACACCACACACTCACATCCGAGTCTCTCCTAAACCTAAACATCGGAAAGGATGCAATTTTCACAGGATCTAACCCAGCCTCAGTGCTCTGAAGTGGCATCACACTGCAGTCATCGATAAAACTACGAACTGAGAAAAAGAATTGAAGTTTTCAAAAAAGGATGATGGGCAGGAAGATGAAAATAATGAAGAGGAGGATTAAATAGGGGAGAAATGAAATAATATAGTTATTGGTTGCCTGCATCGACAATGTGGAAAAGTTCAAGGGACAAATCGTTGGCTAGGGCACCATGAAATTGGTCACCATATTTCCTCCTCCTAGCCAATGATTTCTCCCACAAACTTACACACACCGTCGATGCAGGCGGCCAATACCTTATACCTCCGATGTTTCGTTTCTCCCATTCTTAATCCTTCTTCATTGCCTTCATCTTCCTACCTATCATACTTTTCCGAAAACTTCAATTCTTTTCTTTTATCCATAGTTCTATCACTAGCAACGATTGCAACAATGTGATGCCGCTTCAAAGCACTGAGGCTAAGTTAGAGTTGACGTGCATCCTTTTAGATGTTATGCTATGCTAAAGCAAGGAGGTACGTTGATAGAGGGGAGACACGAAAGGGAGTGCACCATGTGCCTAACGGAGTTTACGGCCAAAGATATTATCCAGCTATTGACAGTTTACAGTCACGCCTTCTACCTGGGGCGTAGTGATTCATTAATTATTTTGCCACGGGAAGTGCCTGATATGGTGGTAAAATTAGGAGGAAGCGCTACATGAGGCTGCCGTGATGGCGATGCTCGAGGTTGTTACTAGGGAAGGTGATGGAAATGGTGGTGGAGATAACTATGTTAAAAGCATTGGTGTGGCGGGAGAATGGGTGGAATGGTGTGGGGAACACATTAGGGATGGAAGGGGCAGCAATGGCGCGAAATTTTGATCTGGGATTAATCCGCTAGCTAGAGCTGTTTGAATTTAAAGCTTAAAAAAAAAAAAAAAAAACTTCTTTCATGATACGATTTGCAAACTTTTATTTTGGTAGTAATCCTCAATTAATTGTATTTTATAATAATAGTGATTTGATGCCCCAAAAATAATTACTGATTATAGTTCAAGATTTTGATAATAACTTAAGACTCTTGTGTAAGAATTTATTATATAAATTAATAACGTAATGAATCCTCCTATAACATTTCTTCTCTCCGCCTCTTCACAGTTAATTCAGAGGCCCCCCTATTGTTTTGTCTTCACCTTTTCACAAATCTTTGACTGTTGGAAGTTTTGGAAAAATATAGATTTAATATTCTTGCCTCATAAATAATTTAGTAAATTATTAGAAATATATTGATTTCACTTTATATATATATATAAGTTCATTTAAAAGAGATTTATTGCAAAACATTAGGTATCTATAGTATAAACAAGTAGCATTAATCTTAAATAATTTAGTACAAACTCTAAAACCATACAAGATAGGAAACTATGACATAATATTGTTAAAGGTTGCAATACCTTTTTAAGGTCTTACACTATATTGATTGGGTTGAGTTCATTTGTAACCAGTTTTTTCAATGCTCGTACTCACACGATCTATTTTCCGAGCGGTCTGATTCATCACTTTTACAAAGTATATATAATAATACACATTGAGTACCATGGTAAAAACCACAGGAGCAGTTTTTGTGGTTTTCACCTTGGTACTCAATGTATATTATTATATGTACTTTGCAAAGGTGATGAATCAGTCTGGTCGAAAAATACTCATATTTTGTTTGCTTAGGCTTGGATTTATGAAACATCTCAGCCATTCATTATTTTAAGTGTTGAAGTTAATATTGATTATAGTTAAATCCTTTCAAACAAATTCAGGCTTCTTATCTTACCAAACCGGCTCAAGTATTCTTCGATGCTCTTTACAATCTTTCTCAGCATTGTCATTCATATATTATCTTTATTATTATCAATTGTTATCATTTACAACAGTTTACTTCAATTCATTGCAATGAAATTATTTAGAACATGTAAATTGTTGTGAATTTATTTGCAACATGTGCATTGTAGTGAATTTATTTGTATTTTGGATCTATATAATTGTTTAGTTACTTATCTAAATTGTTTAAAATAATGTTGCAATGTAATGAGAGCAAAAAAATAATTTCATTGTAAAAATATGAGCAAAATATTATGAATAATTACATAGAATCAATCTCTTACTAAAGAAAATAACCATCAATTCAAAAAACAAAATAGACAATAGACAAAAGCACATGAGAGGCAATCATAAGTTTTTTAAGCGCATCCTCTCGTTTCTCTTGTTTCTGTTTATCCTCTTTCTGCTAGGGTTTCCCGCTCTGCTCGGGCTGTTTGGCCCCCGCCGGCGGGGGGATCCGCTCTTCTGGCGCAGGAAAGTGTTCTTCTCTCTTTCCTGTGTTGCTGGTGGTATTTTGATTTGCTTTTTTTCCGGTTTTTGCCGGCATGCCACCGTTTAAATTGAAAGATCCCGGTTTTTTTAGAGGGATCTCTTATTCTAAGTCTTTTCTCCAAGCTCTAGCTGGATCTTCTTCCTCTTTTCCGGATTTGAGGTCTTCTACTTTTCGCGGTCTTTCGTCCCTTTGGATTTTTGATGAGGAAATCAGGGATCTGGCTAAACCTTTTCGCTTTGCGTTAGTAGGCATCTTCCCGTCGAAGCGTCCCCCTCTCGACGCGATTCGCAAATTTTTTTTTTTCTTTTGAAGCTGAACGGAGAAGTTTCTGTTACAGTTCTGGATTCTACTCACATTTTGATTAAGTTATCCAATGATTTAGACTATTGTAGGGTTTTTTGCCACCGATCTTATCTGGTTTTAAATTATTTTATGAAAATTACTAAATGGTCTCCTACTTTAGATATCCGAGTTGAGTCGCCGATCATCCCGATATGGATCTCATTTCCTCATCTTCGCCCTCACTTCTTTGCACCAAGGATTCTGTTTGGGCTTGGTGAGTTATTTGGCAAACCTTTGAAAATCGATGAAGCTACCTCGGTTGGCTCTCGTCCATCGAATGCCCGTGTTTTAGTTGAAATTGATATTACTAAAACTTATATGAAGCAAGTTTGGTTAGGATCTGAATCTTTAGGGTATGTTCAAGAGGTGGTTTTTTATTTTCCTCATTTTTGTAGTGTTTGTAAATGTTTAGGGCATTTGTCTGGTAAGTGTAAAGCTGAGGATATGTCTGGTAACACCCTGCTATTGTGGATGTTCCTGTTGATAATTTACCGAAGTTAGGTGTGGTGATTGACAGTATGGATGTTTCCCTTGTGCCGGAAAATGTGGTTAATGTTATTGAAAATTCTGAGATTGCTGGGGTGGTTTTGCCCTCAGTTGAGCCTTCGGGCGGTTCTCCGGCTGCTGGGAATGTCCCTGTTACTTTGGGTAATTCTGTGGTTGTTAGTAATTGCCCGTTGGTGGTTGGTGATGGTGTTAATTTGTCGGTTGATGCTGTTGATTGTGTTTTGTCGCCCAATGCCATTCCTTTTATTCCATCGGGTTTGCTGGACGCTTCTGCTCTCGCGGTTGTTAATTTGGATCCTCCGGTGGTTGTTCGGGTGCCGGAGGTGGGTGATTATACGGTGCCTGTTGCGTTTTCTGAGGGTTCCCCTGTTCTGGGTGTTGTGAATTCAAATGGAGGTGAACAGGTGTTAAAGAATTTGGAAGGTGGTGCTGATGGTTGGGTACCTGTTGCTCCTGTCGGGATTGTAGAGGAGTCTCCATCTCTGGGTCATGTGGAAGAGTTTCCTTCTACCAATAGTTTGGTTGAGGTGCCAGTCAATGAGGTTGATGTTCAAGTGATGGCTAATTGTATGGATAATTCCTCTGGTTTGGTGATTAGAAAACAGGGCGATTGGCTGATTGATTCGTCGGATAATGAATCGGAATCTGATTCTCAAGAGGCTGACAATGATTTCTCGCTTGTGTGTAATAAAAATGTTGCCATTCGGGAGAAATTTTGGGGGAGAGGTCGACGTAGACGATGAGTTTTCATTTTGCTATGTTGTTGTTCTTGCATTTGTTCCTCGGGTTCGGTTGGTTTTACTGTTTGATTGATAGATATATGAGGCTATGGGCAATGATGTGGTCGGAGCTCGCGTCCCGGTCGTCTTTGCAGGTGGCAACCGTTGGTGTGGAGTTCGGGATGGCTTTTTGGGATATGATCTACACTGGCTGGACGGTTTGTGCGGGACGTCTGGGACGTTGGGAGCCTTGGCTGTTTTCTGAGGCGATGTCTTAGCTTGTATTTTTTTGTGGTTTTTTTTTTCTTCTACTGGTTTTTTTATTTTGGCTGTATCCTTTGTTTTGGGAATTTTAATATATTCTTATTTTGTTATAAAAAAAAATGAGAGGCAATCATAACAGTCCAAATTAACCAACTCATTGTTCCCAAATATAATTAGGTTGAATTGATGGTTTTTATGGAACCATCAGTGCATGAGGAGAAGAGGAATCATGGATAGACCTCATTGAGAAATTATTCTGTGCGGACACCAGAAAGAGAGAACCGTTCTGATTTCTCTCTGTCTATAGACATAGAGAACACCGAACGGTTCTCCCATCCGGTGTCCGCAAAGAATAATTCATCATTCCGGAGAAGGCATCACAAGATTGACAACATGCAAGGAAGGAACACGTTAGGGAACGAATTATAGAATCAATTCGTGTCAAAAAGACAAAGATTAAGAAGGTTTCATTTGGGATGACTTTCTCGCTGCATCTTAAAGAAACTTTTTAGTCCAAATTTTTTAATTATTATACTAAAAATTTGCATTACGAAGCAGTGAAAAAGTCATTCCAAACGAAACCTAAATGAAGATTTCAACCTACGTTCAAATTTGTTTCAAAGAAAATTTGAATTAAGATTTAAATTTGATTCAAACAAAGATTAGAATTCAAATCTATTTTGCCATGCTACAAACTTCAACAAGTAGTTTATGGCTATGATAGGTGGTGATTTCATTAAAAATAAAATTTTTGACATATTTCTCCAAAAAAAAAAAACAAAATAACCGGCATATATATATATATATATATATATATATATATATATATATATATGAGTAAAATTTGATAATTCTCGAACGAGTGGATCACAAAACTTCTTCGGTTGTCTAATTCTTAAGATTTTGGAGATTTAAAAAGATTTTATGAATTTAAATAAATCCTAACTAGCATTTAAACTTAAATAATTATATTAACTTTTTCGGGTTAGAGATATATATCTATATCCTTCAACCTCCTTATCTTTTTTCCTAAATAAATTATAAGGGTAACTCTAAAATTTTGGTATGTTTGATTTCTTTTTAGCAGTTTAATAATTATTGATATGCCCTAATTAAATAAATCATTTTAATCAACACAAATCTTGATGCACATTTATATTTGAAATTTTATTTTAACTCCAAAAATAAAATTGTGGAGATAATATATTAGCCGCCCAAAATACATTATATGATTATTGATTAGGATGATGGAAATTATAGTTTGTAATTAATTCCTTAATTGAAAGGTATCTAATTGGGAAATATGCATGCCATACAAGAATGATATATTTTACTATTGACCTCCTAAATTTAAGTATCTCATGCATGCTAATTATAAATTTGATTATAATAAAATTTGTATGGTATTATTTAATAATTTAATAAATATTTTAGCAAGCAATTTAATACAATAAAAATCATGGCAAAATTTAAGTTTTGTTTTTAAATTTTAAACTTAAGGAAATATTTTATAAATTGTGGAGATAATATTATGATGTTGAGATTTGCAATGCTTTATGGTCCACAATGTTGGCAATTAATACAGAAGCATAACATTATGTGTTACAGAGACGAGGATGCTCAAGTGGATGAGTGGCTTTAATCTTAGAGACATAATACGAAATGAACATATATGTGAAATGGTTGAAGTAGCTCTAGTGGAACATAAGATTAGAGAGAGTCGCCTTATATGGTTTGGTAACATAAAACGGTAGCCTTTCGATGGCCTGGTTAGATAAGTAGAGGTATTAGATTTGATTTATGTTAAGAAAGATAGAGATAGATCTAAAAAGAATTTGTTAGAAAATATTAGAGATGGTCTTTCTTTATTAGATTTAAATGAGAATTTGAATTTTAACAGGACAATGGAGAAAAAGGATTTATGTAGCCAACCCCATGTAATGGGATATGGGCTTGATATTGTTGTTGTTGTTGTTTTTTAAAAGTTAAAATATGTAATTATGAAAAAAATATGCTTTTATTTTTAAATTGTATACAGATTTTTATATAACTTGAAATCTAATGCTATGAAAATTGTAAAAAAATTATAAAATGTTATATTAAGATTTGGTTTGTGATAGCTTTCTTATTGATTTGTTTTTTAGATCATAATTATAGTTTATATTTGGCCACTGCTTTTAAAAATTTTTTGTATTAAAAATTGCTTTATACAATAGCTTAACATTTTTTTACTTTCTCCACATCAATTTTACAATCATATTTACAAAAAATTACAACCATTCTAAATGAACCCTAAATTAAAAATATATTAGTAAAAATAGTTCCTCTCTTGCGACGCTCCTCTCGCTCCGCTAGCGCTTTGCCCTAGCTGCTCTTTCGATGCGATTTTGGTTCTCCACCTCCGAATCTCGGCTTGCTTCTTGCTGGAGGTTGCAGGGAAGTTTCCTTTCCTTCTCCTCTTGTTGTTATGTTTTCTTTTCTGTACTTTCTGGTTTGGCTGCCTCGTCTTGTCCTCCTCTGGCCGTTTGCGATCAGAATGGCGGTTAGACGTGTTGATGATCATGATTTTTTTGAATGGCTCATTTAATTTTCAGTCTTTTGTTGATGCCCTTTCTAGTTCTCCGTCGTCTAGTTGTTTTCCTGAGCTCCGTCAAGGCTCTTTTTGTGGTTTGCCCTCGTTGTGGATTTCAGAGGAAGAAATTAGAGCTCTTTATGTTCCTTTTTAATTTGCTTTGGTTGGCTTTTTTCCTACGCGAAGTCCTTCTCTGGATGCAATTCACAAATTTTTTTTCACTTTGAAGCTTAATTCCAAACTCTCTGTAACGGTTCTTGATCAGATGCACATTCTAATTAAACTTTCTAATGACTTAGATTATAGTAGAATTTTTTTGCCATAGATCCTATTTGGTGAATAACTGTTTCATAAAATCACTAATTGGTCCTCGCTCCTGGATGTCAGTTTTGAATCTCCGGTGATTCCGATCTGGGTTTCCTTTCACAATTTGAGACCCCATTTTTGCTCTCCCTGTATCCTCCACGCTTTGGGTTCTATGTTTGGTCGACCCTTGAAGGTTGATAATGCCACTTCTATTGGTTCTAGGCCATCCCTTGCGCGAGTTTTAGTGGAGCTGGACATTACTAAAAGCTTTCTGAATCAAATTTGGCTTGGGCCTAAGGAGTTTGGGTATATCCAAAAGGTGTAGATGGAGGTTTTTCCTGATTTCTGTGAGTCGTGTAAGCATCTTGGTCATCTTAGGGGTGAGTGTTCATCTGCTTCTTTGTTTAATCCGCATTCTCATCCGGCTGGGAATGCTAGGCGTCAAGCTTTTGTTGTCTCTTCATTGGCTGTTAATGAGGAGAAGGTTGGGGAGGGTCTGAATGTGTTAATCTTCCAGTGGAAACTTTGGCTCTAAGGACTGTATGTTGTGATGTTGAACTTGTGGCTTTGGTTCCTGTGGGCCATGTTTTTTTGGATATTGATAATGTTAATGCTGGAGGTTTTAATGAGGAGTCTGGTAATTCTGTTATCAGTGTTGTTTCTAGTGGTTTTAAGGAAGGTGCTTGTATCAATTTGGATAATGCGGGCATGGATTCTACTGCTGTGGGTGCCATGAGCCATATCCCTTGCTTGGTTAATCATATTTCTACCCCAATTCCGTCTCCCACTAATGTTGATGATGAGGAAGACATTTTTTTTTTATTCTTTGATGCCAGTTTGTCTGACTCCAAACTCTATTGATGTTCTTGGTCATGATGGTCTTGTGGATTTAGCCTCTAATCGTTTAGGGCTCGATGGTAATTGCGATGCTGTGGCTATTACGAGTGTTGAGGTTTCGATTGTTCATGAAGGGACTCTGAGCGGGGATGCAATTAGTCCTTCTGTTAACTTGGCTTTACCGACAACTTTTGTTGACATTCCTATTTCAGTTGTGTCCAATGCAGAGTTGAAAGCCCATCTGGCATTCTCAGTGAGTAACTCTTGTGTGGACCATTCAGATTGGTTAAATGTGTCTGACAACGATTTTGATGAGAATGCAAATGAGTTTCAAGATCCACAAGATAGGTTTAATCCCATGCCAGGCTGATTAGTTGATCATGTTATTTCTAGTGGTGCTGGAAAAAGGTCTACAAATAAATTTAAGAAAAAATAGTGATTCCTACTGTGCTAGCTTGGTTTTGCTTTTCTATTGGTTGCTGGACTATGATGAGGCAATCCTGCTTAACCCTGGGTTGGCCTTAAGCTGGCAACCTTGGTGGTTAGTGTGGTTATCTCTGTGCCTTTTGGTGTTGCTTATTGAACTTCGGCTGATTGCTTTGTGGCTTACTCCGCCAATGGATGGTCGTCTCTTCGTTACTCGGTGGGTGCAAGATTGCCATGCTGAGTTCTTTTGGATGGCCTTTTATGCGGTGTGTTTTGTCTTCTAAGCTAGTCATTTCATAAGGTTGGGCTCCTTTGTTGCAAGTGTGTGTTTTTGACTTTATGTGGTTGTTGTAATCTTCCTTTATGTTGAATAAAATTTGGGTCTAGTCCCCATTTAATAAAAAAAAAGATCATACGTTTTACATGATTATTTTTTTTTACTATAATAAAATGCATGTTCACATTTTGATTATTGTGATCTCTAAATCTTTCAATCATGTCAATATATTTGTCAACCGGCAAACCATGCAACCATAATAAAATGCAAGTTCATCAGAACCAATCTCAATGTTTTAAAGTAAATTAGATAATCCAATTTAGTTCACCATTGGCACTAATCTGGAAGCTTCCAACTTAGAAATCAATTTAGTATATTTATATCATTATAAATTATGATTTTTCTTAGACCTGTCATACCAAATTTATAAAATATGAAAATATAGTAACTTATGAATATGTTTAGCATCGCCCAAAACTTTGAAAGCACATCTTTTATGGGGTTGTTTATTTTGGTCGATGGCAAGGAGGTGGTAGTCAACTGTGGCAATGGAGGCCAATAGTGGCAATAGAAAATAAATAGAAAGAGTGTATCGAACTTCAGTCAAAATACAGTGAATCTACGACAGCTGGTTGCAAGTGGCAGCCGATAGCAGGCAGGGTTGCCAATGATGATGGCAAAGTTGGTGGCATGCGGTGTCAATGTGGATGAATTTATAGTACGTTTTAATATCACTCGAATAAGAAAAATTGAAGGTAAATTTAAAATACATCAAATTTTTATACTGTTTGTTTAATTTCTAAGGAAATATCAAAAAATTTTGAACATTTGCATTTGAAATATTTTACACATACTTTACAAAAATACATGAATTATTTAGTTAGATTTTTATTTTTTATAATGTAATTCAAATTCATCTATTTTCAAAATACAGTGGACAATCGGCAACGGGCTGATAGGAGGCCTGCAACGATGCATGGCAACGGGTGAGAAAGGTGTCACAGTATATTTGTGAAGTTTTTTTTTTGGTAGCGAGGAAGCACTGTCCTTAGGCCAGTGAAAACTCCGGTCGACCTAGCATGCAACCCACACCAATTTACACGAGCCAACACTTAATAAGTCGATTTTGTAATTTGTATAAAAAGAATTAATCAGTGAGTTCCAAATTCCTTAAAAATTCATTTTGAATTACATGAAGTAGTTTTATTATTAGATTATTTGACGAACTTATAGACGCCGGAATTTTCCGACATATTAGGCTTGATTTGGTTACCTGCTTTTTTTTTTTTTTTGCAGAAGGTAGTTTTAAAAATTTTATTTGAGAGAATGGAGATTTCTAAAGGAGAAACAAATACTAAAAAGCTTTTGAAAACAAAATAAAAATGAAGTTCGGTAAAAAACAATTTTACCAAAGTGTCATATACAAACATAAATCCAAAAATAACTTTGCTGTGAGGCCTCAGATTTTGAAGGGCTCATTTGGTTGATCAATATTCATGAAAAAGTTTGTTTTAAAGCAATTGTGAAGAAAATGAAGTTTTAAAAATAACTTTATATATAATAGAGTTATTACATAATATTATTTGATTAAATTATTTTTTATGTGCTTATTCAAATTTTAAAATAGATAATAAGTATTTGAAACAATTTATAATTTCAGCTTTTTCATCAAATGACAAAATTACTCGTATATTATATACATAAAAAGTTTTTCGTTGCCGGTTTAGGTTTCCAAGAACCCCGAAAAGAGAACATGAAATTGTTCCTGTTATGGCACCTGCAAGCTTCATCTGCTTCACCGTCCATTGAAGTTACAACTGCAGCAACAGTAGCGTAAAGAAAGCCTTGCAAGCGTACCACATAACAATCAAATATAATACCAGGCTAAGAAAAAATTTCAAAGCTTCAAACAGCTGAACCAAGACAGAAATTGGATAATTATGCAAAGGCTTGGCTTGTTTCCTTGGATTATATTATACTCTTTTAAGTATGCCACTATAATATTTTTGGTGGAACATTTGTCTTATTATACCTTAATTTATAGATATTTGCATGTACTTCTGAAACATTTCAATCATGCAAATTCTATGCTTTGAATTGATATCTGTTTCTTCTGCTTTACAAATCCAAAGGAGCAGCGGTAAATTTTGCAATTAGGATGTACGGTCTGCAATTGATTCATTTTGTTTCAAAAGTTGGGTTCTATCTAATCATATTAACCACTGAATTTTAGGAACTTACATCAATTGAACACTTAATTCATTTTAAATAAAGTCAAACACAAAAACTAAAAGTAGCTGAGAATAAAATGCACCAAACAACAAAACTAAACTATTGTCGTCGATCTCATGGTTTAATTTGGACGAACTCATATTTGAAGAATCTCAATTTTCATCAAGGAACTTAAAATAAAAGAAGAATATATTATAAGTATATCGTCAAGCATTTACTATTATATTTCAACTAGCTTTAGAAATAATTGTTTATACTATATTTAAATATAAACAAATTTTAAGTTAACTGTAGTACCTATTACAAGTGTATAATTGCATTGCAATAGATTCTCTAACTTCAGTCATATCGTTTGCTCCTTCGCCATCAAGCAACTCTACAGAACATGCAATTTGGACTTCCTAAGAGTTCAACTTCCTCTCTAACTTGGAACTCCTATGCCTCCAGATAAACAAAATTTTCATCGGCCCTCGAATTCCGGATATAAATTCTTGATTGATGTCTTCTTATGTAGTTATGTATTGTCATTGTAGCCACTACAATAAGACGTTGTTTTTTTTTTTTTGAAAGAATAGTCGTTTGACATATCTCGCAGAAATCTCTATCTCTTTGTCCATACATCAAATGCCAATTTTTATTACATTTCTTTACGAGGAATGCCTCATATTAAATACCTCTCGGTATCTTGTAGTAGGTCGACTTCCTCTTCGAAAATTTGGTATATGATAGCGCGTTGATGAATATGACTTACGAGAACATCGTTGAAGTGGGTATCTAGCATCAACTAAATAAAATTTACTTGTTAACAGATATGTTAATATCCTCATCAACTTTAATATAAAATATTCTTACTAACGTACCAATGATACTTATTAATTAAGAATTACCTGATGGCGGTGCAGGAAAATTATATATCGGACTCCTTACAATATGTTGAAAAATACGAGCATAATAAGCAAAACCCTCCCATCCTGCTACCAAAAATGTAAAGTACATATTAAAATCACAGTCTGTCATAACATTTTGTGTAGGTGAATGATGTCGTCCTATATACGAAATTTGATCTTCAATAGGAATACGAGTGTCTACATGAGTTCCGTCAATAGCCCAAATGCATTACTTAAAATATAGTATGTACATCGCTTCATTTCTAATATGTACAAATATGTCACGAAATTCTTTATCTTATGGTACAATATTATCCATTGCTAAACTAACCAATGCTCGAACCCTTAAAGAAAAACATATACTTATTGTTTCTATAGAATGCTGAAATCTTTCTGGGGCAACTCTTATTGATTCATTGTGACTCAGAATGAACAAATTTATTCCAAGAACTTCTCTAATACTTGTTCAATATGAACCATGTAAACCATAAGGTGATTCTAGCTTGCAAAGTAATTAAGTCAATAAATATAACTTGGGACATCCTAAACGTATTATGAAACCTAATGAAATGTCCAGAAAGTAACTCCCGTGCTCATTTATCTCCACTTTGACCTGATGTCATACAAGGCCTTCTGTTCATGTAAAGTAAGAAGTAATCATTTTGCAAAAAAACTTGAGACTACCATTATATTACTAAATTGAATAATTGCCATTTTATCATTATTTGACAATTTTTCATCATTACAATCGTCACTGGAACAACTCTTATAATCCTCCGACATTGCGTATCTGAAAAAAAGATAAACATTATAAGTATATTTTGTCACTTGTATATAAGCTAATGAGCTGTCCAATCAATAAAATTCCAACTAACATAACTGAAAACATAAACTAGTGCATGATCATTAAATTCATAATTCATTCAAATTATTATCTAATAGTACACTTGTGTTCCTATAAGGCCATCTCCAACCGAAACTCTCATTTTTCACTGCAAAATACAGTAAAATCAAAAAGTGCTGTGATTCATCTCCAGTGAAACACCATTTTGCCCCCAAATCATCGTTCATTTTTTTCGCGCCTTTCTCGGACGAGTTCAGTAGAGAGAGAAATGGCGCAAGTGACCAGTGCGACGCCAATATTGGTGTTGCACTATTCAACTGCGATCAAATGGCAGAAGAAATGACGTTCGGTTGCGACGTTTGAGGGCCTTCATTCGGCTGTTTGCCGAACGGTTGGAGATGGTCTAACAATTAATAGTCGAGCTATGATTTATTTTGATCGCTTGGTCCTCGGTTTAACTGTTTCCATGTTAGTAGTGGTGAGTACTATCTTTTATGGCTCATTTGGTTGGTCAATGTTCTTAAAAAAGTTTCTTTTAAAACAATGGCGGAGAAAATGGAGTTTTCGAAATAATGTTATATAATGGAGTTATTACTTATTACATAATATTGTTTGGTTAAATTATTTTTTATGTGCTTATTCAACTTTTAAAATAGATAATAAATGTTTGGCACAATTAATAATTTAAACTGTTTCATCATAAATAACAAAATTATCCATATATTAAACTTAAATATAATTAAATTTTTTTACTACTTGCATAAATGAAAATATACATAGAATATTTAGAAACTAATTTTCTATTATCATAGATTTTTGACATTTAACAGTAAATATGAGTACATTTAAAACAAGTACACTTAAAATGACTAATTTCTTGATTAATATTAATTAAATTTATATTATTTTATCTCTTTATAACCTCACAGGCTCACATATTAAAAAAAAATAAAAAAAAATAAAAGAGTCAAAATTTTGGGCTTGCACCTACCTTGCTTACTAAAGAAAACAATACCAATCCAACTTATCTCTTCATAATCTCACATAAAAACTTTTGTAAAATAATAAAAGAAAATTACAATCAAACATGATGTACATTAGAGCAAAGAGTCAACAGCAAATCAAACAATATGAAAAAAATGTCAAGGTTGGAGCAATTGTCTCAAAATATCTGGAATTCGTCTAACACACTATATCTGGCAGAGTGAAGCAGATTCGTCTATCCTCGTTCCTTCAACGAGCCCTAAATAGTGGAGCTGCTTCGTCCTTGTCACGAGAGATTAATACGTGCGGTGTCCGCACCGTCCAGAGGTGTTAGGATACGTCACATCACCCGAATGCACTGGGCCCCGAATGATGTGGCGCGAATACGAATCTATACGTGGCATGTAATATTTTTTCCCTTGCCACATAGTCCAGCTCACCAACCTATCGTAGATCACCATTACCATCATCATTCACATAACCGTCACCATAGACACTACTCCAATGTGCATGACACACCTACACCTGCATTGCTCCCACCCCTATAAGCTCAAGTTGCCCCACCTCCATCTGGTTGTCGTTCTAGGTAGGTAATGGTGTCAATTTCGAGTCACGGGTCAGGTTCGGATCGAACCCGGAACTCATCCGACATTATTCGGGTCAACCCAACCCGCTTCGGGTCGATTTTCCGTACCCGAACCCAACCCGCTTTGGGTTCGGGTCAACCCAACCCAACCTGCTTCGGGTTCGATTTTTCTAATTTCCCGCGCGCGACTTGACAACGCGGCAGCCGGTGCAGTGGCAGCGGTGCCGATGAGGCCAGCAGCGGACCTGGTGCAAGCGGCGACTCGATGGCTTGATGCGACTCAATGGCTGATGGCTCGATGCGACGCGAGCAGGCGGGCTGCAGGGGGGCAGCCAAGGCAAGCGGGGTAGGCGGTGCTGCAGGGCAGGCGGGCAGGGCCGGCCATTAAATGCCGAGGTTTTAGAAAAAAGTGGAATTATTTATGGCTTTATGCCATCATTGTTCACATATATGGACAATATAAGAGCTTCCAGGATTCTAGGAAGTGCATCTCTGCTTTGAAAGCAGAAGGCTTGCAACTCTCAGCTTATGCTCAATAGGTACATTATCTCACTGAACAAGATTCGTTTTATTCATTGTTCAGACTATCAATAGCTGTTGTTGTAGGCGCTTTTAATGTGAATTCACAAAACATTTGCAGGCCTAAGCAGGTGGATACAGGAAGAAAAAGCATACCGGTAAGGAAGAGGTGCTGTCGAGGAATCAAGAAAAATTTCCTGAGCAGATTTTTGGGTGCGTGAATGAGATGCCATATTTTTGTTGAACTGTATTTGCTTGAAGGTTTAGTGGCGGTAATTGGGTTGCGAAATTTTATTCAGCTCTATTTACCTTTGTTGCGTCCTGGAATATTCGCGGCGGTAGAGAAATATATGGTTTAACGTCTTAGCATTGTACGAAGATCCAGCACACAAGCAGATAAGAGAGGGGGTGAAACATTCACAAGAGACACGAGAGTTTTTACGTGGAAAACCCTTGAAAAAGGAAAAAAATCACGGGGCCTGGCCCAGTTTGAAAGAATCCACTAGTATTTGCAGTCGATTACAAATGAGGCCATTCCTTTGGAGAAGGCATTGTATTGATGTAGCAAATATACATCATATATATTGCATTACATGGTAGGAGTTACATATACATGTTTGTTTGGTTGGATGGATCGTAGTCGGCAGGAAACCGTTGTTTGTTAATGGAGGTCGAAAGGATCGTAGTAGGCGACGGAGGTCCTTCTACGGAGGTCGGAAGGACCGTAGTCGGCAGGAGACCGGGGTCAGAAAGATCGTTGTCTGTTGATGGAGGTCGGAAGGACCATAGTAGGAGACGGCGGTCGGAAGGACCATAGTAGGAGACGGCGGTCGGAAGGACCATAGTCGGCAGGAGACCGGGGTCAAAAAGACCGTTGTCTGTTGATGGAGGTCGGATGGACCATAATAGGCGACGGGGGTCGGAAGGACCGTAGTTGGCAGTATTCTGGGAGAACTGTGGGCATCAGGTGGTGGCCTGGTAGAGCTCAAGGCCTCAAGTAGTGGTCCGGCGGAATTCTGGGCCTCATGTGATGTTTTGGTGGAGCACACGGCCTTTGATTATGATCTGGCGAAGACAAGGGCCTCTGGCAAAGGTGAGGGCCTCTGGCGAAAGTGAAGGCCGTTGGTAAAAGTGAGGGCCTTTGGCAAAGGTGAAGGCCGTTGGTAAAAGTGAGGGCCTCTGGCGAAGGTGAAGGCCGTTGGTAAGAGTGAGGGCCTTTGGCGAAGGTGAAGGCCGTTGGTAAAAGTGAGGGCCTCTGGCGAAGGTTAGGGCCTCTGGCGAAGGTGAGGGCCTTTGGCGAAGGTGAGGGCCTCAGATGAAGATGTCAGGCCTGAACGTCGGGTCTTGAGCAGAACGTTGGGCCTTTAGCAGAACGTCGGGACTTGAGCAGAATGTCGGGCCTGAACGTCGGGCCTTAACATCGGGCCCTGAGGTGGTGGTCCGGCGAGGCTCCCGGCGGTGGTCCGGCGAGGTTCCGACGGTGGTCGAGGAGGAGCTTCTTCCTTCTCTTCCTTCTCCTCTTCTCTTCTTGCTTCTTGCTTGGTCTCCCCTTTGTGAAGAATGAGGGCTCTATTTATAGATTTTCTGGAGTGGCATGCCTCATAAATAGGTGAGAGATCAAGGGTAAATAGGGAGTGGTTGGATGGACGGCCGATATTGAACCCCTTGATCATGGACCGTTCGTCAGGCATTTGGAGACCTTAGTGATTTCGGAATTTGGTGATCCTAGGCTCGTTGGATTCGTCTCGTCGAGCCGTTCGATTTGAGTATAAGCTCGTTAAAATCGGAGACCGTTTGACATCTCAAATTGCGGTTTGAACCTTCCAACAGAGCTTCAGGTCCATGATTCGGACCCATTTGGACTCGGATCGAGTTGAATTTGGTGTCGTTGGGTTCGTATTTCTGAGACGCTCAGTTCGACTGCAAGTTTGCTGAAATCGGAGTTTGGATGATCTCCGAATTAATTTTTGAAGTTTCCAATTTGATTTTGCATCGAGATTCGCGCCAGATTAAGATAAATTTTTGATGTCGTATCAACCTTTGTTTTTTTTTAGACATTTAGGCCATTTAAGGCAAAATCACACACACAACGTATAGACAAAGACTCGAACCAAAGACCTCTTAGTTGGAAGCATAAGCTTTCAATCAACATGCCAAGATGAGTTGTGTTGCTTTGAAGGTGTAGTTGAGAAGAAGACGATGTGATTTCGTAAGCACGTACGGGGATAAAATAGACAAAACACAAGAGGAGATCGCGGAATGAAATGAAAAAGTAGGTCAGTTCTCGCTTTCATGCACATTTCGACATAAAACCACTCTTTAAGAAAAATAGTTTTATCAAACAAAAAATTTTTTTTTTTTCTACTTCACCGTTGCCATATGGAAAAAGAAGTGGAAACGGACAAGTAAATGAGGCTGAAATCTTCTCTAAAACTGGAAGTCACTTTAATAAGATTCTCTTAGGGATAGAGAATGTTAAGTAGTGGGTAATGGGAAGAGTAAATATATACATAGACCTTGAGGCGAAAGATTTCTCCCCACCTTAATCCTCTTGATTTTCTTCATCTTCATGGCCATCATCCTTTACTATACTTTTTAATCATTTTCCTCAAACCACAGAGGCGGCGATGGCGACTACCGCGACATGATGCGGCCTCAGAGCACGGAGGTTGGCTTAGATCCGGCCATAATTGCGTTGTTTTCGCTGCTACAACATCCTCAGGTGGGGAAGCTGTTGAAGGGGAGACAACGTAATCTTGTGCTCCGTGTGCCTAACCTATTATACCGTCAATGATGTTTTCCGGCTATCGACAATGTGCGGGCACGTATTCCACCTGATGTGTATCAATATGTAGCTCTTTTTCACATAATGTGTCCCATATGCTGCTCGAATTTGGAGGAAGTGCCGGACGAGGCTGATGTAAGGACAATGCTGTAGGTTGTTATCGGTCAAGGCAACGACAAACATGAATGCAATGGTAGCAAGAGATAAAGCTTCTCAGTACTATTTGTTAGGAGGGTTGTCATGTAGGATTCAATGGAGATGAAAAAATAATTTTGTCGTCTCCTATTTATATGTCAAATCATCAAGAAAATTATTGGTAGCATACCTGAATCCAGAATCAAGATTTTCAGTCTTCTATGTTTGAAGCGGTGTTCTTCAAAAGAGCGAGAGACCATTCTTTTCACACAAGATGAGAAATGAGAGAAATAAGAAGTTAGCCGCTTAAACTGGAGATTATGACCCTTTATACTTTAAATACATTTATTTTAATTTAGTCTATTATTAAAATAAAATAAATACTTGACATCTACATAATATTTAATTTCATACAAATTTAAATGAGATACCACATAAGCCAATATTCTCTTCATCTCTTTCACCTTTCTCTGTTCTTCGTTCTTTGTTCTCTAAAACTCTTCATTTCATCTCTAGTTGTAATCCTAGCTTACAAATAGAAAAACATTTTATTTCCTGCAAATCTTGTAAAGAGGCCAAAGTCCACAAACTTGTTTTTGAAAACTCTCGTAATCGTCAAAATATGCCTCTTGCTTTAATTCATTCTAACGTATGGGGTCCAGCTCCGGTTATCTCTATTCAAGATTACAAGTATTATGTTATTTTTGTCGGCGACTACACTAGATTTACCTGGATATATCCCATGCCACAAAATCTGAAGTAACTCACATTTTCATACAATTCAAAACTTACATTGAGAAGTATACTTGTTATACTTCCTATAACATCAAAATCCTTTGTACTGATGGCGGTGCTGAATACATAAACCATTCCTTAACTAATTTTCTTCAAGCTCGTGGCATTTCTCACCAACTCTCTTGTCCCTATACTCCCGAGCAAAATGGAGTGGCTGAAAGAAAACATAGACATGTCATTGACACTACACGTACATTACTGCTAACCGCATTTGTTCCATATCGCTATTGGCCCGACGCTGCCTTATCCTCGGTTTATCTCATCAACAGAATGCCGTCACCTACTACTAACAACATATCTCCGTTCGAGCTATTACATGTCACCAAACCGGATTATCAACACCTTCGTATATTCGGGTGTGAGTGTTTTCCCTTAACTCCATCTCATTCTAGACACAAACTCCAACCAAAGACCAAATCTTGTGTTTTTCTTGGTTATTCCAATATTCATAAAGGATATAAATGCCTATATCTTCACACTAATAAAATCTTTATATCTAGACATACATCCTTTGATGAATGGTCATTCCCGTTTGCTCACATTTCTTCTCAAATCTCTACCTCTCAGTTGTCGGTTCCACCATCTCTCTTAACACCTTCATCCATCAAATTGGCTCCCATTCAGAAAACTTTGGCTCCCGTTATTCATCCTGAAAACCGTGTAACATCTACTTCTATTCAACCTTTTGTTATTCCATCTGCACCTACTTCCATTCGTCAACCTGATGCTTCTCATTCACCTTCCCAGCATCCAAAACCGTCTCATCCTATGATTACGAGACAGAAGACGGGCTCACTTAAACCTGTTACCAAACTAAATCTGTTTCATCAACAAAACATTTCTGCATCTATTATTGATCCCACCTCCTACACAGAGGCCGTGAAAATATCGTGAATGGCGTCAAGCCATGGAAATCGAGTTTCTTGCTCTTCAGAAGCAAGGAACATGGAGTCTTGTTAAACCACCACCTGATTCTTCAATTTTAGGATGTAGGTGGATGTATCGTACAAAACTTCATGCCAATGGCTCTATAGCAACTCACAAAACTCATCTTGTAGCACCGGGAAATCACCAAGAATATGACATTGATTATTCCGAGACATTTAGCCCAGTTGCTAAATTACCCTTGATTCGCATACTTTTCTGACGATCGCTCTTTACAATGACTGGCCGATTCAACAATTGGACGTCGCCAATGCCTTCCTCCATGGACTTCTATCCGAAACTGTTTACATGCAACAACCAAAAGCATTCGAAGACTCATTACACTCGGACTACGTTTGCCGCCTTCACAAAGCTATCTATGGGCTCAAACAAGCTCCAAGACAGTGGTTCAACACATTCACTTCCTATCTTTTGTCACTCGGATTCGTACACAGCCAAGCCGATCAATTTCTTCTTATTCTTCACCGATCAGATGCTAAAATTTTCGTACTTATGTAAGTCGATGATATTCTAATCACCGGCGACAATCAAAATGCTATCAAAGAAATTCTGGATCAACTAAATAAGAGATTCATGATGAAGCACCTAGGACCGGCAACTGAGTTTCTTGGCATCAAGATAGAGCATAGTAACAAGCAATATTTCCTATCCCAACCGAAATATGCCCAGCACATCTTGCAACAGGCCAATCTCGAAAATTGCAATCCATTAGCAAATCCAAGTCTACCAAGCTACCTGCTCTGTTCAAAGAAGATCCAGCGCTCAACAATTTAGCTATTTATCGACGCATCACCGGATCACTCCAATACTTAATGCTCACTCGTCAGGATATTGCTTACAGCGTCAACTTACTCTCTCAGCATATGCACCAATCTCTTCCCCAACATTTCTATCAACTCAAATGCCTCCTTCGATACATCAAAGGTACACTAACTTACGGTATACCGATTACTAAAACTGATATATTTCTCAAATCCTTTTCAGATGCTGATTGGGTTGGCGATCCCATCTCAAGGAAATCAACTTCGGGTTACTGTTCTTTTTTTGGGGGAAACAATCATATCATGGACTGTTAAAAAGCAGCACACGTATCTCGATCGTCAACGGAATCCAAATATTGAGCGCTCGCGGATCTAACATCTGATATCATTTGGATCCGCCGCCTTCTTAATGATTTTGGCATACCCCAAAATAATCCCACTGATCTATATTGTGACAATACTTCTGTCATAGCGTTAGCCAGCAACCCCGTTTTTCATGCCAGAACAAAGCACATCGAAATAGATCAAAAGTTTGTAAGGGATCACATACAAACTCAAAGCATTCTTTTTCTTCCTATCAGCACTATAGATCAAGTGGCTGACATCTTCAACAAACTGCTATCCACGCCTTGTTTTCATCAACTCCGACTCAAACTGACTGTTACTTAAGCACCATCAGTTTGCCGGGGTGTATTAAAGCACTTAGATAAAAAAATCTTGTATCTGTTAATAAGTGTTGACGTGGCTGTAGCTGATAGGATATTATAATCATTGCTGTAAATTCATTAATCTATATATAGCCCTCTCTTGTAACAGATAGAGTAAGCTAATAATATTCTCTTGATCTCTTTCACCTTTCTCTGTTCTCTGTTCTCAAGGACGTACTTCGGTTTCTTTAATTTTGGCTACGAAAGTTTTGGTGGGACGGAGTGGCGGGGATGAGGGTGTGATATGCAATGGAATATTATACTGCTTGATCCATTGCACTCGTGTTGTTGGAAATCCTATTTGTCAGGGGCTTCTTCTGTATGATCTTGCTACTAGCTCATCAGGTACTTTGATACCAATGAACCTTAATGATAAGCTGGTCAACTCGGGTTGATTTTGGATTTCCGGGTCAACCCGAACCCTACTTGATTTTACAAATGGTTTGAAATCCCTAACTCGAACCCGAAATTTTCAGGTCGGGTTCGGGTCGAGTTTTCGAGTCTGATCAAATATTGACACCCCTAAGTTTGATGATGTCTTTGCAAGCATCGATTCAGATGACCTCATATACATTCAAAGCTATGGAGCCACAGCACTGCTAGCATTTGACATGAGCCGAAGGAAGGCGGTGGAGATGGTCACAAAGGTGCCCTGTGACAAAACGATTTCCCCTTCAGCTGTTCACTGGTTTTTGCTTCCTACCCAGACCTGAAGTTGCTACTTCATTTGTTTGTCTTATTTCATTGGCTTTGGTAAAATCAAAGAGGTCTACGTACTGATTTGCTTGAAATGGAGCAAATTTTGTTGGTAGGATTGGGCGGGTCAATAGAATCAATATACACAGTAAAAATCATTGCTGGTAATGTTAGTGGTGAATTCTTTTTTTCCCTTCTGTTTTTGGGTTTTGTGAGTTCGTTTAATGTTTTCATTGGTTGTGGTCAAGGTCCTCTGACTGAAATCTATGGGAAGATTAAGTCGATTAATACAATTTTTTTTTGAAATTTCAGGAAATATCACCCAGTGTCAAAATTATAACAAATTTATGCCAAAAATTAAATCAAAATTGGGGGAGATATAACGATATTTGTTCTCACTTTCACTCAGTTTTTGATAAATTTTTTTAGCATAAATTTGTTATAATTTCGACACTGGGTGATATTTCTTGATATTTCAAAAAAAAAATTGTTGTAATTGCCTTAAACTTCACATAGATATCAGTCAGAGGCAAGACATTCTTTCAATGGACGGAGGTTGGAAGGACAATTATTTGTTGATGAAGGTCGAAGGACCGCAGTCGGGGGACGACGGAGGTCGGAAAGATTGTAGTCGGTGGGCAATAGAGGTAAAAAAGATCATTGTCGGGTGAAAGTTCAATAATAATTAGATGTCGGGTGGAAGTCCGATGTTATTTGGTGGCTGGACAAAAGTCCAGCGTCAATTGGGGGCCGATCAGAAGTCTGACGTCAGTTGGTGGCTGGGCAGAAGTCCGACAATAGTTGGCGGAAAGGTGGAAATCCATGGTTAGTTGGTGGCGGGGCGGAAGTCCGGCGTTAGTTGGTGGCCGTGTGGAAATCTAGTGTCAGTTGGTGGCCGTGGGGGAGTCCTGCGGTGGTTGAGGAGGAGTCTGATGGTAAGAGAACTCTAATTTCTCTTCTTCCTTCTCTTCCTTGCTCACCCCTTCCTCCCCCTTCCATTAAAAATGAGGGGTTTATTTTTTTTTTTTTTGAAAGTGACATGACCAGTAAATAAGTGGGAGATCAAGAATAATTTGGGAGTAGTTTGAATGAAATCGTTGATTGTTTACAGGGCATTTGAATATCTTAATCGTTGCCGTTTGCTTTTTTAGCTTGTTGATTTTTCAAGCTTGGGTGCTTATGCATTGAACGAAGCGGAGGAAGACAAAACCTCAAATGATCCAGAAAGCTAACAATAGAAGAAGAGATTACCGAAAATCGAGTGAAAATGAGAAAAAAATATAGCTAGATCTCCCCCATTTTTTATTTAATTTTTAGCATAAATTTGTTCAAGGGGAAATCCTCTTGTCACAGGGCACTTTTGTGACCATCTTCACTGCCTTCGGCTCATATCAAACTCCCCAAAACCTTGAAAAGCTCCCAATTAAATACCTATTCCCTTGATAATATCAAGCCTATCAAGTTTAGCGATCTCATCAACCAATACCTGCTTATCATGGAGGTTCATCAGTCTACCAGGGTACATATATCGATGCACTCATCAAAGTACCTGATGATCTAGCAGCAATATCATACATGACAAGCTCCTGACGAATAGGATTCCCAACAACACCAGTGCAATGGAAGTAATATAATATTCCTTTGCATATCACACCTTCATTCCCACGAAAAATTATTTTGTGCGGAAGTCGAATTCCGTCCGGATATCTAAGCCCGTGGCTTAGTACCGCTCGATACCGAGGCTTGGTACTGCTCGGCACCGCTGCTCGGTACTGCTGCTCGGTATCACTGACGTGACTCATTGTGATTGGTATCCAAATGTAAAGCTGCGTTCGTCGTCCGCATAGAATAATCTCTCAATCCCCACCCCTCCATCCCACCAAAACTTCTGTAGCCAAAGTGACCCATAACCTTAGCTATTATTTTTTTTTTTAATATCAATCGAGGTTTGTTAAATAAGATATTTTTGCTGATTAAATATATGTTATTTGGATAACTAATTATAATTAATATATATTTCTTGACTTAAAAGTAAAATAATATGATTTAAATCGCATCAAATATATCAATTTTAAATACACTAATTTTATACAAGAAGGTGTAGTCTAAATATATCAAATTTATGCTATATTTTATTTCAAATCAAATATCAATAAATTCAAAATTCTCACGTGCGAAATAATTTACTGTCATTTTAGTTTAAAGCAAACAATCTCATAAATACCATTCAAAAAAAAAAAAAAAAATTCGCTCTCTCTAATTAAATCATATGAAGGTGATGCCATTAATATACCAAATTTTTAATATTTTGTTTGATTTTTTAAATGTATAAAAAAATCTTAATTATGCCCATTTACTATTATTATTATTATTATTTATTTATAAACTAATTAGTAGTTGTGTTCCATGATATTATCTAGAGTTTTTTTGTATTGTCATTGTAATGAAGGAAGTTTCTTCCTTAAGAAGGGTATTTTACTATTTTCTTTCTGAGACCCTTAGGTATTTGGGGCTCTGATTTGGAGGAAATCAAAGGCCCTGCTGTTGATTTCTTCAATAATTTACTTTCTCAAGATTATGAAGGGTTAAAATCCCTACATGAGAATGCAAATCCTCAAGATTTCTTCAGTTAAATTTATAAATTTTTTTGTTCTAATGATCACCGAAGGGAGAAGAAGAAGATGGAGGAAGGAAATGTTCGAATCCTATTATTGTTAGAAATATCTGTTAGACAACTATATTTATAATGCTAACATGCACAGAAATGCATGTATAAAGACAAGAGAATAGAACAATTAAGAAGAATATCCTCAATAATGAGGATATATTCTCCTAATAAATATTATAGATTCATGTTATAAATTTAAATGGTAGGTTCAAATTTGAATTTAAAATGTGCCATAATTGATTTAATTTATGTTGCTTTATTTCCATTCATTTTTTCTATCCCTTCTTTCTTTATTTGTTTATTATATACTAAATTTCTCAAACCAACTATTAATCTTTCTCATTTACCTTTTCAATTATAAGAATCTCTTTATATTTCAACTTTTATGAACTTCTGCCTATGTCGATCCTAAAAAGAAGGCAGTTAGGGCATCTCCAACTGAAAAACTCACTTTTCACTCCAAAATACAGTAAAGCTTCAAAATGCGTTTATTCTTCTTCAATCGAGCGTAATTTCTTCTTCTTTCGTGGGCTTCTTGCGAAGGTAATCATCTTTGGCGTGCTTTTCTCTCTTTCGCACGCTTCTTTGGCAAATCCCGCAACGAATTTTTTTTTTTGTAGGTGAACAATCAGATGCCACACCAATATTAACGTCGCAATGTTGACCTACCGGAATTTGACGTGCAATTTCCTTATCAAATTTCCACGAAATACTTATCGGTCTTGTGAAACTAAGGATGATATTGAGTTTCAACTCAAGCCAAGCTCTAGTCAAATAAAAGTCAATATCGAGTTGATTTAAGTAAAGTCTATATATTAACTTTATATAATTTGTTTAAATCACTAATTATGATTATTATCTATATAAAAATTTTTCAAATACATTTTATAAAGTATAAATGCATAAATGTGTTTACTTATACCATTTTATATTTATTTAATTATAAATACATACACACATTTTTTTGCAATTTTATTAAAACTCTAAATAAATTTTGTTTTGTTTTAAATATCTTTGTGAAATTAATAAATTGATTGGTCTCCTTTTATGGTGGAATTGGAAAGGTTATGGTGGTGGTGGTGGAAAGGGCATACATAGAAAAGTGCTACCGACGTAAAATAGTCCGTCAGGAGCTATTTTATTTATGCTGATTAAATAATTTTTTTAAATAATATATTAGTGAAAATAGATCCTATGAGCATTACAAGATTAAAATTTTTTTTACTACAGTAAAATGCATGTTCGCATTTTGATTATTGTGACCGCTCAATCTTTCAATGATGTCAATATTTTTGTTAACCCGAACCAACCATAATAAAATGCATGTTCATTAGCACCAATCTCAGTGTTTTAAAGTAAATTAGATTGTCCAAATTAATTAGTTCACCATTGACACTAATCTCGAAGCTTCCAACTTAGAAATCAATTTAGTATACTTATATTATTAAAAATATGATTTTTCTCCTTCTCCTAGCTTGGTATCATACACTTCTTAGTATACTTGCTAGCTCTCCTTTTGACATAGAGTACTCTGCATCCCATTTACAAAGTCTCTCTGCCGCCATGAAAGCAGTAGCTCCTTCAGAGAAAGTTGCCAACTACAGTACTACCGAGTTAACGAAGGTATGTATAGCTGATTTATCTCTCTTTCTCTTTGAAATTAAATTCAGATGTACAAGTCATTAGCTTTAATTAAGATGGATTGATAGTCTAAAAAGAAAAATAGATCTGTCAATCCATCTTAATTAAAGCTAATGACTTGTACATCTGAATTTAATTTTAAAGAGAAAGAGTGACAGATCAGTTATACATACCTTCGTTAACTCGACAGTACTGTTGTCGGCATCTTTCTCTGCAGAAGAAGCAATTGCTTTCATGGCAGCATAAAAACTCTGTAAATGGGATGTAGACATTACTCTATGTCAAAAGGAGAGCTAGCAAGTAAGAAGGGGAAGAAAGTATCGTTGACTGAGGAGCTTTGTGTGTGTGTGTGTGTGTGTGTGTGAGAGAGAGAGAGAGAGAGAGAGAGTATCTGGAAGAATCGCTCGTAAAGAGGAAGGTCGCAGGCGTGTGTACGTGGTTGTGGGGGTAAATTGTACAATATGCTTTGAAAACTCATTTTTGCAACGGAGTAAGCAGGTAGCAGAGAAATTTCGTAACTGCTTAAAAAATAGTGCATTGTGAAAATAAATCATGGATAAGTTATGTTTTTAAACAAGCAAAAATTACTAATAACAACTTATTCAACCTGAAAATTGAGAAAATAAGCCAAATCAAATGAGGCCTAAAACTGGAAGTCACTTTAACAAGATTCTCTTAGGCATATAGAATGTCAAGTAGTAGGTAATGGGAAGAGTAAATATATACATAGACCTCGGGCATCCCCTCCTTTTTTCTCTCTAGAGCTTTTTTAGATAGAAAAGCTCTAGGATGGCTAGAGGGGTGGCCTTAGGTCACCTCCTCCTAACGGGGGGAGAGACCGTCGAGGGACTTTCAGCAAAATAACTATTGGCACCTAATCGCACCTGTCTGCGATGAGGAGACAGAGGCTTCTATGTCCCATTCCCCTCCTAAGGATTGGGACCATGTTTCTAGGGTTTCTGGTAATGTGGTGGTGGTGAAATCACAAGCTATTATCAGTAGAGGTAAGGTGGAGGTAGGTAAGCAGATGCAACTTCCATGCTCGCAAGGTTCGGCCATTGTTGTCAATCAACAAGAAGGTACGGTCAAGCCCAGCTCTATGGATTTTGGCGGCTCGCAAGGTGAGATCTCTCAGTCCGTCCATCCTTCAGGTCACGAACCTGTCCAGCCCGGGCACTCCACGCAAGGTGCGTTACCTTTGCCTGATGTGGAAGTTCAGCTCATGCATCCCATCCATTTGATGGATTCAGTTAATCTAACCGACTCTATCTCTGATGGTGAATCAAATGAATCTGAAGACGAGATGGAGGAATCGGATGCCATCTCTGATTTGAATTCTGATATGGAAGATGATCAGCATGTTGAAGTTTGGTTGGGTGAATCAATGGAGTTGGCTAGGCAACCCGATCTTCTTACTAGTTGCTTTACTCCTTCTCCCCAAGCTGGGACAACCGTGCTGCGCCCAATTGGCTCCAGCTAAGGATACGTTTGTGGAGAAGTCACCCATTTGCAAGAGTGTAAATCCAGTCGATCCCTCCACCATTCAGCATCTTGCCAATGGAATGCGCCCTCCAAGTGTTTGTGTTAATGTCTGTTGACCTCATTTTTTTATGAGGCCACTTTTGACCCCTTCACGAACTATAAACCCTAGGACACCCTGGACCCTAGGTTCCCCTTGACTCAAGGTCTTAGGATCCTTCTAGTACCTAGACCTTAGGATCAATCCAAATCTTAACTCAATCCAAACCCAAAATCCAAGGTTAATGACTCAGGTCCTGAAACCACTTCTAAGTGATTTTTTCATCACCTTGAAACCTAGTCAATTGGCATCTGATTTACATTCTGTCAATTTTATGTTGATATGACATGTCTCTAGTGCCAACCCTCCAAATTTGAGCTCATTTAGAGGACTCTAACCCCATAAACTAAATTCAGTTCTAAAGGTTGCAAAACCTTCAAATATTTACTATCCATGCCACTAGAGCTGCCACCCAGTGGAATTTGACCTTGGAGTCCCCTCTAAATCTTTTGATCATTTTTAAGCCTTTGATATTGATTTGTTAATCATTAATTTACATCTTTCTAGACCCACCTTGAACCAGAATGGACCAGAGACCAAAATGACCAAAATGCCCTTAAAGGGGATTTTTGGACTTTTGGCCTAAACTCAACTTGACTTAACCCATCAATCTTTAAAACCTTCTCCAACCTTTTTTGAACAATATTTGGGACCTATTGGACCCAATCCCAAACCTTGGGTCAACTGGGTTGATCAGGTCAACCCAGTTTGACCTAAAGGCCCCTTGAGGGTCAAAATGGTCATTTTGACCAAAATGACATCACCTTGCCTTGGAATCTCTTCCAACACATCCAAGACATCATACTAAATTTATTGACCTTGATCATTGCCCTTGGGTCAACCTGATTGACCTAATGGCCCATTAAGAGGCCAAAATAGGTCTTTGACCCAAATGACCCTTTCAAACCTTGAAATCATATCCATTAGACTCCAAATATTCAAACAAATCCATTTGACTCAAAACCAAGCCTTAGGTCAACCTAGGTTAACCTATTAACTCTTAAGGCATCTAAATGGGTTAAACTAACCTATTTGAGCTCTCCTACCCCTATCACCCATTCAATTTAATTCCTAGATATGGCTTAGGCATGACTTGATCAACCCAAACCAACTTGAGTTGACCAAGTCAACTCTCAATCCTAGGTCAAACTTCTATGGCATATGTTTTCACTCACCATAGCTTTGACCTTTGACTTTAACCCTTGCCCAAGTTAGCCCAAATAGCCCTCTACACCCTCTAGCTGTCACATCATCATCTTTGACCTTGTTGATTGGTCAAACTAAGTCAACAAGGCCTTTAGACCCCTCTTTGAAGTGGTCAAATCCTTCCTTTGACCCCAAGAGCATTGACTTTAGCATTGGGGTTCATCCAACCTGATTCCCATTCTCTCTCCCTGCCACCTCATCATCCATTGACTGGTTGACTGGTCAAGGGAGTCAATCCAAGCTTAAAACACCTTTTCATGGTCAAAAACCTATAAATATCCATTTCCCTATGAATCACATGCAATAAACATACCCTATTAGCTTCATTGCTCTGATTAAACACTGCTTAAGCTGCCCCTAGCAGTTGGCTTGGATAGTTTGGGTAATGGTGGCCCCCTCTATCTCTAAAAGGGAATGGGAGCAAGGCCACTCCAGCCTTTGGGGCAGCCTTCCAACCTTTAGCATTCTCATTCTCCTCCAGCCTCCAACCTTTCAAAGTTGTTCCCCATTTTCTCCAGCACTCCCTAAGGCTTTCTCAAGCTTCTCCCCACCCTTTTCAAGCCTCAAATCACTATTTTAGTGAGGAGAGAGCATTCTAAAGAGAAAAAGAGGACTTTCCAATATAACTTTCGATCCGGTAAGATTCAGCTCTTGGTGTCTTCATCAAAGTTGTAGGGTATCACTGCAGCTTTTCAAAAAGCCCATGGTTTCATATGCATTAATTTACTTCATCTTCAGCAACCTATTGACCTTCTAGCTCGCTAGCCTCAACTTGTGAGGTACACTGCATGTATGACCTAAAGGATTGATGATTTTGAAATTGATGAATGTGTGTTGTTTCTCAAGTTGGACAATGACTAACACTAGGTGGTGAATGAGACTCCTGTTGTAAGAAAATAATGATTACATAAACTAAGGTGCCCATGAAATTCAGCTTCTAATACTCTCAAGTAATCACTTGCGCTCACCTGCACTACAGTGGACGTTGGAGTGGTCCTACGATAAACAAATTTTATTTGGAAGGGATAGGTTTACACATATACGAACTTGAACCAAATAAAGACAGCTTTAAAAGGTTAGTAAGAACTTACACATTAACTTGACAAGATGGGCTCGTCACATCTATTTGTGCTATTTCTTTAACCTCGATGTAGACAATGATTTTATAAGCTTTAGCCTCCATCAACATAACTTCACAAACCTCATCATCGGCGACATGTCTCACAGTATCCACCATTATCATGAAAACAATCGGTGAGGTTAGCAATGTTTTTTGTTGAATTTAAACTTAGAGCACGCATAATTCGTAGTTTCAGCATTGCAAGAGAAATGTTGTCATCTACGAGTGGCCGATTTCTGCCACCTATATACTTAGATGTTAACTTGTCTATAATTTGCAATTTTCTCCCAAAATATAGCATCAATCACGATATACTACCAAGAAAGAAGAACATAAGTAAATTCTTGACTTATGTAAAAAGGTACAAATGCACCATAATGACTCGCTAATAATTAATTGTCAATATTGAACTAATTTTTAGATTACACTAGTAACATTATGCATTCTTTATGACATAACTGCTACGAGATAAATGTTGTTGTAAAAGTTTATTTTGAAATTTTATATAAATTACAAATCAAAAAAATATTTTAAATGAATAAATTAAAAACCTCCCATTAGAGTTTGAGTAGCCGAATTATTGCATTACATGTAGGGGTGTCAATATTTGACACGACACAAAAACCCGACCTAGACCTGATCCGATTTCAAAACATGTCGGGTTCACAGATTAGACCTGTTTGAAAAACGGGTCTGGTTCGGGTTGACCCGGCAGGTCCGCGAACCCGTTTAATTCAAAAAAATTGGATTCCCGCCCGCTGCCCCGCCCACGCTGCCACCGCCCGCACTGCCCGCTGCCCCCGCCCGCGCTGCCCGCGCCTGCGCCCGCTGCCAGGTGCTGTTGCCCCCGCCCTCGTGTGTCGCGTTGTCCGCCCCGTTCCGTTGTTCCGACGCCGGCAGAACCCAAAACCTGCGGGTCGGGTCGGGTCAACCCGGCAACCCGTCGGGTCGGGTCTGGGTTCGGATTTCCGACCCGTTTGTCTACCTGGGTCGGGTTAGGGTCGACCCGTTTGAACCCGGTTCAGTTCCGGGTTCGACCCGAACCCGACCCTTGACCCGAAATTGACACCCCTAATTGCATGAATAGTTATGATAATCACAAATTTGCAGTTTGAAAATTAATATTTAAGCAATAATTTCCATTGCATCATTAAGATATCTTCTTCATAGAAATAATTATCATAATAAGATAACTCTATGCTCTGCCTCCGTGCATGTCTATCATTTATGCATGAAATTTATAATTATTCATGCATGCACGTCACCTTCTTCATAGATTTAATTTTCATAATAAAATATTTGATAAACACAATTAAAAAATTCTTAACAAAAAATTTAATAAAAAATAACGTTACAAAAAAAAAATCCTAATAAATACTGCTATTTCATCATTGAATGAATTATAATATATGCCAAAATGCACCAAAAATTTATAAATATATAACGGAACACTACTCAGAATCTTTAAAAAATCTTACAAAAACAAATTACAAATTCAGTATAGTTTACCATTACAAAATTCAGAAAATAAATTAAATGCCAATTTCATAAAAAAGTTCTTAACATAAATAATTCAACTAAAAAATATAAATGAGACTAACTATAAAATACTAACTTCAGAAACTTTTTTTTTTTTTTTTTTTTTTTTTTTTTTTTTTTTTTTTTTTTTTTTTACTAACTTCAGAAACTTAAGCTTCCTCTTCCTTCACCTCAGAATATATTTTAGTAAATGTATGGGTTTATATAATCTCTTATATTCCAAACAATGCTTGCTGCCTGAAACAGTCATCAGTTTCATTTCTCCTCCTTATTTTCTCCATCTTCCTTGACATAATCCTTTTCCTCATTTTTTAATTGTTTTCCCTTCAACAGAGGTGGCGACAACGGCAACGATGGCAGCGACGTGATGCAGCCAAGGAGCACTGAGGCTGGATTAGATCCGGCCATAATTTCGTCATTTCCTATGCTACGCCAACGTAAGGCCAGACAGTTGTTGCCGGGGAGGCGCATAATGGAGTGCGCGATGTGCCTCATTGATTATGCCGGCAATGATGTTCTTCGGCTGTTAACAGCATGCGGCCACACATTCCACCCGGATTGCATCAATCGGTGGCTTTTTTTCCGAAGAACGTGTACGATATGCCGCTCTAATTTAGAGGCAGCGCCAGACGAGACTGATGCAAGGGCAATTCAGGAGGTTCTCACCGGGGAAGGCCAGGATGAAGGAGAGTATAGTGACTGCGGAGTTAACAAGTAATAAGCTGAGTGTTCTCAATACTTATATATTTAAGTATTGAGAACTGAGAAGCACTTAGATTATGACATGTTATCTCAGCGGCCACTATATTCACCTTCGTCATGGCGCCGAGAGCCACTACACTCACCTTCATCCTGGCCTTCCCCAATAACAACCTCCAGAATTGTCCTTGCATCAGCCTCGTCTGGCGCTACCTCCAAATTCAAGCAACATATGGGACACGTTCTGTAAAAAATAAGCCACCGATGGATACAATCCTGATGGAATGCATGGCCGCACATTGTTAACAGCCGAACAACATCATTGCCAGTATAATCGATTAGGCACACATCGCACTCGATTATTTCTCTCCCGTCCAACAACTACCTTGCCTTACAATGGCGTAGCATCGGAAATGATAAAATTATGGTTGGATCTAATCTGGCCTCAGTGCTCCTTGGCTGCATCACATCACTGCCATCGCTGCCTCTGTGGATGGTGAAAATAATTAGAAAATGAGGAAAACGATTATGACAAGGAATGAAATTGATGATGGATTGGTCGCCGGCATTGACGTTGTTTGAGGATTAAGGCCTGGAGATTGCAAGATGGAGAGCGAGATCTATGTGACCAAGTTATATATTAAATCTTTCCATTACCTTTGGCATTCCTCTTTCCTTGCTGCCACCAGGTTACCTCATCCTCTTCCCTCTTCCCCTCTGGCTTTACTGGAGGACTCCCGCTTTTCCCCATGGACCCATCCCTCTATTAATCGAACTCCAACCCCTTATTGTACTAGTCATTGCTTGGTGCTATCCAGAAGGCTTGGGTGTTGAAAGGATCACTCCATCTACTCTCCCTAAGCGGCGGGTTCTTCTTGCTTGGCATTCCCCCCTCTTTTGGAGGAGGCCCCGAGGTGCGCAGCAAAGAGTTTCAAAACAAACCATCTTTTCATTTATATACCGCTTCTCTTCAGCGGAAGACTTCGACATGGCTTGGACCCGAGGTGTGAGGTTTTTCCTGGTTAAACCTTTTATCCTAGAGGAGCGGTCTCCGTTATTTCGCCCAAAGAGGAAGAACTTCACTTTAGTCCCAATCTGACTCAAGATTCATGATTTACCGCTGGCTTGTTGGAATTCTGAATGTATTTCAAGAATTAATAGTAAGATTGGTATTCCCTTAGCGGCCGATGCTTTGACAGTACAGTAAACTCGCTTGAATTTTTCTCTGGTCTGCGTCCAAGTTTCTAACTCAGCCACCTATCCCGAACAAATTTTCATTTCCATGGATGGTGAGGTATTCTATTTGAGAATACAATATAGATGACAGCCTACTCCCTGTGAACATTATAACATTATAGCATATATTAAATAATCTTTTTATTTCATTAAATATAAATTCTATAATATATAAAAAAAAGTGAAAAGTTTGATAGTGTTTTACTTCATTACTTAGTTGAATTTGCTAATTGCATCAAGATTTAGCATTAAAATATGATCATTCTTCTCTTCTTGTTGATGCCTTAATTTTTTGTTTACCATAATTGAAATCTTTTGAATTATGAGAGAAATTCAAAAGAATGAAAGTGATTTTAAAGGATTGGAATAAAAAATTCAAAATGGAAATAGAAATACTAAATATTAACCTACTTCAATTAAATCTAAAAGGTGCAATAAGCCAATAACAAAATTCTAAAAATTCAGAATATCAATTAGACCTGTCAATATTGGACCCGACCCGAAAACCCAATCCGAACCCGACCCGAAATTTTCGGGTTTGGGTTGACCCGAACCCGAAACGGGTCGGGTTCGGGTTCAGAAAACCGACCCGTTTGCAAAAACGGGTCGGGTTCGGGTTGATCCGACGGGTTGCCGGGTCAACCCGAAAACCCGTTTATTTTAAAAAAATTTGAATTTCTGCCCCCGCTCGCTGCCCCCGCGCTGCCCGCTGCCCGCCAGGCGCCAACCCTGCTCGGCCGCTCGCTGCCCGGCCTGCCCCCGCGCTGCCCGCCAGCCAGTTCGGCCGTCCGCGACTCCGCGCAGCCGCGTTTCTCACGCCGGCGTCAGTTCCGCCTGACCGCCCAGCCAGTTCCGCACTTCCGCCGTCCCGAGGCAGTTCGGCGTCGAGGCCGCGCAGCCGCCGTCCCGAGGCACGGAGGCAGTTCGCCAGTTCGCCTGTTTTTGAGTTTTTCTTCGCGTCCCGAGGTCGGAAGACTCGAACTGACAGCTGTCCCGACTCCCGCGTCATGCCATCACTGCATCGAGCCGCGAACCCCGTGTGTGACCTGCTGCCCGCGCGACGAGATTTGGATTTTGGCTGAAATAGGTGGGGTCGGGTTGACCCGAACCCGACCCGAACCCGAAGCGGGTCGGGTTCGGGTCCAGAAAATCGACCCGTTTGAAAAAACGGGTCGGGTCGACCCGAACCCGAATAGTACCGGGTCAATTTCGGGTTGACCCGAACCCGACCCGTAACCCGAAATTGACAGGTCTAATATCAATGGCATCTGGACCTCTGGTTTGGAGAAAATCAAAGGCTTTGCTCTTGATTTCTTCACTAATTTACTTTCTCAAGGTTATGAGAAAGCAAATCCTCTTAATTTCTTCAGTTAAATCTTTTTTTTTTTTGTGTCGCAATGACCAACAGAAGGAGAAGAAGAAGATGATGATGGAAAAAGGAAATATCGAATCCTATTGTTAGAAATTTTAGAAAAGTAATTTTTTTATTGATTTATAATGCTAACATACACACATGTATATATAGGGGAGAGAATAGAATAATCAAGAAGAATATCATCAATAATGAGGATATATTCTCCTAATAAATATTATAGATTACTGTCATAAATTTAAATGATAGGTTCAAATTTGAATTTAAAATATATCATAATTGATTTAATTTATGTTGCTTTATTTCCATTAATTTTTACTAAATTTCTCAAAATAACTATTTATTTCTCTCATATATCTTTCAATTATAATAATTCTAGAAGGTGCAATAACAAAATTCTGAAAAATTCAGAAGATCAATGGAATTTGGACATCTGATTTGGAGGAAATCAAAGGTTGTGCTGTTGATTTCTTCATTAATTTCCTATATCAAGATCATGAAAGATTAAAATACCTCCATGTGAAGGCAAATACTATAGATTTCTTCAATTAAATGTAAAAAATTATGATCACCAGAGGGAGAAAGAGGATGAGAAGATGGAAAAGAGAAATGTTCTTCCTATTGTTAGAAATATTAAGAAAACTGTAATTTTATTTTATTGATGTATAATGCTAATACACACAAGCAAGTCTAAAGACGAGAGAATATAGAAATAATGACGAATATCCTCAATAATGAAAATATATTCTCTTAATAAATATTATAGATTCCTATTACAAATTTAAATGTTAGGTGCAAATTCGAATTTAAAATGTACCAAATTTGATTTAATTTATCACAACAGGAAAAATGTAAATTACAAGCGGAAATTTTCTTTCAAACATTGTGACAGATTTCCGGTGAAAATCACCGCCGGACCGAATTTAAATTTTTTTATTATAAAGATTTTTAATTATTATTATTAAGTTAAATTAATTAGCTTAAATTGACTAATTAATTAATTTAATAAATATTGTTAAATAATTTTAATTCGGGCAGAAAATTCTAGAATTTTGAATTTAAAAATTCTTATTATTTAATAAATTTTCATAAAAATTAATATTAATATATAATTTAATGATTAAAAATATTATTAAAAAATAATCTTTAATAAAATATAATATGTTATGAATATTATTTAATAAAATTTATATTTAATGAGTATAAAAAATATTAGCAGAGATCATATTTCAAGTTTTAAAAACTACACTATATTTCAAAATTGTTACTATTAGTTTTAAGGGAAAATTTTAAGACTAAGCATGATTATAAATTGTATTAAGAGTTTAAGCATGTTTTTTTAAAAAATTTAAAAATAGGCAAAGTCGCCCCTTAAACGGGTGACTTACTAGTCTAGTCAGCATCCAGTCAGCATTCAAAAAAATTTAAAATATAATTTTTTTTTAAATTAAAATTACTAAACGAGCGACTTGCTACAGTAAAATATTATTTATATAATTAATTTATTTCAGAAAATGCTTGTAATTTTGGTTTCCAGGGAGGCTTATCGGCACCTTCCCACCTTGATCTGCCTGCATGCAGCGGTTTGAGCCTTCTCCCTGAGACTCAGAAGAGCTCTTTCTGCACCGCTCATTGTGGCCAGCCAAACGCCTCCGAAAACTCCTCTTTGCTTCATCGAATTCTGGCAACTCATGAAATCTATAGGGGGGGGCGGGGGAATTAAGTTGAATCAGAACAGAAAATTACATGAAAAAGGTTCATTACAAATATTTTTATATTACTCAAATTATCCCTTCGGCTGGAATATCGAAAGATCTACAACAAATCATGGCAAATAAGTAGACATACACGCCAAACTTAAAGCATCTTTGTGCAGAAATAGCTTGAGCAACTCAGCATGGGAGAATATACACGCAAAGATCAGATGAACAGAAATAGAAAAGACAACCTTAGGGACTTGTTTTATGCACTCTTTAGGCATGATTTAGCTTAAATCCCACCAATAGTTCATTTGGGGATTTAAATCCTTCTGCTTGTTCTCCTTATCGTTGTTTTTGCATTCCTTTTTCTTTTTGACACGTGTAATTTTTGCACTTTTTGGTGAGCCCTTCTTCTTACTGATTTTTTTCCCATAATTTTGCCCTCTTTTTTGTTTTTTCTATCTTATAAGATATAACTAGTTTTTTCTTTTTAATGGAAATTGGACTGAGTCCTTGATTTTTTCAAAAAAATATTATTTTTTAGAATGAAAATTGAGCTATGCCCTTAATTTTTTTCAAAAAAATAAATTATGATGGTAGAAATGGGTTGCACGGAGACATGAAGGAGAGTGCAGTGGCTCTCAGCACCAGGATGAAGGTGAGTGTAGTGGATCTCAGCGCCAGGATGAAGGTGAATGCTGAGACAACAAGATTTAAGCTAAGAAACCTGTTTGGCTTATTAATTTTAGTTTTTCTTAATACTTAGAGATACTTGCTGATAAACGTGTTTAGCTTATACTAATTGTAATTAGCTATCAAAACAATTTTACTGCTTGTTGCTATAACAACTTCTCCAAAATTAATATTATTAACAAGCAGTAAAATTGTTTTGATAACTAATTATAATTAGTATAAGTTAAACATGTTTATCAGCAAGTATCTATAAGTATTAAGAAAAACTAACATTAATAAGCCAAACAGGTTTCTTAGCTTATATCTTGTTGTCTCAGCATTCAGCTTCATTCTGACGCTAAGATCCACTGCACTCACCTTCATCCTGGTGCTGAGAGCCACTGCACTCTCCTTCATACCATTACATAAAAAAAAATTAAAAAAATGGTGGCAAATCCCAGTAGATTATTACTTACTTCTTCTTTCAATATCTATTTTTTTGCTTTTAATTTACTTATTTACTATGAAAGGGAGAAAATAATTTCAATATTTATTTTTTTGCTTATCAATTAAATTAAGCACGCTCAAATATTTGAAAAGTGAATTTGAAATTTATGTCAAAATTCAACAACATCAAACTTTTATCTCACTACGTGGGGTTGACTACATAAATCCTTTTTATCTATTGTTCATGTTAAGAGTGAAATTCTTATTTATATTTAATAAAGAAAGTACACTTTTAATATTTTTCTAACCGAGTCTTTTTAGGCCTACCTCCAACTTTCTTAATATAGCCCAAATTTAATATATCTACTCTTCTAACTGGGTCATTGGAAGGCCGCCGTTTTATATGACCACAACATCTAAGGCGACTTTCTCTTATCTTATATGTCACTGGAGCTACTGCAGCCTTTCCATGTATATGCTCGTTTTTTATCCTATCTCTAAGAGTAAAGTCATTCATCCACCTGAGCAATCTCATATATGCAACACTTAACTTAATATCATGCTTGTCTTTTAATAGCCAATATTCTGCACCATAAAACATTGTAGATCTAATCACCATCTTATAGAATTTTTCCTCAAGTTTGAGTTATAGACAAATGATGGACTTGCACGCACACAAATGAAAAATAAAATTCATTTATCTAATTGGCCACTTAGCCATGACAAAGATCTAGAGTTTACGGATTGATGGATGAAAACAATAAACAAGAAAATAACGTTATTGAGGAATCTCCATATGGTTTAGCTTAGATTATTGTGGAATCTCCATATGGTTTTAGCTTAGAAAATAACATTAAGTGTATCCAAAGAAGGGAGACTGAAACCCTTTTGTTCATAGACTTAGTAGTGTTCCATGATATTTTCTAGAGTTTTTTTCTATTGCCATTGTGATGATGGAAGTTACTAGTAAGGGTATTTTATTTCTGAGAACCTTAGGTAATTCAATAGAATGAATTTAATAATCAAATTAGTGCAAAATTAAATATAAATTCTATACTATATCAAAAAATTAAAAAAAAATTGATAGTATTTTACTTCATTACTTAGTTGAATTCTGCTAATTGCACCAAGATTAAGCATTAAAATGTGATCTTTCTTCTCTTCTTCTTGATGCCTTAATTTTTTGTTTACCACAATTGGAATCTTTTGAATTATGGGAGAAATTCAAACGAATGAAAGTGGTTTTAAAGGATTGAAATAAAAAATTCAAAATGGAAATAGAAACACTAAATAGTAACCTGCTTCAATAAAATCTAAAAGATGCAATAACAAAATTCTGAAAATTCAGAATATCAATGGAATTGGGACCTCAGATTTGGAGAAAATCAAAGGCTGTGTTGTTGATTTTTTCACTAATTTACTCTCAAGATTATGAAGGATTAAAATGCCTTCATGATCATAAAGCAAATCCTCTTGATTTATTCAGTTAAATCTAAAATATTTTGTGTCGCAATGACCAACAGAGGGAGAAAAAGAAAAAGAAGATGGAAAAAGAAAATGTCGACTCCTATTGTTCGAAATTTTTAGAAAACTATACTTTTTTTATTGATTTATAATTCTAACATACGCTCATATATATAGGAGAGAGAATAGAACAATCAAGAAGAATATCTTCAATAATGAGAATATATTCTCCTAATAAATATTATAGATTCCTATCATAAATTTAAATGGTAGGTTCAAATTTGAATTTAAAATGTATTATAATTGATTTAATTTATGTTGCTTTATTTTCATTAATTTTTATCTATATATTCTTTCTTTATTATATACTAAATTTCTCAAAATAACTATTAATCTCTCTCATTTATCTTTCAATTATAATAATTCTAGAAGGTGCAATAACAAATTTGATTTAATTTATCACTACAGGAAAAATATAAATTATCGACAGAAATTTTCTTTCAGACATTCTGGTTTTTCCAATGAAAATTTTCATGAGAATATTTCTTGTGGAATTTAAATTTTTTGAAAATAATTATAATAAACATTTATTATTAAATAAATCATTTTAATAATAATTATTATGTTAAATTAATTAGTTTAATGGACTAATTAATTATGCATTATTAAATAATTTTAATTCTGGCAGATAATTCTAAAAATTTGAATTAAAAATATTATTTAAAATAATCTTTAATAAAATATATTATGTTTTTAATATTATTTAATAAAAAATTAAATTTAATGAGTATGCGAAAAATATTTGGAAGTTTATATATATCATGTTTAAAAAACTACACTTGATACGTTCTCGAAAAATTATCTTGATCGGGCACGAATCTCAAGACGAAATCAAGTTGGAAACTTCCCAAATTAAAATTCGGAGACCATCTCAACTCGGATTTCAACAAACTTATAGTCGAACTGAGCGTCTCGGAAATACGAACCCAACGACACCAAATTTGACTCAATCCGACCCCAAGTGAGTCCAAATCAAGGACCCGAAGCGCTGTTGGAAGGTTCAAACCATAATTTGGGTTACCAAACAGTCTCCGATTTTGACGAGCCTATACTCGAATCGAACGGCTCGACGAGACAAATCCAACGAGCCCAAGATCACAGAATTCCGACATCACTAAGGCCCTCAAATGACCAACGAACGGTGCACGACCATAGGATTCAACATCGGCCGTCCATTCGATCACTCTCTATTCGCCCTTGATCTCACGCCTATTTACGGGCCATGCCACTCCAGGAAATCTATAAATAGTGCCCTCATTCTTCACAAGAGGGGCCGAAGCAAGAAGAGAAGGAAGAGGAGAAGGAGGAAGCTCCTCCTCGACCACCGCCGGAACCTCGCCGGACCACCGCCGGAGACTCGCCGGGCCACCGCCGGAGCCTCGCTGGACCACCGTCGGAGCCTCGCCGGACCACCGCCGGAATTTTGCCGCACCACCATCTCAAGGCCCGACGTTCTACTGAAGGCCCGACATTCAGGCTCGTCCGGCCTCCATAACCAAACAACGGTCTTTCAGACCCCGGTCTTCTGTCGACTATGGTCTTTCAGGCCTTCGTCGCCTACTACGGCCCGTCCGACCTCCATCAACAGACAACGGTCTTTCAGACCCCAGTCTCCTACCGCCTACGATCCTTCAGGCCTTCATCACCTACTACGGTCTGTTCGACCTACATCACCAGACAACAGTCTTTCAGACCCCAGTCTCCTACCGCCTACGGTCCTTCAGGCCTTCGTCGCCTACTACGGTCCTTCCGACCTCCATCAACAGACAACGGTCTTTCTGACCCCGGTCTCCTGCCGACTACGGTCTCCTGCTGACTACGATCCTTCAGGCCTTCATCACCTACTACGGTCTGTTCGACCTACATCACCAGACAACGGTCTTTCAGACCCCAGTCTCCTACCGCCTACGGTCCTTCAGGCCTTCGTCGCCAACTATGGTCTTTCCGACCTCCATCAACAAACAACGGTCTTTCTGACCCCGGTCTCCTGCAGACTACGGTCTCCTGCTGACTACGGTCCTTCAGGCCAAACAAACCTGTATATGTAACTCCTACCATGTAATACAATCTATATGATGTACATTTGCTACATCAATCTAAGGCCTTCTACTAAGGAAGGGCCTCATTTGTAATCGACTACAAATACTAGTGGATTCATTCAAACTGGGCCAGACCCCGTGGTTTTTCCCCTTTTTAAGGGTTTTACACGTAAAAATCTTGGTGTCTCATAAATGCTAGACCCTCTCTCCTTATCTGATTGCGTGCCGGATTTTCGTACAATGCTAAGATGTTAAACCATATATTTCTCTACCGCCGCGAATATTCCAGGACGCAACAGTTTGGCGCCGTCTGTGGGAATGTGATTCCCGACTAGGGGACAAATTTTTGCTCCAACCTCATAAAGAAGTTCATGTCCACTTACTGACATCAGTCGTTACTTCACCAATTTCATAGGAATTAGATCCGGACTGGGGGGCAACCTTGACTCCGACTATGATCAAAAAGACCCTCCAATACTTCCAACATCAAGATGATATTTCAGAAAAATCCAAGCAAATGCAAGGATACTTTCTATCACTTATAAGTTTCATACAGTCCCCGACATGACTCATACTCCCTGGGCAAGGTCTTGATCTCGACCTCAAAAAGGTAGTAACGGTCTAAAGATAGACCCTTCATTATCTTTGATTCGGGATACACGCGGCATTCGCCCCCTCCCAATCAAGGCAAAATCATTCTCAGGGGGATCTGATTTGATCTCTTCCACACAGGTTAACGTCGTCGAGCAAAGGCTCCGACATACAACCTCGGATAGGTCTCACATCCTTGGTGGATTCTCCTGACCTCTTCCACACAGGTTAACGTCGTCAAGCAAAGGCTCCGACATACAACCTCGGATAGGTCATACATCCTTGGTGGATTCTCCCGACCTCTTCCACACAGGTTAACGTCATTGAGCAAAGGCTCCGACATACAACCTCGGAAAGGTCTCACATCCTTGGTGGATTCTCTCGACCTCTTACACACAGGTTAACGTCGTCGAGCAAAGGCTCCGACATACAACCTCGAAAAGGTCCTACATCCTTGGTGGATACTCCCGACCTCTTCCACACAAGTTAACGTCGTCGAGCAAAGGCTCTGACATACAACCTCGGAAAGGTCTCACATCCTTGGTGGATTCTCCCGACCTCTTCCACACAGGTTAACGTCGTCGAGCAGGGCTCCGGCATACAACCTCGGAAAGGTCTCACATCCTTAGTGGATTCTCCCGACCTCTTCCACACAGGTTAACGTCGCTGAGCAAAGACGTCGACATACAACCTCGGAAAAGTCCTACATCCTTGGTGGATTCTCCCGGCCTCTTCCACACAGGTTAACGTCGTCGAGCAAAGACTCCGACATACAACCTCGGAAAGGTCCTACATCCTTGGTGGATTCTCCCGGCCTCTTCCACACAGGTTAACGTAGTCGAGCAAAGACTCCGACATACAACCTCGGAAAGGTCCTACATCATTGGTGGATTCTCCCGACCTCTTCCATATAGGTTAACGTCGTCGAGCAAAGTCTCCAACATACAACCTCGGATAGGTCTTACATCATTGGTGCATCCAATATCGGTTAACATCATCGAGCAAAGGCTCTGACAAACAACCTCAGATAGATTATACATCCTTGGTTAACGTCACCAGAATGTCGTCAATGGACTTCTGCACAAAGTTAAATTTCTACACAATTTTAAATTTCCTCCTGTCGCTGAACTTTTGCCTTGCAGGACTTTCGACGGACTAATACCCGCGCCAGAATTCTACTCGTCGTCGGACTTCTGCCCGTCGATGATCATCGGTCTTTTGCCTGAGGCCGTACTTCTACACGACGTCGGACTACTCCTTGTCGTCGAACTTCTGCTTGTCAGAGGACTTCTACTCGTTGTCGGACTTCTGCCCGTCGACGAACTTTCATCGGTCTTCTGCCCGAGGCCGTACTTCTACACGACGTCGGACTTCTCCTTGTCGTCAAACTTCTGCTCGTCAGCGAACTTCTACTCGTCGTCGGACTTCTGCCCGTCGACGAACTCTCATCGGTCTTCTGCCCGAGGCCGTACTTCTACACGACGTCGGACTTCTCCTTGTCGTCGAACTTCTTCTCGTCAGCGGACTTCTACTCGTCAACGAACTTTCATCGGTCTTCTGCCTAAGGCCGTACTTCTACACGACGTCGAACTTTTGCTCGTCAGCGGACTTCTACTCGTCGTCGGACTTCTGCCCCTCAATGGACTTTCGTCGATCTTCTACCCGCGTTGTACTTCTACCCGACGTCAGACTTCTTCCCGTCGTCAGACTTCTACTCGTCATCTGACTTCTTCCTGTCGATGGACTTTCGTCGGTCTTCTACCCGGCGTCGGACTTCTGTGTGCCGTCAGACTACTAACCGTCGTCAGATTACTGCCCGTCGATGGACTTTCGTCGGCCTTCTACCCGACTCAGTGCTTCTACCCGACATTGGACTTCTGCCTGCCGTTGGACTACTACTTGTCGATGGACTATTACTCGTCGATGGACTTTCATCGGTCTTGTACCCGATTCAGTGCTTCTACCTGACATCGGACTTCTGTCTGCCGTCGAACTACTACCTATCGACGGAGTACTGCCTATCGAAGGACTTTCATCGGTCTTCTACCTGATTCAGTGCTTCTACCTGACATCGGACTTCTGTCTGTCGTCGTACTACTACCTATCAACGGACTACTGCCCATCAATGGACTTTCGTCGGCCTTCTACCCGACTCAGTGCTTCTACCCGACGTTGGACTTCTGTCTGCCGTCGGACTACTACTTGTCAACGGACTATTACCCGTCGATGGACTTTCATCGGTCTTTTACCCGATTCAGTGCTTCTGCCTGACGTCGGACTTCTGTCTGCCATCGGACTACTACCTATCGACGGACTACTGCCTGTCGAAGGATTTTCATCGGTCTTCTACCCGATTCAGTGCTTCTACCTGACGTCGGACTTCTGTCTATCGTCGGACTACTACCTGTAGACAGATTACTGCCTGTCAAAGGACTTTCATCGGTTTTCTACCCGATTCAGTGCTTCTACCCAACATCAGACTTCTGTCTGCCGTCGGACTACTACTTGTCGACGAACTACTGCCTATGGACGAACTTTGGTCGGATATATAGCCGACACCATACTTACGCCCGTCGTCCGACTTACGCCCGTCGTCGGACTTATGCCCGTCATCGGACTTCCAATCTCCTTCGCTCATCCACAACCGTTCTTCCAATCTACGTCGACGACTATGATCCTTACTACCTCCTTCGCCGACAACGGTCCTTGCAACTTCCTCTGCCAAATACTGTCCTTACGACCTTCTTCTCCAACTACGGTTCTCCCCGACCTCCATTGTGAACCAACTACGATTCTCTCTTGGTTGTGGGATCTCTCACAAGAAAAAAAGGGTCTCTTCGACTCAGTGAGGAGCCCTAGAATTGCACAAGGGATATCGCCTGCACAAGACCAGGGGAAGGGCTCAGCTTGAGGAGGAGGAAGAAAAAAGAGTCTCTTCAACTCAAGGAGGGACTATGCTATTGGACAATGGAATTGTCCAAGGGGCAGGGGAAAGCCTCTATTGAGAGATGAGAATGAGAAGAAAGCTCTTTCTAGCAAAGAGGGACCCTGCTATTAGACAATGGAATTGTCCAAGGGGCAGGGGAAAGCCTCTACTGAGAGAAGAGAAGGAGAAGAAAGCTCTCTTTCTCGCAAAGAAGGACCCTGCTATTAGACAATGGAATTGTCCAAGGGGCAGGGGAAGGCCTCTACTGAGAGAAGAATGGAAAAGGAGAAGATGCAAGGAATTAGATCCAAATGGGGGCCTATTTATAGGAAGAAAGGGGAGTTCTTCTCTCCCTCTCTCCCACTCTCCCACTCTCTCTCAAAAAAAAAAAAAAGGAGTGGGCGGTTTTGCCAAACCGTCCACGATGGGCGGTTTTGAAAGAAAACCGCCGCGGCGGTTAAAAAAACAAAAAAACAAAAACGAGGGCCCGTGTTTAAGAGAAAAATAAAAAAATCATTTGCATAGAAACGGCGCGCCTTTCTGACCGGACTACCACACCTGTACTAAAGCGCTCCTTTGGATAAATCAACACACAATCCTTTTTGGGCAGCTTTCATATCAGATAGCTTTAATATTCGAAGGTAGAAACATTGGGGCAAATTTTTAAAAGGAGCAAAGTTAATAATTGTATTAGGTTTAGGAGCATGAAATTAATTTAATTTAAAAAGGAGCAGAAACGCAATCCTACTTTGCATTTTCTGAAGAAAACGCAAAGCAGGATCGCATTTTCTTCAGAAAATGCGATCCTGCTTTGCGTTTTCTTCAGAAAATGCAAAGCAGGATTGCGTTTTTAATGGAAATGCGAATGACGATTGCGTTTTCTTCATCACTCGAGCCCGGACCTCGGTTTAGTCTATGCGGGAATTCAGGTTATTAGAATATATTATATAAAGCAAAGTTATTATTTTAAAATTTATGATTTTATTATTTTTCAAATTGCTCGTAATTCTTTTTATTTCACAATTGTCTCATTTTTTTTATGATAAATAGACTTTTAAGAGAATTAATGGAAAAATATTTCAAGCTGAGGAATAGAGTTTTTTTAATAATATTTTTATGCTCTTAAACTATGTGTTCTCTTACTATAGAACATCATATAATTTTATCATAACAAAAGTGAAAAAATTTATTAAAAAGAAAAACAGAATTAATGAAAAAATTTATTATAACTAAAAGTTAATAGCTAATAGTTATAAATTATTTAAATTCAGTTTTTATCTCCAACAAATTTTTAATATTTATTTTAGTTAAATAAATAAATTTTTCAATAATATATGAATAAACAATTAAAAAATAAATTTATTTTTTTATTATCGGCCTCATTACTTCACTTAAATTTATTTTTTAATTGAAATTTAATTTTTAAATAATTAATTAATTTTCATTAAGTTAAATAATATAAATATAATTTATTAATCATAGTTATATTATTTAAATTTAATATACTTTAATTGTTATATATTTAATATATTTTTATCAAATTATAAATTTTTAAATAATATTAAAATACTTTACTAACATATTTAAGTTCAAATAATGTTAAAATGCTCCTAGATTTGATTTGGATGAAGAAAACGCCACCTACTTAAGAAAACGCAGTCCTGCTTTGCGTTTTCTTCAGAAAATGCAAAACGCAAAGGATGAGTGCGTTTCTGCTCCTTCTCAAATTAACTTAATATCATGCTCCTATTCCTAATACAATTTTAAACTATGCTCCTTCTCAAAATTTTCCCGAAACATTGCAGAAGAAATCATTTGTAATATTTTTTAGAGAGTACAAAATGAGGAGCATGAAGCATGCAAGTGTGAAATGGTTTTTCAACATTAAACCTAAGACGATTTGGTAATGCAATTTTTAATCAGGATATTGCTTTGGAAGAAATAAGTTTACATGTTTTTTCAAGGTGATTTGTGCTGCATCAAAAAGACTATATTGTGCTTTTAATGAGCTAAACGGAGGTTTTATAAGCAACTTTGGGCATTTTGAAATATTTTGGAATGACAAATTGAGTCCAAAAATTCTCCAAAGGCTGTGATATATATTTTCGGACTCTGCATGCTTCGACGTCCGAAAATAGGGGGGCATCTGATACGTTCTCGAAAAATTATCTTGATCGGGCACGAATCTCAAGACGAAATCAAGTTGGAAACTTCCCAAATTAAAATTCGGAGACCATCTCAACTCGGATTTCAACAAACTTATAGTCGAACTGAGCGTCTCGGAAATACGAACCCAACGACACCAAATTTGACTCAATCCGACCCCAAGTGAGTCCAAATCAAGGACCCGAAGCGCTGTTGGAAGGTTCAAACCACAATTTGGGTTACCAAACAGTCTCCGATTTTGACGAGCCTATACTCGAATCGAACGGCTCGACGAGACAAATCCAACGAGCCCAAGATCACAGAATTCCGACATCACTAAGGCCCTCAAATGACCAACGAACGGTGCACGACCATAGGATTCAACATCGGCCGTCCATTCGATCACTCTCTATTCGCCCTTGATCTCACGCCTATTTACGGGCCATGCCACTCCAGAAAATCTATAAATAGTGCCCTCATTCTTCACAAGAGGGGCCGAAGCAAGAAGAGAAGGAAGAGGAGAAGGAGGAAGCTCCTCCTCGACCACCGCCGGAACCTCGCCGGACCACCGCCGGGCCACCGCTGGAGCCTCGCTGGACCACCGTCGGAGCCTCGCCGGACCACCGCCGGAATTTTGCCGCACCACCATCTCAAGGCCCGACGTTCAGGCCCGACGTTCTACTGAAGGCCCGACATTCAGGCTCGTCCGGCCTCCATAACCAAACAACAGTCTTTCAGACCCCGGTCTTCTGTCGACTATGGTCTTTCAGGCCTTTGTCGCCTACTACGGCCCGTCCGACCTCCATCAACAGACAACGGTCTTTCAGACCCCAGTCTCCTACCGCCTACGATCCTTCAGGCCTTCATCACCTACTACGGTCTGTTCGACCTACATCACCAGACAACAGTCTTTCAGACCCCAGTCTCCTACCGCCTACGGTTCTTCAGGCATTCGTCGCCTACTATGGTCCTTCCGACCTCCATCAACAGACAACGGTCTTTCTGACCCCGGTCTCCTGCCGACTACGGTCTCCTGCTGACTACAATCCTTCAGGCCTTCATCATCTACTACGGTTTGTTCGACCTACATCACCAGACAACGGTCTTTCAGACCCCAGTCTCCTACCGCCTACGGTCCTTCAGGCCTTCGTCGCCTACTATGGTCCTTCCGACCTCCATCAACAGACAACGGTCTTTCTGACCCCGGTCTCCTGCAGACTACGGTCTCCTGCTGACTACGGTCCTTCAGGCCAAACAAACCTGTATATGTAACTCCTACCATGTAATACAATCTATATGATGTACATTTGCTACATCAATCCAAGGCCTTCTCCTAAGGAAGGGCCTCATTTGTAATCGACTACAAATACTAGTGGATTCATTCAAACTGGGCCAGACCCCGTGGTTTTTCCCCTTTTTAGGGGTTTTCCACGTAAAAATCTTGGTGTCTGATAAATGCTAGACCCTCTCTCCTTATCTGATTGCGTGCCGGATTTTCGTACAATGCTAAGATGTTAAACCATATATTTCTCTACCGCCGCGAATATTCCAGGACGCAACAACACTATATTTAAAAAATTTTAATATTAGTTTTAAATTAACTAATTATTTTATTATTATATACATTATAATTTAAATAAAAAAGAGTAGCTTTTATAATAGATATTGCTAGGCAGCCTATTGGATATTTTCCAAAGGAGAGGGGTTCAAATCTCGCGCAGGCACGGGCGTGGGTGAGCAGCGAGTTGGTGGGAAGTGGCCTGGTCCACTCAGGCAGAATTTGACCGATTTTTTTTTTGCAGTAATTTCATTTCCGTCCGAAATTTTCCACCGGAAATATTTTATGACATGTGTTTTATCGGTGGACAATTTTCAGTTGGAAATCCGCCGGAAATACTAATTACTAATAAAATTTAGTCATTTTTTAGCATCGGCGGAAATGGCCGTTGGAAAATACCATATTTCCTGTAGTGTATATTGCTATATTTTCATTATTTTTATTTATATTTTTTGTTTATTTATTGTATTGCAAATTTCTCAAACTAACTATTAATCTCTCTCATTTACCTTTCACATTATAATAATTTCTTTATATTACAACTTTGATGAACTTCGGCCTATGTCGATCCAAGAAAGAAGGCACTTAGGCTTCATTTAAGACAATTTTTTTTTATGGTTTTACCTTTCATATTGCGACCATAATTTTTGTTTGACTACTTTTTAAGGAAATTTTTATACCTGGAAGTTATTTTTTACAGCTTCTTAAAAAAAATTATTTTATCCACAACTTATTTAAAATAACTTTATAAAAAACTGCAGTTATCCTAAATAAATCCTTAAAAAAAAAAAAAGAGAAATTGAAACAAATCTGCCTCCATGTTTAGCTACCAAGCTCGATGATCTCTACTGTCAATATTTGATTGTGACCATGCATTTGTAAGAGTTCTGATAAGCCTTTGATCCATTCAGTTATCAACTAACTATGATATATGTAGTTGTTGCGGGCTAGAAAATACGCGGCGATAGAGATTTAATTCTACGTCTTAGCGTTGTACGTATAACTAGCACACACAGAGAACACAAGATTTTTTACGTGGAAAACCCTTAAAAGGGAAAAAACCACGAGGCCTAGCCCAGTTGAAAATGGTTCCACTAGATTTTGAGTTGGTTACAAAGGACTGGATCACCTCCAGGGGTGAATAGATTACAATCAATTATTTAAGTAAGATGTCGAGTCTTCGGCAGGACGTAGGGACTGAATGTCGGGCCCTGAGTAGGACGTCGGGTCTTCAGCAGAACGTAGGGACTAAGTGTCGGGTCTTGAACAAGACGTCGGGTCTTTGGCAGGAAATAGGGACTGAGTGTCGGGCCTTGAACAAGACGTCGGGTCTTTGGCAGGAAGTAGGGACTGAGTGTCGGGCCTTGAACAAGACGTCGGGTCTTTGGCAGGAAATAGGGACTGAACGTCGGGTCTCAAAGTGGTGGTCCGGCGAGGTCCTGTGGTGGTCCGGCGAGGTTCCTGCGGTGGTCCGGCGGTGGTCCGACGAGATTCCTGCGGTGGTCCGACGAGGTTCTGCGGTGGTCCGGCGGCTGTCGAGGAGGAATTCCTTCCTTCTCTCTCTCATTCTCTTCTCTTCTTCTCTCTCTTGCTTAGGATCCTCTCTTGTGAAGAATGAGGGCTCTATTTATAGATTTTCTGGAGTGGCATGGTCCGTAAATAGGTGTGAGATCAAGGGCGAATAGGGAGTGATCAAATGGACGGCCGATATTGAATCCTATGATCGTGCACCGTTCGTTGGACATTTGGAGGCCTTAATGATGTCGGAATTTAGTGATCTTGGGCTCGTTGGATTCGTCTCGTCGAGCCGTTCGATTCGAGTATAAGCTCGTCAAAATCGGAGACCGTTTGGTAACTCAAATTGCAGTTTGAACCTTCCAACAGCGCTTTGAGCTCTTGATTCGGACTCATTTGGGCTCCGATTGGGTTGATCTTGGTGTCGTTAGGTTCGTATTTCCGAGACGCTCAGTTCGACAGTAAGCTTGCTGAAATCGGAGTTCATATGCTCCCGGATTTAATTTTTGAAGTTTCCAACTAGCTTTTGCTTCGAGATTCGTGCCCAATCAAGCTAATTTTGTGATGACGTATCAGTTGCCCCCCTATTTTCGGACGTCGAAGCCTGGCTGGTCTCGAGGGAAGAGAATATCTTCTTGAGGTACTAATGCTGGTCCTCGAGTCTCCCTTAAGAGTCGAAGGATCTCATTCTGAGATTCCTCCATCTTCCTGATACGCTCTTCTAGGGATGGCCCTGAAGTTCCTTCCCCTGCAGGGTGTCGGCCACCAGGGTGAAAGGAGGCAGATGCCCGTCGTTCTTGATTCAGGGACTGGTTTCCTGATTGATGTGAATTGGAGCGAGAGGCTCCCATGATGCGATGGCTACGCCTGTTTGCCATTGAAGAAGTACTTAGTGTAGTGGGATTGATCTTTCCCACAGACGGCGCCAATCTGTTGCGGGCTAGAAAATACGCGGCGATAGAGATTTAATTCTACGTCTTAGCGTTGTACGTATAACTAGCACACACAGAGAACACAAGATTTTTTACGTGGAAAACCCTTAAAAGGGAAAAAACCACGAGGCCTAGCCCAGTTGAAAATGGTTCCACTAGATTTTGAGTTGGTTACAAAGGACTGGATCACCTCCAGGGGTGAATAGATTACAATCAATTATTTAAGTAAGATGTCGAGTCTTCGGCAGGACGTAGGGACTGAATGTCGGGCCCTGAGTAGGACGTCGGGTCTTCAGCAGAACGTAGGGACTAAGTGTCGGGTCTTGAACAAGACGTCGGGTCTTTGGCAGGAAATAGGGACTGAGTGTCGGGCCTTGAACAAGACGTCGGGTCTTTGGCAGGAAATAGGGACTGAACGTCGGGTCTCAAAGTGGTGGTCCGGCGAGGTCCTGTGGTGGTCCGGCGAGGTTCCTGCGGTGGTCCGACGAGATTCCTGCGGTGGTCCGGCGGTGGTCCGACGAGGTTCTGCGGTGGTCCGGCGGCTGTCGAGGAGGAATTCCTTCCTTCTCTCTCTCCTTCTCTTCTCTTCTTCTCTCTCTTGCTTAGGATCCTCTCTTGTGAAGAATGAGGGCTCTATTTATAGATTTTCTGGAGTGGCATGGTCCGTAAATAGGTGTGAGATCAAGGGCGAATAGGGAGTGATCAAATGGACGGCCGATATTGAATCCTATGATCGTGCACCGTTCGTTGGACATTTGGAGGCCTTAATGATGTCGGAATTTAGTGATCTTGGGCTCGTTGGATTCGTCTCGTCGAGCCGTTCGATTCGAGTATAAGCTCGTCAAAATCGGAGACCGTTTGGTAACTCAAATTGCAGTTTGAACCTTCCAACAGCGCTTTGAGCTCTTGATTCGGACTCATTTGGGCTCCGATTGGGTTGATCTTGGTGTCGTTAGGTTCGTATTTCCGAGACGCTCAGTTCGACAGTAAGCTTGCTGAAATCGGAGTTCATATGCTCCCGGATTTAATTTTTGAAGTTTCCAACTAGCTTTTGCTTCGAGATTCGTGCCCAATCAAGCTAATTTTGTGATGACGTATCAGTAGTAAACCATTTATACCGATGCTCTTTAGAGGTGTCAATTTCGGGTCACGGGTCGGGTTCAGGTCGAACCCGAAACTGACCCGACATTATTCGGATTCTGGTCAACTCGGGAGCGGGACGCAACGGACCTGACAAAGTCATTCCGGGTCATTCCCAGGTTCCCAGGTCAACCCAAACCTGACCCGCTTCGGGTTCGGGTCGGGTTTTCGGATCGGGTCTAATATTGACAGCTCTATTATTTGTCATGTCTTCTTTTACATTCTAGAAACTGGTCTGAATGGTTATATCTCCACTCTAACAAATCTGAAACATTAGGTGAACAAATGGATATATGGCGATGCTCCAATTAACAGCGGAAAGCAAGTATAAAAAAAAAAAAAAAAAAAACTTGATTGAAGCTGTTGTACTCAACTTTTCATGTGAAATTAGGTTTGTCTAATTAAATTGATTGTGAATTGTTCTGTTAACAAAGTAGACTCGAAGCGGGTCAGGTTTGGATCCGAAAAATTGACCCATTTTTCAAAAGGATTTGGGTTGACCCGAATAGTGTCGGGTCGGATCTTTTCCAGATTTGACCCGAATCTAACCTGTAACCCGAAATTGACACTGTACCCCTCATGCTTGATCTGATACTCTTTAAGAGCATATCATTTTTCCTATTTATTGTGTAGCATTCTATTTTATCTTTTCATTTCTCCTGACATGTTACATACTGATAATTGATATTAGCATTAGTCGTGTAGCACAAATCACGATCAATCAACATTTCATAAGTTGTTCTAACCCTTATGATAGCTTCTTACAGAAGATATTCATGTTGTCATCATCTTGGAGAAACCTCTTTGTCATATTAAAAGTTATGAAAAAAAAAATGTCAAAATGATTTACTATCTCAAGTATCCAATTCGCCCCCGACCGCCGGTGCCGACCTCAAACATCTTAGTCATTCATCCCGCGCGCGACCTCCTCTTTGTTGCTCTTCGCCTTTGCCTACCTCACAACATCTCTAGCCCGTTCATAGCCCAATGAGTTATTACATTGCATAATTGAAAGAGCATAAATAATTTTATAATAATAATGTTTTGTATGATCTAAAGATCAACAAAATATAACATAGAACACATTTATTCTATATTTTTGGGGGGATTTGTAAAAATTTATATGGAATCTAACATATTTTCAGTATTTAAATTTTTTAATTACCAACACACAAAAAAAAAAGCTTAGTCTTATGTTGGCTTTACATGCATCATGAATAGAATGGGCACAAGAGCCAAGAATATGTTGCTTTTAAATATTTAACTCCCATTGAGAACATAATAAGAGTATTTGAATAAAGATAATACCAAATGCTTCATAATTTTATATCCAACACAGTAAATCAAAAGCTTTAATAATACCATTCAACACTCAATCATGTTGGCTTAGTTACCACACAAAGGCTTCCTTGGTCTCCTCACTCAAATCATTTCACCAAGTGGCTAATTCTTTAGCTTTTTCATCTTAGAGCTCAAACTTTCATAAACATAAAACATTCATTTTTGACCATTGGAAAGTAAAAGGTTGAAAATAATGGTATAGAAGGTTTATAGATTCTAGTGTTGAATGAGACCAAGCTATTTATGTTCTTAAAAGAAGGATATTTTATTTCTTTTATGTTATAATAAAGTTAAATTCAGCTTTTAATTCCATTCTTTTCCATTATCAAAGTGCTATAAAAAAAAAAATCATCGCTTCAATAAGCTAAGAGGGTTAAATAAAAGCTTCATGTTCATACCTTCTCTAGTTATGCTGTGTAAGTAGTGGCGAAGCCAGAAATGTTTAAAGGGGACTTAACTTTAATCTTGCTTCAGCTAATTTTTATATTGAGATTCAGTTAATCACTTTACTGTTTAGATATGTTATATAAAATAATTAATATACTCTATGAAGATATGATTTCAAATTTCATACGGGTTTTTTTGGGAATCACTCGCAGGAAGTGCTTAACGTGGGCTGTTCTAAATTTCGGACTAAAACCCCCGGGCTGTAATAAGGCATTGTTTGGGATAGTTTTCATACATTTTTTAAAGCATTTTTTAGTACAAAAATTCCTTGAAAATAATAATCAAAAGCTATCCAAAACAAAGCCTGAATGAGCCAAACTGACTCGTGAGCCGAGCTTAATGACCTAACCAGCCAAGCTTTAATCAGCCTCAATTCGACTCATTAGTCAAGGAGCCAGCTCATTTAAAATAAATTAATATAAAATATACTCAAATATATTAGAATTATTTAGTTTAAAGTTAAATTCAGCCTTTATTTTCGTGCTTTCTTTGCCTCAGTAAGTTAAGAAAGAGAGCTAAACTATAAACTTTGATGTTTATATCGTCGGTCTTTCTCAAGAAGGAAAAAAAATGCGCTTCTCCATAATTAGAGAAACGTGTTTAGCTTATATTAATTTTTCTTAGTTCTCCAACTAATTTTAAATAATTATAATTAATTTTTTTAATAATAATAAAAAAGAGTTAACGGGCTACTATATACCTGCTAAAAAAATTATATAATAAAATATTGGTTTAGACAATTCTAATTATTTCTATTTATTATAAAGCAAATACTTTTACTATTTAGAAAAATTTTAGACTATTACTATAAAGTTTAAACTATATTATATATTTGTTGCGTCATGGAGTATTTGCGGCGGTAGAGAAATATATAGTTTAACGTCTTAGCATTGTACGAAGATCCAGCACACAATCAGATAAATGAGAGGGTGTAGCATTCATAAGAGACACCAAAGTTTTTACGTGGAAAACCTGAAAAGGGGAAAAAACCACGGGGCCTGGCTCAATTTGAATGAATCCACTAGTATTTGCAGTCGATTACAAATGAGGCCCTTCTTAGGGAGAAGGTCTTGGCTTGATGAGTAGCCTTGCCTATGGATACTAGTTATGAATGAAACTTCTCTGTTGAGATGAGTGGACCTTACGGATCATATTGGCCTTGACGAGCCTTTATGTCACAGATGCCTTTCTAGGAAGAGCGGCATTGGATCTTCGAACTAATTAGGGGTGTCAATATTTGACACGACCCGAAAACCCGACCCGAAAATTTCGGGTTAGGGTCAACCCGAACCCGAAACGGGTCGGGTTCGGGTTCAGCATTTCGACCCGTTTCAAAAATCGGGTCGGGTTTGGGTTAACCCTTTGACCCGAAATTGACTCGAAAGTAACCCGAAATTGACCCGAAAACCCGATTTTGACCCGGCAACTCGAGATTGACCTGTTTTTTACTCGAAAAGAGGAGATTGACCCGTTTTTGACACGAAAATTAGCAATTTTTTTTGTTGGAAACGGGTCATTCGGGTCGTGTCGGGTTGACCCGGACCCGAAGCGGGTCGGGTTCGGGGGTTCGGGTCAGGAAAACTAACCCGTTTTTAAAAACGGGTCGGGTTCGAGTTGACCCGAATAGAGCCGAGTCAGTTTTGGGTTTGACCAGAACCCTGCCCGTGACCCGAAATTGACACCCCTAGAACTAATGCCAACTAGCTTGCTATGAGATCATGTTCTCTTAGGATGAGTTTCCCTTTGAGGTGATATATATGACTACATTGGTCGAGCCTCTTGGAGTTTGCTAGCTATATCTGAATTACCTCTATAATATATATGAGCATAGTAAAAAAGATATTAGTACAATATAAAAACATTGATATGAGCATTGTATATTTTAATTTTTTTAAAATAAAATAATAAATTTTTTTTAATAGTACTCTCTAAAAATTTAGTGTAAAGTTACTTTTTTCGTAAAATTTTTTGAAATAGAAATAAAATTATCGCAAATAATTAAAAATAAAATCGTGAAAATATCTCGATTATAAGAAATAAACATCAATTTTAATTGACTAAGAAATAATTTTTTATTTTGAATCAAAATTAAAAAAAAAAACTAACTAATAAGAATATCAGCTATGTGGGGCCCAAGCTTTCGAATATGCTCTACAGTAATAAATTATTTCCCATAGATTTAGGAAAAAATAAAATAATAGTGATGCTTGTATGTAGGGGTGTCAATTTTTGACACGACACGAAAACCTGACCCGGACCCGCCGGGTTGGACCCGACCCGATTTCAGAACGGGTCGGGTTCGGGTTCCAGAAATCGACCCGTTTCAAAAACGGGTCGGGTTCGGGTTGACCCGGCGGGTTACCGGGTCAACCCGCCAACCCGTTTAATTCAAAAAATTTCGAAATCCCGCCCTCTGCCCGCTGCCCCCGCCCCCTGCCCGCTGCCCCCGCCCTCCTGTTTGAGCCTCCCGTCCCAAAATATGGAAAAAATTGTTGGTCATAAAAATGACCAAAATCAGTTGTCAAAGTTTCATAATCTGCAGTGGCAAGTTTCCTTTTTTCATTTCCTTCATTCTCCTTCAATCCAAACACAGATATAAGACATTTGTAAAAGGGAATAAATAGAGAAAAAAATATATAGGCAACAACGACTCTAAAATATCCAAATTGCAAAAGAAAGAAAGATTTCCACAATGCGACTCTAAAATATCCTTTTGCTCTAGCTGTAATGTTTCAGACAAGAGGCCATGATTGACGATTACGGAAGAAGAAAGCGGAAGAAATCCTAAAAAAGGAAAGAAGAGCTCGAGCTGAAGGAATTGAAAGTTTCTGTTTTTTGAAGCTTTAGAATGCTATTGAGATCTAAACTGACGCGATAGAGAAGGCGGTTCAAATGAGATTTTTGATGAGGCTCAGACGGAGTGTTAAAATAAATGAAAAAATGAATTTTAAGTGGTATATTAGTAAATATAAAAATTTGAGTGTTAAATAAGTATTTATAAAAATTTTAAGTGTTATGTATATAAAAAGCCTTTTTATTTATCCTTAAATATCTCACTTTTCACCGTGAAACCAATTTCTCACCCAAAACGCCACCGCGTTCCTGAAAGCGGGTGCAAGCGTTTCGAGCTTATTTGTGAGGCGTGACGGCTGTCGTCAACATCCATAGAAAGAATGTCTGACTCGCAGTTGCAGCCTTTGACCGGATCTTGACCATCCATTGTTTATCCGAGACCCGTTCCTTTTTTTCTTAAGCTCACTTTATAAATGAATAATAATAATAATTTATTCATACGCTAAAATTAAATATTATAATAAAGTAAATGGTTATAAATAAGATTTTTTATACATTTAAAAAAATCAAATAAAAGTATTAAAAATTTGGTACGTTGACATCACCTTCATGTGATTCAATTATTGAGATATATAATAAATTTGATGTATTTGAAATTGATAAATTTTACAAGATTTTCAAATACACTGTAAAATTTATTGAAATTGCTACCACAAACTATTAGTTGCCTCTATCATTAGCCGTCGCATCGTTGGATTAATTATTTTGTGCGGACACCGAATGCTGTCTGGAAACCAACCAAAACGAACCACGTCGCGCCCTTCGCTATGTGCCACATTTGGGTATTGCTGACGTGATTGCACTTAACTCGCCACCTGACACAGAGCTACGTCAGGCATCCGCACAGAATAATTTCTCTTTCGTTGGCCTTGTTAACCACAACCACCAACCATTACATCCCCCTGATACTGTTCATCACATATAGTCATTATTTTTTAGCTTTATAATATATTTATTTTACTTCAAATCTAATAAAAAATAATAACTTGTATTTAATATTCATTTACACAAATACCTCTAAAGCATTTTAGATAAATTACATTTAATTTAGGATGTAATTCTTTTTAAATAAATAAAACTGCTGCTATAATAAAATAGTTATATTTTCTTATAAATATATAGTATAAATTTTTGTATGATTATTAATACTTCATATGACCGTGATATATAAATATTTGGGAATGGTTAAGTTATAGCTTTTTTAGCCAAATAAAGGCTAATGTACTACTTTAATGTACAATATAATTTTTTATTTTCTTGATTTTTTATTAGAAATTAATTTATGATCAACTTTATTTAAATAATTAGCTTCAATGGATGATATTTATAGTTTTAAATAAAAAATAAATACTAAATATTCAATATTAATTTGAGGAAATCTGATTAAACTTTATAATCATAATTTAATTTAACACTTAATAATAAGTAATAAATAAAAGAAAATATTAAATTAAATAAACTAATTTAATTTTTTTTTATCAATTTTATGTTAAATGAAAAAAGTGTTATTTAATTAAAAAAATAAAAATAATGCTAAATTATCCTACTCATGCTAACAACCTCACACCTTAAAAAAAATAAAAAAATAAAAAAAAATTCTCACACCTTTGCGTTACTTTTCATACAGCTCATCATCCTATCTGTTAATCCAAATCATTTTCCATCAATTTTCCTTTCTCTTTCGTACATTAAACTATATCCACACATGATTAATTAATTAATTAATTATATTAATTAATACATGATTAGTATTAATCCAAACTCCGACACCCGGTCTTATTTCCTCCCATCCATCTCCCTCTGTCATCGCCCCCTCCTCGCCTTACCTGTCATTCTTTCTCAATAAGGAGGAACGGGGAGAACGGAGGGGGAATAACGCTATGGGTAATGTGACGTCGACGGTGGCGGCGAAGTTCGCGTTTTTCCCGCCGGAGCCGGTGACTTACGAGGTGTTCAGGGAGGGAGGAGGGACGGGGAAGCTTTTCTTCTCGGGTGTGTCGGCGGATAAGAACATGGAGGTGCATTTGATCGAGACCAAGGCTGGGAACAAGATCATTGCTACATTTTGGCGACATCCTTATGCACGATTCACGATTCTATATTCCCATGGTAATGCGGCCGATCTCGGACAGATGCTCGACTTATTCATTGAGCTTCGGGCTCACCTTCGAGTCAACATCATGTGGTGCGTGCTCATTGCAATCTTTCATTTCGGATTTTGGATTTACTTTATTTGGGTTTATTGGTTTTGATTTGATGGATTTTGGTGTTGAGAGTTTTCTTTTGATTTTCTCTTCTGCGATGTGATTGGGTTGGGAATTTTAGATTTCTGAGCAAATGGGCTATTACGTCGTCTAAATTATCTGAAAATGTAAAAAAGTTTTTGGGTAACATTTACCGTATTCTTGCTTGCATCTCCTGAAAATCCTCGAGCGTCTTCAATGCTATAATTGTTGTGGCACTCTTATTTACCGAAATTCAGTTTGATTTATGTAGAATTTGTCTTTAAATCTTGAAAAAAAAAAGGATACATAGAAATAAGTAGTTTGATTTCCATAAGCTATGGCTGACAAGGCTTCAATTAGGAAATAAAACATTTTTTTGTTAGTTTTTTTTCCCTTTTATGATCAACCGGTGACATTATTATAGTGGTATATGTTATTAGATGATTAGAGTACCCGTTCATGTTTCTGTGATCTGTGGAGTGATGTTGGATCTTTTTTTTTTAATTTGCAGCTACGATTACTCTGGATATGGGGCCTCTTCTGGCAAGGTAAGAATATTTACTCTATCATGCCAGTAAAACAAATTTGTTTCTAAATCTTGCATCTATTCATTGTTGCATAATATTTTGACCTCCTGGTGTAATATTGTACAGAAACTATCAACAAAGTTTAAGCTTATTGATGATGATGCTTAATTGCTATTAACTTCTCTTCATATTTATATATAAAAAAAAATCTTTTCTTGGCTATGCTTGAAACTCCCCACTAACTTGAGTTGGTTCAGGTTTATAATATGGAGTATTTGTTTTAATTTGGCATTGTAGTTCGGGTTTAGGTGAAGAATCATGAATGCAATTGTGCAGTTATTGTAAAAGATCACTTTGGTTGTCATATCTTCTTTGCTAGTCATTCTTTTGCTGATATACCAGTGGTTCAGTTACTGTTTTTCTGATACCAATGTTGGCATTTGCTGTCCAACACATATAATTGGAAGTCTTGTATGCAAAATTGGATGATCCAACTTTTTATTGGAATTTTGTAGCAAAAGTTTTTCATAATAAAATATTCACAATATATAGTTGAATCTCCTTTCTAAATATAAATCTTAGACTAATTCATTTTTGTGGGCTATGAGAAGATTTTGTAGATTTGATATTAATGTAAATATTTCATTTATAAACTTCAAGAGATGTCTTGAGATCTTTTATTAACATTAATAGATATTGTGATATATTGTGAGATCTTGTAATAATTTCTATGACTTTAAACTTTTTTCTTGTTAACATCATAAATAAAAATTAAAAGGAAGGATTTGATATCCCATGACTATGAGCAAATAAAAAGAAAAAAAGGAGCAAAAAAGATGGGCTACCAAACAAGATAACAAAGAGATGAGTTTTCTTTGTAACTTAAAAATTTATGCCTTTAAGTTGAAGATTTGGGAATTTTGGAGCCAAATTTCTTCATATTGAAATCTTCACAATATATTGTTGAATAGTCTATGTAAATGCAATAATTTGACTAATCTATTTTTACGTGCTTGAATAATGTTTTGAACATCTTGTATTAATATAAATATATTGAAGAGTTCATTTATTTGTTTCACGAGACCTTGTGAGATCTTTTATTGATTTTAAGAGATTTTTTGATATATTGCAAAATGTTATAATAAATTATGTCTCCAAATATATTCCTTGTTATCACTATAAATAGAGCTTTAGAAGCACAAATTTTGAATCCCATTATCACCAGTAAAGAAAACTATGAATGAGGAAAATGGGAGGGGGACTAAAAATCAAGAGAAGAGAGAGAGGAATTTTTGTGTGCTTGTAGAAGGGACGTCTTTTGTTTCTTTATGAAAGAGGTGTTGGTTTTGATTCCATCAGGAGGATAAGCTTTTAGCTACAGTAAGAGAACTCTCATTTGGACTCATGCAGGGGATAAAGGAAGAGAGTAACAACAATAGCAACAACATTTTTTTTTCTCCATATCTAGCCTTCATCTTCGTAGTAGTAATTGTGTTCTCTCTTAATCATTGACATAAATGAAGGGATATCTCTATCCTTATCTCCAACTTTATATGAAGTGTAGCATTTCTTCTGAAACTGTGAACCATTCAATCTTTATGTAGTCATAAACTTGGGATGAACCTCATCAAATCATGTAAATTTTATGAGATTATATTCGTACATTTGCTCTATTTAGTTTCTAGTCTTCATGTGCTATATTCGATACCACTAACCTAACACATTTAACTGTAGCTACAGGTTTTTGGATTGTGATAGCTTGTCTACATATGCCTTTTTCATGCTTATAGAATTCTTCGTATGAAGTTATTTGCTTGGAAAGTCTCAACTATAATGAATCAAATAAGAAATGCTTCGGATAACCAAACCATACCAAATAATTTATTACTGAATTGTTGAAAATGTATCTCTAACTGATTGCTAGTCTCCCGCAGTATCCCAGAAATAGAGATGATAAATAATTTGTTTTTTTAGTTCATAATCATTCTTCTTTAATTAGTTTTCTAAATGTATCTTTGATTTCTGCTCGTATGATCGCTCATCCTCAAAAGCCGTCAGAGTTCAATACTTACCATGACATAGAAGCCGTTTATGAATGCTTGAAGAGAGAGTATGGGATAGCGCAAGAAGATCTTATATTGTATGGCCAATCAGTTGGTAGTGGACCAACGCTGCATTTGGCTGCGCGCCTGCCAAGACTAAGAGGTGTTGTCTTGCACAGTGCAATCTTGTCTGGAATAAGGGTCTTATATCCTGTGAAGATGACATTCTGGTTTGACATATTTAAGGCATGTTTCAAAATTTAATTTATATAAATATGATGCGTCTATTATTATGTTTCTCAACTTTTTGGAATGTTCTTTCTGACTGCTATGATGTTTTGATAAATTCTTTACCTGACTCTTATCACAGAATATTGACAGAATACGACTTGTCAACTGTCCTGTTCTTGTAATACATGTGAGTTTCTATCCATTTTGTAAGTGAGTTTCTTCAATATAAAATCACGAATGTCATGTTATGTAATATCTTGTCTTCTTTTACTGGCTTGACCATCTCATATTTGTAATCATACCATTACATTGATCACACGCTTTTCTTAATATAAAGTAACACAATGGTTTTTTGCGTATGATAAAAATGTTTTATCCAAGTATATTTTGTACTAGGCCTAGGATGCATAGATACGAACACAACAACATTGATACGATACGACGCAGACACAGGGCACGCCAATTATTGAAAATATAAGACACTGACATGAGTTTGACACTATATTATAATATTTATATTTTAAAAATAGTGTATAAAATTGAATAAGTATAATATTAAAAATAATTTATAAATAATAAGTCATTTAACTAGAATTTCTGCCTAAAATGATTAACATTAGGATGTCGAGAGTTGGTCATCAATGTCGTTTATTAGACATCGAGAGAGGAGACGACAATACCGTCGAGAGTCAAACATCGATGGTATGTAATAAATATTGGACGTCAATGTCAAGAGGGTGTCTGTCGTCGATGTTGAGAGGGCATTAGTCGTCAATGTTAAGACGACATCGGACAAAGATGAGCTGTTAAGTTGTGGGTGTAGAAATTGCTAGCGTTGATAATCAATGTCAAGACTATGTCAAACTTTGATGTTGAGATGGATTTGAAATGTCGATATTGTAACAACGCCATACGTCGATGTTGAGATGACATCAGACATTGTTGTGAAACCAAAGCTGTGACCCACCAAAGGGAAATGAAAATGAGAATATTCGATAGTTCGGACAATTGATTTAGTGTTGTGGATATGAAATAAGAAGTTTAGTTTTTATATTTTAAATAAATAAAAATTTTAAATACAAGAAAATATATTTTAAAAAATCATAAAATATTTAAGACATGCATGTCCAATTTGTTTTTAATATTTTTTTAATCGGGCACATTTTTGACGTGTCCGACACGTGTTGGAGGCGTGTCGGATGCGTGTTGTGTCGGACACCGCACAATCTTTGAGAAGAAGTGTCGGTACATCATATTATGTACCATAATTTTGCTGAATATCTAAGGTTACCAGCCGTTTGTGATATTTTGAAACCAATGTCCAGGGGTTAGCATTAATTCTGGCTTTTTGCTTCCTAATCTCCAAAAGTTTGTTGGGACTTGGACATCCATTTCAACACTTTTTTGAATTGAAATCCAATCTGTCTACTCAGGGAAGCATTGAAATGTAGACAAACACAATCGTATGTTGTTTAGCTTGCATAAACATAAAGGATAAAAAGGGATATATTATTATTTGACGATTTGCATCCCACATTTATTTACATATATGGTTTAATTTTGTTGTTATATTTTCTTTCATAATTGAAACCAGTTTATTGATGATATACACCTTTTTAAAAGTAATTTGAAATATTGTCTGTTTCAAATCGATTTTAGCTTGACTTTCTCTTGAAGCTATGCAAATATTCCTCGCTTCCCTCTCAATTTTCACATGTACCTCAAAATGCTAAGTTTCAGCCTCTTATCAACTGAATAGCCAAAACTATTTATTACTCCAAAAAGCTAGCATAAAAATCTAGGATTTAAATTTTAGTCTCAAAAATATCTGGAGGTAAACGAGAGAGATTTTTCATTGTCATAATGCTATGGTGTTTCATTACAAAACTGAATTTGAGGATTTGTTTAATTATGAATTTTGTCTTGTCGTTAGTGTGCATTATTCTCAAATACTTTGATTCATAATCTTTATTTAGATGGCCTAGATATTATGATTCATCAAATGTCCTTTGGTATTGGAATATATTTTTTAAAGAAAGATTACATTATTGGATTTAGATTGTAATTTTTATTATTGTTGGGCTGCGGAAGTAAAACATACAACGAACACAAACAAGAATTAGAAAAAGCAGCGGAAAGAAAGAACATTAGAATTTAATGTGGAAAACCCCAAACTAGAAAAAAATTACGGAACCACACTACCCCAACAAATTCACTATAAAAATTGAGAGAAATAAGTACAAATATCTCTTCTTTCTCACTCTCCTTGTCTCTCTACACTCGTACACCATTCTCACCCTTACACCATTCTATTACAAGAACAAACATAGAGAAAACATATTTAACCACCAAGGGACGCAACCATTAATGAAAATGAGAAAGAAAACTATTAGCCCGTCTCATAGTGCCACGACGCTCAACTTTCTGTCTCCTGTTTGACATCGCTGAGGTTTGGAGCGTTGTAGTGCTCTGCTCTCTGTTTTTTTCCAAGCAAACTGTATAGCGCCACAACGCTTGGGTACATAGCATCTGAACCCAAGCAGGGGAAGGACCCCCTGCAACTCCCCAGAAAACTCAACAAATTGAATTGAGGTTCGAGACAACATACAACCCGATTGATCAAAATAAAAAAAGATTCCGCACGGAACTAACAATTCTTGGATTCATATTGTGATTTTCTTGGACATTGTAGTTGAAACCTGCAATATTTAGTGAAATGAGGATCCTATATGACTAGAAACTTTTTAACCCAAAATTGATTGAACTTTTGAAAATGATCGTCATATTCTAACATCTTCTAACTACATGGAGGATTTGATTTATGTAGAATGGGAGAAGTGTTGAATCACAATCATGGACATTACCTCACACATGAGTAAGATTTATGTAACTTGAAGTTTGAAAAATACTGAAAAAATTCCTCAGATTTGGAGCCTAATCATAATTGAATAGTATTCTGTTAGGCTGAATTTGAAGCCAAGGGGGATGGATTGAATACAATTTATGGAGGTTTGAATTTTTGTTTGATACATAATTTTTAATTTAATATTGAAGGATAATGCTTAATTTGTAGGAAAACAAATGCAACGCAATAGTTCAATAGCAATAGTGACAAACATAAATTCTTCTAAACATGCGTATTTGTTAGGCTTAGGGCATCTCCAACCGAAAAACCCATTTTCCACTCCAAAATGCAAAAAAAATTTAAAATGCAGTAATTCATCTCCAATCAAACTCTATGTCTTTCTCCTCTTTCGCACGCTTCTTTATCTCGCTGCAAGGTAACCATCTTTCTCCTCTTTCGGGCGCTTTTTCAGCAAATCCCATAACAAAAAAAATTGTCGTAGGTAAACAGTGTGACTTAGCAATTGATTGGAGCGAATGTCGAATGGCATACCACCTCATGCAGTTCGGTTGGAGATAGTCTTAATGTATTGTAAAAATTTCTATATTTTTCCTTCTAGTAGTGTTGATTGTTTGATGAAGATAAAGCTAAGGTGATGAAAGATAATTTTGAGTACATCCGACCTTGGAGAGTTTACTAGAGGCAGGGCTGACGATCTACGACCACGATCGCACCGATTTATTTTTGAGTATTATATGTATTTGATTTTATTATTGCATTTTTCATTTGAACCCTCACTTGAGGGAATATCCTCTTTTGAGGTTAATGAATATTATTACAAGAAATTTTGCACTTGTGTGTTTTGGAAGAGCTTCAGAGTTCTTTGAGAGATTGAAGTCTCTAGGTGAGGGCATCACAATACCCACCAACTGTAAGAAGCATCCAGGTTCGTGGTCGACCACCTCTTCCTCCTTCCTCCCCTCCCTCTCCACAAACCGTCGGCCCTATATCCCTCCCTCCCTCTCCCGGCCGAACCCCACCACCACCCCAAACTCGGTCGGCCACCGCATGTCCACCTCCAAACCGCTAGCCATAAGGCCCCTCCTCACCTCTCCAAATCGTCGGCTTCAAGGTTCCCTTCCTCCTCCAAACCACCGGCCCCAACCCTAACCTAAACCTAGCCGCCGGCCTCATTCCCCTTTCCCTTGCCTCCAAAATTCAAATCTCTATTTAGTACTTTCCATTTATTCAAATTTCAATATCTTGAATTAGGAAAGTCATTGATCTCAATTCCCAATCAATTTGAATTTGAAATTATTTCCTAAAATACGATGGTTTATTTAGGAAAGTTACTTAAATCAAGTCTAATTAAATTTCAAATTGGATTTGATTAAAATCAATTATTCCCTATTTAAGATTCTTGATAAGGGAAGCTTTGAATCCCCTTTCCCAATCCCCACTAAACCTAAGCATGCCTCCGGCCCCTCTCCCCCTTCCCTCTCTCTTCTCCACATTAAATTCCTCCCTCTTGGAGTTTCAATCAATTCTCCTAATAAGGAGTGTCTTTCTTTTCCCTCCCCTTACTTGAGATTCAAAATTCAAAACCCTAATTCCCTCCTGCTCAAACCTGAAATTCAATTTCAAATTTTGTGAAAGAACTCATCCTAATCTTGGCCAACCACCTGCTCCTCTCCCCACCGTTGTACTTGGCTTGATTCATCACCTAAGGAAGAAAGGAGAGAAGAAGCAACACTACACCCTCTCCAATACTTTGATAAACTCCTCTATCCATGAATGGCGGATCCAGAATTTGATCACGGATTCGTTTATAACGATCAAGGTCAAGTCGATATCCTCAACTCACCGTTCTTCGACATCAATCTGGAAATTGACCAAACCGTAGAGGAATACGTAAAGAGGATCGTATTTACCCTCGCCGAAGCTATCAACAAAAAACTCTCCTCCGTGAAGTGGCAGATCGTTTCCAAACCTTGATCAAGGTGAATCTTTCCTCCAAATTCTTTTCCTTTCTAAGTCTTAATTTGTGGCATCACAAAAATCATGCAATATTTTCTCCGTTTTACCAATCATTAAAAGAGTTGAGTGAGGGACCCAACTAGTGACTATTCTTATTGTTAATTTAGGGATTTCTATAAAAGCTCCCCCATGCTTGCTAGTCTTGATTAGAATTGATTATTCGTGTTTCTAAACTCTTACATGTAGTTTGGCCTAAGCTTTAATCATCTTTTTAATGTTCTAACTTTTTTGTTTAAGTCACAAGAAGCTAACATAATTATTATTGCCCAAATTCAACAGGCGTGTGATTTTAATATTGCTTAACTTCACATACGTTCTAGTTCTATATCATTTTGGTATCACACCATGGTTGTATTTAGGTGCCTATTAGGAAAACTTTTTCTTATATGTTTAGCATCTAAATCGCATACTGCATGCATTAAATTTATTTTTGCTTGTTAACATAGTAACCTCTTTCACATTTGCATAGTTCTGAGTCACCCTTAGACTTAGGATGGACCAGGCGTGTGATTTTAATATTGCTTAACGTCACATACGTTCTAGTTCTATATCATTTTGGTATCAGACCATGGTTATATTTAGGTGCCTATTAATAAAACTTTTTATTATATTTTTAGCATCTAAATCGCATCCTGCATACATTAAATTTATTTTTGTCTGTTAACATAGTAACCTCTTTCACATTTGCATAGTTCTAAGTCACCCTTAGACTTAGGATGGACCCGGAACAACTTCACAGGACCTTAGATCTATTGGAATCATCTTTTTCATTGTATTTTGGTGAATCATCATTTTCATTGTAGATACCTGTAGCAGTACATCTGTTTATATAGGTTTGAGCTTGGGTAGCTTTGCACGTGTATTAGTATGATGAGGGTGTTTGTTTTACATAAACGGCTGAGATTTATTGTAGCATGTGAGTTGTTGTTGCCTTCTCAAAGGAAATGGTTTTGTGCTCTATCATGCCCGTTCAAACTGTTGTGTTTGGAATGACCATCAGTTTGGACCTTAGCTGATGAAATCTTGGAGTAGTCAAGTATATCTGTTACTAGGTCAACAGTGCTGATGAGAAGAATTTGAATATTGTTGTTGTGTTTGTGATCACGAATGAAGTGGTGGTCTATCTCTATGTGCTTAGTTCTGACATGAAAAACTGGATTATTAATAAGAGCAATAGCAAATGTATTGTCACAGTAGAGATCTTTAGGTTGGACTATTGGAAGCTTGAAGTCATTCAGGAGATGCCAAAGCTAGAGTATGTCGACTTTTGCTGCCGCGAGTGCTCTATATTCAGACTCTGTGGAAGATCGGGCTACCATGTGTTGTTTATTAACACTCCATGAGATAAGTGTATTCCCAAGAAATGAGTAGTATCCAGAGGTGGATTTATGGGATATAGGGTCGCTTGCCCAGTTGGCTTCGGAGAAGGACGTGAGATGCAACTGGCTTTTAGTGATGGGTATGCCGTAGTGGTGGGTGCCTTTGATGTATCAAAGAAGGTGTTTGAGTAGATGGATGTGATGTTGTTGAGGGTTGTGCATATGTTGGTAGAGAATGTTGACTACATATGCAATGTCGGGGCTAGTTAGAGTTAGATACTGTAAAGATCCTATAAGTCTGCGGTACAGGTTGGGATTGGAGAGTAGTGGATCGGTAGGAAGGTTTGTTGGATTTTCGTGAAGGTGGGGTTGGACAATGGGTTGCATTGGGTGAGAGCTGCTTGATTTAGGATGGAGAGAGCATATGTCTGCTGGGAGAGAAAGTATTGTTTGTGTGCAGGTTGATTTGAATGCCATGAAAGTTGCAGGCTAGTCCAAGATGTTTCATAGTGAATGTTTTGCCAAGCTGGTGAATGAGAGTAGATATGGCTGAGGGGTCATTTCCGGTGAGAAGGATGTCATTGACGTAGATAAGTATATTTGAGTGCGATGTTGAGTAAGTTTGAGAAGAGAGGGGTCAGATTTGCTGTGGTAGAAGCCAAGGGTGCTCTATTAATAACACTCATGATGACGATGTGACATGAAGCCTAATTTTAGTTCCTAGGCTGTATCTTTAGCGATACTAACATGTTTTTCTTTGGTTATGTACATGTTAGGTTACTAATGCTCAATATTCTGATGCCAACTGGTTAACTTAGTTGTCATTCTAGCTGTCTCATAGTTTTAAATGATGTCCATGCTCCGGAAAAATTGCAAGAGAATATCTTCTGATCTTTTCATTAGAAGCCTAATTATTTGTGAATGAACCTTAATGTGTTTTCAACATCAGTTTAACTTGTAGTGTTTGTTCATGAAGAAGTAAATTAAAGAAATTCCTACTACCTTTGCATATTAATATCCAATTATCCAAGGCCGAACTTGTAACTTCGTTATCTTCTGATTGTTTACCATAAAGGATCCATTCTATAAAATATACTACAGAGCTGTTAATACTTGACCAATCTTTAACAGGGAACAGCTGATGATATTGTCGATTGGTCTCATGGGAAACGCCTGTGGGAGCTCGCCAAAGAAAAATTTGACCCATTATGGATCAAAGGCGGTGGCCACTGTAATCTGGAAACTTATCCTGAGTACATAAAACATCTGAGGAAATTCATAAACGCAATGGAGAAGCTCTCCATGACAAGGTTGCAGGCAAGGCAAAACAATCAACCTCCCTCAACCATGCCTGAAGCAAAGCATAATAAATGCTTGAGATTTGGCAAGAAGTGAACTTCAGGTTCGTGTGACATATTCTTTCATATGATGTTAGCCTCTCTTCTCGAAGCCTATGGAGCTGAATGATTACTGGCTCACTTGAACTGCACTGAATTGCTGGCAAGACAAGCTCAAGAGAAGTTCAGGTTAACATTTTTAGTCTCCCTGCAAATTTCTGAAATTGATTTATGAAGCTTATTTGATTGCCCATTAATTGAAGATATGGAAACTTTCTTCTGGGGTTGGATTCATGGTTTGCCCAGCTTTAGAGAATAGTAAATGAATTGCCAAAAGTCATGGTTTTTGTACACAAAATCAAGTTCTAAAAAAAAGAAATGTGTATATGTTTGGTTCTCCATTACTTTCACACTCTTGCTTTCAAAATGATTTGAATTTTTTTCTTCTAGTTCTCATGATGATGGCAATTTTTATCTGCTAATCTATATTTTTTTGTTTAGTGCTTAAGGTTGTCAGGAATCAAGGTTGGCACTTGAAGACTGAGTGTGAGGAGAATTTGAGAAGAGAATACAATTTTTTAGGATTATTACTTAATCGGATAAGCAGTGTCGGCCCCTTTAAATAACATAAAATGCTAAACTATTTCAATCTTAGAGGTGTAAACAAGTCAAGTCGAGCTGAGTCACATTCTGTTTAAGCTTGAGCTTGATTAATCTAGTTTGAGCTTAAGTTTATAAGTTTGAGTTAGCTCACAAACTGGCTCATTTATCATATCTAAAAGATATGAATCTTTCATTCTTCAAACAATGATTACAATAACATAATAAAAAGAACAATACATTAAACGAGAAATAGTAAGAAATATTAGGATTTGGTCCTGTTTTATGTTAGTTTTCGGTTGTACTTTCTTTAGGTTCTTTTTTGGTGTAGCCTTAGTATTGTTATTAGTGTCTATAAATAGGGATGTAAAAGGCTATAAAAGGGTGTATCCCTGTGTTAGGATATTGAATGAGGAAAAGTATTCTTGGATGAGTGAGAGGCACCAAAAAGAAGAGAAATCAGAACTAATGTTATTGCTTGGCTTGTTGGCTTACCACTTATTAAATACTATAACACCAATTTATAAACTCTAATGGCAACACCAAAGTTATACATAGACCTGTCAATATTGGATCCGACCCAAAAATTTGACCTGAAAATTTCGGGTTTGGGTTGACCCGAACCCGATGCGGCTCGGGTTCGGGTCCTAAAAACCAACTCGTTTGAAAAATCGGGTCGGGTTCGGGTTGACCCGGGAACCTGGGAATAACCCGAAATGACCTGAAATGCACACAAACCCGTCTGCCCGGAATGACCCTGCCAGCTTCCCGACTGCCCCGGCTGCCCTGCGCTCACGTGCCCGCCTGCCCGGACTTATACAAGAACCTAAAAAAATATAATTGAAAAATACAAACATAAATTTGGACCAATATCCCAACACCCTGATTGAACATATCAATAAAGATTTTTGTTCCTCACCCTCTCCATTTTCTCTCCCTCTCTCTCTCAATCCAAGAAGAGCAAGCTCTCAAGATTTTTCATAACAAAAAATCACTTGAAATAAATATATTATAATTTTGAAATATTTTTAATAATTTTATACTAATTTTATTAAATTTATATATATTTTTAATGTATCTACTATCAATATTTTTTACACGAATTGATTAACAAGCTGAAGAGTCAAGCCGCATGTAGTTTAAATTTGACTTATTAATTCCTCATGTTATTTATTGAATCAAGCCCGAACTAATTACCAAGGAAGCTAAATGGCCTCCTAATGCTGGTTGTATTTCTACTAATCTAATTTTGAAGGGAGCTAAATGCAAATAGCAAAAAATTCATAATATTTAAATAGTTAGAGCTAATACAACTAATGAAAATGGTTTTGAGAGAAATAAGAATTTAAATGAAAAATATATATATTATTATTTCATAAGCTAAATAAATTAATAAAAGTTTTAATAAATGAGGGCATTATAGCGCTGCTTTTTAAATATGAACTACTTTAAAGGTGAGGCTTTGAATGACTGAAGGAATTAATAAATTCAGGTGAAAAGATTTTGGAATTTGAAGTTGCCAATGTAAAAGCTTTGCGTGTGCACACAGCACTTCAAACTTCAATGGCTTTTTTTTTTTAATTTTAATTAAGTGGACAGCACTTTCTGCTAATTAGCTACCTAAAACATAGTTAGCAAATCATAATTAGTATTATAGGGCTTAATTAGAGTGATTAACACGTCTCTGACACATTAATGCATTAGATTAATCATACAAAGCTGTGAAAGCTGGTGGCATTAAAGCAACCATTTGAAGTCAAGGCATAAGGCAATTTTTTTATTCACAGATATTAAGGGCTTGTTTGATTTAGGGCATTTTATGCATATTATATATATTTTTAAAAAATTTTGACGTTGGATTGAAAAAGAAATTTAGAGAAAATATTTTTTTGTTAAGTGGAAACTCATATATAATCTTTAGATTTCAAAATAGAGAAAAAATTGTTAAGACATTTGTATTTAAGCTGTACAAGATCATGATCATCTATAATTTTTAAAAATTTTAATGTTTGAATTTTGTTTGAAAAAGAAATTTAGAGAAAATTTTTATGTGCATTGCCACCCGCAGTCGGCTATTGCCAATACCACTTGTTTAGGCCTGGCCAACGCGCAGTCGTTGGTGCCACCACTATAGATCCCCGCAACTACTAGGTCTCTTTTATTCATGGTCATCGCTACCAGTCATCATCATCGTAGTTTGCCAACAACTATCTGTCGTTGGATGCAATATTTACCATCATCATAGGGCTTCACATATAATTTATTTTACTTTAACATATATAGTTTTACGTCAGTAATACAACTCTAAAATATTTCAAACACATTATATTGAATTTCATTTTCAGCCAACCAAACGATCCTAATCTAATTAACTCGCTCAAAATTTGATATAAATCAATTAAAATTTTACATATATTTTATATAAATATAATTCAGTTTTTTATTTTTATATTAAAATTTAATTTATATACATATATAAATATCATTAATTGTTATGTGCTTGTAAATCATGTGGTTTTTTATTGTCTTCACTATATAAAATGGCGTCCACCTATTCAGTGAGAGAAACTAAACCATCAATTAGGGGTGTCAATTTTTGACACAACCCGAATCCGATCCAAAAAATTTGGGTTCGGATCAATCCGGATCCAAAATGGGTCGAGTTTGGGTTCAACAAATCAACCTGTTTTAAAAATCGGCTCGGGTTTGGGTTGACCCAGCAACCCGAAATTGACACGAAAACTCATATTTGACCTGAAAACCTGATATTGACCCATTTTTTACCCGAAAATCAAATATTGACCATATTTTTTTATCTGAAAACTAGCAATTTTAGGTCAACCCTGGGTCATTCGTGTCGGGTCGGGTTGACACGGACCTGAATCGGGTCAGGTTCGGGTCCAAAAACCTGACCCGTTTTTAAAACCGGGTCGAGTTTGGGTTGACCCGAATAGTGCCTACCCGTTGAACCGAATTGACACCCCTACCAGCAATTATTGCCTTATTGGACATATGTTTATTTTTCAAAAAAAAAAAAAAAATCGAAATAGCATTCATTATTCATTATTAATAAACAGAATACAAATAGTTATCTTTCTCCTAACTAATATTTTGGTCTGTTGGTTAGGAGCTTTGGCTACTAATCAAAAGATCTTGAGTTTGAATCTTGCATATATGATCTATGTGTGTATTTGTCTTATTGGCCTAAATATTTCAAAAAAGGGTGTCACTAGCATTGCTAGATTTAACGCTATAATAAGATTTACTATTGGATAGCCCCTTACATTAGGTGGGCAATTAGAGGCATAAACGAATCGAGTCGAGTTGAGTATATACTTAATCAATTTAAGCTTGTTTAGTTTTTGTTGAGCTTGAGCTCAACCCTAAAAAAAAATATAGGCTCAAGCTCAGCTCAATTGTTCAATTGTTGAGCTCGATTTCTTAGGTTTAAATAAATCTTTCAAAAATTTATGTAATTTTTATTTCTAATATAGAATTAATTTACAATATTAAATATATTATATAGTGCTAATTTTAATTAATTTTTAAATATATTTTCAGTTAATTGAGCGGCTCAACCAAATTTCAATCAGAGTCAAGTTGAGCTCGAGCTAGAACTCGTGGCTCAATATGCTTGGCTCCTGAGCTCGTTAACAAGTCGAGCTCGAACTAACTTGGCTCACTTACACCCCCTATGGACAACACCATCCGAAGGCATTAATGAGCAGAAGATTCGAGTTCAAATGAGCCCTGATTGCAAAGAACAGACCACCACCAACAAATCATTGCAATTGGATCATTGTCTTCGGATCACCATTGTCAGACTACTGTAGTCCATCCACTGCCATCAAGGGATAGTGAGCTTGCAACAAGGCACCTCTCATTCACTCGTCCTCTCTTCTTTGATCAACCGGTTAGAAAAATAATTATTATGTACAACTTGAACTTGAATAATACTATAAATATTCGAATCGATATCACGCTCGAGCTCATAAAATTCAAACTCAATTTTGATAAATAAGCCCAAATTTCAGCAAATTCTTACTCGACTTAACCCATTTACCACCCTAAATCAGACGAAATTATTACGTGCAGTCATTAGATGTCATCCGGAGGCCAATAAGGATCAGAGCCCTACATGGGGTCCTGGTTGGGTACCCATTGGGTACCCACTTTGCCCACCCACACCCACCTATGGTGACTTTCCGGATGTCATACCCACCCACACCCACCCACTTTCCAAGCTTATTGAATGCAATCTGCCATAGAATAATGGCCTTGAGGTTTTTTGCCATTTTCTCTGACTGCAAACTTTCAAGCCACATATCAAAATTTATCATGGTCGTGACGCGGTTCAGTGTTGCGCACTGTGTAGTAAGGATTATTATAATATACTGCATGTATATGATGATTAGTAATGTAAATTGGTTATCCTCTGATGTTGAGTATCCACCCATACCCACCCACGAGGCTATGGGCGTACCCATACCCACCCATGCCCATTGGGTATGGGTGGGTACGTGGGTGGGTGTGGGTATGGGTACCAAATGCAGGGCTCTGATAAGGATACAACATTTCACCAATTTACTATGTACCATTATTATGTACCGTCGTATATCGAGTGATGTGACACGTTCTGATTTACGTCCGAACAATCCGGATACTGAACATAATAATTTCTCCTAAATAAGAGGGCCTTTTACTTTGATGCGCAAATATGAACATACAACTTGTAACTGATGCCGTTGGAGGTTCAAATCATTCTGCGGCTGACAATGGTTTGAAATATTTAAAAGGTTGTTGACTTTACAAAACCATATCTACCACTAATAATAACAATAATACTAATAATCAGAAAAGTAGGCCAAAACATTATTGCGATGGGCAATGAAGAGAAAGAATTATATTATTTTTTTCAATTAAGACTTAATTAGAGATGGCGTTCTTATTACTTTATTTTTCATGTTCAAATCATTATTTTTATTTGATCACTATCTTTTCATTACTTCTAAAAAATATTTATATTAAAAATTTACTTTCTACACTAGCTTTAAAATTTTTCTTTATCTACAACATTTTTATAGAACAATAAAAAAGTTGACCAAAATAAATATTAAAATTTTGTACTAAAAAACTGCTTTAAGAAATAGTAAGAGAGCAGCCCCAAACGAATCCTAAGTCTCATAAAATGATGGTCATAATAAGTAATATTGCTTATATTTTAATACAATATTTAGCACTTGGATCAAAAGTCTTGCATTGAGATTAAAAATAATTAATATCATTATAGCTAACAATTTTTTATATCAAATAATTTTGGCATATATATACATAGGAGTGCTTTCCATTGAATGGATAATTAAGAGAGCCATTTGACTATAAATTATATAAAAATATTAGTTTATCTCTTGAATAATTCTTTATAATATTTGAAAAAAAAAAAGAATAATTAGATGTGCAAAATTTTTTATTAGCCAAAGACTTATAAAAAAGAAAAAAAAAATTTATTAGAATATTCTGATATAATTTTTATTGAATTAGTTTTAAAATTATTAAATTTTTTTTTAGATTAATATTATATATAAATAATTTATGTTATATTCATGTAACAAATTTACCTCTTTGTAGCAAAAAAAAAAAGTAACTCTGTGTCTTTCTAAATTGTTGAAGTACTTAAGACAACAATTGCAAAAATATTTTTGTTACTAGAGACCAATCTCCATTGCAATGCTTAGATTGCTCTTCCTATCGTTCCTTCTCTATGTTGTGGATGACTGCTTTGATGTAAGAAAATAATATCTCACAAATCTCTTACCTTTAACAATATGCTCCATAGATGCTTAATGGACATAAGAAGTATGAATCAATGACAAGTAAATGTTACAAATTGGTATATAATCCTCCATTAATTTATGGATCATCTCAAGTTTTTTGTATTAGTAATGTTGTGTGCTAGATAATTTATGGTGATAAAGAGAGAGCTTTCTGTCTTAGTTTTATATGGTTATTCAGTACATATATAAAAAGAGAATGATATAAAAAATATTAGAGTTTTTATACTCGAAACCCATAAAGAAAAAAACTATTGGAATACACGGTGTACTTTAAGTAATAGAAGTCCATTCTTTATCACAGCTTGAGAAGACTTGATTACAAAGTTGGGATCATTTGCTTGGCCTCCTATAATTATAATAGAGATTGTGAAGAATTAGTTGAGGGATGATTATGATAATTGAATATTTTAGTCTGCTAACAGATGTCGAGGGATGATAGATGTCAGACGATGATAGTTGAATAATGATGGTTAGACTTGATTACAAAGTAGGGAGCATTTGCTTGACCTTCTAATATATCAGATGTATTGATCGACCACTCAGTCTCTGTTGCAACCAGCAGCAGCCTTCCATCTCAACCGTTCATAAACAACTACTTCACCTCCTTGCCACCATTTGATGATAAGCATGATTCACTTTATGCTATTGTAAGTCTTTATATATGGTTGTACTTCTCTACAGTATAGAATACATACATAAAGTAATCTTCTTCCTTGTTCATCTCTCTAGTATTCTTCTCTGTTCTATAGTATAACAATATTAATTGCTTATACTCTATGGTGTAAGTCTTCTTTCATGGTATCAGAACTTTTGTTGCTTCACGGCTTTCTTTAACATCCATGTTCTCAAGCTCAGCAAATGTCAGACACAAACTCGGCAAACTCTGCTCCCTCTAAAACTAAGAATCCTTCTCAGAATGATAGCACTTCACTTCAAATACCATCTCAACTAAAGTTTTTAATGAATAATATGAGAAGTATTATTTATACTCATCTTACAACTTAGAATCATCCCACTTGGCATTCTCAAGTCCTCAAAGTCTTCATTGTCAATGGCTTTCTCGATTTTTTTAATGGTTATTCTCATTGCCCCACTAAATATACCCTTACAACCAACAATTTGTTGTCTCCAAATCCAAACAACAACCAATGGATGTTTATAGATCAAAATCTAGTCGCTGCACTCTACTCAGTCATATATGCACCACTTGTCCCCTATATTCTCAACCTTACTACCTGTAATATCAAAATCTGCTCCAGTATCGTCCAGGACGATCTGGGATCGTCCTGGGACGATCAGTGAAAATTCAGCTCCAGATTTTGCCCAGTTTTGCTCCAGGTGATTTTCTGCATGCATCGGCCAGGCCGATTGGAGACATCGGCCAGGCCGATCGGCACTGTAGAAAATATCGTCCCTGCAATAGCCCTGAAGGGAGACCAGGCCGATCTTTTTGGTCAGATCGTCCCGGGACGATGCTGCGATCGGCCGGGCCGATCTGTGTAGTATAAGGCTGATTTCAGTCGTTTTGAAGAGAGAGAAAAATCAGAAATTAAAAATTAAATATCTGAGGAGAGAGAAAGTCGTGGGATTTTGGAGAAAAGTGGATTTTCGGACGACGCGGAGCCGTTTTCGATCGAAGTGACTGTTGAGGAATTTGCTGTGCTCGAGGTAATGCACATTCTACCTTTCTCAATTTTCAGTTCCGTCGTGTTTGGCGGTATATTCTGTCCGGGTTTTGTTTCCGTTAGCGAATTTCGTCCGTATCTTTTGATCGGTTCAGTTTTTACCGCGTAACTTTCTGTATATCGTTGCCGTGCCGGGTGTGCACGTTTTGACTATATTTTGAAGATTTTCGTCCGGGTATTTTTGATTCGACTGTGTTTTTAGTCGACCGGATTTTTCTGTGAAATTGGAATTTATCTGTGCAGTAGAATAAAGGTTTTGAAATGTTGATATCTGTATTCTGTGCGAATTCGGTAAATTTTCTTTGCAGGAATTTTTGTGTAAATTCCGTATACTGCCGTTGTGCTGCCCGATTTTTGTGTAATTTCTGAATTGTCCGGATTTCTTCTGAATTGAAATGCTATGTGTATAAGCTATAAAAAGGGAGCTATAAGGGGCCTGGATCCTATGAGATTCAGTTAGTGAAACGGGAAATTTAGAAGAGCTCAAGTTGGAGAAATATCTGTTATATTCCGGATCCGTGAATTCTATTATTCAGGTGCCGTGAGCACATTTAGCTTAGCTATTAATTATTCAGCGAATTTCAGGTGCCGTGAGCACAAGGGAGACATAAGGGTTAGAATCCGCAGTGATTCTGTTTAGTTTAGTTTAGCTATTAATTACTCAGCTATTATTCTGGTGTCGGGGGCACACTTAACTATATTAAATATCTGATATCTGATCTGATATGTGATTCTGATACGATTTGGTTCCGTTTCGATATGATCTGTATAATTCTGACTCTGCTGAGTTTATTCTGTTCTGTGATCTGATCTGTACGATTCTATTTCTGCTTTGATATCTGTCCGTATAAGTTCTGATTTCCGATTCTGTTCCGACTTCTGATCTGATTTCTGTCTGATAAGTTTGGTTTTGTTTTCTGAGGATTTAGATTGGTGGTTTGTTGCTTTGCTGAGCTGTTGAGCTCACCCTTGCTTTCTGATGGTTTTCAGGTTCTGGGAAGGGCAAGGAAGTCCAGGATTAGATTTCAGAGTCTGATCAGATTAGGTACTTTTGTACTTTTGATTTTTGTACAGTCATGGCTTTCCTGTTCTGTCTTTCTTTCTGTTGAAAGCCATGTATTGTTCTGTAGATGATTATTTTGAGGAAATGAAAAGATAGATGTTTTGTTCCGCTGCATTTGATGTTTTTAGTAGCTCTGTTGTTCTGTGCGCTTCTGTTGAGTTAAGAATTTGGAAGATCAGTTCAGTAACCTAATCCAAAGCCAGATCCTGGTTAGCTATCCTCCGTCGCGATCCGGCGCGGGCGGGATCCGTCTCGTCTCGGGCCGGGTCGTGACAAACTTTTTGGTATCAGAGCACTGGTTTTGGAAACAGGTTGGATTGTAAAACAGAGCTCTAGGAAGCGATCAGTGAGTCTGTCTGGGAGGTAGTTTTGGGTCGTTTGGCTTTTTATTGTGTTATTTTGTGTTGTTTTGTGATAGTTTTCCGGATTTTCTGGATTTTTCTGTATGGATCAGCCAGACCCAGACATGACAGACGGTCAGAGTGACGATCAGGCAGCACTAGTGGGGAGTACAGCCCCAGTGGTCGGTGCTGATACGCTTTCACAGTTTGCTTCACTTGTTGCTCAGATGATGAGCGAGACTCAGAGCAGAGCTTCGACTGTTAGATCTGAGGACATTGATCGACACCTGCAGTTATTTCTGAGGTTGAAACCTCCGAGGTTTGAGGGCGCTGTTGAGCCCAGAGCAGCCGAGGAGTGGCTGAGGAGATTGGAGAAGACTTTTGACGGGATGCAGTGTCCTGCAGACAGGAAAGTTCCGTTAGCTGTTTTTCTGTTGGACGGAGAGGCTGAGCACTGGTGGGATGGCCAGCAAGCAGCCAGATTTCAGGGCAGATTGAACTCTTTGATCACTTGGGAGGAGTTCACTGAGGTATTCAGAGACTGGTTTGTTCCCCCTTCTGCACGACAGCAGATGCAGGAGAGTTTTCTGAGGCTTGTTCAGGGGAGCAAGACGGTGATGCAGTACGAGGCTGAGTTTACTGCATTAGCCAGGTACGCTCCGCAGCTGGTTAGCACGTCTGCTGAGAGGTGCTACAGATTTCTGAGGGGATTGCGAGATACTTTGAGGCAGCCCCTGATACCGTTCCGGATTACTGATTTCTCTGAGCTTGTAGAGCGAGCTCGTCTGATTGAGAATGACATGACGGCTACTCAGCAGCGGTGGACTGCGAGTAGGAAGAGGTTTGGAGGAGATACATCTGGCAGTGGTTCCTCTGGGAAGAGGAGATTTGTTCCTGGATCTGGATCTGGAGATTCCAGGAAGAGCGGAGGATCGTCTGGTACTGCTACCAGTACGACTAGTTCTGGATCTGTCAGTACGGCACCTGTGTGCCAGAGTTGTGGACGGCGACACCATGGCCAGTGCTACAGGATAGCTGGTCTTTGTTTCAGATGTGGTCAGCCGGGACATCGGATTGCAGAATGTCCGCAGATGGGATTTGATCAGCGTTCTGAGTTCCGATCTGAGGGCTTTGTCAGACCTGTTGGTTCAGCAGCAGGAAGACCGAGGACTGTTCCTCCACGCCCTGAGGGATTTGCTGGTAGAGGTGGTGGTTCTAGTTCTGCACCACGGAGACCACCTACGATTCAGAGGGAGCAGAGTAGTTCTGTTGCTTCAGCTCCTGTTCCAGTTCAGCCACGAGTTTACAGTTTGAGTCAGCAGGAGGCTCGTGATGCTCCGGATGTTGTGACAGGTACGGTTTACATTTCTGATCAGCCCTGTCGTGTTTTGTTTGACTCTGGAGCGAGTCATTCTTTTCTGTCCGAGCATTGTTTTGAGATTTTACATTTGGATTCGATGGTTTTACCGGTTTCTTTGTCTGTGATTTTACCGGCTGGGAATCCATTGATTGCTCGACAGTTTTGTTTGTGTGAGATCGAGATTTCTGGCAAGAAGTGGAAATCGAGTTTGATTCGATTGCCGATTTCTTCGTATGATGTGATTCTGGGCATGGATTGGCTGAGTCAGTATGAGGCCCAGATTGACTGTCTGAAGAAGCAAGTGAGTTTGCTTGTGGCTGGAGAGAGAGTTGTATTTCAGGGATTACGAGGTGTTCTCTCCAGTCTGGTTTCTGCGTTGGAGGTAAGCAGGATGTGGAAGAAAGGATGCCCAGTATTTTTGGCTTCGGTGCGGGATCTGAACCTAGAGGTTGGTTCTGTTTCTGAGATCCCTGTGGTACGGGAGTTTGCTGATGTTTTTCCTGAGGAGTTGGTTGGTTTACCTCCGGATAGAGATGTGGAGTTCTCTATCGATGTTTTTCCGGGTACCGCTCCGATATCGAAAGCTCCGTACAGGATGGCACCGAAAGAACTTTCTGAGTTGAAAGTTCAGCTTCAGGAGTTGGTTGACAGAGGGTTTGTACGTCCTAGTGTTTCGCCCTGGGGAGCACCTGTTTTATTTGTGAAGAAGAAGGACGGTACACTCCGTATGTGTATTGATTACAGAGATTTGAACAAGGTCACGATCAAGAACAAGTATCCTTTGCCTCGGATAGACGACTTGTTTGATCAGCTTTCCGGATCTTCGGTATTTTCGAAGATTGATTTGAGATCCGGATACTATCAGGTGAAGGTGAAGGAAACTGATGTGGTGAAGACTGCTTTCAGTACTCGGTACGGGCACTACGAGTTTTTGGTTATGCCTTTTGGGGTAACCAATGCGCCTGCGATTTTCATGGATCTGATGAACCGAGTATTCAGGGAGTATTTGGATCAGTTTGTGATCGTCTTTATTGACGATATTCTGGTATATTCTGCATCTGAGGATGAGCATGCCAGACATTTGAGGATTGTGTTGGAGACTTTGAGGAGACATCAGCTATATGCCAAGTTCTCCAAGTGTGAATTCTGGCTGAAGAGTATTTCATTTCTGGGGCATGTGATTAGCGGAGAAGGCATTTCTGTAGATCCCCAGAAGATTCAGGCTGTTGCTGATTGGCCAAGGCCGACTACGGTATTTGAGGTACGTAGTTTCTTGGGCATGGCCGGGTATTATAGGAAGTTTGTGAAAGGATTTTCACAGATTTCGACTCCTCTGACGAGACTGACTCAGAAGTCAGTACCTTTTGTTTGGACACCGGAGTGTGAAGCTAGTTTTCAGAGATTGAAGGATTGTCTGACTTCAGCTCCAGTGTTGGCACTTCCGTCAGGTACGGAGGGTTTTCAGGTGTTCAGTGATGCTTCACTGAAAGGATTGGGTTGTGTTCTGATGCAGCATGGTCAGGTAATTGCTTATGCTTCGAGACAGTTAAAACCACATGAGAAGAATTACCCGACGCATGATCTGGAGTTAGCTGCAGTTGTTTTTGCTTTGAAGATTTGGCGTCATTACCTGTATGGCGTCAGATGTGAGATCTTTACTGATCATAAGAGCCTGAAGTATATTTTTACTCAGAAGGATCTGAATCTGAGACAGAGGAGGTGGCTCGAGTTGATCAAGGACTACGATTTGACTATTCAGTATCAGCCTGGGAAGGCGAATGTGGTAGCGGACGCTCTGAGCAGGAAGTCTTCTGGATTCTCAGGTATTCAGCTTACCTGTGATGACTTTCTGATTCGTGATTTGGAGAGATTGCAGTTGGAGGTGGTTTCCTCCAGTGATTTGGAGTTGGCTCAGATGAGTATTCAGTCTTCTTTGGAAGCACAGATTCAAGAAGCCCAGAAGTCAGATTCTGATTATTCGAAGTTGATAGCTCAGATTGGATCTGGTAAGACTCCTGAACTTCGAATTTCTGATTCTGGTGTTATTTTCTGTAAGAACAGGTTGTGGGTACCTGTGTCTGGAGACTTGAGGCAGGAGATTCTGTACGAATCTCATCATTCTGGCTACACTGTTCATCCAGGCAGTGGTAAGATGTACGCTGACATGAAGCTTTTGTTTTGGTGGCTTGGGATGAAGAAGGATGTGGCAGAGTTTGTGTCGAGATGCGAAGCCTGTCAGTTGGTGAAGGCAGAGCATCAGCGACCAGGTGGACTGTTGCAGTCGTTGCCTATCCCTGAGTGGAAATGGGAGGAGGTAACGATGGATTTTGCGATGGGTTTTCCTCGATCTAGACAAGGACATGATGCCATTTGGGTGGTTGTAGATCGATTGACCAAGTCAGCCCATTTTCTTCCGATCAGACAGACGGATTCAGTTGATCGCTTGGCACAGATTTATGTGAAGGAGATAGTCAGATTGCACGGTGTGCCTCGTGTGATCGTATCTGATCGAGATGGACGTTTTACTTCCAGACTTTGGAAAGGCATTCAGCAAGGCTTGGGTACGAAACTGCATTTCAGTACAGCCTTTCATCCTCAGACCGACGGACAGTCTGAGAGGACGATTCAGGTACTGGAAGATCTGTTGAGGCTTTGTGTTCTGGACTTTAGCGGAAGTTGGGAGGATCATATTCCGTTGATTGAATTTGCCTATAACAACAGTTTTCAGTCCAGTATCGGTATGGCACCGTACGAGGCACTGTATGGCAGGAAGTGTCGTACTCCTTTGACTCCGACCTCCTTCGGAGATAGACAGGCTTTGGGGGCCACTTTTGCTGATGAAACTGCTCAGAAGATCAATTTGATAAGAGAAAGATTGAAAGCCGCTCAAGATCGACAGCAGAAGTATTACAATCAGAAGCACAGATTTGTCGAATTTCAGGTCGGTGACTTTGTGTACGTCAAAGTCAGCCCGATGAAAGGTGTGAGCAGATTTGGTCAAGTAAGCAAGCTTAGTCCAAGGTATGTTGGACCTTTTGAAGTTTTGGAAAGAATTGGAAAAGCTGCTTATAAGTTATTGCTTTCTGAATCTATGCCTGATGTGCATAATGTGTTTCACGTATCCACTCTGAGGAAGTGGGTTTCAGACTCTGGGAAGAAGTTGTCAGCTGATGAGGTGGAGATTCAGGAGAATCTGGCGTACAAGGAAGAGCCAGAGCTTATTTTGGCGTACGACGTCCGAAAGTTAAGGAATAAAGAGATTCCGATGGTTAAAGTCCAGTGGAAGCACCGGACTGCACGGGAAGCAACTTGGGAGAAGGAGTCTGATATGAGACGGTCGTACCCGTACTTGTTTTGACTGAGTTTGGACTGGATAATGTCGAGGACGACATTTTTTCTGAGTTGGGGAGATTGTAATATCAAAATCTGCTCCAGTATCGTCCAGGACGATCTGGGATCGTCCTGGGACGATCAGTGAAAATTCAGCTCCAGATTTTGCCCAGTTTTGCTCCAGGTGATTTTCTGCATGCATCGGCCAGGCCGATTGGAGACATCGGCCAGGCCGATCGGCACTGTAGAAAATATCGTCCCTGCAATAGCCCTGAAGGGAGACCAGGCCGATCTTTTTGGTCAGATCGTCCCGGGACGATGCTGCGATCGGCCGGGCCGATCTGTGTAGTATAAGGCTGATTTCAGTCGTTTTGAAGAGAGAGAAAAATCAGAAATTAAAAATTAAATATCTGAGGAGAGAGAAAGTCGTGGGATTTTGGAGAAAAGTGGATTTTCGGACGACGCGGAGCCGTTTTCGATCGAAGTGACTGTTGAGGAATTTGCTGTGCTCGAGGTAAGGCACATTCTACCTTTCTCAATTTTCAGTTCCGTCGTGTTTGGCGGTATATTCTGTCCGGGTTTTGTTTCCGTTAGCGAATTTCGTCCGTATCTTTTGATCGGTTCAGTTTTTACCGCGTAACTTTCTGTATATCGTTGCCGTGCCGGGTGTGCACGTTTTGACTATATTTTGAAGATTTTCGTCCGGGTATTTTTGATTCGACTGTGTTTTTAGTCGACCGGATTTTTCTGTGAAATTGGAATTTATCTGTGCAGTAGAATAAAGGTTTTGAAATGTTGATATCTGTATTCTGTGCGAATTCGGTAAATTTTCTTTGCAGGAATTTTTGTGTAAATTCCGTATACTGCCGTTGTGCTGCCCGATTTTTTGTGTAATTTCTGAATTGTCCGGATTTCTTCTGAATTGAAATGCTATGTGTATAAGCTATAAAAAGGGAGCTATAAGGGGCCTGGATCCTATGAGATTCAGTTAGTGAAACGGGAAATTTAGAAGAGCTCAAGTTGGAGAAATATCTGTTATATTCCGGATCCGTGAATTCTATTATTCAGGTGCCGTGAGCACATTTAGCTTAGCTATTAATTATTCAGCGAATTTCAGGTGCCGTGAGCACAAGGGAGACATAAGGGTTAGAATCCGCAGTGATTCTGTTTAGTTTAGTTTAGCTATTAATTACTCAGCTATTATTCTGGTGTCGGGGGCACACTTAACTATATTAAATATCTGATATCTGATCTGATATGTGATTCTGATACGATTTGGTTCCGTTTCGATATGATCTGTATAATTCTGACTCTGCTGAGTTTATTCTGTTCTGTGATCTGATCTGTACGATTCTATTTCTGCTTTGATATCTGTCCGTATAAGTTCTGATTTCCGATTCTGTTCCGACTTCTGATCTGATTTCTGTCTGATAAGTTTGGTTTTGTTTTCTGAGGATTTAGATTGGTGGTTTGTTGCTTTGCTGAGCTGTTGAGCTCACCCTTGCTTTCTGATGGTTTTCAGGTTCTGGGAAGGGCAAGGAAGTCCAGGATTAGATTTCAGAGTCTGATCAGATTAGGTACTTTTGTACTTTTGATTTTTGTACAGTCATGGCTTTCCTGTTCTGTCTTTCTTTCTGTTGAAAGCCATGTATTGTTCTGTAGATGATTATTTTGAGGAAATGAAAAGATAGATGTTTTGTTCCGCTGCATTTGATGTTTTTAGTAGCTCTGTTGTTCTGTGCGCTTCTGTTGAGTTAAGAATTTGGAAGATCAGTTCAGTAACCTAATCCAAAGCCAGATCCTGGTTAGCTATTTTCTCCGTCGCGATCCGGCGCGGGCGGGATCCGTCTCGTCTCGGGTCGGGTCGTGACACTACCTTTCATGATATTTGGACTACTATTGAGAAAAGACTTCAATCAACAAATTTATCTTGGATTCTTCAACTCAATAATGAGTTGCATCATCTAACAATGAAGGACATGAGTATGACTTAATACTTATCCGTCATCAAATCCAAAGTGGATGTCATCACTAATGCAGGCAGCTCTCAAAACAATGAAGATATCATCTTATACACACTAAATGGTCTACCATCCACTTACAATGCATTCAAAACTGTAATTTGCACCAACTTACAACCGCTTAGTTTTGATGATTTATACTCATTGTTGTGCATCAAAGAGATTAACATCATAACTATTACTCTCCATAAAACTCATCTCACTAAGTACCCAGAACAACAAATTGCCCTCACTGCTTATCGAGGACGAAGAATAGGCAGAATTCTATCCAATTTCTGAGGTTGCACTGCTTCACATGGAGGATGAACTACAGGAGGTCGTTGACCTTGACCTAAAAACCCATCTGCTGAGTGTCATATATGTTTCAAACATGGGGCATTTATCTACTACATGCTAGTACCGCTTGGATTAATCCTATCAACCTCCAGCACAGAATGCCACTTCTATTACAACCACATCACCACCCCCTCCACTGACTGGATTTTGGACACCAGAGCTTCCAACCGCGCCAAATTTTCATCAGCTTCAAACTCCACACTCATATAGTGGTAACCAACAAGTGTCTGTAGACATTGGTCATTCCTTACCCATTCTTACCTTTGGATAGGGTCTCCTTCCCACTCCTTTGAGTAAGTTACTGCTCAAACCTCTCTTCTATGCCCTTGTCTCTTCAAAACAGCTAACTACTAATTATAATTATTCTACCATGTTCACTTCAAATGGATATAAAATTAGGATTTGAAGTGCAATCATCTTCTCCTCCATGTTCTATGTCTAATGGGTTATACCTTGTCACCACATCTCATGCATTACTAAAATCATCTACAACCCTTGTCACGACATCCATAACTTCATATATTTGGCACAAGTGACTTGGTCATCCACGTTCTACTATTTTAGCAAAACTTATACTTAGTCATCCGTAGATGAAGTCTATTTTCCTTTAACTTGTAGTTCATGTTCTCAAGCAAAGTGTCATATGACTAGTTTTCGTTTATATGCATCATTTACTTCCAAACCTCTTCAACTTATCCATTCTAATGTATGGGGTCCTGCCCCAATTTCATCTTTTAATGGATTTCATTATTATGTTCTCTTTGTGGATGATTTTTCAAGATACTCATGGATATATCCTATGCTACATAAATCAGAAACCTTCATCAAATTTCAACAATTTAAATAACTAGTGGAAAAACAATTTGTTACACACATAATAAGTCTTTGCACTGATTGTGAACTTGAGTTTGTCTACAACAACTTTAAAACCTTTCTCACTAAAAATGGATTTTTTCATCAAGTTAGTTGCCCTTACACCCCTTAACAAAATGACATTGTAGAACGAAAACATCAGCATATCGGTGAAACTAACATAACTCTATTGCTTGATGTATGGGTCTATGCTGCCTTAACCTCATTTTATCTAATAAATCACATGCCCTCTATCACAACTAAACACCCCTCTCCCGATGAAATACTACATAACAAATCACCTCCCTATCGGCATCTTAAAGTTTTAGATGTCAATGATATCCCCTTCTACCATCTCACTCTAAAAATAAACTAGTTCTGTCTGCATCCAAGTCTGTGTTTCTTAGTTATGCTAAATTTCCAAAGGGCTACTATTGTTATAGTCCTATTTCAGGTAAAGTAATCACCTTCATCAATGTGATCTTTCATGAACACATATTTCCCTTTCAAACTACTTCAACTGTGTCACTTATGCCCTCCCCAACCACTCCTTCCACACAAGAGTATTCCACACCCCACACCCCCCCCCCCCCCCCCCACCCCGCCCCACACACACACAGACACATTCTTGTTTTAATATCTAATACTTTCTCTCATAATTTCCCTAAACTTCCACTTCACATGTCTCTCCAATCCACTCATTCATCCAACCTTCCTTCCCCAATCCCAATCCCTGAAGCCAATCACCAGTCACCAAAAATTTATACTACATCATCTCCCTCTAATTCCCCTCTTGCTCCTATTTCCCATCATCCTATGATTACCCATCACAAATCAGGCCATCTTAAGCCTCATCAGATCTTTACACTCCTCCACACTTGATCCCACTTGTTATTCCACAGCTATTAAATATCCTCATTGGCGACAAGCTATGTTAGCCAAATTTTAGGCTCTACAAACTCAAGGGACATGGGATTTGGTTCCTCCATATGATCAAATTATACTTGGTTGTAAATGATTGTTTAAGACCAAATATCATCATGATGGATCTATAGAACACTATTAGGCTCGCCTTGTAGCTCGTGGATATCAACAAGAGTATGGGTTGGACTTTACCGAGACATTTAGTCCTATAGCCAAAATACAAACTATTCGGGTGTTCATTCTTTTATCTCAACTAATGCGTCCTGATTTATCCTATGCTGTCAACCGTGTGTGCCAACATATGCACTACCTTACTAATCAGCATTTCTCGATTATCAAATGCATCCTTCGTTACATTAAGGGCACGTCAAATCTTGGATTACCTATTAAATCTAGTCTCTTGCAGCTTTAAGCCTTTGTGGGTGCAATTGGGCTAGCTGGTGACCAAACAGGTTGTTAATCAACTTCCGGATACTGCATTTTTCTGGGTTCAACATTGAATTTGTGGGGTGTCAAAGAGCAATCGATAGCTGCTTAATCGTCTATCGAAGCTGAAGATCGTGCCCTTACCATAGCTACAATCGAACTCATTTGGATTTGATGCTTGCTCCAAGACTTCGGTGTCCCATCTCACACCGATCTACTGTGAGAACATTTTAGCAATAGCCCTTGCTCATAACCCTATATTTCATGCACACACTGAACATATCAAAATTGGTCACCAATTCATATGTGAGTGCATCCAGTCAAACCAAGTTGTTGTCCATCATATCTCTTCCAATGATCAGATTGCCTACATTTTTACCAAAGCTCTACCCAATAGCAAATTCAACTTCTTCAAAGACAAATTGATGCTCCAACCAGGGATCCTCAATCCACGAAGGCGTGAAAACAGGAACTCATATGCAGTAAGAAATAAAGGTAGTAACATACAATATAGCAACTGTACCAATCACGTAGTCTCTGTTGCAACCAGTAGCAGCCTTCCATCTCAACTCTTCATCAACAACTACTTCACCTCTTTGCCACCGTTTGATGGAAAGTGTGATTCATTTTATGCTATTGTAAGTCTTTATATACGGATGTACTTCTCTACAGTAAATAGAATACATACAGAAAGTTATCTTCTTCCTTGTTCATCTCTCTGCTAAAGTATAGCAATGCTGCTTATACTCTATGACGTAAGTCTTCTTTCAAGTAAGAAAAAAATGTTAGAATTTCTTGATGCAACATACATCGTCATGAATTTTAAAACTCTCGGAATTACATTAAGAATAGTAATGTACATAATATCTTAAATTGTATTAATATTAATATAAATTCAATTACTCAAAAAAAATTTTAAGACATTTTTTATCAATATCCAACATATTTTTTTTAAATAACATAATAAAGTATAAATCAACTCCGTCATATTAAGACTTAGTTTGGGACATCTTTTTAGCTGTTATATAAAGGAGCTTTCTAATTTAAAATTTTGAAAATTTTATACTAAAAAATTAGTTCATTAAATAGTAACAAAGCCGTTCCAAATAAAGCATAAATCAAATTTAAATAAATAAATATAAATAATATCTTAATTGAGTTTTGAGTTGATCACCCAAAAAAATTATTGCTAGAAAGAACAGTCTAACAGCATTCGGGCCCGATATTTCTTTTGGCATCTCCATCTTCCATCGCAGATAGCTCCTAATGTCCCAGCATGCTCTTCTCGTAATCTCATTAATGGCTATGGTAAAGCCAGGAGATTCAAAGAAGAAATAAGCGTTGAGAGAGAGAGAGAGAGAAGAGAGAGATTTAATGATTTATAACCTCGCTTTATTTGCCCTTCCCTATTTGGCTGCGTTCCGTTTACCATAAAGATTCCTTTGTCATAACCCTTTCCATATCTGTTTTTGCTAACTTATCGCTTCTCTCCACTTTCTGATTGCTTACAAACCCTACTGCCATAGTATTCCCTCTCTCTTTCACGCACTGCCCTGTATCTGGATTTGGGAAATTCGTTTCTTTCCTAATCATTTTACTTCAAACTATGGTCTTTTGTTTCAATTCAAAGCCTTGGGAGGAAAAAAGAGCGACTTTGAGGATCTGCTCAAGTAGGCTTTCTTGGCCCCTAAGGGTTGAAAGTTGAAATCCGCTTTCTTTAGTGTTTGTATTTTCACCCTCGAAGGATTTGGTTTGGTCATCTCTCAGCTTTTCTTTACCTGGTTCGCGCTTTTAGTCCAAGGTCTTGGTGAAGATGACCGTTGAGGAGAAGAGAAGGATCATGGGGAGAGAAGAAGGCCCTGGAGATAACTTTCCCGTTGGAATGCGCGTGCTTGCTGTGGATGATGATCCTATCTGCTTGAAGGTGTTGGAGACTCTGCTGATTCGCTGCCAATACAATGGTTAGGATCCTGTTTTTTTGTTTTTCAGATGATTTGTTTTGGTTTTGTTTTATCCTTTACTTGAAAGTTTGAATCTTTGATGCGTATTGGATGCTTCTATTATCATTTTAATTCTTTGTTTTGTCCTGTAAATTAACTGGACATTTTTATCTTTGCAGAACAATTTTTGGATCTGAGTTTATCTTCTTTCATATGAAATATGATTTGAGGTCGGCATAAAATTTGTTATCTTTTTTTTCTTTGTAGTTACAACGACGAATCAGGCAATCAAGGCCCTGAATATGTTGAGGGAGAATAAAGACAAGTTTGATCTGGTTATTAGCGATGTTCACATGCCCGACATGGATGGATTTAAGCTTTTGGAGCTGGTGGGCCTTGAAATGGACCTCCCTGTTATAAGTGAGTTAATTTTTCTTTTAGTTTTTAAAATTTTTGAATTTTTTCTAGCATGTATTTTTGTTTTTGGATAATTTCGATATCGGGCAACATCAAGATGTTAGTTTTCACTTAGAATCAATTAGGCAATATAAAAAGTGAAGGATTTTTCCAAAACTCTTAGGTTTGGTACATCATATAAACAGATTTAGTTGCTTTATGTGAGTGAAAATATATTTGTGTTCAATTGTACAAAGATGTCAGAGGAAGTCACTGATCCAAGAAATCTTTTAAATATAGTGTTGTCTGCCAATGGAGAAACCAAAGCAGTCATGAAGGGGATAACTCATGGGGCGTGTGACTATCTACTCAAACCAGTTCGAATCGAAGAGCTCAAAAATATTTGGCAGCATGTTGTGAGGAGGAGAAAGTTTGATCGCAAGGAGCGTCGTAGTCTTGATAATGGGGAGGACTGTGAGAAACTCCAAGCTGCAAATTCTGAAGGTACACAAGCTACTGATGCCAATGGACCTGTGAATGACAATGGAAAAGTTAATAGGAAGAGGAAGGAACAGAATGATGAAGATGAAGACGACTATGAAGAAGATACTCATGAAAGTGAAGACCCATCAAGCCAGAAAAAGCCAAGGGTTGTTTGGTCTGTTGAGCTTCACCGCAAATTTGTTGCTGCTGTCAACCAATTGGGAGTTGAAAGTAAGAATTTTTTCATGTCATTAATTAGTAGGAGCTTTTTTCCTGTTTTAGATATTTAAGATGCCAGTATCTTTTTCTTATAGTGGTCAAATTGTATTAAACTATCCTTATTTTAGCATTTGGTTGATGTTTATCATGCTTGATGCAGAGGCTGTTCCTAAGAGGATACTAGATATTATGAACGTTGATAAGCTCACAAGAGAGAATGTTGCAAGCCATTTACAGGTATGTCTTAAAAACTTGTTATGTTTCTCTGTTCTTAAATTTATGATTTTTTTATCAGTAGAAAATTCTCCAATTGTTTCCCTTGAACATCAATATCCATCTGATGCTAGATTTCCATCTTGTTGTAATGTTGAACCTTATATGAATTATGGTCTCAATCTGGCAATGATTTCTACTAAATCATTATCATCATTAGTCTTATCCAATTATATAGTGTCATTTTTATAAATAATTTTTCTTTCAGTCTTATTAGTTGTTCAAGTGGCTCTGGCACTAGTTTATATATATATATAGAACCATGTTATCTGACGCCGGTGCTACCAAGACCGGCTGGTTAGCCAACCGGTTCAGCAATCAGCCCAATTTGAGTTTTTTTATGGTTTATTTTATTGGTAGCTATCCTAATCATCAATAGCATTAGCTCTTATCCTATCCTCATCATCAAGGGGCTCAATTCTTATTAATAGAGCTTCCTCTTTATATTGTAAGTAGTTTTTTTTGTTAGAAATAAAATTTCAGAGTTCTATTTTTCTGATTTCTTGCATTTTCTGTATTCTGGAATGACTTCCAGGGGGTGGCTGGCCCTCATCTTTCTCCCCCAACATCCTTTGGTGGCTTTTCTTTCCTCCACTCCTGTTTAAAGACAGCAACTCCTTTCTCCTGCTGCCTAGGTGTTCTCCACTGCTTGCTCCAACCCCAAGAAAGCCATCTTCTGCTGTCCCTGCAGCCTTCATCTGCCTGAAAACTCATCAAGAAACAATCTCTTGCTCTCCCACAGACCTCATACGCCTGCAACCACCACAAGGACCCCTCCTCTGGTTGCCCGGCCACCTTCAGCTGGTCGCAACAGCAGCTGGTCTTCGCCTCCTCTTGCTGTCCACTGCGATTCAGCACTTTCCCTTTAGTCCTGCAATCAATGGCCACAATAGGAGCCATAATAAGAACCTTTCAGCAGTGCTAAGGCTATCCAGCCCTCACTTCAGGCTTTTAGTAATCTATTTGGTTATTTTCTGTCTCTTAACTATTTCCGGTGTCATTATCTTTGGTGAATCACTTCTCCTTCTCTTTCCTTCCAATTTCCCTCTTTGTTTAACATGCCCAAACCATCTAAGATAATTTTTTTGATTCTATAATTTCTTGATTTGCCTAATTCTATACTCAACTTGGTTGTTAATAATTTTGTTGTTGCCCAATTTTGTTGGAATCTGGAATTGCTTTATTAAAACTTTAGTTTTGTCTCCCTGTAATTCTCCTATTACATTGTACCACTTGACATTTGAACCATGTTTTAGTTGTAATATATGTATCCTCAACAACCAATATTTTCAGCCACCATCCCAATATTTTCTTCTCTTCTATATGACTAAATTATTCTAACATCGCACTTTAATATTTTTTATTGCAGAAATATAGGCTCTACCTTAAAAGACTAAGTGCAGTGGCTAGCCAGCACGCTAACATGGCTGCTGCTCTAGGAGGAAGAGATACCTCATATCTACATATGGGGTCATTTAATGGTTTCACGAATTTTCATGGCTTGACTCCATTCCAACCAAGTGGAGTGTCAAATAGAACAAACCCAAAGTTACCAGGTCTGCCTGGACTTGCTCCTGGAATGGTTCAAATCGGTCAAACTCGGAACAGCACAAACATTCCCATGAATGATCTCTCTAAGTTTCAGCATATATCTGTTCCTGTATACCAACATGAGAATTTGTTTCAGGGTATCCCAACATCATTGGAACTAGACCATCTACAACAAAAACAAAAAGGGATAAATGAATTGAATAACCACTTGCAAGGTGTTTTCTCTGGTGCCTCCAACAGCAATTTGATTTGCCCAACAAACAAATCTTTGTTATTGCAAGGACATCATCAGCAAACACAGTTGAGGGAGATAGGCAATCAACCTCCAGTTGCAATTCAATCGACTGGAGTAGATCGACTTGAAATGAGCAGTGTTGTGTCTGCTCATTTGCCTGATCTTAGTAAATGCAGCGAAACATGGCAAAATACCCCGTCGTTGAATGTGTATGGTGTCAACAGTTTGTCTACTGGAGTCCCCTATAATGATGATAGTATGATTTCGAGCAACATGGGAACTTCCCTCGCTTCAACAGTTGCACAGTTGCATGGAAACCCTTTGAATATGTCTTCAAAAAACTTATTGGTAACAACTCAGGATTCTTTAATTCGACGTGACATGCAATGCCAAACTAGTTCACTTGGTGGGACTACATTACTTATGTCTTCAGGAATCGCAGACCCAAAATTCTTAAGTTTCAAAAGTTCAGGAAATGTTGAGCAGAAATCAAATGATCCTAAACAGCAGCAGAATGCCCTTGGACCAAATATGGCATTCAGTTCTTCCTGTAACTCTACATTATCAAATCAGACCCTTCTCAATAATGTTGCTGAAACTCAGAGGTTGAAAAATCGAATTTATAACAAAAAAATGGATACAATTATGATAAACCAGCCAAGTTTTGATACTGCATTCATCACACAATATGCCAAGACGGATAAATCACATTGTGATAATCGGCTTACATTTTGTGAAGATAACATGTTTGGGTCATCAAAGATGCAGGGTGACTTTGTCTCAAATAATTGCAACTTTGATGACCTAATGAATTCAACGATCAAGCCGGTGAGATCCCATTTCTATCTTTTGCTTACTTCTGTTTCTACAACCTTTTTTTCATCTTTTGTGCGGATTTACTGATTATATAGTTTAAAACATGTTGAATCTGTTGTCCATTTGTTACCATTTTCTTGAACAGTTTTTAGACGTTCGATGCAACAGTATGTAATAAAAACTTCATTGTGTGACTTTACCTGAATGGAAGAGTATCTTCTGATTAGCATTAACACTTAAGTATTTCTTTCTATTGAATCACTCTTTCATTGTGCGACTCTTTTGCCAAAAATCCTACCAACCTGACAGTTCACAAAGCCCACTTGAGGGTTTCTAAAATCTGAATTAGATTTTAATCGGATTTGAAGCCCAAAGTCCTATATCTCATGAAATATTCCCTGCAACTGCTTCTATGCTTCGTCATCAAATTTTCCTCTTGGTTGTAGCTTCAAAGTGAATTGTCATCCAACAAACACATCGTTTCTTTTTCAATTATGCTACTAAGTGGCCGCATGTTTTCGTCCTTGCATCCCCCTCTTTTATCTTAAACTAAAATATAAATAAAAAGTTATATAAAAATAAAAATAAAAAAGAAATCTCACATGGTCCCTTAGTTACCCATTTATGAACCAACATAACATTCTCCACCTTGGTTCATAATCAAAGCAACTTTCAAATCTTTTATGCTGATATTCCAATCACCAACTGATCTCAATTTGAACTTAACTTCTCATGAACTTGCTCAATTGAACAACCTTTATTGCCATTACAAATGGTTTCCTTAGTGCTGATCTTCTCGAATTTGATGTCTTTCATTTATGGTATCCCTTCATCAACAATATCCCTGATAAAATAGAACCTACCATCCATGCGCTTTGCGATTTCATGATTTATCAGATTTTTGCAAAGTTGCAAAACCCGTTTGACTGTCTGTTTAAAGTAGTTGTAAGATCCTTGAGTAGCTTTACCTCTTTCAATAAACCTCGCAACCACAATACTTCTTTGATTGCTTCAGTGGCAAATATATTCATCTTGGTAACAAAGGTATCAAATGTCTTGAACCTGTGGAAATTGCTTATGTCTATACGTCTTCTTAACCAAACAAACTAAATTCTCTTTTCACAGCTCCTCAAAACCTTCTAGCTAAGTTAGGAAAATATACTTTTCTAAATCTTCTTATGTTTTCACTGTTGTTCAAGCTCCCAATTCTTTTGAGCAAAATCTTTATCGCGGAGTGCTTCACTACAGGAGAAAAAGAAATCCACATTAAAGGTATCACTATGTGCTCAGAAGAAAGTAATCCTTTTCGGCTTTTAATACTTTCTTGAATGATAAATCGCTTTTCAGTTTGTTATATAATCAATATATTTTTGATCTTCTTACTCTGCTTTGAAAATTTATCCGATTATTTCCTTGTTTCATATTCTAGCTTTCTATCTGTTGTATTTCCTCATATTTCAGATTAACATGCTAATTAGCCATTATTATCCACTGATGATTACTGAGTATTTGTTGCAGTCCTTTATTCCCCTGTCAAACTGATTTAAAAAGGAGGTTTTCTTCTGCTAGCAGAAAGATAATTCATGTTCAGTGGCTAAGGTGCACCTTTGGCTTACTGGGCTTTATGAAGATAAACGTGCAAAATGTTATAGTAGAAACAAATATCCTGACCATCTTTATAATGTTGGTGTTTAGTTTCATATCGAAAAATTGAAAAGTATGTGAATATAGAAATACCAAATTGTTTTTATGCATTTGACCCAACTTTGTTGCCCCTTTAGCTCACACTCCCTTCCTCATGACTTTTTATGCAGAAGGACCGGTGCCTAAAAGCCTAATATAACTATATTTGGTCTTTTACATAACCCGGTTCTGTTGTATTGCCTTTTTTGGTTGATTCACTGAAACATTCGCTCAACATGCTTAAAAATTTCCTATACCTAGACCAGATTTTTTTTCTCTTTGGTGAAATGTTCTTTTTCGCTTGAGTAGATCTAAAACTGAATATGTGGAGTGCAATTTTAATAGTAACGGATCTAGTGTGGGGATTGTGACATTTGGCGAATCAAGTCATTGATAAGAGTACATGTTTTAGATATCTTGGATCTATTGTTCAAAGTGATTGTGAAATAGATGTGGATATTATCAATAGAATTCAAGTTGGATGGTTGAAGTGGAGGAATGCATCGGGTTTGTTGTGTAATAGAAAAGTCCTCCTCAAACTTAAGGGAAAATTCTATAAGATGGTGGTGAGACCTGCAATGCTCTATGGTGCAATGTTGGGCGTTAGAAAAGAAGCATAATACTAAGTTACGTGTTGCAGAGATGACGATGCTCAGGTGGGTGAGTGGCTTTACCCTTAGAGACAAGATACGAAATGAGCATATACGTGAAAAGGTTGGAGTAGCTTCAGTGGAAGATAAGGTTAGAGAGAGTCGCCTTAGATGGTTTAGTCACATAAAACGACGGCCTTCCGATGATTCGGTTAGGAAAGTAAAGGTATTAGATTTGACTTTTATTAAGAAAGGTAGAGGTAGACCTAAAAAGATGGTTTGAAAATATTAGAAATGATCTTTTTTTATTAGATTTAAATGAGAATTTGAGTTTTAACAGGAAGCAATGGAGAAAAAGGATTCATGTAGCCGACCCCACGTAGTGGTACAAAGGCTTGATGTTTTTGTTGTTGTGGTGGTGGTGGTGGTGAAATGTTTTTTTTTTGTCCTCTGCTTCCTCTGCTTCTATAACATTTGAAAATCTGACATAACTAACATTTTTGTGTGTGGGATGCTATTTCCATCACTCACACACACACACAATCCTCTATTACAGTATATGCAACACAAGTTTTGAATTGCATGAAGGGAAGAAAAAAATTTTTTTTTTAATGGCACATTGTAGTCTAACATCTTCAAACTTCTTACAGATTTCGAGTTCCACCTCAAGCATCAAGTAAATGGCTAGCTTCATTAGCTAATTGTTCATCTTTTCATTGCAGGAGAGAGATGACATTGGATTTGTCGTCGATGGAGAATTAGGCTCTGATCTCTTCTCTTTGAGCACTTGCTTATGACAATCTTCATTGAATGGTGTTCGAGCTGCAGGATGAATTATCATGTCGACATGTTTTAAACTTCGATGAGTTGTTTGGTCCACGACCTTTTTCCCATTTCTCTGCTGTATAGCCAGCCATTAGAGGATAGCAGGAAAACTGTGAGCTCTTTTGTTTAATATGTTGTTTTCCTTAGGATTTTGTACTCGACTAGCTTTTATACTGATATGATGATTCCAGGCGTCTGCTTTGGGCTTGTGGTCTGAAGCTTGAACAGAGAGCTATGAAACTTCATAATGGAGTGTTAAATTCTTTTTTTCCTTTCTCCCAAAGGCTAAATAATGTATTTAAATTTTAATCTTAGTGTTCAATGAATGAATGAATGATATTGAGTGCTGAGGATTCCCAAAAAAGAATTTGGTTGTTGACGTTTTGCTTTGTGATTCTGACTTTGTTTGGGATGACTTTCTTATTGCTTCTTAAAACAGTTTTTTAGTACAAAAATTTACAAAAATTAAAATTTTTGTACTAGAAAGTGCGTTGAGGAGCAATAAGAAAGCAGTCCCAAATGAAACCTCTGTTTAATAGTATTGATTTATGTTAAATTTGTATTTGGAAAATTTTAATTTGTACACACATTTGTTCAAAAATAAATTAAAATAAAACGATTTTATTTTATAAACTATTGAACAAGTTAGCTTTAAAACTGGATTAAGCGAAGTCTTATTTTTCAGATAATTTGGACAAACATTTGTTTTGTTATTGTTGCAAATCATACAATTTGTCACAACCAATTTGTGCCAATAGCCACTTTGAGACATAGCACCTTATTTCAACATTGTATCAATAATATATTGATATTCAGGCATTCAACTAAGGGTGACATGATGGGTTGGTTTTGAGTCCAACCTGAAATTGATCTGCATCAAATTTAACCTATTTAAGAAACGGATCAAAAATACCAACTCGAATTCGATATGTTAGCAACTTGAACTCGTTAACTTGTTTTGGTTCTTTTTTTATAACTTATTGGCAATAAAGTTTCAGATATTTGACAAAAAATAAAAAAGATTATACTCATAAGTAAAAAAATATTAAATCAATCATTTTTGGATTAAAAATTGGTTTGTGGGTCAACTCAAACTTGGCTTATTTAACAAACATATTGGAAAACTCCAGCCGAATATGACATGTTTATTAAACGGGTCAACTCAAATTAGAATTTTTTTGATTGAGTTGATGGGTCGATTCATTTATTGACGCCCATGTATTCAACCTTGAGAGAATCACCCATAGGATCTTACACATCAATTACATTGATAATTGCATCAATATTAAGCATAAAAGAAGATTGCACGACATAATGGTCATGAGTAATCAATAATCAATTCATCACTTGTAGCATGATTAGAGCTATGAGAAAACTACTCAAAAAGAAAACTTGGTGCCTTAGTAAGGAATGATTATTACGTGCGGAGTCCAAAGCCAGAGAACAATTCGGTTTTGTGATTGTGAATAGTAAAAACATAGTTAATGTTCACCACAGCGCTTTTACTATTTAACCATGTGTTTTTACTGCAGTTTTACTGTTTACAGTCATAAAACCGAATGATTTTTTGTGTACGGACTCCGCACATAATAATATATCACTAGAGGCTCTTTTTCAAATGGGTTTCTTTCAATAATAAGTCACTAAAGAGGCAACTGAGTATAAGCAAAATTGTCTTAAATAAACTTGTTAAAAGCCCGACCATCACCTCTAAGAAAATACACGACAATATCATCCCATCACCATGAAAATCAAGTGAAGATAGCGCATTTGCATCGCCACCATGAAAATCATTTAATGGATAAACGCCATCCAAAGGACTGTCTTAGGCTTTGTTTGGGACAGTTTTCTTAATGCATTCTAAAGCTGTTTTTTAATTCTAAAAATTTTTGTTAAAAAAATTAGAAAATAATAAGAAAACTATCTCAAAATGAAATCCTAATCAATCATTCCTAAATCTAAGATATCTGCAAAATTATTTTCCTCATTCTAAATAATAAATCAATCATCATAATCAATCAAAAGTCTTGCAATATGATCAAAATCATCTCATTCTCTTTAACTACCTAAAAACATTGACATATAGAATTTTGAGAAACTTAGAATTATTTGATCATCAATCACTTTAATGATTGTAATGATGGGAGAAGCACCACTCTCTCTCACATAGAATGTAATCAAACATTCTAATCATGTGATGAATTAGGCATAACATAAAACACCCATCTTATATTTAGTCTTTGTTTGAGATGGTTTCTTTATTATTTCTTAAAATGAAATTTTAGTAAAAAATTAAAAATTTTGAAATAAAACTTCGTTTCAAGAAGCAATAAAAAAGCCGTCCCAAACGAAGCCTTGGTAGCTAAACTCCTTAGGAGTAGTAAACTAATTTATTTGAGTTGAGTACCATCATTTATTTTCTTGATAAATTTGAATCAAATTTTGATGCCCAACAAGCATTAATATATATATATATATATATATTTATTTATTTGTTTCATCAACAAACTTTAATTAAATTTAATTCATTATATATGTATAAGATGTTAATAATTTAAGAATATAATTTTATAATTTCAGAACAAAAAAAATTCCTAGCAAATTTGATGATAATTCACTCAATCTTATTTGTTATATTTTTCCAATATTCAAAAAGCAATAAAATTAATTTATAAATTAATCAATCAAGCTAACTATTGTTCAAAATAAACTTTCATCATGAGCATATCTCTAGTATTAGTAATAGGATATAAAAAATTAATAAAAAAATTGTTATTAAATTAACAAAGAAAACTAATATGCAAATAAATTTTTAATAATAAATAAGCATATTTAAGAATATAAATAAATACGTAGCTCACCTTGATCTATTGGTTGAGGTCAGTTACAAAAATTATTAAGGCTTCATTTAATTTTTTTATTAAAAAGCTATTTTAAGAAGCAATAAGAAATTCATTCCAAATGAAACTTAAATGTGAATAGCGTGTATAGTGGAGCATGCGTAAAATATGATTACACAACAATGCATTGACATGCAAGTACATCGCACAATTGAGAGATTATTTTGTGCGGTGTCTGAACACGTCCAGATGTCAATTCAGATCCGTCACGTCATATAATGCAATGTGCATTTAGTGATATGACGTATCCGGATTAACCTTCGGACCGGTCAAGACACAGCACATAATAATTTTTCCCCACAATTATGTAATGTCAAGCGTGAGACTTGATTAGGTACATCCAGGGATTAAAAAACGAGAGCAGAATTTGGCCAAATACCATTTTCTACCTAAATAATGAAAACAAATAGAGAATGGCGTACATAATATGCAGAGGGAATTACATTCCTCAACAGTATATAAATTATTATCAAGAGAGAGAGAGAGAGAGAGAGAACAGAGAACTAAAGGCTTCGAATAGTTCAAAAGCAGCTGAAGGAGTAAAAAGAAGAGAAAAGTGGCAAAGGAACGGCTGGGAGTAAAGGGCTCCTTTGTTGCCAGGAAAGAAGGGGACTGGACGACAATTCCCGGCATTAAGTTGCACGCTTGCACTGTTCCAACCCAACACTTTCTCCTTCTTTAACACTATTTATTCTTTCTCCAAAGAGCCTTAGCTGCTTTACTGTATACAAAGCGCATTCCTATCTTCTAATAATCATGACAGCCTCATATAGCCTTTAACTTTCATGTCATTCATCCAACCACTTCATTCTCCTTACTTTAAGGCTGAAGTCAAAGTCTAAGGTTTTTTATTTTCCCGTTCTTTTGGCCGTTTATGTGTTGGATGCTAGCCAATAAGTGATGCTTGATGTGATAAGAAATTCAAAATTGGCTAATAATTAAGTGCGGGCCAATTGGGTCAGGAGATTTCTGAGGTGGATGCCTCTTCTAGGTTAGCTGAAGATTAGTCACGCTCCGAAGCGTGCTTTCTAAGGTGACAACAGGTGGATACTCCGTCTTTAGAAAAAAAATGACTAATTTGTGTGATGATGATAGACAAATGGTTTTATTCATTTGTGTTTAACTTAATAATATTTTGATTGTTTTACTATATAGCATTATATGAACATACAATATGGGTAAATAAGATAAATTGAGAGTATCACGTATGAGAATATTTTTTACATGAAAATTTTGGGAAGAAAAACATCATAGAGTATTGACTTGTTGAAATAATTTTATTATATGAGTTATATATAATATAAAGGATATCTTTCCCTGTACTTATAGAAGATACATTGTAAATATAAATTGTGAAAATGAGTTTCATGATAGAAGTTGGATGAACCTATAATCAAATGATCATTTGTGGTCTATTTGTTTATTCTCTTTATAGGTGAGGAGATTAAGAAGCAAAGAGGTGAGAGGTGAGAGGTGAGAGGTGAGTATTGGCCTTAGTAGAGACGGTGGTGTTGACTTTAATGATGATGGTGGGTTTCGTCATGGGTGTCAACTATGAGCATCAACATGGGTGTTAATGATAGATGTCAACGTTGATGTTGATAATACATGTTAGTCTTGTTGGTGATGGTAGGTATCGATGTTAATATCGATGATGATTTACCTTATATTGGTGACAATGAGCATCAACATTGATGTCAGTTGGCATGTAGCAAAGTTAATGTTGATGGCAGGTGTTGTCTGTGGTGGCGACATTAGTGTCGATGATAGTCGTCTGCCTTCTAGGCATGATTGACATAAATTTTTGTGTTGACGACAAACATTGATGTTGTTATCGATGATAAATGTTTCCATTGTTAGAAATAACTGGTGTCATCGATGCTTATGTTAACAACATCATTCCTGACAATAATGGGCGGCAAAATGATTGTAGGCAAAGCTTTAAATTCTGTCTTATGAAATCCTTCTTATGGCATCTCATCATTTCTAAGGGTTTATTTATAGATTTTAGAAGAGAGACATTTTGGTGTTTTTTGATAAGAAATCAGAATGGCTTTGAGCATATGATGAATTTTGATCTACTACATGACAATCTAAGAGAAATAGAATGATTAATCAGAAAAATGAAAGCGAATAATATTTACGCAACAAGGAAGGGCAACACAATATGTATGATGTTACATGACTGAATGTTATAAATTCTATGATTTAGATCAAAATCGAGACAATTTAATTATTATTTCAGGTTCTTCTTGATCTATAGCATACTATTTAGGATCCATTCAGGATAGTTAAAACTTTTTGTAAACATGATTACGAAGTTATTGTGAGAAAGTAATTTTTTGAAAGTTCTTTTAAAAGGCGGCTTATTAGCACAAAAATTTTTTGCAGACAACAAAAAATAGTAACGGAGTAAAAACTGTGATTGGTTGTGATTTGAAAAACAAAGCAGTAAGAAAGTTATCCCAAATAAAACCTTAACAATAAATCATGATAATAATATTTTTTAGAATTCAGAGATATTACTATATGCAATGACTCCTGTCAAGAATTTGCATTTAGGGAAAATGTAGAATATTAATTCGATGCACCATATATTTGAAAAAAATTCAATTAGTTTTCTAATTATATTTAATTGATACTTTTAGTATCGTCACTATATCATCACTATATTATCAAATTATTAAAACTTTTCCTACCAATATTTCAATCGGTCAAACTTTGGTCAATTGGGAAAGTTATAATTAATTACATAGGTTTAGTACTATAATTGCATCATTAAGATTGAAATTCAAGGGATGTTTGTTTTTTGAGGGGAAAAAAAGTAATAAGAATATATGCAAAATAAATATAGTGTATTGAAAATATTTTTGAATTATTTAATATCATAAATATAGGAGTTTTCTTTTTTATGTTACATTTGAAGCAAAATATATTAAGTGTAAAGCCCGGTGGCAGAGATCTGCTATCACTGACCGCCGTCGGACTCCCACCCATTGCCAGATTTCTACCCGACACAGGACTTCCACCCGTCACCAACTTTCATTAGACATCTACCTGATGTCAAACTTCCACCTATCACTAGACTTTCGACCTCCGTCACCAGGTGTCTACGATCCTTCCAATCTCCTTCACCAGACAATAGTCTTTCTGACTACTGTTGCCCGCCAACTCGGCCCTATTTACATCCGTCACCAAACAACTTCTTTATGGTCACTGTCACTCACCGACTACGGTCCTTCTGACCTCCATCGCCACATAATGGTACATCTGTCGCTAGACGACAGTCTTTTCTATCCACTATCGCCCATCGACTACGGTCCCTCCAACCACCGTCACTAGACTACGGTCTTTCTAACCTTCATCGCCAACTGACTACAATCCTTCCCCAAAGCCTTAGGGGAAGGCCTTGGGTTGATGTAGATAATGTACGTCATATTACATACTGGGAATTCATTCAAACTGGGTCAGACCCTGTGGTTTTTCTCTATTTTTAGGGGTTTCCACATAAAAACTCTGATGTCTCTTATGAATGCTACACCCCTTCTTTTATCTACTTGTGTGCTGGATCTTCGTACAAAGTTAAGACACTAAACTTTATATTTTTCTACCGCCACGAATATTCCAGGACACAACAATTTTCATTGAAAATTTTTTTTCTTGATTTGAGGTTTTTTATGGGTGAACCTCTGTGATTAATTATCCATTTTGATTACAAAAAAGACACTTGCTTGAGAATAATCATGAGGCTCTACACATTAGATTCTTTGATGTAATAGATTCTTATATTGGTCTAACTTATGATGATTTTTTATAAATTGGTTTGTTGTTCTCATGTTTAGAGGAGATGAGATGAGAGGAGTGTATACAATCACCTCACAATCAACTGATGCATATGTAGGCTTCAAACTTTCTCCATGCAGAAGCATAATTGATTTCTCATAATTTAATACTAGTAGCTGAATAAATAAAATTTGTAGCCCTCAAATCAAATCTAATTATAACTAAAATTCCTAAAATGATAATCATACATATTACAACAACTGGGGAGACATGTGCATCTTTCTAGTCAATATGTATGCTCTGGCCTAACTCCTAGCCTTCTAAAATTGATGTTTTCCGAAGTTGAATTGAAAATGTAGTTGTTATGTTTCTAAAGTCCTCTTTGAGAGTATGAGCAATCCTATATTATATATCCAAATTGTCCATGTCCCAAATAATCACATAACGCTTTATAACACTATCCATTATGAGAACTCCTACAACTCATCCATAGCAAAAATGGATAAGGGACACAAATTTGTGCATGTTCACTCATGCACATACACATATATATATATATATATATATATATATATATATATATATATATATATATATATATATATATATATATATATATATATATATATATTTATATGTATTGTTATTGCTACTTTCTACTCCTTTAGAAAATATATATACTTCATAATATCTTTTTCTTCCTGGCCAAATTAGGTTATATCTCAAAAGGATCCATTATTCCTTTGAAACAAAGTGGATATGACAATATAGTTATGGATGGTTCAACTACATTTGATTGTGATGACAAATGATTGGCTCTTTGCAATCCTACATTCATTGTTTGAGTAATTATACTAATTATTCACATCAAAAAATCTTATGGCAAGATAGCTACACTAGGAGTCCCTTCCCCACCTAATGGAGAAATGATGACTCCAATAAATGAGAGTATACCTAGACCACCACATTTTCTTATTAGAAAGAAAATGATAAGTTGATGCATAACACTTATCAGGTAGTTCACAATAGCCACTAATTGCCCTCCAACAATGTTACTATAATATGACAAATCAAATAACATATTATAAATTAAGACATTTTTCATAATCAAATAGACATATCAAAATCACTTATCAATAGTCAACTTTTCTAAAACTAAGGTTTCATTTAGTATGGCTTTCTTACTGTTTATTAAAACAGTTTTATAGTACAAAAATTTTAATTTTTGCACTTGAAAGCTGCTTTAAAAAACAATAAGAAAATCGTCCTACACGAAGCCTAAATCTACCAACATTACATGCTGAGGAAATTCCTAAATGATAAAATCTAGACTTTGATACCAATTTACCACACCTCAAAAATTGCCTAAAGTTTTGATAGAATAATACTTAAATGACAAATTCTTAACATTTATATATATAATGAAGAAGAATGGGGTGAGTTTACACTTAGCATGAAGCTAACCAAACTATAGCAATTACGAGGCAAAGATTTGTTTAACTATACTTAAAACGTTTGAAATAAATTACAAGTAGATATTGATATATAAGAACACCATAACGTAATTGCAAATTCATTCTATATGAGTATATATTAAGAAAGATATCAATTTAAATAGATATAGGTCATGCTTAACCTAAATTCAAATTATAAAAGAACTCGAAATAACATAAAATAAGATATATCACTAATAACTATTTAATCATTTGTTTTTGATTAAATAGGTTTTCACTTTAGCATCAGTATTTATGTGAAATTTGAGAATAATATACGTATGTTTTGGTAGTCTATGATTGTAGTACAGTTGTGTTGTACAATAATTGAGGGAATGAGATTTTTTTTTCTTTCTATTTCACAGGTTTCTGACGGATTTCCAGCGGATTAGCCGTCGAAAAAGACGATACGATGAATTGCAAAAAAAAAAATCAGCAATCTATATTTGTCGAAAATACCGGTGAAATTTTCATCGAAAAAACTGGCAGGCCTTCCCCAGAACTGTCCGCAGAAAATTATGACAATTTTTGTCGGAATATTCTGCTAATATTTCTGGCGAATAAACCTCTGAAAATTCCAGCTGATAGTTTCGCCGAAAATTTCGGCAAATGAATATTCCTGCAATTGAATTTGAAAAATGTCATTTTTTTGGTCAATAGTTTCGCCGGATTTCCCTCGAAAAGGTTTCCGTTCGAAATTTCTAGTTGGAAGCACATTTCTGATTCGCGTTTTGCCGTCAAACCTTTTTCCGCCGGACAATATAGGAAAATCACCCATTGTCAGCGGAATTTTCCGACGGATTTCCAGCTTAAAATTTTTCAACGAATTTCGGGCATCTTTTAGATGGAATATAATGAAATATTTATGATCGATTTTCTGACAAATTTCTCACGGCTTTTCCGGAGGATTTTAAATAATTTAACTAAATGATTAAAATTTGCATATTAAAATAATTTGGCAAAAATGATTGAAACGATATTAACTAATTTAAAATAACTAGTTTCCTAATTTAACTAAAATGATTAAAAAAAATTTATTATTAGTTAAATTTTTATTTATTTTAAACTTTTATTTTAATTAATTAGTAATTGTAATATTTATTTTAATTAATTATTAATTAATGATTTATTTTAATTAATTAATCATTTTAATATTTTATTTTAATTAATTATTAAGTTAATAATCTATTTTTTTTTAATATTTTCATATAACTCTAGTTTAAATAAACAAAAGTAATAATTTAAATATATTTTCTTATACAGAAAAGTGGTTGGGTGTTTGAAGACTTCTCGAAAGTCTAGAGTTCGAATCTCACAATGGTCGACATCTAGGCGGGCTCGCTGGCAGCTTGGCGGGTCGGGCAGGGTGGGCAGCTAGGCAAGGCGGGCTCGTGGGTAGCGAGGCGGGTCAGGCAGCTATGCTAGCGAGCAGCTGGTAGGGTTGGGTAGAGCGGACAGGGCGAGGCAGTCAACTGGTAGCTTTTTTTTAATTTTTTTGACATTTTTTTAATTTTATTGTGGAGATTTTCCGCCTAAAAACTTTTATTGCGTCTTTTTTTCGCCGGAAATATTGTTTCTACAATGTTTATACAGGCCGAACATTTTTCGCCGGAAATCCGTCAGAAACTTCCAAATCAGCCAGAAAATTCCTCTGATAATGTGTGATTTTACTGTAGTGGGAAAGATATTTTTTGACGGATTTTGCTCATTTTCCGACAGATATGACCCCCAGAAATAAGCGTTTTTCCTTTAGTGATCTTCATGATCTTCACTATTTCAAAATAGCAACACAACAAAAAAAAAAGGAAAAAAGAGTAAGGGGATGGGCACTAAAAGTCATAAAAATTTCTTGTAGAGTTGAGAAGTGTATGATCGAGACTTCTTAAGTGCAACTTGGGAAATTATTGAAATTATTTATCATAAATGAAGTTGCATGTGAACAATCTTTCTCATCAACACCACATACTAACCATTCTATGCATGAGCTATCCAACAATGGAAGCATGCAAGGTTGCTTGGGGAAATTAATCTACTCCAAAGATAACTCTATTCCTTCTATGGTAGAAGAATGAAAAAAAAAAAAAAAGGGATAAGAAGCCCCGATCAACATAAAATTCATAAAAGTTATGAGATATTTTCAAAAATAACAAGTTCTACATAAATTACAAGATGTTAATAAAAGTAAAAGAACATAATTTTTACTTACAAATTACAAGAATTTAATTTCTCTTATCAGTTTGATTTGAGGAATATTTTACACTCTTCATTAATTTTGTATCAGAAGTTCCTAATCTATTTCTCTTCTTTCCTAGGAGAATCAATCAAGAGTAAGGAAGAAAAAACAACTACATGTATGAATATATCCCTCTCATAATTACCTTATCTTATTCAACACTGGACAAATAGTGCATGCCATGCATGCATGAAGACTAAATCTAATTAATCAAATGGAAGCACTATCAGAGATATTCCTTACATACTTTTTAGTACCAAAAAAATTATATTTTAAAAACAGTAATATAGAACTTCTCCTCTCTCAATTTACTCATCTTCTTCAACCTCACCCTTTCTCCTTTCATACCTCCCCACTCACTCTTCACCTCTTCCTGAATGGCCAACCAAGAACAAACCAAGACCAACTATGATAATCAAAAGGTTCTGATCACTAGGACCATGGCTGTCCATCCAAGATCTCCTCTTCCCCAACAGAAATTCCTCCATCTCTCTAACTTAGATAGAAAGTGCCCACAGCTCATGTACTTGGTGTTCTTTTACAGATCATCTCCACCCCACAACATGCTATTCAATTCCTTAAAGCAGGGTCTTGAGGATACTCTGTCGGCTTGGTTTCCAGCTGCAGGGAGACTGATTATTAATCCTGATAATGGAAAGCTTGATCTTTTATGCGACAATAATTCTGGTGTACTTTTAGTTGAAGCTTTCACTAAAATACACATCTCTGAGCTGGGGGACCTTTCTCAGTATAATGAATTCTTTGAGAGACTGGTGGTTAATTCTCCCTTCTCAGCTGACAATTTATCTGAGATGCCTCTTCTTGTTGCCCAGGTAAAAGAACCTACTTAGCAAGTGAGTAATTTCATAGTTACTTCAGCATCTTTCTCTCTATATCTCTCCAAGGGAATTCCATAATTATTATAGAAAATTTTATGAGGAATTCCAAATCAACATGTACATTATATGAGTCGATTGATGCTAAACATATATTTTCATCAATTTACAGATTATCACCAAGTGAAATGCATGACAATTTGAAATTTTTATAGGAATTTCTTCTAGTATTTCCTTAAAGAATTTTTGTACCAGACAAGAATCAGAATAACCCTTTCGTGTTGCCAGGATATATTTCCTGTAAGGAATTTCAAATATCTGCTCTTTTACATCAAACTTATGTTTTCTTCTTGATATAAATCTCTTATCAATAATACTGATTCTTGTCGAAAAACAAAATTACATGTTTTAGTTTCATTGTTAGTTCTTCACAATTCTCCCTTCTCCCCCTCTCCCTCTCTCCGCTTCCCTTCTCATCTGGCAACTTATCATGAGATCTCCTTTAATATCTGTTGTCGTCCAGGAAAAACAACATACTTATCTAGCTAGTTTGGCAATTGTTTCACCACTCTCTCAGATCCTCTTCTCTCTCATCCTTCTCAGCTCTATTCAACTTAATTGATATGTTTAATTCCCTCTTGAGAGATTACTGTGAGAGCCCCAAACGCGTAGAATTACATGTATTTTCACTATGCATGCATTATTGTATGTTACCGTTTATTAGTAGTATAATAGTATTATATTAGATAAATATTTTATACTGTAATACAAGGTCAAATCATCATCTGGCCTCTCTCTTTCTCTTCCCTACAAGTATATCTTCATGATGTGCATTTTTCACTCTCTCTACGCAGGTGACTCGATTTGGTTGTGGAGGGTATTCAGTCGGAGTGGGAACAAGCCATTCAATATTTGATGGGGTGGCGAACTACAATTTCGTTAAGGCATGGGCTCATAATACGGCTAAGAGAGCAGGGAAAGATAAGGAGGTAGAGTTCTTATCATTTGAACCAGTGCATGAGAGGGGAAGGCTTGTTGTAGGCCACAATGGATATGGAAAAGAGAAGAAACCAAAAGCTGAAATTCATGGAAAAATTATGATGACAAGGGTGATAGCTTTTGATCACTTACACCAACTCATTATGCAGGCTTCAAGCTCCTTGAAATCAGTAATGGATCCTTATAATAGGCGCTCAAGTAGTAAGCAGGAAGATTTTGTTCTTAAAACGTTTAGTTTGAGCAGTTCTATGGTGGAGAAACTCAAGAGAGAGGTAACTAGCAGCAGTAAAGGTGATGGTAGTTCTTGCTCTTCGTTTGAGGTAGTGGCAGCCCATCTATGGAAGGTGATGCTCTCTCTCTCTCTCTCTCTCTCTCTCTCTCTCTCTCATAAGTACATAACTGTGCATGAAAAATATTGCTCATAAATGAGTTGCATGTATACATTGCAGGTAGCAAAATTTAAATAATTCACGCTTTTCGAAAAACTGTGCATGGGATTTGTTTGCGAACATCCATGAAATAGTTTCTTCTGCATCACTTAGGGAGGAGTAAAAAATCTTCCCTTTAATAACAAAAGGATCTATGATCTGTTATTTTATGCATATCATGTCTGGTTATCACTTCTTCATACTAACATACTATATTATTATATGATAAAATTGCTCGATAATGATCACAGCTTATAAAGAAGATAAGCTCCATTAATTGATTAAGAAGATGAAGTAAAATAATTGTGTTTTGATATTTATGATTATACATTATCTATATTATAATGTTTATTAATTAAAAAAGTTGATAGTCATGTCGAATAATATATAGGACATGCAGTCACAGAGATTTTTCGTGCGGTTTACTTAGATAATATTATTCCATTCATTTGCGACAGTAAGTACTATTTGTAATATATTATGCGCTTTGATCGAGCTATTTAAGTATTCAGATCTTTGTTTTTTAATTGTCTTGCATGTCACAGATGTTGGCATAAAAATATTTTGATATGGTCAGAAGATTCACAGTGCATTTATTAAAATTTCTGTTATGTTAGTTAGAAGTTTTGACTATTAATCAAAAATTTTGAGTTCAAATCTTATATTTATGAATTTATTTTAATGACTCAAATATCTAAAAAAAATATTGAATCTATAATATCAAATATTTATAATATATATATATATATAGTGGCAAAAATGTAATGTCACAATTCATGAATTAATTGTTTAATGAATAATAAGATAAGAGCATAATATATACATTTAATGTTCATTTAATTATTTCAAATGTTATTTTATTTTATTTTTATCTTTTATTTGCTCCAAAAATTATTTATTTATACCTAATTATAAAAAAATTTAGCTTGATTGAGCAAGAATCTTAATGTTCATTGAAGGGAAACTATGAAAATGTAACTCTAGATTATTTGAATTCATGTTTTAGCATACTGATGGTCAAATTGATCAGCTCAACAAGGCAAATCCCATGACATCAAAAGTGATCCGATCAAAGTCCAAATAAGTTCATATTAGCACTTAAAGCACAGCTGGAAGTTTTGAGACTATAATTGAAAGATCAAATCATATCCAAATTTAACATGCTTACAAATTGAACATATCGATGAGACGAATCCGACAAGTTTAAGATTGTTTAATTAGGACATCATTAAAGCATAGAAATGCATAAAAAATGATCTATAATCTAGACAATTAATACTCGTCATCTAGTGGTCTATTCCGGAATTTTAGTTATATTTTAAAGGCATGTTATTTCATAAGGTGCACTTTGGCTTGAGATTTAAGCTCTTAGAGATTTTGAGAAATCTTGAAGCTCTACTCCAGCATCAGTATTGGACCACCACCCAACTGTCGCCATCAGATCATTGTATGATCATCACTATTCGACCACCACCTAATTATCATCATCGAAACCAATGCTATCATTAGACCACTATTATCTAGCCACCACCCTTAACTATCATCATTGAATACTACCACATTGGAGCTTTGTCATCATACTACCATTGCCCGACCATCATCATTGGACCGTCATCACTCGATCATTGTTGTTGGACCACCATTGTTGTTGGACCGCTGCCGCCTGACTTTCATCATCGGATTGCCGCCACTAGCCAACATCACATGGTCACAATCATCGAAATGGCTCTTATCTCCTACTGACTCCATATCATCATTTACTAATTACTCGGACTCTTGTAATCACACCTTTTATAATTTGGAAGGCGAGCAAATTTTTATAATCAATGCTCACATTGCAGAGTTATTTCAATTGGGTCGAGTTTTGTAGTTTTTCCCCATTGTATGTTTTTTTCATGTAAGAACTTTGGTTTCTCCCGCACTTTTTTCATTTATAAGTTTTTGTGTAAGATATTTGCGCAAAACTATGATGCAACACTATATATGTGAAAACCCTAAGTAAAAGAGGCTAAACTATTAAACATCGAGACGCCTTTTTGTTTAATGATTGAAATTTCATTAAGAAACTCCGTAGTTAAGCGTGCTCATCCTGAAGAAATTTTGGGATGGGTGACCTCTTTGGAAATTACACCAACATGATAAAATCATGAGGCCCTTAGGCTAAAGCGGATAATATCTTTATAGTTATGAGTTTATACTATTACAAATGATATTACAGTAATACACTAGCCAAAAGATGAGAATTCAGTTCCATACAAGACAAAGTGCTGCGTGATGAGAGCCACCTCTTGAATCCTGTATAGGATAAATTGATACATGATGGGAGTCACCACTTACACTTGTGGTGGATGACTCTGGATAAGGATACTAACGAGGACGTCAGTTACTTATGTGAGAAAGATTATAAAATCTCTTAAGTAAAAAAAGCTAAACTCTTAAACATCGAGGCGCCTTTTGATGTAATTATTCGAATTTCATTAAAAAACTCTGCAGTTAAGCATGTCCATCCTAGATAAATCCTAGGATGGATGACTTCCTATGAAATTACACCAACATGACAAAATTGTGAGGCCTTTAGGCTAAAGTGGATATATATATCTCGATAGTTATGAGTTTGAGTTATTACAATCTCACTCTATGTACTCCCTTAAAATTTTAGCATGTAATATTTATATTATATATTTTCTAACATGTAACATTTATATTATGTGAAGTACAAGTATGATAAAAAAATTGAACAAATAATTAGATTGAGAGATTGAAATTTAATTTTTTATTTTATTAATATTTAATAATAAAAATAAATAAATAGATACTAAAGGAATAAATTTTTTTTTAAAAGCTTATTTTATTTTTTAATAAAAGATTTGAAACTTGAATCTTATTCAATCTTGCTTCATGCTTTATGAGAAAATAATCAAACAAGCATGAACAATGTAATACTCAAATTTATTTACAACTTTGTTTTTATGACTATTTTAAGTGAATTTAAATATATTTTAATATTTTAATATAATTTTTGAAATTTTTGTAACAATTATACTAAATAACCATTTTTATCTTATGGTGATTGGAGATTGAGTACAAGGCTTATGATAATTCACTTCATAGATAAACCCTCTACTAGCAAACACTACTGAAAAAACTTACATTACCAGCAGACCTACCGGCGGTATTATATATGATGGTAGTAGCAGCGATATGACCGGCGGGTTGTACGACAAATAAACCACCGAACATTTTCTGGCGGAAAACCCGCCAGCAATGCAGCTAATTTTTTTAAAGTCGATGGTACCTGCCAGCAAAAAATGTGCCAAAAATTGTTCGACGAAACTTCCAGTGGAAACCCCATCGGCTTACTTAAACTCGATGAAATTTTCTGGCATAATTGTAGCCAAACAATTTCCGATGGAAAATCCGCCGGCACTAAGGCCCTATTTTTCCTCCCTAAGCTGTTCGTGATAATCTTGCTATTCATTTCATTCATGCTTCGCTCCTAGTTGGGTGAGTCACCTCCCGTCAAACTCTGCCTCTGTCGCCTTCGTATGCCGCCTCTGTCACCATCGTTCGCCACCTCGATTGTCAAAATTGCCGTAAGTTGTTTTGCTGTCAACCCAAATCTTTTTTGCTTTGGTCATGAATGTTCTCAGTAGACATTTGCAAGAGATTGTACCATGGTGTATGCTTTTTGTTGATGATATTCTTCTTGTTGATAAAACTAGAGAGGGAGTCGATGTTGAAATAGATGTGAATACTATTAGTAGAATTCAAGATGATGGTTAAAGTAGAGGAATGCTCAAAGAGCATAATGATATTAATATCATTTTGTTGATATTCTTCTTGTAAAAGAGCATCTCATATTAACATAAGAAGTGTTCTAGAAGCTCAAAATGCTTCTTATAAAAGAGATCATCTTTGACTCAATTGATAATTTTGTCTATCTCCTCTCTTTTATTTTTGTTATTTGTTCTTAGGTTTTATTTGCATATTATTTTGAACTTGTTAGGGTGGTTTGTGAGGATTGAATATCATGCAGTCTTGATAAGATTTACCATCATTTACATTATCATTCATAAAGTAAAGCAACATGATTGGAGAGAATAATATGTATGCCACTTGTAAGAATAAAAACTCATGATAAAGAGTCAAATTAAATGACATCCTTAATCAAGAGTGTTATCTTAAATAACACAAACAATTAATTATAGTGGTTTGAGCATATAAAAAGACTGGATCCTCAAATATAAATAAAATCCTAAACCTGTGATGTTATGCGCTAGAAAATTTGTAGCAATATATAATGCATGTGCTTTATATCTTTGCTCTGTCTCTATTTTTAATGTGAAAAACTCATTAATGAGAAAAATTAAGACGATGTGCCCATTTAAAATTATCCACTCTATATTAATGGAAGATGCAAAAATTCTTTCTTCATCATACTTGAAAAATATTAGCTAATTTATAGTTAAAATAAATTTTTTTATTCTAGCTATAGGAATTATAAAAATCGAATATCCACAAGCAAAAATTAAAGTCCAACAATAGGGTTTGATGTGAATAGATGCTTGACATTAATTGAGTAAGATAAGTATGATGATGGTGGCAGCAAATGCTAATGGTTGTTATCAGGGTCTTTGCTAGAAAATGCAATTGAGTATTTTAACTTTTTCAACTCTCGAACTCCCCTCCTATAGAAAATATAGCCCTATTTATAAACTTATTGAGATGGTCATATTTATAAATTTGGTCATAATTCAAACCACTCAATTGAATAGTCCATATTGACCCTCTTGATCATAAATAGTTTATCCAACTTTTGAGTATCTTAATGATGTAAGAATCAAATAATATTGGGCTCATTGAATTTATCTTATCGAGCTGCTCGATTTGACTATAATTACACAAGATTTGGAGACTGTTTTGTCCTTTAATTAAGTTTTTAAAAGTTTTAAATATGCTTGTACTGTTTGAACTAGGTTCGATCAATTGGACTCAACCAAATAGATCATTTGTTGTGTCGATGTGTTTGTCTAGAGAATTTCGGTTCAACTACAAATGTATTGAAATCAGAGTTCATATATATTTTCTGATATTGTTAAGCTAGTTAAACCAAATCAAATAGCTATATTAACACCTATTTAATAAGAGCCGAGCGAAACTCTTAATTAATTGCTATAAAATAAGCATACCACCTACCTAAATCAATGTCCTCAAAATCACATCAGTTTAGTTCTTAACAAGAACATATGCTTCTAACACCAAACTATTTTTGCAAAATAATATTTAAATAAACCAAATATTGTTTGAAATTTTCAAAATTGTGGGACATCAATTAACACATGCTTATAATAAATTTTATGCACAAACTTAAGAATGAATTGAGAGAACCATGCTTTACTTTTAAATTTATTTTTGTTTAGACGATAGTCTTGAGTTTAATTTTAAAAATTTTTTATTCAACCAATATCATGAGATTCGTACTAATCAAGTGAATTGTTTATATGCATATAAAATGTAAAATATAATTATGCCAATTTGTATGATAAAGATAATCTATTATGGTTCATGTAATTAAAAGACTATTAAGTCCAAAGCCACCCAATAATTATTAAGAGTCAATTTATTTTGTAGTAAAAAGGTGCTAAAAAGCACACTTCTTTTCATAGGTAGAAGAATAGTTAAGTGTGTATTGTATATTTTAAAAAATATTCTAAGTAAAATTTTTTTTGTTATGAAAATATCATAAAATATAAAAATAATATCACTTAAGCTATGTCACATATGTTAAGGGTGTGTGTATCAAACGGGAATCAAAGTTAAGGCTCATACATTAGTTATCAAACTTATCTTTGATCTAAAAGTTTAAAACAAACGATAAGGGTTGGCCACTTGATATTTTGACACCAACATATTTTTCAATTATTTAATGTTAACTAACAATCTTCTCTTATGTGAAAGTGCTCCAAATCAGCCATCAATTCCCCTTAAATAGAATGTTGTCAACTCGATCATCAATAATCATACACTAATATCAATAGCACACTTAACTATATGGTGGCACCACACGAGTCATGAACTCAAAGAAAGAAAAAAAAAAGATATTTTTAAACCAATAAAATTTAAAATAGTATTCAATTTTCATGAAGAACAAATTGCATCAAGATTCATGAAAGCACCATTATATTCATATAATTACATTTAATTCTCAAGGCTATTAATGCATATTAAATAGTATTATGTTGATCTATAATCATATTAATCTGAAGGTAGAAACCCTCCATTTATTTATATATTATCTCTTAGGGTGTGATGGTCTCTCACAAACATTGTGGATGACATTGTCTAATTTTTCAACATCTGATTGCTTAAAGGATTAAAATGTCATAAATTGTGGCATAATATGTTCCAATATGGATTTCCAAATATGTGGTAGTCTAATCATCCACTATACTCTCATTTTCCTTCATTCCTTCGCTTGAAGAGAGCTTTGTTTGTTACTTTAAGTCTTACTCTTGCCTTTTAGTTTCTTGGCAAACTTACGAATTAAAATATATTCCTAGGGAATAATTCCTTGGGTTAGACTCTTTTTTTTTTTTTTTAATGTAAGTGTGAGGAACATATTTTAACTAATGGTAAGTAAATACAATAAGTTAAAGGCTATGCTTTATTATATCTAATAATCTCAACATTCAATCTCTTCTTTATATCCATCTCTCCTAAGAAATGAGGAAAGAAGAAAAAATTAATTATCTTCTTCATTGCCTCTATGATCGAGTGGCATTGCTTACATCAGGTTTTCATCCATAAACTAATAAAGGAGGTCATCACCCTAGAAAATAAAAGTCAACCCTATATAACACTCAAGTTCCTCTTACTCATCCACGAAGGCCGGTTAAGGTTCAAACTTTTCTTTTTTCAAAATGGACACAAGACAACAGGGGTAGGAAATGCGCACGGTAGGAGGGGAAGGTAGCCGCTGGTGGGTGGGTATAGATAAGGTATAACGTCGACCTATACACGCCACCCATTTTACTACGGCTTTGTTTGGGACGGCTTTTTTATTGCTTTCTGAAACAGAGTTTTAGTACAAAATTTTTTAATTTTGTACTAAAACTCCGTTTCATAAAGCAATAAAAAAGCCGTCCCAAACGAAGCCTACATCTAACATACATTGATAATATCTTTGATGGTAATAGAGAATAGTAATCAAGCCGAGGTGAAAACAAGGAGTACATATGTTAATAATTTGTGGAGAGATAGGAGAACCCCAAACAATGAGATTCAAGAGGAAAATAGATGAAGCAATAACTTATGAAGAGAGACAAAAAAAGGTTTTCTGATGATTTGTTTAAGTGGTTTTCATCGATCGTGTGATCATCAAGAGAACTATCATTAATCGAAGAATAATTTAGTGTGACAAATTGAAAGTAGAAATGCTCTTATAGTGTGGGCAAAAAAGTTACTCTGAGAGAGAAGAATGAAAATGCAATGGGTCTCTCCCGAATATTTTCTCTCCTTGAATTATTAGTGTCTTTTGAGTTCTCCTTTTCATCTGACTATGCATGTTTCCCCTTTTTTCTTTACCTTTCAATCCAATTTTGAAGTGGACTATTTGATCATTTCACTTTCCTTCCTATGATGTCGTCAGATTGTATCATTATTAGAGTAGAGATGCAAACCCACCCTTCACCAATCAAATTCTTAATCACACAATCTCGTGCGGACTCAAAATGCTAGCTATTTATTCATATACTAATTCATATGAGAATATCGATCATTTTTAAACAAGCATGTGTATCACCAAGCCATAAATCTTGTTATTTGTCAAGTATTCGTTATTACTTTGAAATGACAAACCAGATAATAGTTTTATTCATTCCAAGCCATTTTGGGCTTTGATAAACTACTCAGCCATTTCACTAATCAATTCATTGTCAACTAAGGCACCCTGAAAGATCCTTTTGATCTAATAGTGGAATGCTAAGGATCGAGAAGGTGAGCCAATAAGACATTTTTCCAATGCTTCACAAATAAAACCATGAAATTATTGGAGTAAACCTTGAGCTCATACCTAGACCTTTTCTTGAGGCTCTACACACAAAGCCACTTTTCTCTACCCATACAAAAGATATTGCTCGATGTGAAAAGTTTCATAATCTCATAGTTTTATATGCATCGCTGTCATTTTTTTAATCCAAAGTATATGAGGTATTCGTAGGCCCTTTCGTGTCGCTCTCCAATATTTTTTCCTGCCAATATAATTAATATTACTTGATGTGAATGCGTTCATAGTCTCATAGTTTTATCTAAATCATTTTCATTTTTCTTATCCAAAGCATTTGAGGTTTACTTTTTGAATTCTTATTTTTCATTCTCTCATATTGAATGCTGCTTGAAGCATTAAAGATATCATCATGGATACTTTTGAGCAAATTATATTAACATCATCATAGGTCTAACTATGCTTTCTTATTTCAAATCTCCCAATGCTAATTTTATCTCCGCATCTAATCATCGACATTTATTTTCCCAATCCTCTATATTTGATACCAAAATATATAACAAAAGCAATCAGAGTTGAATGAAAGTTTGATTGATGACTTCAAATCTTCCTAATTTAAAGTTTCAAGATACATAAGAAATAGGTATTATTTATTACATTGCCACATTCTTGACTTCTACATTCTACAAGCAGGCCAGGACTAAAGCCCTTGGAATCGCAAAGGAGAGGATGGTATGTCTCCAATTCACTGTGGACATAAGAAACAAGATGGATCCTCCTCTCCCCCAATCCTTCTCAGGCAATGCTTTTGTGCTCTGCTCTGTTGCATCCACAGCAGGTGAGATCATAAACATAAAACTAACAACTCTTGTGGACAAGATAAAGGAAGCAAAGTTAATGGTGAATGAAGAATACATAAAAGCCTATCTGAAGGCTCTTGAGGCTCCCCAAGGTGAGCTTCCTCCACTGCTAGAGCTCACCATCGTCTCCGATTGGCAGCGTATGCCGTACCATCAGGTCGACTTCTTTGGGCGCAGCGGAGCCATTTATGTGTCGCCGCTTGGCTCGCCGGTTCAGCAAGCTGCTTTCTTCATGCAGAGGCCAGGGGATGTTGGAGGGGTGGATGTGAGGATTGGGTTACCCAATTGCAGCTTACTTGCTTTCAACCAGTATTTCATTGGAGCTTCTTGATGCTACTCTGCATTTATCTGATGTGTGCTTTGTCATAAAATAAAGGCTACAAAACTAGTAAGGCCAGTAAATATAAAAGCTTTATGACAGTTAAGGATTCTGAAGGGTGTTTTCAAATATTGCTTGTATGACACTGCTACAATGCTGAGTTAGAAAGACTCTTCTTTCTAAATGCATAGCTTTTCAATGAATAAAATGAGTTGTAATGTATTCCAAACAATTTAGAATAATCCAATGGGTCTAAAAGTTCTCCATAGAAGCTTCATTTTACTTATCGCATAACTAGCACATGGCAATAGCTCATCCATCTATTGTAAAAGAAGCATAACTCTGGCTTCATTTGGGACGACTTTATTATTGCTTCTTAAAGCAACTTCGTAGAACGAAAATTTTAATTTTTGTACTAGGAAGCTGCTATATGAAGCAGAAACCAGCCGTCCCAAACAAAACATCTATTTCATAGACCACAACATATCATAGAACTCAGCACAACATTACCAAACAAAACTTAAAGCTTTTAATTTTACTTATCGCATAAGTGGCACATGGCCATAGCCAGTTACATAAACAGAAAATTCAGAAATACAATCTCTTTGGACAACTAAACAATCCCAAGGAAAAAAAAAAAAAGCCTTTGCCTTCAAACATCATTGTAGGAGATACTGTTATATGATCAATTGCAAACTAATCTAGACACAAAGAGCCACTTTGTCAAGCATTTTGCCAACCAAGTGCTCTGGCCTGACGCTCCCAGTATGCTGTAAGTTTCTTCTCTTTTATAAATGATGCTTGAGCCCGCTCCCTCGCCTCCTCACAAGTCTCTGTAGCAGCATTGCACTTCTCAGCTTCCTTCTGGTATTGAGAAGCCAGTCTTTTTGCATCCAGAAGAGTAGCATTCATGTGGTGAGCATGCTCGTCGGCGACGACCTCCCGCAATTTTAGCTCTTCCGTAAGGAGATCGACAAATTGCTTCTCCATCTCCTTGTGCAGCTCCGGGTCATTCTTGCCGCAATCTGTAAGACACCATGCATAGACAGAATGACAAGGTATAATAACCAGGTAGTACCAGGTTTGATAAACACATTTACCTATGGAACTTTAGATAAAATATATGGAAAATGATTGACTACTGAAAAGTACTCTTTAGATTCTCCTTCAAACAATCCTTCAAGACTAAAGAAAATATTCTTAGATGCCTTTACAGATGATGTGCCCCGTTCAATGCAGTTTGTGAAGTGCTAGAAAGATTCCCAATTTATATTTGTCAACTTGCTGTTTTTATAAGATCATGGTCGAAGTTACCCTAGTGGTGGATTCCATGGAAATAGAGATCCTAAGTATGAGTTGCCCCATCCCATAATTGATGTCAAAATTTAACGACCAGAAAAAAAATACACATAAAATTATTCCTTTAACCAGCTGAATTTGACTATAGTGAAAAAATTAAGCTACTAGAAACAACTACAAGACTTCAAAAGAAAATTATTAGTCACCAAATAACTATTTTCATCAGTAAAACAATTTAATGGAAATACAAAAAAAAAGATCATTTTTTAAATTTACTCTCTTAAGCAGCAAATCTTCAGGTGATTTCAAACCTGTAACAGATAGGTTCAAGAGCCCTGCAAAAGAAAATAAAGAGACCAGTTAATAATTCTATAAAGCTTACTATACAATGTAAAATTAGAACAAAATAGCATAGCAAATAGAAATCGGTATTATCAGATACAATCATCATGGAGAATAACAATTTTTTTCTTTCCCATGTGGGTTTTTAACCATCTGATTTCAAGCCAATTCAAACCCAACTCAAGATTAGATTGAAGCAATTTAATTCAATCTCAAGTTGGGGCCAAGTCTAGTTATAGGATAGCTTGATCAGATCTCAATTCATAACAGAAATGGCTCATTAACTTCAAAACAAACTTGATTTGGCTAAAATCCAATCAAATCTTGTTTAATATTTTATTTCCCAAGAAAAATACTCAGTTCAACATTCTCATATGTATATATATGCTCATACTATGTAACCAGAGGGCTATATAACCAGAGTATAACATCAAGTTGTCAAATATTCACTAATGCTACTATCAAAAGGAAGGTGTTGCATGCGACAGCACCAACACAAAAGCATCATTAAATGAAGTTCATTAGCTCAGGATTGCAGCTAAGGCTTCGTTTGGGACGGCTTTCTTACTGCTTCTTAAATCGGTTTTCTTGTATAAAAATTTTAATTTTTTAACTTGAAAGCATCTTTAAGAAGCAATAAAAAAGTCGTCCCAAATGAAACCTAAATCTGTAAGAATGCATTCACAATTTGAATTTGGTACATTGCTGGAAGCAAATAAATACTGAACGTATATCACCTACAATCAACGCAAAAGTAGATCAATGAAATGGTTGCACACAAATAAAGAAGAGTTGATGATCTCAACCAGACAAAGCTATGCTACCTATTGAACACCAGTAGAGCATGTTTTAAAACAATAGACTGATCTTACTTTTACACTGCGCGTTCGATCGTGCTAATTTCTAACACTGCGAACAACTGCTAGCAATAAATTCAACCTTATAAAAATTTTATCTGAATTCATAACAAAAGAAGCAACTTTCAGGTTCAAGAAGTCCGTATTATCTACTAAAATATAAAGAGCATAGCAAAGCATTTAAGACTCTCGAACAAGCAAACATAGATGCAAATTGAACTCAATTTACTACTGCAGCTTATTAAGTTCGCAGATCCAATCAAGCAGCAAAACTTAGAACATAGGTCTCTTCAGATCCGCCTCCTTATCCACAGAAAGTAACCTAAGCCATCACTTGAAAGGAGCAGATTTCTTCTCCATTCACAATATACAAACCAATAACCTAAAATTGTCCCCTTCTGATACAACTGACGCCAATTTACAAAATTTAGGAATAAAATCTCAAATGGTATTCATCCGATTGATGTCTATGAGATTATAAAAACAACAAAACTACTACAAAAGGAAATCGAGATCTCACCGGGCGCGATCTTCTGGAGGGAGAGAGGAGGCGGGCAGTCGCAGATGCAGGGGGCGCAACCGGACGACGCGGCAGAACTAACAATGAAGCTCTTCTTAAATCTCCAATAGAGCGCGGGCGCTGACACACAGAGTGCTGAAGCCATTGCAAAGATCACCAGGCAGCACCGAAGGCAGCCCGTCGACCCTCGCGAACCGCTCGACATCTCTTTCTCGATCTACAGTGGGTGAAAGTGGAGAAGTTCACGTTCTCCTTTGACGAACTCTAGTGAGAGAGCGCTTTGCTTTGAGCTTTGTAGTCCTGTTTCTGGTCAAAGCGAAGAACACAAGCTCGCCGTGCACATGCAGCGTACACGAACAAGGTTCGTGAATCCTGACACGAACACGACTATGGTTAACACGACTATATATATATATATATATATATATATATATATATATATATATATATCACAATTTTTAAAATTTAAATATATATATTAAAAATAATAAAATTATATGAAAATTTAAGAAAATCTCAATTCATTTTAACAAATGAGAAATCTTACGAATGAAATTAGGCTATTTCATCTAAATGAAATTTTCAAAATGTTCTCGTTATAAGAAGCGTACATATGATACGAACATTATGAAAGTTCATTTCATTAATTAATTTTTTTTATTAGTGGTGGTGATTAATTTGTTTATCTTTGAGATTTATTATATTATAATATTAAATTTGTTCAATGACATCCTGATTCATCTCTGGACCATCCGGCGATCACACAATAATTTCGCCATATTGGATATTCCATCATTGGCTCAAATATTTATAATTGATCCTTCACAAGCTCGAGGGAGGAGCTTTTCATTCCATATCATTGGCTTAAATTGTTTTCTTCGTCCGTACATATTCCTTGTGATTTTCTTTCGCATATATTTCCCAAACTATTTTAGGTTACAAGTAAGAACCTGCATGCTCCTTCTATGTTTCACAAACTAATAAAGCTTCCATTAGCTTAATAATCTTATAATCCCATCTTCCATAATTTGAAGATGAGTAACCTTCGTATAATCAATGCTCACCTATAAATTTCTGGCAAAAAGGGAATCAAGAGATCTGATTCTGATCGATCATGAGAAGACTAGATGATTATGACAACTCTTCAAAGGCTTCGGGACCGTTTTTTTTTTTTCTTTTTCTGCTTCTTCATATAACTTTTAAGTAAATAATAATATTTTTTTACTAAAAAAACATTAAAAAAATAATTCCAAACAAAACCTAAATGTAATTACAGTACTATTAAAGAGCAAAGCCATGAATTGGTGACACATTGACCGAATTTGTGGAGGATGAACAAAGTATAGAATAGAAATCAAGCGCAGAGATCGAAATTGACAGAAATGGAGCGGAGAGGAACAGATGGATAGAACAGAAGAAGAGAAACCAAAAGGTAAAAGTATGCAACTTCTATTAGTCAAAGCTTCAGCTTTTTGAGGAACCGACCGAGTAGTTGGAGATTGTGCATACATATATTGATCGTTTGGGACGGCTTTCTTAATGCTTCTAAAAACAAATTTTTAATGCAAAAAATTAATTTTTATATTAAAAAACTGCTTTAAAAAGCAAAGAAGAAAGCCATCACAAACAAAGCCTAAATTAAAATCTTCAAAAATTAATTTTTTAGGTGGTCTGAGTTTCCTATATATATTACAGAAGGAACAGCATCAAGCAAAGGAAATCGGTTGCCAGCATACGACCCTCTTTAGATCTGCCCGCCAAATCTTCTTAGCTGCTACAAACAATAAGGCAAATGTTATAAAACTATCCAAATACTATTTAGTAAAACAAAAAAAGTCTTCTAAAAATATGAAACAAAGATAGAGTTCTATTTTGAAATAAAGCTGTTAATTTAAATTTTTTTGTATGAGATGCATCTCCAACCTAATTTTAGGTTGAGCTAAATAATAACATTCACTCAAAAGAGGTAGAACAAATAGAGTTTTTAAATTTTTAATAGAGACATAATTTAAGTAGATCATTATTCTAATTTCATATTTATATTTAAAACCCTACGTTTGCAATGTTCATACAAGTTTATAAATTCATTTAATATTATAGATTTTATATATTAAGTCACAAGTTGTTAAAAAAAGTACGAGTAAATAATGATGTAATCCAAGATTGCGAAAATCGGACAATGAACTGGAATAAGAAAAAGTTCACAATTAGATCAAGTTAAATTGGATAATAAAATAAATAATATTATTATTAAAAAATAATAAAATAAATATAATATTATTAAAAAATAATAAAATTAATACAATCATATGACAGTCTAATAATAAAATCATCATCATTATAAGAATTCAGAGGCAGCCACATCTAAAAAAAGAAAGTAGAAATGCACATCTAACAAAACATTTAAATATTAGAGATCTACATGAAAATCAAGCAAAATACTACAAAAATCTCAACGCAAATTATCCACAAATGCTGCAAACACTTTCAAGATCTACAACAGTAGATCATTCATCCAATCAAGCTTCCTTTATTGCACGATCAATCAAGCAACAAAGTGGGGAATAAAAAAAGAAAGACATAATGAGATCAAATCTATATGCATATCAAAGACATTTAGCCAAAAAAAAAATTATCAAAAACAATACATAAAAATTAGGAACAATACTAGTGTTGGGAGGTGCGGAGGAGCTTCGCCAGTCCAAGACTTGTAATGAAGGAATGTCGAGTAAAGAGGAACTTACGGGAAACGGAAGAATGGGATTGGAATAGGAATTTAGGGTTTTTTTTTATTTTTATTTTTCAAATTGGAAAACCGGAGCCAATTCTCTGGTTCACCTCTCTGGTTCACCGGTTCGACTACTGGCTTGAGCTGGAGCGATTCTTTGCAAATCCGGTTTCATATATGAACTGAACCAACCGTGATCCGGCCGGTCACAGTTCAACCGGTTAAACTGGCGAGTCTGATCAGATGTTAATAACCTTAGATCTGATAGTGAATCTGTACAGTGTTCCTAAGAAAATATGTACATAAATAAAGCTTTATACATGATTGGTAAAAGCTTTGACACTACAAAAATGAGAACAAATTTAAGGGAAAAAAATCAAGGGAAAAGGCCCAGGCTCATGTTCAGTAATCTGTTTGAACCTTGCTTTTGTTCCATTTACTTGCTAAGGTAATCCGGCAAATTTCAAGCAAGCTAGCCAAGCTAAACAAAGACAATGAACATAAAGTTAAGTTGACACAGCTTAAAAAGTTTCCATGGCAATTTGCCTGTATCAGTTGCATAATGAACACTATAAAGTTTTGAGACAATTTTTAGTCATTATTTTTTTTTGCTGCTCTCAAGAAATTTTTATACAAAAAAATTACTATAAAAATAATTGAAAAAATAATTCCAAAGGAAGCCTAAGATGAGACAAACCCTATGAGGAATTCGTTGTCATGTGCATGGATGGATCACCCCACCAAGATATCATTCAAAATAAACTTGGTGTGGCTATAGAGTAACTATACTGCTTGTGCAACAATAGAGAAAATGAGAGATGGATGGCTATAAAGAAGCTGCTTGAGTAATAATTGAGAATTTGGAGCAGTCTGAGCAGAAAAAAAAAAAAGACATAATAGTTCATCAAATAGCATCTAAGAGTTCAAGTGAGAAATTACTTGGGAAGTGAATCTTGCTCATCCCATTAAGTTGGATCTTTCCATAGGCTCCTTTGACCTTACTGGTTGCTTCTTTCTGACATAGCACGGTCTCAAGCTGTTTTGCAAGTCATCCAATGTGTTGAGCATCAAAGAAGGCCTATCCGACACTTTGAAACCTTAAAAACTCAGACAGAGGCAGGGAAAATAAAGTAAATAAATTAAAAAATCATTACGATAAGGGGCAGGAAGAGTAAAAGCATTAATAAAGGAAGAAAATCCAAGCAAGCCAGCCAATTTGAAAGAGAGGCCAGGAAGTCAAAGCCAGTGACGCTTTAGGAAAATTTTTGAGATGCTGAACTATGTATTACCCAAAAAAACACTCAGGTAGAAGAGAAAAATTAAGACAAAGATGGAAAAAAAAACAGAAATCTCCTAGATGCTATTAAAGCCAAATAATTATACAGATCAGAGAAAATCAGGATTGCATAAATCTGGATTCACTTTATCCTACTTCCAACCTGAACAAACGTAATCAAGAAGCAATCAAACCAGAAGTAATGTAAATACTATCGTCTTTGAAATAATACTACCAATATTAATAGTGGCTTCTAAGATCCTAAGATAGGATCAATCACTTCACAAACTGCAGAAAATGAAGGCAGCGTTTGCCGGCGGCAGAACCCAACAGCCATCAGAGTTCCTCCACCTTGGCGGAGTGAGACAGACTTGAGTCGTGTAAAAACCATTTCATTAGTTGGTAATTTCTCTCATCACAGCCAGCTGATCCATCATCAATATTGGTTTCCTGTTTGGTAATAAGGTTGGTAATAGAAAGATAAATAAATGCAAAAAAACACCCAACTTTTGCTAAAGAAATTTAAAAAGAGCACAGCTTTTATCTTCTCACGATCAAAAAGCTAGGCTTTGGATCTAAAACAAATCATAAAGTTCGTATAATATATAATAAAACACAAGGGAGGGGATTCAGAACTTCAACAAAACCTTGTATTCTCACTCTCCGTGACTTGGCCCTAATATTTTTCACAAAGAAAATTTAATAAGATGATTATTAGACTTACAAATGATTTATGGCAAGCAAACTATGAAATTAAATGTTGCAGAGATGAAGATACTCAGGTGGACAATTAGAGAGAGAATATGAAATGAATTCATGAAAAGTTAGCTTTTGTGTAAGATAAGATTAGAGAAAGTCACCTTAGATGATTTGGCTATATAAAACAACGGCCTTCTGATGACTCTATTAGGAGAGTATGTATTTGATCCGGTCTATGTAAAATAAGATAAAGAGTTGGACATAAAAAAGTTTGTTATAAAGTATTAAAAATGATTCCTTTTTATCAAATTTAAATGAGAATTTGACTCTCTTTAGTAAAGAATAAAGAAAAAATTTTCCAAGTAGCCAAACCCACAGTGCAATAAAGGCTTGTCGTTATTGTTGTAGTATAAGCATATTTTGATATAGATTTCTCTAAAGTTATTCAAAGGACTTTTATGGACAACTAGCATGAGTATGTTGGTCAGGGATTGCTGACGAGTACTCCTTGTGATTTGAGGGCTGCCATCTCCGCAGATCCCAACCCTCACAACATGCTAGAGCTCCACAATTTATATTGCACCGATACAGATACGGTGACACAGATACGACACGACACGATACAGATACAAGACGCACGTCAATTCTTAAAAATACAAGATACGGATATGGCGCGGACTCGACATTATAATTTATAAATCCTACATAAAATTTAAGAAAGCAATCAAAGCATAATATTTGAAATGACAAAAAAAAAATGACAGCGACATCATTTCTAGCCTTGTAGCTTATAATGCCAAAGTAAAAGTAAGCATTAAATGTCTAGTACAACAACCAAAACATAAACATCGATGCTTCTTCAGTGGTTTGTCTTTGAACTTCTATATCATCTTCAATAAATATCATAGCTTCTAGTTCAGGCTCATCAAGTGAAAGATTAACAATTTCTAATATTCACATGTCATAAAGAGAATCAAATCCATCTCCAACAATATTCTCATGTTTTTATTTTTGGATTTTTTTTCTTTTTTCGACGGACATGCGTATTAGATACGTGTTTCCTTTTTGAAATTAAATAGTATTTTAATTGTATCCGACACATATCCGATATAGCACGCCTTTATAAATAGGTGCATCGGTGCAACATAGTCCACAATCAAGAACCGTAATCAAGTCATTTAATCTTCAAGTATCATGTTCTCTCAATTTTACTTTATATTTTCTTGCATCTAAACTCAAAATCTAAATTGTGGGTCTAGTTGTTCAAAAATTTAAGACCTACTGCAATTAGTAGGTAGTAAAGAAAGTTTTGTAATCCAGTTATGTAAGCTGACATCCAAAACTGAGACTATAATTTAGGCAATTCGTCATTGCCTACAGAATAAGAGTACACGTTTTAGATATCTTGGATCTATTGTTCAGAGTGATGGTGAAATAGATGAGGATATTATCAGCAGAATTCAAGTTGGATGGTTGAAGTAGAGGAATGCATTGGGCTTGTTATGTGATAGAAATGTACCCCTCAAGCTTAAGGGAAAATTCTATAAGATGGTAGTGAGGCCTGCAATGCTTTATGGTGCCGAATTTTGGCCTTTAAAAGAGAAGCATAATACTAAGTTAAGTGTGGCAGAGATGTGGATGCTCAGGTGGATGAGTGGCTTTACCCTTAGAGATAGGATACGAAATGAGCATATACGTGAAAAGTTTGGAGTAGCTCCAGTAGAAGATAAGATTAGAGAAAGTCGCCTTAGATGGTTTGGTCATATAAAACGGCGGCCTTGTGATGACCCGGTTAGGAGAGTAAAGATATTAGATTTGACTTATGTTAAGAAAGGTAGGGGTGGACCTAAAAAGACTTGGTTAGAAAATATTAGGAATGACCTTTCTTTATTAGATTTAAACGAGAATTTGACTTTTAATAGGACACAATGGAGAAAAAGGATTCATGTAGCCGACCCCACGTAGTGGGATAAAGGCTTGATGTTGTTGTTGTTGTTGTTGTCATTGCCTACAGAAAAAACAAAAATAAAATTATGCAACTATCGTTTGAATCTTTAAATCTCACTTCTATATTGACATATGAATTAATTCCTCAAACGTAAATTGTCATACTTGAAGATCAGACACGATTTGTCTCCAACTGTTTTTGATCTAAATGGAGTTCAGGCATAACTGCAGGCCGAACATGCATTACCAACAAAAAGATATATATATATGAACCAACAAGAGTAAAAATGATATAAGAAATGCAGATGTAAATGATGCTGCCAGCTGCCCAGTTGGGGCCCCATGAGTTCTTTTATCACCTGTAGGTGTAGGAGAAGAGGCTTTGGAAGGAAACTCTGTAGGAAATATAGTAAGGGGCATTTATTAGAAGAATTTGAGCTTTATAAGAGAGAAGAATATGGTGAGTTGGGATTTTTATGTTATGTTTTGAATTTCTGTGGCAGTTATTGTGAGGTTTTGGGTTCCTAGTAGCTGTTAGGAATTGTGGGAGAGATGATTCTCCTCTTGAATAGTGAATCAACTTGTATCTTGTCTTGCTTTGCTTGAAAATTAATAAAAACAACTTTATCTGTGTTATTTCTTGATCTATTCGGAGTAAGTTGCTGTCTTTTATATTCTTATGTTCTGTTTTGATCATTAAGTCCTATAAAATTGGTATCAGAGCAAGATTCGGGACCTATGGCGCCGAAGAAAATGGATGCATTGGAAGAAAAACTAGAATGAGAAGTTGGTCAATTCAAATCTGAAGTTGAGCAAAGGATTTCATCCATGGAAGAAAGGTTTTCTAACCTAGAGGACATGATGAAGAAAATGTTAAGGGACAAACCCATATGCATTGATGTGAAAAAGTTACAAAAAGATATTACAACTCAAAAATAGGACATGATTTGGTCAATTCAAATTCATCTTCGATATCCAAAAACAGATAAACGAAGCAAAATATTGCTGCCAGATAGAAACCATGTAATTCGCAGTACTGACAGAGTAACAACTGAAACGTTTGCCAAAGTTTCCATTTAATAAGTTTGAGATTAATAGCCTTCCAGACAACATGTTTCACTGAAGTAAGACTGCAAGAGTGATTGCCAAACTTTCTCCCATTTCTCTCCTTCCAGATATAGTAAATAAGAGCCCAAATAGCTAAATAAAAACCAGGTTTGAAAGCAGCAGGAATATCCACACAGTCAGCCACAAAATTTAAAATTTGCTGCAAGTTGGGGCTGAGATAAAAAGAAGAGAAGCAGGGAATGATGCTTAATAGCAACAGAAAAGAAAATTCACAATCAAAATATAGATGGCTCGAGCACTCAGTGCAACCAAAACAAAGAGCACAATTAGGATTCACCCTAATGTTCCTTTTAATAAGATTATCCACAGTTTTCAGGCCTCCCAATAAAAACAACCAACCATAAACCGAGAACCGCAGAGCTCACTTTTTATGCCATAACATGTTAGCCATATAGGGGAGGGCGTGTTGAAGTAAAGGTAGTTGATAAAGTGTTTAATGCAAGGTTTTACTTTGATCAATCAATCACCTCACTGCTGCATGAAAGTAGCGATTGGCAGTGGGGGATCCCAACAGCTATCTGAGCTGCTCCATAATTTAAGTTTTAGTTTGGGACAAGCTTTTTTCCTACTTTATAAGCCTGCTTTTAGCACCTAAACCCTAAATTCAAAAAAAATTGAACTAAAAAGCTGTTTTAGAAAACATCAAAGAAGTTGTCCCACACGAAACCTTAATAGGGTAATAAAAACATTTTTCATTGAACAGCCTAACAATTTTCATCCATTCTACATAGCAATATTTACAAACAAGCGTTCAAGAAAAACTTTCCCCCATAATTTTAGGGTTTCAAAGGGAATGCGCCCCCCTTCACACCAACTTGAAATTGAAATCAGATGAAAAAGAAAAAGAATTGAAAAGCCCATTTCAAAGAACTTTTATTACATCCAGTGAACGTACGTAGAGCTCCGTTCGGCCGGCGCTATACCGAGCAATACCAACAATAACGAGAAAATATCATTATGTAAAGACAAAATACCGAGTTATACCGAACAATACCGAGTAATACCAAAAAATACTAAAAATTTTCTAAAAAAACTCGGTATTTTTTAATATTACTCGGTATTGCTCGGTATAACTCGGTATTAGTCTTCCTAGAGCGGTATTCCTCGTGATTACCAAACAATACCTAACAATACCGACCAAATACCGAGCAAAAACCGAGTAACAATCCTCTGACCGAACGTAGATCTACGTCCGGTCAGAGAACGTAATAAAGGGGAATGTGCACCCTCGTATCCTTGGCATGCAAGAAGAATGAAAAATGCCAACTGACCAACTCAAAGTAGTGATATTTTTCAAAATCAATGATTCTGGAAACAACCAAAATCCCTCTCAAAGACATTTCACGCGAGAGCCTCCGCACAGCCTTTTAGGTCATGAAATCAAGCAATTCACTATATGGCTTCCACATACATTTTGCATTTAGCATTTTCGCAAGAATTCTTTAGGAACTGAAAACTAGGATTTAGGAGCACGATGCCATATAGGAAAAAACGTCCATCAAAGTAATTATTAATATTTTAAATTATATTAATCAAGTTAATCAATAATAACTCAGAGGCGTCTAGGCTTTGCCATTCATCTTCTCTTTTTGTCGTTGCTATTCAGCTACGTTGCCTCGCAAGAGGTGTAGAGATTGCACAAGTCACTTCTTTGGCTCCTTAGTGGTTGTTCGACTTCGCTCCTTCAACAACTTTCCCTTCCAGTCGGATGTTACGACATTTTGATCGAAAGCATCAACAGGAGCTCACTGGCCATGAAGATAACTTTCTCCCTTTCTCGCGCTACTTCGGCCAGATCCCATAACCAAGGGATTTAGTAAATACGGGGTTTAAGCCGTAAATCCTTAAATCGGGAATTTACCCATCAGCGGGATTTACCGCTAGCACAAAAATCGTTTGGCTGGATTTAGCATAACTCTAACTTAAATCCCGCTGTAAATCCGATACGATACAGCCCCTTAGGAGCTGTTTACCAACAAGTAAGATTTAACTTTGAAGAATTTAGTAAATCCTATATATCCATATTTATTAAATTTGGCTAAAATTGAATCTTAAAAAATGTTTGTCAAGATAAGATAATAACATTTTTGCATCCTTCAATGATGTTCCTTCCTGTCGGATCCGAAGTCGCACCACCTCGGCGTTCTAATGTTTGATCGGAAGCAACAACGATGATAGGAGCTTACTCGTTGCGAAGGTAGCCATCTTTCTTCCTTTCGCGCACCTTTTCGGCCAAATCCCATAAATGCACGAAACCAGGATTTATGGCAAAAAGAGAGAAATTGAGGATTTAACTCCCTACGAGATTTAACAGTTCCTGGCAGTATTTAGCATAAATCCTGCATAAATCTGGTATCAAAGCAGCCCCTTAGGACATTAGCCAATTAGCAACTTGCACAAGAACATAAACCTCAGCTCAGAACCAGGCCCGGCTATTTAAGGAGAGCAAGTGAAATATGCTAATACACTTTGAGGATGACTTTATAAATCCTCATTTTTCATTCATTATTTTTAGAAGTTGGACGCAATCTGAGATGTTTAATCTATTCTTTGCAAATTATTTTCAACAATTTATATCTATATTACCATAGTTCTACCTATTTTCCATATTCATAAATCTGGTAAAGTTAACCATCAAGGCATAGAGAGTGGTTGCCTGGATGCAGGCCTTCCAAGATCTCCTTGCCACTTCTGCTTGAGCGTATCGTCAGGAGCCTTTTTAAAAACATGAACAGATAATAATAGATACAACTGTTGGAAACTAAACCAAAAACAAAACAAACAAGAAATAGAAAATGCAACGAAGAGAAAAGAACATTAGAAGTGATACGTCACCAAAAATTGCCTTGATCAAGCACAAATCCTGAGTCATATCCAAATTGAAAACTTCTGAAAATAAATTTGGCATCCAAACTCCAATTTCACCAAACTCATAGTCAAATTGAACATCTCAGAGAGACAAACCCAATGACATCGAAATTGGTCCAATCCGAGCTCAAATGGGTCCAAATCAAGAGACCGAAGTGTGTTTAGAAGGTTCAAGTATTAATTAGATAACCAAATGATCTCATATGGCATGCTTATAGTCAAATAGAGCGGCTCAATCAGACGAATCCAACAAGCCTAAGATTGCTTAATTCCGACATCATTAAGGCACTTGAGTGTTTAAAAACACTCCATGATCAGGGGAATCAATATGAGCCATCCAATGGAACACTCCAAATCTCCCCTGAATCTTCTCCATATTTGGAAGGTTCAATCTATGAATCAATCTATGAATCAGGGACTCCTACCATCAAACCTCTAGCTTAAAAGGTTAGACATGAGTATTCTAACAGCTGCTCCACTTTAATAGATCTGATTCTCAGAGGCAGCTTCTTACCACCACAGAAATTTCTCAAAAGCAATAGCGAAATAAATTTAATCCCCAAACAGACCCTAGGAGTTTAAATGAGAAAGGGATTTAACCAACCTGAACCTTTTCCAACATCACTGCCTCTTGATCTGTAAACATCAATAGAAAAGGAACAAAAGATTCATTATATTAATTAAGTTAATCAATAATAACTTAGAGGCGTCTAGGATTTGCGAATGTATGACATTTTGATCGGAAGTAAGAACAGAAGCTCGCTGGCTGTGAAGGAAACTTTCTCCCTTTCGCACGCTTCTTCGGCCAAATCCCATAAATCCGCCGAACCGAGGGATTTAGTAAATCGGGGATTTGCCAATCACCGGGATTTAAAGCACACACAAAAACCATTTGGCTGGTGTAGCGTAAATCCAACTTAAATCCCCCTGTAAATCCGATACCAAACAGCCCCTAAGATGTTAAATACTCTCTCACACTAAACATTTTCCATCACATAATAAACTGGATTTAAAAAATATGGATTTTAATTGACAATAGGATGCCAACTAAACTCCAAAAATCAATTGAAATAAACAAAAACAATATGGAAATCCACAACCTTAACACCATCTTGCGGCTGAAATCAGATTTAAAAAGAAAAAGAATGGAAAAGCCCATTTCAAAGGGAATGTGCCCCCTCTACTTGTGGAACTTTTATTTGGTCCGGTGAGCATACGCAACTCTACGTTCAGCCGCCAGTAGAACACACCACACGTTTTCATTATTTACCGCGCGCCCCGACAACCCGACCCGGAACGGACCCAAGATTGCTCGGTATTGCTCGGTATTGCTAGGTATTGGTCGATTTTGCTCGGCAATAACCAATACCGAGCAAATACCTAGCAATACCGAGTTTTTTCTAGCAAATACCTAGCAATACCGAGCAAATCCCGAGCAAATACCGAGTTGTAGAAAAACTCGGTAAAAACTCGGTACAACTCGGTATTTGCATGATATTGGTCTTCACGGAGCGGTATTTCTCATTTTTGTAAAGCAATACCTAACAATACCGAGCAAATACCGAGTAATACCGAGAAAATCGCTAACATAGCATTCCCGGGTTCCGGTCCGGGTCAAGTCATCGGGCCACGCGGTAAAGAGTAAGAGCACGTGGTGACATGTTATTGGCGGCCGAACGTAGCTCTACGTCCGGTCAGAGGACGTAATAATTGTTCCTGCTTGTGCCCCAATTTCATTCAGACTAGGGTTGAATTTGCCCAAAATTGTGCACGCGGAATGCAAAGCAGCCCAACCCATAGTAATTCGAGAGAGGACTAAAATCCCCTAATAGGTTGAGACCGTAGGATTTCTATCATCACTGCCTCCTGTTCCATCACAATGTTCATAGGATAACAACATCCTACATTAGGATTTTATATAAATAAATATAAACATTTAAATAATAATTATATGTAAATATATATTAATTTAATCATATATATTTGAATCTCTCAGAAATAAAATATAAAAGTCAACTGGAAAACAGGCAGAGAAATAATTAAACCCACCAGATTTTCCGTATCCTTAGCATGGAAGAAGATTGAATAATGCCAACTGAACAACTCATAGCAGGGACATTTTTCCAAATCAATGCTCCTGGAACCCATCAAAATCCCTCTCAAAGACAACTCGCCTGCCATTTCACGCGAAAGAGACTCAGCACAGGCATTTAGCGCATTAAATCAAGCAATCCTCTACATGGCTTATTATTATTATTATTATTATTAATGATATATCATCAAAAAATAATCTTGATCAGGCACAAATCTCAAGGCAAAATCAAGTTAAAGACATCAAAAATTAAATATGGAACCATCTAAACTCTGATTTCAATAAACTTTCAGTCGAACTGAGCATCTCAGAAATACAAATGGTTCCAAATCAAAGCCACGAAGCGCATTTCGAAGGTTCAATCCATAATTTGGATTACCAAACAGTTTCCAAAAATGGCATGCTTATAGTAGAATCGAGAGGCTCGACGAGACGAATCCAATTAGCCCAAGATCGTTGAATTATGATATCATTAGAGCCTCCAAATGCCTGATAAACGGTCCACAATCAAGTGATTCAACATCATCCGTCCATTTGCATTTAGCATTTTTGAACGAATTTTTCAGGCACAGAACACGAAGATTTAGGAGCACGCTGACACAGGGAAAAACCTCCATCAAAGAACGAACTGTACCAGATTAATGCTAATTTAGAAACCCACTTTTTAATCACTCTTAGGACATAGCCAATTAGCCAATTTGCACAAGAACATAAACCTGAGCTCAGAACCAGGCACGGCTATTTAAGAAGAGCGAGTGAAATAGGCTGAGAATCTATAACCATGCATTCACCGCATATTTCATGTAAAGCTTCAACACCAGTCATTTCATCCAAACTACAGACGACTCAAAACAAAACAACCACAGGGTTTGGCTTTTTAAGGATTAAGGAATAGGATTTTAAGATTTAGTGTTCGGACAGAATAAGGAGAAGAGGAATACCAAATTGTCAATACATGCATCATTATCACCATCAACTTCATCATCATCATCAGCAGCAGCATTAACCTTATCACACCATTTAAGGATGACTTTATAAATCCTCATTTTCATTCATTATTTTTAGAAGTTGGGCGCTATCTGAGATGTTCAATCTATTCTTCACAAATTAGTTCAACAATTTATATCTATATTATCACAGTTCAACCTCTTTTCCATATTCTCATAGGAAACACTTGTAGATCTCAAGTACCTATCAATCTTCATAAAACAGCGAGAATTCTTCAAATCCACACAAAATCACAAAAAAAGTATATAATTTGTATTATTTGATGAAGGGAAACGGAAAATAGCAAGATACAATTGATCCTCGATTCGAGAGGAGGATCGATCTCTCCCAAATCTCTAGACGCCACTAGAGCCCAAAAGAAAGCTTAAATCTAAGAGATCTCAAATTTCAGACCAAATTCAAGATGCCCTAACCCTAGGAAAACAAAGTATTTTTTTTTTAAGGAAAACAAAGTATTTAATGCATACAAATCAAAAGGAAATCCCTAAACAATCCCTACATTCAAATTTTCCTCCCAAATCCCTCAAAAATCCGCTTCCATTTCATTGAGACCTGCTGGACCGGTTTAACATATTCATCCTCCACTTATTTTATTTATCTATCTATCCGCCTAGTGGTTGTATTTTTTGCACTTCATTGAACATGTATATACCGCCTAAGTACAACAGACCAAAAGTTAACCATCAAGGCATAGAGAGTGGTTGCCTGCATGCTGGCCTTCCAAGATCTCCTAGCCACATCTGCTTGAGTGCATCGTCAGAGCTATTTCAAAAAGATAAACAGATAACTATAGATATAATTGTTGGCAAGTAAATAAAAAACGAAACAAACAAAAAAAATACGCAGCAACGAGAAAAGAATACCTGAACACAAATTTTTTCTAGGGGGCACTGCCCACTTACAGCCCCTTTTGTATTAGAAAGGGGCATTAGAAAGTAGCAAGAAAGCCATCCCAAACGAAGCCCAAGTCATCAATACAATCAGATTCCACACAAAACAGATAATACCAATCTTTAGGCCATAACAACATTTTCCTCTTATGCATATGACCAGCAGTTGATCGCAGAAGATCCCAACACTCATGAAAGTTGCAACAAGCAAAATGAGTTACAACTTAATTTCTGTTACCAAATTCTTTTTTGTTTCCTTCATATTCTTTCTTAAAATTCTCTAAAACCAAATATAAGCCTAAAACTACCATAAAATGTGCCCAAATTTTACTCAGACATGGAGCTCAAATAACAACGGGAAAAAAGATTTTGAAGAACTTGCAAGGTTTCTATCATGCTGCCATCGTCACCCATTAAGTCATTGATAGAGAGGAACAAAAGATGCCCCCAAAAATAGAAACGCAAAGTTTAGTGTTGCATCCTGGAATATTCAGGTCGGTACAGAAATATAAAGTTTGATGTCTTAGCTTCATACGAAGATCCAGCACACAATCAATAGAGAGGAACAAAAGATGCACCCAAAAAAACACAAAGTTGAGAAACATAAATTGCAATATTTTAAAAAGCTAAGACATTAAGGCATTGATAGAGAGGAAGAATATTTCTTAGGCCTTATCTGATGAAAAACAAAAAAATGCCATGAAAGATGAAATGTAGGCTCTAGAAAAGAACAATACATGGTAAATCCTCAGCCTACCAAATGGGTAAAAACTAGTTGGCTGCCAATGAGTATTCTCTGTAAAATACAAAGCTGATGGGACACTGGAAAAGATACAAAGTAAGTCTAGTGGCGTAAGATATAAGGATTCCTTCACCAAATTCCCATGAAGGCCGAGGCTCATATGGTTGCTTAAAGTTAGAAAATTATATATGAATGATTAAACACCACCCATTTTACACTCCTATCTCATCCAAGTCTTCCACCTGATTATTATTTACACTATTAATTATATATTTAATAATATATATTTGGGAAATTTACATACAGACCACATTATACCATCCTATTTACATATCTAACACCCAAAACTTTAATATTACATACATAACACCTTATATTATTTTAATATCAAATATACCACTTATATTTCCTTCCTACCACTCATATATTTCATTTTTACCGCTCATATTTGATATGAAAATGAACTATGGGTGATATGCATATAATATTAAAGTTTTAGTGTTAAATATGTAAATAGAATAGTATAGGGGGGTATCTATGTAAATCTCCCTATATATTTTAAGTTATATTAATTAAGCTAACAATATTAATATTTAATAACTAATTATATTACTAATTATGCAATGAAGTTAAATTACAAAATTAATTTATGCACTAATTATACTATTAATTATTTAATTAATTTACTTAATTATTAATATTTTAAATTATATTAATTGAGCTAATCAATAATAACTTAGAGGCGTTTAGGGGTTGCCTTTCATCTTCTATTTTCTTTGTTGCTACTCGGCTTCATGTAGCGATTGCACGCGTCGCTTCTTCTGCTCCATCATGTTTTGTTCAGCTTCGCTTCTTCGACAACTTTCCCTTCCTGTCAGATCAAAAGTTATGACATTTTGATAGGAAGCAAGAACGGAAGCTCGCTGACTGTGAAGGCAACTTTCTCCCTTTCGCGCGCTTCTTCGGCCAAATCCCATAAATCCGCCGAACCGAGGGATTTAGTAAATCCGAGATTTGCCCATAGCCGGGATTTAACGCGCGCACAAAAAACGTTTCGCTGGTTTAGCATAAATCCAATACCAAACAGCCCCTATGATATTAAATACTCTCTCACACTATACATTTTCCAAACATAATAAACTGGATTTAAAAAATATGAATTTTAATTGACACTGCTTGCAACCAAACAGTCCTAAAAAAAGAGGAGAAAACCTGACAATAACCAAAAAAAAAGCCTACATGCCGACTAAACTCCAAAAATCAATTGAAACAAAAACAATAAGGAAATCCACAACCTTCAAACCAACTTGCGGCTGAAATGAGATTAAAAAGAAAATGAATGGAAAAACCCATTTTGAGGGGAATGTGCCCACTCTGCTTGTGCCCAATTTCATTCACACTAGAGGGTTGAATTTGCCCAAAATTGTGCTAGCAGAACGCAAAGCAGCCTAAACCATAGTAATTGGAGATAGGACCAAAATCCCCTAATAAGTTGAGCCCGTAGGATTTCTATCATCACTGCCTCATTAAATAAATATAAACATTTAAATAATAATTATATGTAAATATATATGAATTCAATCATATATATGTGAATCTCTCCGAAATAAAATATAAAAGTCAACTGGAAAATAGACAAATAATTCTTCGCACCAGATTTTTCGTATCCTTGGCATGGAAGAAGATTAAATAATGCCAACTGACCAACTCATAGCATTGATATTTTTCCAAATCAATGCTTTTGAAACCCATCAAAATCCTTCCCAAAGACAACTCGCCTGCCGTTTCATGCGAGAGAGACACAGCACAGCTTTAGCGCATGAAATCACGCAATCCTCTATATGGCTTCTTCTTCTACTTCTTCTTCTTATTAATATTATTATTATTATTATTATTATTATTACATAACATTTGCATTTAGCATTTTTGTTAATTTATATAGATAAGGCCGATCCTCCACTTATTTTATCTATTCATCTATCATTGTATTTTTTGCACTTCATTGTACATGTATATACCGCCTAAGTACAACAAACCAAAAGTTAACCATCAAGGCATAGAGAATGGTTGCCTGAATGAAGGCCTTCCAAGATCTCCTTGCCACATCTGCTATAGTTTATCATCAGAGCCTTTTCAAAAACGAAACAAACTAAAAAAAATCCAGCAACGAGAAGAGAACACCAGAACACAATTTTTTTCTAGGGGGCACTGCCCAATTACAGCCCCTTTTGTATTAGAAAGCTGCATTAGATAGTAGCAAGAAAGCCGTCCCAAACGAAGCCTAAGTCATCAATACGATCAAATTTCACACAAAACTAATAATACCAATCTTTAAGCCATAACAACATTTTTCTCTTATACATATGACCAGCAGTTGATCGCAGCAAATCCCAACACTCATGAAAGTTGCAACACGCAAAATGAGTTCCAACTCAATTTCTGTTACCATTTTCACTTTTGTTTCTTCATATTCTTTCTTGAAATTCTCTAAAACCAAGGTTAAATCCTGAAAAAGATAAACGAATCCAAATATTGCTGCCAGATACAAACCATTTAATTCAAAGTACTGACAGAGTAACAACTGAAAGGTTTGCCAATGTTTCCATTTAATAAGTTTGAAATTAATAGCCTTCCAGACAACATGTTTCACTGAAGTAAGACTGCAAGAGTGATTGCCAAACTTTCTCCCATTTCTCTCCTTCCAGATATAGTAAATAAGGGCCAAAATAGCTAAATAAAAACCAGGTTTGAAAGCAGCAGGAATATCCACACAGTCGGCCACAAAATTTAAAATTTGCTGCAAGTTAGGGCTGAAGATAAAAAGAAGAGAAGCAGGGAATGATGCTTAATAGCAACAGAAAAGAAAATTCACAATCAAAATTGATATGTCATCGAAAATTTATCTTGATTGGGCACGAATCTCAAGGCAAAAACCAAGTCGGAAACTTCAAAAATTAAATCCAGGATCACCTGAACTCCGATTTCAGCGAACTTACAGTCAAACTGACCGTCTCGAAAATACAAACCCAACGACACCAAATTCAACTCAATCCGAGCCCAAATGAGTCCAAATCAAGGACCCGAAGCACTGTTGGAAAGTTTGTACCACAATTTGAGTAACCAAACGATCTCCGAACATGACGAGCTTATGGTCGAATCGAGCGGCTCAACGAGACGAATCCAACGAGCCCAAGATCGCCGAATTCCGAAGTCATTAAGACTTTCACATATCTGACGAACGGTTTACGATCAAAGGATTCAATATCGGCCGTTCATCCGAACCACTCCATATTTGCCCCTGATCTCTCATCAATTTATGGGTCATGCCACTCCAAAAAATCTATAAATAGACCCCTCATATCTCTTGAGAGTGGACCCAAGCAAGAGGAAGAAGAGGAGAAGAGGAGAAGAGAAGAATAGGAGGGAAGTCTCAACCACCGCCGGAGTTCTGCCCGAACTCCAAATGACGCCGAAATTTTGCCTGACTTCCACGGGACACCAGAATTCTACCCGACTTCCATGGGACACTGAAATTCTACCCAAGTAACGACAGAGTTCCCCCTTGACGCCGAAACTCTGCCTAAGTGATACTGAAGTTCTCCTCGGCCACCAACAGACGTCGGATTTTTATCTGAAGTCGGACCTCCGCTCGTCGCCAAGTTTCTACTCGATGTCGAACTTCTACCTGATGTCATATTTTTACCAGACATATATCTGATGATGGATTTTCGTCCATTGCTGGATTCTACCTAACACAATCCTTCCGACCTCAGTCGCGAGACAACGGTCCTTCCAACCTCTATCGCCAGCCGACTACAGTCCTTCCGACTTACGTCGCCCGCAAACACATCATTAGTGATTCTTTGTATTCTCATCATGTAATGTATTGTATAAGATGTACATTAAGCTAAGGCCTTCCCCCAAAGGAGGACCTCATTTGTAATCAACTACAATACTAGTGGATTCATTTAAACTGGGCTAGGCCCCATGGTTTTTCCCCCTTTTTAGCGGTTTTCCACGTAAAAATCTTGTTGTCTCTAGTGGATGACACACCCTCTCTCTTATCTGTTTGCGTGCCGAATTTTCATACAACGCTAAGACGTTAAACTTTATATTTCTCTACCACCGCAAATATTCCAGGATGCAACAAAAATATAGATGGATCGAGCTCTCATTGCAACCAAAACAAAGAGCACAATTAGGATTCACCCTAATGTTCCTTTTAATAAGATTATCCACAATTTTCAGGCCTCCCAATAAAAACAACCAACCATAAACCAAGAACCGCAGAGCTCACTTTTTATGCCATAACATGTTTAGCTTAATCAGGGGAGGGCATGTTGAAGTAAATGTAGTTATAAAGTGTTAAATGCGAGGTTTTACTTTGATCAATCAATCACTTCACTAATGCATGAAAGTAGTGATTGCCAATGGTGGATCCCAACAGCTATCTGAGATGCTCCATAATTTAAGCTTTGTTTGGGACAACTTTTTTGATACTTTCTAAAATTGTACTAGAAAGCCGTTTTAGAAAACATAAAAAAAATTATCCCAAACGAAGCCTTAGTTGGGTCATAAAAACATTTTCTTTGAACAGCCCAACAATTTTCAACCATTCTACATAGCAATATTTACAAACACGCGTTCAAGGAAAACTTCCCCCCATCATTTTAGGGTTTCAAAGGGAATGTGCCTCCCTTCACACCAACTTGAAATTGAAATCAGATGAAAAAGAAAAAGAATTGAAAAGCCCATTTCAAGGGGAATGTGCCCCTTTGTATCCTTGGCATGCAAAAAGAATGAAAAATGCCAACTGACCAACTCAAAGTAGTGATATTTTTCCAAATCAATGATTCTGGAAACACCCTCTCAAAGACAACTCGCCTGCCATTTCACTCGAGAGCCTCCGCACAGACTTTTAGCTCATGAAATCAAGCAATTCACTATATAGCTTATTTTATTATTATTACTATTACCACAGACCATTTGCATTTAGCATTTTCGCAAGAATTCTTCAGGCACTGAAAACTAGGATTTAGGAGCACGATGACATATAGGGAAAAACCTCCATCAAAGTACGAACTTTACCATATTAATGCTAATTAAGAAATTGATACGCTTGGACCGAACCATCCTGCCAGCCCACCTTGTGGGCAGGCTCCAGCAGTTAAATTAGATAATTAATTTATGCACTAATTATACAATTAATTATTAATATTTTAAATTTTCTTAAATAAGTTAATCAATAATAACTTAGGCGTCTAGGGTTTGCCATTCATTTTCTTTTTTCATCAATGCTATTCAGCTTCGTTGCTCCGCAAGAGGAGTAGAGAGCTGTTCAACATCGCTCCTTTGACGACTTTCCCTTTGAGTCAGATCGAAAGTTATGACATTTTGCTCGGAAGCAACAACGGGAGCTCGGTGGCTGTGAAGATAACTTTCTCCCTTTCGCACGCTACTTCGGCCAAATATCATAAATCCGCCGAGCCGAGGGATTTAGTAAATACAGGGTTTAAGCCGTAAATCCTTAAATCGGGGATTTACCCATCCGCGGGATTTAACAACAACAACAACCCATTGCCCCACTATGTGGGGTCGCCTACATGAATCCTTTTTCGCTATTGTGTCAGGTTAAAATTCAAATTCTCATTTAAATCTAATAAAAAAATATCAATTCTAATATTTTCAAACAAAGTCTTTTTAGGTCTACCTCTACCTTTCTTAACATAAGTCGAATCTAATACCTCAACTTTTCTAACCGGGTCATCGGAAGGCCTCCGTTTAATGTGACCAAACCATCTAAGGAGACACCCTAATCTTATCTTCCACTGGAGCTCCTCCAACCTTTTCACGTATATGCTCATTTTGTATCATATCTCTAAGGGTCAAGCCACGCATCCACCTAAGCATCCTCATCTCTGCAACACTTAACCATCTGTGGGATTTAACAAGAGCACAAAAGCCGTTTGGCTATACTTAGCAAAAATCCAACATAAATCCCGCTGTAAATCAGATACCATACAGCCCCTTAGGAGCTATTTGGCAACAAGTAGGATTTAACTTTGAAGAATTTAGTAAATCCTATAAATCCATATTTATTAAATCTGGCTAAAGTTGAATCTTGAAAACTGTTTGTCAAGATAAGATAATACCAACTTCGCCTCCTTCAATGATGTTCCTTCCTGTCGGATTCGAAGTCACACCACCTTGGCGTTCTCATTTTTGATGGAAAGCAATGATGACAGAAGCTTAATCGTTGCGAAGGTAGCCATCTTACTTCCTTTCGCACACTTTTTCGGCCAAATCCCATTAAATCCGCCAAAACAAGATTTACGGCAAAAAGAGAAACTGAGGATTTAACTCCTTGTGAGATTTTACAGTTCCTGGCAGGATTTAGCATAAATCCTACTCAAATCCTGCATAAATCTGGTATCAAAGCAGCCCCTTAGGACATTAGCCAATTAGCAACTTGCACAAGAACATAAACCTGAGCTCAGAACCAAGCACGGCAATTTAAGAAGAGCAAGTGAAATATGTTGAACTTTACAAGCATGCCATTCACCGTATATATCACGTAAAGCTTCAACACCATTCATTCCATCCAAACTACAGAGGGTTCAAAACCAAACATCCACAGTGATTGTGTTATGCCGGTCCAGCTTGGACCGGCTCAACCTGGACCGGCCCAGCCGGTCCAGTTTTACAGGAGACGGGCCAGGGGGCGGGCGGAAGAGAGAGAGAGCCAGGGAGTGGGGTCCACTTGCAATTCAAACATGGGTTAAGTGTTTTTGGAGGGAGAAGAAAGGGTAGAGTAGTCCTTTTGTTTTTATTTTGAATTAGATTGTATTAATAGGGGGTTATGAGGGGATTAGGGTTTCATCTTGATTTTGAAAGAGATTTGTCTTCTAGGTTTTCTTGCTTGGGCTCTTGGCGTTGCCGGAGATTGTTGGAGAGTGGTTCCTTCCTCTCGGATTGAAGGAAACTTGTATCTTTATTGTCTTTTGCATCGTCTAGTGAAATTTCTATCGTTTGCAATTGTTTCTCCTATTTTCTCTACGATTCTTCTCAGATTTTTCCACTGTTTTTGTGCTTGGTGGCTGATTTCCATAGAAAACAGTGAATTATTAGTGATTTGGATTAGATCCGATAGGAATCACTTGAAATACTCAAGTGGTACCTATCAAATTGGTATCAGAGCAAGATCCGGGCGGTAAGGGGCTGTTTTTCCCACGGTTTCGCAGCAGATTTTTGCTGAATTTTCCTGGATCCGAAGACATCTCGTTGGTTCCCATGGCATCTAAGCGTGTAGAAGTCTTGGAGACCGAGATGGGTCAACTTAAGGCGGATCTGGAGGAGAAGATGGCCACATTTAGTGAGAATGTGGAGGAAAAATTCATGGCTCTGGAAGAGATGATGAAGAAGTTGTTGGAAGGGCAAGCAAGGGCAGTGCCAACGGAGGAAAGAGGAGAAGGTAGTGGGAGCAGGGGTAAGGAGAAGGTGAATCCAGAAAGGGAGGATGATGTGGAGCTGCTTGACAGCAACGGAAGGATGCCACCTAGGGAGTCCATCAGGAGGGAAGAACAGGATAGAAGGAGAGACTTTCGTGAAGGAAGAGAAGAGGATTGGCGACGACGGAGGCCCGACCCATTGGACCGACCTTGGGGAAATTATAACCACCATGGCGAGGTACGAGGGGAAGATGGCTACCGGCGGCCAAGGAGGGAGGATGAGCCCCGTTATGGAGAGAGGGGAACGTGGGAAGATCCCATTGCTTGGGATAGAGGAGGTCATGGGGGAAACAGGGCGTACGGGGTGGACACTAGGGCCAGGAAGCTGAAAATGCCTGTCTTCGAAGAGGGAAATGTGGATGAGTGGATCCACAAGGTGGAAAGGTATTTTGCAGTGAATGGCCTTATGGAGGAGGAGAGATTGATGGCTGCTAGCATGTGCTTGGAAGGGGCGGCTTTTGCCTGGTTCAAGTACATGGACAAGTGGGATCCAGTGAGAACTTGGAGGGATTTCAAGGAGGCCATCAGAGAGAGATTCAGGGGGGGCAGCCCATGGGAGATATCAGAATAATTCTATGCCCTCACTCAAGAGGGAACAGTAGAGGAATACAGGAAGAAATTTGAGAGCTTGGTGGGAGACATGGAGGGCCTATCAAACAGTACGTTGGGGGGAACTTTATGAAGGGCCTCAAACCCGAGATCAGAGATGCAGTGAAGGTCATGAGACCAAGAGATCTGAGGGAGGCGATGGAGTTAGCTCAGTTGGTGGAGAACCAGAAGACCAACGCCCGCACTTGGAGGAACAATCACTCAGGAGGGCCCACCAGGACAACTACCACTTACTTGGCCCCAAAAGGACCAAGCCCCATTCTACCTAGAGAGAGTGGAAAGGAGAAGAGCGGGGTGACCAGATCTGCTGGAAGCTTCAAAAAATTGACTGAGGAGGAGATGCAGGAGAAGAGGGCCAAGGGCCTTTGTTTCAGATGTGAGGAGAAATTTGTTCCAGGACATAGATGCAAGGATCGCGCTCTTCGGGCTCTCACCGTCTATATAGACGAGGCGCCTGAAGAGGGTGATGATTTTGATGAGGAGCAGATTGATCCACAGTTGGAGGTAGCCGAGGTCTCCCTCAATTCTGTGATGGGATTCACTCCTAGCCATACGATGAAGGTGAAGGGGGAGATTCTGGGGAGAAAGGTTGTGGTTCTGATTGACAGTGGGGCAACCCACAATTTCATATCCACCCAGGTGGCGGAGGAGCTAGGGATGGAGCCTACTGAGACAGGCAGCTACGGGGTGATGATGGGGACAGGGAAGATTGAGTCCAGCACCGGGATCTGCAAAGGGGTAGAGATGAGGCTACAGGAGATCAGGGTGGTAGAGGATTTTCTACCCCTGAAGTTGGGTAGCACAGATGTCATTTTGGGCATGAAATGGCTACAGACCTTGGGTGAAACCAAGGTGAATTGGGGGACCATGGTGATGGAGCTGAGCGTAGAGGGGAAGCAGGTGAAGCTGAGAGGAGAACCAGGATTGTCCAGAACTGGAGTGTCACTCCGATCCATGGTGAAAATCATACAGGAGGAAGGAGGAGGATTCCTGGTGGAGTTGCAGAGCTTGGAGGAGCGGGAGGAGGGGGAGGAAAGACCCATCCCCGCTTTGGTTCAACCCCTGTTGCAGGAATTTGAGGATGTGTTCCAACCTCCAGTTGGACTACCACCTGACAGAGAACAGGAGCACCAGATTATCCTGAAAGAGGGAGTATCTCCTATCAGTGTGAGACCTTACAGATATCCTCAGGTGCAGAAAGATGAGATAGAAAGGTTGGTGGGAGAAATGCTAGAAGGAGGGATCATTCAGCCCAGTGTGAGTCCTTTCTCTAGTCCAGTTCTGCTTGTGAAGAAGAAGAATGGGAGTTGGAGGTTCTGTGTAGATTATAGAGCTCTCAACAAGGAAACTGTGCCTGATAAATTTCCTATACCTGTGATTGATGAGTTGATGGATGAGCTACATGGAGCAGCCTTGTTCACCAAGGTCGATCTGAAGTCAGGCTATCACCAGATTAGGATGAGGAAGGAAGACGTGCAGAAAACGGCCTTCAGGACTCATGAGGGTCACTACGAGTTTCTGGTGATGTTTTTTGGCCTCACCAACGCTCCGGCAACATTCCAAGCTTTGATGAATATATATATCTTCAAGCCACACCTACGCAGGTTTGTGTTGGTATTTTTTGATGACATCCTAATTTATAGCAGGACTGAGGAGGAACACCTAGAGCACCTAAGAGTAGTGTTGGGTGTGCTGAATGAGCATCAGTTGAAGGCCAACTTCAAGAAGTGTGACTTCGCTCAGGCACGGGTGGAGTACCTGGGGCACGTGATATCCCAGGAGGGAGTGGCTGCATATCAATCCAAGATAGAGGCAATGCTGGCTTGGCCTCAACCCAAGACCTTGAAGGGACTCAGAGGATTTTTGGGACTGACAGGCTATTACAGAAGGTTTGTGAGAGGATACAGCACCATAGCATGGCCTCTGACAGAGCAGTTGAAGAAGGACGGGTTTTTATGGGGAGAAGCAGCTTCAGAGGCCTTTGAGAAGCTGAAGAAGGCCATGACGACGGTGCCAGTGCTTGCTCTGCCAGACTTCAGTCAGGTGTTTGTGGTGGAGACAGATGCTTCAGGCTATGGATTGGGAGCAGTGTTGATGCAGAGGCACAGACCCATAGCTTACTTCAGTCAAGTCCTGTCATCCCGGGCTAGGCTGAAGTCTGTCTACGAGAGAGAGCTGATGGCGATTGTACTGGCCATCCAAAAGTGGAGACCTTATTTATTGGGCAGACATTTTATTGTCAGGACGGATCAGAGGAGCCTGAAATACTTGCTAGAGCAGAGAATGGTCACAGAGGAGCATCAGAGGTGGTTGTCCAAGCTGCTCGGATATGATTTTGAGATCCACTATAGGCCAGGACTAGAGAATAAGGCAGCAGATGCCTTATCACGTTGTATGGGGGAGCTCCAGGGGATTGCTGTGTCAGTACCTGTTCTGATTGATTGGGAAGCCATCAAAGAGGAGAGCATCCAGAATGAGGAGCTAAGGAAAATCAAAGAAGAAGTGCTTTCAGATGAAAAGAGCCACCCAGGCTACACAGTGGTGGGGGAAAGACTGTACTATCAGGGAAGGAGTGTGATTCCTAGGTCTTCCATTCAAATTCCCCATCTTCTACAGGAGTTTCATGGGAGCGCCATAGGAGAGCATTCAGGAGTGCAGAAGACTTATAGCAGGATTGCTGCTGAATTATATTGGAAGGGGATGAGAAAAGACATAGAGGAGATGGTGGCTAAGTGTGATACCTGCCAGCGGAGCAAGTACATGACGATGGCACCAGGGGGATTACTACAACCCCTGGCCCTACCAGAGAAGGTTTGGGAGGAGATTACTATGGATTTCATTGATGGGCTTCCAAAATCAGAAGGGTACACGGTCATATTTGTAGTGGTGGACAGGCTGAGCAAATATGCTCATTTCATTCCCTTGAGACACCCATACACAGCAGTATCTGTAGCAGCAGCTTTTGTGAGAGAGATAGTCCGCCTACATGGGGTACCGGAGTCTATTGTTTCTGATAGGGACAAGGTGTTCCTGAGCCATTTTTGGAGGGAGTTATTCAGAATGCAGGGCACAGTATTGAAGAGGAGCACAGCATATCATCCACAGACTGATGGGCAGACGGAGGTGGTGAATAGAAGCTTGGAGACATACTTGAGATGCTTTGTGTCTGAGACACCGAAGCAGTGGGCCAAATGGCTGGCCTGGGCATAATACTGGTACAACACCTCCTCTCACTCGGCTACCAAGATGACACCTTTTAAGGTGTTATATGGAAGAGACCCCCCACACTTGGTACACTACAGCCATAGGAGCACTCCAGTATCTGCAGTGGATCAGCACTTGAAGGAAAGGGATCAAGTGTTGGACGAGCTCAAGAGACATCTTCTCAGAGCCCAACAGATTATGAAGAAACAGGCGGACAGTAAAAGGAGGGATATACAGTTTGGAGTGGGAGACAAGGTCTACTTGAAGCTCCGACCATACAGACAGAGGACTCTAGCCCAAAAGAGAAATGAGAAGCTAGCAGCGAGATATTTTGGCCCTTTCGAAGTGGAGGAGAAAATCGGGGAGGTGGCATACAGATTGAGGCTTCCTCCAACAGCCAGAATACACCCCGTTTTTCATGTATCTCAGTTGAGGAAAGTGGTGGGGGAGCATGCAGTAAGCCCAGAGCTGCCCAGCACCTTGAGTGAAGACATGGAAGTGACACTGGAGCCTCTAGCGGTAGAAGGAGTGCGCATCAATGAAAAAGGGGAAAAGGAAGTGAAAATTAGATGGAGCGACCTCCCAGATTATGAGGCCACATGGGAGCCATTGGAGAGGATTGCAGTACAGTTTCCTGCCTTCCACCTTGAGGACAAGGTGGTACTTTGGGAGGGGGGTAATGTTATGCCGGTCCAGCTTGGACCGGCTCAACCTGGACCGGCCCAGCCGGTCCAATTTTACAGGAGACGGGCCAGGGGGCGGGCGGAAGAGAGAGAGAGCCAGGGAGTGGGGTCCACTTGCAATTCAAACATGGGTTAAGTGTTTTTGGAGGGAGAAGGAAGGGTAGAGTAGTCCTTTTGTTTTTATTTTGAATTAGATTGTATTAATAGGGGGTTATGAGGGAATTAGGGTTTCATCTTGATTTTGAAAGAGATTTGTCTTCTAGGTTTTCTTGCTTGGGCTCTTGGCGTTGCCGGAGATTGTTGGAGAGTGGTTCCTTCCTCTCGGATTGAAGGAAACTTGTATCTTTATTGTCTTTTGCATCGTCTAGTGAAATTTCTATCGTTTGCAATTGTTTCTCCTATTTTCTCTACGATTCTTCTCAGATTTTTCCACTGTTTTTGTGCTTGGTGGCTGATTTCCATAAAAAACAGTGAATTATTAGTGATTTGGATTAGATCTGATAGGAATCACTTGAAATACTCAAGTGGTACCTATCAGATTGGTTTTTTCAGGATTAATGATTAGGATTTAGGATTTAGGGTCCAGAAGGAATACGTAGGAGGAATACCAAATTGTCCATATATGCATCATCATCACGGTCATCCTCATCATCCTCATCATCATCATTAACCTTATCATACACTTTGAGGATGACTTTATAAATCCTTATTTTTCATTCATTATTTTTAGAAGTTGGACGCTATCTGGGATGTTTAATCTATTCTTCACAAATTATTTTCAACTGTTTGTATCTATATTATCATAAGATCTAACCCATTTCCATATTCATCCTCCACTTAGTTGTTGTACTTTTTGCACTTCATTGTACATTAAATACAGGACAAGTACAACAGACCAAAAGAAAACCATCAAGGCATAAAGACTGGTTGCCTGCATGCAGGCCCTCCAAGATCTCCTTGCCACTTCTGCTTGAGCGTATCACCAGAGCCTTTTCAAAAACATGAACAGATAATTATATAGATATAACTGTTTGCAAGAAAACCAAAAAATAAAACAAACAAGAAAAAGAAAATGCAGCAAAGAGAAATGAACATAAGAAGTGATATATCACCAAAAATTGCCTTGATCGCCTTGATCAAGCACAAATCCTGAGTCATATCCAAATTGAAAACTTCTAAAATTAAATTTGGCATCCAAACTCCAATTTCAGCAAACTTATAGTCAAATCGAACATCTAAGAGAGACAAACCCAATTACACCGAAATCGGTCCAATCCGAGTTCAAATGGGTCCAAATCAAGGGACCGAAGTGTGTTTGGAAGGTTCAAGTCATTAACTAGATGACCAAACCCAATTAATTAGATGACCAAATGATCTCATATGGTATGCTTATAGTCAAATCGATCAGCATGAGCCTAAGGTTGCTTAATTCCAACATCATTAAGGCACTTGAGTGTTTAAAAACACTCCATGATGACGGGAATCAATATGGGTCATCCAATGGAACACTCTGAACCTCCCCTGGAACTTCTACATATTTGGAAGGTTCAATCTATGAATCATGGATGCCTGCCATCAGCCTCTATCTTAAAAGGTTTGGCATCTACACTTTAAAATCTGATTCTCAAAGGCAGCAGCTTCTTACCACCATAAAAATTTCTCAAAAGCAATAGCGAAATAAATTTAATCCCCAAACAGACCCTAGGAGTTCAAATGAGACCATAGGAGTTTAAATGAGAAAGGGATTTGACCAACCTGAAACTTTTCCATCATCACTGCCTCTTGATCTGTAAAACATCAATAGAAAAGAAACAAAAGATTCCCCCAAAACACCTTAAATTAGAGAGATATAAAAGAGAAATATTTGGTTCTAGCACGCTCTAATAGAAACCCTATAAGGATTCCTTCACCAAATTCTCATGAAGGCCAAGGCTCATATGATTGCTTAAAGTTAGAAAATCATATTTGAATGATTAAACAATACCCATTTTACACTCCTATCTCAGTTATTAATATTTTAAATTATATTAATTAAGTTAATCAATAATAACTTAGAGGTGTCTAGGAATTGCCTTTCATCTTCTCTTTTCGTTGTTGCTGTTCGGCTTCATGTAGAGATTGCATACGTCGCTTCTTCGGCTCCATCATGGCTGTTCAACTTCGCTCCTTCGACGACTTTCCCTTCCCGTCGGATCAGAAGTTATGACATTTTGATCGGAAGCAAGAACAGGAGCTTGCTGGCTGTAAAGGCAACTTTCTCCCTTTCGCGCGCTTCTTCGGCCAAATCCCATAAATCCGCCGAACTGAGGGATTGAGTAAATCCGGGTTTGGCTGGAATAGCACAAATCCAACTTAAATCCCGCTGTAAATCCAATACCAAACAGCCCCTAAGAGATTAAATACTCCCTCACACTATACATTTTCCATCACATAATAAACTGAATTTAAAAAATATGGATTTTAATTGACACTGCTTCCAACCAAACAGTACTAAGAAAGAGGAGAAAATCTGACAATAACAAAAAAAGTCTACATGCCAACTAAACTCCAAAAATCAATAGAAAGAAACAAAAACAATAAGGAAATCCACAACCTTCACGCCAACTTGCGGCTGAAATCAGATTAAAAAGAAAAAGAATGGAAAAGCCCATTTCGAGGGGAATGTGCCCCCTCTGCTTGTGCCAAAATTTCATTCAGACTAGAGTTGAGTTTGCCCAAACTTGTGCAAGCAGAACGCAAAGCAGGCCAACCCATAGTAATTGGAGAGGACCAAAATCCCCTAATAAGTTGAGACCTAGGATTTCTATCATCACTGCCTCATTAAATAAATATAAACAATAAAATAATAATTATATGTAAATATATATGAATTCAATCATATATATGTGAATATCTCAGAAATAAAATATTAAAGTCAACTAGAAAACAGGCAGATAAATAATTCTTCCCACCAGATTTTCCGGTATCGGAAGAAGATTGAATAATGCCAACTGACCATCTCATAGTAGTGAAATTTTTCCAAATCAATGCTTCTGGAACCCATCAAAATCCCCTCCCAAAGACAACTCGCCTGCCATTTCACGCGAAAGACACTCAGCACAGCCATTTAGCGCATGAAATCAAGCAATCCTCTATATGGCTTATTATTATTATTATTATTATTATTATTATTATTATTATTGATGATGTATCATCAAAAAAATTATCTTGATCAGGCACGAATCTCAAGGCAAAATCAAGTTAAAAACTTCAAAAATTAAATATGGAACCATCTAAACTCTGATTTCAGTAAACTTACAGTGAACTGAGCATCTCGGAAATACGAACCCAACAAGACCATTCAACTCAATCCAAGCCCAAATGGGTCCAAATCAAAGGCCCGAAGCGCATTTGGAAGGTTCAATCCATAATTTAGTTTACCAAACAGTTTCCAAATATGACATGCTTATAGTCGAATCGAGCGGGCTCGACGAGACGAATCCAAAGAGCCCAAGATCGTTGAATTTGATATCATTATAGCCTTCAAATGCCTGATAAACGGTCCACGATCAAGTGATTAAACATCGCCCATCCATTTGCATTTAGCATTTTTGCACGAATTTTTCAGGCACATAACACACAAGATTTAAGAGCTCGATGACACATATGGAAAAACCTCCATCCAAGAACGAACTTTACCAGAATAAAGCTAATTAAGAAACCCACTTTTTAATCACTCTTAGGACAGCCAATTAGCAAACTTGCACAAGAACATAAACCGCACGGCTATTTAAGAAGAGCGAGTGAAATAGGCTGAGATTCTACAACCTATTTAAGAAGAGCGAGTGAAATAGGCTGAGATTCTACAACCATGCCATTCACCGTATATTTCATGTAAAGCTTCAACACCATTCATTTCATCCTACAGAGGTTCAAAACCAAACATCCACAGGGTTGGTTTTTTAAGGATTAATGATTAGGATTTAGGATTTAGGGTCCAGAAAGAATAAGGAGAAGAGGAATAACAAATTGTCCATACATGCATCATTATCACCATCAACTTCATCATCATCATCATCATTAACCTTATCACACCGTTTGAGGATGACTTTATAAATCCTCAATTTCATCCATTATTTTTAGGAGTTGGGCGCTATCTGAGATGTTCAATCTATTCTTCACAAATTATTTTCAACAATTTATATCTATATTATCACAGTTTAACCTCTTTCCCATATTCGCATAGGAAACACTTATAAATCTCAAGTATTTCCTATCAATCTTCGGAAAACAGCGAGAATTTTTCACAAAAATCCGCACAAAATCAGAAAAACAGTAGATAATTTGTATTATTTGATGAAAGGAAAACGGAAAATAGCAAGATACAATTGATCCTCAATTTGAGAGGAGAATCGATCTCTCCCAAATCTCTAGACGCCGCTAGAGCCCAAAAGATAGCCTAAATCTAAGAGATCTCAAATTCCAGCCCAAATTCAAAATGGCCCTAACCCTAAGAAAACAAAGTATTTAATGCATATAAATCAAAAGGAAATCCCTAGACAATCCCTACATTCAAATTTCCCTCCCAAATCCCTCCCAAATCCTTCCTAAAATGCTTCGTTGGCTTGAGCCGCAGCATCTGCATGAGCCTGTCCGATATGGACAGGTTTAACATATTCATCCATCCGCCTCGTGGTTGTTTTTTTTTTTTTCGCACTTCATTGTACATGTATATGCCAGCCAAGTGCACCAGACCAAAAGTTAACCATCAAGGCATATAGAGTGGTTGACTGGATGCAGGCCTTCCAAGATCTCCTTGCCACATCTAGTTGAGTGTATAATCAGAGCCTCTTCAAAAACATTAACAGATAACTATAGATATAAAGGTTGGCAAGTAAATAAAAAAAGAAACAAACAAAAAAAAAATGCAGCTACGAGAAAAGAACAGAAGAACACAATTTTTTTCTAGGGGGCACTGCCCAATTACAGCCCCTTTTGTAATACAAAAGGATTAGAAAGTAGCAAGAAAGCCGTCCCAAACGAAGCCTACGTCATCAATGTGATCAAATTCCACACAAAACTAACAATACCAATCTTTAGGCCATAAGAACATTTTCCTCTTATGCATATAACCATCAGTTGATCGCAGCAGATCCCAACACTCATGAAAGTTGCAACACGCAAAATGAGTTCCAACTCAATTTCTGTTACCATTTTCACTTTTTGTTTCTTCATATTCTTTCTTGAAATTCTCTAAAACCAAGGTTAAATCCTGAAAAAGATAAACGAATCCAAATATTGCTGCCAGATAGAAATCATGTAATTTGAAGTACTGACAGAGTAACAACTGAAAGGTTTGCCAATGTTTCCATTTAATAAGTTTGAGATTAATAGCCTTCAAGACAACATGTTTCACTGCAGTAAGATTGCAAGAGTGATTGCCAAACTTTCTTCCATTTCTCTCCTTCCAGATATACTAAATAAGAGCCAAAATAGCTAAATAAAAACCAGGTTTAATAGCAGCAGGAATATCCACACAGTCAGCCGCAAAATTTAAAATTTGCTGCAAGTTAGGCCTGAGATAAAAAGAAGAGAAGCAGAGAAATGATGCTTCATAGCACAGAAAAGAAAATTCAAAATCAAAGCATAGATGGCTCGAGCTCTCAGTGCAACCAAAACAAAGAGCACAATTAGGATTCACCCTAATGTTCCTTTTAATAAGATTATCCACAGCTTTCAGGCCTCCCAATAAAAACAACCAACCATAAACCAAGAACCGAAGAGCCTAATCAGGAGAAGGCGTGATAAAGTATTTAATGCGATTTAATGCGAGGTTTTACTTTGATCAATCAATCACATCAGAAACTGCTACTGCATGAAAGAAGCAATTGCCAGTTGTGGATCCCAACAGCTATCTGAGCTGCTCTATAATTTAGTTGGGTAATAAAAATATTTTTATTTGAACAGCCCAACAATTTTCAACCACTCTAAATAGCAATATTAACAAACAAGCGTTCAAGGAAAACTATCCCCCTTCATTTTAGGGTTTCAAAGGGAATTTGCCCCCCTTCACACCAACTTGAAGTTGAAATCAGATGAAAAAGAAAAAGAATTGAAAAGCCCATTTCGAAATGAATATGCCCCCCTTGTATCCTTGGCATGCAAGGAGAATGAAAAATGCCAACTGATTATTAATATTTTAAATTATATTAAATAACTTAAATAAATAATAACTTAGAGGCTTCTAGGGTTTGCCATTCATCTTCTTTTCATCATTGCTATTCAGCTTCGTTGCTTCACAAGAGGTGTAAAGATTGCACGCGTCACTTCTTCAGCTCCTTCGTGGCTGTTCGACTTCGCCAGAGAGAATGCGCCCCCTCTGGTTGTTCCCCAATTTCTATCATCACTGCCTAAAAGTCACTGGAAAAATAGGCAGAGAAATAATTCTTCCCTCCAGATTTTCCGTATACTTGGCATGGAAGAAGACTGAATAATGCCACCTGACCAACTCAAAGTAGTGATATATTTCCAAATCAATGCTTCTGGAAACAACCAAAATCCCTCCAAAAGACAACCGGCCTGCCATTTCATGCGAGACCGACTCAGCACAAGCCATTTAGCGCATGAAATCAAGCAATCCTCTATATGGCTTATTATTATTATTATTACTATTCTCATTATTACTAAATACCATTTGCATTTAGGGTTCCGACAGAATAAGGAGAAGAGGAATACCAAATTGGCCATACATGCATCATTATCACCATCAACCTCATCATCATCATCATCACCACCATCATTAACCTTATCATACACTTTGAGGATGACGTTATAGATCCTCATTTTTCATTCATTATTTTTAGAAGACGGACGCTATCTGAGATTTTCAATCTATTCTTCACAAATTATTTTCAACAATTTATATCTATATTACCGTAGTTCTACCTCTTTTCCATATTCATCTTCCACTTATATTATCTATCCATCTATACGCCTAGTGGTTGTATTTTTTGCACTTCATTGTACATGTATATACCGCCCAAGTACAACAGACCAAAAGTAGGGCTGCAAACGAGCCGAGCCGAGTATGTGAGTGTTCATGTTTGAGTTCGTTTATCATTAGCTTGTTCAAGTTTGGTTCGTGTTTGATTGGAGCTTTATTGTTTGTGTTCATGTTTGGTTCGTTTAATTTAAGGGTGTTCATATTTGATTCATGTTCTGTTCGTTTAATGTTTGTCGAGCTTTAAACAAACAAGCATTAACGAGCTATGTTCATGAATATATTTAACAAATAATCTATTAAACAAATAAACATTAATTTTGTTCATTAACATCTTAAACAAAAAATCTAGCAAACATGGACAAATGTGGAATGTCTTTTGTTCAAAAAATTAAATTTATAATAAAAGTAACTATCTATTTAAAATGAAAATATTATTAATCTATATAAATATATTCTTAAATGAAGCTTACCTGTTACATTTCTCTTCATTCGAACTTTTATCGAGCTTAATGCCGAGCTTCTTCACGAACTTCAAATGATGTTGTTCGTGAACATAAATGAACCGAACACATTAGTGTTCAAGCTTGTTTATTTAAGAATCGAGTATTTAAAATGTTGTTCAAGTTTGTTTGTTTAGTTAGTTAAACGATCACAAACGAGTTTTAATCGAACCGAGTATCGAGTATCGAGTAGCTCATCGAACGCTTGGTTTGCTTGCAGCCCTAACCAAAAGTAAACCATCAAGGCATAGAGAGTGGTTGCCTGCATACAGGCCATCCAATATCTCCTTGCCACATCTGCTTGAGTGTATCATCAGCGCCTTTTCAAAAAAATTAATAGATAACTATAGATATAATTGTTGGCAAGTAAATAAAAAACGAAACAAACAAAAAAAAAAGGCAGCAACAATGAAATAACACCAGAACACAAATTTTTTCTAGGGGGCACTGCCCAATTACAGCCCCTTCTGTATTAGAAAGTTGCATGATAGGAAATACTTGAGTTCACAGGTCACCCTAAGGGAAATACTTGAGTTCGCAAGCAACCTATCACTAATTGGTGAAAACAGCAAGAATAACGCAAAATCTGGATGCAATCAGCCCCAAAACGATGGATTGCAATAAGGGAAGCAAAGCTAAACAAACACAAAGCAAGATAAGTGATCCTCAATTCGAGAGGAGGATCGATCTCTCCCAATCTCTAGACAAGGAATCTAGAGCCCAAGACACCAAGGAACTACAAGAGAAACAAATCAAAGCATAACCCTAACCCTAAAACATCTCATACTATTTAATACATAAACTTTCTAAATCAATTTTCCCTCCAAAGCCCTAGTCGCCCCGTACTTTTCCTATTTGAACTCAATTGGAATAGTGAGACCCACTACTTTGGGCGGCAACAGAAGAGGCAGCGGGACTATCCCGCCTCCTATAAACAAAAGCCAGCCCTAGACAGGCTGCTTGGGGAAAAATTATTGCGTCCTCCCACCTGACGTAGAGATGCGTCCTCCCAGAGCTAAAATCACACTAAAAAACGAGAAATACCAAGCAAATACCGAGCAATACCAAACAATAACGAGGAATATCATCATGTGAAGACCAATACCGAGTTATACCGAGCTATACCGAGCAATTAAAAAAATACCTAATTTTTCCCAGAGAAAACCGGCCGAACACTGCATTAGAAAGTAGCAAGAAAGCCATCCCAAACGAAGCCTAAGTCATCAATACAATCAGATTCCACACAAAACTAGCAATACCAATCTTTAGGCCATAACAACATTTTCCTCTTATGCGTATGACCAGAAGTTGATCGCAGCAGATTCCAACACTCAAGAAAGTTGCAACAAGTAAAATGAGTTTCAACTCAATTTCTGTTACCATTTTCACTTTTGTTTCTTTCATGTTCTTTCTTGAAATTCTCTAAAACCAAATAAAGCCTAAAACTACCAATGAATGTGCCCAAAATTTACTCAGACTTGGAGCTCAAATAACAACGGGATAAAATAATTTGAAGAACTTACAAGGTTTCTATCATGCTTCCATCGTGACCCATTAAGGCATTGACAGAGAGGAACAAAAGATGCCCCCCCAAAAAAATGCAAAGTTGAGTATTGCGTCCTGAAATATTTGCGGCGATACAGAAATATAAAATTTAATGTCTTAGCTTTTTTCCGAAGATCCAGCACACAATCAAATAGAGAGGAATAAAAGATGCCCCCCAAAAAAAACGCAAAAGTTTATAAACAAAAAGAGCAATATTTTAAAAAGCTAAGACATTAAGGCATTCATAGAGTGGAACAAAAGATGCCATTATACGTAAACCTTCAACACCAGTCATTTCATCCAAACTACAGACGGTTCAAACAAAACATCCAATGGTTTGGTTTTTTAAGGAATAATGATTAGGATTTTAAGATTTTTAGGGTTCGGACAGAATAAGGACAAGAGGAATACCAAATTTTGCATACATGCATCATCATCACCAACATCATCATCATCATCATTAACCTTATCACACCCTATGAAGATGACTTTATAAATCCTCATTTTCATTCATTATTTTTAGAAGTTGGACGCTATCTCAGATGTTCAATCTATTCTTCACAAATTTTTTTCAACAATTTATATCTATATTACCATAGTTTCTACCTCTTTTCCATATTCATCCTCCATTTATTTTATCTATCCATATATCTGCCTAGTGGTTGTATTTTTTGCACTTCATTGTACATGAATATACCGCCTTAAGTACAACAGACCAAAAATTAACCATCAAGGCATAGAGAGTGGTTGCCTGCATGCAGGCCTTCCAAGATCTCCTTGCCACATCTGCTTGAGTGTATCATCAGAGCCTTTTCAAAAACATTACCAGATAACTATATATATAATTGTTGGCAAGTGAATAAAAAACGAAATAAAAAAAAATGCAGCAACGAGAAAAGAACACCAGAACACAAATTTTTTCTATGGGGCACTTGCCCAATTACAGCCCCTTTTTAATAGAAAGCTGCATTAGAAAGTAGCAAGAAAGCCGTTTGGAGCCTAAGTCATCAATACAATCAAACTTCCCACAAAACTAACAATAATAATCTTTAGGCCATAAAAACATTTTCCTCTTATACATATGAGCAGCAGTTGATCGCAACAGATCCCTACACTCAAGAAAGTTGCAACATGCAAAATGAGTTCAAACTCAATTTCTGTTACCATTTCCACTTCTGTTTCCTTCATATTCTTTCTTGAAATTCTCTAAAACTAAATAAAGCCTAAAACTACCATCAAATGTGCCCAAAATTTACTCAGACATGGAGCTCAAATAACAACGGGATAAAAAAATTTGAAGAACTTGCAAGGTTTCTATCATGCTGCCATCGTGACCCATTAAGGCGTTGATAAAGATTGCAGAGGAACAAAAGATGCCCCCCAAAAAAACGCAAAGTTGAGTGTTGAGACCTGGAATATTCTCGGCTGTACAGAAATATAAAGTTTAATATCTTAGCTTTTTAGGAAGATACAGCACACAGTCAAATAGAGATGAACAAAAGATGCCCCCCCAAAAGAAACGCAAACTTGAGAAACATAAAAGGGCAATATTTGGTCCCTAACACACCTCCACTCAAATAAAAGAGAAAATAAGGAAGAAAAAAAAATTAAAGGGGATTAAAGCCAAAGAAATTTACAGATCACAAATTACCAGGATTACATAAATTTAGATTAACATATCAGATTACACAGGAATTCAGTGGTATATATGAAAATCCCATCTGAGTTAAAGAATATCAAAGGATCCACCCCTCAGTAGCGGGAGAATGTTCTTGTCCAATATCTCAAATCCAAAATCACATACTAGAACGTAGGAGAATGTTTTTGAGATTTATCAATCACCATTTAAAAATATACAAAAGACAAACTAGAAGAAAGAAATCCACATTGCAGGCTCAGGTAGACCTTTGATCAATGATAGAAAGGGATTTCCAACATCATAGATAGGATTAATCAATCATTTCACAAACTGCCAATGCATGGAAGCAGCGGTTGCCAGCGGCGGATCCCAACGGCCATCCGAGCTGCTCCATAACTTTGGCTTCGTAACCAACAGATCAAGGTGAGCTGCGCACAGTTTTCTTACTGCTTTCCACAGAAAGCTTTCGGGCACAAAACTTTTCATGAAATCAGCAAAAAAAAGCAGCAGCCAAAAAGCTGTCCCAAAGGAAGCCTTAAAGAGTGATAAAAGTATTTCTCTTTGAACGGCCCAGCAGATTTCAAACATCTTTCAGATTAATATTCACAAATAAGCGTTCATATGTAAATAACATGATATAAAGTGGTATGCATGTAAATCCCCCAATAATTTACCCCCACCGCTCCTACCCAGTTTCTCGAAAACCTCCTCGACAAAGCGGTGAGGAAGTAGCGACGGGAGCTCGCTGTGGGAAGGCATCGACCGTATCGGCGACGTATTGAGGGCAAGAGAAGTTCATAAGAGAAATGGCGATGTAGAATGAGTGAAAGCCCTTAAATCTTGTAAATCCGATTGATCTAAAAATCAGTCTCCCCTGATCTAAGAAATCAACAATTTACGTCAAAACGCCGCATACGGACGTAGGATTTAGGGACTCTTTGGATGCAGGATTTGAGCAAGATTTAAGTATGATTTACCATAACTCCTGCCAAGAATTTTTTTTTTTTTTTTGTGTACATTAAGGTCAACTAAGGGCATCTCCAACCGAAAACTCCATTTTCCACTGCAAAATACAGCAAAACTCCAAAATAATATAGAATCTTAAATGCCGTTCAATCTTCGTTTTTCCATAAATCCCGGATTTAGTAAATCCAATAGTTCAGCGGATTTACGGGATTTAGCCAAAGAAGCGCGAGGGGGAGACAGATCTTTACCTTCGAGCCGAGCTCCCCTCCGATCCGACAGAAACAGCGTCGTCGAAGGAGACGAACAACCTTTAGCGACTCTTTCAAAACTCAACTTAACGCAAACCAGGCATCAAACCAAAGGGTTCAAGGTTTAGAGTTTCAGGAGAAATTGCCCCCAACTTCACTAAAACTTGCAGTTAAAATCAGAGGAGAAAAGGGAAAAAATGGAAAAGCTCGTTTTTCTACATCCACTCAAATTCATAGGAACCAAACATAATCATGGGGATTGGGTAGCACTAGCATAGAAATCCCTGATCAGGTTGAAATCATTCTATAAAAGAAAGAAATCGATGAGCCCGTCGCTTCACCTTCGCGCGCAAGATGAAGATTTTAGGGTTAGCAGGCCATATGAAGAGAAGATATTTTTTCCGACCAATGCTTCCAGAACCCACTATAAAGAGAAAATATATTTTTATTTAACTATTTTGTCTTATTATAATATTTTCCAAATAAAAATAGTTACTATAATATATTATGAAAATTATAATTTTAATGATTATTTAGTGATTTAATTTAATGAAGAAGTTATATTTGTAGATCAAAATCATGAAACAAAGCAAAGGCCATATTAACATTTTCATATAATTATTTATTAACTTTAATCTTTCCATATAATTTGATTAATCATTATTAAGTTCAAGAGAGAGCAACATAAACATATTTATTATTCATATTTTTTTATCTAAATTTCTATCAGCTTACAAAAATTTCTTAACAGCCATGAGCTCTTTGGAGTCTATTGTGAATTCTTAAAAAATTAAAATTAATTTATTTGTCACAAATTAATTCAGAGTCAAGTGTCTATTTTGAATAACTTTATCATTATTTTGCTTTTTAAATCAAAATTATAGTTCAATTTGATCATTGTTATCTTGTATTTTAGTAATTTTTTAGATAGAAAATAATTTTTTAGAATTATAGTGACTAAATTTTTTTTTTTAAAGAGCATATTTATAATATTTATAACAAATTTAAAAAATATATATTTTTTCATAATAACTTTATCATTACCTTTATAAAAGATTATAATTTTCCCAATCAGATCCTAAGATGAGCAATTATTTACTTTAATAATTAGATATAAAGGATCATAAATACAAGAAAAAAAATTATAAATGAAAGAAATAGATTGTAATAATAAAAGAAAAAAAAACCAAATTTTTAATGATAAAACTAACCCAGTTGAACTTAAATTCTTCCAAAATTAAGAGCAGGCCTTCCTCTTCCAAGATGAAAGCTGATGAGAATGATAAGCAACCTTTCTACAGAATAAGAAAGTTGGCATGGCTTGCCATCTTATTGATTAAGATCATCTCCAACCAAACTCCATATTATTGTATGCCGTCGGCCATTTGTTCCATTCGAATTCCAAATAGCATGCCAAATTCATGTAGGTATATAAATAGTGGGATGCTAATATTCGTGTCGGACTGTTCACCTACGCCAAAAAAATTACCTACGGGATTTGCCGAAGAAGCACGCAAAAGAGAGAAAAGTGCGCTAAAGATGATTAATTACCTTCGCAGGAAGCGCGCGAAAGAAGAAGAAATGACGTTAGATTAGAGAAAGAATGACTACATTTTGAATTTTTACTGCATTTTCGAGCGGAGAAAAACTGAAGTGGAAAATGAGTTTTTATGTTGGAGATGCCCTAAATTTTTGTATGACTCCTTGAACTTTTCCTGAATTGTTGCCTTACCCTTTATCAATAAGGGTCTGATGGAATGTGTTTTGGAATTGGGATATTGCATTTTGACAATTGATACTGTTAACAACTCTTGTCTGCAGCAGCTTCTTGTCCATTTCTGGTGACCAGAGGATAGAAAGAAAACTATAGAGATGGTAAGATCTGCACTTTGTGAAAGCTGACTAAATAGGAAGTCAACCCATTCTTATCAAAAATATTTTGTATCGGTCAATAATTCAGATCTCCAGTCACCTACACAAAATATGCTAAAAGATTTTGGCTAGAGGTTCAACAAGACAAATAATTTTGTTGGACGTTCTTATTAGACTCAAAAAGCTATACTGAAAGACAAATACATATATACTACATTCAATATACAAATTCAATCCCTACATGATATATACAAATCATAAGCTAAAAATATGAGTTAGATTATCTATAAGTGTCAAGTAAAAGATCATGTAGTTCACTCCCAAGAAATGAGTTAGTCTACTTTTACTTGATTTCAGATGGTGGATTTTTTCCCCGAGGAATTCTTTGGATTTGTGCTCAGCCACGGTCACCGGATCATCGATGAGCAGTTGTCGATCCTCTTGTCTGGAGTCGCTCCCAATGATCAACGTTCACATAGAATTATGCCGCTTGTGCAAGATTCCTAATAATCCTCCAAATTTTGACAATTAAAACATGAGAAAAGCTTAACTCCTCCAAAATAATCTACATAAAAAAAGCAGTTTTGAGTTCACTTTCTTTGGTAGCCCTATGGCATACTTACCAAGCAAAAGTGTATTTGTACTTTCGATTTGTCTGGCATAATGTCAAGCATAATAATGAACTAAGGCCTTCTCCAGCCGTTCGGCAAACAGGCGAATGGAGAGCCTCAAACGTCCTAACCGAACTCCATTTTTGCCGTCATTCAGTCGTTGATGAACAGTGCGACGCCAATATTGGCATCACACTGTTCACTTTCGTCATTTCTTTCTCTCTACCGAACTCTGTTTGAGAAAGGCGCGAAAGAAACGACGATGATTTGAGGGCAAAATGGCGTTTCACTGGAGATGAATCACGGCACTTTTTGATTTTACTGCATTTTGCAGTGAAAAAATGAGAGTTTCGGTTGGAGATGCCCTAAGAAGTATAATATTTTAAATAGCAAATGCATGAAATGAAGGACATCACAATAACAATTAATGCTCAGATCACAAAGATAAAGAAAGGCAAATTTAATTTGTTTCCAAATCCAATATTATCTTACTATATTATAAATATTTTCTTATTTTAGTAACAGGTTTCTGTGCAGTATCTACACCAAGGCCATTCAACACACCAGCCTGCTTCTCAGTTAAGCCATTTGGAAAGTAAGAGTCACTGAGCTTCCTGAAGGTGCAGGAGGTGACGAGGCTGTCAGATCCCGCCTGATGGCTGATCCCAACTCTCTGCACACCAACCATCTCCGCAATCTTACTGAGCCCCCCATAAAGATTGTTGCAGAACTTTATAAGATGTTTAATGTCATACAGAGTCGGGAAGTAGATCTTCATGAGCTGAAAAAAGCCTTCCCGTGTATCAGGAAGCTCTTTGCAAGTTAGTAGCTTTAGGAGGTAGCCGAAGTCATAGCTGCCGTGGAAGGCGATCCAATGCACATCCTCGTTGAGAACAATGCCGGAGGACATGAAGAGCTCACCGAAACGAAGGGCGTCGATGCCGTGCTCTCTGTTCTTCTTGAAGTTGATTCCACACTGGCGGAGGAGCTCAATAGAATCGGAAGCGCAAATGTCGCGGTCGTCGTCGAACTCCCGGAAATTGAACTGCCAGACGCAGCCGTAGCCGGTATTGCAGGTGGGGAGGTTTCCGCGCTCGTCGGCGAACGTGAGGCCGAGCTGGATCAGCTTCAACATATCGACGTTAGTCTTTAGCATCGCATATTGATAGTCGAATGACGACTTGAAGTTTCCTACCGGCCGGCAAACGACCCCCGGGAACTCCGTGTCCATGGCGACGAAGGGGAAGTCGTCCACAATCTCGCGGATAAGAGCAAATTCTTGTATCAGATTGTCATTCCAAACCTCTCGTATTTGAACGTTATCGTTCCTTGGGGCCACTGACATCTCTCAGTCATGCGAGCTGCAAACAATGAATCCAAAAAAAACCATTAATAACCTTCCCAAAACCCTCAAATGAATCGCCGGAGAAAGAAGAAACCCCGATCATATAAAAACGTAATTGCCCTTAATTCTAACGTAATGTAGGAGGAGAAGAGGAACGCATCTAATTAACCTTTGGAAGATGAAATCGAAGAATGGGAACGACAGACCAAAGAGGATTCTGGCAACAGCGAAAGAATTTAAAGGTTTCCAGGCGAACATGGCAAACGAGGGAGGATTCAGAGAAAAAAAAAACAGCAGGGTTTGAAATTTTCTTGAGATGGAGATGGCGATTCAGTGTTTGGCCCGGCGCGAGACCCGCCCTGGAGAAGAGCTCCAAACATAAACTTTTTTGACAATTTCTAGGCTTCCATGGCCGTAATAAATACAACGAGAATTCGACGTGATTGGCCACACCAAAAAAAGTTGCGCAGCAGCCGTTTTTTTCTTAGTATATCAGGCTAGATTGTTCTATATTTGAGGTTAAATAATTAAAATGTATTTATTTGATAAAATAATAACCCCTCCTGATAAATATATATATATATATATATATATATATATATATATATATATATATATATATATATATAACATATAAATAATGTAAATTATTGTTTTAATAAAATTTTGATTGAAACGATAACCAAAATTTTTTAAAGGAAGAGATTGATTTCTCTTTCTCAGAATTAATTTCATTAATTTCATTACACATTGATCAAATACATAATGCTGCATTAAAATTTTAATTTTAGCAAATATATAGTGGAGCTAAATATTTAAATGAGTTGAACTCATCGACATCAAAAGTCATCAAATTCAATGCAAAATACGCTCAAATCAAACACTTTACGTATAATTAGAAGCATTAAAATTTTAATTGAAAATTTAAATAATCTAAAAATATTGAATGCTTATAATATCATTGAACCCATGATCTTCTAAATTTAATATCATTAAGGCGCTTAAGTGCTAAAAAATAGTTTATGATCGAGAAAATCAATGCAAGCAATTTGATAGAGTACTCGACATTATGGAACACCGCTCTTAAAATATATAAATAGGCCTCCGCTCTCTATATAAATAGTGGGCTTGGAACTTAGCATGAGACTTAAGAGATTCAAATGCTTGAAAGATCTTAGAGCTCCACCCAAGCATCACCTCCAGACCATTGCTTGGCAACTATAATTTGATAACAATCATATGACTATGTTCCATACAACGTCACTTGAAAATGGCGTATAGTCCTTCAACCATCGTTGTCCTCTTATTGTCCACTAGCCATTTTTGCCCAACTATATTTCTACGATCATCTTTGCTCTCCCATAATCCTCTAACCATTATTGCTTGTCTATGAGTCTCTAACAATTATCTCCCGATTACAATGTTTGACCATTATTGTCTAGCTACACTGACACTTACTTTTTTGGTCACTTACTATTATCAACGACACATGTTATTGTCCATAAGGTTGATGAATTTTATCAATATTAAACGAAACTCCCGATGTTCGCACCAAGATTTAGGTTTTATATTTTGGAATTTGTTGTCCCCTTCTCAAAGGAGATTAATCTAACAGAGAGAAAAATATATGTTGAAGTCATCTCACATATTACATGGCAATTTCAATTTTCTCCATGGAATCCATTGTGTATAGTTTGTTTCTATGATATTATATTAACCCCATTCTCAATCATGAGAAATGACGTCATTTATTGCTAATGATAAATACCAATATAATTATTTCGAACGAGATATGCCCGTGATTTATCCCTTTTTAGTGGTTTAAACCCTAAAACTTTAGCTTCTCTAGTAACTCTTCTCTGATTTGCATATATGTTAGATCCGTGTAAAAAGCTATAATGTTAATATGTCCCTTTACTACTGTGATTGTTCTAGCATGTGATAATTATAACCCTACTTTTTTACATAATTGTATAAGGAGATTATATATTCATTGCTGTTGGGCTCTACGATTCTTTAAATATACGAGCCATCTCTAACTTAAGGTTCCTGCATGTATGAAATTAATACCTATTTATATATTTTTCATGAAATTAAAATTTTAACTATTTTTTTATTAAAATCCAAGTACTCTTTCAAACCCTTGTTACATACATTAAGGCTTCGTTTGGGACGACTTTTTTATTCCTTTCTAAAACGGAGTTTTAGTTAAAAAATAAAAAAATTTGTACTAAAACTCCGTTTTAGAAAGCAATAAAAAAACCGTCCCAAACAAAGCCTAAGTCTAAATGCCACATTTTAACTATGAATTTGCTAAAAAAGAAGTTCAAATAGAACTAAAGCCAAATTCAAAAATTTCTAATTCTATTGTTTTACATCAAGAATTATGTTTGTTCTGATAATTTTTTCGATGACTCATCAATTAAAAGATCCCCATTATCTCTTTACATCATTCTTCATATTGAAAAATGTTGATAAAAATTTGAGCCTTATTCTCTTTTGTTTGGAATGGAACTGATACTTCATCTCAAAATTATCTTAATCGGGCACGAATCTCGATGCAAAATCAAATTGGAAACTTCCGAAATCAATTTCGGGAGCATATGAACTCCGATTTTAGCAAGCTTACAGTCAAACTGAGCGTCTTGGAAATACGAACCCAACGACACCAAGATCAACCCAATCCGAGCCTAAATGAGTCCGAATCAAGGGTTCAAAGCGCTGTTGGAAGGTTCAAACCGCAATTTGAGTTACCAAACGGTCTTCGATTTTGACGAGCTTATACTCGAATCGAACGGCTCGACGAGACGAATCCAACGAGCCCAAGATCATCAAATTCCAACATCATTAAGGCCTTCAAATGTCCAACGAACGGTGCATGATCAAAGGATTCGATATCGGCCGTCCATTCAAACCACTCCATGTTCGCCCTTGATCTCACGCCTATTTACGGGCTATGCCACTCCAGAAAAACTATAAATAGAGCCCTCATTCTACACCAAAGGGACTCAAGGGAAGAGAGAGAAGAAGAAGAGAAGGAGAAGGAGAAAGGGGAATAGGAGATTCCTCACCTCCTCGACCACCGCCGCCGGAGCTCTTCCTGCCGCCTGAAGACGCCGGAACTCTGTCGGATTTTCAGGAAACGCCAGGAATTCGCAGAATAGAGAAGAAGAAGAGGAGAAAGGGGAAAAGGAGATTCCTCACCTCCTCGACCACCGCCGAAACTCTTCCTGCCGCCTGAAGATGCCGGAACTCTGCCGGATTTTCGAGAAACGTCAGGAATTCGCAGAATTTTGTAAACTTCCTGGGAGATACAAATTGTATTCTGATTATCCCAACTTGTGGGACGAATCAGCCATCTGTAATCTGCAAAATTAATAGTGGAACTTTACAACTGGGCGAGGCCCCGTGGTTTTTTCCCTTTTTGGGTTTTCCACGTAAAAACCTTGGTGTTCACTTTCTCTTTTCTGTTTGTGTGCGAAATACTCGTGCAACGCTAGGACGTGAATTTACAAACTCTACCGCCGCGTATATTCTCGCACGCAACAGGAACCATATAGCTTTGTTTCTCATTTGTTAAAACTTATTTGATGTTTTTATCAGAGTTTGTCTTTTCTTGCATCTGAGTTTATATTCTCTATGCATTAGTAAGATCTATATATAGAGTTTATCTTCACAGCTATGATAGTTTTATTTTAAAATGAGTCATTAAACAGACCCTGCCAACTTTGCCTTTCCCTAATTGGCCTTTTTGTGCATTTAGTACTTGAATTTTATTTTTCTGTTGGGCTCTTTCTTATAAATTATTTATTTGTCATAAACATTTTTTTTTATGTGATGAACTGATGATAGATTCAACTTATTTAAAAGTGTAGATATTACTATTTATTTCTTTTAAGTAACTTTTTTTCTTTCTAATTGCTTTAACTCTAAATAATTTGTTTAAGTTTTCCTGTTTATATTTTTTTCAGTCATAATTTTAAAAATATTTTTTTAAAGGCAAAGGCTTTAAGCAGTAATTGATATATCACAAAAAACACCTTGATGATGCACAAAGCTTAAGGCATATTTGAATTAAAAACTTTCAAAATTAAATATGGTACCATATGAACTCCAATCTTAGCAAACTTATAATCAAATTGAACGTCTCGACAAGACGAACCCAACAACACCAAATCGATCTAATCCGAGTCCAAATGGGCTCAAATATTGGGCTTAAAGCATATTTAGAAAATGTAAAGCATTAATTGGATGATCAAATGAACTCTGAATTAGACATGCTTAGAGTTGAATCAAGAGGCTTGAAGAGATGAATCCAATGAGCCCAATATCACTTAATTCTGACATCATTAAGACATTTAATATTTGATTAACACTCTATGATTGTGGGAATCAATTCAGACCGAAGCATTTCGAATTTTTCATAGATCTTCTCTATATTTATGGAGCATGCTACTAAAAAAATTCTTTAAATAGTCCCTCATTCTTCACATGAGGGATGGAGGAAGAATAGAGAGAGCTAAAAGAGCTCTCTTGCATTTTTCAACCGCTACTTTCGGTGAGTACTTCCAGCTATTGCTGCCGACAACCTCCATCGCCATCGAAGATTAGCATCATAAATTGCCACCATCATGACTTCAATATGTTGTTACTCATCTGCCAATCTTTACTTGACATTTTTGTTGGAGGATTGGAGCTCCATTTACAACAAGTTTCTGTTTGGATTCATCTCGTTGTTATCTTCAGCAGAAATTTTGGTACATAGCATCTCACTAAATCTCCAAAAATGTTATCCTTTAGTTGGTTCAAAGATTTAAGTTCATCACAAAAAATTATTCCTAGTGTTTTTAATCATTCATATGCTTCTGCTTTAAGCTGCATCTTGATGCTTATATTGATAAAAAAATGTTTTTTTAAATAAGTTTTTATTAGTTATTTTGTTAATTTCTAAATTATTTTGTTGATTAACTGTGCACTCTAATTCAAGCTTCTTGAATTATGTTTTGATCTGCTTAAGCTCAAATGATATGAAGTCTAAACTTCAAGAGAATAATAAGTTTCTTTTTATGAAACATTTAGTTATGAAATCTATAGGGGTATCAAAGTTGTTTATCTTTTTTAAAAATTTTTAAAACTGTCAATGCCGATTGTTGACCTCGATTTTGCCCAAACCCTTGGTCAAAGGGTTGACTTGGTCAAATTGACCAAGTCAGACCCCAAGACCCTCTCCAATAGGCTCGTAGGGTCGAGTCGAGTCTGTTGAGCCTAAGCTTGGACCCTGGGTCAACCCGGTTGACCAAGTCAACCCAGGTTGACCACTTAGCCCATTTAGAGCCCAAATCAAGTTTGGATGCACTTGGGCCTTGCCTTGGCTCAATCCACTCCTCCCTTGGCCCCCTTTGACTGGTTTGACCAGGTCAAACGTGGACTTGGCCAACCATGACATTAAATAGGCCTTAATCACCTAATTAAGGGGATTTAAGAGCCCATTTAATGCCAAAATCGAATCCCTTCGTTTTGAATTGCAAACCCCGGCCCCCTAACGCTAATTTCCCTCCTAATTCAATCTAGATTAGATCTGGGCCGCTGATCTAGAGCTTAGGCGCTTAAATAGAGGGAAATTAGGGTTAGAAAGGATCCTTTTTGCTCTTACTTTCTCTAGAGATTTCCCCAGCCTCTGAGATTTTGGGTGAGAGTTCCTGCACCTTACCTCCACCTTCCCTCTTCGAATCCCGACGAAAAAACGCTCGCCGGCGGCGAGATCCCGGCGACCCGAAGGCTTGGACGGTCAAAGTTTCGATCCACTCGATCCGGAGTTCGTTTGATCGAGGATTCAAGAGAAGAAACTTACGAGGACAGTCTACAAGCTCAACCGTGTCAAAATCTCGGAGATCCCACGGTGAAATCTCCTTAAAACTCTTAGAATAGCCTACACCCCATAGATCTAAATAGCTTTTTGAAAAGCTCGTTTTAAGCCAAATCAAATCTCCCCCATGATTTCTGCTCATCCCTAGAGTATATGTTTAAAATTTCGTTCAATTTCGTCCATCCAATTGAGAGAACGAGACGATTTTCTTTTTAGGGTTTCGGTTCCCTGTGCGTGTGCAGAGGAAGATGAAGTTTCTGTTCATCGTACAGTACGAAATATTTCGTACCGTACGATATAGTCGTACTGTACGAAATTTTTTCGTACAGTACGATCTATTATAACAAGAAAGAATAAAAAACACTTTTTTTGTGTTTTATCTTTCTGTTGATCGTACTGTACGAATTTATTTCGTACAGTACGATCTAGTGTGACAGAAAACTTTGAAATTACATAACTTTGTAGTTTTAAGCCCGCTGTCGACGCACAGCACCTTGTTTTGGATGTATTTTGAATTCTGCATTGTTTAAGACTAATTTCAGATAAAAATTCTATTTATATTTTCTGTTATTTCAAAAACAGTAAAACTGCTTTATTTTAAAATACTATTTTATTATTTTTAAACTTGTAAAACCCGTATCTAATTCATTTTAGATCGGATTTTGACGTATAACCCCTTGAATTTTTCAGAAAATTGCCTACTTTATTTTAAAATCATTTTTAGGACCTAACTCTTGCTGTTTGGATAAGAGTTCTATTCTAAATTGCTATTTTAAGTATTTTTTTTTATTAATTAAATATTTATTACTATTATTATTTTAAAATTAAAAAAAAAATTTATTTTCAAACCTTTTTGAAACCTCGGTTGGGTGTTCAGTGGGTCTCCCCTATATTTATGTATTATGAATTGATTTATATTTAATTACTTTATTTTCCTAAAATATCTATCTATATTTATAAGTATTTTCAAATTATTTTTAAAATTACTTATAAATTAAATCCTCTAATCTTGGGAGACCCACCATTGCATGAAATTTTGGACATAGATTCTATGTGTGAAGAGCAACCACGGGGGAGTGGATTAGTGGGCGATTGAGTCCCAATCATTCACTAATCCCTTCATTATTCGTATTTATTTCCTATTTTGTCATAGTATGCATGTGTAGGATCGCACCACGAGCACTTAGCTTAGGCTCTCCTAGATCTAAGGACATGGTGTGTTTATTTTGTTTATGTCTCCCATGCATTTATTACCTCGAGGGTTAGACAAAACATCACTTTAAACTCCTACAACGTAGTGACACCCTAAGGACAAAAATTAAGGACCTGTCTAGCAAACTTAGAAGTTTTATAGGGATTAGGATAGACCCCAGAACAACATGAAAACCTCAACACTTAAACTTAGTGACATCATAAACACTCCATAATTTTCTAGAAATTTTTAGGAGCTTTTAGAGCCCTTAATTAACCAACCATAATTAACCTACTAATTAAGGCCCCGAGACCTTCCAGAAATTACAATAAATACACCTTAGGTCAGAAAATTACCCATAATACCTCAAACTGACCAAAACCTGATCCTTGACCTTAGATAAATAGGGCTCCTCAGTTTGACCCTAGGTTGACCCTTAATTTGACCATAGGTGGAAATTACCTTTTTGCCCCTAATAAATCATTAAAAATTATTAAAAATCTCAAATCTTCTCCAAACCCTAGGGGATCACTTTCTCAGGTCATCCCTGACTTTTGGGAGTGATTCGACTCAGTTTGGGGCTGATTTGGGCCAAAATTGCAAAATAGGGCCTTCTCTTTATTAATTTAGAAATTTCCATAAATACCCCGATCTTTAGAAATTCATAACTTTGCCTAGAAAACTCTGATTTCAGTGTACTACCTGTCTAACTACTCGTATTAAGGTCTAGTATTTTCCTAAGGTGTTAGGGATCCCAAACTTAGCCTTTTTCCCATAGTGACTTTTTGGACCCTTAGCTTAGTTCCTAGGAGGACCTAGAACTTTCTAAAATTGGCTAATATCACTTAAACTTTAAATGTCAGTGTTCTAAGCTCTTAAAATTGATCAACAAACTGAAATAATTAAAATGGACCTAATTCACTAATATTTGAATTTCAATTAAAATATCCTTTTCTGATTTTCAACATACTTGAACTCTAGATAACTTCAACTAACTACCTTGCTTAGGATCTATCCTAACCACACTAGCCTTACACACACATAGAATTGTTTGCTAGGGCACCACTTCTAGATTTAGGTTAGGCCGCTGTGTTTTATTTTTCTGCTGTGTGCCGGAGCTTTCGTGGATTTCATTGCATGCTGTTTGAAAAATGATTGGAGTGTTTGCTTACTTTTTCTGCACTCTGTGATGTGATGAGCGCTAGATTTACCCCTAGGTTAGGAACGCCATATATATATATACTGTTCTTCCGTGCAGGTGGCCATGCTCAATGCTAATAAAATGGGGGAGCATTATTATGATTCCTAACAATGTTTTATGCAGGTGCTTGCTCAGCTCCCCCTAAATAAAAATGAGGGCTAAAATTAATAATTATAACTGCACAGATGGAGCTGCTTAGCCCTCAAAAATTAAGAGCATGGCTTGGCACAGGGTCAATGGTGTTAGCATTTTACTTCCATATAAACTGCTTGGGATGATTTTTACTAGGATAACCTTGCAGGGATTCTTAGATTTACTGTTTTCAATTAATGTAATTTATCTGTAATAATTGTTAAGAGTTGTGATAGCAACTTTTGAGTTGGGATATTCTTATCCAGCTCGGATTCTAAAAGAAGAAGGCATCCCTAAGGGGAGAGTCTTCTTCCATTTGGAAGATCGAGCTGGATGGCTTTAGATATCCAAAGAGAAAAGGCAATACCCCCATACTGGGGAAATTGTCTCTTCGTTTGGATATTCAAGCCACGACGGATCCAAGGAGTCCAAGGAGGAGAGATCCAAGGAGTCCAAGGAGGAGAGATCCAAGAAGTCCAAGGAGAAGATATCCAGAAGACTAAAGATTTGAAGACCCAATATCCCACTCAAAGTTGTTGGCGTCTGTCATAGGCTTAGAAATCCGGGTTGTTGGCAGTGGTGCCCGGCCACTTTACTTTATGCATATCTGGGGTGTAATAAGGGCAATTTGCCTATGGCCATTTAGTTGATTAATTTTGGATTTATATTGATGTGTTTACCTGATTGTGCAGTAGAATTACCTGCTTTTCCTAGGTTTCTTTCTTGCATGCCGTCTTTGATTTCGCCTGGATTTTCGTTAGGCTCTCTAAGGATTATAAAATTTTTCTACTCATAACTAATTCTCAAAATTTTAAGTTCTAAATAACATAGAAATTTAACGAACCTAGGGAACTGCCGGAATCGTCCGGGGTCGCATGCATATTACTGCATTTTCTCTTTCCTTGCTATAAGACATCTCCCTGCCTGCGGGTAGAGTCCGGATAATCTGGCCTATGAGGATGAAGTGCCGGACCTAGGGAGACCCAGTCTTTTCAAAAAACTATTTTTTATAAGCCTGTTTTTAAAGTTCTATAGCATTCATGAGCTGACAATTCAACTAGCATGCATTGCATTAGTAACTAACTAATTAAAATTTAATTGCATTAGCTAGGAGCATCTGACCTACATAAGTCCAGGGCCAATTAGGAAATTCTCTAGATGTCGGTCCTATTTCCAACAACTGTACCACCCACCCATCTTTCATCATTGACTTGACAGCATGGTTTTAAATCGATTAGGTGGTTAGCTGGTTCCCCCATCCAGGCCGGGATAAGTCCAGATCTTTGCATTGCATTAGCTAGGACACTGGTCTTAGTGTGTGTCGAACACTAAGTCCAAACTAGATTTAGGATTCGAGGCTACTACATTCGGTCTCGTAGTATGCCTAAAATAGTAGGTAGGTCCCTTCTTTTCAAGGACCCTAAATCCTACTTATCTGCGTCACAGGATGACGCCACCTCCATCTTTTCTCTCACGCATGTGATCGGATGCCTGACTTTGATTTTCTCCAGTTTCTATTTAGTACCCTAGAGCCTCCGAATGCTGGTATGAGCCATGTATGTTTGATTCACCTCTTTGAGACCCTTCTTTCCTTTTGACTAGGATTTCTTAGTCTATACCCCTGTGTCAATCTCACTTTAGGAAAAGATAATGTATGATCCTTAATCGAGAGTTTTATCAAGCTCTGGCCTGTGATGTAATTAACCACGGGGGCTTGCGCCCGTGGGAAACTTGGTTCCCACAATCTACTAAACCCCATTCGAACTTTTTCGGGTGGGGGAAACCCGTGACTAGGTCGTGTATATTGCTACCCATCGGGGATGTGTTGGTGAAAGCCTCTATCCCCAATGGTTAGTTGTATGCACGATCCAATCTGCCCTCCCAATCGACCCGTTCGCGCGGTGCTCTTTCGGAGGTCCACAGGTTTCTGGCGACCACGGTGGGACCAGTTTCTCTCTCCATCTTTGGATTCTATATTATCCTTTCTTGTGTGTACTCCGGGATTGGTACTCCTTAGATTAGGTCCGTCCCACTCTTAGTTAGGGTCTTTCCTTAGTTAGGGTTCTTTCCCCTTAGCTAGGGTTTCCCCCCTACTCTTCTCCTTTCCAGCCTAGCAGGCTATTCTACCCTTTATCAATTCCTATCTATCTTCATCAAATCTCAATCAAATCCTTCATTCTTTTGTGATTTCAATTTTAACTAATTCTTTTCACTTTCTTTTCTTGGCAGCAGTGCCATGGCTCGTTCAGCCCCTTCCGTTACTTTTGCCTTTGGTTCGGACGCGCGGGTGACTCTCCCTGAGTCCCTGCTCGCTAGTCCGCCAGTGGGAGGAATCACTTTTGGTTCCTTCACTGACTCGGCCTTCGTCACTCTTGGCGGGCCGACCCCGGCGGAGGCTGCAGCATTCTCTCCTCCCCAGAGGAGAGGACGCGCAGCCATGCGCCCGTTTGGACGTCCTGCTGCTCGGCGCCCAGCCCGAGCACCACGTCCTGTTCCTGTTCCTGCGCAGCCAGTGCGCATTGTGGCTAGGCGACCAGTGCCTAGGCCACACCCAGTTCCAGTTCGTCCTGCGGTTAGGCGTCCAGTGCCTGCCGCACCTGCTGCTCAGGTTGCCCCGGCCCCTCAGCGCCGGCAGCCTGCTGCAGTAGTTCCACCTGTTCGTGCAGCGGTCAGGCGACCTGCGCCTGCCGCTCCTGTTGCACAGGCTGCCCCGGCCCCTCAGCGCCGGCAGCCTGTTGCTGTTGTTACTCCGACTGTTCCGACGGAAGTACCTCGCGTTCGGATTGCCCCTCCCGCTTCCACTAGGAAGAGGGGTGCCCAGACCGAGGTGCCTTCGCCCTCTTCTGGCCGGGTTTCTGTTTTTGCCCGGCTTTCTCACCCTGAGACTGCCGGGCAGACCCCGGCACTTCCAGTCGTCCCTGTTCCCCCTGCCCCTCCGGCAGTGGGTTCAGATGTTCCTTCCACCTCCACCTCCGGCCTTGGGAGAAGGGCCCGGAGGAATAGGAACAGGAGGTTGCGTTTAGCTGCATCAGAGGCAGAGAGGCAGCGGATGGCAGATGCCGTTGTTCATGATGAGTTAGTTCAGAGGCAGGCGAGAGTGGCTCCCAGGCAGCGGAGGCCACGTCCAGTTGTTGAGACACCTACTCCAGAGGTGATGGTAGCCCCCGAGTTGGAGGCAGTTCAGGGAGGACGCTTCTCCCCACTGACGCATAGTGGAGATGAGGAGGACGTTGCCCGCATAGCGGCGGCTCCTCCTGTCGCCACTACTCTACCCCGAGCTAGGTTACCCAGGGACGCTGGTGTCCGAGCCCTCACTCAGAGGATTCGGAACATCGTCCGCTTAGCTCGTGGCAGAGGGCCCGTCAGTCGGGAGGGCTTACTCCGTCAGATTTCTCGGGCTACCTTTCAGTTACGACGACAGACTGCGAGGAGGCTTTACAGTTGGCAGAGGGGGCAGACACCGCAGCAGCCAGCACAGACAGTTCCAGCAGTTAGGCCGCCAGCAGGTGCTCCTGTAGTAGGACGACGCCCACGTCGTCGAGGACGGAGACAGCAGCAGGAGCCTGCACGGCCTCAGGTCAGTTCAGAGGTGGCAGCCCCAGAGCAGCCAGTTGCTAGTGCAGTACCCCGCCGTAGGAGGTTGGTTTGGAGACGTCGACAGGCAGACACCCCTGTCGACCCAGTTCCTACAGTTGAGTCAGCGCCACTGGCAGAGACAGAGCAGCCAGAGGAGGCGGTTGATCAGATGGATTTGGCAGTTCCTTCCGGGTTTGAGGCAGCCCCGATGGCAGTCGATGATGATTCAGTTTTAGCCCCAGACAGACCGCCAGTACGGATTGAGACAGAGGTTGCCCCTAGTCCTCATAGGATCGGTTCTCCTATGAGCCCGTACATAGAGGCGATGCGACGGGCCTTTTTAGATGACGATGATACACTAGTGGATTCTGATGAGGAGGTGTCAGTACACCGGATTTGTGTAGTTACCCGTAGAGGTCACTCGGATGAGAGAGAGCCCGAGGACCAGGATGAGCAGGGAGAGCCCGAGGTGGGTGGATCCCCCAGATCAGTTGACACAGATGCTACGGTCCTGAACCTTCAGACACAGATGGCAGAGATGACCAGAGCCATGGCAGCCATGACAGCACAGTTGACAGCCTTGGGGGCGGTGCCCCAAGTGGCAGGGGTAGCCGCTGCCAGTACTTCCAGAGATCAGCCAGTTGTGCCCCCAGTTGCACTAGACCCCCTGAGAGTGGAGAGGGTCCAGAGAGCAGTGCCTACAGCACCCTCAGTGGTTCAGAGTCAGCCAGCTCAGTTGTCAGCGAGTCAGCTTCAGGATCTGATTGCCCAGAAGGTAGAGCAGGCAATTTCCTCCAGAAAGACTGGAGAGTCAGTTAGTAGAGGGAGGCCTTACCCGATAGAGTACGAGCAGGAGCCCTACCCTCCTGGTTTCATCCCTCCTAGGTTCAGAGTATTCGACGGGTTTGGGAACCCGAGGCAGCATGTGGCTCAGTACCGGGCCATATGTTGCAATATAGGAGGGAGTGACCCACTGATGTTGAGATTGTTCGTTAGCAGCTTGGCGGGGGTGGCGTTTGCTTGGTACGCCGACCTCCCCAACGACTCAGTCAGGACTTTCGCAGAGCTGGAGCAGTTGTTCATCCAGAGGTTTGTCAGCACTGAGCACAGAGTTACAGTTGGAGAGTTAGTAGTCACTAGACAGAGGCCTAGAGAGTCACTTACAGACTACATAGTTAGATGGAGGAATTTGAGTTTGCAGTGCGAACCACAGTTACAGGAGCAGCACGCAGTTGAGATCTTGTTGAAGAACATAGATGGTCCTATAGCTCCATACCTGAAGGGTTTCACCATACGGACCTTTCAGAAGCTACTGACCAAGGTCACCAGCCTACAGGACAGCATACCCGATGCAGTCCCTCCTAAGGCTGAGAGTCAGCCTTCACGCAGACCTCAGCGGCAGGAGTTTTTAGGAGCACCTCCACCCAGGAGAGGGGAGGTACACAGTACTCAGGGACCAACAGATAAGGGCAAGAGGCCCTTGGGCAGTTCAGCACCTCCACAGCAGTCACGCTCAGCTAGTCAGCCAGCAGCACAGCCCAGGACCTCCCGTAGGACTCCAGAGAGTCAGCAGTCCTTACAGGAGAAGCTTAGTAAGGAATACCCCTTTAAAAGGGAGAGTGTGAAGAAAATATTTAAATTCATTACTAAGAAGAACATACTTACCTTTCCCAGCAGCAGTAGAGTGGAGGAGGAGGGTCAGACTGACAACCCACTCTATTGCCCTTACCATAGATGTGTTGGGCATGTTCTAGAGGATTGCTTTGTGTTCAAGGACAAGGTCGAGAGGTTGATGGCCACAGGACAGATACACCTCCAGGACAGTGACCTAGTGCAGCCCAGGGGCAAGGGCCCTCAGACAGTTCAGATGGTTTCCAGTCCCAGCCACAGTCCCAGTCAGGCTGACAGTCAGGGCAGTAGTGGCAGTTTACCCCAGAGTTCTGAGGGAGAGTGGCAGTTAGCACTCTCCAAGAAGACCAGGAGGATGATAGACCGTGCAGTTCAGAGTTCAGAGGCAGTTGAGAAGAGGCCACCACAGGCCAAGTCGACAGTTGCCCCTGCAGTTACTACTCCAGCACTTGTACCTTCTTCTTCTTCTCTTTCTGTTGTAGTGCCTACTGAGCACATTTCTTTTTCTTCTGATGTATGTAATAAGAAAATGTATGAAAGAGAAAAATATGTTGTAACCTCTGAGGGGAAGACAGGGTTCCTTCCAGCACTTACGCTGAAGGACTTTGTTCTCCCTTCATTTGATGAAGAAATAATAGAAGAAGGTGATTCTGGCTACTTCTGGTGTTCTTTTCCTACTGCTTTTACTACTGTTTCTACTTCTACTGCTACTGTTTCTACTTCTACTAGCACTCAGTCTTCTCATGCTTTACATGTTTCTTATAATATGGATGGTTCCAGTGAAGAGTCTGAGTCTGAGTATGAAGATGAACCAGTCTTTGTGATACCAGAAGGTGGATGTTACATGGATTCAGAAGATGAATCCGAGAACCCACTCTCAATACTTTCCTTAGAACCAACACCTGCCACCGCCACTGAACCAGAGGAATCTCCTATTGAGGATGACTCAATACAGGAAGTTCATCTACGTTCAGGGAAGGTCCTTCCACCTAGGTTGGCTAAAAATACAAAAGATAAAAATATCATTACCCAGCAGGATGACTCTATCCCTTCCTCCCAGGAGCAGCCTAAGGAGAAAGGGAAAGGCCCTCAGCTGGAGGTTGATTACAATGTGTTGGCTCATCTAAGGAAAATTCCTTCTCTTCTTAGTGTCTATGATGCTTTGATGTTATCACCTGACTTGAGAGAGACACTGGTAAAAGCATTGCTTGAACCAGAGACCTATCAAGCCTTCTTCACTTCCGACCCTGATGATGGGGCATGGCATTCGTACAACACGCCATGCATCACTTTCTCTAGTCGTGACCTTCTGTTAGGGACCACTGAGCACAATCGTCCCTTGTATGTCACTGCTGAAGTCAATGGTTATGAGTTGAACAGGGTCCTCATAGATCAAGGAGCTTCAGTAAACATACTAACTCATGAAACTTTGAAGAGCCTCTCCCTAGGTCATTTGAAGCTCACTTCTGACAAGATTATGTTGAAAGGCTTCAATGACCAAGGCCAGCGAGCTCTAGGGGCTATCACCCTGCCTCTGAAATTTGGAAATTTTCTAACTGAGGCAAAGTTTCATGTAATTGAGGCTGATACTTCATACAAGGCTCTCTTAGGAAGGCCTTGGATCCATGAGTATGGAATGGTACCCTCTACCTTGCACCAATGTATGAAGTTTCTGAGGAATGATGTTGAGTATACCATTCCTGGAGATACCCAGCCCTTTTCCGTGCATGAGATCTCTATGTACGACGATGCCGAGTACTACGTACCTCGGAAGACTCGTAGAGCTCCACCTGCTCAGTCCCCAGTGATACCTGATACTGTTGTACAGGATCCTACGCAGCCACCTGCACAGGGTCCTATACAATCGTCAGTACAGGGTCCATCACAGGTTGGTATCGAGCCAGGTGTTCCCACTGCCCATGCTGATGGAGATCCCTCTCAGTTTGCAGTGAGGCACGACGTTCCCCCTAGTAGAGGTAGGGGAGGTAGAGGTAGAGGAAGAGGTAGAGTTGCGATCCGCGAGCCGCGGAACCACGACACTCGCACACCTCCTCCCCCCAACCTTTACACTTCTTCTTTGACTGTAGAGTCCGACTCTTCCGACGATGAAATAATTGATATTCTTCAGCGTCCAGTCACTTCACCATCTCCCTATTCCGCTGGTTACGATTCCCGACCTACTCTTTGTAGCCACTTGATACCTGAAGGTGGATTGGTTATTGATATTAGCTCAGACGAGGAAGAGGACTTCCTACGTCAGACTACTACCAAACAACCTTCCCCCCATCAGATACGCGGGATAGGGGTTGGGGATTCCAGTCAAAGATCTTCTGACACTCTCATAGTTGAAGATGATAGTACAATATGGGGTAGTCACAACCCCATACCTTACTTGTATGATTCATTTGGGCCAGCCCGACCTAGGGAATGTCCCTCTGTACCCCATAGTATAGGTGCACCACTGGGTCCTGTGAGACAGGATCTGGAGGAGACCGCTATGGATATAGAGGTCAGGAGTGCCCCTCGTTACTTCTCACCTACTGTAGAGAGCTTTGTTGAGCGGGGTCTCGTTCGTTCCACCTGGCCTGACGAAGAAGCTCTACAGCAGGCCCGAGTCTGGCGGACTGATTTCCCCCAAGGTCTAGGAGGCGTAGGTTACATGGGGTTAAATCAGTCTAGTGATGCCAGCATTCGTGTCATTTCACATGCTTATCCGGTTGTTTCTCTTACCGACGAAGAAGACCCGGATAGTAGCGATGATAGAATACTTGATGCTCCACAAGAGTTTGAAGATGGCGCCACTTCAGCCATGGATGAACTGTGTGAGGTAAACTTAGGCACTGAGTCAGATCCTAGGCCTATTTTTCATAGTGCCCTACTGTCTGATTTAGAGGCTCAAGAATACATCAAGTTACTATCAGAGTTTAGGGACTGTTTTGCCTGGAACTACACCGAGATGCCTGGTCTAAATCCAGAAGTAGCAGTCCACAAGTTAGCCATTAAGCCTGATGCAGTCCCTGTTAAACAAGCACCTCGTAGGATGAGGTTAGAAATTGAACAACAGGTGATCGCTGAAACCAAGAAGCTTATAGAAGCTGGTTTCATTAGGGAAGAGAAGTACCCAACTTGGCTTGCCAACATTGTTCCAGTCCGGAAGAAGAGCGGACAGATACGAGTCTGTATCGACTTCCGTGATTTGAACAAGGCATGTCCTAAGGATGATTTTCCTCTTCCCATTCCTGAGCTTATGGTGGATATAGCATCATCCCATAGTGTCTTCTCATTCATGGATGGTTCATCTGGTTATAATCAGATAAAGATGGACCCCGAGGACGAGAAGTTTACTGCTTTCCGGACACCTATAGGTGTCTTTTGTTACAAGGTGATGCCCTTCGGTCTCAAGAACGCCGGGGCCACCTATCAACGTGCCATGACTGTCATCTTCGATGAGATGATACATGAGCAAGTTGAATGCTATGTGGATGATTTGGTCGTCAAAAGCAAGGTCCGCGAAGATCACCTCAGAGATCTGCGAATCGTTTTTGAACGCCTGCGCAAGTTTGATTTAAAGATGAATCCTTTAAAATGCGCATTTGGAGTTAGTGCAGGAAAGTTCTTAGGGTTTATAGTTCGCTACCGTGGCATTGAGATAGATCCCTCTATGATCAAAGCCATAGTAGACTTAAAACCCCCTAAGAGTCTTACCCAGTTGAGATCCTTTCAGGGTAAACTCGCTTTCTTGCGGAGATTTATCTCCAATCTTTCTGGTAGGTGTCATCCTTTCTCTGCACTAGTTAAGAAGGATGCCCGATTCCACTGGGATGAGAGTTGTCAGGAGGCCTTTGAGAGTATAAAGCGCTACCTGATGAACCCCCCTGTTTTAGCTGCACCTATCCCAGGTAGGCCATTGATTCTCTACACTACGGCCCTGGATGAGTCTTTAGGTGCATTGTTGGCTCAAGAGAATGAGGAAGGCAAGGAGAATGCCTTGTACTACCTCAGCAGGCGACTGATACCTGCAGAGCTTAAGTACCCCGCGGTAGAAAAGCAATGTTTAGCCTTAATCTTCGCGGTACAGAAGCTTAGGCATTATATGCTATCACATAAGATTAATTTGATCTCTCGAGTCAACCCGTTGCAGTACTTGATGACCCGTCCGACCCTCTCAGGTCGTCTGGCACGGTGGTCTATGATACTACTGCAATTTGATATTACTTTTGTTCCTCAGCGGGCCGTCAAAGGACAGGCTCTAGCTGATTTTCTGGCTGATCACCCGATCCCTGCAGATTCCCCACTCAACGATGAACTACCTGATGAATTCATCATGAGTGTGGAGGAACAGGAGTCCCCTACTTGGGAGTTCTACTTTGACGGTGCGTCATCCGTCAAAACCTTAAGTCCAGATGAAACTCCTACAGTTAGGGTAGGATTAGGCCTGATTTTTGTGTCTCCTGAGGGTCATACTCTACGGTACTCCTATTGCTTATCAGAACCTCGTACTAATAATGAAGCTGAGTACGAAGCTCTGATTTTGGGGTTAGAGTTGGCCATTCAGATGAGTCTTACGCGGGTGAAGATCTTTGGAGACTCCCAACTGATAATCAATCAAGTAGCTGGAGTCTATAAAGTACTTAAGCCTGAGCTCATTCCATATCATAATAAAGCAATGGAGCTCCTGAGCTTAATACCAGAAGTAACTTTGGCCAAGATCCCTAGATCTGAAAATGGAAAAGCAGATGCATTGGCCAAGTTAGCAAAAGAATTAGCTGACCCTACTGGAAACCCAGTGTCTATTATTGTCCAGTATCGTCAAGCTCTGTGCCCCGCGGACTTGTCTACTCCCGATCAGACCCTTGCAGTGTTAGCTGTAGATGAGGAGTCAGATTGGAGAGAACCCTTCATAGAGTATTTAAAACATGGTAGGCTTCCAGATGATAAGTCTCTCGCTGCTCAAATCAGAAAGAGAGCCCTATCATTCGCCTATGTAAATGAAACTCTGTATCGACGCTCTTTTGACCAAATGTGGTTAAGATGCCTCAGTAAAGGAGAGGCTAGTCGAGTCATGAGCGAGATACATGAAGGGCTTTGTGGTGCCCATCAATCTGGACCAAAAATGAAAGGCAGAATTAAACGCCTTGGCTACTACTGGCCGACTATGATCCATGATTGTATGGAGCACGCTAAGAGATGCCACCAGTGCCAGATTCATGGCACGGTGATTCACCAACCCCCTAATCCGTTGCACCCTACTGTTTCTTCTTGGCCATTTGAGGGCTGGGGCACGGATGTGGTGGGTCCTATAGACCCTCCTTCCTCTAAGGGTCATAGGTTCATTTTAGCTGCCACTGATTACTTCTCTAAGTGGGCAGAGGCTGTCCCACTTAAGGAAGTTAAATCAGAAGATGTGATGCGTTTCTTTCGCGATAACATTGTTTATCGCTTTGGTGTTCCGCGCCGTATAATCTCAGATAACGGCCCGTCCTTTAGAAGCACCAAAATTGCCAGATTTGCCCGCCGCCATAACATTAATTGGCGATACTCGTCAATTTACTACCCTAAAGCCAATGGCTTGGCAGAGGCATTTAATAAGACTCTTGTGCAACTGATGAGAAAAATCCTTGTTGCAAACAAGAGAGAATGGCATGATAAGTTACCTGAAGCGTTATGGGCATATAGGACTACCTACCGTACTCCTACTCAGTCCACCCCATACGCTTTAGCTTTTGGGGTTGAAGCAGTTCTCCCACTGGAGGTCGAGATCCCCTCACTGCGTGTAGCAGTCAGTTACAATCTATCTGAGGAAGATAATGCCCGACTGAGGTTGGAAGAGCTGGACGGTCTAGATGAGCTTCGCTTACGAGCTTATCAATACCTTCAGCTAAGCCAGGCCCGAATGAAGCGACACTTTGAGCGTCTTGTTAGACCCCGTGCTTTTCGGGTAGGCGAGTTAGTTCTTGTTTTGCGTAGGCCTATCATCTCGCACCGTCGGCGAGGTGGTAAGTTTGAGCCTGTTTGGGAAGGCCCCTTCGCTATAGAGCAAGTTTATGAAGGTGGTGCCTACCTACTTGTTGATGCAAATGGCGTTCACCCAATGCCTGTCATCAACGGGCAGTACTTGAAAAAGTACTATGCCTGAGTCTAGTACTTTACAGGGGAGCCTCCCTACCGCCTGTAAATATCCCTCTGTATATGCAGCTCCTAAAAGGATTCCTTTTACTTTTCAGCAGTCTGCGTGGCCACGACGATTTGTCCTCTACCACGCGACGTTGCTTAGAAGAGTATAAGGCTATCCTTAGAGGTGATGCACTAATGCGCCGTAGGGATGTTTGGTACTTTGGTCTGTGCGCACAAATCACACTGGTGCTATCGCATAGAATTTTCAGTTTGTTCTCCCCTTTGCTGGGCTTAGTCCCCCAGTTTCACCTGCCGCCCCAGGTGTGGTCTGGGATATCAAAATCAATAGTTCGAATCTAATTTTGAGAGGTGATACTGGATCCACACCACCCCGTGACAGTCAGGAATGGTGATGGAGATCCACTGTCCCTAGTTGAGTTTCTTCTTCCTATCAGTCCCGATCTGATAGATGCTGCACCTAGTCCATTCATATGAGTTGAATGTGAGCAAGGATGTTAGAGTCATTGGTTTAGACTCTTTTGAGATAGGATACAGGGTCCACGCCATCCCATGCTAGCTAAATATGGTAGTGTTGATCCTCTATCCTGATATGGATTTCAGTTGTACATCAATTCCCATATGATAGTGCTCCCCAGTTCGTTCACATGAGTTGGATATGGTCTGGGATATCAAAACCAAATCATAATTCCTAAAAAAAAAAAAAAAAAAAAAAAAAAAAAAAAAAAAAAAATGGCATGATAAAAAGAGGGAAGCTCGTAGGGGAACAAAAACCCGGTTGCCCTTATCATAAGAGGAACCCGGTAAAACTCCCTAAGAGCTCAAATTCCCCAAAAACTTCTCTTTCTCCTCCCTTGAGAGTACTTTGACGATCTCTTCAAGGTTGAGTTCCCACTTAGTTGGTCGATGAACTTATATGATTTTAAATGTATTTCTTCGTTAGTGATGTAGTACATTGTGTTTTGAGATGTAATCATCACTACTTTTTTGGGCTTAGGTCTTTCTGAGAAAGGATCTCCCCCTGCTGCCCTCTTTTGGCAGTCTACCTCCCGTTCATGAACTACTCTGAGCTGCCAGGGTAATTCTATGAATGTGGCAGTGTTACCTCCACTTCGCACAGGGTCCTACCTGATTAGGGTAGGTGTTACCACTGTGGTCTTATGATAATCAGAGAGCTTACTCATGATTGTCAGATTAGGTGTTAGGAGTGCTCCCTTGTCACCTCAGAGTTATGCTGTAATGTAGTACATCTGTTTTCAGGTGTTAGCACCACAGTTTCAGGAGCTCCGGTTTACCATTGGAAGACCGACTCCTTGGTTTCCTTCACCAGCGTACTTTAGCATTCGTTCCCTACTCTTAGCTGCTAGAGTAGCCCTACGGATGTTGCTTGGTTGTGTTCACTTCTCACAGGGTCCTACCCAGTCAGGGTAGGTGCTACCACTGTGACCCTTCTGATGATACTTCACTTCTATACATGATTACCATCCTCAGGTAGTAGGTGTGTCTCTTTCACTACCTAGAGCTGCTTCCCTCCTTGTGGTGTAGTATACCTTGCCCCGGATACTAACATCACCACTTTGGGAACTTTGATCTTTTAGCAGAAGATCAGTTCTACTACTGTTGTCGTGACCCATTTTACCATTCATGTGCTAGGCTCAGTTGCCAGATTAGTCCTATGAATGAGTTGAGGTCACTTTCACTTCCCACAGGGTCCCACTAGTTTGTGCGGGTGTTACCACTGTGAGATTTTGCTTACTCAGAGTTGTTGCCCTTAGTAGAGAGGATGCTCCCTCGCTACTTTGATTCCTTCTTCTCTCACTTGGTGATCCATAGCATCATGCCTTAGATGCTGTCATCACCTATTCCTTGAGCTTTGATTCTCTGGTAGAGAGTCGGCTCTTTCAGATACTTTTATCACTTGTTTCCCCACTGGGACACCACTCCTAGCTGTCGGAGAGGTCCCTTGGATGCGTTGATACTCTTCCCACTTCTTACAGGGTCCCCATCAGTTAGTATGGGTTTACCCCTGTGGCCCCATGGAGGGTTGTTTTTACTAGGCTTAGTCCTACTTGCTGTAGTAGAGGTGCCCCCTCGCTACTTCAGTTCCCTTGGCTTCATTGGAATGAGATTACCCCTTTTGCCCACCCTACTGAGGGTGTATCTCTTCCAGCTTTGTTTGGGAAACATCACACTGATGTCTTCCTCCCCTTTTGTGTAGGGTTAGGGCTCTTTAAGAGATCTCGACGGCATTTGGATACTCATGGCCACGACGATTTGTCCTCTACCATGTGGTTACCAGAGCGCTAGCTTGAGATTTCTTAGGTAACTCTACCCTTTAAAATTTTGACATATACCTTTCCTTTCGTGACCTTTTTATCCTAGTGCCGACATATGCGCCGGGAGGATATTAGGTTTCTAGTTGAGAGAGCCCGACAGAGTCCCTGGGAGGCATTCCTCACCACCCTTTCCTCTTCACATCATTGCTGGCATATGCGCCAGATGATGGTGTTGAGGATTTTGTCTTTATTCTACTGCAGGCATATGCGCTAAGTAGAGACTCTGCCACAGGCACATACACCGGGCAGAGGTGACCTTTCGTTACCTTTTTATCCTAGTGCCGGCATATGCGCCGGGTGGATATTAGGTTTCTAGTTGAGAGAGCCCGACAGAGTCCCTGGGAGGCATTCCTCACCACCCTTTCCTCTTCACATCATTGCTGACATATGCGCCAGATGATTGTGTTGAGTGTTTTGTCTTTATTCTACTCTAGGCATATGCGCCAAGTAGAGACTCTGCCACAGGCACATACACCGGGCAGAGGTGACCTTTCGTTACCTTTTTATCCTAGTGCCGGCATATGCGCCGGGTGGATATTAGGTTTCTAGTTGAGAGAGCCCGACAGAGTCCCTGGGAGGCATTCCTCACCACCCTTTCCTCTTCACATCATTGCTGGCATATGCGCCAAATGATTGTGTTGAGTGTTTTGTCTTTATTCTACTCTAGGCATATGCGCCAAGTAGAGACTCTGCCACAGGCACATACACCGGGCAGAGGTGACCTTTCGTTACCTTTTTATCCTAGTGCCGGCATATGCGCCGGGTGGATATTAGGTTCCTAGTTGAGAGAGCCCGACAGAGTCCCTGGGAGGCATTCCTCACCACCCTTTCCTCTTCACATCATTGCTGGCATATGCGCCAAATGATTGTGTTGAGTGTTTTGTCTTTATTCTACTGCAGGCATATGCGCTAAGTAGAGACTCTGCCACAGGCACATACACCGGGCAGAGGTGACCTTTCGTTACCTTTTTATCCTAGTGCCGGCATATGCGCCGGGTGGATATTAGGTTTCTAGTTGAGAGAGCCCGACAGAGTCCCTGGGAGGCATTCCTCACCACCCTTTCCTCTTCACATCATTGCTGGCATATGCGCCAGATGATTGTGTTGAGTGTTTTGTCTTTATTCTACTCTAGGCATATGCGCCAAGTAGAGACTCTGCCACAGGCACATACACCGGGCAGAGGTGACCTTTCGTTACCTTTTTATCCTAGTGCCGGCATATGCGCCGGGTGGATATTAGGTTCCTAGTTGAGAGAGCCCGACAGAGTCCCTGGGAGGCATTCCTCACCACCCTTTCCTCTTCACATCATTGCTGGCATATGCGCCAAATGATTGTGTTGAGTGTTTTGTCTTTATTCTACTCTAGGCATATGCGCCAAGTAGAGACTCTGCCACAGGCACATACACCGGGCAGAGGTGACCTTTCGTTACCTTTTTATCCTAGTGCCGGCATATGCGCCGGGTGGATATTAGGTTCCTAGTTGAGAGAGCCCGACAGAGTCCCTGGGAGGCATTCCTCACCACCCTTTCCTCTTCACATCATTGCTGGCATATGCGCCAAATGATTGTGTTGAGTGTTTTGTCTTTATTCTACTGCAGGCATATGCGCCAAGTAGAGACTCTGCCACAGGCACATACACCGGGCAGAGATGACCTTTCGTTACCTTTTTATCCTAGTGCCGGCATATGCGCCGGGTGGATATTAGGTTTCTAGTTGAGAGAGCCCGACAGAGTCTCTGGGAGGCATTCCTCACCACCCTTTCCTCCTCACATCATTGCTGACATATGCGCCAGATGATTGTGTTGAGTGTTTTGTCTTTATTCTACTCTAGGCATATGCGCCAAGTAGAGACTCTGCCACAGGCACATACACCGGGCAGAGGTGACCTTTCTTTCCCTTCTATCCCAGTGCAGGCATATGCACCTGGTGGATATTAGGTTTTTGCTAGTTGAGAGAGCCCGATGGATTCCCTTAGAGGCTTTCCTCAACACTTTTTCCTCCTCATATCATCGCAGGCATATACGCCAGGTGATTATGTTGAGTGCTTTTTCTCTATCCTACTACAGGCATATGCGCCGGGTAGGGACTCTGCTACAGGAACATACACCGAGCAGAGGTGACTCTTTCCTCTCCACATCATGGCTGGCATATGCGCCAGATGACTGTGTTGAGTGTTCTTCCGTTACACTTCTTTTGGCATATGCGCCAAATAGAAACCCTACTGCAGGCACATACACCGGGCAGAGGTTTTCTTTTTCTTTTGTCCTACTGCAGGCATATGCGCCGAGTGGACATCGACTTACTTGGTAGAGAGGGTCTAGCAGAGCACCTGCTAGGAACTCCTCGTCACCCCTTTTTTTTTCTGAATGTCTTGTTCCGATTAGGCCGACACCAGGCTTAGTGATTCTTTTGTTTGCTGGCTTGATTTGGTCAAGCAGACACTGAGTCACCCCAATCCACTGCTATGAGATGGGCAGGAGGATAGGGGACCCTTTCACCTCCTACTCTGCTGATTCGATATAATCAGACAGATAGTTGGTATGTTTTTACTACCTTACTTTTGGTTCTTCTCTTGGCTCTGCCCCTGCTACGGGATAAGGCCAGAAGAGAATCTCTTTACCTTTTTCACCTCTTTAGGTGATCTTTACTGTTGGTTCACTGTTTCAGTGATACCTTACTTGCGCACTGCTGCTTTCTCTTCTTTCCTAGACTCTGCCCCCACTATGGGGCGAGGCCAGGAAAAGAATTTCCTTCTTTTTCCATAACATTCCTGATATTTCTTCACTCATGACATTTTCACTCTACCTTTCTGTGGCTTAGTCGGTCAACGCCAACACGAGCGGTTCACTAGTTGTTCGCCACTCCTGTTGGGGGTCCGTTTGTTGACCTCGATTTTGCCCAAACCCTTGGTCAAAGGGTTGACTTGGTCAAATTGACCAAGTCAGACCCCAAGACCCTCTCCAATAGGCTCGTAGGGTCGAGTCGAGTCTGTTGAGCCTAAGCTTGGACCCTGGGTCAACCCGGTTGACCAAGTCAACCCAGGTTGACCACTTAGCCCATTTAGAGCCCAAATCAAGTTTGGATGCACTTGGGCCTTGCCTTGGCTCAATCCACTCCTCCCTTGGCCCCCTTTGACTGGTTTGACCAGGTCAAACGTGGACTTGGCCAACCATGACATTAAATAGGCCTTAATCACCTAATTAAGGGGATTTAAGAGCCCATTTAATGCCAAAATCGAATCCCTTCGTTTTGAATTGCAAACCACGGCCCCTAACTCTAATTTCCCTCCTAATTCAATCTAGATTAGATCTGGGCCGCTGATCTAGAGCTTAGGCGCTTAAATAGAGGGAAATTAGGGTTAGAAAGGATCTTTTTGCTCTTGCTTTCTCTAGAGATTTCCCCAGCCTCTGAGATTTTGGGTGAGAGTTCCTGCACCTTACCTCCACCTTCCCTCTTCGAATCCCGACGAAAAAACGCTCGCCGGCGGCGAGATCCCGGCGACCCGAAGGCTTGGACGGTCAAAGTTTCGATCCACTCGATCCGGAGTTCGTTTGATCGAGGATTCAAGAGAAGAAACTTACGAGGACAGTCTACAAGCTCAACCGTGTCAAAATCTCGGAGATCCCACGGTGAAATCTCCTTAAAACTCTTAGAATAGCCTACACCCCATAGATCTAAATAGCTTTTTGAAAAGCTCGTTTTAAGCCAAATCAAATCTCCCCCATGATTTCTGCTCATCCCTAGAGTATATGTTTAAAATTTCGTTCAATTTCGTCCATCCAATTGAGAGAACGAGACGATTTTCTTTTTAGGGTTTCGGTTCCCTGTGCGTGTGCAGAGGAAGATGAAGTTTCTGTTCATCGTACAGTACGAAATATTTCGTACCGTACGATATAGTCGTACTGTACGAAATTTTTTCGTACAGTACGATCTATTATAACAAGAAAGAATAAAAAACACTTTTTTTGTGTTTTATCTTTCTGTTGATCGTACTGTACGAATTTATTTCGTACAGTACGATCTAGTGTGACAGAAAACTTTGAAATTACATAACTTTGTAGTTTTAAGCCCGCTGTCGACGCACAGCACCTTGTTTTGGATGTATTTTGAATTCTGCATTGTTTAAGACTAATTTCAGATAAAAATTCTATTTATATTTTCTGTTATTTCAAAAACAGTAAAACTGCTTTATTTTAAAATACTATTTTATTATTTTTAAACTTGTAAAACCCGTATCTAATTCATTTTAGATCGGATTTTGACGTATAACCCCTTGAATTTTTCAGAAAATTGCCTACTTTATTTTAAAATCATTTTTAGGACCTAACTCTTGATGTTTGGATAAGAGTTCTATTCTAAATTGCTATTTTAAGTATTTTTTTTTATTAATTAAATATTTATTACTATTATTATTTTAAAATTAAAAAAAAAAATTTATTTTCAAACCTTTTTGAAACCTCGGTTGGGTGTTCAGTGGGTCTCCCCTATATTTATGTATTATGAATTGATTTATATTTAATTACTTTATTTTCCTAAAATATCTATCTATATTTATAAGTATTTTCAAATTATTTTTAAAATTACTTATAAATTAAATCCTCTAATCTTGGGAGACCCACCATTGCATGAAATTTTGGACATAGATTCTATGTGTGAAGAGCAACCACGGGGGAGTGGATTAGTGGGCGATTGAGTCCCAATCATTCACTAATCCCTTCATTATTCGTATTTATTTCCTATTTTGTCATAGTATGCATGTGTAGGATCGCACCACGAGCACTTAGCTTAGGCTCTCCTAGATCTAAGGACATGGTGTGTTTATTTTGTTTATGTCTCCCATGCATTTATTACCTCGAGGGTTAGACAAAACATCACTTTAAACTCCTACAACGTAGTGACACCCTAAGGACAAAAATTAAGGACCTGTCTAGCAAACTTAGAAGTTTTATAGGGATTAGGATAGACCCCAGAACAACATGAAAACCTCAACACTTAAACTTAGTGACATCATAAACACTCCATAATTTTCTAGAAATTTTTAGGAGCTTTTAGAGCCCTTAATTAACCAACCATAATTAACCTACTAATTAAGGCCCCGAGACCTTCCAGAAATTACAATAAATACACCTTAGGTCAGAAAATTACCCATAATACCTCAAACTGACCAAAACCTGATCCTTGACCTTAGATAAATAGGGCTCCTCAGTTTGACCCTAGGTTGACCCTTAATTTGACCATAGGTGGAAATTACCTTTTTGCCCCTAATAAATCATTAAAAATTATTAAAAATCTCAAATCTTCTCCAAACCCTAGGGGATCACTTTCTCAGGTCATCCCTGACTTTTGGGAGTGATTCGACTCAGTTTGGGGCTGATTTGGGCCAAAATTGCAAAATAGGGCCTTCTCTTTATTAATTTAGAAATTTCCATAAATACCCCGATCTTTAGAAATTCATAACTTTGCCTAGAAAACTCTGATTTCAGTGTACTACCTGTCTAACTACTCGTATTAAGGTCTAGTATTTTCCTAAGGTGTTAGGGATCCCAAACTTAGCCTTTTTCCCATAGTGACTTTTTGGACCCTTAGCTTAGTTCCTAGGAGGACCTAGAACTTTCTAAAATTGGCTAATATCACTTAAACTTTAAATGTCAGTGTTCTAAGCTCTTAAAATTGATCAACAAACTGAAATAATTAAAATGGACCTAATTCACTAATATTTGAATTTCAATTAAAATATCCTTTTCTGATTTTCAACATACTTGAACTCTAGATAACTTCAACTAACTACCTTGCTTAGGATCTATCCTAACCACACTAGCCTTACACACACATAGAATTGTTTGCTAGGGCACCACTTCTAGATTTAGGTTAGGCCGCTGTGTTTTATTTTTCTGCTGTGTGCCGGAGCTTTCGTGGATTTCATTGCATGCTGTTTGAAAAATGATTGGAGTGTTTGCTTACTTTTTCTGCACTCTGTGATGTGATGAGCGCTAGATTTACCCCTAGGTTAGGAACGCCATATATATATATACTGTTCTTCCGTGCAGGTGGCCATGCTCAATGCTAATAAAATGGGGGAGCATTATTATGATTCCTAATAATGTTTTATGCAGGTGCTTGCTCAGCTCCCCCTAAATAAAAATGAGGGCTAAAATTAATAATTATAACTGCACAGATGGAGCTGCTTAGCCCTCAAAAATTAAGAGCATGGCTTGGCACAGGGTCAATGGTGTTAGCATTTTACTTCCATATAAACTGCTTGGGATGATTTTTACTAGGATAACCTTGCAGGGATTCTTAGATTTACTGTTTTCAATTAATGTAATTTATCTGTAATAATTGTTAAGAGTTGTGAAAGCAACTTTTGAGTTGGGATATTCTTATCCAGCTCGGATTCTAAAAGAAGAAGGCATCCCTAAGGGGAGAGTCTTCTTCCATTTGGAAGATCGAGCTGGATGGCTTTAGATATCCAAAGAGAAAAGGCAATACCCCCATACTGGGGAAATTGTCTCTTCGTTTGGATATTCAAGCCACGACGGATCCAAGGAGTCCAAGGAGGAGAGATCCAAGGAGTCCAAGGAGGAGAGATCCAAGAAGTCCAAGGAGAAGATATCCAGAAGACTAAAGATTTGAAGACCCAATATCCCACTCAAAGTTGTTGGCGTCTGTCATAGGCTTAGAAATCCGGGTTGTTGGCAGTGGTGCCCGGCCACTTTACTTTATGCATATCTGGGGTGTAATAAGGGCAATTTGCCTATGGCCATTTAGTTGATTAATTTTGGATTTATATTGATGTGTTTACCTGATTGTGCAGTAGAATTACCTGCTTTTCCTAGGTTTCTTTCTTGCATGCCGTCTTTGATTTCGCCTGGATTTTCGTTAGGCTCTCTAAGGACCATAAAATTCTTTTACTCGTAATTAATATCTAAAATTTTAGGATTCTAAATAACATAGAAATTTAACGAACCTAGGGAACTGCCGGAATCGTCCGGGGTCGCATGCATATTACTGCATTTTCTCTTTCCTTGCTATAAGACATCTCCCTGCCTGCGGGTAGAGTCCGGATAATCTGGCCTATGAGGATGAAGTGCCGGACCTAGGGAGACCCAGTCTTTTCAAAAAACTATTTTTTATAAGCCTGTTTTTAAAGTTCTATAGCATTCATGAGCTGACAATTCAACTAGCATGCATTGCATTAGTAACTAACTAATTAAAATTTAATTGCATTAGCTAGGAGCATCTGACCTACATAAGTCCAGGGCCAATTAGGAAATTCTCTAGATGTCGGTCCTATTTCCAACAACTGTACCACCCACCCATCTTTCATCATTGACTTGACAGCATGGTTTTAAATCGATTAGGTGGTTAGCTGGCTCCCCCATCCAGGCCGGGATAAGTCCAGATCTTTGCATTGCATTAGCTAGGACACTGGTCTTAGTGTGTGTCGAACACTAAGTCCAAACTAGATTTAGGATTCGAGGCTACTACATTCGGTCTCGTAGTATGCCTAAAATAGTAGGTAGGTCCCTTCTTTTCAAGGACCCTAAATCCTACTTATCTGCGTCACAGGATGACGCCACCTCCATCTTTTCTCTCACGCATGTGATCGGATGCCTGACTTTGATTTTCTCCAGTTTCTATTTAGTACCCTAGAGCCTCCGAATGCTGGTATGAGCCATGTATGTTTGATTCACCCCTTCGGACCCTTCTTCCTCTTGGATAGGATTTCCTAGTCTATACCCATGTGCCAATCCCACTTTAGGATAGGATAATGTATGATCCTTAATCGAGAGTTTTCTCAGGCTCCGGCCTGGGATGTAATTAATCACGGGGGCTTGCGCCCGTGGGAAACTTGGTTCCCACAATCTACTAAACCCCATTCGATCTCTCATATCGGATGGGGGAAACCCGTGATTTGGTTATGTATATTACTACCCATCGGGGTGTGTTGGCGACAGCCTCTATCCCCAATGGTCAGTCGTATGCACGATCCAATCTGCCCTTCCAATCGACCCGTTCGCGCGGTGCTCTTTCGGAGATCCACACCGATCTCATGATTGGATGAAAAAAGTTGAGGAAATTTTTTTGAAGAAATTAATAAGACCCCGCTATGAAAAGCTTCTTGCTTCGTCACTGTATGGACACTTACTTTATATACTCCCCATTTGAGAAATTAAGTCCTATTGTTGCTGTTAATTGTCCATTTGTGAACACTTAGTTTTTGTATTCTCACTAACGAAAAATCAGAAGTTTGTTTATCCCCTCTCTTATTCAATATTGAATAAAGGAAAATTCTTGTATCACTTAATACATAATGAATTTTTCCAGTGTGCTAGACCCAATGGTCTTTTCCCTTTCCCGATTTTCCAAGTAAAAAACTTATGATCTTACTACTCTTATCTGAGCATGATGAATTTTTATGTACCGTTGAGACTTAAAACATATCATCTACTGGCCCAAGTTTTCTAGCACGCAACAATAGTGAAAAAAAAATCACTAAAACAATTAAAAAATTGTCCAAAACAAAAGTTTAATTGCATTTTATTCTGTTTGAGATAACTTAATATTTTTTTACATATATTTTATGTGATTTTCTTATCACAAGAGTGTTGCAGTCCATGACCCTTAATCTGAGATTTTGTTGATAACAAATAATGTTGATTGAATTATTATTCATTGAATATTTTTTATTTATATTCTTGTCTGTGAGTACTAACATTTCAGGGAGATCATAAATTACTCAGGACAATAAGAATACTCAAGAGTGTGTAGAGTAGGATTTGAAGTCTATAACCTTGTAATCCTCTTTTTTATTATTTTTTTTCTTTTTTTGAGTCTGACCACAAAGTATATGCAAAACTAAGTAACCATGCACACACACAGGGGGAGAGGTTTTTTAAAAAATGAAGAATATTTATTTTATGTAGATCGTATTGTATGAGTTTTATTCGTACTGTATGATCTGCTATGGCTCAACGGCTATCTGTGAACAAATCGTACTGTAAGAAACATATCGTACTGTATGATGTGTTTCTAATTAAAAACTCTAGCCGTCAGATTAATTTAAGTTCTTAATTTGTAAATTTTGAGTTGATCGTATTGTACGAGTTTTTGAATACTTACTTAAATTAACCCCATGATTAGTCAATCAAATCAATAATTATTTACCGATTGGTAATCGTACAATACGACATGGTTTGTACAGTACGAGATACCGAGACTATTTTTGATCGTCCCGAACATCATACCGGACGATCTCTTGATTTTTAAACTAATCGTACTGGACGATGTGAACATCATACCGAACGACCTGAAGCTTTTAACATATCGTACTATACGAAGTGGATTATACCATACAATGTACAGAGACGAGTTTTGGTCGTCCCAGCATTTGTCTTATACAAACAGAAGGAATTTAACATATCGTACTAGACGATGTTATATTGTGATGTACGATATTATTCAAAAGAACTGCCTATTCATACTCCTTCGTACCAGGACGAATGATGTTTTGAACTGATCGTACTGCACTATCTTGGATCGTACAGTACGAACAGAAATGGCTATATTGAAAATTTGGGGTTTCTTGAAGCCTGATTTAAATATCTAAACTTCTGTCTTTTTGAAAAAAAAAGTGTGAGAGAGAAACATGACTAGAATGTGATTTCATGAGAGAGAGCTTTTTGAGAAGATTTTGGGTTTGGGAGAGGAAGGGAATGTGGGCTTTTTGAGGGAGGAGTGTGAGGGAGATCACACGATTGCTCCTAGCTTGCTGCACGTTGCTCCTCCGATAGCCCGAGAAGATCTTGTGGGAAGCTTTCTAAGGGGGAGATCCTTCAAGGTCAGTGTCCTCTAAGGTACTCTGCCTTCTCTAGGAGGGAGAAAAATGAGAATGTTCGCTGCCATCACTGGGAGGGTGACATAGTGCTTGGTACTTCGCCACGTCGAGAAGGTGAAAATGAGGTTTATAAAGGCTTCTCCACCTTACTGTGGGGGCAAAAGAAGAATTAATTTTTAGTAGTGAAATTCCCAAAGTGGAGGACTCCGGGGAGTGGATGTAAGTCAAGTGATCGAACCACTATAAATTTTCTGTTGTGATTTTTCCCTTACTGCACTTTATTTACGTTTTGCATTTTTACATTCGTTATAATTGCTTGGTGAAAATCATATTCTAATTTCTTTATTGAGCAAGTTAAAATGTCACCACATTGTTGCAATCGTGATTTAAGAATTCGCTTCCGCATCATTTTAATATTCTTATTTAAGATTTAAAAACACAAAAAATTAGAACTCTTGTTTAGGATTGTTATTTATTGCAACAAATTTCCAATTCACCCCCACTTGACCCATCTCGTACTTTCAAAGAGATGCTAAAAAAATGTTCATAACTAAACTAAAGTTATCATAGCATAGTACTAGTTTAATCAAACATTGTGCATTAGGTAATACTCTATTAGTATAATTTTTTGAAAATATGTTGAGTTAGATAGAAAAATTATAAGTGATATGCGAGAAAAATTGCTAGTTTATTTGCTATTTAAATGATTACTTCTTAATTAAAATTAGATTTTATATTTTTGAAACTATTATGTGTCATTTTATTATTTATAAAGTGCCCATTAAAAATATATGCATATGTAGATTCGCTCATGTGCGTCATTACTCCCTTAAAATAGATCCTTTCAAATAGAAGACTTTGTTTATGCTTTATATTTAATTAATGCAGATGGATTTGTCATTTTGTTGCATTCTAAGGTTTTATTTGAGAAGACTTACTGTTTTTTTAAAAAAAATTTAGCACAAAAATTTCATTTACTAAAAAACAGTTTTATAAACATTAAAAAAATTAATCCAAACAAATTCTAAATATTAAAAATCACTTTTTTAAGTGATGATTCAAAATTTTTATCAAGATTTTAGTTGGGGCAATTTTGTTATAGTTTCTTAAACCAAATTTTTAATAAAAAAATTAAAATTTAATTACTAAAAAAAATTATTTTAAAGATAATAAGAAAGCCATCCTAAATGAAATCTAAGATTTCGTATGAAATGAATTTTTTATTGCTTCTTAAAAATTTTTTTAATTTAAAAATAAAAAATTAAGAAAAAATAAAAACCCCATCTCAAACAAAGGCTAAATTTAGGATAGTAAATTTTAATTATTCTTTAAATGATGATTTTCTTTTAATTGCCTTAGTTGAACATAAATATATTATTTAATAATTAATTTATTTAAAAATTGTATATGAAATCATTATTAGATCAAGATGAGCTGAAATATATATTCAATTATTACTAATTAAGAACATAAGAAACAAACAAAACAAGAGCAAAGTAATATTTCTAGACCTCTGTACAACATACAATGCTGCATCAGCTCCCATCAGAATCCTCTTTCTAAAAAAAAAAAAAAAATCTGAAAGTCCTGCTTCCATCTTCCTTCCTTCCTGCTGCAACACTCCTGCAGAATAAGCACATGGCAAACAAGTGTGCAAAAGAACATTAAATTCCTTTATCTAGTTGTTGGCAAAAGTATCTGGCTTGTTTTGTTTGGAAAGAAGAAAACAGATAAATGAAAGCAAAAGAAGATAACCTCATAAAAAGCTTATAACTTTTTATTTTTTTAGACTTATGAATCAATTAACTCTAAATACATTACATAAAAATCATCGAACTCAAAACCTCTTTATTGATAGTAAATAATTTAACTAATTAACAGTCAGATCTACCTTCAACTTTAACATTTGGGGAAAGTGTGTGACAAAATTTTTATCTTTTTTAGAACTTTTGAGTCAATTAAAACTACTTTCTTAATTTCTAGTACAAAGTTTTTTTTAGATATAATATAAAATTTAATTTTTTAATAAAAAATTATTTTAAGAAGCATTAAGAAAGTCGTCTCAAACAAAGCCTAAGTCAAACAAAAACAAATCACATATACAAACTTTGAACCAAAGATTTTTTCGTTGGCGTCCAAAACTCCTGATCAACAAATTAAAATGAGCTATATAAATGACAAAATAAAGAGAGTTTTTCTTTTTAAAAGTAAATTTAAGTAAAAAATTGTAGGAAAATTTAGATTAAATTTCTTATCATCATAGATTTCAAAATTTAAGCAAATCATTTTGATATGTTGGTTCAGAATTTTGGCTACCAACTAAAGTCTTGAGTTTGAAACTTATTTATGAGTTTGATTTAATTGACCAAATGTCTAACAAAAAATCAAAATTTCTGAAAGAGAAATGTAAAACTACTAATATAATGTAATGTTAAATAAGCTAAAAAATAATAATCCAATTCTCAATGTTTGAATATGAGAGAACAATAAGATCATAATTTTCAAAACAAAGCAGATAAATTATTATTTTTTACATTTGGATAACCAAACTGCATTCAAATTGAGATTTTTTGACCGTATAAAATTACCTACTAACAATATATTTGTAAAATTAAGAATTTTCAATTAACAACAGGATTTCATTTGACTATTTTTTTATTGTTTTCTCATAAATTTTAGAAGATTTTATTTGAAAGAACTTTTTGACTGATTTAGCATTAAGAAAAATAATTATTAAAAAATAACCTCTATTTAAATAACAAATTTTCATTATTTTTTAAATTTTTTATCTATAAAATTTTATTTTAAAAAAAATATTTTTGGCTGAGAAAAGAGATTTAAAAAAACAAAAACAAGAAATTTAAAATAACCCAAATTAAATTTAAATTATTTTTGCCACAATGATTTTAAAATCAACTTTATAAAATGATATAATTAACCCAAATAAATCCTAATTCATCAATTTTAATAACATATTTGACTTATATATTATATCTTATTTAAGCAAAACCCTTTATTAGTAGCTGACTGGCTAAAGGTTCAAAGACCTGTAATTTTCCATTAAAAAGAACAATGGATCCATTTAATATATATATATATATATATAAATATAATGATAATAATAAATTCGTCTCGATATTTAAGATAATTGTAATAATTTTAAAGAATTTTTTTTTTTATTTTTTTACCTCTGAAACAACTAGAATGGCAGGCTCTTTGACGAGGAGGCCGCCAGTTCCCGGAAAGAATCCGATGGGGCGAAATCTGGCGGTAGATTTGCCCGCCGTGCAATCCGCCGCATGTTATTCTGCCAACTCTGCACCACCAGCCTCCTCACCGCTCTCCTCTCCTCACTCATCCCCTTTTCCTCCTCTATCTCTGCTACCGACGCAGCCGACATACTCCGCCCGCCGCCGGAGGAATCAATCGGTGCAGAAACAGCTACTATCCCCCCTTTCAAAGCCTCCTTGCCCTTATCCTCGCTAAACATTTCCAAAATCCGAGATGCCCGCTTCTGTGCAAGCGCACTCCCAACAAGCGCGAGCTCAAGCAACGCAGATGTGATCCCCGCTGCTGCCATCGCAGCCCGATCAACACCTCGCGATTTGTGCGCCATTACCATCAGAATGTACGCCGCCTTCTCCTGGCAACCTGGCTCGTCGCTCCAGTTCAGCACATCTACAAGCACCGGAAAGGCGTCGGCGACGCAGCTCACAGCGCTTCGGCCCTCCGGCGATGCGGCCACGAGGTTGGAGAGCACCGCTAGGGCCCGCTCACTGATGTTAGCGTCCTCGCCGATTGCAGCAATGAGGCAAGGAACGAGGCCGGAGTCGATGAGCTGGCCGGCGTTGGAAGGGGAGATCGAGAGGTTGAACAAAGCGCGCAAGGCGTCGTCTTTGGATTGGGTGGAGTTAGTGTTAGGGTTAGGGGTACGGAAAAAGTTCACCAGGAAGAGGATCGCGCCAGAGGAAGCGCCGATGATTGGCTTGTTAGCATCCAGGGCACCGAGGCTTAGCAAAACGGCGACGATCGCCTCCGCCGTCGACGTCGGCGTCGTTGGCAGGCCAGATTCGATCAGGGCGAGCATTTTGTGAACCGCTCCCGCTTTCACTATCGCCGATTTGTTCCTGTGTAAGAAGCTTATTTAGAGATTTAGGGACCGCGAAAATGGGGAAATGAAGGAAAGATCGTAGCTTTTTTACTCGTCATTGCCGATTCCGAGATTGAGGAGCGCGTAGAGAGCAGAGATATGGGATTCTGAGTCTTCCGCATCGAGCAATCCGACGAGTGGAGGAATGGCGCCGAGCATCGCGAGCGTCTGCCGAGCTTCTGGATTATCCTTCGCTAGTCTTCGCACCTCCGCCGCCGCATCCGCTCGCCGGCGATCGAAATCTTCCCCAGTTTCCTGTAAACGCGACACCACGCCCTGCATCTCCTCGAAAGCTTCGATCTTTCGCTTCTTCTCGGCTTCTCCTCTAATCCGTGACTCCCGAGCTTCAGCTTGAAGTAGCTCGGATAGCTTCTCCAACCGCCGGTCCTCATCCGGCGGTGGCGGAATGCTTTGCGGTGGTTCTGCCCCCTTTTTCCGCTTGTGGTTTGTTGCGCCGCAGAGCACGGCTTCCAGAAGCCTCCGTCGAATTCCAGCGGCGGAGAATGGAGACCACCTACCGCCGGCGACAACCTCGCATCTTGCCATGGCGTGGACTTCGGTCACATCAGTTAGGAAAGCAGGTAGCTTGGGGAAGAAGATGTAGGGTACGTACTAGCCAGATCTTAGCACTTCTTCCGATCTTCCGCTGTTATACGAGAAGCAGAAGCACTAAGCCCGAGAGTTTTTTTTTAGATTTATATAAACGTCTTTATTCAAAATGAATTAATATGGGTCCCGTGTTCAAGTCGCTCAACCTGTCTCCTAAAAAAAAATTTAATATAACTATTATTTTTTTTGTCGGAAAATTGAGGGAATAACCCGTAGGCATTAATGTGAGAAAAATTATAAAAAGGGGTAATAATTCAATAAGAAGAAACAACTTTTGATATATAATATTTACATATTCATAATAAATAAAAGCAAACTCAATACAAAGGTTAAATTTTAAGGACCATGCTTTAAAAAATATTTAAGAGAAGGAGCATGGTATTAAATAAATTTTAAAAGAAGCATATCAGAGTACAAGAATCATGTTTTCAAAGAAAATGCAAAGCAATCATAGAAAATACGATCGTACATTGCCTTTTCATTGAAAACGTGACCCTGCATCTATCGCGTTTTCCTCATAAAACACTTAATAAGTGTATATATAGTTGTTTATAATTAAGTTATTGAAAATATATTTAAATTAAAGTAATTTTAATTTATATAGAAAAAATGTTTATTAGTGAAATGATGATTTTTTTATTATTGATCTAATTTTAGTTTTGTAATTTATTTTGTAATTAAATAATAATGTTAAGTATTAAATTTATATATTAAACTTAAATATTAAACTTATAAATAATAAAATAGTAAGAGAGGGATAGAGAGTTTGAGAGGTTGCCAAATTTAAAATATTTTTTTAGGGATTAATTTAAAGTACCACAAAGCTCAAAAAATTATACCAAAAAGTTCTAAAAACTTACAATTAAGACCCCCAACCATTTGCATTAAATTTTTTTATGATCACACATCATATTCTGATCTGCTTTTTTTTCTATTATTATGATATTTATATAATTTAAAAAACCCTTATAATATTTAAATTTTAATTAATATAAGAATATGCTTATAATGGTATCTATTTAATAGAAATATATGTCAAGTAATGAATATAATTGTTTAATATAAAAATAATTTTATTTAAAGACCTTGACTTGTATGCATACCACATAAAAATATATTTGTAAAGCATCCCTAAGATAAATTTTAAATTTCATTATCATGATGATAATTGAGGGGGAGATGGGCCAACTTATTTTGAAATAAATGGTAAGGCTATTGGGTCAATTAATTTATGATAGAATCTTTTTCACTAACAAAGTGATTCATGCATCATTTAAAAATCTAAGATTTTATATTATATTAAAAATATATTAAGATTTTATTTTAAAATTAAAAAATATTAGATAATAGTAAATATGGTAATAATTGAAATCATATTAATTAATGAAGCATATATATCTATGTAAGATTTTCTCATTTAGAAAAATAAGAAAAACCCTTTAATTATGTAATTAATAATTTCATTAAATATACAAACATGAAAATTTAAATGAATAAGTATATTAAATAAGTATAAATTAAGAAAAACATTAATATGGTAATAATGAAAAGCATAAAATTTAAAATAGTATATTACATAAAATTAATTTTCTTTAATGTTTTATGAGGAAAACGCGATGGAGGGTCGCATTTTCATTGAAAACGCAGTGCATGTTCACGTTTTCAAAGAAAATGCAATGTACGATCACGTTTTTCCATAGAAATGCATAACTGCTTTGCATTTTCTTTGAAAATGCGATTCCGGCCTGTACACTGGTATGCTCCTTTTTAAATTTATTTAATATCATGCTCCTTCTCTTAAATGTTTTTTAAAGCATGATCCTTCTCAAAATTTCGCCCAATACAAACTAGTTTTAGCTTTACCTTTTTATCTTCCCAAATCAAGAAATCCCTAAGTCTAATGGCTTAAATTCATCAAGCTTTTTGTGATTTGATTTTAGCCTTTAGATTAAGGGCATCAGAATATTGTTTAGTCATTTTGTAATTTTCTCATTATAAGGTTTAAGTGGAGTTCAGTTTAGCCTTCATAAGCAGCTCTAAGCCACAAGCTCTCTTATTTTTCCTAGGAAGGCCGAGTAAGGGAGGATCCCTCTCATTCTCCTAGATAGTTACAAGTCCATTTGAATAAGAAGAATCCAGGAACCCCACTATACACAAAATTAAGAATATAATTAAATAGCATCATTAATCCAACGTATTCTTATGCCAAGATCTAGAATGTAATTAATCATGGGGGCTTAAGCCCGTGAGAAACTGACATGCACTTGAAATAAATCATATTTGAGCTAATGTATTGAATGTGAAAATCTTGTGACTTTTAAATTATATATTTCATTATCTATTGAGATGTGTAGGCGAAAGCTGCTATTTTTCGTGAATAATCATATGTATAATTCTATCCGCTAATTCATTGATCTACATGCGTAGAGTGTACCAGATTCCATTAGAACTCCGCAGTTAAGCATGCTTGGGCGAGAGCAGTACTAGGATGTGTGTTCTTCTATGAAATTCTAGTGTTGCACCTTTTTTTTTAACATCCTTCTTTTTACACACAACTCACTTTGGCATGTTGGTTGAAAGCTTAGGCTTCCAACTAAAAGGTCTTGGGTTCAAGTCTTTGAGTATGCGTTGTGCGGATGAATTTGTCTTAAATGACCTAAATGTCTAAAAAAAAAATTGGCGACGATTTTGTCTTGTGAGAAAGTACAATTACACCCTTATTCTAATCCTCAGCATGTAGTTTTGCTTTTAAATACCCACAATAATAAGTATGGAGCTACAAAATAACCAAATATATATATATATATATATATATATATATTGCAATGCTCAAATTCAAAATAAAAAATATAAAAGAAGAGAATCCAAAATTTCTAAAAATTCATAATGATTTATTTTGGATGAATGAGATGCCAATACCTCGAAAACTGCTTACAATGTTTTTATCAATTTTAGCCATGCGAGAGAGCTTCCCCCTCGGCTTCGCTGCTCTAATAAGTAAAGGGCACGTGGTACGGAGTCAAAATAAGAAAATTAATTAATCTTTAAAAATTTGATTAGATATTTAATGCTGAATAGTTGGTGTTCGTACTCGGAAATATTATAACTTATCATATTTATGATCTGATAAGATATTTACTCTTGAGAACGTGAAGATTACAATCGGCATGAACTTCTTCATATCCAATCCGACAACAATTTGATACGGATCCGTTCTTAAATATTTTGGGTGTAGATTGATCTGTTGAATAAATGTATCAGATTCTGATTCATAATTTTTTAAATTCTATCGTGAACTGATTTTGATCTGATAATGATCATTTAATTAGTTTTTTTAAATTATCAATATTTTTTATTAATTGAACTTGTTGCGGGCTAGAATATACGCGCCGATAGAATTAGAAATACTCGTCTCAACGTTGTATGAATATCCTGCACACAGACAGAAGAAAAATGAAACACCAGAATTTTTATATGGAAAACTCCGGAAAAGGGGGAAAACACTAGGTCACGCCCAGTTAACATGATTCCACTAGTGTTTCATTAGATTACAAGAGGTTGACTCGTCCATGAAACTGAGAACGATCATATTACAATAATCAACCGTCGGGTTGAAATTTAGTTACAAGCAGAGATCCAAAATCCGACAACATTTAGTGGTCGGGCTGAAATCCGGCATCAGTCGGACAAAAGTCTGGCGTCGATCGGTTGTTGGGTGGAAGTTCGATGGTGGTCGAGGAGTTTAGTGACAAGAGAATTCAAGTTTCTTTTCTTCTTTCTCTTTCTTCTCTTTCTTGCTTGGGGTTTCCTTCCATAAGAAATGAGCGGTCATTGTATAGTTTTTTGAGAGTGACATAGACAATAAATATGATGAAGATCAATGGTAAATATGGAGTAGTTTGAACGGATGACCAAAATGTTGAATCCCTTGATCATAAACCATTTATTGGACATTTGAATGTCTTAATGATATTAAAATTCAACGATGTTGGACTCGTTGGATTCGTCTCGTCGAGCCGCTCAATTCGACTATAAGCATGTCACGTTTGGTAACCGGAATTATGATTCGAACCTTCCAAATGTACTTTAGATTTTTAATTTGGACCTATTTGAGCTCGGATTGTGTCAAATTTGTTGTCGTTGGATTTGTAATTTCGAGACATTCAGTTCAACTGTAAGTTTGTTGAAACCGGAGTTCATATGATGCCGGATTTAATTTTTGATGTTTTTCAATTTGATTTTGCCTCGAGATTCGTGCCCGGCCAAGATAATTTTTTTATGATATATCATAACTAAAATTTATATAGACAAGCAATATATATTTTTAATCAAAATGAGTTATCAGGTCAGATTCAGATCATATGAGATACTGGTGGTTGGATTTAGGCTCACTTTTATGATCAATTTATTAAACCGGTCGGATTTAGGTCCAAGCCCAATACATTAACCAGCTTTAACACCCAATTTCTCCGATGAGTAGGAATTCAGTTTTGTGAAATTACGGAAAACCCAATTTATTAAAATTCCAGAAACTTCGTCACAATCTCGTGATGCAAATCTCGACGAATTTGAATGCCGTTAATTTTATGTTGAAATTAATACAATTTTTATGTTATTAATTTTAGAATAAGTTTATTGATATTTAAGCTATTTTAGCAATAATTATTTTCATAATTTAAGAGAGGAAAACCGTGCGATAGCTTGTTGAGTGGTGAGAGAATCGCCAAGAAAAGAAAAAGCCTGTTCCGATACGAATTTTCATAAAAATTTGATTATTATGTCGAATAATAATAATTACAGCGCAAATGATGATCAAATTTTCTTATATATTTGTATTTACATAGTAAATTTTCTTCAGTACAATAAATTTCCAAAGGCTTGTTTGGGACGATTTTTTTACTACTAGTATTATTATACGTGCATTAAATGCACGTTAATAAAAATTTTAAAATAAAAATTTGTTATGAAAATTTTGATTATATTTTTATTATTAAAATGAAAAAAATAAAATTTAATAAATAATATCATTTTATTTAATATTTTTAAATAAATAATTAAAAACTAATTATTTGACATTTAAAAGAAAATTTCTTTGTATAAGATTTTTATTTAGAATTATTTGATGAACATTAGGAGGGTAAGAAATTAACAAGATCTAATATAAGATATGTGGCAAACATCAATATGCCATAATTTTTAATTAGAATGTTCTAACCCTGATTTAGTTAAGGTCTTATAGTTGTCAATTTTTCTTTGAGATTCATATATAATTAATTAATCAAAATTTGTATTATATTCATTTCAAAGAATATATAATGATTATAAAATTTATCTCTATTAAATTTAGATTAGAATATCTTGAACATTAGTACAAAGCTAATATTTAAAATTGTCAATCCTGCCTAATAAAAGCAACTAACACAAATTTGACTGAAATCCCATGGTATAGAGCCATTTGATTGAAATCCCGTGGTATAGAGTAAATTGAAGGCTTGATTTTAAATTAAAATTTAAAGCATGTGTCAAACATTAAAGACCATGTCAAGCTAGTTAAATCTATGGCTATTTAAAAAAGTATTTCATGAGAATAAGAGATGTTAGTATAGATCGAATACTTAGCTAAATTTGCTGCATTCAAAGTTGGAATATAATAATGACTAATATGACTCTAGTTATGAATTAATAAAAAAAATAATAAATAATTATTTAAGCCTAATTAACACATTTTTAACATTTAAAATAATTATTGCTAATGTCTCCAACAAAATTTTAGCAAGATTAGTTATAATCCTCATTACATTTCCAAAGCATGATATAGCATAGAGATAATTTTTAATCCTTTGTTCTACTTTACAAAAACTTTTCATGTTTTAACTCATCAATATTGAACCCCATCAACAACATCAGACAACAAAATCAACATCAAATATGCAAAAATCTTGTCTTCAAAAATTCTTATTCAGAATAAAAAAAAAAATCTTTAGGACTTTAGATGTCCTGAATACAAAAAAAAAATTCTCACAAAGCAATGAAACAACGACAAGTTATAACCAGCAAAATTCTTACTATTGGATTATTATATCCGCCCTCTTCAATGAATCTCTTCTAAAGTAGAAAAATGTTTGGCAGATAAATGCATCTATTATAGTCTCCTCCCCCTTCTACCACCCTTTCTATGGGTGCTATTAGTGGGAATTGTGGTTACATCCTCTGCAAGTAAAGAAATATAGCTATATTATGCAATGCCACTCTAAACCCTAAACCCTAAAGTTTTACTCCAAAAACTAAGATTAAATTTATTAATTGGAATTTGAAAGCTTTTAATCATAATGCTAGATAATAAATGAAGATGCAAATATGAAGCAACTAACTTAGGTGTGGCAAAAAGGAGAATATAAGGTTAGGTGTGGCAAAATTAGGAAGCATAGAGTATCATGTATTCGATTGTCCAAACAAAGTTTCTTCAAGTGATGATAAATTACTACGCTTGTATCCAATACCATCATATCATATCATGTGTGCTTGTAAAAAAGTAGTAATACAGTAAAGTGGTGAGAAAGAAATAAAGACCCAATGTTTTTTCTAAATCGATATGCAAAATAGATCATGCATACTTCCATATGTGTAAGCTTCATACTTGAAATGAATTTCATACTTTTCCCTAGTTCTCATAAATGTTAACAGCATATTCACACAAGTCCTACTTCCAAGGTTCATAATGTTTCGCTATCTTTCTTTTTTTAGTTCATGACTCATAGATCTCGAGAACACTTTCAAATAATCCGCTATCTTCTAACTAACATCAACATTCACTGCTATTGTAGAATCACAAGCAAATAAAGCAAACAAAGAATAAATTAGAACCCTCCTATTGATCACCGACTAAGCAAAGATGATGTGTGGAAGCAGAATAATCAAGAACATAGCCAATTAAGGTATGAGAGATTGTCACTATAGTCAAAACATGGACAAAGTTATACTGCAACATGAAGTTCTATATTAAAAATGCATTAGTAAGTAAATAAAAAATATTTTAGAAAGTAGGAAGAAAATTATCTTAAACAAAGTCCTAAAGGCTTCAACATATTTTGAGAACATGTATTTAAAAAAAAAAAAGAATATTAAAAGATATCATCATATTCTTAATCCTACTACATAAGTGGCTCATGTCAATATTCTAATCATATCATCATACAACTCAAGTTTATGATAATAAAAGAAACTATCTATTACATTGAATTCTTTCTCATATAAAGATAATCACAAACAAATAGGTCAAAATTGGGAGATAATTATTTATGAGACAAATTATGAATAAAATTTACTAATAATTGTATACTAAAATATCATCATTTAACTCTACATCTAAGAAATTTATATTAAAATTATCATCAAAATATTTACACTCATGATTTTCATCAACAAGATGCTTCGCTCCTTAAGATCACAATCTCAAAATTAGAATTTAAGAGTGAAACTTTTTAAAAATAGTGAACATATAACATCTTCTAACAAAAATAAACAAAAATTCAATTATAGAGAATTTAAGGGCAACACTTTCACATCATAAAAAAAGAAGAATGTTATATGTTAAATAATGACATTGTGAGGAAAAGTAAATAAATAAATAAATAAATAAACAAAAAAGATATATGCCTGAACCTTATAATTTAATTGAGTTGTGTTTTAATGGTAAGTAAATGAACATTAATAATTAATAAGTAAATCTATTAACTTGCTCCCTATAGTTCACACTTAAGTTAGTATATAACCAAACAACAATAAAATTACAAAACACTCTTTTAATAATCTTAAAGGGAACAAAGCCTATCATACAGCTACAAAACTAAAATTTTCTAAAGAACAGGCAAATGAAAAGAAAATTGCATGTAATGTGATCCCACTCAATATTGGCCCACTGTCAAATCCATGGCAAAATCAGATTCATCAACAACTATTTTATTTTTGAAGAGAACTTTTTAAGTAAGTGAGAACCTTTGGAAGCAGATGAAGATCTGCTATGTTGATACTCATCAGGTCGAAAGCAATGCATGTATTGTGCATGTGACCCTCATAAGAAAACTGGGATTTTGGGATATCTTTGGCTGAAATGAGTTAGGATTATGCGATAAGCCCCTGCTTTGTATCCTACTTATAAAGCTTCCATTGTTGTGCTATGGTTTCCTGCAACCGCTTCTTCTCGTAGGCCATCCACAAAAGTTGCCTGCAGAATTTGAGGAATTTACTCATCTTGGTATTCCTTCGCAAAATTATTTATGAATAAAAAAAATATTTTAGGATATCCTGATGCCATTTATATTTATAAAGATGCTCAAAGCTTTAAAGTTTGCTTTTCTTTTTTTATGAACGTTTGGTTTCAAAAATTCTTATTTCAGAAATGTAACTAAGATTTTTCCTTCACTCATTAAAATTGATAAATTTTCATTCTCCTAAAGCTTTTTGTGTGAATGTTGCTTGAAAAGAGCAAATCCTGATAGGATCACTCAATTCGTGTATGAAAACATTTGCATTGTGAGAAGCATAGATGAGTGATTGGCATGGTCGTGTATCATCGGAATAGACCAATTTTCAGCCTAGTATGACTTTTCCCACACTATTTGTCCTCTCGGCTGCTTTCAAAACAACAATGAATTCCCGTGGAAAGTATAACAGGTACACTGTACAAAGCCTCTAAACCTGCTTTATGAATCAAATTCTTCAATCCTCCTTAAAAAATTTCCCAAAAAAAAGAAATCCTCCTTAAAAATGGCATAAAAGAGGCCATGTCAACTGGACTTCCTGGCCTCTTCCAATAGCTTTGCATTTTACTGCCTTGGCCAAATAAGGTAATCTCCAGAAGTTGAGGCTCTGATCCTTTTGCTATGTTCTCTTTTTCTTCAACTTCAGCAAAGCAATCTTCACCCAAACCATGTGAACTGAGAACATCATCCATGAAAGCTTCTGTTGTGTGCCCTCCTCCAGTCTCTTTGAAATTTATAGGATAAAATCCCTTCGTCTCCTCCATCACCACCGAGAAAGCCGCAATAACACTAAGTAATGGAACTCCTTCAACTCCCTCTCAATGCCACAACAGAATCGACAAAAATTGAGCTTCTTCGCCTTCATCTCCCATACTATTCCAACAGACGGAATCCACCTCCTAACTCTTCCACTTCGTCTTCCCCTCTCATCAAGAGAAAATGAACACAATTCGTCTTTCTCATGAGAGTCCTGAACCTTTCGTCTTCATGCGGCTCCAAGCGATCGAAATGACGTTAATCGGGATAGGAAATTTAGCTTGAAAATTAATTTAGAATGACATAAAGAGCATTAAATTATATAAATATTATTTTTTTGATTTATTAATTAGCTATAATATAATGGATGACTAAGATAATTTAAGAAGAAATAAAATAGATGGTCAAGATTTGCCGGAGGAAGGAAACTCAAGCCCCTTTTATAATAGTAGTATAGATGATGGCTAACTGGTTCACCAAGGAAAAACAATAAAGAGGGCTCAGTATTTAGAGGCTATCAAACTTGCTAGAACAGTTTACATACCAAAGAAACCAAGTTATCAAAATATTGATTCATGATAGTTATCACAAAAAGAATATCGGTTCCACAACCTATTGCTCCCATGAAATCTGCAAGAACTGTCAAAGCTCGAATGCACATACCTCGAAATGCAGTTGTAGTTGGAATGTAGCGGTTTAGCTCCTATAGATTGGATTCGCTGCAACCTTAATTGCATCACCATTTGTTGTTCCTAGAAGATAGAAAAATAGAATATAATCTCACAATAAAGTTTAAACAAATTAAAGTTGTTTTAATAAACAAGATAAAGTTGGTAGGCCTTTTAAATAAAAAGAAAAACCGTATAGTGAAGCAAAGAACAACTTTCTTGTGATGAAAAGATCAAATATTTTCCTACCACATGATTTGAACAAAAATACAACGAAATTACATATTATATGGAGGGAATGCAAAGTAGAATGTAGCAACATGCAACATAAATGTGAGAGTTGGGAACATGTTGAATTAAAAAGAAGCTTCAATTGATGAATACCGACATCAATGCCAATTATAAACAAATGTCATTGTTAGATATGTACAATTAAAGCTTTAGAAAACAAGAGATAAAAGGTAAAAAACTTCCTTAGAACTACATTATAACTTGTCACAATCTTGATTTGAAATAGGCCTTCAAAGATCAGGTACATGCTTTCAAGTCGTCAAAAATATATATGGCAATCAAAGAATATAACATTAGACCATAGATTACGACCATTTTTAAATATCTGGTATGAATATAACATTTGATCATAGATGGCAGGGCAATTTTTAAATATCTGATATCAAGTCATTCATTTAAGATAACATATGAAAATTCTCTATATAAAGTTTCTTAAAGAAGTATCATATATAAAATAGTCCTCAATTAGCATAGAAAATAGTGATCATAGAAACATAAAACCTCTAACCAGTTGGATTCATTTGCTATCAGTATATTATAATAAAATAGGATCAGAAATAAATGAAGGACTCAGTCATACCTTAAACTGCTTAGTCAAATCCCGTACTAATGATCCAGAAATTTCGATCCAAGCCTATGAGAACAATGGACAAGCCGACAGCACAAAAACTTTGTAAAAAAGAACATGGAGTGGATTTGCAGCCATATCTGCCAGCTAAACTACACCACAATTCCAACAAAAGGACCACAAATAACATGAAAAATAAGGCTTAACAGCAAAAAAAATGTTGCATTTTGTATGATCAACAACAAGATGAATACGTAATAGCAAGACAAAAGAAATACTATAATACCTTGACCTTGAAGTTGTTCAGCAGAAATAATATCTTAAAAAGTCAAAGAAACTTTTGAGGAAAAGCGCACATTGAAGCATCAAAAACATGATTTTGATAATACTAACAGTAGTAGTAATGATAGTAGTAGTAGTATATACATATATATGAAATATCGTATGCCACCACTATCTCGCTCATCATTTATTCAGCCAATAACGTCTCAGCTGCCAAAGTATCACAATACCCATTCGCCTAATATCAAGAATAGATAAAGCAGAGGGCAAAGCCCAATTGGTGAATTGGTTTCTTGACAACAAAAAAGTATATAACTTCCACATGAATGCGTCAAGAAGCTAGTGAAATGGAAGAATCTAGCTTCCAGTTCAATACACATCAAGCGTGCTTCCCTGAACACAGCAAGATAGCCTAAGAAAATAATTACTCAAATTAAATCCAACATTTTAATGTGCCAAAAGAAATCATCTCTTCTACTAACCATTAACCATTATTAATCAAATCAACAAAACTAAATTCAACCAAAACAAATTTCAATAATAAAAAGTACAGCAATAAAAAATGGAAGCTACAATCAACTTGTATGTTACCTTTTAGGCATCAAAATGATCCCTCTTGATCATATTCCCCATATTTGTGAACATGGAGATGGTGAGGAAAGTGCCTAGAATCTGTCTCAGATCCACAACAGCTTAATCTGTAAGCAAACTCGATTGTTAATCTTTGGGCTGAAGCTAATGAGAAATTAGATCATGAGGACCCATATGCATGGAGGACCTCACTGGGCTCCTCAGATCGACGATGCGAGTCATCCGACCCTATCTAAATTTCTGCACAGGAGATAAATATTAAGAATGAAAAGAAGAATGGGGAAGAAAAGAATCCCGATGACGTCTCATCTTTCGCGTCAAGAAACGAAGAGCCGGCAGGTAACGCCGAGGAATGTTAAGCGGTAGAATGAGAAGAAGAATGAGGGAAGAGGAGGAGCCTGACGCCTCGTATCCCGCGCAAAAAAACGTAGGGCTGGAATTAACGCCACAATATTAAGCAGTAATTAATTAATTGGGTTTAAGTGAAAATTCACTAATGCGAGAGGAGGCGAATCGCGAACAACGAACTTTTTATTATTATTATTGGAGTGATTTAATAGAAGAGAGGTTTAAATGAAAAAAAAAATTTATTTTGAGTTATAATTTTATAGTATAATCATAATTTTAACTAACATTATTACAATCGAAATAATGCACGGCTTTAATGTAGCAAAAAATGAAGCCAACTTTGTGCATTTAATTGCCGTAGTATAACATTTGATTATAATGTTAATATAGTCAAATTCTTTTTATAATAAATAAATTAAAGCAGCTTCATTAAAGCCTTTAAAATTCTATGTACTTATATATATATCCGTTAAAATTTGTTGTACACATTTCATCCGTTAAAATTTGATTAAAGTAACGGTTAAGAATTTAGTAAATAGAATAAATATTAAAATTAAGGTTTAAAATTAATTTGATGAGGTCTACATAAAGAGCATTAAATTATATAAATATTATTTTTTTGAAATATTAATTATTTATATTGTAATGAATGGCCAAGATAATTTAAGAAGAAATAAAATGGATGGCCAAGATTTGTTAGGGAAGGAAATTCAAGCCCCTTTTATAATAGTAGTATAGATTTTTTAAAATATTATTTTAGTATAAAATTTAAGTTTATATAGGGTGAACTTAGGCTTTATTTGAGGGCGAATTATTGCATCCAATCACCTGATAGAGAGATATATTCGGATTTCTCTCTGTCTACAATAAAAGCGTAGTTGTTGTTGCAGCTACGCTTTGACTGCGCTTTTATTGTAGACAGAGAGAAACCCGAATGTATCTTTCTGTTAGGTGACCGGACCTAATAATTTGCCTTATTTGAGAAATTTTCTTACAGCTTCTTAAAATAACTTTTTTGTACAAATTTTTTTTTTTTGTATTAAAAATTTTTTTCGTACTAAAAAGTTATTTTAAGAAGTAGTGAAAAAACCACCTCAAATGAAGCCTTAGCTCAATGCGCTGCAACCTATTTGAGCTGAGTCCATTAGAGTGTTGATTGAATTTTGGTTAATTATATTAAAAGTTTGAGTTTTAGTTGAGCTTTTGTATATAATAATTATATTTTTGAGAAATTTTTTTATTGTATTTGACTTATAATTGACTTATCCACTAAATTAATCAAAGAAATTTAATAAATAAGTTTAAAAAATGAAAGAGTATTTGATTTCTTGTATTAAGAAATATTTTTTTTAAAGTTTAAATAAACAAGTAATTAATTGAGTTTGAAATTAACTTTAAACTATTTGACATCAATTAAATATACACAAATTAAAAAAGTACTATAATAAGCCCGGGCAATCATTTCTTCTTATCATACATCATAAACGAATATAAGTAAAGTTGTTCATTGAAATATAGAAATTAAAAGAAATTTGTATATTCTTACATGCTCATAAATATATTTCACACACACATATTAGGTTCCAACTAGAGCAATGGCATCACCCATTATTGTCCGACCACCATTGTTGAACTAGTATTACTATGTCGTAACCATCGAGTAACTCTCATCTTCTGCAAATTCTGCAATATTTTTCATTAACCACTCGCACTCTTGTAATCTCACTTTCTTGAATACGAGTAGGGCTGCAAACGAACCGAGCCGAGCCGAGTATGTGAGTGTTCATGTTTGTGTTTGTTTAACATTAGCTTGTTCATGTTTGGTTCGTGTTTGATTCGAGCTTTATTATTTGTGTTCATGTTTGGTTCGTTTAATTTAAGGGTGTTCATGTTTGGTTCATGTTTGGTTCATGTTCGTTTGTTTAGTGCTTATCGAGCTTTAAACAAGCTATGTTCGTGAACATATTTCGCAAACAATCCATTGAACAAGCAAACCTTAAATTTGTTCGTGAACATCCTAAACAAACAATCTAACAAACATGGACAAATATGAAATGTTTCTTGTTATTAATAAAAAATAATTATATTATTATGTTATAATTAAAGTTTTTATATTATGTATATTTATCAATTTTATAATAACATATTATTTAAGTTTTTATCGAGCGGTTTTAATCGAACCTGAATCGAGCTTTCTATCGAGCTTGTTCATGAACATCAACTGATGTTGTTCGCGAACATAAACGAGCTGAACGCATTAGTGTTCAAGCTTGTTTATTTAATAATCGAGTATTTAAAATATTGTTCAAGTTTGTTTGTTAGTTAATTAAACGATCACGAACGAGCTTTAATTGAACCGAACAACGAGTAGTTCGTCGAACGTTTGGTTCGCTTGCAGCCCTAAATACGAGGAAAAAACAAGTTTTTGTAATCAGTTGGCTCAGTAAAATTATTTTAGCTAATCTAGGTCTCACGATTTCCCACTTACACATCAAAACTCTTATATCTCATGTGCCCTTTTCCCATTTATTTAGTTGTGTGGGAACTTCATATAAAATTAGAACGTGAATCTGTCTCATTCTATCACAGTTAGACCTGTCAATTTCGGGTCATGGGTCGGGTTCGGGTCGAACCCGGAACTGACCCGACACTATTCGGGTTCGGGTCAACCCGACCCGTTTTTACAAACGGGTCGATTTTTCGGACCCGAACCCGACCCGCTACGGGTTAAGTCCTCCGGCATTTTTCGGCAGCAGACAGCCAGACATGGCAGCGGCAGGCGGCGTCGCGGCGGGGCAACGCAGCGGCTGTGCGGGGCAACCAGCGGGGTAGTGCCGTAGCGGCAAAGCCACGGGCGGCGTCGCGGTGACACCGCGCAGCGGCATGGCTCGGGTCTCGGGGGCTCGCGGCCTCAGGCAGGCAACGCCTGCAGGCGGCGTCGTGGTGACACCGCGGGTCCGCGACATGGCTTGGATCTCGGGGGCTCGCGGCCTCGGGCAGGCGAAGCGTGTCACGCACATCACGCGCAGCGGCGCAGGTAGTTAAGCGACGTCGTGACCCTTGGCCAGTTGATGCGGACCACTGCACCTCACGTCATGCGGTCACATGGGTAGCCGGGCAGGCAACTCGGGTCAGCCGTTTTCCGGGTCATTCCCGGGTTTCCGGGTCAACCCGAACCCGACCCGGTTTTACAAACGGGTCAGTTTTCTAGACCCGAACCCAACCCGCTTCGGGTTCGGGTCAACCCAAACCCGAAATTTTCGAGTCGGGTTCGGATCGGGTTTTCGGGTCGGGTCCAATATTGACAGGTCTAATCACAGTGAGTTTTCTATATTGCAATAAATATAGTGTTAATTTTAAGAAAGCGTATAGCTTAATACACATTATTATGAAATTGAAGTAAGATAAACAAGAGTTATAAGATTCAAACCCTTATTTTTTTCAATACACATTATTAATTTGATTCATTTAGTCTTTAAGTTCCTAAAAGATGTTTAAATTTATTTAATTACTAACTTAAAATGAAGTTTAAGAAATATTAATTGAGTTTAATCTGAGGATTAATGCAATTGAGCACAAGATGTTGGTGAGAAAGAAAGCACCCAACCACTCGATTATGCCTCTAAAATCAATCATTTTCTCGCACTTTATCGTTTTTTGAAATGTTATAATAACTTTATTTTTATAGGATGCTTTATTCAATCAATAATATCCTTTTTGTTGTGTACTTAAAACTTTGTTAGATATGTGAACCATTAGAATAAAAATTAATTATTATTCCAATAAAATAATAATTAAGATGTCTTTATTTTTTAATTTTGAAATGAGTACCAAAAAAATTATAATTCATGAATTATATTTATCTGAAAAAAAAAATTAAAATTTTTCATAATCCATCATAATCAAATTTTGATCATATATACTCTAATTTATGAACACAATTTTTTTAGAGTTTTAAAACCACCATAGAAAAAATTATACTGAGATATTCTAAATAAAATTTAATAAAAACTAAATCTAAAAAAAAATCAAATTTATTTTAAAATGTATATAATATATAAAAAAGAACTAAAAACTTAAATTATATTATTTCAAAATAAATTATATACATTTAACTGTTTTAATTTTTTTAACTTATTTTGAGGTAATTTTTTTTTACTTACAATTTTAGCAGGAACATGCAAATTTGATTTCTGAACACAAGTCTATAATTTATTCAGAAGGGCATGGCCAGAAGCTTAAACAAAAAGACATGACTGCTTTTTGTGCGTTCCTCAAAAGCGTTTGGTTAAGCGTGTGGGAAACGCTTCCCAAGTCTGACACCGCCAGTGTAATTTTCTATTAGTATCGCTGAGAAATACAGCAGAACATGTTGCCACTTTGATGAGCTGGAAAATCGTGCGTTTGTATGACTGTCTTATTCAAATTAATTATTATGTGTAGATCATGGATTGTTTAGAGATCAATCACAATGGACCATATCATCCGCAACATTATCGAACACTAGCACCCAACAAATAGATGATGTGGTGCATTAGAGCATCTCCAACCGAATGCCAAACGAGCGAATGACGTCGTTCGGCCGCTCCAGCCGAACTCCAAATCTTCCGCCATTTACTTGCATGGCGTCGCACTGTTCACCTACGCTATTTTGATCTCTCAACCGGAAAAACGCGCGAAAGGGAGAAGGATCGTTACTTTCGCAGAAGCACATAAAATGACGTTAGATTGGAGCAGAACCACGACATTTTGAAGTTTTGCTGTATTTTACCGTGAAGAATGAAATTCTCCGTTGGAGATGCCCTTATGATTGACCTCCAAAAGACATCCAAAATCCACACAAAATAATTTTTCTTTTATTCAAGCAAGAGAGAACACTGAGTTTAATTGTAAAATATATTAAATATAATTTAAAAATAAAGATAAAGGTCAAAATTATCCTCAGACTCTTTAAAAAAATTAAAATAATTAAAATCAAATTAGTATTTTTATATAGTCAGAAATTATTTTGATTCTTTATTTAAAAATTAGGAATAAATCAAGTCCATTTCTATTTAAAAATATATTGACACTTAAGTATAAATTAATTACTTCTCACTAGTAATTTTTGTTGGGTGAAAATATATTTCATTAATTTATAATAATATTTATTTGACTAATAAGCAGCTTATGCTAAGACCCACTCTCATATCTATTAGTTCTAACTTTTTCACATCAGCAAGAAAGACAGGATGACCCAAAGGCCAAAAGCTGAATAGTTGCCGATTTGTTGGCTTACCAGAGGAATAAAAAAAAACAAGGCTTTGTTTGGGACGACAAGCAGTAAGAAAGTCGTCCCAAACGAAGCCTTAGGCCTACTTTTTTACAGCTTTAAGAAGCAATTGAAAGCCGTCCCAAATGAAGCCTAAATAAAGAGGATGGCACACGGCTCATCTTGATTAGTTATTTGAGTCTTGCGTATATGATGTGTGCGTAAATTTATCTTAATAGACTTTAATGCCCAAAAGAAAGAGAGAATAATGAATATAATCAAAAGAAAATAAAGATAAATCTCAGTATTCTCATTAATACTGTAAGATAAATTAGGTACTTACATAAGCAGAAGACTGTAGAGAAGACAAATCGCCAATGTTCTAATTTATTTTTACAAGCCATAATTACAATGCCTCCAAAGAGGATAAGCCATTAGAACTCATACCTTAGTTCGAACCAATTTTCTTGTCCGGTGATAGATTAGTAATTAAGAACCTCAGCCAATGCTGTACGAAGGGGAAGGCAGGTTGATAACGGTACTCTTGATCTTGGTCATCATGTTAATACTGTTTGTGATCCCCTGAGATCCAATTCCACTGTCCTTCAAACCCTGAAACAAAACAAGAACAATAAATTTAATGCATTTTTCCGCATGTTATCAGGAAAGGGAGAGGAGAGTACCTGGAAGGGGAAATGGTCAGGTCCACGAGCTGGTGCAGAGTTGATCTGAACTGTGCCAGTTTCCATGGCGTCACTGATCATAATGGCTTTGTTGATGTCCCTTGTGAAGACACAACCCTGTTGAATTTCTCATTTTAGTAGTGAAAATAACAAAATGAACTTTAGATTCCAAGCACAATGAAGTCAGATTGTCATGGATGCACAGAGGAGCTTACACAGATTTTTTATCTTTACTTGGCTTGATGGTTGGAAAAAGAAAGCTCTCTCATTTGTTGGGAGATTGCAGTTCATCAAAGCCAATATTTGGAACTATTTGATCTATTGGTTTAGATTAATGATCATTCCAAAAGGCTTAAAAAGATTTCCTCTCTTATCTTGAAATTCTTTTATGATAATAGACGAAAATATGATGCACACTATGTCCTAGTTCAAAACTACTCTCTCAAAATAAAAGATTGGATTGGCGCTATACTCTCTTGATACCATAAACTTTATTTGTAAACCGAAAATGATCGGTAGATTAAGATTTTCATCTCATTTATGCTAATTGGTTTTATAGCTCTTATGACTAGATTGTACTTGACTTGATTCTCAGATATTATGTCGATATACCCTTTTGGAACTATAATGCAACTAATGACTGCTTTATCTTAGACTTCTACTCCATGCCCCTCTTTTATTTCTTAATTGCGGCCTGGCAGGATTATTTTGTTGAAGGCGTTTTGCTTTAACATAATATTTTTATTTTTGGTGAAGGATTTTGTCTTCTTTTTTATAGGTTTTTTTTTTTAGCATTATTGATCTATAAATGTGTAACTATTTTCTCCTTCTTATCAATGAAATTTAGCTGAGGCTCTTAACTTCCCCCACTCTCTCCTCGAAAAAAAAGAAGATGGAAGACTACAAGGAGGTGGACAGGCAGGACAGCTATCAAGAAGGGATTAAAGCAGCTGTTTTAATCAGGAGTTCAATTATCGCATATAACAGCAGCTTTGTCTCGGCTAAAATCTGGGAGAATCTGGACACTGGACAGCTTCCCTCCTTGTCCAATAGTCCAAGCCGGAAAATAGAAAAGACAGCAGGCCACCCGGTTCATGCTTGGAAAGAAGGTCATCACATGTAAATTCCGCAATTACTTATTTCCTTGTGTAGAAGAATAATATTCGGCAGTTATTTCCCATGAATATTAATATTAGTTGTTGTTTCTCCTTCTGTCCACTAATTGGGCATTGTATATGTAATAATCCAAAATGTTCTAAAATGAATTTATTTGAAAAAATGAAAATCTGGGTTGCAACAATGCGGTGCTAAGATTGAGAGCGCATCGGCACCATGCTCTCTATTCTACAATAACTCTGGATTTAACATGCAGTGCAACAATGTTATAGTTTGTGGCGCCTTGGCGCCAGCTCAAAAAAGTATTTTTATATTTATCTTTAATATAAATATCCTTCACCAACTGAGCCGCTCCCTCGTTTCATTTCCTTGCTTGGGAAGAAAGGAGATAAAGTGGGAAAAGGGATAGAGGAGAGGAAAGAGAAGATCTTCTGGGATAAATACTCACCCCATGTCTATAATATACCCTTAGGCGACGCAACCCTCAACTGCCGACAAGGATCTTTCTGTCAGGTTGGGTCGACAACCTCCTCTGAATAAGTAGACTAGAGACCACGATGGTCCGGGACGATGGAACCATGGGATCTTGATCGGATCCATCATTCATTCCCCTACCATTTGCTTTAAGTGTAAGGTAGTAAAATTTCAATTTTAAATATCAAATCTTCAAACACCTAAACCCATGTTGCTACTATATGCTAGATACACGTATCTCTATGTATCTGATTGATGACTAGCCTTAATCAAAAGTTCTCTCTCATTATCGGGAGAGGTAATTAACTATAGGGGCTTGCGCCTATAGGAAACAAGAACTCAGATTATAAAGGCCTCATAAAATGAGGGCGAAATCTCTGGCAGTGTCTTATCTAAAACTCAATCTGTCTTCTGAAAATTTAACCAAAACTTAAGCTCGTTAAAACTTTCCACATCACATTAAGAAAAGAGAACGGCGCGGATATGCTGAGGGGCGTAGAATTTTTGAAGCCCACAAAGAGTAAAGCCAATCATCCACCTGAGCATCCTTATCTCTGCAATACTTAACTTAATATTATGCTTCTCTTTTAATAGCCAACATTTTGCACCATAAAACATTGCAGGTCTCACCATCATCTTATAGAATTTTTCCTTATGTTTGAGGACTTTTCTATCACACAACAAGCCCATTGCATTCCTCCACTTCAACCATCCAACTTGAATTCTACTAATAACATCCTCACTATTTCACCATCACTCTGACCAATAGACCTAAGATAACTAAAACATGTACTCTTATTAATGATTTGATAGCCCAAAGTCACAATCCACCCACTAGATCTATTACTACTAAAATTATACTCCATATATTTGGTTTTAGATCTACTCAAACAAAAACCTTTAGACCTTAAAGTTGACCTCCATAATTCAAGTTTACCTTCAACTCCCTCTCTAGTTTTATCAACAAGAAAAATATCATCAACAAAAAGCATACGACAGAGCACAACCTCTTGCAAATGTCTAGTGAGAACATCCATGACTAAAAGCAAAAATATATGGGCTGAAGGCTGATCCATGATGCAATCCAATAGAAATAGAAAATATTTGGTCAAACCATCTTGTGTTTGAACACAAGTAACACCTCCTACATACATAATCTTAATGACTTGAACATATTCCTTATTAACCCCTTCTTTTTTACAACTCTTCATAGCACTTTTCTTGAAAATTTATCATATGATTTCTCTAAATCAATAAATATCATAAGTAAATAACCCAATAGATCATAAAAAAATTGGGGCAAAGAATGATTATCTATGGACAAAAAAAGCTACCAGCAGCTGATTAGAAAACTTAACTTCCCATACTAGACCTGACATTTTCTTTCCATTAGATTACTTAATCGGTATATGAATAATCTGATAGGAAATACTTGAGTTCGCAAGTAACCCTAAGGTAATACTTGAGTTCGCAAGCAACCCTAGTCAAAATCAGCCCAAAACAGTGAGCAAAACTGCTGTCCCAGCAGTTTTACAGCAGCTCCGCAGCAGGAAATGCACCAAAAAAGAGAAAAATAAGGAAAAGAAACAAGGTTTCCACTAGTAGATGCAAGAAAACAAAGAAAGATACAACGTCCTTCGATTCGAGAGGAAGAACAACTCTCCACAAGTCTCTAGCAAACCCTAGAGCCCAAGCACACAATGAGATCTCAAACTTTTCATTCAAATTCAAGATGAGGACCTAATTCCCCCCTTTCCCCCTCTTTAACTCTCATCCCCATACAAAATGCCTAAACAGCCCTTCTATTCAAATTTCCCCCCCCTTTCCATTCAAATTTTCCCTCCAACCCTTGAATTAACTCCATGTGGGGCCCGCCTAGAGTAAGTAAGGACCGGAGGGGCCCGCCTAACATAATCCCATTGAGGAACATCTTTATGATGTTTATAGGATGCTACGGTATCTTGAATGATCACCTAAAAAAAGACTGATTCTTCAGGAAGGGAACAAATATAAGCATTGAAATATTTACTGATAATGACTGGGCAAGATCTATAACTAGTCATAAACCATTTTTTGGCTCCTGCTCTTTTGTATGGAAAAGCTAAATCACTTTGAGAAATAAGAAACATACGGTTGTTGCTATAAGTAGATTTCAAGATAAATTCAGGGCTATTGTTCACAAAGTTTGCAAAGGAATTAAAAGGTTCTTGAAGACCACAAGATCTATACAAAAGAACAGATAATGATGATGTGTGACAACCAAGCTATAATCAATATAGCTAAATCTTCTCCAACATGATTGGACTAAATATATTGAGATTGATCGACATTTCATAAAAGATAAATTGAATATGAAATTATCAAAATGATCTACACTCCTACAAAATCTCAAATTGCTAATATCCTTACTAAAACACTTAATCGAATACAATTTGACAATGCCAATTCTAAGCTAGAAATGATCAATATATATTCCTAGCTTAAGGAGAAGTGGAACTTTTGCGCTCAATCAATGTGGAGGACTACAACCTTGCTCAGATTTGAAAGGAATTATGGTTACTTAATACCGAGAACGAAAGATAGGATAGTGCAGGATGGTAGATAACCAACAAGGAGGAATTAAAGCAGCTATTTCAACAAAGAAATTAATTATGGAATAGGACAACTTCTTTGCCTTTTTGGTCCCAGTAGGTATGGACACGGCACACCCAACTAGTTGTTCTAACTGAAATCTTGGAGAATCTGGGAAGCCATCTTCTTTGTCCAAGCAGGAAAACAAAGACAACAGACTGCCCAGTCCATGCTTGGAAAGAAGGGTATCACATGCAAATTCCCCAGTTACTTATTTCCTTATCTGAAAAAAATAATATTATGTAGGTACCATCCATAATTTATTGTTTTTCTTCTTCAATCCATTAATTGTGCCTTATATCCTCTATATAAACAGTAGTTTGTAATCCTCATTGGGATAAGAAAACTAATTGAGCCATTCTCATCTATAATGTTCTACTTGTCTTTCTTCTCTTTGGCTTTTTAATAGAGATCATTACATAGCCATGGTATCTAAAGCTAATGTTCTCAAATTTGAGAGAAAAGGAAAGTAAAATTTATATCAAATAAATAATCCATGAAAACAAATTCCTGTTCATCATAATAATTATTAATTAGCCTTATCCCAACAACATTGATCCTCTTTAATGAATCCTTATATTCCCGGTTATTCTTATTGAGCACTATGCAAGATATCAACTCTATTTTGCATAAATTTGTGTGAAGGAAATAATATTAAAGGAATTTGGCAGCTTGCTTTGATAGTTGGCAACATTTTTGACATATAAATTATTCTCTAGACATGTTACCAAGTGTTTCGCATGAGAAAATTATGCCTAAAGTATGTATAAAATAAGAGAGACTTCAACTATAGAGATATGCAACATCATTTTTTTTTTCACTTCAATCTAGCCAATTCAGATATCAACTGTTCTCTCCAACCAAGATAAACTCAATGGAAAAAATGAATGGCAAAACTGCCAATAAAAAAAGTTATGTTCAAAATACTACGTAGTTTGAATGCATACCTGAAGCCCAAAATTGCTAGCATTGCAATGGTGAATGCCCTCCTCAACAGAGCTAATCCTAATCACTGGCAGCACAGGCCCAAAGGGTTCTTCCCAAGCAATCCTCATGTCAGGCCGCACATGATCTAAGAGTAAAGGCCATATGAGGTTTCCTTCCCTTCTGTACTCTTGGCAAAAAGTTGCACCTTTTTCCTTTGCATCCATAACTAAACCTTCAATAAAGTTAGCTGAGGATTCAGTGACCACAGGAGTGATGTCACAATCCTCCTCGGGTGGGCCAACTGTAAGTTTTTCCACCTTAGCTTTTACTTTATCAACAACAGCATCAGCTACGGACTCCATCACTAGGACAACTTTTACGGCTGTACATCTCTGGCCACTGAAAGGTTGGTAACGAAGGACTATTAGTTAAGTTGTAGAATCAAAGATATATTATGAAAGAGCTAGCTAATAACAGTGAAGCCTCAAAGCGAGGAGATTCTTGTTTGTTAATACAAATGCATCAAGGCAGAAGTTTTTTGTCAACCGCACGAGCTTAGAGGAAACTTACTATGTTTTGAGGATTACGAATATAATTTGATTAACCTGTCTTTTTACTGACACAATTTTGGTTGCAATTGTTTAGTATTAATATCGTATGTGCACATTAGAAGATAATTCATAATGTTAGGCATTGTTTCAAGAAAGACATACATAACTCGGATGATTGTTTGTAGCTTATTGTTAGCAAAGCATGTCAGACTTAATAATCAAGAACTGAGTTACAATAGTCAACTTGTAATTTATTTTTTTATTGAGTCTTTATAGTATATATTGAGGTTTAAAGATTCGAAGACAATACAATATACACAAGAGCTTCAAAATCATCTAAGACATTTACTCTCCTAACCAGGTCATCATTAGACTGACATTTTATGTGACCAAACCATCTAAGACGACTCTTTCTAATCTTAAGTAAAAAATTTGACAAAGATTTGTTGAAGTTATTAAAAATATGTATTATGCATCCTTAACTAGCACTGGTGGTGTTTAGAGATTGCAAAGAAAATTTATATGATAGAATTATATCAAAGATCAACATTAAGAGAGTATCCTATGCATAGGTCATGAATGTGCTTATAAAAGAAATTTAAAAGAAATTTTATGAATGCTATTTACAGATAATATAGTTTAAACTTTTAATGGATAATATCTCTTTGAAATGATTGAAAAATAAACTAATATATGACAAATAATCGTGGATGTGAAATTGATAATTATTAATTAATATATGGATAATCAAGGGATATTAAAATGTGATGTATTTAAGTACTTTGGCTATATTATACAAAAGAATATTTTATAAATGGGAAACAATCTTTAAAGTTGAAGCTAACCTATTAAAATAGAAAAAATGCTTCAAAAATATTGTGCAATAAAGAGAATATCATGGAGATTGAAAAGCCAATTTTACGAGAATGTAATAAAAAATTATTGTTATATAGATTCGAATATTTCTTAGCAAAGACATCATTCATACTAGTTTGAGTGTCTCAAATATAAGACATTAAACATGAATGTGGCAAAGCAAAACGGATAGTGTGAGAAAAAACTATATGAGGGGGATGATGGGAGTTGTACTTACAAAAAGATATAATGATAGAATTCTACTCATATGGTTTGGTATTTGCAAGAAAGTAAGGTGCACCAATAAGGCCGTTTGATAGAACAAATAATGAAGTACTAAGAGAAGGTGTGGAGAAAAGATGAACAGATAGAAGATATGATAGAATAAATTTGTGCAAAATAGAGCTCATATCCCACTTCACAAAAATGAAAAAGAAGAATTCATGAAACCACCACTAAATAATTAAGAAAAAGGCTAATGATGATGCTGATGAATATGAATCGCCGGATTAGTCATAGGCAACTTTGATTTTTGGGTGTGATATATTTAAGCATGAAAAAAAAGGAAATTATATTGTAGAATCTCACTTTTACTCACTTTTCAATTTCTATGTTCCCATCAGCAACCACTAAATGATTAACCAAGAATTTTATCCATCACCAGGTTAAAAGTTTGAATGCATCACCTGTATGAAAATCCTCCTTTCACTACATTGGCAGCAACCAAATCTAAATCAGCGTCTTCCAGGATGATGCATGCATCTTTGCCTCCAAGTTCCATCTGAAGAGGGATCATTCCAGCTTTCTTGGAAATGGCAATTCCAGTATCACCACCAGTGAAGCTACCATGAATCCACAGATTAGTAAGCAAAACTAATCATTACATATCCAATGCAGAACAAGATCTCATTTAGCACTAGCAAAATCTGAGGCGTTCCAAATGTACTTGATTACCTTATGCAGTTGACCCCAGGATGCATTGTCAGGAAATCACCTATCTCTGATCCTTTGCCTGTTATACAACTTATCAGACCTTTGGGGAATCCAGCGAGGTGAAAGCAGTGGACCATGTGAAGCGCTGCAACTGCACCCTGAATGGAAATTAAAAAAAAAAAGCTTCTTCAGAAAATTGAAATCGACACTGATGAACTTGTACAATTAATTATACCTGAGTTGGAGGCTTGAGCACAAGGGCATTGCCTGCTATAAGCGCAGGACCAATTTTGGAGACAGCCAGATTGACGGGATAGTTGAAAGGTGGAATTGCTAAGACTACCCCAAGAGGAATCTGCGGGGAAAGTGCAACTAAAGGTCACAAAGAAAATATTTTACAAGAATTTATTTTGTAGGCCAAAGGGCCTGAAGGAGTTCATTCTCTTTGGCCTTATTATTAAAGTATTTAATAAGACAAAGAAAACTAAACAAAGTTATGCCATAAACAATGGTGATATAGGATAAACCGATAAATGTACTGAATCTTTACAATACGTCTCGTGTTGGGATAGACAAATAATGTTGAGTTGAAAACTTCTTTTACTATAAACTATCACTTTTTATTATGACGATGATGTTGAATACCATGCTCTTTGTCACTTTCTGTCATCTTACGGAATCTCCCAACCCAAAACTCGTAATATAATGGATACTCTGATTGTAATCATCATCACACAGTAGAAACTAATACCTCTTTACTTCTTAATGTTTATCTTCTCCATTTCTATTGTTCACACATATTTATTGTTGTTGTCTATGCCAACTCCCATGCTTCACTTTTAAGTCTCTCTTTTAATATCCTTTTTATCAAGTCTCCTATAATGCAGCAACACTCCTCCTTAAAGAGATATGTGGTGTCTAACACGTGCTAGACATGAATACACGTCTAACAAAGCTCTGACACATGGCCATGGTGAAGGCATGTCCAATTAAAATAATATTTAAAGAAAACTAGACATGCGTGACATCAGTATTTTATTAAAAATGATTTTAAATATAATTTCTTACTTATGCATTGATAGAACCCTCGCTCACCTCCCCCACATCCCCCAAACATTTCTTTTGTGACTTGAGGCAAGCGTTTTACTTTGACGCTCAAAAGCTACTCCACAATGATGTACGAGCGCATTTCGTGGATATCCGATGATGCTTGAAGATAACTCGATGACTCATCCTTTTTTTATTATTCTTAATATTTTGCATATTTAATTTCCATGCACAATTTTAATATATAAGAATTATAATGCCATGTTAAAGCCATATCCCCCCTATATATATTCTTATATTTCAAATGTTTAGTTATTAACAAATAAAAATTAAAATTGTTATTTCCTCTCCATAGACACAAATCAATCGCTCAAGTTTATACCCTATTCTCCAAACATTCCAACTTTCATTTATCTGGTGAGTTGCCACCAAGGTTTGACAATAACGACCAACGTCATCTCAACATTGACTTCCAACGATGCCACAACGTCAACTTTCAAAAACATCTCAATATCAAAGTCAGGCGTTGTCTTGACATTAGCACTTAATGCTATCAATTTTTACATCCACAATCATGCTCCTGCCTCCTCGACATCTCATCTTTGTCCAACATCATTTCAATATCGACGACTAACATGTTCTTGACGTCGATTCCCGATTCTCGACACCTTTGTCATCTCCCCTCTCAATGTCTAACACAAAATATCGATGTCCAACTCTCAACATCCTAATATTAATTATTTTAAGCACAAATCATAGTAAAATAACTTATTATTTCTTAAATATTCTTAATATTCTACTTATTCAAAATTTAAACACTATTTTTAAGATATAAAAATTATAATACCGTGTTGTGTCACATATTTTCAAAGGTTAACCAGTTTTGTGTCTGTGTCGTGTCATGTCTATGTTGCCTTGTCTGTATCTGTGCATCATAGTTGGGCACTCTCTCACACAAAGTGCCCATCTATGCATTTATTCTACCACCTCAAAAAATTGATACAATCAAGCCGTCCCTTGGCTGCTATATGGATGCTTTGGTTTTTCCCCCTTGGTAGCTGTGTTGTTGCTTCGATTCCTCCCCTCCCATATGCTATGTGGATTCTTCGTTTTACCCCCTTAACGGCTATCCCTTTGGTCCCTCTTTACTGCAGCTTTCTAGGTGTTCCTATTGGCTGTTTGGGAGGTGCATTAACTACATGTATTAATTATTTTTCCCCTTTTTACCCTTATAAATGGGGTTGTTTTGTGGCAGTTTTACAAAGGAATGTGATGATTTTCGGAAAGTAAAACTCGCGGGTTTGTTCTACCTTGCAAGCTAGCCTCCTTTCCCCTTCCCCTTTACTTTTTCGTCTCGCTTTTCTACCTCTTCTTCTCTATCCATGGTTCCAGCCCCATCTGTATCTTTCTTCTCTTAATTAATATTAATTGTAAATGTTTATGTTGATATTATATATGCGTTTGTCTATGTTTATGGTAAGGGAGGCTTTTAGTTTGCAATCCAAATATAAAATGTTATTGGTTGCACCAATTTGGTATCAGAGCTTTAGGTTGTAGGTCATGTCTTCCTTTCTTCAAAAAAAAAAAAAAAAAATAAAATAAAAAATGGAAAGTCAAACACTCAACAGGCCGAAGTTCCACCTCAAGATGCAAAGGAATCTGCAGATGGTGAAAGTAAACCTTTTATGCAGACGATCTCATCAGGAGATTTGGATTCTCCACCTGGGGAGAATTGATGTAATCAAGCAGTCCCTTGGCTGCTATCTGGATGCTTCGGTTTTCCCCCCTTGGTGCTTCAGCTTCTCCCACTTTGACAGCTGTGTTGTTTCTTCAATCCCCCCACCCCACTTTATGCTATGTGGATGTTTCATTTTTCCCCCTTAGAGGCTGTCCCTTTGGTCTATGTTTACAGCAGTTTTCTAGGTGTTCCTATTAGCTATTTAGGAGGTGCATTAACTACATGTATTTATTATTTTTCCCCTGTAAATGAGGTTGTTTTGTGACAATTTTAGGAATGAATGTGTGATGATTTTTGGAATCTAAAACCCCCGGGTTTGTTCTAGCTTGCGATCTAGCCTCCTTTCCCCTTCCCCTCTACTATTTCGTCTCAATTTTCTACCTCTTCTTCTCTATCCACGGTTCCCGCCCCATATGTATATTTCTTCTATTAATTAATATTAATTGTAAGTTGTTATGTTCTAGTATTATGATATTGTATATGTGTTTTACTATGTTTATGATAAGGAAGACTTTTAGTTTGAAATCTTAATGTAAAATTTTATTGGTTTCACCAAATATACACCTCCCGACATGCCAAATTTATCAATAATATATTCCCCTCCAAATTTATCACCATATCTCTACTCCAGTCCTGAAGCTCTACATTCATGGATTTCTCCTGGGTCCCCTATTTCTCAGCACTTCATTATTCCTCATGTGTCACTCTTGCCAACTCTAGTTATGCCTCCTAATGATCATGTCTTGCCCACCAATTTTTACCATTGGTTGGCAAATTTACCTCCATTGCCCAAAGCGGAAACATACTCCAAGCCAATCTGCTAATTCTTGGCAATCTACAGTGATCAAATTGTTCCTTTAGCTCACCATAGAACCCAAGCAATAATGTATTGCCCCAAGCTCCAACCTCCCCTAGCACTTCCATCCATCACCCCATTATCTCCCGATCTAAAATCAAAATCCACAAACCCACACAAAAACTAAACCTCCATGTCCAATTACCCTCTCTCCTGAGCTTGAACCCACCTCCAACACCTAAACCATCAAAGATCCCCAATAATTCGAGCCATGCCTAAATAGTTTGATGCCTTTTGTTCATAATGACATGTGGGAGCTTGTCCCCTTTGCTGGGATGCAATTTTGTTTTGGTATTTAGGCCAATTAAGACAAACTCATACATACATAACATACACAAGAGTCGAACCCAAGACTTCTTGGTTGGTAGTCTTGGTTGGTAGCCAAAGGTATCAACCAACAAATCAAGGTGAGCTTGCTTGGTATGCCAAATCCTGTTGGATAACAAGATCAAATGTCTTCCTGTTGATTTTATCATAGTTTCAAAGCATAAATTTCAGCAAAAGCTTTCACCAACGCCCTTGACTTGACTTCCATCAGACATTTAGCTCAGTAGTCAAACCACCTACCATCTGCACCGTTATCACTTACAGCAATGTAGTTCCACAAAGTTGGTCACTTACTCAACTTGATGTGAAACGGTCCACCATCAGCGAGAACCAGGCATCTCAAGTGGAGTTATTGAGATCTCACAACCAGACGAAAGAAGTATTTTAAGAGTCCATTTTTGTAGAAAATAAAATACGATGTCAATACCTTCGATGTCAGGCAGTATTTGCTCCGCTCGTTCCCAGGAAAACTGTCCGAGACCAGAAACTTACCTTCGCCAAGAATCCTCACTCCCTCCTCCGCGGTATATGATATCAGATCCCCCGAGCGCACCACCTTGTCATGGCAATACAAATGGAAATAAAAATCACATTTGAAAGGAAAAAAAAAGAACTTCTGAGGAAAAAAAATATTTTTCCCTTCAGTTTTTGTTGTGTACTTGACATAAATGACAATATCTCCCATAGCAAGCAAAATAATAACGAACGACAAAGCAGTACTAAGTAATAGCAACTTCACATGATTTTATCCAAATAAATAAATATAAACTTTCTGGATAATAAAGAAACGAATGAAATGATAAAAGAACGGAATATTTTCCAGAATTGTAGAAACATAACTCGAGAATAAAGACAAGAAAAAAAATCACCATTAAGTAAATTTTTTGCCTTTTTGGGTTTAGAAGCAGTTTGGTGTAGGATTTAAGGTTTTTGCCTTTTTGGGTTTAGAAGCAGTTTGCTGTAGGATTTAAGGAAGGACTTGGTCAAGATTTATCGTAAATCCTGTCATTTTTTTTTTTAAACCAGAGACAAACAAAATGAAGATTCAAGCAAAAAGTTAGAATACATTTAATACAATTCTACATTTTTTGTGGGATTTTTGAGCAAATTAAATGCTAATACATACAACACACACACATATATATATATATATATAAGTTTCGAGCTCAGCCTTTTGTTTGATAGTCTAAACTCCCAACCAATATATCTAAGCAGACTGCATCAATTCTGAATTCTAAGTTTAATAAATTTTTCTCTGTACGAATTAAATGTAAACTTATAAGATTGCATATTCAAAGTTCGAACATAAGCTCCTAACTAACAACAGTTTAAAATGCATAAGGGGGGTTTCAGCAGCCGCAGGATGCAGCATTTAAATATTTAATAAAACTCCTTATTGGCATCCAAATAATTTTCAAATGTCAAATCAGATTAAAAGCATAGACAATCAAACAATCTTTTAAATTTTAAAATTCACATAATTAACATAGTTGTTCATCTATAAGATTCATAAAATACAATTTTCCATGAATCCTACATGCCTCCAAACAGCTCCAAGAAGCAGAAAAATAGGCAAAGCATTTGCAAGAGGACCGACCTCAGTGACAGCGTCCTTGGCAGGTTTAGCGATCTCCTTCACAAGGCACTCCGCTATCGGCCCCTTGTTATCCTTCAATATCGCCGCCGCGCGATGCAACAGCTCCGCCCTCTTCCACAGAGGCGTCCTCGCCCAAGCCTTTTGAGCCGCCTTCGCCCCCTCCATCACCTTGTTCACCTCCTCCTGCGTGCATGCTTCCCCAATTTCCCAGTTTCCACCAAAAACAAATCAAAACCCTAAATCCAAAACCCCCAAATCCCAATCCGAGCTCCGATTCTTACCTTGAACCTTGTATTCCGTTTTCCGTGTGGTCGGATTAATGATCGGAACTGACTTCCCGGAGCTGGACTTGCGCCACTCCCCCTCGGCGTAGTACTTGTACACCTCCCCTTCAATGATCTCACTGAAGACTCCCGTCCCTGCCATCGCTGCCGCAATCTTCTCCGGCGTAATCACGGCCTCTTTATCGCCTCCGGTGACTAGGAAAAGCAGCTTGTGAGGTCGTGATCTTGTTTAGGCGGCACGCTTTATATTGCGACGGAGGAGAACCACGAGTCGGATATCTTATAGATAGGCTGCGCCGCGCTTGTTTCCAACGCGGACCGGTTAGGAAAGCCAAACGCGAGGCGCGGTAGATGTCAGTGGGCCCCACAGGGAGAGTGAGATTACGAGTGGCTGTTCTGATATCAAAATAATGGCGCTTTTATGATCCACGCTGTGACTAGTGTGACTGTTCTGCCACGTGGGAGTTCAGAGTTGATGGGCCGGTCGGGGATTTGGGTCCAATTTGGTTTGCGCGTGCCGGGTTTGCTGGGCGTCGCTCGTAGTTGAGGCCGGGCGGACCGTTCAAACGGGCCGGTCGGGGAGGTGGGCTTACGTGCGCCCTCCTCCTAACCCGACCTAAGCGGTTGTCATTCTTTAGTAAGAGGCAAAATTCTAATTTGTCGTCTTGGCGAAATTAAATTCAAAGCTTTAGATTCTTCTCGTGGAGCTGGTTCTTACTTTTTGTTTGAAAATTGTTGCGTGTTTGAAATATTGATGGCGGCGAAGGGATATAGAGTTTAACATCTTAGTTTTGTACGAAAAATAAGGACATACACATATAAGATAGATGTGTGCAATAATCATAAGAGGCATCACGATTAGTTTATTGAATTGATATTAATTCTCCCGGTTTATTGCTTTGATATGATTTGTAATAATCTTTGTTGACGCTTTTGTTTTATCGATCTATATGATTTCTTTACTGTTTGTCATTGATTGACAGTACTGATATGATGATTTGTTTATCGATTCAACACATGTACTGTTTAACTGGTTTTCACACTGTAAAAGAAAATTAGGTAAAACAGTATGATATGAGAACCAGTAAAGCAGTATAGTGTGAAATCTAGTAAACTAATACATGTGTGTTGAATCGATCAATCAATGATAATTAGTAAATAAATCATATAGATCGGTAAAATCAGAGCATTGCTAAAGACTATTATAAATCATACTAATGTAGTAAAACCAGGATCATTAATATCAATCCAGTAAACTAACAATAGTAATCACATTTTATATTAGTATTAATGCGGTATTGTAATCACATGCTCAGTACATCATATAATCATTATTAATTTATCAATAAATAATATAGTAAATCAATAACAATAGTAACAATATACCATTAGTAGCATCAAAATCAGTATCGATGACAGTATTGGTGCAATACAGTAAATCATTAAACAGTGTTGTTAGTAACAATATCAATATTCATATTAGTATCAATAAACTTGTAGCAGTAATACTAAATCCGTACAATAACAATAAATCAATAAATAGTGAACAATAAATTCATATAGTAATAATGAATTAGTAATATGCATTTTAATAATCATATTAATAAGTAAGAAGTTATAGCCTAAGCGATGTTTTCTAGTATCAGTAATCTATAGTTTGTAACTGTTAACTCAGTAAACAAATTCGTCATTCTTTTGCTTGTCAGCACAGTAATAACTCATTATAACTCCTAATTAATTAGTATCATGTAATAACTTTTTATAACTCCCAATTTGTACTGAAAAATTGCTTTAGAAAGTTTTTAAAAAACTGACCCTAAAGAAGCCTACCTAATCAAATAAATTTGAATAATTTTTTAGATGTTCGGTTGTTAAATATATAAATTTAAACAAGTCATTGCTAGACTCATTTATGATCATAAATAATATCGTTTCAAAACCTTACAAATAAATTCGTTAAGAAATTTGATTAAGCCTCAAAATAATACTATGTATAAAACTAAAGTATTTGTAATGTATATTTTATTCCTATAATTATTTTAATTTAACTTTTGTTTAAATTTAATTTAACTTTAGGCAAATGATTTGTACCTATAAATATCAACATTGTGAAAATCTAATCAGACAATAAATTGGAAGAATGAGAGGTTCACGATTCAATGATTCAACTTGGGTTGAACCGAATAATATAATAAGTATTAATTTTATTTAAATATAGAATAATTTTACATAAAAATATTGCAATCATATAAAAAATGTGACTGAAACTTAAACAAAAATAATAATCATGAAATATAAAACATGAACAAATATTTTTTTTAATTGAAGTCATGAAGTATAAGTTATTAAATATTTGTTAATTTATGAAGATATAAAGCATTAATTATTAGATATTTGTTAATTTATGATCATCACTAAAATCTTTGAAGGATTAAGGCTTCATTTGTGATTGCTTTTTTGTGCTTTGAAAAATGGCTTTTTAGTTCTGAAATTTTTATTTCAAAAAATTTTTGTACAAAAAACAATTTTAAAAAAACAAAACCTAATACTACATAACAAATAAATAAAATATCAAATATATTGATAACTAATGCTAATAATTGCTTCCAGCAAACTTTATCTACTCTAATAAATTGTGTTAAGATGTTCATAAATTGAAAGGTGCCTGCTTTTATTTATTGCATTTCTTATCGACCAGCAAAAAAAAAAAATACATTTTTCATTCATGCAACTTGCCAAACATTCCCTTCCCACCACACCAGAACCAAATACAGCCCATATTTTTCTTTCTTTCTATTCTCTTCTAACAAACAATTCTCTCATTTTCTTCATTAACAATACATGCTTCAGGTTGTGCTAGAAAAACCTTTATTCAGCTGAATTCTATTCCAGCTATCAAGCTGTGCTCACAAGCCACGCCATTGCACACAGAAGTAACTAGAATCTTATTTCTTCCAGTTAGTCATAAGAAGGAAATATATGAAGTAGAGGTAGGAGGAATAAAAAAAAATTTAAGTAAGTTTGGGAAATAATTCTTACATAGAAATAGGAATGCTTAGAGACTGTGGTGACCGGCGAGACGGTGAGGAAGGATGCACAAGCTAGCAACGATGAGTTATCGAATTTGAAACCATAGTCGATGAGTGGCAAACCGACGTACTTTCGAAGGAGTGCGAAGTTCGATCATGAGAAGCACGATGGATGGAATAGTCCTAAGCAAGTGCGGCTTACATGTATTTTTTCAAGCAATATAAGGTGCCATTTCCTCATTGAAATGTCCCCATGATACAAAAAAATGAGCTTTAAGCATGTTAATCTGTTTAATACATGCCTTAGGTAAAATGACACCTTTAATCCAGTAAGCAATTGTGTTAGATATAGAGAATTTTAGAAACTGAAGCCGGCCAACCAAGAAAGGGCTTTGCATTTCCAATCATCCAGTAAAGAGTGAGCTTTAGCAATTAAGCTTTGAAAATCTAACATACCAAAATTTGTTGGGGAAGTAGGAACACTAGATATTTAAAGAATTCATAGACTCCAGGCAAACCAAGAATATCACAAAAATCATTAAACTCAAAAGAACTATGAGAGAACATAATGAAACTTTTAGAATAATTAATATTGAGGCCAGACACATTGCCAAAACTAGAAAGAATGCTATTAAAAAATTGAATATTAGGTTGAACAGCCTTATCAAGAATTAGGAGGTCATTTTCATAAAGAAGATGAGAGATGCATATATTATCCCTGATGTATCCAGCAAAGGAACCATTAAGACAGCATAAAGAGAGTTCATAACAATGCAAAATATGTAAGGGGAGAGGGGGCAACCTTGCTTCAGCTCAGAAAAAGAGCAAAAGAAACCCTACAAACTTCAGTTAATGTAAATAGAAAAGAACACATCTTCAATACACCTTTTTAGCCCGCCAATAAATTTGTTAGGGGAGCCTTTAATAGCCATCCTCTAACGCAAAAAATTCCTAGAAACTGAATCAAAAGCTTTTAAAATATCAAAATTAGCACAAAAAATAAGGTTGTGAAAATCGAATCGGGCCCCAATCAGCCCAAATTCATAGCCCAACCACGCTAAATTCGCAACTCAACCTAACCCACATTTGCATTTTAATTCATATAGTATTCATACAACTTTTTTAGTCTCATATCATAAGGGAGTTTGAGCTAGTTGTCTTTACATAATAAAAAGTTTACACAACTTACAATGAAGCATGTTATATAAAACAAAAAAATTAAAGCATGTTATGTGAGATAGTTTGTATATGTTACGGTTGAATTCATCTTCATATCTAATAAAACATATTTTAAAATTTCTAAAAATATTTTAATAAAAAGTATATTATTTAAATTTTATTTAAAATAAATTAAATATTTTATAGAATTGGTTGGTTCTACCAAATTGGGATCGGGTTGATGATTTTCAAGTCTAATTGACAGTCCAAATCGGTTTGAGCTTGTTTGATGAAAACGTGATTTTTAAATTTGACATAACTTGTAACTTGGTCTGTTTATGGTAAAACGGGTTAAATCGGCCGGATCGATCCGATTTTCAAAAAGTTCCAAAATGACCATCCTTAGAACGATTTTTAAAATCAAAGAATTTTAGATGCAATAATAATATTATCATCAGCCATCCTATTTTTCATGAAACTAGCTTGAGATAGGTCAATAATGAAGAGCATGATAAGTTTAAGTCTTGTTGCATGCTATAATATTCGTGACAGTAAAATAAGAGAATTTTTTGTCATAGCATTGCTTGGATATCCAGCATACAAACAGAGAAATTAAAAACACCAGGATTTTCACATAGAAAACCCTAAAAAAGGAAAAAAAAATCACGGGGTCATGCATAGTCGGAATAATTCAACTATAGTTTGAGCATATTACAAAGATTGACCTGTCCTTAAACTTGAGGACGATCAAATTATAGTAGTCTAGGAAATGGGTTGAACTTCGTGTGAATATTTGTGAGTTTATAATGATGACGGTTGGGTAGAAGTCCAACGGTGGTAGAATGAAAATCTGACAGTTGTCGAGTAGAAGTCCGACGACGGTCGGTGGTCGAGCAGAAGTATGGCGATGGTAGATGGTCGGGAGGAAGTTTGGCGACGGTCGGTGGCTAGGCGAAAGTTCGACGACGGCTGATGGTCAGGCGGTGGTTGAGGAGTCTGGTGGAAAGTGAGCTCCCATATTTCTTTTTCTCTCGCTCTCCCCTTTAGTAAAAAATGAGAGATCTATTTATAATTTTCTAAGAGTAGCATGGTTAGTAAATAGAAAGAAAATCAAGGGCAAGTTGGGAGTGTTTAGATGGACGACCAATATCAATTCCCTCCATCACATACCTTTTATCGAGTGTTTGAGTGTCTTAATGATGTCAGAATTCGACGATCTAGGGCTCTTTGGATTTGTCTCGTTGAGCTTCTCGATTCGACTATAAGCACGCTGAAATCAAAGTTCGAATGGTTCCAAGTTTAATTTAGAAAGTTTCTAATTTGAATTCGCCTCGAGATTCATGCTTAATCAAGATAATTTTTTGATGATATATCAGTTGCCCCCTATTTTTGGACATTAAAGTCCGTAGAGTACGAAATTATGTGTCGAAGTTTTTCAAATTATTCAAGTGCAAAATTATAATTTTAAGATAATTTCAAGGTGTGACTGCTCCTTGGACGCAATATGGACTTCTCATCGGGGCCGTGAACTAAGTAAAATGCCTTTAATTATAAATTTATCATGGGGTTGGCGTGTTGATTGAGATAAAAATTATAGAAAAATTTTGCTCCCAAATTTTAAAATTGCTTAAAATTGACTGTAGAATCTCCGTTTTAGCTCCAAAATTGTCAAATTGAGTTCAAAATATCAAAAAATGATTACGAGGATAAAAAAGTGTCCAAATTGGATTGTCCAAGCAAAAATCATGCCCGAACGTCCGAACGTGATTTGGCAACCTAACCGGTCGGCTGACCAGTGAGCCTGCAAGCTTGCCCGACCTACCCGTGCGCTCGCAGCTGCCTGAGTAAAATACGTGTTTAATTAAAATTTTTGTACTAGAAAGCTGCTTTAAGAAGCAATGATAAAGTTGCCCCAAATGAAGCCTAAATCATTTTAAAATATGTATATTATTGTCCAAGATTATAAACATCGGATGTTGATGGTCATCATGTGGTTTGATAAAAAAATCAATAAAAAAAAGTCAAAGGTTAGTTAGATGTGGGATATCGACTTGGTTGTTCCCTTAAAAGGGAGAAGATTAAATAAATGAGAAATTAAAAAAAAAATACATACATTGTTGGTTGATGAATCTTAGACATTAATTATCAACAAACATAGAATTTTGATTAATGAGGAACATTAGAAGTTAGACAGTGGTGGACGATTGTCTTAGTATTTTGCTGGATATAATGCGAGATAAGGTGATCATGAATATTTGCATTCGATTTTATTGCCTAAAGGATGTGAGGCATAAGTAGCAGATTGATGTTGAATATTGGTTGATGTTAATTGATGGCCAGCATCGAGCAATGAACTAAATTGAGCTTTAGCAATAGTAGAAAACTGGCATAGGGCAACGAGTAACAATAAGCTTGTCAATGACTGGCATTGAGCGACATAGTTAAGCACAAAGCTTTAAAAATCTCCCATATTTCTTCTTCTTTTTTTAATTGTGAAACATCCTCTTCGAATATATAGATAAATTATTTATATATTTTTGGAGGGCACCCTTATTACTTTCTGGCATAATTTTGGAGTATTCAACATACAATCTGACTCATCATCCTTTCATAGTTTTTATAGACATGATTGTGCACTCTTTTGATTTAGCCATTAGAATGTTCATTTTAATTATAAGTACATACAATTAACATATTCTTTGACCCATAATAGCCTAAGAGTGTTTAATTTTAGGTTTAACTTTAATCAAGATGTTCATTTTAATTATAGGCACACAAAATTGTCTAATTATCATAAATAGTGTTTAATTTTAGTTTATTTGGATTTGTATTCAGATGATTTTGAACTAATTGTATTATAAGCACAATTTAGGCATTATATATGTTCTTTCTATTGAAGTAATCAAAGAACACTCTGCCTTGTATGATGCATGGTATATATATCCATATTCACATTATCAGATCCATGTGGCTTAACTGAGCTATGGGCTTTTGCTAATGAAGTTAAATGATATGGCAAAAGAAGCCCAGCCCAATAGAATCTGGCCCAATATGCTGATTCAAATTATTGTCTTCAATCAATTTTGTTCTCAATTGGTTTACAAAAGCCATTAATATTAAATAATCGTCTAATTAAGTTACAAAGCAGCATTTACAATTGAAAAGATTTTTTATTATTATAAAGTCAGTTTGGGATGGCTAGAACGTTTTATAAAGTAATTTATGAAGTTGCTATGGGAAAAATAACTTAGTTCTTTTGATTACAAAAAATAGTTTTTCATCAAAAAAATTTCTAAAAAATAATAGCTAAATAAAATTGTGTTTGTTGTCCGAAAAATAAACTAGTTAAAAAGCTATCCCGAATAGACTCTAAGGCTTCATTTTTTATGACTTTTTTACTGCTTCTTAAAACAATTTTTAATATAAAAATTAAAAGTTTTGCACTAAAAAATTATTTTAAGAAGCAATAAGAAAGTCATTCCAAATAAAGCCTAAATCTCAATATTGTTAGATTTATTTCAAGATAAATATAATATATAAATAATTAATCATAAATATTTTAAGATAAATGTAATATATAAATCTCAAAATTATAAGTATTAGAGTATGATTGCGATAGCTACAACTTTTTATAAATGTAATTGTAAAGTTATTGTGAGACTTTTTTTAAAGATGAGAAAACAATAGCTAAATAAAAACAATGATTTTACTATGAAAAACAAAATTATTAAAAAGTTGGTCTGAACCAATCCAAAATTTCAAATTTATTAATTTTTAAAAGAATAATAGTTTTTTTTTTGTTTGAAAAAAAATATTTATTTTTTTAAATCCAAACTACAATCGGTGCACTTAAATGGCATGTACTATAAATAATAATTATTATTGATGAAAAAAAAAATTAATTAGTCCATACGAGCAAATTATATTTCTTTATGATAAACATAACATGAAAAAAAAAAAAAGAAATCTCTACAATAACATATAATTGAAATTATCTTTTATCAAAAGTCACACAAATGAACAATTAGTATCTAACTCAAACATTAATTATGAGTGTCATAAAACCTTACCGACACCATTAAACTTAATGCAGCACAAAATATTTTATATGATTTGAAAATAAATCTATAAACGTGCATGCATGAAACCCTTTTCAATATAAGATTAAAAAAGTTTATTAATAGCTAATTAACATTAATCTAGTTAATTAATATTAATCTCTATGGGACAATTACTATGATTTTCATGTGCTAATCACCTAAACATTTTTATGAAATAATTAATTTTCACCCTTTCAATAATCAAAATTTTAAAGTACATGACTAATTAATCATCATTAAATAAATTTTTTTCTTTAATTTATGTGCATTGACATTCACAATTTTCTTAGCATCAAACAAGTACATAAAATTTTGAAGAAAATTTTTTAATTAATGAGAAAAAATTTCACATGAGAAGTTCATTATGAATAGTACATTAAAAATTTGTTAATTGATTGAGATTAATGGATATTTAACATTATAAATTGTCAATTGCTTTTAAAAGCTGAAATGTACTTAGCTACAATAAATGTTAGGAGACTTTGCATATGATAATTACATAGATTATTAACTAGTCATAGGATTATAAATGATCCAAAGAGTAAGTTGCATGCATGTCTTGAAAATTGACTTAGCCAATAAATTCATTTAGCAATAATTTAGAATCATGTTCTTGGCATGTAATGTGTTTGCATATTTTTAATTTTTGTAATTGAATTTTTGGTTTTTTTTTTCTCAATAAAGTTTGATTTTGTAAAATGAGAATGAATCAAGTACTACTAATTTTATCCAATTCAAATCTTAGAACTGATAGCAAGTTCAACTTTTTTTTTTTTTTGGATCTACCCACCCATGTTTTTATCTCTTACGCTAACATATATGCTATTAGTTTATCCATTTTTTTATTGCATAATTTCAAATTATGTTTATAATTACGATTTATTATTTTACTCCCCCATTATAAATGCCAAAGGACTTGTGTGTATTTAAACCATAGCACTTAGAAAGACAAAAAAAGAAAAAAATGCAATTATAATTAACAAATAAAATATTAAAAGTTTAGTTGATTTTCTCCCACTTTTCTTTAATCCAAACAAAGCATAAAGGATATTTTTCTCCTTCCATTATCCCCACATTATAACTATTTTATGTTCTATTCTTTTTTATGTTATCATATATCCATTAAATAATTTCATTCTGATATATTAAGACATAGTAGCTTATTTTTAATACTAAAACTTGACATTTAGACACCTAGATTAGAGCTCGTCTGGCCTGATAAGCTTAGCTATAAGATTACCTTAGCTAAAACCTAATCCCCTTAGATGACATTTGTTGCCTCAATTTTGTAGGTATACATAGCTCACTTAGCAAATTAAGATGAAAATTTTGTCCATAAGCTAAATCTAAGCCTTAAGCTAAAATGAAGTCAAATTTAATTCCTTATTAATCAACTTTATTTCGACAAGGATGACCCTTGCTAGCCTAATAAATCCACCAAGAGTAGTTAATTTTAGCTAAGTTTGTCCTTAAATTAATTACTCAATAGTTAAGAAGCAGCTCCAAACACTCGGGTGAATTTGATAGGTTTTTCTTTCATTAGGGCTATCTTATATGGCCTCCATCATCTTATCAATCTTATCATTTGTATCTACCATTTAACATCGCCTCCCTAGAGTTATCATATCATTCTGTAGGCTAGTGTTCCATCTCAACTCTCTATTATAGACAAATTTTAACCTGACGTCTTTGGCCCTAACAGTTGATGCCAAATGCTTACCCCTCAATGCAAACTAGCTACTTATGACCTCCACCAAGGATAATTTCCTTTGCACTTATATGGTTGACTATCAACTGATGACATCTCTTTGCTCGATGGTATCCCTATATTGATTGCCATCTTAAAGCCCAAGTGCTCAACATCATTTACTTGGCATCATTTATCCTATCACTCAATGTTTGACATCTCTTTGCCAAATGACATCCTTACCTAGGCACTTAATATCTTCCCATCAATGCTATCTTTTTAAATTACCCTACACTTAACGATATCCCTATTTTGGAGATACATGTTGATGGATATTCTTTCTCATCCAATAGACTAGTATACTTATTATTCTTGCCTAGAGACCCCTACCTTGATTTTACCCTTCCTGCTTAGAGCCTAAGCATGTTAGTCACTTTCCACTAAAATATAATAAATAAAAAAAATTATTTTATCATTTTTCTTATTCTTTCTATTGTTAGAAAAAGACTTGATATGTAATATTCTTTTTGAGAAATTCTCTCAATGCAAAGTGTCATTTATTAGGAATTATGTTTTTCTAATCCTTTTTCCTACCTTAATTGGGGCAATAAAGTAGATCTTGTGGCCTTCTTCAAGGGCTAGAAAAATTGATATTTACTTAGTTGGCAACTCACAATCCATAAAGACTTCCTTCTTAGCTCTTCTCTCTATTAATAAAGCCATGAACTAATCATTAACTAAGATATAATATTTTATCCATCTACTCTAGAAGTAAGCAATTGGACTTATAGTAGAGAGTTTAGGTTAGTGGAATCCAACTCATGGAGGACTTAGACATGAATGTACATAGATGAGAGGCTAAAGGACATAAAAAAAGAAGTAATTGTAAGTTAATCTTTGTAACTAGATTTACTTGAATTTTATTGTTCATTTAGCTATTTATAGATTGGAATTAAATAAAAATTGATAATAGATGTAATAGTCAATCATATATTTTGGTGTATGTTCTCCATCAAACTTAGACCTTTAAATATCACCTTGTTATTAGTTGTGATTGTACAATTGTTTTATAATAAAAATCTTGAATTATAATATAATAATTATATTAACTTTTAATATTTTTAAAATGCCTTGCTCATAAGCTGATGAATCTAATTAGGGCTAACTGAAATTTAGCTCATTGGCTATTTAAGCTTAGCTTATGTTATATTTATTGAGTTGAGCTTGAGCCATCTCTTAAATTAGCTTGCTTTTTTTCTTTTACCAACTTTGAATGATTGTTTTCCATTTTATAGTTGAAAGGCAAAGCCACTCAACTAAGAGTATGTTTGGGACGGCTTTAGTATTTTATAAAGTTATTTATAAAGTTGCTGCATAGAAAATAACTTTACTACTATGCTTACATAAATTAGTTTTTATATGATATAAATTTCTTAGAAGAAGTAAGAAAGCAGCAAGAAAGTATTTGTCAAAAAAAAAAAAAAAAAGTGAGTTGAGTTTGAGCAACCTATAAAATTGAGAAAATTGTTATGTGCGGACATCGGACAACGTCCTAAGGTAAATCATAGCGTGCCATATCATTTTTTTTGTTGTGTACCGGGTGACGTGACGCGCTCTGATCTGCCTCCTGACGATCAGATGACAGCTCTGAATATTTCTCCTAAAATAGAGTATATTTTTATATTAGTATATATAGTTAAATAGATTATTTCATGAACTAACCACACTAATTGGGCCTCGATCATATTCATCTTTGGCCCACTAAAGTTTAACGTTGTCAAAATAATTTTAGATATATGAACAGCTTATATTTATTTTGATAATTATTTATGTTTAACTTATTCGTTAAATAGAAAAAACATTTTTAAAACTAATTTAAGAATTTAGCCGAGTACAAATAAAACCCACTTGATTATTTTTAAGTCAATAAAATATGTAAATATAAATATACAAACACGCATAATTTATTTCACCCAAACATTTTATTATTAAAATCCATTAAATATAATTTAAAAACTATGCAAAATATATATTTTTTAGGTTTTATAAATGTAAAAAAAAGGTTTTATAAATGTTAAATGATCATAAATTAAATTTATTATTTTTATTTAATTCTTATTTAACTCCATTATAAATAAGTTAAACATAAAAAAACTCATAAATAATATATATATTGATAATTAAAGAAATTCCATTCATTATTATTGTTATTATTTTAATTCCATTCATTATTTAAAATTGCAGAACTATTATTATTATTATTTGAAGATTGGTTGATTTCAAATGCAGGATTTTATTCCTTTTACTAAAAGTGTCAAGTTCAAAGTTGGTCAATCATGAGTCGAACTAGGATCCGAACTGATAACCCATTTTAACACTCTTAATCATATTTAAGAATTTATTATAAAGAAAAATAATGTTTATGAATCTTACCAATGTTGATAAGATGAGAATTTGTATACAATACTAAACAAATTTCAACTAAAATCAATCTTAAATGTATAATTAGTGGTGTCAATATTTGACACGACACGAAAACCCGACCCGGAAAATTCGGGTTGGACCTGACCCGATTTCAAAACGGGTCGGGATCGGGTTTCAGAAATTGACCCGTTTGAAAAACGGGTCAGGTTCAGGTTGACTCGACGGGTTGCCGGGTCAACCCGCGAACCCATTTAATTCAAAAAATTTCGAATCCCGCCGCTGCCCGCCCGCGCTGCAGCCCTGCTCGCGTCCACCCCCGTTGTTCGCCCGCCGCCGCTCTGGTGCCGGCAGAACCCAAAATCGGGTCGGGTCAACCCGGCAACCCGCCGGGTCGGGTCCGGGTTTGGATTTCTGACCCGTTTGTCAACCCGGGTCGGATTAGGGTCGACCTGTTTGAACCCGGGTCAGCTCCGGGTTCAACCCGTGACCCAAAATTTACACCCCTATGTATAATTAGATTGATTATGTGGAAACCCACTACCACTTTAGCATAAAGTACTTAGGATTTGTGTCAAGTATCTAAAACTTCTCTTTTCAATTTAATTTTTTTTTCCCATTTGGTTTGAATATTCGCGGATCCACTTTTCATTGAGGAGCATTGAACCTTGCTTCATAATGGTATTTACTATAATATTTCAGCATGTTACCCTTCTGTATATCTGCTTTTTGACATGATGGGAATTATACAATGTCACACGTGTATGTGACAAATGGAAAGACTTCTGACTGCACATTTGTTATTCATTAATTACAATTATGCATTGTCACACGTGTGTGTGGCGATGGACAGCTTTGCCTTGAACTTTGATGAAAGTCAATAACTCAATTAAGAAGTTGGTGTGAATCGTGTGATCATGTGAACCTTGGTAGTCAAAGTTTTATTTAAGACTCATTGGAGCATATTAGCATTAAAATTATCAAAAAAGTTATCATTTTAATGTTATATAAAAATATTGTGCACAAATATATATATGTTGATGTGGCATGTATGAGACATGAGATTTTTCTCGTGAAAAATTTGAAAAGAGATAATATATCAAGTGCTGGGATTCTTGAGTAGGAAAAAGAAGTTATTGCTCATCTTGGATTAAGAGGGAGAGCGAGAAAGGGAGAGCGGGGTTTTGGAGGAAAAATAAACTTAATTTTATTCAGTTTTTTCATAGATACAAATTATGCAAATGAAGTATATATAGCCTACATATTGACGCGATATCTTGCGGAACAACTTAAACTAAAACTAAATCTGAACCAAACCTAACATCAAGTTTAGTAAAGTAGAAATAATTTATTGAAGTAATAGAAAATTATCGAAGTAAATATCCTTGCATAACTAGATAAGATATTAATGTAATATAATAGAAATGAATCATATAAATGTCTCTTATGATGATAGTAAAAATTTTAGGTAATGAGTAATTGATAGTTGGCATTGTACAACTTGAGTTATCAGTGGATGGAGTGTAATCGGATAAGTTATTCTTTTGATAGGAGAGAAGATTAGGTGACTAGGAAGATGGATACTTGATGTTGGTAGTTGGTAGGCATTGGGCGGTTCATGCTTGATGAAGAATGTCATATGCAGGGTGAAGATCAATGCAAAATGTTAGAATTCAAGTAGCTGTGCACACTGATTTGGTCTTATGTTTATACGAGGGAAGTGCTTGTGATCAATAAGAAATGCATTAGACATTGATGGCCACAAACATTCTAATATTAAGGGATTTAACCAAATGATCATGAAAAAAATGTATTAGTAGTCAACGGCCGGTGAATGTTGAATGTTGGTCATTGGTAGACTTCAAAAGATGCTTGATAATCTACATCATGCAAATCTCTTCACTCCTTTAATTTTCTTTTGGATGTATGTAAGCATGATCTATTTATGGATAAATAAATGACGTATTTTGATTATTTTAGCCAAAAACTAAGACACTCTATAGGAAGATGATCCAAAATAATCCCACTATTGATTTTATATATGTTTTAGGTATGTTAGTATTTAATGATATTGAAATTGAGTAATATTGACGTGTTGTTTAGTCTCATCAAGACACATCTTTAGACTATAATTCGATTCCTAAAAAAAATTGTTAAAATTTATAATTATGCTTCTAAATACTTGACAAGTAGACTTGAATTTAAGCATTTTTTTATATCACTAGATTCATATTATTAAAGCAAACATCTTAAATATATATTGTCTAAAATTAAAAGTCGGAAGGAGCTCAAAATCAATAGTAGAAGTTTCTAGCTAAAATATTTGCTTGTTTCAAGATATGAAATTAAAGTTTGTGTTAGATTATGGTTTTGTTTAAGATAGTTTTCTTATTGCTTTCTAAAGCTATTTTTTAGAACTAAAAAATTGCTTTAGAAAATAGTACGAAACATATCCCAAACGAACCCTATATTAACTTTTCAATTGCTTATGGAGTCTAATTTTTTCCTCCTTGATAATGTAACAATATAATTAAAGTTTTTTGCTCATGAAATTTGGAAGATAATTGATCATTAGGACTGCAATTGAGAGATTATTAGAATCATGAAGATGTTTGGCTTAGCTATTTTGTCAACTTAGATTTCATTTGGGATGACTTTCTTATTGCTTCTTAAAGTAGTTTTATAATATAAAAATTTTAATTTTTATGCTAGAAAGCTGTTTTAAGAAGCAATAAAAAAGCTTTTTGGGACGGCTTTTTTACTGCTTCTAAAGCGGCTTTTTAGTTGAAAAATTAAATTTTTGTACTAGAAAGGGCTTTAATAAGCAGTAAAAAAGCCATCCCAAATGAAACATTAGTCTTCGTTTTGAACGACATTTTTATTGCTTTGTAAAATTATTTTTTAGATAAAAAACACAAAAAAGGAAAAAAATATTTTTCTAAAGCTGTTCCAAACGAAGCCTTAGCCGTATCATGACTTAGTTCTCTTACCCATTATACTCAATCAAAATTGATCAAAATGTGATCATGTAACAGATGATTTCAAATGCTAAATCAATTTAGAGGTATTAAATTATATGACTTTATTAATCAACTAAAAAATTATGGGGGTATAATTTCATGAAAATTTTGAGAAATGTTTTTGATGTGACAAGAAGCATCCTTTCGATGGCCTTAAAATTTCTCTGCTTTTTAAGAAGTCTCCTTCCACATGTTGTTAACAGCTTAATATTTTTTTTTATTATTTTATTATATTCCAGTAGTCTTCTCCATAACATGATGTTGTGTTTAATTATATATATATATAGGGGCGGATCCCCATTGAGTTGAGGGGGGCATTAAAAAAATTTTTTTCTTAATTTTAGTGGGATATTTTGAAATATTTTGGGTATTTTGCCCCTCTCAAAAAAAATTTTTGCCCTCATTTAATCAATCCTAAGCATCTTTACTCATCCCCCACAAAAAAAATTTTTTTTGCCCACCCTGAAAAAAGAAGCTGGATCCGCCCCTATATATATATATATATATATATATATATATATATATAATATGTATGATTTTAAAAAATAATATTTTAAATTGTGGTTGGAAATGTATTTTAAGGGCCTTTGTGGGACAGTTGCAATGTTTTATAAAGTTGTATGCAATGTTACTTTGATAAAAGCAACTTACCTTCTTGGTTGTAAAAAACAAATTTTCATCACAAAAAAATGTGAAAAGCAACAAAAATCAATAATCAAACAAAATTATGGTGGTTGTTTGAAAAGAAAAGCAGTAAAAAAGCTGTCACAAACAGGAATTCCCTCAAACAGGCCCTAAAAGTAAAAATAAGAACACATATTTAGGCTTCGTTTGGGACGGCTTTTTTGCTCCTTTTTAAAGCAGCTTTAAAGTACAAAAATTTCAACTTTTGTACTAATAAACTGTTTTAAGAAGCAGTAAAAAAACCGTCCCAAACGAAACCTTAGTGTTTATTTGGACAGCTTTCTTGCTGCTTTGCTTGTAAGATAGTTGCCATAATTTAATTTGACAATTGTTTTCTTTGTACTTTTTCATATTTTTTTGGAACTTTTGTAATCGACAATTACTTTTTTAAATCGAAATATTTTAGTTGCTTTCTCCACAATAACTTTACAACTAACTTCATAAAAAGTTATAGCCGTCTCAAATAGACCATTAACCTCAAATAAAGCCTTAATTTTTTACAAATGTTCTTTTAATAAATCAATTTCTCATTATCATTTTAGATGAATAACCCAGCACCTAAAAATGTTCAAAATATCTATATTCATTCTCTTGAGAAGCAGGAACTTTTATTTGGTCCGGTGTAAGGATGCAGAGGAACATCCGGTTGTAGGCAAAATCCCGCTTATACCGAGGTGTACCGAGTTTTTTGAAAAAATCGGTACACCTCGGTATAGGCGGGATTTTGCCTACAACCGGATGTTCCTCTGCATCCGGTCGGAGGACGTAATAATTGTTCGAGAAGCAGGTTTAGAGAGAGAGAGAGAGAGAGAGAGAGAGAGAGAGAGAGAGAGATGTATATTGAAATATATATTCTCTAGTGACTTAATAGGTTTCAAATGAAGAACAAGAACATGGTGGACCTTAGCGGTAAAGACTTGGCTAAGAATGCTCACCTTCAACTGAGGTACCCGGCAGCTAAAGGATTTGACCCAACTCGGTAAAGCAACCCAAGAATAATCATCTTTAAGGGTAATTCTAAGGATTCATATAAGATATTCTAGGCCTTGTGAATCCGTCTACTCAGCTGGGGTCGTCCCTCTCAAGCCAATTCACAATCACTCTAGTAGGCAAAGCACCAATGGTACTCATCAGATCAATCTAGCCCATAAGGAATGTTTTCCTAAAGAAAAATATAACTATACTTACACATTCTTTATAAACCATGAGTTTGCATCAACCATAGCTCTAGTAGACTTGTCCTTCAGAAAAATCAAAGGGTTACCCCCATGAGGTCGCCAATGTGGTTAAATGATTCATTGACATAGATTCTTCAAGCTCAACCCATATGAAGACTCGCTGACATTGACTAACTCACAAAAACTCGAAATAAGGGAACTTGTCTTGAGGCCAAATGATGGGCAAAAGGAGGAGAATCATATTAAGCAGCCACTAGATTACAAAATGTGCCATGATCGAGTAGTCAGTATTGATTGTTTCAAACTGAGAGAATCCCGAGAAAGGCTTTTTTTTTGACATTTAGGTCATTTAAGACATTCACACACACAACGCATACACAAAGACTCGAACCCAAGACCTCTTAGTTGGAAGCCTAAGCTCTCAACCAACAGGCTAAGGTGAGCTGTGTATCCCGAGAAAGGCTTGTGAGAAGGTTTTTAAAAATGGTCTATGGACTTGCCTAAGCACACTCTCGCCTAAACACACTCGAAACTATTGAGCTTGCTCTAGAGCAAGATCTTCAAGTGTCATTCAATGCCACACCCTCCAACCAATCATGAGGTTACATGTGTCTGAGACAGTCTATACTGAAAGTCGTTTAAATCAATATATTTTTATTCTTCTACGTAGCATTTTCTATTGCCCTAATATCTCTATAAATAAAAAGACAAAATAAGCATCTTAGATCTCTTTGAATCCTTTGTATCTTTTGCATTTTTTAACTAAGTGAGATCTCGAGCCACTTAAGTACTTTTCTACAAATTTCCTCCGTATAATTATTTCTCGTTATTCTCATGCACACCGGTTCTTGTTCATCTCTTACATAGCTTGCCCATAAGGTTTGGTGTCAGCCATGAATAAATTTGCATCCAACATGATTTATTTCTAATACTTAATTAGAAGTGTTATTTCATGCAAATATAATTAAATGTATCGATGTTTTTCAACTTTCATTTGCATATCATCTAAAATTTGAAGAATCTTTTCTAATTTATCATTAGAGTTCGAGGATAAAATATTCAGCTAAATTTTAATGTCATATCTAAAACTTATTTGATCTTCTTCGAAATATAAATTGTAAATATTTTTTTATAATAAGAAACAATTAATCTTATTCGGTGCTAGCAAGCTTAAGTAAATATAGTTGAAGCTCTTTAGATCTTTCTATAAAACTATTTTTACTTTTTTTTTTTGGTAAATCATTTCAAAATAGCTGTCAGAAAATAAAATCTCAACATAAATTTTGATGAGTAATTTTTAATAAAATATGTTTTCATGATAATATGATATTTTGTTGTAAATTGTATAAAAAAAATAGTTGCTGTTGGCAAAATAGAATTGTACAAGGGCCTATACGAAAAATACTTTCCAGTTGAAACAACCAGAAGGTCCAGAATACATTGAAATTTCTCTGACATGTGTAAAATTTATAAATAGATAAAGATACGAAAAGTTCTTCACTGCTTCTCCAATTCTCTTTCTCTCTCTCTCTCTCTCTCTCTCTCTCTCTCTCCTCTCTTCAGGCGGTTCTTCTTATCCGCCTCCTTTAGCTCAGCACCTTGCGGCCGTTTCTGCTATCATTTTTCAGAGAAAAATCTGAACGCTTCTACAATTATTTCTCCATCATCCTTTTAGCCATATTAGGAGACCTTAACGCTACTCCAAACGGCAAAACCCTAACCCTAGCCACATCGGGCTCGCCTGGCGAGCCGCCTCTATGCAACCTAGTACCAGAGAAATGCAATCAATGGGAGCTCCAATGAACGGCATGCCAGGATCATCCACGCCTTCCTCAACCGCTGCCTCAGCCTCCCATATTTCCCTTCACGAGCTCCAGAACGGTAACGGTCAGGCCCATATTCAAAACCCTAATCTGCACGGTTCCTCTTCCCAGTTCGACCCATCCGCAGCCAGTAACGATGACTTCTTCGACCAGATGTTCTCCAACATCCCTTCCTGGCCGGACCTCGGCAAGTCTCCGTGGGATCTCTCAAACTCCGCCGCCGCCGCCTCCGGCTACGACGAATCTTCTCTCCTCGCATCACGGCTCCGTCAGTACCAGATCAGCAGTGGAGATGGCGGATCTCCGGTAGGAAAGTCCATGATGCTACCGCTCAGCGCACAGCAGCAACAGCAGTTTCTCCTCTCGGCCATCGGCGGGAGGCCAAGCGCCTCAGATCCCGACTCCAGTTTGCTCACCCCACTGCCGCTCTCTCTCGCTGCCGCCGGCCATGGATCCGACTCCGACACTTCCTTCAAATCCCCTAATTCTACCGTACGTACCCCAACCACTATTTCTTACATGTTTTTTTGTTTAATCACATTAGTAGATTAATATAATAATTAGTTGGATTTCTTTCGCAGACAGCAGAGGGGCTTTACAATGGATTCGGTAGCGGATCACTTCAACGATCACCGAACCAGCCGCAACATTTTCATCAGGCTCAGGTTTTCTTTCAAAAAATTTTTAAAGCTGAACCGATTTGCGTTACTTATATTTACTGACGCTACAAATGATTCGAAATGGTAACTGTAGGGTGCAGCAATACCTCAGCAGAGCTTCGGAGCAGTGCCGCCGGCTGCAGTTTCTACACCCGCCGGTGCTGGGGCTCCGGCCGCTCCTCGGCAGCGAGTCCGCGCACGACGCGGCCAGGCTACGGATCCACACAGCATCGCGGAGCGGGTAAGTCCTTTTAAAAATAAGAATTACAAAATTAAAAATTATAGTTAATCTCAGCCACTGCATTTGGTGGGAGGTCGCAGATAATCGAGTGGTAATTGTGGAGGGCAAAGATTAAAGCTTCACACCACAGAAAAAACTTCTAAAAAAAAAGAAGGAAAATTATTATTAATCGGGAAGCTGAAAACTGATTGATGTTTTCAGAAATTTATAGTTCACAGTTGCTAAGGGCTTTTGATTTTGTTTTTTTACTGAAAGAATTGAGATTTGATGGTTTCGCTTTTTTGTTTAATTAATTAATTATTTTTTCGTTACGGCATGCGCAGCTTCGCAGAGAGCGGATCGCAGAAAGAATGAAGGCTCTGCAGGAACTCGTGCCCAACGCAAACAAGGTAAAATGGAAATGAAATTTCTATAAAAAACTTTTGTCCTTCAGCTCATTGCGGAAAATATTTACAATATTTAAAATTATTTTTAAAACTTTATTTCTTATGAATTAAGACATTTAAGTTTGAACGAATTTTGAAATTTTTATCATGGTTAGATTAAACTATCATAAATTGACCATTGTTTTGCCAAATACTGATAATTGTACTGAATTTGGAAGGCTAATAGTGTTACATTTGCCTTATGAGCGTCACCTCTTGATAATTTAATTAATATTTTAGCAAATTTTGAAAAAAATTTAAATTTTTTTCTGGAGTATGAGAGTTTTAACTTTCCAATTAATTTATCATAATTATTAGATACTTATTTAGTTTTTTATTCAGGTTTTGCTAAATCGCGATAATTTATTAGATATTTTTTGTTAATTTTTTTATTTCTTGGTTAAAAATTAAGCTTTTAAATTAGTTTACCATAGGCAAGAAGCATTATCCTTCTTTAAAACAGCTTTTTATAGCTATTTAGACACAATTTTCAAATCGAGATTCTTCTGTTTTTGTTAATTGCGACGGCAAATTCTTAATAAAGATTTTTAGTTATTACTCTTGTGATTAAATAATGATTTGCCTGCGGTTCTCCGCCGACATCCGGCTTGGGCGATGCGCCGCCTGCGAAGCCCGAGAACAGAAAGGCCGGCCGCACTCCCTGAGTTGCTTGTGCTGCCGGCGTAGCATACCATGTCCTACATAGTAGACTGTAGAGGGTGCTCTTTTGCCAACCGGCCCTTTTATTTCTAGTATTTGCAACATAACTCCAAATGATTTAAAAATTGGGGCTTTGGAATCACAGACGGACAAGGCTTCCATGCTGGATGAGATTATCGACTACGTGAAATTCCTACAGCTTCAAGTCAAGGTAAGCACTTTAATCTCTCATTCTCCCAATAAATTCAATTAGAATTATTTAAATCCAATTAATTAAAACGTGTATTAAGGAGTTAATCATTTGTGGGAGAGATGATGTAGGTTCTCTGCACTTCTTGCAGGTACTTAGCATGAGCCGCTTGGGAGGCGCCGCCGCCGTTGCCCCTCTCGTCGCCGACATCTCCTCAGAGGTGCATCATAATCCCTTCCTTTAGATATTCTATTAAGATTATTGCTATTATCAGTACGATTGCTAATATGCATTTGATGAAATTTTTTATTCTTATAAGCTAAAAACTCTAATCTCATGATTTCTAGTCCCTTATTATTTAGTTCTTAATATCAAGTAAGTTATAGTTATGTTGGTGTGTCTAATGATAATTGTTCATGGATATGTTATTTCTTTTCTTAATATTCAAAATTCCTATTTAATTTCAAAAGAACACACATATCTAATGCGTATCGGAGGCATATATCGGTGTATCGGTGTATCGGATACAACACGTCTTCATAAATAGGTGTATCGGTGCAACATAGAGGAACAATTAAGATAATCAAATGTAATTTTATGTTTTGAAGATTTGAAAGATTTTAATGACATGTTAGTAAAAAGAAGAATTTAGATATCAAAATTTTTAAATATTAGTGATCTTAATTACGCTCAAGTAAATCCTCTTTTTTATATATATCATGTAATTTTTATTACGTGTTAAAATTAAATATCGTATTATTTATATAATATGTTAATATATTTATTATATAAAAAATTTAAGAATAAAACTTATATTTGTTTTTAAAATTTAATAATAATAATAATAATATTTTTATTTTATTTAAATCTTAGTTATTATAAAAATGAATAAAAAAATTAAGCAGTAGATATATCATATATACGATAAAAATTATGTAGTATGAATGTAAATATCTTTTTTATTTGGTATGCTGCTAAAACAATTTCAATGTTTTAGAGGGGGTTGGGTGAAAAAGTATTTATTTTTTTAATGTAATGCCTGCGACGGCGATTGAGTGGGATGGCAGGGACAGGCGTGCTGCCAGGTGAAGTACCCAAACAACCCTGGCTTTATGTTTTATTAACTACTTTTTAAAATTTCCGTTTTTCATGTTTTATTAGGGTGGGGCAGCGGTGGGGAGGGGATCGCCGGCGGCGAACGAAAGCATGTCGGCGACCGAGCACCAGGTGGCTAAACTGATGGAGGAGGACATGGGTTCGGCCATGCAATATCTCCAAGGAAAGGGCCTCTGCCTGATGCCTATCTCCCTCGCGTCCGCCATCTCCACCGCCTCATGCCGCGGCCCAACCTCCAGCCTCCTCGCCGGCTCCGGTGCCTGCGCCGTCAACAATCTGGCCGCTCTCATCCCCGGTATTCCGGTGGGAGGGGACGCACCGTCGTCGCCTAGTCTGTCGGTACTCACGGTGCAGTCCGCCGTGGCCGGCGGCTGTGAGACCGACCTCTCACGGTCCTCCGGCAAGGACGGCGCCGCCTCTGTATCCAAGCCGTAAAGATGGAAGATGACGAAATTGAAGAAAAAAGCGTCAAAGTTAAAGTCTAAGGGAAATAATGTCGTCTTTGGGCAGTTCTTTTTTGGATTGACGCCCGTATTTGCTTAGACTTTGGCAGCTTGCCCCCACCACCACCATCACCATCATCATCACTTCCTTTCTTTTTTCATCTTTTCCTTTCCTATGAACACTATTAACTATTAAGTATATATATATATTTTCAATTCCAGTCAACTTTCTATTCTGTATTCTGTATCGCTTCTACCTGTTCTTCTAACTTTTGAATTAAATATTAGCAAGTCGTAGCATATCTTTTTATCAACTCCCAGACTCTTTAGATTATCAAGTTTCTTTATAAAGCATTAGAGATCGTGGTGCCTCTTTGGAGGATGAGTTATTCTGTGCCGACCCTGAATGTTATTCAGAGTCTACTGAAAATGTGTCACATCACCTCATGCTCGGTACCACGGCTCGGTTGCTCTTTACCGAACTTGGTAATGCTACTGCTCGGTACCAAACTCAGTATTGTATGACGCAGCTGCACCTGATTCGTCTCTGAATGATAAACTTGATTCGAGTTCGCACAGAATATTCTCTCCTCTCGGAGTGCATTTAGGGTAATAGTAGGCAAAGTATGGAAATGCAATCACGCCTCATAATAATATATTTATAGTGCGTTTTATAGTGGCTTTGGCTGCTATAAGTCTGATAAGCCTTCCATGGGTTGTGATTATATTATAGGACATTACATACATTCTAATTAAATTTTGATTATTTATAAACCTATGATTAATATTATATTCTTAATTATGAAATTCTTATGAGGGATTTGGTTTTGTGCGGGCAACTAAGGGCAAGATGTTGCTGTCTCTCCTTGGCTGTCGTTATGCGGATACCAGCGATTCGAGCGAGCCAGCCAAGTTGTCCGTTGTAGTTGTTGTTGAATATGTTGCCGCGACAGCTTTGTCACGTTATCTCTGTTTGGGTATTTGCTGTTGGGATAAATTTCTGATTGGATAAATGTAAGATCGTCGATGAGGGTAAATTGCTTTTCAACGAACAAGTTAGGGGCTAACTATTTATTTTGCCAGTAAAATTTACTCCGTTTTAATATGAGATTTATGGTTCTTTTGGAACGGCTTTCTTATTGCTTCTTAAAGCAGCTTTATAGTACAAATATTTTAATTTTTGTACTAGAAACCTGCTCTAAGAAGCAGCCCCAAACGAAGCCTTATTTTGCTGCTTTCTAAAATAACGTTTTAGTTAAAAAATTTCTTGAATAAGAGAATTTTGTACTAAAAAACTATTTTTAAGAACAATAAAAATATCGTCCCAACCTCATTTTCTTGGAGATGTTTGCCATCTAAGAAGCTTGCCAGAAGCTATTCCTTATACATTGATGGTCACCCCCTCCTCTTTCTTTATATAATATTAATATAATATTATTTTAATCAATGTTATTTAAGTAGCAATTTTATTTAAATAAAATTTAAGTATTTATTTGTTGATCTTTTTTTTTTATATATTAACTTTATAATTTAGGCATAATTGATAAATCAAATTAAAATCTCCAAGATTTTGAAAATGGAATGATATCTCATATATAAAAATAAAATAATTCTTTCTCTAATTGCCTTTGTCATATTTGGGATGCCATACACTCACCAACTTTATCTTAATATGTCCTTGAAACGTATATTGAAGTAGAGGAAATATTAATAATAATGACCAAACTCATATTATGCAAGACATTTTGTTCCAACTTATTCTAAGTTAGATTGCATAAGTTTTTTTATTGACGCAAATTCCAGAGAGACCACCCATCTTAGGTGTGCTTCACACATTTAGGTCTCATTTGGGACGACTTTCTTACTGCTTCTCAAAGTAGCTTGTGATAAAAATTTGATTTTGAGATCAATATGAAAGTTGTACCAAAAAAGTTAGGCCAATTAAGACAGACTCACACACACATCACATACACAAGCTCAAATCCAAGACATTTTAATTGATAGCCTAAACTCCCAATTAATAGATCAAGATGAGTCGTGTAAGTTTGATGGATTATTATAGATCAAATTTCACATAAAAAATCGAGTTAGTAAATATTTAGCTTAAAAATATCAAATTTTAAACTCAAATATGCAATTTCAACTCTTAAAATCAAAGATTATATTGCTTAAATTAGAGCTTGCTTATAAATCAATGTAATAAATTGGAACCAAAAAAGCTCCAAAATTATTTCATCTATGGAGAGGATAAATCCAACAAATGTTCCTTAAAGTATTTTGTAAGGTTGTAAAGATTATTAGCCTTTTTCTAATTAGGCCAAATTTGATTGTGGCGACTTTCTAAGCACGGGTCAATATTAATAAACACGCATTCATTTTGATTCGAATTTATTACTTGACTAAGGCCATTATCTCACTCCAATCATGATCAATAAAGTCAAAAACAAGATTTAAATGCAAGATATCAAAGATCTATAATGATGTCGTGTCATCTTAATTAGTATCCGAGACTAATTAAGTAGTATCACAATAATCAAAGCCGTCTAATTTTTTTAGTAAGTCCTTAAGCCAAACTCTCACCCTTTTAACTTTTAAATAAATTTTTTTCAGTATTGAGCGACATCGGTGGCAGTCCGATGGTGGAGATCGGTCGGTGATAGTTTGATGGTGGAGGTCTGACGATAGTGGTGTAACAATGATGATTAGATGACGATGGTCAACTAATGGAGTTCGGGCAACATTAATGATTCTATGGTAGACGTGAAGTTGCAATGATTCATCTATAATAGCTTGATGGTGGTTATTGAATGATGGTGTTTCATGGAGGTGGTTGGAAGGCGGTAACCCAACAATGATGATCAAGTGGTGATGGTGGTCCGATAGCAGTAGTCAGGCAAAGATAGTCTGATGACAATGCTTTGGTAGAGCTATAGAATTCTCCAAATATTTGAGCTTTCTCAGAGATAATCTGCATTAAGATTTATGTTGAACTTCTTGGTCTTGGATGTCATATCCTGGGTTCGAAAGATGGTACATCCTGACAACAAGTGACTTAAAGAAGAAATAGGAACACCTGTTTTTTACTCACAAAAGAAGAGTATATACAAGTGATATAATCAAAACACACATCAGAGTAAACAACAAAAGAAAAACTAAATATTTATTTCATTAATATGAAGTCAAATAATAGTACAGCAATACAATAGTACAATTACAAATATAAGATGTCTAAAATGAACAAAAATAGAAAGGAAAATACCCAACTCTCAAAAGCAAATATATAATAATATGCTAGAGTAAGGCTGCAAAATGAACCGAACCGAGGCGAGTATGCGAGTGTTCATGTTTGAGTTCATTTATTAGCAGCTTGTTCAAGTTTGGTTCGTGTTTGATTCAAGCTTTATTGTTAGTGCTCATGTTTGGTTCATGTTTAGTTCATGTTCGGTTCATTTAGTGCTAATCGAGCTTTAAACAAATGAGCCTTAACGAGCTATGTTCGTGAACATATTTAGCGAATTTTTTAAACTATCAAACAAGCACATTCATGAACATATCTAATGAGTATTCTTGAGCAAACAAATGAGTAAGTTCATGAATATATATAACAAGTGTTTTCGATCTACCAAATGAGCTCATTTACGAACAAACGATTTATGATTCATCTTATATTTGTTCATGAACAATTTGTTTACTAATCAAGCTTTTATCGAGCTTAATGTCGAGCATGTTTACTAGCTTCAAATGATGATGTTAGCGAACATAAATGAGCCAAACACATTAGTGTTCAAACTTGTTTATTTAAGAATCAATTATTTAAAATATTGTTCAAGTTATTTGTTATATATATAATTATGAATAATTTTGAAAAAATTTTTTCTCTTTAAATTTAAAAATAATTAGTTTGTCCCCCGTCTATTTTAAATCCTGATTGAGCAGTAATTGCATGCATGTTCTCACCTCATCTACAGTATTTTCCAGCAATACTATTGAAGGGGGCTTACATAGCTTAGAAGAATGGCCTCGTCGTGTGGATATAGATAGATTTAAAGATGTGCAGGGAGCATTAAAAGGAGCAGAGAGGAGAGAAAGCACTGTATTTTTCATTATTTTTTTTCTTCATCGCTTTCTCTATTCGTTCATTGAATCAAGCCATGTTGTTCAGATTATTATGCTCATAATTGAAAAAAGAATAAAAAATAATACTTTCTTGATAGGATGAGTAATCTCCATTAATGAAGGAATTGAAATGCCTAATAAAGAATTTGAGGAGTTAATGCAAAATGAAAGTGGATTTGCAGGGGCAGAATCAACTTCTTTTTTTAGGGTGGGTGAACATAGATACGGTGATGTGCATGCAGTAGAGGTGGTGGTGGCATTGTGCTCAACAGACTTCACAGGCGGCGTCGACATGCAGTGCAGGCATAGGCGAATTTGTGGGGCCGTGCAAGCAGTAGGCATAGCTCTGTAGCGAGGGCATTTGCGCAAGTAAATAAGAGAAAGAAAGAAAGGGATGCTGAACTGTTGTATCCGTGAACTGGATTGTGACTTGAGGAAAATTGGGAAGTTAACTCTTTGTTAGGAAAAAAAAGCAATGTTTTAAAAACCAGATTGGACAAACCGGTTCAACCAAATGAATTGTGAATCGGTTTGCCAGTCAGTCCGAAATTTTGTGAAAACCGTTTTAGCCATAAACTAGATTGAACAGGCGGTTCAACCGATTAACTAGTGAACCGGTGCCGTTTTACTTAATAAATAAATTTAAAATTTATATATTTTAATTAAACAATCATAAAAAATGCTTTATCATATGACAAATGGCAAAATATATCATGCGACTTCTTTAGAAAAGAGAGTCAACAAGCTTATATAGATAAAAATAATGCTCACATATATTATCCAAGTGATATAGGACTAAAGATTAAAGAGTTCTCACTTCTCAAGTTTAGTAGTATACATACACTACATACACACACACACACACACACACATATATATATATATATATATAATGCAAATAATATTTAATTTTTATCTATTTTTCATTTTATTTAATTATCCAATACAATTTTTAAAAATTTTTATCTATATTTTAATATTAAATAATATAACATGAATTTACATATATTATTTTATAATGCAAATTTTGCATACTTTTCATAGGTATAAATTATATATAAACATATAAAATAAATTAGAAATTATTTATATTAAATTTAAAAATATACATGTAAACTAATTTTATATTAAATATGAATTATATTATTTATAAAATGTGATTCTAAACCTCCAACTCATTTTAATTTGAATATTTGATATGTATGATAGAATAAATTTATGTTTAAACTTAAGATTAGATCATCATATTATTATCTTAATTTTATTAATTTTTAATAATAATATTATTAAATGATTGATCAATTTTACAGATAAGCTTACACTGAATTAGTGAGTTATCTAATTCATTGGTAATAAACCAGTTTAATTCACTCATAACTCGCTAAGTCTGGAAATTGTTCAGCATCATGAGTCCTGATTGATGTATTCGCTCTCTTCTTCAGTACTCCCTTAGTATAAATCTTTAGCTTGACTTACAATAATAATTACTAGCTACAATAGGACAATCTTTATATTTTTTCTTTTAATTTTTTATATAACCAACGATAATTTTATTTCTTGCTGATAAATAATGGGTCATTGGTCGTGTGTAAAGAGACATGAATATATTAAATTCAATGAGGTTGAATAATGTGACACATCTCTTCAATATCATAATCATATGTTTGCTTATTATATTTAGACTTCATTTGGGATAATTTTTTTACTGCTTCTTAAAATAACTTTTAATTTTTGTACTAAAAAACAACTTTAAGAAGCAGCAAGAAAATCATCCAAAGCAAAGCTTTAGACTTCATTGAGACATTTTTCTTATTACTTTCTAAAACACCAAAAAAATTGTACTATAAAGTTATTTTAAGAAGCAGTAATAAAGCTGTCTCAAACAAAACCTTAGTGCGTTAAAATCATCAATTTTTATCATATATCCTGCTCATTTTATTATTTGTTTTAAATTCATATGCTCAGCATCTCATATTTGTTTAAATTATTATTTAATGAACTATTTATCAACTATAGACAAATGGCTTTTTATTAACCCTTCATGATAAAAAAAAATCCTTTTTTTTCTCTAGAGTAATTGATCGGAATCGCATCGCCGGCCGTGGCCGGCAGCCATTAATATTTGTGTTTCTTTGGAAAATAGGTGTAGTAATGACATGTATGAGAACGTGGAAACTGATGTTCTTATCATTTCGGCATGATTACTACATTCATTTAAATGCAGTCACAGTGTTTGTTGATATGTCTAATTGATGATAAGGCTATATATATACAACAAGAACTTAGTTTCTTGCTGCTTATCGACTGATTTGGCTGTGATAATGGAGAGAAATCTTAAGGAGCATTGGCTCTTCTTTCGTGGGGAGAGGAGAGTAAATTCAAGTTTTGTATAGTATAGTTAGAGTACTGTGAAAGTGAGAGGAGAGTTATTTAAGATGATTTCACTCGTTATCAAAGTGATGAGGAGTCAATATAAATATTCATTGGTCAAATGCTTAAGCATATATAAATGTACATGTATTTCTTTAAGCATTGGTGTTTGTTAAAGCATCATTATCTCATTAGGTTGACTAATATCCTTATCCTAAGAGTAATTATGAATCAATATTTTAGGAAAGATTCTCTGTAATATTCCTATTTGATAAGATGAAGATTGGACGAGCAAAATTGCATCGATCATATTAGGCTTTATTTGGGAGGACTTTCTTATTGATTCTTAAAATAACTTTCTAATACAAAAGTGAAATTTTTGTACTCGAAAGCTGCTTTAAGAAGCAGTAAAAAAAGCTGTCCCAAACGAAGCCTTAGTCTTAATTTGCTTGATATCCCGAGATGCATGTAACAATTGGAAAATTATTAGAATTTTGGATAACATGTGGGATCATGTCTTAATTCATGTCCCATTTATTGGATTGGTTGTGTCCATTCCATCCTCAATTGGCATGTAAGGATCATGAAAATATATCATCTAGGATTATCTTAAGTTATGTTTGGAGGCTTCCATAATATGTACTTTTAGCTTAAGGCTTTGTATAAGATTGAAGCAGCATGATATAATCTTGTGAGTAAGGTTTTGTTTGAGGCTAGTTTCTTACTGTTTTTTGAAACAGATTTTTAGTACAAAAATTTTTTAAATTAGAAAATTTTTGTTCTAGAAAGCTACTTCCTGAAGCAGTAAGAAAGCTGTCCCAAATAAAACTTAAGTTTCTTGAAATGCAGATTTGTCATTTCGCTTTGAATACGACAGTTTTAGGATAACATCATTATCAAACAACAAGGAGGGTTTTGAGAAATCAGAATTATAATGAGATGTAAACATCTTGTATGTCAAATTATATGAGCTTCTTCTTTATTTTAAGCCTGAGAGTATTTGAGCTTTGAAAGAAGTTGTGAGTATTAATATCCCTTCATTGCGGATACCAAATCCGTGGCTTTTTTTTGGCATGAATTAGGGGTGTCAATTTTGGGTCACAGGTCGGGTTTGGATCGAACCCAAAATTGACCTGAAACTATTTTGGTCTACCCGAACCCAACCTATTTTTGCAAACGGGTCAGTTTTTCGAACCCGAATCCTACCCGCTTCAGGTTCGAGTCAACGCGACCCAACCCGTGGACACGAATACACGAGGCAGCGGCAGGCCGTCGCCAGCGGTAGCGACAACGGTAGAGGCAGAAACAGTCTCCAGCTTCGTCGCTCGGGACATTGGGGATGCAACACGGACGTGGCATGCGCGGTCGGCGGGAACACGACAATGGGGTTGCAACAGCCAGCAGCGGAGGGCAGGCATGTCAGCCTTGGGACGCAAAGCGGGGACGACTGGACGTGACATGAAATCACCCCGGGACACGAAACGGACAGTCGCGGTGACAACGGGTAGGCTCGAGCAACCGCGGTCATAGCGAGCAGGCTCAATTAGTGCAGGCACCGCGGGTCATTCCCGGGTTTCCGGTTCAACCCAAACCCGACCTGATTTTTAAAACAATCTAAAATCATAACCCGAACCCAACACAGCTTGGGTTCGGATCAACACGAACCTGAAATTTTTGTGTTGGGTTCAGATCGGGTTTTTCGGGTCGTGTAAAATATTGACACCCCTAGCATGAATAGACTATTTCTTAGTTTTTGCATGAATAGAGTATTGACTGGTTACTTTTTTTTTTTTTATCCTTGGCATGCGAAAATCTCTAGCACCATTGATTAAGGAGGGTGGGAAGACATAGAAATTGCAAAAGGTTTGGCTTCAGTTATATGAAAATTCTAGTAACATATTAATTGAAGAGTTTGTTGCCCAACACCAATAAAGTTAGGCTCATATCTCTAATTTATCATTTATTAACATCATTAAATTTTAGATCATTTATAGATGCAAAATTATTGCCTTGAGTGCCAGTCTATTGATCTATGAATACATTTATATAATAAGAATAACAATAACTAAAATTCAGAGCACTGACCCACCTAACAAGTCCAATTAACCTAAACCAAGAAAATGTCAGGCTTGGACAATATATGTTTTGATCATATTCAATATAGTATCACTAGTTTAGATCTGATTCTTTGATTTCATTTGGTTGGTCTTTGTCTTTGGATGGTCATCTTCTATAGAAAAAGATATAAGAGAATAACTTTATGTTGAATCAGCACAAACTTGAATGGTAGACCTCAACTAAATAATATACATTATGTTCAGAAGATATACTTTTTGCTGTACAGATTAAGCTAAGCCACATATTAATGCATTTGTTTGATTAAGAATCAAAGCTATATTCTTTTTGTCAAAGTAGGGAATTTTTGCTGCATTATTTTAGTTTTCTATGTGAACAAAGTGACAACTTTTTTTGAGTAAGGACAGAGGTTGACAAAGCTATAATCAGCTTTATCAAAAGCTACTGTACTGCTCAAATTATGTAGTTATCCATAGCTCTGTCTTGGATCAATCACATCTCATCTTTCTTTCTTTCCTTTTGCTTTTTCTTTTTACTTGGGGCCCATAACCCAGCCTAGCTCTTGCAGTCTTCAGACCAAAGAATTCATTTTTTCTATGGTAGATTTACTAGCTTGATACTTGAAAGGCTTTTATTTCCACTTAGATAAGCTGGAAACTCTAATGAAAATTTTGGTATACGAATATTACAACAACAAAATAATTAGGATGAGTTTTAATGTCTTCAAATATATTTTGAGATGAGTGTAATATTAGATCTCAAAGCATCCTCAAGGCTTTAATTTTTGCTCTAATTAAAAATTTGATCAAATTATTCAGATGAGATTTTTTTTATCTCCAATGATCTAATAGGATTTTTCAGAATATAGCAAACATCTAATTGGAAGGAGAAGATTAGTGAAAAGTCAACATCTCAAATGTTAAACTTTTTTTCTTAATCAAGTGCTAAATTATTCTTATTAAGGTTAACTTCTGATTTGTATGTTTTTTGGCATTTTGCTGCTTTTTTTGTTGGTTTTCCCTTTCCTTCTTTTTTGAGTGGGTGAGTGGTGGACGGTTAGGAAGTAGGAACAATGTCATTGGCATTTTTTATACTACAATTAGACTTTATCAAAGAAGAAGAAAAAGTTTTTTATTTAATTATTTTTTACATTGTTTATTAGAACAACTAATACTCTTTTTTTGTCTAAATTTAATGTATTGTATTCATTCCAACAACTAAATTGCTATAAGATTAAAATAAAGATAAAGGCTAAGATCATATAGGAAAAGAAGGCTTAGAGGATTCAAATTTTGAAGTCCTAAGTTTCAACCTTTGTATTGGAAGGGAAAACTTCAGCCTTTTGTTTATAATTTTCAAAAACTATGCCTCTGAATGTCAGAGCAAGAAGGAAGCAAAGCTACAAATGCTGCCAAAGTTTGGAATTGCTATCAACCATGAGAGGGCAAAGAAAAGCTTTGAATGATTTAGGGATTGAGTAAACTAAATACCTTAATACAAAGGAAGAAAGCCTTCACATGTGTGTGGCATATGACAAACAAAAGAGACCCTGCAAACTTCAACTATCAAACTTATTATCCTTATTCGAACAATTTGATTCAGTTTTATAAATCTTCATTTTACATTTGGTGTTAGGTGCTAGAAGATTTGTGGCAGTATAGTGTTTTTTATATTAACTTTGGTGTTAGGTGCTAGAAGATTTGTGGCACAACTAAATTTGAAAGAAATATCAATTTTTTTTATGTAGAAAATCCAAAAAGAGAAAAAATCATAGGATCTGATGTAATTTTAATGGTGCAATATATAATGATGAATACAAGAATCTGTTCTTTTTCACAACTAGAGAAAATTGGGATTATACAATTATGAATAATTGTCTGATTCTCATTATAGAGATCACAAAGCTCCAATGCCCGCATATAGACAATTGAAGTCCAATAGTAGAGTTAGATGTTAGTAGTTAGGAGACAACACAGTCAGATGACAAAAGTCAAGCGATAGTGATGTTGACTGCTAATAGTTGTTGGCTGCGATGATTCAGGGGAAATTTAATAGAGTTCTTTAGCTTTATCAACTCTTGAACTCCTCTCACATAGAAAATGAGATCTTATTTATAATTTTTTGAGAGATGTACTTTATTAAACTTGACTAGAATTCAAAACACCCCATTAAACGGTCTATATTGATTTCTTTGATCATAGATGATTTCTTTAATATATGTGTATCTTAATGACCTCATAATTGAATAATCTTTAGATTCGTTGAATTCATCTTATCTAGCCATTCAAATTGACTATTAAACATACGGTGGGAAAAATTATTTTGTCCGGACAGCGTAACGAGCATACCGAACGGTATCGCTGTCGGTACCGAGTGCTCAGTGATGTGGCGCTTTTTTATTTGTCTCTGGACACGTTCGGTGTCCGGACACAATAATCTCTCGAATTTGGAGACTTCTTAGTAATTTAAATCATTTAATTAATATGCTGATATATTCGAATATGCTTCAAGTGCTTGAGTCGAATGAGTTTGTCTTGTCAAGAAGTTTAGTTCAACTATAAACTTGTTGAAATCAAAGTTCGGATGATCGTAAATTTAATTCAGAAAACTTTTCAATTCAAATATTGACTTAAGATTGATGCCATTCAAGTAAATTTTCTAAATTTGTATTAATTCTCGTTAAATATTGCATGAGATTTAAACTTATTTTACACAGATCTTTTGTCACGTTGTTTGTACTAAATGTTGAAGTTTTGTGATACTTATCACGATTGTTAATTCTTTCATTACATTTATGATTGTTTGCTTCCACAAATCCAACTCTATAAGGTGCAAGCAAAGAGTTTCAGAGTCCATTTATTGTTGCAGCACAACCATTTAGCTACTGTCTTTCAGATTTTTTTTTTAATGAAAAGAAATTTTTTTACAACCAAACATACTATTAGTATAATAACTGACTTTTTCGATAAGAATATAAAAAAGATCATACCCATAACTATAAAAGAATTTAATTTCCCCAACACTCTACAACTCTACAGTTGTTTTAACAAATAGTTGCACCTGCCTCTAAAGAACACTTGCAGGGTATTCTATTTAAAGGGTCATCTTTTGTAAATTTAACTAAAGCAGTGTAAAAAAATTCATGTGGTTGGATGCAGTAGGATTATTATCTGAATCACCCAGGGGCCGAGCTAGTCTTAATTTTCTGGGGGGGGGCAAACTTATAAGTAAATGTGTAGAGTTTTTTTTTTTTTTTTTATAAATATCTTTACAACCAAAATTTATTTCGGGGCCACTACCCCTCAACCTCTATTTGTTCATATTCTTGATTGTTGTATGCTTTGGAGATGTGTCGATACTCGATAATAAGTTGTTGATAATAAAATTTTGGTTGTAAAGATGTTTTTAGATTTTCTTTACTATTTTTATTTGTATTTGATTCATCGTTCCCTAACAATAACATCTCTACATAATGTGTTTAATTATGTTTGGACAATTGCCTAAAGAGTAAAGACAATAGTATTTTAAAACTTTTAGGGAGGGCAATTGCCTAAAAACCCTTGTTATAAAAACTAAAAAATAGATGGAGGGGGACAAATTACCTAAAGAATCATATCATAATTTTTATTTTTTGAAGGGGGTAATTGCCCCCGGGCTTATGGTGAATCTGCCCCTGGAATCACCTATAATCACTATGACCTTATGACCACCTTTTAGTCATTTTGTTTTCATTCTTTAACACAAAATCCAAATGAAAAAAATTGAATGTTAATGCTAGATTGACAATCAATTGTAAAACTAACGATAGACACTGAAAAGATCAAATTTTTATAAAACAATCACAAATTACAGCACTCGGAAATGTATAGCCAAAAAAATAATAAATAAATGTCTCAGCTTTAAACATACAAATAAATGCCGGATTAAAAAAGAGAGCTTAGAACATCTTATGAAAACATACCTCAGGACACAATGATGCAAGGTGAAGTAGAAAAAAGAAACATTTTGCATGAGCAGTGAATGCCCTGAACTCTGTATTTGACAGCCTTCAATGATCTTCCAACTGCAATTAATTGCTATAATCCAATCTACTCTCTTAGATGCATGTTCTAAGTGACGAGGCAGATTCTACTGCATCTCTCTTGGAACTGCAAATGAAGCTTGTCTTCTCTATGCTCTGAGACCAACCTTGCAATGTCTCTCCCCACCAGCAGATCTCTGTGTCTTTCTCATGGAACTTCCTCTCCCTGCATTTGAAATCAGTCTCAAGTTCTTCTATCCATTCCTGTTTTCTTGCTTCAAGTAGCTCATAGAGCCTTCTCTCTAGCTCGCGAGGGCAAACCCCGCAATGTTTGTTGGATTCTGCTTCTTTAGGACGGTTAACTTTATGAGTTCCATTCAAGTTCTCACAGCTTTGACTTCCTGCCTGTAATGATCATCAATTGAAACGATCATGCAAAGCACATTACAGAATTCTTGTTGTTGCGTCCTAGAGTATTCGCAACGGTAGAGAAATATATAGTTTAACATCTTAGCATTGTACGAAGATCCAGCACACAAGCAGATAAAAGAGCGAGTGTAGCGTTCATAAGAGACACCAGAGTTTTTATGTGGAAACCCCTGTAAAGGGGAAAAAATCATAGGGCATAGCCCAGTTTGAATGAATCCACTATTATTTGTAGTTGATTACAAATGAGTCCCTTCCTTGGGAGAAGGCATTGTCTTGATGGTACAAATGTACATCATATAGAGCGCATTACATGGTGGGTGTTACAATAATCAACATAGATATGTTTGTTTTATTTGAAGGGCCATAGTCGGCAGGAGACATGGGTCCGAAAGACCGTAGTTTGCAGGAGACCGGGGTGAGAAAGATTGTTGTCTGGCAATGTAGGTCGGAAGGGCCGTAGTATGCAGGAGATCGAGGTCAGAAAGACTGTTTTATGACGATGTATGTCGGAAGGACCATATTAGGCGATGGAGGTCGGAAAAATCATAGGCGGTAGGAGACAGGGGTCAGAAAGACCATTGTTTGGCGATGTAGGTCGAAAGGACCGTAGTAGGCAACGGAGGTCGGAAGGACCATAGGCGACAGGAGATGGGGGTTAGAAAGACCATTGTCTGGCGATGTAGGTTGGAAGGAGCATAGTAGGCGACGGAGGTTAGAAAGACCGTAGTCGGCAGGAGACAGGGGTCCGAAAGACTATAGTTGGCAGGAGACTAGGGTCAGAAAGACCATTGTAGGAGGGCGGTACTCTGGTAGAACTTTGGGCATCAGGTGGTGGCCTAATAGAAGTTCGGGCCTCAGGTGGTGGACCGGCAAAAGTCCGGGCCTCAGGTGGTGGTCCGGTAGAAGTCCAAGCATCAGGTGGTGGTCCGGTGGAAGTTTGGGCCTCAGGTGGTGGTCCGGCGGAAGTCCGGGCTTCAGGTGGTGGTCCGGCGATGGTCTGACGGAGCTCAGGGCCTCAAGTGGTACTTCAGCGGAGCAACGAAGTCAAGCGGTGGTTCGACATTAATTTAATCTCTAGCCTTTACGCATCTTTCTGCTCTACACCTATCCTTCTTTTAGCCTTACTACAAATCGATGATTGCGCAACACTTGAAATAAAAAGCCTACCCAATCTAATATTAATTGTCATATTCAGCTTAAAATTATGTGATTTACCTCTATGGGTTGATGCTATAATCTTTTTAAGAGAAAAAGGCTTAGCAGACTGCCAATTCTAAATCCATGTGACTTGGTTGGTGAAGATTAAGCTAAAAAGCTTAGTTGAGCAAGATTCACAGTTCAACTAATAATTTTGGTCGACTGTGAGTTAGAGGGGTAATCTTATATGTGAGTGGCATGTTAAACATATGGAACAAAAATTTCTTCCGCATTAAATTTTCACAAGATTTGATTGATATCTCTTTTGGTGCAAATGTTTAATTGATCTATTTTTGTTAGCTTGGAAAGAATATACATTCCATTTTTTAGGGTTATGGGAAAATATTCAACTGATATATATATATATAATATATATATATATATATATATATATATATATATATATATATATATATATATATATATATATTGTGGTTCAAGGAAATATTATAATCCTTTTTTAAGTTCACTTAAATTGAAGTTCAAATAATCTTCAATTTAATTTCAAAAGCTTCAAATTCAAATATTACCTTGAGATTCATGCCGATCATGCAAAATTTTATGTAGACATATCAACCTTTAACAAAGAAATCTTCATCAACTTTTGAAAAGATTGAAAACTTTTTGTTATTCATTGGGAGGATTGGTGGTAGATGAGCACGAAAACACAGGTAGTGATCCTTCGACCTTCATCCCTAATCATTCAACTATAGCTCTTTGACCACCATCGCCTAGCTAAGGTCATTTGATCATCATCTCCCAACTATAGTTCTCAAATCACTATCATGTAACTACGGTTGTCCAGCCATCATTGCTCGACTACAATCTCTCGACCACTATCACCTGACTACAATCCTCCAAATACAATCATCTAACTACAATCCTTCGACCATCGTCACCCAATTATAGTCCTTCAACCACCATGACCAAGTTATAGTCCTCCGATAATCGTCGCTCAATTACTATCATCTGATCGCAGTTGTCCGATTATAATTCTTTGACCACTGTCTCCTAATTCTGGTTCTTCGACCACTATCGCCTGAAAACTGTTCTTCGATCACCATCACTTGACTACGGTCCTTTGACCATTATCGCCCAACTATAGTCCTCCGACTATACCTGACTACCATCCTTTGACCAACATTACCCAGCTACAACCTCCAACTACCGTCACCCAACTAAGATCCTTTGACTACCTCTAATCCTTTGATCACCGTCCTGGCTACACCGATGCAAACTAATTTCATCAACTACCTTTGCTAATAATTCATGCCATCAACACTAACTTTGACTACTAATATTAACATTACAATGTAAATTGGACTTCTTAGCTTATGATCTCCCCGCCTCAAATGAGAACGATCATATCAACAAAAAATAACTCCTATGTCTCAAGAATCTTCTAACTTCTACTACAAAATTCATTTTGTAGAGTGTATGTTTACTATATTATCAACACCATAGCAATCACGAAGGGTATTTGATGATAAACATTAGTGAGATCTTTTTAACTGGATAATATTATGTGGTTATTTTCTCTTCTGGATTTTCCACATAAAAATTCTGGTGCCTCTTGTAGCTTTATTCTTATTTGTTTGTATAATGGTTCTTCATACAAAATTAATACAAATCTTTTTCTGCCACTGTGATTGTTATGGAATGCAACATTGATATTCTTCTATTATTTGTGAATGTAATCATTCTATTAGTAAAATTATTTAAAATCTAACTACGTATTTCTACTGTGTTGCTTGAATGCAGAAAGTGCTTAATGGACTCCAGCACACTATATAAGTAATGTGGGAGTTTTAAACTCCATCCTGTGTGTCCTGTGATGATGCCAAGAGCTTCTATATCTTTAGTACCTTGCATGTATATAAATATTTATAAATTATTGAAAACTCCCTTTTAAAAACTATTTAAACGGGAGATATTCCATCAAAATTTCATAGTTTTGTAAGTATGTAATTTCACTGTTTATGATTAGGAATGAGAAAAGGATATTATACTTTTGAATGATTTTATTTTGAGTGTTGATATAATCCAAATGTGAACACTCTGATGATAATTTGATATGAATTTATTACGCTAATTGTGGGTCTTGACGCATTCAGCATGCAATAGAGACAAAAAGATTGAGGCAAATAAAGAATATATTTGTCAATATCTCTAACTTTATTTAAAGTGTGATATATCCAAGCACTCCTTTTAAAGATTTGTTGATTATTTGATTTAAAGTATGATTATGGATGTAGGCTCGCCTAACCGAGTCATGTAACTTCTATATGTGCTTTGATTGTGTATTTGTTGGGATTGATTTCTTGTCTTTATGAAGCTTGCTTGTTGCTATTTTTTATCTTAAAATGTGAAGAATATTTCTTTATATATTCGTAAATACTATTATGTAAAGATATAGGAAACAATCTGACACTAAAAAACGTAGGTATCGTAACTATTTCTTTAATTCCTTTCATGCAAAACCATGAATCTGTGGAGCAAGTAGAATAGTAAGCCATGGAATCAGTAAAATACTCAACAATTTGGTTTAGGAAAAATTAACAAGAAAAGCTGTAAAACTTGGAAGATTAAACACTGAACAATCCTGACAATCAAATATTATTAGCAAGAATTTTCAAAATGGAAAAATATTATCCTCCATGAAGAATAAACTCAAAGTTTTCAAACAAAAACCAAGTATTAAAGGATGAATTAACCAAATCGTTTTTTGAACACTTTCCAATCGTTCTGGTGCATTTAGTTTTCTTGCTTCTGTGAACATAGTAGCTAAATAATCCCAACGTGTTACATAAGGCAAATATTTTTTCAATATTTGAACTTTGGATCACTTTAGAGATGAAATGCAATACCACTCAATCAAGAGGTTATTACAACATAAATCTATGGCATCTAATCAATATATGGCACGAAGAACATAGATTAGAGTAGAAGCGATTTGCAAAACCATTGAGATCAAAGATAAGAAGTGCTTACCTCCTTCCTTCGTTGATATGGATGCACAGATAAATCCTGGCCTACTAAGTTAAGCTGCAAGCTTTTTAGTTCAACTTGGAGCTCTTGCTCCATTTCATTGCCCTTTAGGCACATTCTATCATCCAAATATATGTGCAAGTTAGACGATGTATTACATGATTCAGTTTCATCAAGCAACCACAGAGGCTTGTTTGAACTTAGAATCTCCCAGTAATTTGAAGTTGGTAAGGTGTCAAGCTTCGATTCAGCTAACATAGAAGCAACAGCGTTTCTTTGAATTTCACCCTTGACATACTTTAGCAATATTTCCATCTCAGATCTTAGTTCAGTCATTTTAATAAATTCAGTAGCACTTTTTGCCAGGAAGAAGATTAGAGCTGCCCCCAAACCAAGTTTGAAAGAAAGAGCCTCAGGTTTCCTTTCTGAGAATAGAGAACACGTCATAATCAAATTAGAAACAGTTGGTAGAAAAAAGTAATTATCGTACGATGTTACAAATTTTGTATAGTTGAGCTTCTATTACTGAGCAAATCTTGACCCCTTTGTTAGATTGGAAGCTATGATGCATTGATACTTCATATTTATTAAAATACATCAACATTCCCTTCGATTCAATCAAACCACACACAGCCTATACGTCAGGGGAAAAATTGCAGAAGTTGCGTGTTAGACCGGTCCAGCCGGTCCATGTGGGACCGGCCCATACACAAAACGGCGGAAGTTTCCACCTGGGCGGAGGCTGCTCGCCTTGTGGGACTGTTTTAGGAAGGAATTTTGAGGAAGTTTAGGAGGGAAATTGATTGTAGGGACTGTTTAGGGAATTCCTTTTGATTTGTATGCATTAAATAGTTGATTTTTCTAGGATTTGGGTATCTTGAATTTTGCTGAAATTTGAGATCTCTTAGATTTAGGTTTCTTTGGGCTCTAGCGGCGTCTAGAGATTTGGGAGAGATCGATCCTCCTCTCGAATTGAGGATCAATTGTATCTTTGCTGTTTGATTCATCGCTTATTAGAATACAAGTCTTTTCTTGGTTTTCTCTCAGAATAGTGCTGTTTTTCTGCTGTCAACAGCAGATTTCTGCTGTTTTCTGTTCTGGACAGCAACTTTGTTGCTGTTGGATCTCCGATTTGGGTTAGGATTGCTTGCGAACTCAAGTATTACCTCAGGGTTACTTGCAAACCCAAGTATTTCCTATCAAATTGGTATCAGAGCGTCGTTTTTGGGACCTTAGGCGGCTGAAATCCTGATTTTTCAGCGAGCGTTTGGCTTCCGAAACTGATATTTTTGAGATCCGTTGGGAAGAAAGATGGCCGGAAAGAAGGTTGACGTCTTGGAAGGCGAAGTCGGCCAATTGAAAGCCGATTTGGAGGAAAGATTCTGCAACTTTCAAAATCAAATCACCTCCAACAATGAAAGGTTGGAGGGGAAGTTCACTGCGATGGAGAAAATGATGAAGAAACTATTTGAAATGAAGACCAATCCGGCGACATCGGAAGTAAGGGAGACTACCGACGGCCATGGCATGGGAGGAAATCCGAACCCCTTGAGGGGGAGGAGAAATTCGGAGGTGGAGAACCTGGAGGAGGAAAACGACATGCCCCCTCTAGAACCGCTTTCTAGAGAGGAGATGAGTAGGGGATACGACCAACGGGAGGCTGATTTGGTCGGAAGGAGGGAAGAATTCAATCGCCGAGGTGCTGAATTTGAAAGAATCCAGCATCGAGGTGCTGAATTTGAAGGGGGAAGGGAAGAAATTCATCGCCGAGGTGCTGAATTCGAAAGGATTCAGCGTCAAGGGGCTGTTTTTGAAGGAAGAAGGGATGAACGTCATCGTCGAGGTGCTGAATTTGAAGGATTTCAGCATCGAGGTGATGATTTCGAAGGAAGAAGAGGTGAGTATGAAGAGGGATTCGAATATAATCGTCAGAGGGATGATCGGGATACTTGGGGGACTTTTCCCCTTCGAGAAATGGGAGGTTATGGAGGGTACCGGGGAAACGGAGGAGACCCACGGGTGAGGAAGCTGAAAATGCCCGTCTTTGAGGGCGAAGACGTCCATGGTTGGATCTACAAAGTAGAGCGATATTTTGCTGTCAATGGGCTGACGGAGGAGGAGAAATTGACAGCGGCGGGGATGTGTGCCTTAGCCTGGTATCAGTGGCGTGATAGACGTGAGCCTATTCAGAGTTGGCGGGAGTTCAAAGAATGCTTATTAGAGCGTTTCCGAGCAGATGAGGGAGGAGACTTCTATGAGCAATTCTTTGCCCTTACCCAGGAAGGCACGGTGGCAGATTACGGGATAGGTTTGAGTATCTGGCTAGTAGGCTGGATCATATCTCGGAGTCAGCCCTGGAAGGGAATTTCATGAAAGGGCTGAAACCGGAGGTAAGAACAGCAGTCAGAGTGTTGGAGCCAAGGAATCTAGGCAAGACCGTGGAGTTGACCTAGTTGGTGGAAGACCAGAAGAAGTCTGAAAGAGGGGCTCGAGGAAACTGCTCAGGAGGCTCTTACAGGACGACGACCACTCTTCTAGCACCCAAGGGGCTTGCATCAAGCAACATTAATGAGACCATCTGGGAGAAGCCAGTAGGAGGAGGGAGTGGGGAAAATTTTAAGAGGCTGACAGAGAAGGAAATGCAGAAGAAGAGGGCAACGAGGTTGTGCTTCAGATGTGATGAGAAGTACCTGCCGGGGCATAAGCGCAAGGACCGAACTCTTCAGGTTCTCCTTGTCTGTGAAGACAATGAAGACGAGGAGGGAGGTGGGATCATATCTGAAGAGGAGGAAAAGTTGCACCTGGATGTGGCAGAAGTCTCTCTGAACTCTGTAGTGAGATTCACTCCGAGTCACACTATGAAAGTGAAAGGAGAGATAGCTGACCGTGAGGTGGTTGTGCTAATTAATAGTGGGGCAACTCACAATTTAATTTCCACTCAGGTCGTCAACCAACTGGGAGTGAAATTGGTGGACATCGGTTGTTATGGGGTGATGATGGGTACAGGGAAGGTGGAGAAAGGCTAAGGAATCTATAAAGGAGTGGTGTTGACCATCCAGGGGATTCAACTAAGGGAGGACTTTCTCCCACTAGAGTTAGGAAGTACTGATGTCATCCTGGGGATGAAGTGGTTGCAAACCTTGGGGGAAACCAAGGACAATTGGGGAGCACTCACGATGGAATTAATGGTGGATGGGAGAAGGGTGATCATAAGGGGAGATGCAGGGCTATCCAAAGCCATCACATCACTTAAGACCATGGTTAGGGATGTACAAGAGGTGGGCGAAGATTATCTGGTGGGACTACACAGGCTGTATGCGATCATATTGGAAGAGGGAAGGGATGTTCCTCCTGTCGTGCAGCCCTTGGTTCAACAAGACAATAAGGATTTTCAGTCACCTCAAGGATGACCACCTCCACCGGAACACGAGCATATCTCCACCTTGAAGACAAGGTGGATTTTTGGGAGGGGAGTATTGTTAGACTGGTTCAGTGGACCGGTCCAACAGGACCACGCGGGATCGGCCCAGACACAAAACGGCTGAAGTTTCTGCCTAGGCGGAGGCCGCTCGCCTTGCGGGACTATTTTAGGAAGGAATTTTGAGGAAGTTTAGGAGGGAAATTGATTGTAGGGACTGTTTAGGGAATTCCTTTTGATTTGTATGCATTAAATAGTTGATTTTTCTAGGATTTGGGTATCTTGAATTTTGCTGAAATTTGAGATCTCTTAGATTTAGGTTTCTTTGGGCTCTAGCGGCGTCTAGAGATTTGGGAGAGATCGATCCTCCTCTCGAATTGAGGATCAATTGTATCTTTGCTGTTTGATTCATCGCTTATTAGAATACAAGTCTTTTCTTGGTTTTCTCTCAGAATAGTGCTGTTTTTCTGCTGTCAACAGCAGATTTCTGTTGTTTTCTGTTCTGGACAGCAACTTTGTTGCTGTTGGATCTCCGATTTGGGTTAGGATTGCTTGTGAACTCAAGTATTACCTTAGGGTTACTTGCAAACCTAAGTATTTCCTATCATTGCGTTTAAAGCATAAAATGCCACAAGAAAGCTCAGAATATCAATAACACTGCCATTAACTTCAGTATTGCTTTACCTTTACGCTTTCTGATCTTTAGAGAGAAAAAAAAAACTAATTTATTTCCTAGTCTTTTTCCACTCTTTGTTTTTTCTCAAATTTGCACTTAGCTTTTCCACAATGATACGTGTGGAATGGCAATTCCAAAATCCAAACAAGAATCTTACTTTTTTCCTTCCTTTCTTACAAGGAAAAAATCAATTCAGAATAACGACAGAAGAATCCTATCAATCACCTCACACATGCCCCTAAAATAAAAACACTATGGGGCCTAGCTTGCCAAGAGAAGAGTCCAAGGAAGAACCACATCTTAAGTGGAAAGTAAATTTCGTGTAGCAACTGATTGCTAATAAGATAGAAGACCATTTGCTGTAGGATGATTAAGAGTTTAGAGCAACTAATGCAATCCAGAATGAAATGCACAATGAAAACACACAAAATGCCACATTCTACATTTTAACTAGTAACTTTAAGAAAAAATAAAAAGAAGTTGCTTCTGATGTTAGAATAACTAGCACACTTCATTCATTTTAAATAATAATTTTGTAGCGCACAGCGATATAAGTTGGAATTCCAACTTTAATAGAGTTCACAAAAGAAAACCGTTGGAAAGCTTTTGAAACAAACCTTAGGGAAAATCTGCATATGGAGAAATTCCAAAATCTTATAGAATACGAAACCTAGAAAAATGGAATCAAGATTGTTCATGAAACCAATTGAATTGGGACAACTGCTGTAGTTAACCAAACAAACAAAAAAAATCAAAATATTGGAGAACGCAGCCCATTTTCAATAGGATGAACATCATAGGCACTTTTAACATAAATTAAAAAGAAAACACAACGCAGTTTAAAATTCACTATAGTGCTTCCGACGAGTATACATTTTTAGTTGAAACAAAGAAAGGCTTAAAATTGCACCATATGAATCAACCAAAACAACATTTTTAAACCAAAAAACTTGAGCTTATAGATGAGGTTCAACCAGACAGTATTGCAACACCGATATGTTTTTTAACAATCTCTCCCGCATGTGAGAGCTTGAGACATTGATCATCACACCCTCTCATACATAAACAATATTAAGTATCTTGCATCAAGAGCTCACCCAATTAGATGGATTCGTTGTAGAAGTAACTCACTCTTGAATGTTGCTCAGCTATGATGGAAGGGACAAGATCTATGGAGAACTACAACTTGCATGAAGTGCTTCTTAGTTGAACCATAAGTTCTAATGCCACTTGTTAGAGAGTGAGGTAAAATTGGGCTAGAGACGGCAGTTATAAATCCATTTTAAGCCCAAAAGCTTATGCATATAAATTAGAGCAATCCACTTGATATTTTTATACCGCCATATTTTTCAACCACTCAAGATGGAACTAAACCCAAAGCTTCACATCACAACAAAGACTTTCACCTTAGTTAATATGAACTCAATTAATCTGGTAACATAAACTAATGATTCTAGCATCTTAGTCTGTTGCCATGTTAAATTTATGGAGTCAATAAATAAGATGGTTCAAAAAGACAATAGGATACCAGAAAAGCCAAAATATGCTAAATGGAGGAAAACACTGAAAAATCTTCTTTTTTTTTAAATATATTTTATTACTAACCTATCTAATTTTTTCTATTTTATTTATAAGTAGTCATTGTTAATTTATAGAGCCAAAGTTTTACTCTAAGAATAAAACGTGCTAACCATACTTGGTAATGGATCAACCATGGCGATAAGGTTATCGTAGGGTTAGAACAGGGCACAGAGCTCCTAAAAGTATCCAATAGTTGAGGGAAATTTTATTAACAGCATTTAGAGCTTTTTATTATATTTTCAAATGCCTTAAATATATTCTTTATAAAGAGAGGCCAAATTAAGCCCTTCTAGTGTTACTAAATTGAATTTTCTTATGATCAAAAGTTGCCCCACTTCTTCTTTTAAGAAGCTATGGATATAAAGGCTGGCTTGGCAATGATTCATTGACACTCGGTGGACCAAAATGATAATCACGAGTAATGTTTGAAATTTAGGCTTCGTTTGGGACAACTTTTTTGTTGATTTCTAAAACACAATTCTTGAATTAGAAAATTTTGTACTAAAAAGACGCTTTTGAAAGCAATAAAAAAGATGACTCAAACAAAGCCTTAGTGATTATCCACTAGCATTACCCTTTTTAAATTATTCTTCTTCTTCCCCGGTTAGCTTGTGCATAACATATCAATCTTTATTTGAAACGGGTTCTAAGGAAGCTCAAAAAATGAAACAAAATTGTTAAATTGCTCGTCTAAACAAAGGAATTACATAAATGAGGATAAGTTAAAGAAATTTATCACCTCTATTCAACAAACAATATATTTTTAAACAGAAAGTCATTGCATGGGCTGAAGAAGGGGTCAGTTCAACAAAGCCACAAAAATCCTAAGGGGATATTTCCTATGAAGATTCCTAAATGATTAAGGTTAGATTAAGGTCAAATTCAACCAAACAGTTCTCAGTAATAACACTCCCATAATTTACTAACGTTTCCAAAGTTCTATTATACTAAAATTCTTGGAACCAACAGCCCTCCGAGATGAACAACAAAAGAGAGCCGAAACCCTAAAAATCCAACTTTAATTAGGCAGAGCAGCAAAGAAATAATCAAATGACAAACATCACCTTCATGTCCTCCCAAAGAATCCTTCATGGCAGCCGCCACGTCATCCCTCTCTTCCTTCTCCTTCACTTTCTCATCCTCCAAGCAGCAAGATCTTGGAAACGAAATCCGGCAGCCTAGCTTAGTCCCATTCCCTGCTCCATCACCTCCGTCGCCAGCGGCAAGCTTTGGATTTTGAAGCCATTGGAACAGGTGGGAACGAAAGCTTTGGGACTGAGATTGCGGCGAAGGTGCGCCAAGATTGCTCCTTTTTCTACGACGACTTTTCCTCACCGTGTCATAATAGTCGTCGTCGGCGAGTCGGAGGAAGTCGGACACTTTCATGCCAACTTCGATGGCGCTTTCCGTTTCAGATTTCCTAAAATGGCCTTTGTCCGGCGAAATGGAGGATTCTTCTGTTTTATCTGCCATTCACGAATTAAACAGCGAGCTCCTGTTCTTGTTTGCTGCGCGGGAAACAGTGGCCATTAAGATATTAAATAAATAAATATAAAAAATATGCGATTTGTATGAACTTACAATTCAAAAATATTATAAATATCTAAAAATTCAATGATCTATGTGAAAATCCTCCACTTCTCAGTTTTATAAATTTCAATTGCCGTATAATTACATAAGGAGCCCCCCCCCCCCCCCCCCCCACACAATTAAAAATGTATTATATATACAAAATTTTTTTATCATTAAAATCATAAAAAATTATAAATTTAATATTCAACTTTAAAATAATGAAACCCTCAATAATTTATTTTCAATCAGTTCGATTAAATTAATGAAATATATATAAAGATTTTATTTGGGATATTTTTTTTCTAAAATAATTTGTAATTATAAAAATTTTTTGAACTAAAAAAAATATTTTTAAAAATAGTAAAAAAATTACTGCAAATGAAACCTAAATTATTATTGTCAAATTTAATGTATAATTAAGAATTTAATAAATAAAATTTGGGGAGTAGTAATTTAATAAAAAATTTAAAATAAATGGTCAAATATCCCCTTTAATAATATATTTTTGGCCGTTACCATCCTTTATTAATTGAATGATGCAGCTCAGCAGTGAGAGAGAATGAGAATGTGATGTTCACAGGATATGCGTGAGCTATTTAATGATGGAAGCTAACTATCAATAATACATTATTTGTACTTTTGTCATAAATTATATCATTGATACATTCAAAACACTGCATTGTCCATTTCTTTGAGATGATAAAGTTGATATGAGAAAAATAATTTAATTATTTTAGCTGTAAAAATAATTTTTTCTAAGAGAAATTTTTTGAAAAAATAGCAAAAATATAGCAAAAAATTAGTAGCAAAATAAAATTATAATTGTTGTATGAAAAGTAAAGCAATAACAAAGCTGACTCAAAGAGGCCTTAATTTATATTAAATGCGTTAAAAATTGTCACGACTTGAAACTCGAACCTTGATTTTAGTTCGGGTCAACCTGCTTGTAAAACGGGTCAGATTTGGATTCAGATTTTTTACCGGTTTAAAAAAACGGGTTGGGTTCGAGTTGACCTGGAAACCCGAAATCAACCCGAAGTTGACCCAGGTCTGAGTCTGAAAGCTTGCATTATGTCGTTGCGCAGTTGCACATCACGTGACTGAGTCTGACTCAACTCTCACGCGGTCAGTCGGTCAAGCCTAGCCAGGGCCCACTCCGCACGCACCCAACAGCCCCAACCCACCAGGCACCCAACGCGGTCAGTTCACATGAGGCAACGCAGTGCCAGCGCCTTGGCCTGTCGCACGAGGCAATGCCTCGACCTGGCCGCCCATCCATCTCGGATTGGCCGCACAAGCTAGCGTCTCGACCTGCCCGCCATCCATCTCGTCGAATTTCGTGTCGGGTTGTGTCAACCCGGCGGGTCGGGTCCATGTTGCATTTTCTAACCCATTTGAAAAAACGGGTCATGTCATATAACGTCATGTCAGTTCCGGGTTCGACCCGAACCCGAACCGTTGACTTGAATTGACACCCCTAATTCATATTAAGGCTTCATTTGGGATGACTTTCTTGTTGCTTTCTAAAGCAACTTTTTAGTATAAAAATTTTTTGTACGATTTTTTTTTACTAAAAAGTTATTTTACAAAACATTAAAATATTGTTCCAAACTACATTGAAGTAACTTGAGATGGAGTTCAAATATATGAATACATTCTGATATCATTTTGTGATTTTTTTGTCAATAAAACACAAATTAGCAATTAAATTCAGTGCCATATAAATGAAAACTGCAAATTTGATGCTCCCAAATGCTGAGCGTATAGTAAATGTTAATTGTTTGATTATTGCTATTCTATTTGATCCTTAAAGTAAATATCAGAAATTTGAATATAAAAAAAATGTAAAAAATCAAATATTTGTTAACAAGGGGGAGTAAAAATTAGGTGTGTCAATAATTGACACGACACGAAAAGCCGACCCAGAATTTTTGGGTTGGACCTGACCCATTTGATAAATGGCTCGGGTTTGGGTTCAAAAAACTGACCCTGTCAACTTTCGGGTTGGGTTCGGGTTAACCTGATAACCCGAAAGCAATCCCGTTTTGACCCACGCTTTCATTTCACGCAATGGGATTAAGTTAGGGCTCCGCTATCCGAGCATATTCATTTCGCGTCCGCTTCATCTCTATTCATCTCCTCTCCTTCGATGCTTCATCTAGGGTTTCCAAAGATCCGTTTCTTCTCTTCGGATCTCCTTGCTCTGTCGAAGGTTTCCTCTCTTCTCCTTCTCTGGCATATTGTTGGTCCGTGGTGTTCATCGTGCACATCTCGTTTGGCTCAACTCGAACACTTACATCTCTCGTTGTTTGTATATCTTTTTTTTTTTTCTTTTTTTCTCCTTTTAGAAGCTTGATCTATGAGCATATGAGAGGTTTGTCTTGTTGTCTTGCTGTTTGATCAAAATATTCCGAAGTTCTGTAAGAAATATTTGGGTTTAGGGTTTTCCGATTTCTTGTTGTCTTACTAAATTGCTATTATCTTGAATATTATATCGATTTTTTTTTTTTAAATTTGGTAAAGTTTGGCATGCATCTCTGGATTGGCATGCTTTCTGGTATGGGGTTATTTTTGGCTGAGGTGCTGTTTAGTTAAATCTAGCATATTGTTGGTACGTGGTGTTTATCGTGCACATCTCATTTGGCTCAACACAAACACTTACATCTCTCATTGTTTGTATCTCTTATCTTTTTTTCTTTTTTCTCCATTTAGAAGCTTGATCTATGAGCATAGGAGAGGTTTGTCTTGTTGTCTTGCTATTTGATCAAAATATTCTGAAGTTCTGTAAAAAATATTTGGGTTTAGGGTTTTCTGATTTCTTGTTGTCTTGCTAAATTGTTATTATCTCGAATATTATATCAAGTTTTTTTTGAAAATCTGGTAAAGTTTGGCATGCATGTCTGGATTGGCATGCTTTCTGGTATGGGGTTATTTTTGGTCGAAGTGTTGTTCAGTTAAATCTGTTTTCAGAGTTATTTTTCGTTTAGTTTGTGCTAGTTTTTATGTTCAGTCCTTGCTGGTTTTTCTATTCAGTCATTGCTGGTTTTTAATCAATCGCAGTATGTGTGCAAACGAGCCAAGTCGAGCTCGATGTGCTGGTTTTTCTATTAAGTTTCTGCTAGTTTTTCTGCTCAATTACTGTTGTTATGTGTTATGGCGTTATGCTATCATTAGAGATTGTATATTTGTATGCTGTAAATTATTGACACCCCTAGACTCGTAGTTGTTATGCTGAGTTGTTGTTCAACAACACATTAAGTATTGAAGTCATGCTGTTATATTTGTATTTGGAAGTTATTTGGCAGTTATTAGTGTTTATGTTCAGCAAGCCTGTAAATTATTGACACCCCTAGAGTCCTAGTTGCTGTTGTTATTTTTCTGAATCATACATTTTATGTCATACATATTATGTTGGAGAAGTTGATTTTTGGCATTTGACGAAGAAATTAATGAATTAAAGTCTCAATGTGTTAGGTGTATTTAAAAAAAAATTAACAAATATGTTAGAATTAGCAATGTCAATTTGTAAGACATTCTAATTTTTTGGTTAGATGGAGGATTTCAATACCATTCATGAGAATTCTTCTTTTGATGAAAATGAAGAAGCCCGGACTTTTGAAATTGTTGTAGAGCCCTCTAACAAGCAATGTAATGAGGCGACAATTACTAAGAAACAACAGTTAACAAATTTCTGTTTTGTAATTTGTGAAATTGTTTGTGTGTAATTTAATTGTTCTTTAAATATTTTGTATAACTTGTAAGTTTCAAAAAAAAAAAAAAAAATTCCTTGTGTTGTTGCCTTGGTTTCCATGTGTTGTTGTCTTGGTTACATGTTATTCACTTCACAATGTGGTTTCTTTTTTGAATCCTTTGCTGTATGTTCAAATGCTGGGTTGGTTTCCTGTAACTTGTTGTTTCGGCACAAACGGGTCAGCGGTCAATCCCGGTTGAACTGAACCTGGCTCGGGTCAAGTTCGGGTCCTGAATATTGACCCGTTTTCCTAAACAGGCCAGGTTCGGGTTGACCCGTTTAGGTTCGAGTCATATCGGGTTCGACCCGAACCCGACCCGTGACCTGGTTTTGACACTCCTAGGAAAAACTATGTGAAGCGAGGCAAGTCAACACTTCAATAATTTTTGTAAGGCAATTTGTTGCAGCTGCAGGTGGCGACACTGATGTAATTGCTGCAATAATAGAGATGCTACAAAACGAGGTAATTTTTGAAAAAAAAAATAATTTAGAATTGAATTCATGATCATCTTAATTTTGATCTTGGTTAACTTATAGAAGAACCGGAAGTCTCGATGATACAAACTTATTGACATTGCAAATGATTTAAGCTGACTCTAAATAAGCTCAAATCAAGTACTTGAATTCTATTTAAAAATTTCTTAACATGAGTTGATGGATTAAGCGACTTCCAATCATAACATATTTATAGTCAAATCGAGCCGAGCTCTATGAGACGAATCTATGAAGTCCAAGATCACTAATTGATTATGACATTATTAAAGTATTCAAATGCTTGATAAACTATATACAATCATGCATGATATCGATATTGATAGAGTGCTTTGATTTCTGATCAAATTTTCAAAATGTTCATATCAAAAAGCTTATAAATATAGCTTTATTTTCTACAGCAGAAGTGATTCCCATTTCTAAGTTTTTTTATAAGCTTATAAATATCACTTGATTATGACATTATTAAAGTATTCAAATGCTAATTGATGTTGCTAATTACTGATTTAAGACTTCATTCGGGATGTCTTTTTTATTGATTCTTAAAATTATTTTTTAGTAAAAAAATAAAATTTTTATATAAAAAAATTATATTAAGAAACAGTAAAAAAATACTTTTATCTTAGGTAAGCTAATTACTTTTTACTGTTGTTGAATCTCTATTGTCACCTCTCCAGCATTTTTTTTTTGTTACTGAGAGTGGAATATATATTCCTGCCAAAATGGTAGTAAGGACATCTTTTGTATTTTAGATAGCTAATCTTTGATATGGAAAATAGCTTTCTTCCTTATTTTCTATTTGTTTTGCTTCTCGCTATTGGTTTTTACATCTTAAAGCGACTTTTTTTATAAAAATTTTAATTTTTGTACTAAAAAACTGTTTTAAGAAACAATAAAAAACAGTCTCAAACGAAGCCTAAATTTGGAATAGCTTTTCTAATATTTTTAAAAATAAATTTTTAGTATAAAATTTTTTTAGAAAGCAGCTGTTGCGTGTTAGAAAATTTGAGTTGGTAGACTGTATGTTTTAGGTCTCAGTGTTGCACAAAGATTTAATACGAACCGATGAAAGTATGGAGACCAAAGAATTTTTGGACGTCGAAGCTCGCGGGGTCGAAGCTTATGAAGTATTTTCGGACTTTGCAAGCTTTGTTCGTCTGAAAATAGGGGGCAAATAATATGTCACAAAAAATCGCATTGATCAAACACTAATCTCGAGGCATGTTTGAACTGGAAACTTTCAAAATTAAATTTGGGATCATCCAAACTCCGATCTCAGCAACTCGAAAGTCAAATTGAATGTCTCGACAAGAGTAGTGAACAAATATTGTTAAAAAACTGTCTCAAGCAAAGTCTAAATTAGATGAGAACAATATATTTGATGAACTCTCTAATCGTCGCCAATCCTAAACTGATTGAATCTAGAGTGATTGCAAGATAAAATTCGACATTCCCTACTTTGGCTAACTCTTACATATTAAGGGATATCTTGATTGGGAGAAGGTCGTTCAAGCATTCTTTTAAGTCTACTTATGGAAAAGCAAGTTCAATATATGGCCAACAAGCTAGAGCGTTGATTTGGATTTATTTCCAAATAATAATAAAGTTTTATTTGTAAAGTTTTAATGGCTCTTTATTGCAATTAATTAGGGGGCTTATTTATTTTCTAATTAAATGATTTGATTGGGAATTATATCGACTTGAAAACCCGATATGAACCCAATCCAAAAATTCCGGGTTAAGATCAACCGGTTTCACCAATGGGGTGGGTTTGGATTTTAGGATTCGACCCATTTGAAAAACGGGTCGGGTCCGATCAACCTCGTAAGATGAATTGACTCAGATTGACCCATTTGCAAAATTTTTTTAAAAATCAACATTAGACAACTCTCTGAATCCACAATCCTGTGCCTCAAATTCATCTTCTCCATCCCCGAGTCCTCAAGCCTAAGCCTCAAATCTTCATCAATTCCTCCAAGTGAGGCTTGAAGAGTATGAATCGAAGCCAAAGATGTTCTATTTCACCGATGCTTGAGTGAATTGCGTTGTCGTTGGGAGTTTGCAAGGTTTCGTGTCTACGACATGGATTTCAGAATCGGGTGGTCGGAAAGGGTGAGTGGTAAGAACAATAAGTTTGATGGCATGATGTGTTTGTATCCCGGATGGAACGGGGGAAGGTGATTGATGTGGAGTTGATGCTGGATGGTAAGGCGATGGACTGACTCAGGTTGGCGGGGTCAGGTCGGGTTGACCCGGATTCAAAACAGATTGTGTTTGGGTCTGAAAAAGTGACCGTTTGCAAAAATAAGTCGGGTCAACTTGTGTCGGATCAGCTTTAGATTAAATCCGAACCCTTCTCATAACCTGATTTTGACGGTCATCACCCTCCAAGAAATTTGGACAGCTCCGATCTGTCTCTATATGAAAGCTGCCAAAAGAAAGTACTTTCGTGTTATGAAGAAAGTTAGGAAAAACCCATCCGGAAGAAGATCAACTGAAGCATTTCTTGGCACGCCCAACGCCCCCATCGGATCCGAGGCAATAATGTTGATTACCTTTTAGCATAGGAAGGCCGACGGGATGATGGATTCTTTGACTAAATTATGAGGGGATTATCATCATCAAGCGCGATGAGATTATTAGATGTACCATTTTAATCTCCTTCGATCCCAAACAGTTTAGTGGATGCCCAAGTCAAGAGCTTTGTCCATTTCCTGCGCAGGATTGGTGAAAAAGGAAACTCACAAACCCTATTTAACTATTTTTACTAAATTAAATTCGCCGCTTCCATACCACAAAGACATGACTCAGTCGCGAAGGTCTCTCAGTCAAACACCACCGTTCATTAAATGCTCTCCCGAGATCACCACCGTCCAACGGCTGATTCCCCCACTAAAGACCAGTTCTGCTCCTATGCACGAACGTTGAAATGGCTTACATTAATTATCTTCGTTGCTTAAAATAATAATAATGATAATCACTCGTCAAAGAATTCAGCATTAGGGCTGCAAACGAGCCGAGCCGAGCCGAGTATGTGAGTGTTCATGTTTGTGTTTGTTTAACATTAGCTTGTTCATGTTTGGTTCGTGTTTGATTCGAGCTTTATTATTTGTGTTCATATTTGGTTCGTTTAATTTAAGGGTGTTCATGTTTGGTTCATGTTCGTTTGTTTAGTGCTTATCGAGCTTTAAACAAGCTATGTTCGTGAACATATTTCGCAAACAATCTATTGAACAAGTAAACCTTAAATTTGTTCATGAACATCCTAAACAAACAATCTAACAAACATGGACAAATATGAAATGTTTCTTGTTATTAATAATAAATAATTATATTATTATGTTATAATTAAAGTTTTTATATTATTTATATTTATCAATTTTATAATAACATATTATTTAAGTTTTTATCGAGCGGTTTTAATCGAACCCGAATCGAGCTTTTTATCGAGCTTGTTCATGAACATCAACTGATGTTGTTCGCGAACATATACGAGCTGAACGCATTAGTGTTCAAGCTTGTTTATCTAAGAATCGAGTATTTAAAATATTGTTCAAGTTTGTTTGTTAGTTAATTAAACGATCACGAACGAGCTTTAATCGAACCGAACAACGAGTAGTTCGTCGAACGTTTGGTTCGCTTGCAGCCCTATTCAGCATTACAAACAAGAAACTGAATCCGAATCCGTTACCGTTAAAACTTTTAAATTTCTTCCATTTTACAGAACCGCACCAAGTGATCATGCTTTCCCTTTAAAAACCCTTTCGCTGCTCATCATTAACCGAGGAGCTGACCATTTCCCCCGAACGAGGAAAATACTTCCATTTTATTCCCGTTCGAATCGACCAAAACCAAGACCCATCTTCCAAATCAATCCCTGCTCATTCTCCAATCTTCAAAATCTCATCTTTCTTCCTTCTTCAATCAAGCGAAACCGATAGGATTCAGAAATGGCGAAAGGGTCCGATCGCGTCCGCTTTAACGTCGGCGGCAAGATCTTCGAAACTACCACTACAACTCTAGCCAATGCCGGCCGCGACTCCATGCTCGGCGCGCTCCTTGACGAAGATTGGAACCTAAACGCCGGCGACGGAGCTGCAGCTGAATATTTCATTGACCGTAACCCGGCGTGCTTCTCTGTCCTGCTCGACCTGCTCCGCTCCGGCGAGCTCCATCTCCCTCCCCACCTCCCGGACAAGCTCCTCTACCGCGAAGCCCTCTTCTACGGCCTTCTTGACCATGTCCGAGCCGCCCGGTGGGGCCCCTTTGACGGAGACCGCCTCCGCCTCTCCTCTTCCATCTATGGCCGCGCCCCCAGCGATGCCACCGCAATCCGCGCCTCTCCCGACGGCGGCTGCTGCGTCGCCCACGGCAGAGTTGTCCACATCTATGACTGGATGCTCGATGAGCACCGCCCGATCAATCTCGACTACCAGCAGGTCAACGACGCCGGCTACGTTGACTCCGGTCACATCGTCGTCACCGTCAGCGAACGCCCTGGCCATACAATCGGGGGCATGGGTCTCTTCTCCTCCTCATCCGGCGAGCTCCGCCACCGCTTCCGCGTCTACCACGACGGTAAAGCTAAGACCTTTACCGCCGGCGCTCTCTGCTTCAGTGATTCCCAATTCAAAATCTTTGCAAGCTGCAAAGGCAGATCCAATGAATACGGAATTGGTGTCTGGGATCAGAACACCGGAGACCAATCCGATTTCTTCTATGAGCCTCCAGGTTGCCCTTTTGGCGAAGCCGATGAACTGCAGTGGATTAAAGGCGATAACTTTTTGATGGTGGCAACAATTTTTCCAAGAATAGAGAAATGTTTCATTGGGATACTGGACTTTAGAGAGAAGAACTTGGTGTGGTCATGGACTGATGAAGGAAGAATGACGACTGCTTCTCTTGATGAGAAGAGAGTTCTCCATGCCATTGTGATGGAAAATAACAGATCCATATGTGTTGTGAACCAGTATGAGGATTTGGGGTTCTTGGACCTGAGGAGTAATAGAGGAGGAGGGGTTAGATGGAGCTCAAGGAGCAAACTTTTGAAGAGGAAGGTTAGGGGAGAGGAGACGTGTTATCCGAAGCTGGTGATGAAAAGCGGCCAGCTGTTCTCGTCGATGAACGACACCATTTCCGTGTTCAGCGGACCTGATTGGGTGCTAACATCAACATTGCGGAGCAGTGTTGGCGGTTCTATCCATGATTTTTCAATCGGCGGCGATCGATTGTTTGCTTTGCATAGTGAGGAGAATGTGTTTGATATGTGGGAGAGTCCTACTCTCCCAATTCTGTAGCTTTTAGAAGCGTATTACTGTACTGGTGATGCTATGTGTTCTACTGATAAAATTTAATTGAGTAGGACTGTGAGATATATTAGTTTTTGATGTAGGAGTGAGTGATTTTGCAATCTCTCAAAGCAATTGATTGAAAGTTGTCATAAAAGTTATGTTTTTTAGTTTAATTTGTATGTTTCAGACTTACAGTGCACGAAGTAGTGATGGTTGTGAAGTGTGAAATTAGGGGTTGCTGCATAAAAAGTGAGATAGATTGTCAGCTCAGGTTGTTTCTTAGTGTGCAGGTGGAAGTTTCAGTCAATGTATTTTGATTCTGTTCTAAGGCTGAGGCTTACTCAATAGTTTTGTTAGCTTTCATTTCTGGCAATATAGAACTCAGCAATACTTCTTTTCAGTTTTTTTTTTTGATGGGCATCTATCCGCTGCCACCCCCTAGAGGAGATGTTTGATAGAGTAACTAATTCCTTGGCAGGACTAGCGGCAAACAGCCCAAAAGGTACTGGACCATGATCTTATTTTCTTCCCACTTAAGGAGTCGCGCCTCTTGAGAGAGGAATCGAACATGAGTTCGGGGTTCCCAACCACGCTCACCGACCAACCCAGCTAAACCCGGTGGAGTTCACAATTCTTTAATTCATCAGCTTACAAAAAGCACCTACTCTTTACTTTTGTAGAGAGCGTCATAAATAAGGCTCAATTGTCTTTTTCTTTTCCATATGTTTTTTTGAACTTTAAACAAATTAAATCACAAATTATAAAAATACCTATAAAATTGTTATGAAAAAAAGTAAATTTTTTATAAATATTGTAATTACTATAAACTTTTTTGAACATCTTTTTCATAAATATCAGATTCTATGATATCTGATTGTTAAAAGCCAAATCCCATTATAAAAAATTTTGTAACAGAACAAGCTAACGAAGGGAGAAAAAAAAGCTGTCCCAAACAGCTTCTGATTCTCCCTCTTAGTGCGTGCTGCAACGTAGGGCCTTGTGAGCCAAAGTTGGGTAGAATTTGGCAGCTTTTTAAGTGCTGCGGTGGCTTTGGTTGGGATAATGGGCTTCAAGTGAGCTGTTGCAACTGCAAAGGAAATAGATGGAGGGGGTGGGTTAGGTTGGTACCCTTTTGCTTTAGGTTTTAGTTGGAGAGAATTCCATACACACAGCTCATCTTGGTTTGTTGGTTGAGAGCCTATGCTTCCAACCAAGAGGTTTTAGGTTCGAGTCTTTGTGTATGCGTTGTGTGTGAGTTTGCCTTAAATGACCTAAATGTCCCAAAAAAATAGACTGGTTCCATGCATACTTCCATTATATCTTATTCAACCCAAAAATCATTTCTGTGCCCATACTTTTTCAAGTAATTAACCACTTGATTAATCACATATTTCAAACAACAGAAAATGATTAAGGGATTCTGTTCAGCTAAGATTACATTTTGTTGATTTGGAAAGAATTCCAAATCTAATTAGTCTTGATTTGGAAGACTTTAATAGCTCATTATTGTAATTAATTAGGGAATAGATTATTTCTCTAATTAAGTTGATTTGATTGATGCATTAATTAAGAGATCTAATTATTACATTAATTAGTAATTTGATTGAGATTTGATTAGGATTAACTTATGAAGCTTTTTCATAATTTACTTTGGCTCAAATCTATAAATAGAGCCTTGGGGACTATTGTTGAATGTATGAGAGAAGAGAAAGCTAAAGAGCTATTGTAATTACCTATTGTTTTATCTAATATAGTGAAAGCATCTTCCCCTCTTCCGTGGACGTAGGCATCTTCACCAAATCATGTAAATCGCCGTGTTTGTTGTGTTTGTGTTGTGATTTGTTATTTCCACTGTGATTGTTTGCACAATACATTTGCCCCTCATAATTCTTATTAAATCAATTTCTTGTATTGTCAACAGGCTATGTTGGTGCACTCAATATAGGATTCATGAAAAAGATGGACATGCAACACAGAGGGTTAGTTCACTTTTAAGACAAAATGCAATAAAAGCTTCCATAAAAATTTGGAGAAAAATAAAGGATATAATCTTGTTATGCTCTCATAATTGAGCATGGTAAGCAATAAAGTTGGTTGGCCTCTATATTTGTTTCATCTCTATGCATCGACTCTATAGATGATGACGTGCTTCAACATTGTCAGCAATAAAATCAATCAAAGTAAGCATTATTTAACAAAAAAAAAAAAAAAAAAACAATGCCATGACATAAAATATATTATTAATTCTGTTTAAATAAATAATGAATATAATTAAATCATGTGAAAATAAAAAAAAATGATCATTTTCCTTAAAATTTTGTCTTAATTGATGTTTCCCTAAAAAAATGATTCTCTTTTAAGAAAAACAAAGTTCTTAGCTATGAAGAAAGATGTCCAACACCTAACATTTCTTCGTCTCTTCTTTATTTTTTCATTGTTTGTACCACAAGTTTCTTTGGTTTTCATGGAAAAGCACCAAGAAACTGTCGCTGGATCGATGTGCAGATCATTTTCTTCTTTTATTTTAAGGCATCACCATCCCACAGTAGTGTTGGAAAAGGCTTTATTCTAAATACCAGTTTTCCACCAGAAAATTATATGGAGGACACTCTCAGATGAAACTGAAGCATTTGATTTAGAAAGGTGAACATTAGATTTTGTCGCAAATGTTTTGTTTTTTTATTAGACATATTATAATGTTAGTTTATGTCAAGACCGTCACCCACCACTGCCCACTGTAAGCCAGCACCTTTGCCAGCCAGCATCACCCGCTGGCCGCTGCCAACCACCACTGACACCGACACCCGCTGATGGACAGCACCACCGTTACCGCCTCCCACAGTCATCACCATATTTAATCTTTGAATTTTACATTACATTTATTACTTATAACAAATTTACTTTACATTTATCCAAACAATTCAAAATATTCCTTTTACACTAATTTTTGTTAGCCAATCAAATAACCTCTAAATATAAGCATTTCTATGAAGCACATTCTAATCATTAATCTTAAAGATTATATTTTTGATAATATAGTAAAATTATACATCAGTTTTTTTACATTCCACTTTTTTCTCTTTTTTTTTTCTTATTTATTATTTAGTAATTCATGAATAAATTTAAATCCAACAACCATAATAAAAAAATAATAGCCATTATTCTATGTGAAGTGGCCAAAAATTGAATGCTAGTCATCTAGTCCATGGCTTATGTATATAAAAAATGAAGTAAAATATGAATTCAATGAATCTTCACATCACCATCGCTGAAAACCTAGTTAGTGTAGTTATATCACAAGGCTCTCCTCTGCCTAAGGCCTCGTTTGTTTCACCGTGATTTTTCTATCTGCGGTTCGAATCGGTGAAAAAAATTATTGTTTTGCTGTTTGGTAACACCGCTTCTTCAAAATAACGTCCGGTGAACCTTCTCATTTCCGCCGATTTGAGAAGAAAAAATTTTCCCCATTTTCCATTCTGAAAGCTCCGTTAAAAATGGGAAAATAAAGCCGGGGAATCAAACGAGGCCAAAAGCCCATCTATTAAGATATTTACAATTTTTCAGTATACTGTTTCTCTAGTTTAGGTTGATCCTGATAGTTAAAGGACCGTCCCAATAAATATCATTATATGGCTTATGGGCTCTAGCCCAATTATCTGGATGTCCATGTCTTGTTGTGTTCTAAAATGGCTTATAAAAAGAGAATAAAAAAAAATAAATTATCATAAATTAATAATCCTTGAATCTATCAAACTTTTCATTTCAATTATTATCATAAAAATTTATATATATTTCTTTTCCCTTAAATACAATAAAAATTCATTCTTGAAATTTGTTTACAATTAATGATAAATTCCCATTCCTTGTATTTCTTAACTCTCTTTAAATAATTTTATTTTGTTTTAGAATTTTTTTAATTTTTTCTTTTCAATTTTATTTTCAAATATTTAACAATTTCATATATATATTTTTATGAGATTTAAGCTGGTATAAAAATTGATGGGCCATAAATTGAGAGCAATGAAAATTTAAATGAAAATCGTAGGCCCCTATGTGGGTTTTATAACCCCAAAAAAAAAAAACTTGTGCAACGCTAGGGGTGTCAATTCGGGTCAACGGGTCGGGTTCGGGTCAAATCCGGAACTGACCCGGCACTGTTCGGGTCAACCAGAACCCGACCCGTTTTTAAAAACGGGTCAGGTTTCTGGACCCGAACCTGACCCGTTTCGGGTCCGGGTCAACCCGACCCAACACGAATGACCTGGGATTGACCCAAAATTGCTAATTTTCGGGTCAAAAATCGGGTCAATCTCGGGTTTTCGGGTCAAAAACGGGTCAATCCCGGGTTTTCGGGTCAAAAATGATTTTTCATGTCACTTTCGTGTCACTTTCGGGTCAATTTCGGGTTGGCGGGTCAACCCGAACACGACCCGATTTTTAAAACGGGTTGATTTCATGAACCCGAACCCGACCCGTTTCGGGTTTGGGTTGACCCGAACCCGGATTTTTCGGGGTCGGGTTTGGGTCGGGTTTCGTGTCGTGTCAAAAATTGACACCCCTATGCAACGCTCTCCTAAACACCATAATCAAACTTTTCATTAACTAAATCAATGATTATTATTTATTACATATTCATTATGACCAATAGATTATAGATTTGAACCACAAAAAATAAAATTTATATACAAATAAATAATACAAATCAAATTTTTTTTCAAAACTTTTATTTAAATTTTTCGAAGCTTTTGAGCAAATTAAAGTAAACTCTTGTACACATCATTTATATATAAGTTTCAAATTCAAAATCTCTTAATTGATAGTCTAAATTTTCAACGAACCGATCGAAATAGGTCGTATGCTTTTTATTAGCAAAAGCATGATACATTTGGTATACTATTTAGAGTGGACTTTGAACTATGGTTTGGTGGGAAAGGGCGGTGGATGTCTAATTTTGAATAATAAAAAGAAATAAAAATTCAAATTCATTCATTGCATGGATTGATTGGATCTGAAGCCTTCAGTTGCTGGTCAACCCTTTCATCTTCAAAATGAACCGAATGATTAGCTTTTTTAAGCTTTCAAAACATTTTTTTATTCGCGGAAACTTTTAAGGTCAAAATGACGACTCCTTAAGTTTTTAAAGAAAACCAAAAATTTTGACTATCCAAAATTGTTTTTCTATTTTTAATTTATATTCTGCCATGAAATAGAACATGTTTAATATCTTAAAATTATAATTATTTTTATTTTTTTAATTAAATTAATATCAAATAAAACATATCGAACTAAACATATCGAATTGGATTATCACTTTCTTCGCCAACATATGGACAGTGGAGCCATCATCATAGATCATATCAGTTCTGTCGACCAGATAGCGGACATCTTCACTAAGTCACTGGCCATCACCAGATTCCAAGTTCTCCGTGACAAATTGATCCTTCCTCTACAGAACGATCACTTTGTGGGGGTTAATAGGAGTAACGGCAAAAGCAGTACGTTGCTTAGGCATCTTTGTAATTACTAGCTGCTCACATCCCTTTATTCTCTATATATATTCATGTACATTTACCATCTAATAATATATACAAATCTACTATCTTTCATATGCTCTGTCAGTACCCTTCTTCTTTCCTATTATGTTAGTGATGCTTATTTTTAAGAAAACAGTGTGGATAAACGAAAGCAGAGAGAGGAAGAAGAAAAGGTGAAAGTAAAGATTGATTTTCATTAAATAGTTCTTGTTACAAAGGCTGTATTTATAAGTAAACTATAACATGATAAGCCAGTGACAGACTGCCACGTGAGCATAGCTAATACCCCCCCTCAAACTTATGTCTAAGGTTTAGATGTAAGTTTGTCTGCAAGTGTGCGAAAACGCGAAGCACTCAATGGTTTGGTGAAGAGATCTGCGAGTTGTTCATTTGTGCAGATGTGGTGAACCGTAAGCTGATGCTTGGAGATGCAGTCGCGGATAAAATGACAGTCGACGTCGATGTGTTTGGTTCTGGCGTGGAATATGGGGTTGTTCGCGAGGGCAATCGCCGAAGTGTTGTCACAGTAGATGACAGTTGGCTGTGTTTGTGGGATATGGAAATCTGACATAATGCGGCGAAGCCATAAGACTTCGGAGGCTTCCGATGCGAGGGCACGATATTCTGCTTCCGTAGATGAGCGAGCTATGGTGTTCTGCTTCTTGGCTTGCCAGGAAATAGGAGAATCACTGAGAAAATTGCAGTAACCTGAGACCGATTTTCGGTCCTGCGTGTTGGTAGCCCAGTCAGCATCAACGAATCCACGAAGGATCAAGTTGGTTCGTTGGAGCGGAAGTCCTGTGTCTGTGGTGCCTTGAATGTATCGTAGAAGTCGCTTGAGGGACTCATGGTGAGAGTTGAGAGGCTGATGCATGTGCTGCGAGAGTTGATGAACGGCGAACTGGATGTCAGGTCGGGTGAGTGTGAGATATTGTAGAGAGCCCACTAGTTGCCGATATAGGATCGGGTTGCTGAATTCGACGTTGGAGTTTTCCCGAACGCTGTGCTTGCACGCCATAGGTGTTGATACGGGCTTTGAGTTGCTCATTCCAGCGCGCTCGATAATTTTGCGGGCGTATGATTGCTGGTGTAACAAGAGGCCGGTGCTTGTTTTGATCGTTTGAATGCCCAGAAATTGGGATAGGGAGCCGAGATTTTTCATCTGAAATGTGGATTGAAGATTAGAAAATAGACGATTGATCTCAGTAGGAGAGTTACCTGTTATGAGTATGTCATCAACGTATATTAGAACGTAGAGTTTGACGTTGCCGTAGTTGTAGGTAAGCAGGGAGTAGTCGGATGTGCTGATGGTGAACCCATACCGAGTAAGATGATTTGAAAGCGTTGAGTACCATTCTCGGGGAGATTGTTTGAGTCCATACAGGGCTTTCTTTAATTTGCATACATAGTTCGGATGAAGGGCATCTTGAAAACCTTGAGGTTGCTGCATGTAGACTATATCCGAGAGTGTGCCGTGGAGAAAGTCATTTGATACATCAAGTTGGTGAATTGTCCAGTTATAATGAAGTGCTATAAGGATTAGAATTCTGACGGTGGGCATTTTGGCGACGGGGCTGAAAGTCTCGGTATAATCGATTCCGTGTTCTTGATTGTATCCTTTGGCGACCAGACGAGCTTTGTAACGAGCTACTGTTCCATCCGAGTTATATTTAGTTTGAAAAGTCCATTTGCAACCCAGTATGTTTTGATGTTTTGCTGGAGGTACTAGCTCCCACGTACCCTGTGATTGCAATGCTTGAAACTCTTGTGACATTGCCTGTCTCCATTTTTCCGATTTGGCTGCTTGTGTATAGGTGGTAGGTTCGTCCGTGTGAGTTGAGTGTAGCAGATCAAAGATTTGTTTTGGTTTAGAGTTCCCGCTTTTGAGACGTGTTATCATGTGATGGGTTGGTTGACCACTGTTAACAGCAGGTTGCACAGCTTGAGAGATGTTTGTATTTGGAGCGGTGTTAGTAATAGAGGCAGTGTTGCTGTGAGAATCAGAAGTGGTGGGGAACGTGGAATCGGACGTTGAAGATGTGTTGGGGAGATGATATGTAGCTTGTTGTGTTGGTTTGAGATGTGAAGGTAAATGAGTAGTGGGAACCAGAAGAAGTGGCGGTGTGGCAATATGGTTGTCTGAATGAGAGTTTGTGCCGTGTGCTGTGTTGGAGAAGGGGAATTGGGTTTCGTCAAAGATAACATGGCAAGATGTATAGACCTTGTTAGAGATCGGGTCGAGACAACGATATCCTTTTTGGGATATGGGGTAGCCAATAAAGACGCAGGGTGTGGAAATTCTGGGTAATTTGTTGTTTGAATATGGTTTTAACCATGGGTAACAGAGGCAGTCAAACACTCGGAGATGAGTGTAGTCGGGAGGCTTGTTGAACAGAATTTTGTAGGGAGATTTTTGAAGTGTGTTCGGAGATGGGAGCCGGTTGATCAGGTAAGTGGCAGTGAGCAATGTATCAACCCAAAGAGCGTGAGGTACCGAGGCTTGTAGGAGCAGGGCACGCGTAGTTTCAATGAGATGTCGATGCTTTCGTTCTGCGACGCCGTTCTGAGAGGGAGTGTGCGGGCAAGAGGTTTGGTGGATGATGCCGTTGTGATTGCAAAGAGTCCTGAATTTGTTGTTGATGTATTCGCCGCCATTGTCGGTTCGCAGAATATGAATTCGTTGGCTGAGTTGGCGTTCTGCGTAGCGTTGAAATTCAAGAAATTTAGAAAAAACGTCTGATTTATGAATCAACGGATAAACCCATGTAAATTTCGAAAAATCATCAATAAACGAAACGTAGTAAAAATAGCCTTGATTGGAACCCGTTTGGACGGGACCCCAAACATCAGAATGAATCAAATACAATGGTGAATGCGTAATAGTTTGTGAAATGCTAGTAGGTAAGCGATGGCTCTTGGCCATTTTACAAGAATCGCAAGAAAAATTATTCGGTGAGATATGAACACTGCTATGAGCATGAGCAATAGTTGCTAAGGTGGATCTGGACGGGTGGCCTAGCCTTCGGTGCCATAAGTCCGAAATATGTTGTATGGAGAGCAAGGCGAGTTGCTTGTTCTTATCTTGCGGAGAACCTTTGAGCTGCAGCGGATATAGTCCGTTAATACACGGACCCGTGAGAAGAGGGCATTGGTCTTCCGATCCTTAATTGTGTAACCAGAGGAGGAAAAGATTATATCACAGTTGTTATCCGATGTAAGCTTATGAACTGAAAGTAAATTGAAAGCAAGATTAGGAACGAGATTGAGGTGAGAAAGTTTTAGACTACCTGCGGGCGTAGGAAGGATTCCTTTGCCCGTGGTGTGTATAGGGATTGTATTACCGTTGCCGAGAGTGACTTGAGTAGAGCCGTGGTATGGTTGTGGGTGAAGAACGTTGGTAGGATCAGATGTTAGATGCGAAGAAGCTCCACTGTCCAAGAACCATTCTGCCGTCGGTTGAGTAGTAGGCGACGTGAAAAGAGCAGAGGCAGGTTCAGTGTTGTAGGTGTCGTCGTGACGATGCCAACATTTAATCGCAGAGTGACCGTTCTTGCCGCAAATTTGGCAGGTGATTAGCGGTCGGGGAGCCTTTCCAGTTCGGGAATTCGGATTGGAGTTCCGATAATCAACGCGATTTCTGTTGGCCGATGATCTGCCTCGGCCACGCCCTCTAGTGGCAGTAAGGGCAGTAGAGTGACCTGATAACTGTAAGGATTGGAGTTCTTTGGCCGTTTCGTGAGCCAAGTTTAGCTCTTCGCTGCAAAGAAGAGTGTAGAGTTCGTCTAAGGTAACAGGTCGGAGGTTTGTGCGTATGGCCGTCTTGAAAGCTTGGTATGTGCTGGGTAATCCAATAAGGGTATAGTGAATCACTTCTTCCGCATCTAGATGGGATCCGGCAGCGGCGAGTGCGTCAACTTTGGATTTTACATCAAGAAGGTACTGGCTCATGGTTTTATCCTTCATAGTCAGAACATACAGTTCGTTCTTGATCTGACTGATTCTAGATCTAGTGGAGGATTGAAGACGATGATCCAAGATCGCCCATATGTCACTGCAATGTTCCGCCGAGAGCACATAGGGTAAGATTGCAGGCGAGATAACTGAGTATAGCGCAGCGGCAAGATTCTGATCGATCAAGATCCAGGTGCTATGCGGGGACTGCTGCGTCGCCGGTGAGGAGATAATGGAAGAGTCTTGGGCCGGACATTTGGTGAGACCGGTCAAGAAACCTTCGTAGCCGTTTGCGCGAAAGAGTTTGAGGATTTGAGCCCTCCATAAGGCGTGATTGTCCGCTGTAAGGGGTTGAGCAACGACATGTTTGACATTGCTCATGAGAAATTTGAGAGATGAGGGAATTTGAGGATTGAAGAACTCAGCGGTTGGGAGGGTGGAAGCAGCTTGATCGGCGGAAGAGGATGCCGCCGTTGAGTTTGGCATGACTGGAGGATCAGTGCCGGACTTCTGATACCATGTGGATAAACGAAAGTAGAGAGATGAAGAAGAAAAGGTGAAAGCAAAGATTGATTTTCATTAAACAGTTCTTGTTACAAAGGCTGTATTTATAAGTAAACTATAACATGATAAGCCAGTGACAGACTGCCACATGAGCATAGCTAATACAAACAGAACAGATAAAAATTATTTTGAATATTTTTAAAAATAATTTAATTTATATTTAAAAATACTAAATAATAAAAAATGTATTAAACAACAATATTATAAAAAATATTCACGACATGAAATCATTTGAAACAAAGCTCTTTGATAGGATTGTACTGAGCACATGCATCGCCATGAAGGTATTGTCGATGTGTCACTGAGGGCGAATTATTACGTGGACATCCAATCCAGACGCGCCACGCCACTCAAATACATTGGAGTCCAATGTATTTTGGTGACGTGGCACGTCTGATTTGATGTCCGGATGAACACCGGACGTAATAATTTTCCGTTCACGAGGGTTTAATAAATCTAAAGGATTTCTTGCATGCAACGAAACAGGCGGGTTTGACATTTGAGGAAAGTCAGATAGATTGAATCAATTCGATCCAATTAAGTAATCTACTTCAAAGCAATTGAATTCAGAAAATTCACTCTCAATTCATCTGAAATCGAATAACTAAAGTCAAACATGGCTGCGATCCTTTATTGAATTGCCGCAATCCAATAATTATCAAAATTGAACTATCTGGTTTCGTTTGGAATAATTTTCTTACTGTATTTTATGACAAATTTTTAATGCAAATTTTTTTTTAAAAACAACAAAAAAAGTACTGATCAAAATCTGACTTAGGAGAAATTATTTTGTGGAGACCGGGCGCAGAACGCCCCAGAATGTGCCACGTTAGCAGTATCAAGTCGCAGAACCGAGCAGCGGTACCGAGCAAGGGATGACGTGACACATTCTGGTTTGTCTCAAATTGGTATTTGACGTCCGCACAGAATAATTAATTCTCTTATGCTTCATTTTTTATTACTTAATAAAGCTGTTCAAGAAAAATATTTTTTTTAAACTGTGGCCAAATTGAAAATGTGATTGCAATGAAAGCCAGGCAATAAAAATTGTGAGGCTGTGAAATAAACACCGTCGCGATTGTAATTTCTACCACAAAATTTTTTGAGAAGTAGAGAGAATGCGTCAAGAATATCAGCACTAAAATGAAATTATAATTAAAAGTAGCTTGAAAGAGTTGACAAAGAATGCTGTTACGTGATCTTTCAGTAATTTAATTGTGGATTAGGTTGTCTAAGTTGTGGTTAACGTTGCATTAGGTAGGAAGAAAATTTAAGTATAACAATGAAGGTGAAGAGACTGAATGGATTGGAAATCTTTTTTCTTTTTGGAATATTCTTAGAAATAGGATTTTTGAACATCTAAATCATTGATAACATACATGCGTTTTACCGCCATGAAATCTAAACCATGGACTTTTTGCCGTTACATGACTAGCCGAAAATCTCTATCAATGGTCATATAAAACGGATCTTGTATAAAAAGTTGAATTTGGAACATTAGCGGCGATTAAAGTGAAGATGATATGACCTAAAGGAACTGACCAGAAGTAGAAATAATGTGTAAATCCATTTGAAGAATGCAAATTGGTCCTCCCATAAAGATAAAGGTGTCCCAACCTTATAGTGGAGAGTAAGAGAATGATAAAGGCACATGATGGCCATTCAAGATGGTTAGATTAATCTTTCCCTAGAGCTAAAGGCATCAAAATAATATGTTAGGACTAAGATACTATAGGAAGGCCATATGAGACATTAAAAGTGTTTGAATTTGTATTATTCTTGAGGTAATGTCAGTGAGAACTTAAGGCTGTGGGGGAGGCAATATGAAATATTCACGGGCATTGCTAAAGAAAAAAACATATTGATCCATCTATAAAATTGAAGGTGATACAAAGTTTATATGATGGATAAGGTGGCAATGAAAGGTTAGGACAATAAACAATAACGATCACCTTGATCTTCTCATTGATAGCGAATGTGTCATAAGTTTGAGGTGACATATAAAGAGGCATATGAAGTTTGGAAATGAATGAGGACAATCTATATAATCTTTCTTTTCGAGGTAAATATGATATGACCTTGAGGGAATGAGTGATATGATGCCAAAATGTTATGGATGCCAATGAGAATGGCTAAATTAGTTTTCATCTAATGGTGACGACAAAAAGAATGTGGAGTTATTAATATGGAGAACATTATGGGACACTCATGAGAATCCATTTCTTGAAAGATGTAAGGAATTAAATGACTTGAATTAACTAAGGAATTTAAGGCAACCAAGATTAATCCTATTCTTAAAATAAGGGGAACTGAATAACCCATACTCAATAAGTAGGGTGATCGAGATAATCTCTTTCCTTCTAGGAAAGGGATTGAATATATTAATATCAATAGGTGCTCAATCCCATTTTGGGACAAATATGAATTAAACAATTAGAAGATATGATGATTGAGTTCATCCATACTAATTTTTCTTTTAAAAGAAGAGAGTTGAAAAACCACAAGTCATCTAGTGAATAAAAGTTAATATGATAGTATCCCTGCTTGTTTGAGGGGAGATTGAATTATTTGGAGCACATTTGAGATTAATGATAGTTTTAATAACCTTTCAACTAGGATAGAGCCTTGAATGGCCTTGAGTTATTAGGTGATTAAAAGAAGTTTAGGTAGTCCTTTTTCTAGAAGAAACAAGAATTGAGTCACTTGAAGCTGATAATGGCATTGATGGATCCTAAAATATTAGAATTAACTAGTTGACATTCCAGCTAGTAAGAACTTTAGATTTTTATATGAATTGAGGGTACTACATTTGCTTATAATCTACCTAGCTAGAATGTATAAAATCATGGATTATCTAAATTCTCAATAGGTATTTTGATCCTTTTAACCCATTTTTTTTTATTCACATCTATAATAGAGGGCCAAGATCATTCCCTCTTTTGATTTGAAATGTGATAAGATAATCTAGCCCCTAGGTTTACCTAAGTAAGCTTCCTATGTTGTAGTAGGCTCAAGCAACCATCTAAGTTCTAATAATTGTCACTATTAATATATTGCCATCAATATATATAATATCTCTTTTCGAGGCTCTATATGACACAAATTTATTGGAGTTAAAAGATTAATATTTTGATGCTTAAATTAATGAGATTACTACTAATAAAGCTCAAAAATCAAATTTAGGGATATAAAAAAATTGTGATAATAGACCACTAATATTATATCAAAATATTCTTTTTTTAGTAATAATATATAATATGAATTTCTAATTAAGTAAATATCTTTAAAGGTCATATAAACAATAAGAAGTTTAAATCTGATCATTCGAATTATATAAGAACAATAAAACATCGAGATGATGGACACAATAGGATATTTATTTGTAGAGAAATGATGTAGAGGGACCAATACGATGACCTCCAGCCAATCGTCAACCATCATCAACCCTAGGGTATGTGACTTGCAATCTTGAATACATAAGATAGAATATGGTTGTGGGCGATCTTATTAAATGAATTGATTTAGTTAGCTTAGTTGGTTTGGCCCTTAATTTTTTTTTTTAATGTTTAGAGATATTGATGTCATGAGAATCTTTCTTATTAGACGATCATTTAATTGTAAAGTCCAATTAAAAATTTAACTTCTTAAAATCATCTACTTAGTTCTTAATTTAATTATATCTAAATAATATGAATTTATAATTAAAATGAAGAAATTATATGAACTTATAATATAAATGATCCTAAAGAATACGAGTTATTTTTAGGGCTATGAACAAAGCTACAATCTTATTTTTATGGCTTCAATTTCCACTTAAAATAGGTAAGAAAACATTCTAGAAAACAAAACTATAAGGGAGTGGCCAAAGTTTTCCATCCTTATTTATGGCCCTAAATTATTTTCAAAGAAAAATGTTAATTGCCTAAAAATTAATAAAATTAAATTGAGATAAGGAGGTCACATACCTTAAGAGGATCAAATTTTCTCTTTAAAAAAAATTGGATGTCTTAAATAAACATGATGGAAGGCAATATAAAGACAAAAATTGAGGCAACATTGCATCAATAGAGAAATGGGGCAAAGACATATAATTCAAATGTTAGACCAACACCTAGTGTGCATACCAATTGTTTTTGGTTTCATCAAATCTATCATATTTCAATATTTCATTGTCACCTAGTTCCTTCTCCTTAAAGTGTAAGGGGCTATCCGACTGCCTCCTCTAGAGTTCAAGAGTTCAATTCGATCCCCATCTTTGTAAGAGGGGGATTGGCCTATAAACCTTTAATTACTCTTCAACTAAAGTCACATGATTCTCCCTCTAAGGAGAGGACTGTTCCAACTGAGTCTAGTATCATATTAACTTCATATCATCCATTACCTCCTTTTTTCTCTAAGGAGATGTATTATTTCAACTTACGTGGCACACTATTTAGAACAACCTTTCTGAACTTCTTTTACTATTTTTATAGGCTGAGACGCTCGCCGTAATATAGGTTTTAGATTATAAAAATGTCTTGTCCAATTTCATAGAAGTATTATTGATACATCGTCATGAAATTATCTTGATCGGGCCCGAATCTCGAGGCAAATCTCAAACCGGAAACTTCAAAAATTAAATTCGGGAGCATGTGAACTCCAATTTCAGCGAACTTATAGTTAAACTGAGCATCTCGGAAATACGAACTCAACGACACCAAGTTCGACCCAATCCGAGCCCAAATGGGTCCAAATCATGGACCCGAAGCGCTGTTGGAAGGTTCAAACCACAATTTGAGTTACCAAACGGTCTCCGATTTTGACGAGCTTAAACTCGAATCGAACGGCTCGACGAGACAAATCCAACGAGCTCAAGATCACCGAATTCCGACATCACTAAAGCATTTAAATGTCTAACGAAAGATGCACAATCATAGGATTAAATATCGGCCGTCCATTTGACCACTCCCTATTCGCCCCTGATCTCACACCTATTTACAAGCCATGCCACTCCAGAAAAACTATAAATAGAGCTCTCATTTCTCATGAGAGGGGATGGAAGCAAGAAGATAAGAGGAGAAGAGAATGAAGAGAAGGAAGAAGCTCCTCCTCGACCACCGCCGGAGCCTCGCCGGACCACTGCAGGAGCCTCGCCGGACATCAGCAGGGGCCTCACCGGACCACCGCTGGAGCCTCGCCGGACCACCGCCAGAGCCTCGCCGGACCACCGCAGGAGCCTCGACGGACCACCGCCAGAGCCTCGCAGGACCATCGTCGGAGCCTCGTCGGACCACCGCCGGAGCTTCGCCGCACCACCACCTGAGGCCCTCACCTTCGCCAGAGGCCCTCACCTTCACTACAGGCCCTCACCATTTCCAAAGGTTCTTGCCTTCGTCAGATCATCATAAAAGGTTGTGCGCTCCACCAGGACACCACCTAAGGTCCGGACTTCTGCTGGGTCACCACCTGACGCCCAGAGTTCTACTAGAGTACGCCCTATTACAACGGTCTTTGAGACCCCAGTCTCCTACCAACTACGGTCCTTCAGGCCTTCGTCGCCTACTACGATTCGTCCGACCTCCATCACCAGACAACGATCTTTCAGACCCCGGTCTCCTGCCGACTACGGTCCTCCCGACCTCCGTCGCCTACTATGGTCACTCCGACCTCCATCACCAGACAACGGTCTTTCAGACCCCGGTCTCCTGCCGACTACGGTCCTCCCGACCTCCATCTCCTACTATGGTCACTCCGACTTCCATCACCAGACAACGGTCTTTCAGACCCTGGTCTCCTGCCGACTACGGTCCTCCCGACCTCCGTCGCCTACTATGGTCACTCCGACCTCCATCACCAGACAACGGTCTTTCAAATCCCGGTCTCCTGCCGACTACGGTCCTCCCGACCTCCGTCGCCTACTATGGTCACTCCGACCTCCATCACTAGACAACAGTCTTTCAGACCTCGGTCTCCTGCCAACTATGATCCTCCCGACCTCCGTCGCCTACTATGATCACTCCAACCTCCATCACCAGACAACGGTCTCTCAGACCCCGGTCTTTCAGACCCCAGTCTCCTGCCGACTATGGTCCTCCTAACCTCTGTCGCCTACTATGGTCATTCCGATCTCCATCACAAAACAACGGTCTTTCTGACCCCGGTCTCCTATCGACTACGGTCTTTCTGACCAAACAAACATGTATATGTAACTCCTACAATGTAATGCAATCTATATGATGTACCTTTGCTACATCAATCCAATGCCTTCTCCCAAGGAAGTGCCTCATTTGTAATCGACTACAAATACTAGTGGATTCATTCAAATTGGGCCAGGCCCCATGGTTTTTCCCCCTTTTCAGGGGTTTTCCACGTAAAAACTCTGGTGTCTCTTATGAATGCTACACACTCTCACTTATCTGCTTGTGTGCTGGATCTTCGTACAATGCTAAGACGTTAAACTAAATATTTCTCTACCGCCGCGAATACTCCAGGACACAACAATTATAAAGTCAAAAGTGTGAATAAACATACTAATTTTATTCATAAAATCTCTATACTTATAGTAAAACATTAATATTCAATCACATGTTTTAAACATTTTCTTAATTTTAATAGCAAAATCAGACCAAGACTTTAGGAGCTCCTCAAAACTACTTTATACAAAGTCAAGGGTTGTTCGTTCAATTTCCTAAAAAATATTAATTGTTAAGGCCGAGAATAGGCTTCTTGTGTAAACTAAACTCACCAAGGCCGGCTGCCGAAGGACTGGCCAGGATTATTCTCCTCTTGGAGACCACATAAAAATATGTACTGTTAGGCTTAGTACAGTAGCTGAACTAATTTTTTAATAAATCAACCATTGCTTATGAATTTAATTATAACAATTAAGACTGAAAATTAAGGCTTAATTTGCTACAGCTTTTTTACTGTTTTATAAAGTAATTTTATAGTACAAAAATTTTTTGTTAAAAAAATTTGTGAACTCAAAAGAAATATGAATTATATGTAACTCGCCTTGAATATGGGCGGAGCTAAGAGCGTAAATTTTTTTATCTTATTGTTATTATTATTATTTTAAATAGAAATATAGAATTAGAGTTAATCAGCTTAATTCTTTTATTCATTTCTTTATATCTCTAATATTTATATAAAAATAAATTACGTTTGGATATTACAATCAAAATTTTATCATGTTAAATTAAAAATTTTAGAATTTATTTTAAGATCAATGCATGTAATATATATAGGCTGAAAGAGTTTTTTTCTACTATTACTATTATAAAAAATCAACTATGAAATAGAATTAGAAAATAATGGGTGAATGATATTTTAATGATTGTATTGATAGAAAAAATATTCAACCAATTTAGAATATGTAGAGCATGAATTATAAATTTTAATTTTAATTTTTTTTTTCATTTCTTATGTTTTATCTTTTTAAAATAATAAGTTTAAATAAAATATTTTTTAAAGCTATTAATACCAGTTTCAAGCCTGAGTGAATTTTTTTTTAAGGAATATTTGAAAAATCTAATTTATGATCCCAGTATATTTTTTTTTTTGCTCCATGACTAGTCTTGAACCAAGAGAAATGAGATCAATAGAAATAAAAATAAAAATAAAAAATCTTACATTTTATTATTCAGATACAAATTTTATTATAATCACTGTAAAAATTATTTAAAATATTTGAAAATTAAAAATTTATATAAAATGTTTAAATTGCACTAATTATAAAATAAATTAATAAATTTCAAGCATATTTTAATAAAATTTGTTCAGAATATTTTAATAAATTTTTTATTAACATATATAATATTTAATTTAAAATGAGTAAAAAAATCAAAATATCAAAATACTAAGATAAGCAAACAAGTGTTGGTCAACTCTTGCTAATAAATTTAACTGTAACAATAAGACTGTTGACATTAAACATTATATAAACCAAGAACAGAAGAACAAAAGAGAAATGAGACCAATAAGATAAAAATATATAATATAAAATTCTGATAGTTTTCAGCAGATAGTAAATAATTTCCAATAGTCAAAATTGTTGTTCTTCCAAAAAATTTGCCGGTGTTGACATACATTTTAATAAAAACATAATAAAATAATTTCTACTCTTGCACATGAAGAACAAATTTTGCAGCTGTTCATATAATTTTAATATAATACAAAATAATTAAAATAATTTCAAAAATACCAAATTCTTAAGTTGACCAAATTAATAATTTCAAATATAAATTTATAATTAGTCCAAAAAGCAAATATATACTTTTATAGACCTACTACTACTCTTTCTGATGTTCACTCTATTTATTTTTTACACATGCAATCATTAATTAGAGTTTCATTTGAGACGACTAATTTACTGTTTTCTAAAACAGCTTTTTAATACAAAAATTTTTAATTCAGAATTTTTTTTTAGAGATATTTGTGCTAAAAATTGCTATAGAAAAGCAATAAAATAACTATCCCAAATGAAGTCTAAAACTAATTCAAACTTACCCTAAAAAATGATTAGGATATTAACAAATTTGAGGTTTGAGGTTCGAGCTTTGGTTAGAGATAAGTATAATATAAATTATTTTTGCATTACATTTATCTTATAGTACTAGTACATTTAAAAACTCATTCTCAATGTTTTGATCAATTGAAACTGATGAATTTTTTCTATATATTAATTTATGCTATCTTGCAATGATTGCATCTATCTCTTTGAGCCTTGCTATTCTAGTTATGTAATCACTAGTCATCCTATTTGGTGTGATCATTGAGGAAAGTTGTAGGCGATATCACAGAGCTCCTATCGAGATATTTTTTTTCCGCTCTGCTAGGGTTTCCCATTCGCGGCGTCTCGCCGCTCTCCGGCGGGAGGGAGGGCGGGCTGGCCTCTGTTTTCCAGGGAAGTTCCTCTTTGCTTCTCTCTAGTTGTTTTTGTTCTTGTTTCTAAGGTTTTGCTGCCGTTTCTTCTCTCCGGCGTGTGCCGGATGGCTCCGAAACTTGCCGATCCTGGTTTTTTAGGGGCTTCAAGTTCGTCTCGCTCTTTTCTTCAAGCTTTGTCTGGATCGTCTTCTAGTAATGATTTTCCTAAAATAAAGGTGTCTTCTTTCCGTGGTTTACCGTCCCTGTGGATTTCGGATGATGAAATCTTGGCTTTAGCGGTGCCTTTTCAATTTTCTCTTGTTGGTTTCTTTCCTTCTAAGAGACCTTCCCTTGATTCTATTCGGAAATTTTTCTTCAATCTCAAGCTAAACGGTGAATTTTCGGTCACATTGCTGGACTCATCCCATATCTTGATCAAATTGGATAATGACCTTGATTATTGTCGCATTTTCTGTCATCGATCTTATCTGGTTTTTAACTGCTTTATGAAGCTTACGAAATGGACGCCTACGGTTGATATAGGGGTTGAATCTCCGGTGATCCCTATTTGGGTATCTTTTCCCTCCTTGCGGCCGCACCTGTTTGCCCCAAAAATTCTACATGGTTTGGCATCCATTTTTGGAAAACCTCTAAAGATTGATTCTGCCACGTCTTTGGGATCTAGACCGTCTGTTGCTAGGGTGTTAGTTGAGCTTGATATCACTAAATCCTATCCTGATCGTATTTGGTTAGGTTCTGAAAAGCTTGGATATGTTCAGGATGTCGTTATGGATAATTTCCCCTCATTTTGCGATTCTTGCCGTTGTTTTGGACATGCGATGGGTGAATGTCGCTCTAAAAATATAGTGTTGGAATCGTCGGTTTTGCCTATTAATATAGCTAAAATTAATGTTCCTGTTCCTGTGGAACCGGTTGCTGTTAATCGAGATCTCAGTGAATTTCCTGTTTCTGATCTTGGGGGACAGTTGTCTGGTCCTCAATCTTGTGAGAATGCAGTTATGCCTGTTGATATTGCGAATACTGGTGTGATTGTTAATTCTTTGGTTGTTGACGAGGTGCAGGTGGAGGAATTGCATTGTCCTATTTCTGATACTGGGGATAGGTCGCTGATTGTGGGCGAATTGGTATCCTTGGTTAATTCTGATCCGTCCGTCATTACTCCCCCTATGAATGTGGCTGAGTTGGTTACTGATGCGAATGATGTGCCTGGTGGGTGCGTTGGTAAATTTTCTGGCTTATCCCCCGATGCAGCTCCTTTTGTTCCTCCGGTTGTGATCGATGTTAGAGACCCTGTTTCTACGGCGTTGGTGCCTGTGGTGGTTTCGGGTGCGAGGAATGTGGTGTATTCGAATGGCTCGCCTGTTTGGGGTGCAGAGGGTAGTTCAGAGGATTTTTTTCCTGTTGCGGTGATGACGGTTGAAATGGAGAAGGAGGTTAAGTCTATGGGTAGAGAGGAAGTTATTTCGAATACCAATGATTTAGTTGTGGTCCCTGTTAGTGAGGTTGATACCCAAGTGATGGCTAACTGTGTGGGTAATTCCTCTGTATTGGATATTAGGAATCAGAATAATTGGTTGGATCAATCGTCAGATGCTGATTCGGATTCGGAGTCTTTTGAATCCGACCATGATTTTGATCTTGTGCGTAATGCAAAAGTTGGCTCTCGCGGAAAATTTTGGGGAAGAGGTAGACGCAGAAGTTGATTTTCGTTGTGTCGTGTCTTATTGCTATTTCCGGTTGGGTTTTGTCGGATTTACTGTTCGATTTGCTGCGACGTGAGGCATTGAGCAATGATGTGGTCAGGGCTCGTGTCTAGGTCGTTTTTGCTGGTGGCAACCGTAGGTGTGGATTTTTTGGTTGGATCGTTGGGTAGATTCTTCGCCTTACTGGAGGGTCCGTGCGGGACGGCCTGGTCACTGGGAGCCTTGACTTATTCCTGAGCTCTATTTTTGCTTCTTATTATCTATGTTGTTGAGTTTTGATTTTCTACCTGTTTTTTACTTTTTTGCTGTTGTAACTGTTCTTGGTTTTTTATTAATATAATTCTGTTTTCTTAAAAAAAAAAACCTATTTGGTGTGATGATTGTGTTGGAAATATTAATGAGATGATGATAATTCTAATTTTATTTTGGACATTTAGGTCAATTAAAGAAAACTAACACACACATTAAATAAGCAAGACTTGAACTCAGTGCAAGACCTTTTGATCGATAGCCACAGCTCCTAACCAACATACCAATATGAGCTGCATTCTAAATTGATCGTATCACATATTGACAAGGTGTTCAAGCCCTATTCCAGTAATGATCACCATCTCATTTGCCTTTAATTTATATTCTCATCCTCAAGTGTCAAGTGCACTTCAAAAACCATTTGTAAAGCTAGTTCCTCAATTAATTAAGAAATTACCATTAAAATAAAATTATTTTAAATTAAGTTAATCATCTAGGTTTGGTACTAACCATCTTTATCCTAAATCTTTTTCTTCTACTAATATTGTCTTAATTCCTAAAAAGGAGGTTACCAATAATTGAAATGATTTTAGACCGATTAGTCTTTGTTTCGTCTTTAATAAGTTTATTTCTAAAATTATTTATACTAGACTGGTTAATATTTTGCATAGAATTATTTCTTATAATCAAACTGATTTTGTGAAAGGTAGGAGCATTTTTAACAATGTTCACCTTGCTCAAGAGATCACTTATGATATCAATGCTAAAGTGAAAGGGGGCAATATTATTTTTAAACTTGATATTAGGAAATCTTATGATAACTTGAATTAGAATTTTTTGTACAATGTCTTGTCTTTATTTGGTTTTAGACAATTCTTTATTATGCTTATTAAGAATAGTATCAATAACAACTACTTTTATGTTATCATAAATGGGAGGAATCATGGTTTTTTTAAATCCTCTCAAGGTTTGAGGCAATGTGATTCTTTATCTCCCGCTCTATTTATTATTGCTGTGGACTATCTTTCTAGGGGCTTGGAAGAATTATATAAAAGGTATCCGAATCTTCTTTATTGTATTGTTGGTGATATTCATATTAATCACCTTAGTTTTGTTGATGATTTTATTATCTTTTTCAATGGCTCTATAAATAACATTAAAATCTTAGTTGTTTTCTAAAATATGAGTGGTTTGGCTATTAACAAGGATAAAAATAGTTTTATTGTTGCTAAGTCTGTTAATCATGGTAGAATGAATGCTATCAAGAGGATTTGTGATTTTAATTACATTTATTTGCCTATTAAGTATTTGGGTACTATTTTTAAAGGTAGAAAAAGACATGGATTAAATTTTTTAAGATATTTTCACTGTTTTTCAAAGGAAAATTGCTGATTGGACTTCCAACTTCCTCTCTTTTGGTGGTAGGCTTGTGCTTATTAAAAGTGTTTTAAATTCTATTCATATCTTTATTTTTCATACTTTGCAACCCACTTCTTCTATTGCCTTAGATTAGAGAGAATGATTAATAAGTTTTTTTTTTTGTTTCAAAGAATAATAGCTCCTGTATCTATTGGGCTTCTTGGAAGAATGTTTGTGTGGTTTTTAATGGAGGGTTAGGATGCAAGAATATTTTCGATACTATTCAAACTTTTTCTCATAAATTATGATTTTATTTTAGATCTAAAATCAGTTTGTGGGCTCAGTTTATGAATGTTAAATATTACAAAGAGCTTCATCCTATAGCTTGTAGTTACAAAAGGTCTGACTCGTTGGTTTGGAAAAGTTTGTGTAACATCAAATGGGAAGCTGAGCAATTTATTCAATGGGGTTTGGGCAAATGCGATAATTTTTTTGGCAAGATAATTGGTAAGAGATTGGTTTTATTGTCAGCCTTCTTAATATGCATACTTTGCAAAATACTAAAGTTCATAGTTTCATTGAAAATGAGAGTTGGAATGTTAATAAACTTAGGGAGACCATCCCTTTGATTTAATTAGTAGTATCCTGAACATCCCTTTACAGTTACAAAACAGTGATAAAATTTTATTCAATATTTCTCCGTCTGGTAAATTTAAGCTTTAAAATGTTCGTGATACTATTAGAATTAATTATGACAAATCTCTTATTTATTATGCTATTTGGCACAACAATATTCTCTTATCTTATTCTATTCTTACTTGAATATATTAAAGGCTTCCTTCATGTTGACACTTTACTTGGGAAAAAAGATTTTAGCTTTCCTTGTAAATGTCAATGTTGTTTTAATATTAAAAATATTAATCATGTGTTCGTTAATGGGAGCATTGCTCAGAAAGTTTGGAGCTATTTTCTTGATCTTGCTAATAAAGATAATCTCAACCTTTATAGTAATATTTTGTTTATCTTAGAGGTTTAGGTGACTAATACTAAAAGACACATCTACAATTTATTGCAGATCCTTATTATGTGGTTCCTTTGGAGGGCTAGAAATGACGCCAACAATAATGAGATCAGAACATATGCCAATCATATTATTGCTAATGTGAGAAACAAAATTTTACAACTTCATTCGGTTCATCTTATTACTGTTAAGAATTTTAAGAATGGTTTAGATTTGTCTTTTAAGTTTGGCATATCCATTAATACTGAGCCATTGGTTAAAATTGAGAGAATCGTGAGGTGGATCAAACCTACTACTACTTTTTTAAAACTTAATATTGATAGTTCGGTTGGGATCTCTTCCACGAGTATGGGTGGTATTATTCGTAATCAGTTTGGTGGCGTTATTGTTACTTATGCTGGGCCTTTAACTCTTTGTAATGTGATTGCTGCTGAACTTATGGATTTGTCACATGGCATTGACATTTGCCATAGGTGGGGGATTACAAATGTTTATAATATTGAGGTGGATGCTTTGCTTTTAATTCAGATAATTCGAAATGAGGTTACGGGCCATCCCCATAATTTCTATATTATTAGAAGAATTAAACATTTTCTTTCTGCCCTTAATTATACTATTGCTTATATATATCTGAAAGGCAATGCCTGTGCGGATTAGTTGGCCAAATTTGGGTGTCAACTTGAGGCTACTCAGGAGTTTGTTGATTCTAATTTACCTTTTCTCTTGAGAGGTTTGGTTAAGTTGGACAAACTTGGATTACCTTATATTCGGCTTGGCTGATGGGCTATCTATTTATATTTTTTTGGTTTTTGGTTTAGAAATATCTCTGTTTCCCTATTTATGAGGTTTGTTGTTGTTGAGATTTGGACTTCCTCCCAGTATGCCGGTAATATTTCTATCATTTTCCCTTTGGTCTTGTTGTTGGGGAAGATTTGGTGGGATTCCTTCCTTATGTATTAGCTGGCTCGGTTTACTTTCATTTTATTTTTGTTTAGCTGGGGGTTTCAATTGGTTCTTCTTATTGGATTGGAATCATTTTTTTTGGTGCCTCAGGTATTGAGATTTACTTTTCAGTGGTTGGCTTCCTGGGCCATATTGGTTTTTATCCTATATAGAGTGGTCTTGCTGATCATTCAGATAGTTTTTTGGGTGGTGCCTTAACCGATCATGTGCGTGGTGGTTCTCTTATGGAGGCTAATATGTTACCTGGCTCTTTCAAGTTCATCAATCGGTTAGTTTACTTATCAGTTGACTTATTTAGGAATTTTGGGATCACGATTACACTACGGGAAAACACGCGATTACCGTCGGATTTTCCGGTGGATATTTTTGCGCCGGCATTGACGGCGCAGGTTCCGGCGGAATGATGTGACGTAAAGTTTACGGCGTTATTTCCGGCGGAACTGACGCCGGAAAATTACCGGCGTCCAATGCGCCGGTAATTACGCCGGTGAAAAGGGCTCTGGATTATTTCCGGGGCAGATTACGGCGGAAACGTTCCGGCGCACGTTACCGGCGGATTGTGCGCCGGCTTATTTAAACTCAACGAAAACCTTCCGGCGCATTGTCCGACGGTAACATTACCGGCGGACGTTCCGCCGGAAATTCCGCCGCTAAAAGCCCTAAAATGCGAATCGGAGCCCTCTGGGCCGTCATTCTTTTCGCTACTCTCTCTCACCTCGCCTCCTTCGCCCGTCGCCGTTCGTCGCTCGCCGTGGATTGACGTCGCCGACGGTCACCGAACTTCGCCGCTGACGGTCACCGGACTTCGCCGAGCATCTCCCTCTCTCCTGGTCGCGCGCCGCCGAGCATCTCCCTCTCTCAATCGGTATTGCATTTTTTTTTTGCATTTTCGGTTGGATTACATGTAGGATTTGTCTTAAGTCCATATCTTTTTGTTTTAGTCATGGATGTTATCACTAGACATTTGCTAGAGGATATACTTGGTGCATGATTTTTGTTGATGATATTCTTCTTGTTGATAAGACTAGAGAGGGAGTTGAAGGTAAACTTGGATTATGTAGATCAATATTAGTCCATATCTTTTTGCTTTAGTCATGGATGTTATCACTAGACATTTGCTAGAGGACATACCTTGGTGCATGCTTTTTGTTGATGATATTCTTCTTGTTGATAAGATTAGAGAGGGAGTTGAAGGTAAAATTGAAAAATCTTTTTGTTTTAGTCATGGATGTTATCACTAGACATTTGCTATAGGATATATACCTTGGTGCATGCTTTTTGTTGATGATATTCTTCTTGTTGATAAGACTAGAGAGGGAGTTGAAGGTAAGCTTAAGTCCATATCTTTTTGCTTTAGTCATGGATGTTATCACTAGACATTTGCTAGAGGATATACCTTGGTGCATGCTTTTGGTTAATGATATTCTTCTTTTTTGATAAGACTAGAAAGGGAGTTGAAGGTAAATTTGAAAAATCTTTTTGCTTTAGTCATGGATGTTATCACTAGACATTTGCTATAGGATATACCTTGGTGCATGCTTTTTGTTGATGGTATTCTTCTTGTTGATAAGACTAGAGAGGGAGTTGAAGGTAAACTTAAGTCCATATCTTTTTGCTTTAGTCATGGATGTTATCACTAGACATTTGCTTTAGGATATACCTTGGTGCATGCTTTTGGTTAATGATATTCTTCTTGTTGATAAGACTAGAGAGGGAGTTGAAGGTAAAGTTGGATTATGGAAATCAGCATTACTCCATATCTTTTTGCTTTAGTGGTTAGTAGACTTAGTGAGGGGATTGTGACTTTGAGCAATCAATTCATTAATAAGTGTAACATAATTTTAGGTTATGGATATTAGAAATATATAAATCCATTAATTTTTTACTCTTATTTATAGGTTATGGATATTAGAAATCAACGAAGTTGGATGTATAACCGATTATCTCAAAGTCGGAAGACATTAACAGATGAATTCATCAATGGGGTGAACTTTTTCATTCAGCAAGCGAAACAGCTGCCGATCTTTATATCTGAAGGAAAGTTTCGATGTCCATGTTCTAAACACAAAAATCTAGTGATCCTAGAACCAGATGACGTAACTGTTGATCTGTATCGCAGAGGATTTATGCCACGGTATTGGTATTGGACTTGTCATGGTGAGTATGAGCCACAATTTGATTATCAATGCGGTCCTTCTACAAGTAGTAATGTTGCTAAGGCTGAAAATATCCGTCCAAATCTTGAGGAATTAGTTCATGATGCAACTGGAATTTATGAAGAGTTACCGAATACGGAGGCACAAAATTTTTATGATTTATTGCATGCTGCACAGCAACCAATCTAGAAAGGGTGCACGACTCACTCAGAATTATCTGTTGTTGTGAAGATGTTAAGCATCAAGGCTGAATATAATGTTGCTCGTGAATGTTTTAATCAATTCATTGGGCTGCTTAAGGAAACCAATCCGACAGATAATTTAATTCCTACAGATCTATATCGGACAAAGAAGTTAGTTTCGAAACTTGGTTTGACATACACAAAGATAGATTGTTGTGTCAATGGATGCATGCTATACTTTAAAGAAGATATTGCAGAAACTGTATGCCGTCATTGCAATGCACCAAGATTTAAACCCAAATCTAGAAATAGAAGAAAGCAGAAGGATGTGTCTGTTAGTAAGATGTTCTACTTTCCAATAATTCCAAGACTACAACGGCTATATGCATCCATGAGATCTGCTGCACATATGAGGGAGAAACTGAGTGGAAAAGACGTAGCTCCACCTGAGGAGGAGTCGACGGAGTCAGAGTAGTGTAATTTAGTTGAAATGAACTTGTATTTTTATGTGAACTTATGTTATTGGACAATTACTTTTAATATGATGTTATCAGTTGATTTTTAATATTAATACTGTTGTGAAACTGTTATAAATTATTGTGAAGTTGTTGAACTGTTGTGAACCTGTTGTGGAACTTGTATGTGTTAGAATTGATAGGTTTGCAGGTGTGGAAATGGGATTGTTGGCTGGGAAGGCAATTTTTTTTTTGTCAATGCTACAGGTTTCCGGCGGATTATGCGCCGGTAATCCGTCGGAAAAGACGATACAACGAAGTGTATTGTACGTACCGGCGAATATGATCCGTCGGCCACTACCGTCGCAAGTCCGGCGGATATTCCGCCGGTAATTATCGGCGCAAGAATTGCGTCGTAAAATAACCGTGGAATTTCGATGGCGCAACTCCGGCGACCTATCCGTCGTTAATTACCGTCGCATCATACGACGGTAAATACCGGCGCATTGGGCGCCGGAATTCTCATATTCTTCACGTCGGCAAACAAACCGGGTAATGCGCCGGTAATGCGTCGGAAACGGCGCCGAAAATGGTTCCGGCGCAAATTATACGTCGGAAACAAATTATCGACGCACCATAAACCGGCGGAGATATTTGCGCCGGAACATGCGCCGGAAACTAACGGTTCCGTCGGATTGTGCATTGTTTCCGGCAGATTACGTCCGCCGGTAATAACAGGTTTTCCTGTAGTGTTATGGCTATATCTGCTAGGGATATTTCTGGCCGTAGCTTATTCGGTTTATTATCTTATCTAGTAATGTCGTTTGTATTTGTGCTTATCTTTTTAACTATTATTTGTACTTGCATTCTTTTTTTTGTTTTTTCCTTTTGGAATGGCGTTTTATTCTTTTGCATGATTATTTTAGTGTGGAGGTCGTTTTTTAGCAGAAAGATTGTGTTGATTGAGTATATTTTGATTTTTTTTTGGGCGCTTTCTTGGTGCTGCCTTAGATTATATCTACACAGTTTTGTATTTTGGAGTAGTAGGAGACTTTCGGCTCTTAGGTTTTCTTTCCTTAATTTTTTTTTTGTGGCTCTTTGAGCATTAGTGAGTTGATCGTCCCCCTAAGGACTTTGTATTTTTGGATTTATATTAACGCATAGGCCCCTCCGTGGGTTTTCCTTAAAAAAAAACATCTCTATTTAGATGACCAAAAATTATCCTTATGAATTATTTTGATCCCTTAATTATAATTATAGTTATCATAAATGAGATTAATGATAATTCATTGATTAATCGTGATATATAATTTGCAAAAATTTAATACATTGAATCAAAGTTGTAAAACCCATTATTTGTTATAGTTTTTGTTATCCCTCTCCTATAATGTATAATTAAATAAACAATAGAGTTTTTCTACTTATATTAATATAAAATAAAATAAAAATATAAATATAATTATTTGGTAAATTAGTCATGTGGCACTCTCCACTTTGTCACCAATTAAATTCATATCAACCCCATCAAAGACAATCTCCATTATTTCTTTTAATATCTTATTTTCCTAGTGTTTGACCTTTTAGGTTGCTTTTATGATTCCTCCACTTTATGCCAAGAGATGAGAGAAGCAATGACATATATGAAGGATACTTAAATTAAGTTTAGCCTAAATAAGTGAAATATATTATAAATAAAAATATGCAAAATAAAAGAAAAAAATATACACTATAAATTACCCCAATCTTAATCTAAACAAGGTTCTAATTATAAAATGACTTCATTATTTAATAGAGCCAATACATGAAAGATATTTGTTCTAAGATGCATGGGGTTTATATTAATAACATGTGTAGCCGTGTAGGAGCCTGAAGTTTAAGCTTTGGGATAATGAAAGGTAAATCATATAGTCTCTATTCTCAATATGAAGCCTTATTCCAAGAAAGTAAATTCTAAATATTAGCAAATGTAAAAAATATATTATTTTCAGTAACTTTAACCTTCTAAATAAGGATATATCATACGCACATATCAACCATATTCTATTATACTAGGAGGGATTATGGGTCGAGTTATGCATAATGTAACGTAGTTTGGCGAATGCCCGTGATAGAGATCAAAATAAGGTTGGGCATCTAACAGGGGTAGAGCCGGCCTCTCTTTTGAAGATGAGCAAAATAGTACTGTGAAATACATAATTTTACAAATAAAATATTTTTTTTAGAAGTTGGTAAACTGCATTTATCGAAGGTGAGCAAAATAGTTAAAATATTTATTCTTCTAAAAAAATTAAGGGTAGGCAATTGCCCGTCCTGAGCTCTTCTTGGTCGTTCCACCCCCGACTTCTAATTATGGAAGCATGGCACATACTTTTATATTGATGACTTATTAATTTACAATACTAAGTGTAGGAGTAGAGTAGTGGGAATAATTGTATATATATATATATATATTCATAGAAGTAGATGTTTGGCAGAGATCCCACTATGTTGAAGTTACATGCATGCACCAAAGATAGACATACTAATATTGGGTTAACAATAAATCACAATGATTTGTGTTAAGGATGAATGCTTCATAATAAGAAGCATTTTTTTTAGTATAATGAGAATATATTGAATATTAATAAATCTTTTGTTGGATAAGTATATGAGTCTCAATGGCATAAAGATAGGATATCAAAAGGGGTTAATGGGTATGGTTAGAGACCAATCTGAAATTGATCCGACTCGAATCCAGTCAATCAAGAACTTGACCGGTTTAATAAACAAGTTAAAAAAGTGAAACCAAATCCGACCCACCCATATTCAATAAATTGTTTTAATCTTGTCAATTATAAAATTTAGATAAATTGATTAAAAAGCCAAAAAGCAAATGAATTAAAAAAAAGTCATTTTTGTGTCAAAATTAGTTTCACGGGTCATCAAAATTTGTTTCACAGGTCAATCCTAACCCAGCCTGTTTAATAATATAGTCGGATTTATTCTAAACTCGAAGCTGACCATTTATTAAGTAGGTATAATTAAACCCAAAATTTGTAAGTTGGGTTCACATCGATTTGATAGATCAGATCATTTATTAACACCTCTAGCTACATAAAAGTTTAAGGCTTTAATAGATATGGTTGATTCTGAGCAATGAAATTTTCAACTCTGGAACGAGGCAAAGAAAAAAAAGAAGAAAATAAATTAAGGATTAGACTTGGAATGCATAGGTTATGATGCCCAATCATCCTATATCTCCAATAATAACTATGTAGAAGATGAGCTATAAGAATGGTCCTACTGTGTTAGGTTGCTGTAATGATTGAGAATTTGCAATTGCATATAAGTGTTGTAATGCCAGAAAATATAAATAATGTGATGCACCATTAAATAAGTCGGCATGCAATACACAATAATATAAAGAGATGAGGAGGAAGACAGTAAAGGAGAAGAAGAAAATGAAGATGAGAGTGAACAAATGAGAGAGGTGAGAGAAAGTGAATAAAAATTAAAAATGACATTGTAATACAGTAAATAAGAGGAAGGAAGGAAAGAAGAGAGGAAATGATGGAGAGAGATGAGAGGGAGTGAATAAAATTAAAAAATGACATTGTAATAGAATGAATTAAATAAATATTGTATATAATATTGTTTAATTATTCTACAGTCTATCAACTGTGTGAATGCTGAACTTTTACTAATCTATGATGGGTTTTGTCACCAACAATTATTTCTGTGAGAGTTTTTATTGTCAAAAATCACCCTGGAGGAAGGAAGGAGGAAGGGATGCGAAATTATTCTGTGTGGACGTCAAATGTCGTTCGGTGATTAACCAGAATGTGTCACGTCAACTCCGGCTCGGTACCACTAATGTGGTGCATTCTTGTTGGTCTCGAGATGGTGAACTGCGTTTGACGTCCGCAAGAATAATCTCTCATTACTGAAAATTTTTAATGATAGTTCGAACTATCATTAAAGCATCCTTCCTATGTTTCTAGCAGCGAAAATCACTGCTACAGAATAAAAGCCTTGCAATTCATAGATATTTTCAGGTAACCTTTTTTTTATCAGAAATTTTGACCGTTGCATTTTTAAATCGCTGCAATCTGGTAGCAGTTAAAATTACTGCAAAAAATACAAGCCAACGTTTTTTAAACGACCAGTAGGCCTTTGGAATGGTTTTCCAGAGGTTTTATAGCTGTTGTAAGTAAATATTGCAGCAGTCAAAAGAGCAATAAAACTCCTGCAAATATAGCCTCAGATTCCTATAGTTTTCCTTAATCAAATGGAAACTATATATAGAGAAATGAGATTCCTTATCACATGTGATAATAGCAAGGAAAATTCTGCAGCTTTAAAAAGTACAGAATTAGGTTAGTGCTTTTTGAATCATTTATGGTGAATTCTGAGGAAATTGAAGATCAATAGTTTAATCAAAACTTAGAAAAGAGTACAGCTATAAGAACAGAAGCTGCTTAATTAATTACCATGTAGACGATCATGGTGAATACAGTAATAGAAGTCTTTGTTCAGGTGCTGGATTGACTTAGAAACATGAATTCGTTGTATCTTCCATTTCTCAAAAATTGAACATTCCAAAACCCATAGTTTCCACAAAGGAAATTCAAGTCCAAGTTGAGCTGTGGAATTGCTTTTTTTTTTTTTTTTTTATAAAACTGTCATCTTAAATTGCCCAACTTGCTTTCTGTATGCTTATCTGGAAAGAAAACTTTAAGCTTACCAACTTTCTGCTCGTTTAAGACCAAGTGGGCAATCAAAAGCTCAATAAATCACAAAATGTTATCTACGAGATAAAATAAAATTCTGAAAGAAGAACCTAAGATGAAAATATGTGACCAATTTTCATATGCTGGGGGCTAAGAGATCCTTCCAGATATGACATTTGCTAAAGTAGCTCTAAAGGTTGGGTCTTTCGCCATTGCTGCCGCCATCTGCTCAATCATAAACTTCTGAATCTCTGTGGATGCCATCTCCTCGCAAGCCTTTTTCGCTTCCGCGTGCAACTTATCATTCGTAAGATCGACCATGATTGTCGGGCTTGAAGAGTTTATGGATAGCGAGGGAGTGATCGAGCTACCAACATGGCTCAATCGACCCGAGCCTTCACTTTGCAAGGGTGCCTTATGATTGTGCTCGCCTTCGTATGTTGCGACTAAGATCGACAAATCATTGACACTTCTTTGAACCTATACATGCAATTAGACGTCACAAATCAAATTTCATAATTTGGTACCGTCAATCACTTTTAAGTTGTAAGTTACAAATTCATCATTATATGCTGTCAATCTCTTGCATACCTTCTTCTTAACTGGACATGAAGGGGCAAAAGAACATCTGAAATAAGCTCTTGGTGAGGGGTTGTCTCTTGTAACCTTCTGCCCATATTTTCTCCAATGATAGCCATCTTTCACAACCTGAGAACATAAATCAGAATTAAAACAAATATTAATTAATCAATCTAGTTGGTTCATTCATGTAAGTTCTTGACGAATCAGCTTCGATTTGAATATATATGCTCACCAAGCTTGTCTCAGATGGATCAGCTCGCACGCATATTTTGGAGACACAAGACTTGGAATCCATTCTCAACCTCTTGCAAGAATCGGATTCAATTGGCAAGCTTTCAACATGAGCCTTGACTCCATTGTTGGCATTTTCATGGCTATACGATTCGAGGCTATCACTCTTCCTCTTTCTCGTGGGAGGAGAAGCCATTCCGGCTGCCTTCTCGGAAGGCGAAGAGTTCATGAAATCAAAGAACTTATTTTGAAGGCTGCAGTAGTTCATGCTCATATCACTTAGCATCTCATTCAACTTCCTATTATCTTCCATTATTTTACTAAGTTTCTCTTTCATGAACATAGACTGTTATATTAAACATTAAATGTGAGAAATCCAAATTTAAGCAGGCAGCTTAATCAAGAATAGTAAAAGAGGGAGAAAAGCTAGCATACCTCTTGTTGCCGATCTGGTGGCGTTTTAGATGCCAATCCTTTTTCAGCGAGGTCGGCTGGGCCGACGCTGAGCTCTAGATTCAGAGTGGAAAATCCGAGACAAGCTGCAGGTTCCATGGCGATGGTTATAATAAATCAACGGTAGTCACCCAGGAGAACAAACAAAGGATATATAATCGAAGCTAGAAGAAAGAAGAGGAGGAAGAAGAAGAAGAATTGAATAGTGTTTGGGATCCTAGTACAGCTTTTAAAGAAGAAGAAGAAACTTTGCTTGTTAGAAGAAGAAATTAAAATTGAAGGGGCTATATATATAGAGAGAGATGATCACATGCATATGAGGTCAGCCAATTTATGACATTTATCTTTAGAAAAGTAGATTGTTAAGATTGTTGAGCTAGCAGGGAAGAAATTATGTGAATAATTTATGAACTTTGTAAGAGAGGAATCAATGAGTGATCATTAGTGAATGAGGAGGAAAGTTTCCCTTTGCATGTCGGCCATGGATGATTTCTTTATTGTCAATGTTAGGCGTCAAAGTCAAGCTCTTATAGGAGATGGCAGAAGAGCCAAGTGGTTGGGACTAGGAAAGGGAAGTCTTCTTGACTTGTCTTTCCTTTGATGTCACGTTTATAATTTTCCTACGCATATAAAAATGTCTTATTAATATTTCAACATTCTTGGTTTATTTTTTCTTTGCCGTGTTGCGTAATTTAGGGTATATTAATATGTCCATCATAGGTGAAAATGTAAAAAAAGCTGAATACATCACAGCCTTTAAATTTGCTTTGATAAGACGTGATCATGTGGAGATAGTTCGATAACATTTAATACGGCACTTTCAGCTTCTACTGTAACACTTTCAGATCATTTATTTAAAGTGCGTCACTCCATAAGATTTTTAACACTCAGATTAATATATCACTTTCTCATTTTACCCATAAATAAATATACCACTTTTTTAAAAAAATACAAGATATGAATTTTTATTAAAAATATAGTGATTTTTATTGCATGTTAAAATATTTGTTAGTGTGAAGGAAGAGATTAAATTCTTAACTTTATATGAAAAACTATAACATATATAAAAAAAATATATATTATACGAGATTAAAATTTTTACCTGAAAATTTTATAAAAAGAAAAAAAAACTATGATTTATGACTTAGTTGATATGATTCAATGCAAATATCTCATATGCTTTAAATGATGATTTTCCCAATGCTTTAAAAATCGGACCAGACCGGCCGGTGTGACTCGTTCAACCATGAACCGATCCAAAGGCCGGTTCAGTTCAACCTGAAAACCGGCTTAGCTTCAAACCGGCCGGTTTTGTCCAAAACCGCCGGTTCAACCAGTGAACCGGTGAATCAGTCACGGTTCTCTTGAACCGGTCTGTTCAAGTTTTGTATTTTTTAATATTCAAATTTTAAATAACTTATAAAAATATTTGTAATTTAATTTCAAATTTGAAATGCTTAATTTTAAATTAAATAATTCCAACTAAGCATTTCATGAAGTTTCATCTCTTTACATGATGTACTACTTGTTTTTAGCTCAAAAGTCAATATATAGTAAAAGCTTCACCAAGGGAAAGTCTCCCAAGTGATGTGGGATTAAAAAATCTAAAGCTCCTATGTCTTTCTTCTTAACATTTAAGTTTACAACATATATTATTCATTTTAAAATAAATTTTTTAAATAATATTTTTATGATGAAATAATATTTATTTTTAATTAATAATATTAAATAAATTATATTCATCATTTATTTTTTTTATGTACTATAAATATTAATTAATTTATTTATTATTTATAATAAATGATTTAATTTAAGCTCAATAATTTATAAATGTAAAATAATAATATGAATCTAATATATAAATTATATATAAATATATAATATAAATTAAGGATTATTTATATTAAACTTATTAATTCATTTGTAAGTTAATTTTTTGTTAAATTTAAATTAAATTTAAAGATTGAATATGTTTAAATTTAAAATTATATAAGATATTAGTAATGTGTGAATTTTCAATTTATTTTTTAATAAAAAAGTCATATTATTATATGATTTTTATATCATCTAAATTATATTTATTACGTCATCCAGTTCGACCCCGGTTCGATCGTGAACCGCTCACTCTACCGGTTCGTTGTCCGGTCCGGTTTTCACAACTTTTCATTTCCTTATAATTACGAAAGATGTTAATAAAATGTAGCAAACATGAACTAAAATGATAAATTCTAAGATGAAAATTGGAGGAGCCCTAAGACATTTGAGTTATTTTTAAGATATGATTTATTGGTATGTTCATTCATTAATTATAATCTTGGTGTTGACGTCGAGGATCGAAGTTGATGTCGATAGGGTGCGTTGATCATATTGGTGATGATGTGCATCAATGTTATGTTTGAAGACAAATGATAAAGTCAGTGGGTGCCAGAATTGGTGTTGGCGTCATACGTTAACAATGTTCAGTGATGATCGCGTCGCAGCGTGTATAGGCAACTGTGTGCGCCAATATTTTTGGCAATGAAAATCAATGTTACTAATTAGTGTTAGCGATGGTGTCGACGATCTAAATTACTTTTATCAGTTATGATGTATATCAATATTATTAGTGACTATGAGAGAAAAATAAGCTGGTGATAGTTGGGGGACTGTAGTTGAGCGATCTTGGTCAAGACACTAAAGTCTTGTAAAGGAGGTAGAGAGATCATAGTTGAGTGATGGTTGTCATTGGTAGTGATCACTGGCGTCAATTGTTGTCTGAACCATTGCCAACTCCAAGTTTATGTTTAGTCCCAAATTCTACCTTTCATGTAGATAATGTGAGTATATTTATAGTTTTCAAAAATGATATTTTGTTAAATTTAGTTGATACTCTAAAACAATTCATTAGACTGTCCAAATTGACTTTCTTGGTCATAGATAATTTTTCTAGTATTTAAATGTCTTAATGATCTCAGAATTGAGTTGAACTTGGGTTTATTAGATTCTTCTCATCGAAACACTCAATTTGGTTGTAAGCACGTTAGATTTGAAAATTATGTGTTCATCTAATTAATACTATAAAGTCTCAAGTGCTTAATTTAAGATTATTTGAAGTCAAATTAGATCATTTTTTATGTCATTAGAAATATCTCATATTATGTTCAATTCTTCTATATCAAAATAAAAAACTCGATAATATTGAAATTAATTCTAAAAATTTTTATTAAAAAACTACATCAAAATCTGTACTTGATGAAATAAACTTTATTGAAACATTTCAGTTAAATATGAGAGAAATATTGTAAGACACTTAGACAGGGGTGTCAAAATGGGTTCTTGGGTTGGGTGCGGGTCCTATCTGAAAATGACCTGCTATATATCACCTGACTTGACTTGAACCTGACCCTATTAGGGAAACAAGTTACATACCCAAACCTGAACCCAACCTGGTTCTGATCCGGGCCAACCCGACACGACCTGCCAACCTTTTTTTTTTTTTAAGTTTTGTTATTATGCCAAACTTGTAATTCTCTGCCTAGCATACGTCTTGTTTCTTCTTTCAAATCCCGATGATCCGCTAACCCAAAGTCCCAAACCACAAAGGCGTGCGAAAGAAACAAAATGTTGCGGTGGGATTTCGAATTTCATGTGCTTCTTCGGCAAAATCTGTATATCAAACGTGTGCTTTTGCGGCAAAATCCATAAATTGATCTGATCCTGGTCAAAATCGGGTTAATTTCAGGTTGGTGGATTGACCAAGACTCAATCCGTTTATTAAACGGGTTAAATTTTTAGACCTAAACTTGACCCGTTTGTTAACCGAGCATGCTGAACTTGAAATTTCTAGGTCGGGTTGGTGGGTCGTGCAATTTTTGACACCACTACTCAAACTAACACAAAAAGGTCCTTTTTTTCATCACCTATTCCACTTGTATTCTCCTTTTTGTTTTAAAATGTTTAATTTGCATCTCAGGACACATTTGTAAATTTCAATTTATAATGTAACTCGCAAAATCGTTTTGCTTCTTCCAAATGCACTTTCGTAGTAATTAAACATTAGCGTTCATGAATATTTCAATATACGTATGTTTTATAATTTTATTTTTGTAATTTTTATTATACAATACAACATAGTTTGTTATTTATATAAATTTAAATTCGGATTTGGGTGAAATTTTCCTAAGGAAATCTAACGACAAAGAAAAGGCTTTTGCGGTGTTATCGGATTTGGGTGAAAATCCGGTCAGTTGTAACGGTAAAATTTGAGTGTTATTGCGAGGCAGGCGAAAAACTGACTATTTGCAGCCATAATTTACTTTTCAATAATGGACAAAGAAATTCAAAGTCACAAAGATTATTCTATATATAAGTATATTATTTTATGATAAAATGGGTTTTTTTTTACATAATTTTATTTTTATTTTTGAAAATTTAGAACAAATTAAATTATAAATTCACACATATCACATAAATGGACATTAAATTCGCAATCTAAGCTTCCAACCAATAGATTAAGGTTTTGCTTCTAACCAAATCTAAGAATAGTATCCTTTAAGACCCATTTTAATATTTTATAAAGTTGGATAGGGGTGTCAATATTGGACCCGATCTGAAAACCCGACCCGAATCTGACCCGCAAAATTTCGTGTTTGGGTTGACCCGACCCCGGGTTTGAAAATCTGACCCGCTTGAAAAACCAGATCGGGTTCGGGTTGACCCGGAAACTCGGGAATGACTCGGAATAACACAAACTCGTATGCCCAAAGGACCCCACCTCGGCTGCCCCCGCGTCAGTTCTGCTGAGGTTTCGCGTCGAGCCCTTGTGCTCGCCCCGCGCGGCAGTGCCCTTGCACGCACCCCTCGTCAGTTCCGCATCGTGCTGCCAGTTCCGTCTGCCAACTGCTGCAGCCGGCCAATTCCGCGTCAGTTGCCTGTCCGCGTGTCGGGTTGACCTGAACCCAAAGCGGATCTGGTTCGGGTCTAGAAAATCGACCCTTTTGCAAAAAACGGGTCGGTCAACCCGAACCCGAATAGTGCCGGCTCAATTTTGGGTTTGACCCGAACCCAACCCTTAACCCGAAATTGACACCCCTAAAGTTGGATGTAAAATTATTGTGGAGATAGTACTTTAGCTACTCTGATCGTAAAAAATAACTTTTCACTAATTAAAATTTTCAATAACAATGAAAAAACAGTAAGAAAATAGTTGCTAAATGAAATTATAACTAATATCTTAAAAACAAAGAAGTGAGAAAATTGTCCTAAACATGCCCTAAGATAAACTGAATTATATAATTTTTCAAACATATAATGGTCAATTGAAAAATCATGATGATGATCATTCCTATTAAAACCATCTTAAAAGTTAATATGAAGAAACTTCATAAATTAAATGCTAAAAAATAACATGTTAAATAATGGTCTAGATGGCACGAAGAATGATTTATTAATTTTATTGTGTAAGACTATTTAAATAAAATAAAAGTTTATTGAGATTTAGACATATTCATTTAAAATAATTTCAAAAACTTTAATTAAAATTTTTATCAAACTACTGTTCTTAGTGAAAGGCATTAAAATTTACCTATTATTTCATCAAATTTGATCATTAACCAAAATTTTAGTAAATATTGTCAGATTAGATCACTAAATTATTTTAAAATTACAGAACTACATTGATAATTTGACTTGATTGGGGAATGAATCTTGATATATAATGAATTGAAATTTTTATTTAAAATCATAATCATACAAACTTCGATTTTATCAACTTTTTAGTCAAATTAAATGTCTCTACGAGATAAACATAATGACACCCAAAGTAGTCCAATTCAAATTTGAATGGACCAAATCGAGCTCTTGCAATCTCTAATAATTACATGCTTATAGTCGAACCAAACATCTTCACTAGTTAGGTGTTGAATTACAATTTGTATGATATTTTTAGAAGAGGGATTAATATTGTTCATGATGGGCTCATACAACTTAAATGTAAAAAAAAAATAAAAAAAAAATGCAAAATAAAAAATACACAATGTATAATATTAGGTGCTTAAAATAACTTCAAATATCCAAAATATAATGAATTATAAATTTTATAAAATTATTTCTGGTGAAGATCTATCCATGCAAATAAATGTGAAATGCATGCTTTAATTTCTACTTGCAATTTATTCTTAAATTTTTTCCTTTATCCACCGACGAAGAGGGAAAAGAAGGCGAGCAACCGAAAGTCACGTCGAGCAGTCAACTATCGGGCCGATGGGCCCCACGCGGATTCGAGCTCCAATGGTCAATGCCATTTTCGTGCCGACCTGCCGTCATTTGGAAGAACGGCCGTCAACGGAAATAGTTAGTAAAATAAATCACATCTATTAGAAGGATTTAAATGGAGGTTAAATGACTTGCATAATTTATTTGTAAATATAAATTTGTTTTCATGTAGGACTAACTGAATTAAGTCAACTTTTGAGCCTTCTAGAGCTTTTTTAAAAGATGGCTTATGAGCAGAATTTGATGAAATAATAAGTTAAATTTAAATCAGTCTTAATTTGACTCGTAAACTCGTGAGCTAGCTCTTTTTTTTAAAAAAATTAAAATTACCAAATATTCTCAAATTTAAAAAAAAAATAATATTTACATTTGTAATAAAAAAAAATATAGTTAGATAAAAATGATCAAGTGCGATGATAATAATAGAATTATGGCACTGAGGTATTTATGACGAGAGAGAGAAAATGTTTTGTTGTCTTAGTATTGTACAATGATTCAATGTAGACACAAATCAAAAAGAAGTTGTAAGAGAATATAATTTTTATGTGAAAATCTATAAGTGGGAATATTATAGTGCATTACCCAATTGCAATGATTCTACTGTTAGCATAGCCTAGTTATAATAAATAAATAATTAAATCCGTATTAGCTTATTTACGGTTTTACCGGTATTACCTTCTATGTATTAGCTATATATTCACATCCCTGTATTCGACTGAAGGCAAGATAATACAATTTGTTTACTTTCTATTTCTCTTTGTGTTAACTCTCGTCTTCTTCATGGTATCAAGAGTCTCTTGATTCTGAGACCAGCGCCGAACAATGGCCAATTCCGCTTCTATCTCCACCTCGGCGGTCGGCGACACCACCGGAGCAGTGGTCACAACGCCTGGAATCTCCCCGTCTCTCAAATTCGTAATATCCAATCTCAAACTTCTCGTTCCTCATTCGCTCACCCCGGATAATTTTCCGATTTGGAGCACCCAAATCGCAAAATTATTCAAAGAAAATGTCTTCGCTCGGTTTCTTGAACCCAAATCAGTCGTTGAAAACAATGATCCGAATCAAGATCCTACTTCTTGGTCGATTACGGATCAAAATCTCGCTACTGCGATGTGTTCTACGATCTCACCTCCGGTTCTCCCCTATGTGATTCAACTCGAATCCACTTACGAGATATGGTCTACTCTTCATACAAGATTTCAGTCCTCAAATAGATCGAAGGTCATCCAGCTCAAGCATGAACTACATAACATATCCATGCAAAATCTGTCCATGTCTCAATATCTCACCGAGATCAAGAAGATTGTGGATCAGATTTCATCCGCTGGCTCATCAGTCGATCCCGAAGATGTTATGATCTACATCTTGAACGGGCTTCCGCCGGCATATCAATCCTTCACCACCACCATACGTACTATGCAAAACTCTCTATCTCTTGATAACCTCTATGCTCTTCTTATTAGTGAAGAGATCCACCTCAAAGCTGCGGCATTAAAATTTCCCACCGTCCCGGACTCGAATGCTGCTCTCTATTTGGGTCGCGGAAGAGGTAGACGCAGTCGAACTCGTCCACCTTCAGACCCTGCTCAGCCGAGTAAACAGCCAACGGGCACGATTACCATCTATCAAATTTGCAAAAAGAAAGGACACACAACAGATTTGTGCTGACACCGGTTAAATATCAACTACAATCCGAACTCGGCACCAGTCAAGAACACCAATGCTCTTCTTGTTAATAACACAAGCAACACGTCGGACGACTGATATATCGACTATGGAGCTTCTTTTCATATGACCAATCTACTAGTGTTTATCATTGACCATAGAGAATATCCTTCATTATGAATGGGGAGAATATTGATAAAATATAGCAGAAATACAAAATACATAATATATTTTTGGGTGGAAAAGCTATGATATGGGTGATGTCTTGAAGAGATTATTTGCTATTTATATATTTTGGTCGTTCTCTTTGAGGAGGTGAGATTAGAGAACAAAAACTTCAACATAAGTCTTGTGTTGATGTTGAGAGTCATAGTTGGTATCAACAAGTTGTATTGGTGGACCGTAATTGATTGGCAATAGTATATTCAAAGTACAACAATTGGGCAATCGTGGTCTAAGGATCATATTTGGATGATGGTGATCGTAGAAGCATATATAATTGAGTGGTAGTAGTTGAAGCTGGATCGTAGTTGGGTGATGGCGGCTGGATGAACATAGTAAGATTATAGTAGTTGGATAACAAAAGTTTGGCTACAAAAATTGGACGATCATAGTACTTAGGCGGTGGAAATTAAAGAATCACAACTCAGTCATCAAAGGACCTAATCAATCAACAACTATTGAAGGGCTGTAGTGGGGCGATGACTATTAAATGACCATAGTTTGACGATGAGTGTCAAAGGGTTGTAGTCCGACAATTAATAGTGGTTGGATGCCCTTCATCGGTGAATAGTACTTGGAGGTCTATAGTAGGGTGATGGAGATCTATGACTAATGTTAAGTAGAAAATTATTAAAATTGTATATGTAATTTTCCAAAAAAAAAAAAAAAAAGCCATATGACAACATAAAAAAATGATCAGAAATTTCTGATATGATTTGGGTTAGAACGAGCTTATTTACATTTATGCTGAGATTAAAATAACTTCTCAATGTCATATACAACAATATGTTAAGGTTAAACAATATCAATTAGTTCTCTCAAGATAAATAATTCTATTATAAATTTTTTTATTTTAAAATTTACTTACCAAAATATTTTTAAGGATATTATTTACATTTATATTAAAATACATAATTGTAAGATATTTTACATCAAATATTTAAACTTCATAACCATTCTTATAATCAGTCCTAATAACCTCATAAGCATAATTTACTATATCTTTGAATTCTTTAATTTAATTTAATTTAATTTAAATATTATATCATTATTTAATCAAAATTATATTGCAAAAGGGCAGTGAGACAATGATGATCAGGACTCAATATGTTGATGGAATCGGAGCTGCAGATAGGATGCAAACAATATGAAAATTGCTCTAATAAATTTTTTTTCTTATAATTAACTATTTTTTAATGTAGAAAATATAATTATTATGTTCTTTCATTTAAACCATAATTTTATCATTATCCAGAGGGATGCATTACTAGAAAAGTCTACTAAGAAAATGAAGATAATATAAATGAAGGTCACTAATTTTTCCTTAGGAATAAAAGAAATGGTGTCTCTTTACAATAAATAAGTCCTATGATTATAGGGGTGTCAGTAAATGACTTGAAACACCAACTAGATCTGATATGACCTAAAAATTTGGATCCGATTTGACTTGTCAAATAAAAGAATTGGGCTCAGTATGGAATTGCAACCACTTATAAAACAGGTTAAATTTGAGTTAACCTTGGAATTTGCTTTTGACTAGTGAGCCATTTAATATATATTTTTAAATTCTTTTCCTTGTTGATATGATCTTCTTATTTTTTTTATTAATTAACATATGTTATATATTTGCAAAGTTAATTGTTTTAATCTAAAAATGTTATCGGGTCGAGCTCTGATCATTCAAGTGATTAGCGGGTGTTCATCTTTTTGATCTTTTATTAAACAATTCAGGTTAGAATTGATCAAACCAAAACCGATTACCCATTTTGGCACGCCTAAACCTCTACATCCAGCAGAATAAATGAATTCTTTTATTTGTGTAAATATTAATTTATAAAAGTGCACTTTAATAATTTAGGACCTAAAAAATAAAATTATGCATTTCTTTTAGAATAATTTACATATATACTATATAATTTTTATATATTTGTTACGTCCTGGAGTATTCGCGGCGGTAGAGAAATATAAAGTTTAACGTCTTAACGTTGTACGAAAATCCGGCACGCAATCAGATAAGAGAAATGGTCTAGCATTTATGAGACACCAAGATTTTTACGTGGAAAACCCCTGAAAAAGGCGAAAAACCACGGGTCCTGACCCAATTTGGATGAATCCACTAGTATTGCAGTTGATTACAAATGAGGCCCTTCCTTGGGGAAAGGCCTCGGCTTGATGTATATTTTATAGAGTACATTACATGTTGGAAATACAAAGAGTCATTGTTGATGTGTTCATTTAGTCGGGAGGACCATAGTCTGGTGACGGAAGTCAGAAGAATCGTAGTCGGCGGGAGAAGGAGGTCATAAAGACCGTTGTCTGGCGACGGAGGTCATAAAGACCATTGTCTAGCGACGGAGGTCAGAAAGACCGTAGTATGCGGACGATGTAAGTCAGGAGGATCGTAGTCGGCTGGCGACTGAGGTCAGAAGGACTATAGTCGGCAGGCGACGTAAGTCAGAAGGATCGTAGTCCGCGGGCGACATAAGTCAGGAGGATCGTAGTTGGCTGACGACGGAAGTTAGAAGAATTGTTGTCTGACGATGAAGGTCATAAGGACGACGTCAGGTAGAAGTCCAACAATGGAAAGAAATCCATCTTCGGAAATACGTCCAGCGAAAGTCCAATAACCGGTGGAAGTTCGGCATCGGGTAGAAACTTGGCGAAGAGTGAAGGTCCGACGTCGGGTAGAAGTCCGACGTCTGTTGGTGGCTGAGGAGAACTCTGGCATCATTTGAGCGGAGTTTTGGCGTCAGGAGGGAATTCTGTCGTTAATTGGGAAGAATTTTAGAATCCCGTGAAACTTGGGCAGAATTCTGGCATCCCGTGGATGTCGGACAGAATTCCGGCGTTCTCCCGAATATCCGGCAGAATCTCGGCGTGTTCGGGCAGCAGAAAGAACTCCGGCAGTGGTTGAGGAGGAGCTGATTATCCTCCTTCTTCTCTTCTTCTTCTCCTCTCTTTGCTTGGGTCCCCTCTTATGAGAAATGAGGGCTCTATTTATAGATTTTCTGGAGTGGCATAGCTTGTAAATAGGTGTGAGATCAGGGGCAAATAGGGAGTGGTTGAATGGACGCCTGATATTGAATCCCTTGATTGTGCACCATTCGTCAGACATTTGAAGGTCTTATTGATGTCGGAATTCGACGATCTTGGGCTCGTTGGATTCGTCTCGTCGAGCCACTCGATTTGACTATAAGCTCGTCAAATTTGGAGACCGTTTGGTAACTCAAATTGTGATACAAACTTTCCAACAGCACTTCAGGTGCTCGATTTGGGCTCATTTGGGCTCGGATTGAGTTGAATTTGGTGTCGTTGGGTTCATATTTTCGAGACGCTCAGTTTGACTATAAGCTCGCTGAAATCGGAGTTCAAGTGCTCCCGGATTTAATTTAGAAGTTTCCAGGTTGATTTTTGCCTTGAGATTCGTGTCCGATCAAGATAATTTTATGACCCTGTATCAATATTTATCTATCCAATACATAAATTTATTTATTTTATATAACACTTAAAATTTTAAAATATAATCAACATTAAAATTTTCAATAAAATATATTTATATCTAGTTTAATACAGTTAAAATTTTAAATATATTTAATTTTAAATATTAGATATATAAATATATTTTTTAATTATCGCACTTTTAAAGTGTTTTGGGGAATACCTAAGCTTTTGGCTTTTGCTTGGCAGATAGTCCATTCGTTGCTATCAGAGTATTAGAAAACGCGTGATTTCACGTGAATTGCAATAATAATAAAAAAAAGGAGGAAGTCTTCCTAAGTTATTATTATTATTATTATTATTTTAAGTCTCCCCAAATTACCTTTATTATTTTTGAAAGATTTAAATTTTGTTTGAGACAATTTTTTTAATATTTATTAAAATTGCTTTAAGAAATAGTAAGAAAGCAGCTCCAAAAGAAGTCTTAGTTAAATGAAGACAAATTATGAATTCAAAATCTTTTAGAAGATAGTAAAAACTCCCAATAAATAAATTAAGACGAGCTGCATATCAATGAAGTGGTCTTCTCAAATTATTTAAGAATATTCAAAGGCTAAAAGGGTCAATTTAATGTTAAAAGTGGACGGATTTAAAATAAAACATAAAAATTAAATTTTCGTATTTTGAATGATAGCTCTGTCAAGATGAGTGCGAGCTTATACAAATAGAGCCGAGTTTGAGTCACCATTAATTTGAACTTGAACTTGATTAATTAATCAAGCTTGAGCTCAAGCTTGAACTTTATTTTACTAGTCCGAGCCAACTCATGTGCTGACTTGTTTAGCATGCAAGGGAATTTATTATGAGTCAAACAATTACTATAACAAAAAGCTAAATATAATAAAAAATTAAAAGAATGATAATAACTAATCAATTAATATAAAAAATTGTGATATAATTTTTAAACTTTTTTTTAACAACTTTATACTTAAAATTTGGAAAGCTAATATATTTTAAGCGCATTAATTTATATTAATATTTTTTAAACGAGTTGACTCTTTAGAGTCAATCCAAGGTTGGTTCATCCTTTGCTCATTAGTTCATCGACTACAGCTCACGAGTTATTTATCGAGCCGAACACGACCAAGCTGCCCATCTATAGGATTAGAAACTTAGAGGGTTATTTGAGACAAAATTTTCACATAATTTTTCTCAGAAAGTTACTGTTTTGTTTTTATTTTTAAATGACATCCAAGTATCCAACTACTTTCATACATTTCTAGTAAAATAATTTTAAGTCAGCTAAGATTTTTTTTTTTTTTTTCGAAGTTGATCGAGCTAGCTTAAGTTGAACAGCATTTTGAATTCATATCCTTCTTAATTTTGATTAAAGTTTTGTTTGGGACTACTTTTTTATCAAACGATTTTTATGTTTTTCACACCATTTTTATAATTTCTTTTGGACTAAATTTTTTCATTGATTTTAATAAATTTTTGTATTAAGAAACTACTTTCTAGAGCTGCTTTTAAAAAGGTTACTTTCTCTATGGCTTCGTTTGGGACGACTTTCTTACTGCTTCTTAAAGCTGCTTTCTAATACAAAAATTAAAAATTTTGTACTAGAAAGCTGCTTTAAGAAGCGGCAAAAAAGCCGTCCCAAATGAAGCCTATATTATCTTTACAACCACCTTCGCAAAAAGTTGATGTTGTCCAAAAGAAACCCTAAGGTTACATTTGGAACATCTTTTGTTACTGTTTTGCTTTTTAGATCATAAGAACAATTTTTATTTGGTCACTATTTTTTAATTGATTTAAAAAAAAATTAGTACTAGGAAATTATTTTCTATAATAGTATTTAAAAAGTTAATTACTTTTTCTAAGACGTCATTTGGGACAGCTTTCTTACTATTTTGCTTTTTAAATCATAATCATAATTTTTATTTGGTCGTAAATTTTTCAATGATTTTAAAAAAATTTATCTCAAATAAAATCTAAAACTCAAATTAAAATTTAAAATATAAGCTTAGACCAAATTTCTCCAAGTCAAACGTATCATATACAAGTCAACCACTTTCCAACAACTTGCATTGCAAAATAACCTGCACCAGGAAAAGCCTTATCTGAAGTCCTTAAAGTAGAAAAAGCTTACATTGCAACTGGCTATATAATCCAATTTCCAGCTGATTATATTCAAAAGTAGCTAAAAGGATATTCCAAGTGGAAAGAATATTTGTATTAGAAGGCAATATTGCAATATTGTATTTTTCATTAATTTTTGAATTAATTGTGATGTATTAAACAATTCATTTTTCATTTCATTTTGTTTACTTTACATCCATGATGTAAACGGCACTGTATTTACTGTAGGAAGAGAAATGCTATAAACATTATAAAGTAGAGAAATAAAGATGCTGAAATGGTAGAAACTCAGATTTTTGTTTCTGTGTAAAACTTGTATATATTCTCTAGTAGATCCCTGTGGTATTGCATAGGTATATTATATATACACGGTGGCTTTACATGTGTATGACTGTGATTGCTTTAGTTGGTCATGACAATTTTTGTCAAGTTGATCTGATGTACTATTAGGGCGAGTGGATGCTACAGTTTTTTACTTTCCTACAAGCTAAGGGTGAGGGCTGAATCGTCAGCTTGGATCGAAGTAAGTGATATCGAGAAGTAGAAAGTGGTTTGGTCAAAATATCATCTATTTGATCTATTGTATTGATGGGTAAGATGTGGATTTCTTTTGTTTGAATGTGATTGCGGATAAAGTGAAAGTTGACCTTGAATTGTTTGGTCCGGGAGGATAAAGTAACTGGCTAAGCCAAATGACATCTGCTACAACAGCTACTGGTGCGTGATACTCTGCTTCTATAGAAGATTGAGCCACCGTTTGTTATTTCTTGACCACTTAGCAAATGAGAAAGTCGTCAAAGAAGGAGAAGTATCCGGATGTAGAGCGTCTGGTAGAAGGGTTGCTTGCCCAGTCAACATAAAAAAATGTGGTTAGCTGAAGAGAAGAGTTGGAAATGGGTATGCCAAAGTGTAGAGTGCCTTTGATGTAAAGGAGGGCCTGTTTGAGAAGATGATACTGTGGGGGAAGTGGTTTATGCATATGTTGGCTTAGTGTATTGATGGCAAATGAGATGTCCGAATGGGTTACAGTGAAATATTGGGGAGACCCAGTGATTTGTTGATAGTTGGTTGGATTAGAGAGGAGAATGTCCATGGAGGGGTTGGCTGGTAGTTTTGTGAAAGTCGGATTGGAGATGGGGTTGCAGATGGCGAAGCCAATATGATTGAGGATGAATTGTGTGTATGATGATTGAGATAAATGGAGTTGGTTTGTATGGTGTGAGATTTGGATGCTCATGAAGTTGGATGGAGGTTTAGTGAGGAAATGATTCGAAGAAGAGAGGATGAATTGTTTCCCGTGAGAAGAATGTCATCTACATAGAGGAGGAGATATGCTTGAGTGTGATTTTATTTCAGAGTGAAGACGGAGGGATCGACAGTGCTGTTTTTAAAGCCAAGTGATATAAGATGTGTGGAAAAGGTTTGGAACCATTAACGTGGGGTTTGTTTGAGACCATAAAGAGATTTGTGGAGAAAGCATACATGATGGGGGTGTTGATGATCTTCAAAGCCGTGAGGTTGTTTCATATATATTGGTTCTTGAATGGAGCCATGAAGGAAAGCATTGGTAATGTAAAGTTGATGGATTGGCCATGAGTTGGTGGGTTATGATAAAGAGTACTCTAATGGAGGGGAGTTTGGAAAATGGGATGAAGGTTTATATATAATTTATGTCATATTCTTGATGATTTCCTTAGGAAACTAGACGAGCTTTGTAGCGGGCGAAAGATACATTTGCGTGGTGTTTGGTTTTATAGGTCCATCGACATCCGAAGATTGTTATATTGGTTGGAGGTGGGACAAGTAACCATATTCCTTAGTGTTGGATCACGAGTAACCATGTTCCTTATTGTTGGATCATGAGGAATTATGTGGCCATGGTGGAACACCATTGATGGTATTTAGAGGCCTCAACATAATTTGTTGGGTTGGAGGGAGGAGGTGTAGTATGGGTATGAAGATCTAGAATTTGCCAGAGCTTTAGGGACTTTGTTTTTAGATGCGTGATCATGGGATGAGTGGGTTGAGGAGGAGGTGAGGTGGAGGATTGGGGATGAGGGAAGGTTTCTGATTGTGGATGTAGGGTTTGGAATGGTTATGGTGGAGATGGTGGATGAGAGGCGAATGATAGTGTAATGATGGGTTGATGTGAGGGATTTAGGTAGGAGGAGTTGTGGATTTGTGGAGGTAGGGGGTGGTAGGGATGGAGGGTGGATGTTGGTGAAGGGAAATTTGGATTCATCGAAGGCGACATGACGAGATATGTAGATGCAATCTGTTTTTGGGTCGAAGCATTTGTAGCCTTTGTGGGAGGTGGCGTAGCTAAGGAACACTGAGGGAAGGGGATTTTATGGAGAGTTTGTGATGGGAGGGGAAAGCAGGATCACCAAAATATTTGTAGAAGAGCATAGGATGGTGGATGTGTGTGTAGAAAGTGATGTGGAGATTTGTTAGAGGTGGATGGTGAAGGCATTAGGTTGATTATGTATGCTATGGTTAGGAGAGTGTCAAGCCAATGATAGTAGGGAAGATAGGCCATGTGAAAGAGAACCCTAGTGGTTTCAAGAATGTGAAAATGTTTGTGTTCAACCAAGCCATTTATTCTGATGTGTAAGGGCAGCTGATTTGATGAGAGATTATGTGAACTTGTAGGTGATTTTGGAAAGTTTTGTTAACAAATTCAGTTCCAACATCGATGCAGAGATATTCTATTTTGACAGTGAATTATTTTTTAATTGAGGCATGAAATTTTATGAAGATTTGTGGAACATCACGTTTATGACAGAGAATTGTTTTTCAGCTGTCCCATTAGTTGGTTTTTAAATCAATGGGCCGACGGCTAGAGGTGAAGTGTAAATCACATAAATGTTGTCATAACATGGTCTTGAGAGGAAAGTGGAGTTGCCTTAGGGTCCTTGATATGAAAACACGAGGCGTTAAATAGAATGGAGACATTATTATCTTTTGTTAGTTGTTGAACAAAGAGGAGGTTGTGAAAGATTTGAGGGAGATCAAGAAGGTTAAGAAGCAGGAGCTTACGAGTCGGGGTCGACAAAAGACCTTGGCTAGAGCGGGTGATGGGCAGAGTGCATCCATCTCCAAAGGTGTCGTTGTCCCGATAGTTGTATTTCATTGGTTGGTAGAGATTGTCAAGATTATTGGTGAGATGAGTTAAGGCATCTGAGTCGAGGATCCAGTCCTAGTTGGGTTTTGGCTGAGTTGCTAACAATGCTATGGAGGAGTGAGGTGGGGTTGTGTACTTAGTGTTGAGATAGTGCTAGCTGGCATCTCTTGCTGAATATTTGGCATATTGGGGGTGGAGCGCTCTGTTAGTTGGAGGGGTTAGGTGGTCTAGGGCTGCTGTTTTGAGTGGAACGATCACGAGTGGAATGCTAGTAGAAGCGTCCCCTACTGTGGACACGTCTGCAGGAAGAGTAGAGAGTTGTAATGAGGTTTGGGATATATGTTTCTTTAGCTGATTTTGTTTCATTGTTTATCTCTTCATTGACCAGGAGGGAGTAGACATCTTCAAGACTGATGAGGTGAAGCATTGTGCATATGGATGTCTTGAATGCATATTATTGTTGTGGGAGATCGTTAAAGGTGTAGAGAATGATATTCGCTGTCTATGGTGAATATGATGGCTGCAATGTTATCAAATAAGATTTTGATCATGGTGAGATATTCAGCAACATGGATTAACCCATGGAGAAATGGAGATATGATGGAGCTCATTCTTGAGTTAGATCACTCTCAATCGATTTGTCGCATGTAGTTGGTGTTCGAGGGTAGTCCAGATGTCAGAGCAAGTATCGAGGTTGAGAACATATTGAAGGATTCCAGGAGAAAGGGTGGAGCATATGGCGGCAGCCAAATTTTAGTCTATCGATGTCCATTGGTTGAAGGCAAAGTTCGGTTATGAGGTGTTGTCGGGCTATAGGGTAAGACACAGTGGTGCTATTCTGGTTATGTCTAGGAAAGAATAGTTGTTTGATCGCTAGTTTTGTGATCTGAGACCTCCAAGTCGGGTAGTTGTTGTTTGATAGTTGTATGGACACAATGTTCTTGATAATGGAGATAAGGAACTTTAGAGAGAAGAGAATGGGTGCGACTTCTATGGAGATTTGAGTAGAGACTCACCTATATTAGACAAGGGAAATGACGTCATTTGAACAGGTTAGGACAATGAACCAGATGGCTCTGATACCATGTAAACTGCACTTTAGTTATTGTATGAAGAGAAATGATGGACACATTGTAAAACAAAGAAATAAAGATGACGGAAATCCATAAAATCATATTTCTATGTAAAACTAGTACATATGCTCTAGTACATCTTTGTGGTATTGCATAGCTATATATACATTATGATCCTGTGGCTCTCATTTGCTCTACAAGAGAGGTGGCCGCTTCACATAGCAATTGTTGTCAATATAATCTACTGCACTATTACGGTGAGTGGATGCTATTGTTTTTATATGACTTAGGGTACGATAGAGACGACTTATCTCGCTTCTTTATTTATAAGATTGTTGATATAGTTTCATTTGAATATTATTTTATTTTATTGAAAAAAATTATGATAGGAAATTATTTTTTACAATCAAATTTATTATATTATAGCGGTAAAGAATTTGGTGTTTACTTTTTTTTTTTCAAAATTTAAATTTTTACAGTTCATAATAACGACAAAAAAGTTATTTTATCCACAAAATATTATAATCCACAATATGTTTGACCCATGGCTTAAGGTCTATTTGGCACTACTTATTTCTCTTCTTTTTTCTTAATGGTTGCAATACATTTATTTGAAATTTTTTATTTTTTTATTTTTAAAAGGATTTATGGTTGTTTATCATCAAATGAATTAATATGAGGTAGCGGTAAAGAATATGTTGTTTGATTTTTAATTTTCAAAAATTTAAATATTTACAATAACCTAAAAAAATTATTTTTTCCGCAAATTTTATAATCACCTTTATAAAAGATTACAATCGCCTCAAATAAAATTTTAAGCTTTGTTTTTTATGGTGATGGCAATCTATTCTTAATGGAATTTTGATGAAAAGTTAATTGACTGTTGTTAAGCAGATTTGTAATTGTCTCTAACTCAAAAACTGATTTTACATATTTGATTTATTTGTAGTAATTTACGTATGATTTTAGAGTAATAAAGAAAAAAAAACAATAAAAACTAAATGTCCATAAATATATGAAGGCGTATAGTGAAGATTTTGTTTAGGACAGTTTTTTAATTGCTTTTTAAAACAATTCTGTAGTACAAAATTTTTAATATGAAAAATTTTTCTGCATAAAAATTATTTTAAAAAAAGTAAGAAAATTGTCTCAAATATAACCTAAATAACTCGAATTTTAGAATTGCATATATATTATGTTTATACTTTGCTCAGAATTTAAATCATGTGAAAATATAATTAAAATAAATTTATTTAAATGTATATTTTTATGAGAGGCCGAGCCAGCATGGGGAACGTGCCCCCACTGGCCTTAATAATAAAAAATAATAAAAAATAAAAAAATTAGGAATGTTTTAAAAATTATAAATTTATGCCCCCACTAACAAAAATTTCTAGCTCTTATACATAATTTTTTTTTATGTATAGGCAACCAGTTTGAACTAATAAGCTTATCATAATTTGTCCTTAATAGAACTTTAAATACTTTGGGAATCATCCTATGTGCAAAAGCTCATTGCCACAGTTTTTGTACTATTTGGTCCGGTGAAAGGACTAGAGCTGCGTTCGGCCGGAACTGAGATTGCGCCACGTAGCAGGCGCAAAATCACATATTTGTCGATTTTGCTCGACAATAACGAGAAATACCACTATGTGAAGAAAAAAACCGAGTAAATACCGAGTAATACTGAATAATACCGAGCAACACCAAACAATACCGAGTTTTTTCAAGAAAAACTCGATATTACTCGGGTAAATCAGTGATGACCGAACATAGCTCCACGTCCGGTCACCATACCGAATAATTGTTCCTCTCAATGACAATATGTATATAAAAGCTAACCTTAAAAGCGATCTACAACTTCGCTCATGATCCTGCTCGCCAATTAGGGCAATTAAGTAGGCTAGAGCTTAAATTTCTTAAGGCCCATTAGCCCCATTTTGGGCCATTATGTTCGGGAAGCCCAAAAAGCCAACACTAGAAGCCCGGCAAAAGTTTTGGATCCGGAACTAAGTACAGCTTAAGATACTAAATAACAATTGCTCACATAACAATTCTTAATTTGCTACATTTTAAATTTATATGACATGTAAATAAAAATATATATCCAAACAAAAAAAATCATCATACACAATGACTCAAATTAAGCTTGCAATTAACTTTGCTTTTTAAATTTCCAATACTCAATCCATTTATGTAATCATTTTACAGTTAAATTAGTGTAAGTATAAAGATAAATAAATATTAGTGCAAGATTTCCCACATAATAGTTATTTTCATTAAGAAGATATACAAAAATAAGATATAAATAAATACAAAAAATACTATAATCATCACCACCACAACCACCACCACCACTATCATAATCATCATCATTATCATCACTATCACCATCATCATCATCATCCTTAATTACATGTCATGTAATTAGTTGCTTTTGATATCGTCTCCCTTTTAATTTCTATCAAGTGAGAAAATGAGACGCGAAATCGTAACCTTGAATAGAACTCGAAGAGACACAATGGCATAGGAGCATGAAGCTAGATGCCAAGATTGATCTAGGGGTGTGAACTAATAGAACATCAATCAACAAAAGATAGAGAAGATGAGAGGCAAGATGCCAAAGGTAGCTATAGAGAAAATGAATGATTTCAGAGTGAGATGTTATAATAGAGGTCATAAGTGCTGGGCAAAAGAGGCGAGAAAAGGAAAAAAATGGGAAATTAAGGCATGTGGTTGATTTATTGGTCAAAAAGAAAAAACAATTTCCATAATGACAAAAAGATAATTTATTTATTTGTGAAGAAACATTTTATTTTTTTAATAAATGTTGAACTTGTAATTTTTATAATTTAAGAGACAAGGAAGCTCATTCTAAAATTGATTCACATAAAATAGATAAGAAAAAGGAAGAAATATTTAGGAGAAAAACTCTAATTTAGTAGAGATAAAAAAAATTTAAATTTTAGATGTCGTCCAAGACAAACTAAACCCCATAACAATATAATTTTTTTTCCATTTTATGTCATGAGATATCCTTCTACTTTTTACAAAAGGATATAAGGAGAATTATAGGTTCAATGATATGGATGGCCATTTTAACCACCTTGTGAAATTCTAAAAATTAGCTTTTTTTTTTAACTAAAAATATGGTGAAACACCTTCACTTGATTTTAAAGATGACCTAATACCTCCATCTAAGCACACAAAAAATATAAATTGAAGATATTCTAGCATTACAACTACAAAAGAGAAAATTACACATCAAGCATAAGGTCCATTTCTCTTATGAAAAAAATTGGATTGATTGCTTAGCTCATAGAATCCCCTTCTAACATGTTAATTAATCTACTTATTAATACTAAAAATTTAAGTTCTTTTGAGATGTTTTTCAGAACAACAGAGTTGGATTTTGCTAATTATTTGGAAAGCTTTCTTGTATATGAGTCTATTTTGCTATTGATTTTATCATTCCATGAAATTACTAACATAATCATATTAGAGGTTACATATATGATAGATGCATTATGCATACCATCATTTTTTAATCAGAAGAAATGAAAAGCCACACTAAATGACTTGCAGTGCTTGCCTAATGATATTTCGAATGAATAAATTAACGCAAAAATTCTTAGAGGGATAGTTCTTTGAATCCCAAGTGAGATTTATATAAGACAGTGTCATAATTACCACATATAGGTTCTAATCAAGTATAGAGTTTTTAAAAGGAATCATATTAGGGTTTGCAATAAGAATTTTGATATCTTCATATTATGTACATCCAATTCTCTAGCATCTCTTGATTGAGATGACCCTCTGACTTTCTCTTATTTCTATTTTTTCAATTTAAGATTCCATCTTCTTATTTGGGAGGATTAATAATATATAAATTTTGATATTTATAAATAAAATAATTTTGAGTGCTTTCTCCTAAAATCATACTGTGATATCTCTTGGAAATATATTGGGATGCCATCAGATCATTCTCCTCTCATTTTTACCAAATCTGATCTTTTTTTTATATTATTTAATATTCTTAAATATTAGAAAAGATAAATTATTGTTTTATGATTGCACAAAAATGATGATTTTTTTATTTCTTATTCCCTTTTATCTTATATGTGAATTTTCATTAATTTAATAAAGTTATTTAATAAAAAACTTAACTTAAAAAAAATAAAAATAAAAATAAAAATACTTCCCTATATAATTTTTAGCATATATCAAAATAATAATTAATTTAAAGCACAACTAAAAACACAAAATGCACAATCTTATATTAACGGATGGCGCATTCTAACAAGTATATTAGTAATAAAGTTTATATGAACTAGAAATAAGCAAAATAAATTTAAATAAAATGAAATAAATATTTAAAACTTAAATCACCTTGTTTTGTATATATAAATCATTTTCTAAAACTAATAACAAAGTTGCTGTGGTGTAGTGGTTATCACGTTAGTCTTACACACTAAAGGTCCCCAGTTCGATCCTGGGCAGCAACATTTTACGTTTTTCTTTTCTTTCGAGATTTATAAACTTTCAATTTCAAAATGCGGCTATGAATTATCTTTCAATAATCGATAATTTAAAAAATTTTATTGGATGCATGAATATTTTACGATTTTACAAACTTCAAAAACTTTTCATAATATTTTACATTTTAGATAAAGTTTTTAAAATACAGAAATAAAATTAAGAATATTTGAGGAAAAAAAATTGTCAAGATGTCTTGTTGAAAATGATATTAGGAAGAATTTCAATATGTTTTTCATTTATTTTTGCATATTTAAGAGATTAAATAATATTTAAAATTTTTATCATTATTATAAAATCAATTGATAACTCCAAACATTCTAGAGTTCCTAATTTTTGTTAAAATGATTAAATACACTATAAAAATATATAAATATATCATATTTTATATTTATATATTTAAAGCTTTCCAATAGGAGAGGGATTGGTAGAGAATTCTTAAGACTTCAAGATCCACACTTAATTTAGAAGGTTGTTAATAATAACACATAGTTAACCAACCTCATTGTGATTGATAATGTCAATCAAATAATCATTGATCATAAATGGCCCTCATTGTCTCAATAAGGATCTATAGCTCAACAAATTAGTTAACAACATCAGTGAGCCCTTTAATTTGAGTGGGGTTGACCAATTGGTCTCATATATTGCAACCTTGAGTGTACACCACCACAAGATGCACTAACTTATTGCTTGCCTTGAACCCTGATCAATCTTGTCACTAACAATGACACATGTTGTTGTCATTAACACTAATGCCGATTGCCACCAACCTTGATCGTCATCATTGTCACCAACTATAATCATTATCATCAACTTTAAAGCATTGTTTCCATCAATCTCATTGTGATGATTATTTTATAATATAGCAACTCCAATCATAGGTTTTCATAATTGGCTATATAATAGGATTTGTTACTCAACACATCAATCAAAAATATCAATTAACCCTTCAATTTGATTGGGGTTGGCTGAATAGATGTGGATCTTTATATTATTGCAATCTTGAGTGAGACTCCATTATAAGAAGATAAAGTGACCTCAACCACCCTGATCTTGAACTATCAATTTAGTCTTTCAATCACTAGATCGATTGATGAGCTATCTGATAATTCTCAATTGATCATGTGTTTCACTCGATAAGATTGGTTGGTGAGCTATATTATAACCATCTAAATTTTCGTGTAGGGACACCCATGGTGACTAGAAATGATATCATGTTTCTTTCAAGGTTGTAGCTGTGACGCCCCAAGATCTAACTTGGAAAGAATTTCTATCATTTCATTAAAACCATTTACCAGAGCTATCTATAACTTCAATCAAACAGTCTAGAAAAAATCTATAACATTTATAACATCAATGTCCAAGTCGATTCATATATCAAATAATCATATACAATACTCAGGAACTACACTATGTCCACAAGAACTGAAATCTATCATGTCATGAGTACAAAAGAATCACTACAATCAAAAGAACAAAAACCTAAAGATTCCTGACCAACCTCAATCTCCTGCTCCCTTGCCCTGACCTGAAAATATCAACCACATATAATGAGCTTTACAAAGCCCAGCAGGTCACCTAATACCTATAACTGAAATCAAAGCACGGTACTGCTATCAATATGCATGTCAGTCAATCAAATCCATAACAGTCAATGGTCAATGAGTCTATGCAATACGGAAATCAATAGTCAATGAAATCAATAGTCGATGCAGCGATAGAAGAATCGATAAATCAAACTCAATAAATCAATACGTCAATTCTCAGAAGAATCCGTACACAGAAAAAAATCAATCGATTAGTCAAATCAATTGTATCGAATCAATCGATCAAATCAATATTATCTAGTCAATGAAATCGATTAGAAAAGCAATACAATAAAGCTCAATCTATACTAGCAATGAATCAAATGCAGCAGGTTAATATGGTGCAGAAGCAATAGTATCAATGAATCTATAAGCAATAATATCAATGAATCTATAGTATCAATGAATCAATACAATATCTATATCCATCCATATCAATATCTATGCTCAGTAGTATCAATGCTCAGCGATTAATCAATGAAATCGATGAAATCGTACGATGCAATAAATCCATAAATCTGATCAACTCAATAAAGAAGTAAATCCATATGTCAATACGGTACACATGCACTTCAATACAATAATACTGAACAAGTACAATCACTGGCTATTTTGCTATTGTAGAATCCATATTGCTGTTGTAGATATCCATACGTTGATTTTAATAAGAGTCGTCACTCTGTGCCCGTCGGCTGCCCGTCAGCACATTAAACTCCTTATGACTCCCAATCGTTATATCAATGATCAATAGTTTAAAGGAAAGCCCGTCGGCCCACCATCCTGTACAGGTCAATCAATCTCCAACCAACGTTCAACCAGGCTCCACTTGTCTTACAGTATTCAATAGTCAATTCAATAGTCAATATAAGAACAATGTAGAGCAATCATATCAACATTCATATGCATATCTATTCAATTCAATAATCTCAGAAAAATCAGAAATCGTACAAAATTTCGGCGGCATAACGGCAGTCTATCAAATTTACACAAAAATCCTACAAAATCACAATTCACCAAATTACAATAGAATGTTCACGACAATAATATAAAACTATTATTCTACTGAATCAATATCAATAAACATCCTGATATTTTTCTATTCGATCAAAATCGCGTAGAACCCAAAATAATCGGTAGAATCATTGCAGAAAATAATCAAATCGTGTAGAATATTCGTATCTATAACATATTAAAAGTTGTGCGGTGAAAGTTGTGTCAATACAAAACCGGGTCCGTTTTTTGATCACAAAAACACAAAACAGTGCACAATACGATCAAAACTCAATATCTCTGAAAACAGAAATATGATTCGGAGTCCTTACTGCAAGATGAACAAATCTTCCAACTGCGTCGTCGGACGAAAAGCGCTTCGCGGGCTCCAAAACCAAGCTTCTCCTTTCTCTTTCCTTCTCTTTCTCTCTCCTGATTTCTCTCTCTCTCTCTTCAAATGAATCCAAAATATCTCTATCGGATATTTATTAACACTGATCGTCCCGGACGATCCAAAATTCGTCCCGGGACGATTTGCCCTCTGGCAGAATTTCGTACAGACTAAATTAAATAGCGTCCGGACGACTTGCTCTCTGAACAAATTTCGTCCAGACGGATCGTCTCGACCCTTCCAGGTTCGTACAGACGAAAATGACAGATTCTTCACAAATTTCTTCAGTTCGTCCCGTACTAAATCCAGTTCGTACGGACTAACTGCACTCAAAAAAATCAGCTTTGGAGGGGGTTTTACAGTAGCCTCTTTGGAGCATATTAGAATGATTATCACTAATCTCAATAAATATTGTCTCCTTATGATTGTTAAAATATTAGGCACAATTTTTGTTAGGAGTATCCATTATGGCAATCACTTGACTCAAGCCTAACACAAGGTCCCTCAAAGCATTATTCTCACTTTACATATCAAACAATGCTGCAAACTTCTCGATGCCATATGAGCAAACCTCCATCTGCTAGAGTGAATTATTCAAAGTATGTAATATAGCGAGTATAATTTTTGAAATTATACGGGGCATAAAAATTGTTATATATGCTCTTCTTTAGATTTTAAGGCAACAATGGTGTGAAGACTAAAAAGGTGGGGCGCTTATAGGGGAGCTACTTTGTGTCTACTCATCATATTCTCTTTAAGAACCTCTTCATCTTTTTATTGGCTTGCATCCGTTCCTCGACACAAAAACTAGCTTCCTTAGTCATAACATTCAAGATGTGAGCATCCCCACCACCTTCTAGGATCTGCCCATAAGGTCCACGTCATGAGCTTCAATATTATTAAAGATACGGCCTATAAACCTATTGAGGGCATTTGTCACCAGTTCAACTTTATTCATATGGAGGCATTGTGCAAGATACAATTAGTTATATCGTGAAAGCTAAAAATTATAATTAAATAAGACATAGTCTATTATTCAACAAATACCAATTAGCTTTAAATTTTACTCCGTAAAATCACTCACCCAACTTGTCTATTCTGATTGTTTTCAATCTCATGTTGGCCAAAACATTATGTCATCTAAATCTCTTTCTTTGGAAGGACTACAATAACTAGCTTGCACGAAGCCTCATTCCTCATTTTAAGATCCTACCTTTGCCAAGACATTGATGATATTTGAGCCATAACATTCCCTCTTCAGTTGTGGGAGAAATTATTCTCTGTAGACACCGGACCATCAGGAAATGAATGATAGCACACCACATCATCCGGTAAACGGAAAAAAAAAGTGATGTGGAGCGCTTTCATTCATCTTCGGACGCCGTCCGGAGTCCGCAAAGAATAATTAACCCTATTGCAGATTTGATGGGATAATTATTTATACTCTCACTTTTTTATATGATGGAGAATTCATTGCTACTCTACTTCATCTAGGAAAATTACTATAGAGAAGATGAAGTTGTGAGTTCGTTGTACAAGCCAGGAGAGTAAAAGTACTGATGGTTTTTTATATCAAAACAGCAAGTGAAAAAAAGATCTGAATTATTTATATATTGTGCCTCCATTTCAATTCTTCTATTGTTATCATATATTCTTTTAAGGAGGCATTTTAATATTTAAAAAAGAATCCCAAGCACTTTATTTTGCAACTTGAATGAATTCCATATGATTAACTTATACTTGTTTTGGCTTCTCAATATTTCAATAATCTCAAAAAAAATTTCTTTTAATCTTATCAAATTCATCTCATTGAGACACTTGTTTTAACTATAAAAAATGAGTAAGTTATATAATATTTGACCCCTCAAATGATCTCAATAAAATTTTCAATTATTATTCATTGTATTTGAGTGATCATAATTGGTATTAGTAATATAGTTAAATTATATTATCTCGATTATAAATTTGCTGAGAAAATATAACAAAATATCTCACAATTATTTTCTAAAAACTTTTTTCAAAATATTTAGAGGTTTTAAAATTTAGAAATTTCATTAAAATTTATATTTGCTTAAATAAATTTTCTTATGATATATAAAAGAGCATTCCTCTTAAATATACTAAATTTATGAATATTAAAAAAAAAACATTACTCATTAATTCTCTTTGCATGCTAGTTTTTAAATAACTGTGAGCTACATATAATTTATACATAATCTATGTCCAGTGCATCTCGTCACAAATATCTCACAAATTAGATATTTACAAAAAAGTCAAAGCTCCTTCAGCCCATTGGTCCCACAGGACACTAGCCACGCGGCAGTATTCACAGAATCCGAGTGGCCTGCACGTCATTAAAAAAACCTATCCAATACCGGATATCGCCGGTCCCCCCGTCACCCCGGCCAGGCCCACACGACATCCTTCAATCTAGACCGTACATCCTCCTCACAAAATTTAGCGTACTCGAGGGTATCGCCGGAGTTCTTCGAAAACTCGACGACGGCGACACCCGCCGCTACCTCAAAAACCTCGGCGGTAATGGCCAACTTTCCCATTCTCCCCTCTTCTCTCCTCTCCATTCTCAACTTAAATCCCCCTTTATCACCCCTCGCCACTCCAAAGCCTAGCCCCTTTCCGGCGCCCTCTAACGCCTCCACGATCAGCGCCGGTGATTGCCGCGACGTGAAAATCGTCCCCTTCTTCCTCAACCTCCCTTCTCCTTCGAACATTCCAGACAAATCGAAACCTCCGGCCATGGCCGAAATCAACTCGAACGCGTTGTAGAATCTGGGCGAATTGCCTAGTTCCTTCCCCTCGGAGTCTGATTCCGCTGCCTGAGGAGAAATCGGCGGTAAAATTGGGATCGGAGAAGGGCAATCGCTGCAGCGGAGCCAGCTGTGGTGGAGGATTTCAGGGATAGTGATCCGAGTTTTCGGATCGGCGACTAGGAGTCGGGAAATCAGCCGGCGGGCGTCAGGGGAAAACCATGGCGGGATTTGGTAATCCGCGCGGAACACCTTGCTGTACATTCGCATTAGATTTTCGTGCTGAAAAGGAAGAAATCCGGCAAGGAGGACGAACAGGATAACACCGCAGGACCATATATCAGCCCGATCGCCGTCGTATCCCCTGCTCCGGAGCACCTCCGGCGCTACGTACGCCGGCGTGCCACACTGCGTATGCAGAAGACCGTCGTGCCGGAGCTGATCTGGAAGGGCTGAAAGCCCGAAGTCGGAAACCTTGAGATTGCCGGAGTGGTCGAGGAGGAGATTCTCCGGCTTCAGGTCCCGGTGAGAAACGCCGCGGGAGTGACAGAAATCAACGGCGGAAATCAGCTGTCGGAAATATCGTCGGGCCAGAACCTCGGGAAGGCGGCCGCGGGCTACGAGAGAGAAAAGCTCGCCGCCGCGCACGAATTCCATGACAACGAAGATACGAGATCGAGTGGCCATCACCTCCTTGAGCTCGACGACGTTGGGGTGGCCGACGAGGCTCATGATGGAGATCTCGCGCTGAATTTGTGCGGACAAGCAGGATTCTCGCCGGATGTGATCCTTGCTGATGACTTTGATAGCGACACTTTCGCCGGAGCGGAGATCCCGGCCGTGGTACACCTTAGCAAAGGTGCCTTGGCCTAATAGTCGGCCCATCTCGTACTTGCCGAACAAAACTTTTCGGTTTGGATCGGAAGTGGCGGTGGGAGTCGCCGGCGGTGAGGGATCCTCATCGGTTGCCATCGTGTTAAGCGATGTCTGCGATTGGGTTGTGAGTTGGGGGGGAGAGGAAGAAGGGAGTTTAATTAAAATGTGGGAGGGGAAACGGTGGGCGTCGCCGGAGAGTGGGGGTAGGGCTCCATAGGTTTCCGGTGGGCGGATGGACGGCGTTTTTATAAAACAGAATACAAAACTGTTTTATTTTTTTGACGGGGAGATGCTTCGGAGTTATGATAGGGTAGGATAGGGAGGTAATAATTTATAAGGTCTCAGTTGCGAGATTTTATTTTTTAATTAAATTTAAACTAGCAGTACTTTTATGTGTTAATTATAATTTTATAAATATATTAATTTAAGATCAGATAATTTATAACTATTTTTGTACTTTTTTGGCTAAAATATTAAATTAAACTAAGCTAAGATTTGTATAATATATTGAGTGTAATTATTTAAAAAATAAATTTAAATGTGAACTCTGATTGGCTGTAAAGTCTCACAAAAAAACTCATTAGCTGAAATGTTGTTATAAAAAATTGTCTTGGAGAAGCAATGAGGAATGACTAAATATAAATTAAGAATTTAATAATGTAAAATCTATAAATTTTAAACATTTTTTAAAGTTAAATTGAGATGATTATGAAAATAATGTATTTGATTGCTATTATTTTAGGAAAAAATATCAGAATGTTTTAATATAAATTACATTATAAATAAATTAAATATTAATAGATCTAACTTAAGATAACTGTTAAATGTTAAATTTTTATATTATATTAATTTTAAAATAAATTAATGATAATGTGTTCTAATTTCTGACATAATTTTATTTATTTTTCATTAATCGCAAAAAAGTATAGCCAATTAGGGTTTCTTTTCTGTTAGTGCAAAGTATCTGAGTAGGAGAGGTCGGCAACGGCTTCGGAGTATTGGGCCCACCTCCCGCAAGAACGCGGGGACCAATAGACACTCCTAAGCACAACAATGTGTGTGCGTGTATGCGTTTCCCTTTTTTTTTTTGTTAGTTGTTGAGAAGAGAAATTGACGTTGACAAATGAATGTATTTAGAATCAAGTTGAAGAACAACACGAAAACTATTATTAAGAGAGTGTGGGCTTGTTTGTCTGTTCCTTAGGGCCATTGAATCGTAGTCGGGTGCAGGGGCGGATCCATCTTCTTTTTTCAGGGTGGTCAAAAAAAATTTTTTTTTTGGGATTTTTACATACATAACACTTAAAACATTTCAAAATACATATTTAACACTCAAAATGTTATATTTACTAATATACCACACAAATAACATTTCTAAAGTTTCAAATACCACTCCGTTAACGTTGCGTTAAAACCCCTATTTGCGATCTCGTTCCTACTCCCGCGCGTGCCTGTTCCCAAGCATTCTGCTTCTCGCGCTAAGCATCTTGATCTTCTGGTTTTGTTCTGTTCCTGATCTCCGACAAGCGATCATCTGTAGCGCAGGTAATGTTACCTGTTCCGACGACAGACCATCGCCTCTTCTTCGTTATTCTAAGTTAGACCATGGCAGCTTGTTTGTTTTTCTGAGTTAGACCATCTCCTTCCGCCATTGGCTATAGTAGGAAAAAAAAGGTTGATAGGAATGCTTACTCATATGGTTGCTTTGATTAAGCGATAGTACAAAAAAAAAAATTTGTTGAATCATACGGTTCTAAATCCCGGGCTCACATTCCAGTTCCCTTCAATAGTTTGAATCCCGGGCTCACATTCCAGTTCTGAATCATACATCTGTTGAATCATATGGTTAAGACTACCAACAACAATAAAAATTAGGGAACTAAAACTGATTATGACTTCATTTTACTGTACTCAAATGAAAACTAAAAAACTGCAGGCATTGAATCAGTCGGCTGAGAAAAAAAAAAAGCCATCCACAATTCTTACAAAACTAAAAGCTTTGTTTGCGAATAGACAAGACCAAAAAAATGAGGTGAAGCACTTCGGTGATGGGGCGAAGCAGTTCGGTGAGGAAATACATTGCCGAGAAAAATGCAGAAGTCTCGAAGACAAAAAAGAGACGTTGATGAAGATCTAAACGGAGAAGAAAATACCTTGTCGAGAAAAATGAGATTCGACCGGGTGAGGGCGAAGCTGACCGGGTGAGGGCGAAGCTGTTCGGTGCGGGGGCAAAGCACGGTGAGGACGAAGCAGTTCAGTGATGCTTATTTAACGGGACCAAACGGAGTGTTATATTTGATGTGTGGTAGGGCTTTTAGGTGGTAAAACAGTAAAAAGTTAAATTTGAGTGTGAAATGGGTAAATAGAAGTGTTTTAAGTGTTATGTATGTAAAAATCCTTTTTTTTTTTTTTTGGGCGATGGCGAAGACGCATAGCATTAATAAATTTAGGGTAAAATTTTCTTTTTGAAAGAGAGCAAAATGCCCAAAATATCAAAAATATTCTAAAATATCTCCTCTAAGAGCATTTGCCCAACCCTGGCGTATTCGAGCAAAACTCCAAAGTCATTTGGAGATCTGACAGAATTCCGGTGTTACTTGGAGATCGGGTATGGTTTAAGCGTCGCTCAAAAATTGGGCAGAACTCCGGCGTCCCGTGGCAGTCTAGTAGAATTTCTGCGTCCCGTGGAAGTCCGACATAGTTCCGGGGTTTTGTGGAAGTCGGGGAGAATCCCTGTGGTGGTCGAGGAGGAGTTTCTTCCTTCCTACCTTTCTCTTCTTCTTGCTTCGGTCCCCTCTCAAAAAAATGAGGGGCTATTTATAGTTTTTATAGGATGGCATGATCCGTAAATAGGAGGATGATCAAGGGCAAAGGTGAAGTGGTTCAGATGGACGACCGATATTGAATCCCTTGATCGTGGACTGTTTGTCAGACATTTGAAGGTCTTAATGGTATTTGAATTTGATGATCTTTGGCTCGTTGGATTCGTCTCGTCGAGCCGCTCAATTCGATTATAAGTATATCATGTTTGAAAAATGTTTTGTAATCAAAATTATGGATTGAATCTTCCGAATGTGCTTTGGGTCTTCGATTTGAACCCATTTGGGCTTGGATAGAGTTGAAATTGGTGTCGTTGGGTTTGTATTTTTGAGGCGATCTGTTCGACTGTAAGTTTGCTAAAATCGGAGTTCAGATGATCCCAGATTTAAATTTTTGAAATTTCCAACTTGATTTTTGCCTCGGAGATTCGTGCTCGATCAGGATAATTTTTGGATGACATATCAATAAGCATGTCATATTTGAATATCATTTGATCATCCAATTAATGCTTTGAATATTTCATATAGGCTTTGGTCATTTGATTTGTGCAAATTTGGGCTAGGATGGACCAAATTTTGTGTTGATGGGTTCATCTCCTTGAGATGTTCAATTTGACTATAAGTTTATTTAAATCAGAGTTTGGAAGGTCTCAAATACAATTTGAAAGTTCCCAATTCAAGCTTGCTTCAAGTTTCGTGCTAGATCGAGATGGATTTTTCTTACATATCAACCTTCATCAATTTGATCCGAATCATTATTTTGATGCATTGAATATATTTATATTTTAATAATTCATTAAAATATGTAATTAATGTCCCTATCATCTATCTATGTATAAGAAAGAGTCTTTACTTCAAATGAAAAATATAGAGATCATGAGAAAACAGGCTACTCCTGCGTTAATCAACATCTAAGAGGATTAAAGGTTACACACAGGACTTGTGTGGATTGATTAGTCTAGAACTTGCATGTCTCTATAGAAAAAATTGAAGATTTGCTTGCGAGGTAGAGAGAGAGAGAGGTTTCAAGAGTGAGGATCGGCGACCTTTTCAATTCAGCTATTTTATGTATTTCTATAGTTTAATAATTTCTAATAATATTGTGTTTCTAAATATCTTCTTTGTTGCTCTCAATGAGGGTCTAATGGGCTATGCAAGAGCTGTATACAACGAGCAACGTATAATGGAAATGCGTGCATTCCTCATACAGCCGACGTGACACAAAAGTTTTATTTGGGGCAATTTTTTATAATTATTTTTATTAAATTTTTATACTAAAAAGTTGCTTTTAAAAATATTAAAAAAACATCATCCCAAACGTATCCTAAGTATTCATTTGAGAAGGCTTTAATTTTTTATAAAAGATCGGGCATTCTTCAGCTCTTGTGAAACCCTCGTGCCGCTAGGGCTTCGCCCTAGCCGCCCCTTTCCTAAGCTTGCTCAGTCCGTCTCCAGCCTCCTGCCTCCCCGACGTCCGTCGTCCATCAGGGAAGTTTTTCTTTCCCTTTGTTATGTGGTTTTTTTCCTGCATCTTTTGGATTTGATTCGTCATTGTCATGAATCGCTTAGCCAAACCTGGATTTTTGGATGGTTTGATTAAGTCGCAATCATTCTGCGATGCTCTCTCTGGTTCTTCCGACGCCAGGTTTCCTGTTTTGCAAACGACTACATTCCGTGGATTACCGTCTCTTTGGATTTATGAGGATGAGATTCTCGCCCTTGTTGCCTGTCTGAATTTTGCATTGGTTGGCTTCTTTCCCTCTCGCCGCCCTTCTCTTGACTCTATACGGAAGTTCTTCTTTAATTTGAAACTTATTAGCATTTTCTCTGTCACATTGTTTGATTCTTCGCACATTTTGATTAACTTGGTTAACGAATTAGATTACAATAGATTTTTTTTGCCATAGATCATATATTTTTTTTAATTGTTATATGAAATTGACCAAATATGGTCGCCCTTGCTCGATATTGGTGTAGAGTCTTCTGTGATTCATATATGTATTTTATTTCCTAACCTACGCTCTCATTTATTCTCTCCATGTATTCTTTACGGTCTTGGCTCGTTATTTAGACGTCCGCTAAAATTGGATAATGCGACCTACAATGGCTCCCGTCCCTCTGCTGCCCGTGTTTTGGTTGAACTTGACATCAATAAAAGCTTTATTCATAAGATTTGGGTAGGCCTTGAAAATTTTTGTTATATTCAAAATGTTAGCATGGAAGTTTTGTGATGCCCCAGAATCTAAATTGGTAGAATTATTCATTTATCCTTTAAATAAGCAATAACTAGGATTATCTAATATCATCTATCAGTAATAAACAATAAAACATCAATGTACACATCTGTATTCATTCCCAAAAATTATATACACTATTCAGAACTATAACAAAAAAATAGAACATGAAGAATCCTGATCAGCCTCACACTTTTTTTTCCCCAATCCTGACCTGAAATCATTTAATCATATATAATGAACTTAAAAAGCCCAGCAGGTCACCAAAACCTATAACTGAATTTAAAGTATGACAAAGGATTAATATGTTTGTCAACAGTCAAATCATAACATCAGCATTCATATGATCATTGAATCAATGCATAAATAGTAAAATTCACATGCAGTGGTAATAGAATCTATAATCAATAAAATATTACAGTACAAAAGCATGTAAAGTGGTAAACGAATATGAGAGTCAAATCTATAAAGTAATCGTCATATCCATAATACCAATCAGTACAGAAATTGTATAAAATATCAAATCAAAATATCGATAAAGATTATTAAAATTGAATTAATATAATAAAATCATATATGAATGTACACATGCTATCCATGCATTTTATATCAGCATTAAATTAGTATCTCAATCATAAGATCAATATCACAATCACATGCTCAATAAATCATGTATATCACGTGCTTAATATATCACATGCTTACTATTAGTACAATGAATCAATAGTATTAGTATCTATATCAATAACAATAACAATTCAGTGATAGGAGCGGTAGAATAATGCAATAAAAGTAAATTTGTATAGTAATAATAAATTCATATAATAATAAGAATAATGTCTCAAGAACATGTATTTTAGTAATCACACTAAACAAGTAAAAAGTCCTGCCTATCACGGTGTTTTTAAATGTTAATATCAGTGTTAGTAAATTATTGGCTCAGTAAATAGAATCGTCACTTTTTATCTATCGGCATAGTAATGATCTCTTTATAACTCCCAACAATCAGTGTATCACGTGAATTAGTAGAGGATAACAAAAAACCACTATATTTAAAGGAAAGTCTGTCAGCCCACCATTATGTACAAGTAAATCAGTCTCCAACTAACAGATCAACCAGTTTTTACTTGTTTATTTCACACATATAAATTATTATTACAATAGTATAACAGTAATAGCGACCAGCTATTACTCAAGTACATATCCACATTCATTTTTAATGCATTATAGAAAATAATGGATTATTGAGCTTAATCAAAAAGATGTTAAAATATCATAACTGTAGACAATAAAGAATCCTATTAGGTAAAAATACACATTTTAAAAAAATTACTAAAATATCAGGAATTATATAAAATGATGTTTAAGAGTTTTATTGTACTACACCACTATTTTTAGACGTCAAAATAAATTGAAGGGTAAAAAAAATTGCTGTATTTTTAAAATCACTAGGTGAAAAATCTCAAATAAATACTCAAAATGCTCATAATCATGATCTTTATGTCATACAAAAAGTTATGAGATGAAAGTTTTGCTAATACAAAGTTATTCACATTTTTCTGTAATAAAAGCACAAATTTGAGCGAAAAAATATCAAAAATACAAAATCATTGAAATAAAAAATAGGATATAAATTCCTTACAGAGGGATGAGCAAATCTCTCAACTAGCCTGATGAACTAAAATCACACCGCGATCTCCAAATCTCAAGCTTTCATTTCTCTCTCTTATCTTTTTTCTCACATTTTCCATTCACCATTTTATGTTTTCCAAAAGCTTTGGGAGATTAAATAGATTTTAATGGAATACATTAGTGCTTTATGATATTTTACAATATACTAATAATATAATATTATATAATTCAATTAATCAATTTTTTAGTAAAAAAATTATATAAATCAATTTAGGACTTACAAAATTATAAAAAAATCTTCATAAAATAAAACATAATATTTCAAAAATATCAATGAAACCAGTTTGCAAATCAAACACCTGACAATCCTAAATTCCTTACTTGTACTGATAGGTACAAATTTCTTACGAATTTTTACCGGTGTCCAAAAATTACGAAAAAAAATTTATGTAAGTAAAATACTATGATCAAAAGATTATGGCGAAGATAATTTGCGATTTGGAGTTATAATGACTCCAAAAAAGATTGACAAAGTCAAAATACAAATTATTACAAGTTTTTCCTCTATGTGCGCTTTGTAAGAGTATTAGTCATGCAAAGGGTGATTGTCATCCTCTTACCTCTATTAATCGGTGTAATGTTGTTGCTAATGATGTTAATTCTAAGGATAATGTAGTTAAGATGGTTAATACTTTGGATATTAATGCTCCTTCTTCCTTAAATGTTTAGTCTATTATTTCAGAGAGACTTAATAAGGATAATTGTGAGGCAAACCTTACGGTTAATGTTGAGGAGATTAATGGTGCCATTGATGTTTCTTCGAATAATGATGGGGAGCATGATCATATTAATGCTCCAATTGGGGTGATTAAGGGTACTATTGATGTATACTTGAGCTTATTTTTGCTGCGGAGGATTTTCCGCCTTTGATTTCATCTAGCGGAGCAAAGGAGGTTTTGATAGCTAATAATTATTTGGTTAACTTTGCTAATAGTCTGGATGTTGATTCTGAAGGATGTGTAGTTGGTGGCCCTCTGGTGGACGTTCCTTCTATGGCTGGAAATGTTATTGTCTCCTTTGGTGGCACTTTGTATTCTATGGAACCTATGGCTTGTATTAGTTCTATGGATGTTATAGATTCTAATAAACATATGGGAAATAAAGAAAATCTTGTTACTTCAGTGAGCTTGACTTATAAATTAGAGGAGGTTGAGAAGATGCAATTTGTTGATGTACCTATTAAGCTTGTTTCTTCAGATGAACTAAAGGCAAAATTGTCTTCTAATGTGATTGATAATAGGGTGGATCATTTAAACTGGCTTGATGGATATGATTCATCACCTTGCGGATTTGCTGGTAATGGTTTGGAGGAGGATTTGGATGATTTTAACGAGTTATATGGATTAAAGAGATTATAAAGTTGTTGTGGAGAAAACAATTTTTTTTTTAACTTGCAAAAAAATAGCTTCATAGTATAAAAATTTATTGAAAGCAGTAAACAAGAAGTGGCTATATGTTAGCCACTGTTACTTAACTTGGTTGGTGGGTGAGTACGGTTGGGAACCCCCAACCCATGCTCGATTCCCCTCGAGCGGCAGCGCCTCTTAAGTGGGGCCCAATTAAGTGCGGGCTAGGAGATTTCTGGAGTGGGTGTCTCTTCTAGGTAAGCCGAAGATTAGTCAAACCGCCAAGCGCTTTTTCGTAGGTAACAGCGGGTGGATAACCTGTTTTAAAAAAAATGAAAATTATATTTGTTGCATCCTGGAGTATTCGCGGCGGTAGAGAAATATATAGTTTAACGTCTTAGCATTGTACGAAGATCCAACACACAAGAAGATAAGAGAGAGAGAGAGAGAGAGAGAGAGAGAGAGAGAGAGAGAGAGAGAGAGAGAGAGAGAGAGAGAGAGAGAGAGAGAGTATCATTCATAAGAGACAATAGAGCTTTTATGTGGAAACCTCTGAATAGGGAGGAAAACCATGGGGCTTGGCCCAATCTGAATGAATTCACTAGTATTTGCAGTTGATTACAAATGAGGCCCTTCCTTAGGAGAAGGTAGTCCGGCGAAGGTGAGGGCCTCAAGTGGTGATCCGACGAAGGTGAGGGACTCAAGTACTGGTCCGACGAAGGCTAGGGACTCAGGTGGTGGTCCTGCGAAACTATGGCGGTGGTCGAGTAGGAGCTTCCTCCCACTACCAAAAAATAGGGTTTTCGCAGCATAAATTTTTACTTTTCCTGGCGGTTATAACCGCCACTACATTATTTGCAGCGGTTCAATAACCGCTGCAGATCCGCCGTGTTTGCCTTCCGCTGCAATGGCCTTCCGCAGCGGTTTTAGGACCGACGGGGTAGCGTTTTGTAATGCGTTTTTTTTACAGCGGTTTAAACCGCCAGTAATTCCCCAGAATAATAGCGGTTTTAACCGCCACAAAGGCAAGCAAAATGGACTTAATCGGCGTTAAGCGGCGGTTTTCTGGGACTTAGTGGCGGTTATAACCGCCACTAAGGTCCAGAATTTTTTTTAAGCGGCGGTTTTCTGGGACTTAGTGGCGGTTATAACCGCCACTAATGTCCAGAATTTTTTTTTTAAAATTTTGAAACTTGCCGTTCACACCTGCAACAAATAACACAAATCATATATAACATAGGGATTTTTTCATGGCTTCAAATAGAAATTCATATACATAGATCCAAGGTTAGGTAGAATCATCAAATCCATTAGACTAGGAATTCTTTGATGTAATTAAGTTTGATTCATGCTATATATATATCACAAGCAAAATACAAAATAGAACATCAATTTCATAGAACATTTAAATGGCCTCACTTTAAATAGAACATCAATTTCATGCACTTTGCACTAGGACTCTATTGGCTACAAAAGTGATCTAGAAATTAAGCACCATTTACAAAAACTATTTAAGAACATAACTTTTCTACCATTATTAAACAAAATACAAAATGTTCTATACATAGTTGATGATTTATAACACAAGGAAATGAGCACAAAATAACAATATTACATTTCAAAATCAAAATAACAAAAGTTCGAAATTACATAAAATGTCTACATCACCAAAAGCATCACATCTAATACCAGTGCTCATCAGCAGACTGTCAGGCATCAGATAAATTGTCATTTCCACCCTGAAAATAATATAAAGAGAATGAGATAATAATAATCAAGCAATTTATATTTAACTTAAAAAAAAAATTCATACCATTTCTGATCCTCCATGGGGTGGATGATTCCTTTGCGTTTCTTGCATAAACTGTCTCATCTCATCACGAAAAGAGGCAAATTCTCTCGCCTGATTATCACGAAATGATATGAACTCCTCTCTAAGACTAGCTATCTGTCCAAAACTGCTACCGCTACCACTACCTTCTTCATTTTTGCTTTGAGGAAAGAATCTAGTAGGCGTAACACCAAATCCCTGGGTACGTACTCTACTTGAATGTTCTGGTCCCATAACTATAGCAAAAACTCTCTCATTAGCTTCAATATTTCCTTCTTCAGGTGTAAGCCCTTCTTGGGCAAGAAGATTGCATGCTTGCGCCTACAGTTCAAAAACATATAGTTAAATATATTGAAGAATGAATTTATTAAAAAAAATTGTAATAATTATATATATATACCCATCGCTGCATAGCGTCATCAGATGACCATGTCCCATCTTTAATACCATGATCTATTCCAAGTGGAATTTTTAAATTCCGCATGATCTATAGAAATCAACATATAAATTCTCAACATTGGTTAGTTTTAATTCATCCTCAAATAAAGTACATTGGTTAGTTTTAATTCATCCTCACCTACAAATAAAGTATATGTTTTCTTAATTTTAAAATATGTAAAGGGAGAACCATTAAGAACTAAATCGAGCTTCTATACTTCGTTTGCATTCATTGACACTAATTTAATTTTTTTTTTGGAAAATTAGCGGCTTGACAGCTCCTAAGCTAGGTTTCAAACTCCAGATCAACAAATGAGCGAAATTTATAAGGAATCATGTTTAAAAACCAACGACAAAGCTACGCCTCACGGTAGATTAACCTAAACCCTAATGATGCAAACGAAGTATATGCATGAAGAAACACAATGAGAAGAAAAAGAGAAGAAGAGGATGAAGGGGATCGAAGAGGCTCACAGTGATTAAGCACCGATCGGTCGGGATTCGCGAGGAGAAGATTTTCGTCTGGAGTCGGCCAGTTCGCGCGAACGAAGAAGGAGCTGAGGATTTAGGGCTTCGATCGGGTTACTTAAAATAAGAATTGGGTTTTACCAGCGGTTTTAACCGGTGCAAATAGCAGCGGTTATAACCGCTGCTAAATAGATAATTTTTTTTTAAATTTTCAGTTTTTGCAGCGGTTTTTAAAACCGCTGCGCAAAACCGCTGCGAAAGCGCGCGTTTTTTGGTAGTGTCCTTCTCTTCCTTCTCTTCTCTTCTTCTCTTCTTGCTTCTATCCCTTTTCAAGAGAAATGGGGGTCTATTTTATTTTTTTTTATTAATTTTTAATCATTATTTTAATATGATATAGTTTAAATAAATTATAATATACAATTTAACACATTTTTCAATCTCACCATAGTGGTTGGGACTTAGTAAAACCAAGGGGACACGGATCGAATCCTAGGAAGGCCGCGCGGCCGGGCAGCAGACAGGTAGCGCGGGCAGGAGTCTAGGCGGGCAGCGGGAGCTCTGGGCGGGCAGGGCGGGAACTTAGGCGAGCAGTGCGGACAGGCAATCCGGTGGGCAGCGGGCAGGGTGGGAGTTCGGGCGGTCAAGGCGGGAGAACGACCAGGCAACGGGCAGCCGGGCAGGGCAGGAGTTCATGGGCAACGTTTTTTTAATTTAATTTTAAATATTTTTCGACGGCTTTTTGACCGCCGGAAAACCTTAGAATTTTTTACCGCCGGAAATATTTTTCCGATGCCTGTTTTACCGGAGGAAAATTTGTAGTCGAAAAGCCGCCATAAATTTATAAAACAAGTGGAAAAAGACAATTTTCCGTCGGAAAATGCCGCCGAAAATGATTGATTTTCCTGTAGTGGATTTCTGGAGTGGCATGGCCTGTAAATATGTGAGAGATCAAGGGTAAATGGGGAGTGATTGGATTGGATCCCTTGATCGTGGACTGTTCGTAAGACATTTGAAGGTCTTAATGATGTCGGAATTTGGCGATCTTGGGTTCGTTGGATTTGTCTCGTTGAGTCGCTCGATTTGGCTATAAGCACGTCATGTTTGGAAACTTTTTGGTAATCCAAATTGTGGTTCGAACCTTTCAACAACGCTTCGGGTCCTCGATTTGGACTCATTTCGGCTCGGATTGAGTCGAATTTGGTGTCGCTGGGTTCGTATTTCCGAGACGTTCACTTTGACTATAAGTTTGTTGAAATCAGAGTTTGGATGGTCCAAATTTTAATTTCTGAAGTTTCCAACTTGAATTTGCATTGAGATTCGTGCCCGATCAAGATAATTTTTTGATGACGTATCAATAATTATGATTTGAAAAGCAAAACAATTAAAAAAAAAAAATCTACGTAGGTGCACATAAATTTAATATCTGAATTAGTAGTTGTTGCTGACTATAAAAATCATTAAACATCTTATTTTATTCTCTTGTTCTATAATCTGAAAATCCAAAATTAACTTTCTCTCTTCCATTTTTTTTTTTCATATTGTCAATAATTTGAAAAGATAAAAAGCTGAATTTAAAAATTCAATATAATTACTATTATTTACTGCCGTATGACTTCCAAAGCTGAAAGGAAATTATTTATTTGTTCGGGCAATGAACCATATAGATTAATTATGCAAATCACTTAGGATATATTTGTAACAGCTTTCTCACTATTTTACATATCAAATACTAATAAAAATTTGCTATGATTATTATTTTCTAATTGCTTTATTATCATTTTTAAGAAATTTCTACAATTGAAAGTTGGTTTTTTGCAACAACAATAACAATGGTTTCGTTTGAAAAAGTTTTGTTATTATTTTTAAAATAGTTTTGTAGTATACAAATTTTTTTAACTAAATATTTTTATACTAAAAAAATGCTTTAGAGTGAAATAAAAAAGTTGTCACAAATGATGCCCGAGTTATTTTCCCATAGAGATTTCAACCAACTTCATAAAACGTTGTATTCGTGCCAAACAAACCATCTATTTGTATTACACATTATTAATTTTATTAGCCACATATTGTTTTTCAATATAATTAAATATTATACAATAGAACTAAATAATTAAAAATTCATTAAATATTAAGTCATTCACAATATATATATATATTTCATTTAAGATATTAGTATTTTTTTTTCATCAAATAATTTTATGGTTTTGAGAGATAATACAATGACATTTTAACTTAATATTCATCATAAAAATAATTTAATTTTAAAATAAAATATAGCAAATATTTCAATTCAACTAAATTATTATACTCCTAATTTTATTTCTCAGTACAACTAAACTATTATACAATAAATTAATAATACATATCATAAAAATAGCTTTATCTTCATATAAAATATATATATATATATGGCCATCTCCACTTGTTCTTCTTAGAAAAGAAGAGAATTAAAATGCATGCATGAATGTATGAGTCTCCACTTGTTTTATTTAATATGTTAGCCAAATGGAATGGGTAGCCACGTAGAGCAATTGTTGCATGTGAATGGCCATAGAAGGATAAGCTTTTATAAGTTCCCATGCTTTAAAAAATCTTCTAGCTCCTTCTGAATATATTTTTCAGCAATGGATAGAGAAAATAAACTAAAGGTTGCTATCTTGATTTATTAGTTGAGAGTTTTGACTATCAATTACGATATTTTAAATTTAAATATTTTATATGTGATTTATACATAATTTTGTTTTAATTGATCTAAATGTAAGAAAAAAAAAGGTTGAATTATTAGGTGAATTTTCTTTAATTTTCATTATATTAATATTGGTAGTCCCTTGAGCTTTGAGTTAAACTATTCTATCTTTGGCTTCCTTTTGGATAATTTTTTTACTATTTTTAAAATAAGCTTTTTAATATAAATTTTTTTCAATTTTAGAAAGATGTTTTAAAATGAAATCTTCGAGAAAAATTTCTTATTGCTTTGCAAAGTAATTTTTTGGTAGAATTAATTTTTTTTTGTTAAAAAATTAATTTAAAAATAATAAGAAAATTGTTTTAAAAAAATTTTAGTGAATGGAGATGTGACCAAGTGATTGGGAGCTTTTGCTCTTCTACGTTGGAAAAATTATTCCTTCAGGTTACCTGACATAGAGCTACATCATGTAGCATATAATATGTCGCCACGTGCACTTACTCTTTACCGCGCGGCCCGACGACCCGACTCAGACCAAATCCGGGATTACTATGTTCGCATATTACTCGGTATTTGCTCGGTATTGCTAGGTATTACTTGGTATTGCTTGGCAATAACGAGAAATACCGCTATGTGAAGGCCAATACCGAGTAATACCTAAAAGAAATCAATATTGCTCGGCATTGCTCGTTATTGAACTCAATATTGCTCGGTATTGAACTCGGTATTGCTCGTTATTGGTCTTCACATAATAGTATTTGTCGTTTTTGTCGAGCAAAATCAACCAATACCTAGCAATACCGAGCTACGCGAACTCCCGGGTCCGTTCCGGGTCGGGTCATCGGGCCGTGCGGTTAAGAGTAAGTGCACGTGGCGACATATTATAGGCTATCTGATGTAGCTCTACGTCAGGTAACCTGACGGAAAAATTTTTCTCTACGTTGGGGCCACATTTGAAAAAACTGATTGTAAATTTTTAATAAATTATAGTTTCGTGTTCTGCTGTCTTAAACAAGAGAATTAATGTTCCTTATTTAATCACGGATTAGGTTTAAGGCTGCCAGAGTGTGTCCACTGCTTAATGGAGGAAGGTCATTTCCAGGATCCCAAAAAAAAAAAAAAAAAAGACATGTCGCTTTCCGCTTTTCAATCGTTCTCTGGTTGGGGATTGTTTGCTTTAATATATTAAGGATTATAAAATTAGGAAAAACATATGCTTCTCCCCGCCAAATTTGGGCTCTCGAACTTTTATTTGGTACCTAGAGCTACGTTCGGCCGGCACTAAAATCACAGACACAAAATGAGAAATACCGAGCAATACCAACAATAATGAGAAATACCATTATGTGAAGACAAAATACTGAGTAATACCGAGCAATCCCAAAAAATACCGAGTTTTTTTCAAGAAAAACTCGGTATTTTTAAAAAAACTCGGTATTTTTTTGGATTACTCGGTATTGCTCAGTATTACTCAGTATTGGTCTTCACATAGCGGTATTCCTCGTTATTACCAAACAATACCTAGCAATACCGACCAAAACCGAGCAAAAATCGAGTAACAATCCTCTGACCGAACGTAGAGCTACGTCCGGTCAGCGGACGTAATAAAAGTTCCTTGTTTAGACAGCTTTCTTACTCTATTTTTTAAACAGTTTTATAGTAAGAAAATTTAAGTTTAAGAATTTTTTTTTTACTAAATTTCTTTTTTTAGAAAGCACGAGTAAAGCTATCCCAAACTCAGCCTTGCTCCAATGCATGTCACGTTCCAAAATGAAAATTAGAAGAATTATATCTTTTCATCTAATCAAATTTAATTAGAGCTTATCAATTCATATAAACAACGAAAAGAAATAAATGCATTTAAATTCATCAATATGCATAATTATTACAAGACAAAATAACTTGTATACAATAGCCATGATTAAAAAGAATCAGTTTATTTCTATTACATATGCATAATGATTAATGACTATAAAAACTCAAAGTAATGAAAATAAAATTATACATATTGTCTAAAGCCTCACTCTTTAGAGTTCTTATATATATTTTTTAAAAACATATAAAAACCACATAATGAGCAGATAGTCAAACAAGTAACCAATCAGTCTTTAGTTTCTTATGACTGTCAGTCTCTCATAAGTAATTCAATGAATGTTGAGAATATCACATGGATTATCATATCTTATTATCTTGATATTAATCCGTGCTTCTTTTCAGTCAGATCAATATCACATTCTAGTACATATCAACTATTAGGAGGGTCAATATTTGACAAGACCCAAAAACCCGATCCGAACCCAATCTAAATTCCGGGTTAGGTTCAACCTGCTTGAGAAACATCTCATATTCAATAAAATGATCTGTTTCAAAAATTGGGTCAGGTTTGTGTTAACTTGAAAACTCAGGAATGACCTAGATTGATTCGCGCTAACTATATATGCCCGTGTCGCCGTCACGTCGAGTCGCGTGTCTCTTCGCGTGAGTCACGTCCTGCTAATGAGTGACAATGCTGCCGCTTCTGGCATTGCCGTGTCAGCGGGTGGGGTCAGGTCAAACTGGTAACTGCATGGGTCAGGACTGAGTTAAAATACCTGACTAGATTGCAAAGACATGTCAGGAATGGGTTAGGTCAACTAGTGTCGAGTCAGTTCTAAGTTTTGATCCAAACCCAACCTGTGACCCAATTTTGACAGACCTATTAACTATATCAATTATTTCAGCAAATACATTTTAATATTATCATATCAAATCACAACACATCACTTTCAACCCATTTTAAATATATATATTTTCCTACTCATTTCACAGAGACATTCATATACACATTTCTAATCGGTGAAAATGAAATAAAATCATATCATATTATTTAGAATGATCAAAGCTATAATATATTAAAAATTATACAATAGAAGCTCACAAAATAATATGATAATGCATTTTTTTGCAGGCTTAGAAGAGATAAAATCTTTGACAATAAAAATCATTGAAAATAAAAATAAGATGATAGTCAGTTTCAACAAATAGAACAAAATTTAAGAGAGAAATGATAGGTAAAAGCCTCTGGGAGCTTCCTCTCTCATATTCTCTCTCCTCTTCCCTTCCTCCCTTACCTTTCCTTTATGGCCAAGCCACACAAGAGTGAACGAAGGGGTGAGGGTGGCAGGAATATATCTTCTATTAGTGGCCTAGTGTCGCAGGGCTCCAACCCAACACCGCAACACTACATGTTGAACCCATAATCAAAGTATAATAGAGACTCCAATATCGCTACAGGATTTTTGGGCATTGATGTGCTATCAAAGTTAGTGTTGCAGGGCTTAAATGCATAATGCCCCTACGCTCAAATTCAGATAGAAATTCAAACTTTCATTTTTTAAATACTTTTTCATATTATTATTATTATTTGTAACAATGTACACCATATATTAATGTCCATTAATAATAGAGGTGTCAAAATTGGTTGATGGGTGCCCACTCGGAATTGATCTGATCATAATCCAACCAATCATAATCTGACTTGCTAGCAACCTAAATGACCTGAAACTAACCCGTTAATCTTTTATGGTTAATTTTTTTTATAACTTATCAACTATAAATTTAGGATATATGACTAAAAATAATAGGAATATACTTATAGGTAAAAGAATTAAGAAAAAAATATATTAAATGAACCATTTCAAGTTAAATATGACTTTATGGTTCAACCCAAATTAATTTGACCTTTTTAATAAATGGGTCGAAAAATCCAACTCAAACTCATCCCATTTATTAAACGGTCCAATCTGAGCAGATAAAAAGTATAAGAAATTTTTATTTCAATAGTACTCTTTATATTTTTATATCAATAACATAAAACAAATTATTACAATAAAAGGAATTTAATAAAAAATATTAAACATATAATAATTATAAGATTTTTTATTTCTCTATCGCTACTAACTCAAACTCATTACTTCTCATTGTTATGTCACCAAAATTTGCCTTGGTTAGATGTGAATCTTGATACATATCTCAATTAAAAAAATTTAAAATCAAATTTGGGACCATCCAAGCTCTGATTTTAGCAAACTTATAATCAAATTGAAAGTTTCAATTAGATGAACCTAACGACACCAAAATTGGTCCAATCTGAGCTCAAATGCATTAAAATCAGTAGATTGAATCACATTATAAAGCTTAATAATATTACTTGGATGATTAAATGATATAAAAATATGACGTGCTTATATTTGAATTGAGGGCTTGACGATACAAATCCAATGAGCCCATGATCACTCAATTTCAACATCATTACGACACTTAAATGTTGAACGAGCGCTATATGATTAGAGAAATCAATATAAGACGTCCGAAGGAGTAATCCGAGTTTTCCATAAATCAGGTTCACAGTTATGGTGCATGGCACTCACAAAATTTATAAATAGACCATTTCTCATTGTATGAAAGGGATGGGGGTAGACTTGGACCTATGCTAGATACTTAAGAGTGCTTTAAGGCTTGAAAGTCCTAAAGCTCTACCTAGGCACCATTGTCGGTGAACCCTTGTTGCTTGGCCACTACTGCTAGACCTCCGCCCAATCATTATAGTTAGACCTATGACGGGCTGCCATCGTTGAGTCTCTACCCAGACAGTGTCACCTATTGATTATAATTCATTCGACCTCAGTCACCCAAATACAATCGTTCGACATCAATTGCCCAACTATAATCCTTTCGACCTTTGTCATCCACCGTCTACGATCTCTTTAACAACCATCACAGAACTACGGTCCTTTGATCTTAGTTGCCTGACTATGGTCTTTCCAACATCCATCATTTGCAAACTATAGTCCCTCCGACCACCATCACTTAACTATGATCCTTCGACCTCAATCACAAGGCTATGGTCATTCGATGTTAGTTTGCCGACTTCAGTCCTTTCGACCTTCATCACCTAAAATCTACGGTCCCCTTGACCACTATCGCATGACAAAGATTTGCCCGATCTTTCTCGTTCGTCAACTATAATCCTTTCTACCTTCGTTACCCACTGATTACAGACCTTCGACCTCAGTCGCCTAACTGCAGTACTCCACCCCTCGTTACCTACCGATTAAGGTCCCTCTAATCACAATCTCTCACCAACTAACGTCTTGACCTTGGTCGCCATATTACATTCCTTCTTACTTATGTTATTCGACAATAATCCTCTCGACCTCAGTTGCCTAACTACGGTCCCTCCAACCTCTTTTCGGCTGACTGCGATCCCTTCATCCACCGTCATCTTGCCCTCCGTTGCCCGCCGACTACACTCCCTCGAACCTCTGTCATCCGACAAAGATCTCCTTGACCTTCATTGCCTGACTATGATCTCTTCTATCTCTGTTACCTGACTATGGTCCCTCTAACTACTATCGGCCGCTGACTATAGTCCCTTCGACCTCTGTTGCCCGTCAACTACATTCCCTCTGACCTTTTCATCTGACTACGATATTACTAACCAAACAAACATGCCAACATTCTCTTGAGAACAATTCTCGTGTTATTGAATTCTTCCAACTCTAACCATGTAATATGTTCTACATAATGTGTATTTACAAGTTGTATCAATGCCTTCCTTGAGGAAGGACATCATTTATAACCAATAACAAATGTTATACAACGGCTCAAACTCTTAACTATTTAGATATTGTTCTCTTTGACCTAAGAGCCTCACGGTTTTACCCTGTTTATGTAACTTCCCAATAGGTCACCAATCTCATAATTGCTCTGGATGAGCACCCTTAACTGTGGAGTCTCTTAAATGAAATTCCAACCATTATACTAAATGGCATCTCGATGTTTAAGAGTTTAGCTTCTTTTACTTTAGAGGTTTCACTATCTTCACTACTCAAGTAACCGACACTAAATTTTTACTTTAGTTTCCTTAAAAATAATATTTTCAAATTTTTGTAGGAAGCTAAAAAAGTAATGGTCAAAAGTTAGGAGTCGCCGGGGCCCACAAGGACTCTTGACCTTACTTTTCGTCTAAATATAAAACTAAAAATAATTAGCGAGTTAATCCTTTTCCATTCCGTAAGAAAAACTTAGTCCTCACGCAACAAACACTCAATTCTCCATGCCGTTATGATCTCCACACTTCACCTTATCCCATTATAATCTTGCGTCGTCAAAACTTGTCTTAGGGCAGATACAAAAGGTTACCTTTACCTAATTCACTTATAATATTAAATACCCCTTTTTTCCCTTTGATTTATGCCCTCTTGCTAGTTTTTCTTTTTATGAAATTTTGGTCGCTGTGGGATAATATATAGGGCTATGATGTGACTGGGGCTCGTTTCATTGTCGTCTTTGCTGGTGGCAACCTTTGGTGAGGTTTTGTTGGATCGATTGCAGCGTTTTCTTCACCAAATTGGATGGTCTGTGCGGAGCCCCGACCAATTACTGAGCCCTCTCTTTCAATTCATTATGTATTTTCCATTGCTTTTTGGCACTTGATCTTTGCTCTTGTAATTCCTTTTTGGTTTAATATAATTCTGATTTTTTGCAAAAAATAAAAATAAAAATAAAAAACTTATAATATTAAATACAAATTATTTTATGAGCTCATCATAACAATATTAAATTTTTATTTTCATTCAATTTTCCAATTTAATTAACTGAAATTTCCAGTATTAAATAATCCAAAAAAAAAAAAAAAATATCTGCATTAGTTAATTATTACATATTATTTTCCAAGTTTTTTGGCCAATTGATCTGACTTATTTAATAATGCCCATACCGAACATTTGCTGTTTAATAAAACTCACAGAATTCTTTCTCAATCAAAAGAGAAGAAAATCAATGTGTGCCAAGCAATTATTTCAACTGAAGTATAGCACCTTTTACAACGTATCACATCACCTTCGTATCTAAAGGGCGATCATAGAGTTATTACTTGCATGATTGTGCTTCTATATTATTTGATGTTCTATATTAAATTAATATTTTAATTAGGATCATTTTTTGTTATTACTTTATTTTTGCTGTTTTTTTAAAATTATATTACAAATTTATTTTTAGAAATCAATAAAAATATTATCTCAAGGGAAGCCTACATGACCATTGATGTCAAAGAGAAGAATAACTAGCTTTATAATTTTGTTGGTTAAATTATAAAGCCATTAACAAGATGCACATAAAACGTATAACATCTTTCGATATATATATTTACATATAAATTTGGAAAAAAATAAAGTTTAATTTTTTTGGACTTCTGAGCCAATTTAGATTTTGTTTCCGACTATTTTCTTACTGATTTTTAAAACAATTTTCTAGTATAAAATTTTTTTAGTTATGAATTTTTATACATAAAAACTACTTTAAAAATATTGAGAAAGTTACCCCAAATGAAACCTTAGGCTTCGTTTGGGAAGGCTTTTTTACAACTTAAAACGGCTTTCTAGTACAAAATTAAAATTTTTGTTCTAAAAAACCGCTTTAAAAGCAGTCTCAAATGAAGCCTTAGTCAAACTTACACACATATCACATATACAATCTTTAAAATAAAAATCTTTTGGTTGTTAGTTAAAACTCTCAACTAACAGATCAAGAAGAGCTGCATAATAAAAAAAAGGAATGCACTCAAACAATATTATGAATGAGAGGCCTAAGGAAATAGTTCCCCAACTTTTACGTTGCTTTTGCAAAGAAAATGAAGTTAGCTATTCAGAGAATTATAACATCTAAAGTCTTTAAAGGGAAAATGTAAATTTGAATAGCCAATTACTTAAGTGGCAAAGATTGCAAATAATTCAAGCAAAGAAATAGCGATATCTTGACTTTCTTTCTTTTAGATAAGATTTGGTGGGTGTCCACTAAAATCATTGTTAAAAAAATAAGTCATTCTTATCATGATATTCTTTATGATTACTGGTTAATTAATGTTGAACTTAGTGATTTCCCTATATTGATTCTGTTAAAGTTTAAAATATGAGGACTTACAGTAGTCGAGCCTTCTCTATCTGCATATTGTCATCAGATTTTTCACCAATAAACTACATGTAGTCAAATAGACTTGCCACTTAACCATAGCGGTCAGATCTTTGTCGCCCAACTACTGTTGTTAAATGAAAAACTTTCTCTCTATCGTTATGAATTTTCTTACCCGCATATATATATATATATATATAGTAAACTATAGTGCGCACAAAATATAGAATGAGACATTCATAATAGTGTTACTTGGTTAATGCGTAGTGCTTTAGATGTAACGGATATGGATATATCAATAAAAATTCTATATGATAGTTAATAACTTAATATCTTTAATAAATCATGTACCAAAAAAAAAACTTTAATAAAATTTTAATTTTATAAAGCATTTTTTTTCATTTTTATATAAACCCTTTGAACATTTTATGGCACCTAAGTATGTATTAGGGTCAAATCCTATCAAATCATTCGTTCACTAATGTATCATTTCAATATTGGACCTGTCTTGTTAACCTAGATACCAATTTTAGTTACCCATCAGGCTATCCAACCATTATTCAAGTGATGTGCGACAAGTTCCAAATTAACTTTATTCTCAAATCTCAAATAATTGAGCAATGGCATTCATAATTAAATAATATATACTTATAATTATACCATATATACGCCGGCCTATCTTACTTTTTCACGTAATAATGTTTGTCACGTGTCACGTTTGTGAAGCATCGATCTATAATAAATTGCGTCTAGATAACACAATAATTCATGCATTTTATTATAACAGTAGCTAAGATGCACGTGTCGACGTTTGATTTATGGGAATATTACTTCTCTGGAATATTTATAACTAAAGATTATTTCATAACAAGGGAATTTATAATAAAATTAATGTGTTTTGTTCTTACCTTATAAAATATTGGAGAAAGCCCCTAATTATTTGGCTTGGTGATATTGTATTTGATTTAGGGCTGTCAAAATTGGATCATGTGTCGAGTTTGGGTCGAATCTGAAGCTGACCTGATATCAGTTGACCAAACTTGAACCTGACCTGTTTTTAATTACGGATACGTTATTTCAACATGGATCAAACCTGCATGGGTTATCGAGTTTACCCGACCTAACCCGCGGACACATTTTGAGGTCGCGGGCGATAGAGTCAGCAGCACAGCAATCTCGACGATAGAGTTAGTGACACGACACGGTTGGAACGTCGTTGAAGAATGCTTTGGACGGCAGACCGGTGCACGGGACGGCGTGGCAGCGACGGGACAGACGTGCGAGACAACGAGGTAGCGATCGACGGGAATCACGGGACGGTGAGATAGCGATGCAAAAGACGAGACTTCATCATACGACACGACAACGCGAACGGGGGACGGACGTGACTCACTTGCGCATTCCAAATGGGTTAAACCGGGTTTAGTTTGGTTTCCATGTCAACCTGAACCCGACATGTTTTCTCAAACGGGTCAAATCCGGGAACACAAACCCGACCAGTTTCAAAATCGCATCGTGTCTAACCTGAAATTTTCGGTACAGGTTCGAGTTAGATTTTCACGTCGTGTCAAATATTGACCCCCCTAATTTGATTGTTAAAATATTGACACCCCTAATTTGATTGTTAAAATAATACCATAGATATTTTCAATCCTAGTCTGAAAAATTATTTTCTCCCTCCTAATTTCATAACTAACTTTATAGACCTAATTGGCAAAATAATTTCTTTATAATTTTTTTATTTATATATTCTTATAAAAGAATTTAAAATCTCACAAAATCATAGAAAATAGTAATAATAATAATAATCTTATTTTATGTAAATTATTATTTTTAATTAAAACAAAGCCATTCTCACCACACGATAATTGTGTACAAAAAAAGGGACCAATTCAGAAAAAATTTCATGCATTTTCAGAGTTAGGCTTCTGTCAATTAGAAAAGCACATGACTCATCACATGCTTGAATATTATTTGTCAGCCCAATTGAAGCCAAATAGTTTGGAGAAGAATGGATGTCTCTATAAAATTAATGTGATAGGTTATATGAAAGCTATAGATGAGAAAAAATACTCATATTAGAGTATTATACTACCAATATATTGCCTAAATGGTGGGCCCTTAAATTTCAATAATAGTTATTAGCCAAATAGAAGTTTGCTTCATTTAATTGGATGATTTAGATTGACATTGCCAACTTTTCATATAGTTATGGTCATAGAGATTTTGTTTGAAATGACTTTCTTACAACTTCTTAAAATAAATTTTTAGTATTTAGTATAAAATTAAAATTTTTATACTAGAAAGTTGATTTAAGAAGCAGTAAGAAAGCCATCCCAAACGAAGCTTGATTTTTCATGTAATACTCAGTATATACCACTTTTCTAATTAGAAGCATTCATGATTAAGGGGAATAAATAATTAAATTAGTGTTAGTTGCATGTTTTAAAAGACTTTTTTTATCATGATTTAGGCTACTTTTGGGACGGCTTTCTTAATGCTTCTTAAAGCAGCTTAAACTGCTTTAAGAAGCAGTGGAAAGCCATCCCAAATAAAGTCTTAGGCTTCGTTTGGGACGGCTTTTTCATTGCTTTCCAAAACGGAGTTTTAGTACAAAAATAAAAAAATTTGTACTAAAACTCCGTTTTAGAAAGCAATAAAAAAGCTGACCCAAACGAAGCCTTAGAGTAATATATTAAGATCCATGAGCAAATATCAAAGAAATTGCCGAATGAAACTACTACAAAAAGTGTTTAGCTTGACATCTTTATAGAGGAAGTCGATATATACTTATGCCAACTCAGAATAAATTATATACAACTGTAAGATATTGCATTCAATGTCTTTATACTAATGAAAAATATTGTAGAAAAGCTGGCATTCTTTTTATAGTTGTATGTGATTTATTATAAGCATTTATCTCATGCACCTTTTTATAAATGCTCACATGCTTTCTATATAATCTTCTAATGAGAAGCTATGAGTCACATTAGAGAATTCATGGAAAAAATCATCTTAAATATTTTTAAATTAAACAATATATTCCTTATTCATTAAGTATGGAACTAGATATTAGTGTTAAGATGGTACCAACCAAGAAATAGGATTTCACAGGAGGTTAGGATCGAAATAGCTCTTTACAAAATGAGTTCAATGGAATATTTGTCTCCTTCAATTAGTTGTGACAAATGGAGAAATGTTTAGCACACATTATCTAAGAACAAATCAAACAAGTTCAGTACTCCACTCTTTCTCATCCCTTACAGAACTTAAAATATCGTTTTATCACTCGAGATACTAGATATCTTAGTGATCTCTCATCGAACTTGGCATCTCGCTAATACAAATCACCCATGCCATTTTCTAATGGTTAGAAAGAGAAATCAACTGATTGCGAAAGGAAAAATTATTTTTCTAGGTAAGGCACTAATTTTGGAGAAGTCGTTTCCCTTGTTGCAGAGCTTATATGATGAATTATTTCTTAGGTAAATCTTTGAGGCTTAAAATACTCGAAATGCTTACTTGGCAAAGTCATTATCTAACTTAACTTAAGAATTCATAATATGATGATGTCAATGAATATAACAATTAAGTTAATATAGGATGAGTTTGAACACCCCTCGAACTTCAAGGATAAATAACATTATTGGTCAAGAATGTAGAAAATTTCTAGTCATCCATGGATTCTTAGGGAGACCTTTGTTGATGAGAAAATTGTCATACTAAAAAACTGAGCTTATCTAAAGGCCGGCCTTTATGGTGAGCCTTTAACTCTCAAAATAAACATAATGCTTATTTGGCAATAGTCAAGTCTATTTGAAAGTTTCAATTTAATCAATCATAGAAAAGACCAACTCTTATCTTTATTTTATTTCCCTTACTCCATTAATCTTAAATCACCAATGATATCATCACTGAGATGCTCAAGTTACCTTAGAGCTCAAACTCTTCTCTTGTGACAAGATTTGCAATGAGCATTTGTGGTTTATTTGAGGAGAGAAAAACTCGAGTCTTAGAGATTAAATGCTCCTTTTGCAATAAGATCCATAATAATCAAAATTACATCCATAATAAGCAAATACGATATACTATTGAAGTGAGTAGAGCCCCGAAACATAGACACTCTCATATGATACAATAGTTATAATGAGCATATTAGGTCATGTGAGGTAAAATATAAAGGCGACCCAGACGAGCCCTACAATTTGGACTCCTCATATATGATTGATGAATTTGCATTAAGCTAATGAGGCTCACTCTAAAGGCAAGCCTTGTAGTTGGAAACCTATATGATGATATTGATTCCACAAATATTGAAACATTCTACAAGGAAGTGAACCATCCATAAGAAACAAATATAAGGTCTTGGATAATGACTTAAAAAGGAGTCCTTTATTTGCAATCACCATATGTGAATAAAATAAGAAATAAACATAAATCATTCATAGTTCGAATTTACTTTCTTATATAAGTAATGTTCTTGTTGAAATTTACTTTGATTGCATCCCATTCATGAAGTTGCAACCAAAAAGACACTATAAAAATTATCTATCAAAACATCTATGATAAGGCCTTACAATATCAATAATGTGCCAAAATATCATAAATAACAAGCTAATTAAGGTGGCATCAATAAAAGGTCATGAATATTTTTTTTAAACTAATTAGCAATAAGTTATTTTAAAGTATGTATCATTTGAGATATCTTTCTTACTATTTTCTAAATTATTTTTTTAGTGTAAAAAATTCTAGTTCAACAAATTTTTGAACTAAGAAATAAAAAAACTATTTTAAAAAACAATAAAAAAATTATCACAAACGAAGTCTTAATTTTCCAAGGCCTTAAAAAAATAAAATTTTAAACCACTGAGCCACCAATTCTTTAACAGTAAATTTTCTATGAGTCCTTTTTTTTTCTCCAGATTAATATTAAAGAAATGATGATTCATTTGCCAAAGCAGATATGCCTTCTAATTGGAAAAACAAAGCCCATTTACATGAACATTACCATCTGTGGGCCTGGCTTATTTGATGAGCTAATAGGCTTGACAAAACTTATGCCAACCAGTTCTAATATGTTTTTCATTAGGTTTTCATAATAAATGAGAAATGTTTTATTATTAAAATTCACTTTATAATGTAAAACTAAAGAGCGTAGATTTGAGTTTGTTGGTTCATATAGATTCAGCCAAACATTGTTACCCATTAAGTGTTATTTGGCTTTTATTTATGAAGGGTAGATATTAAATAAAAGGAATTTATGAATTTTGAGCTTTTAAGTATTTTATTTTAAAAAAATAAATATAAAATATATTTTTAAGTAATTTTGAATATATCAAAATTTGATTTTTTATGAATTCTTAATTTGTCCAAATCCATTTAATTCAAAACTAACGGTCTCACGACTCTCAAACCTTCTCCTTCATGTGCTCCATGTCTAACTTTACTGATGACCCATAACATTGTCCTCACCTCTGAAATTACACTGAATCCCTAAGTTGCTTCTCATGTATCCCAAGCTATAGCTCTTTCTTTGTTTCTCTTTATTATTTCTTCATTGCAGGGTGCTATCTAGTTGGATCTCTTCTAGCCTTGGCTATGATTGCTTCCACTTGCCCTCTCTTGGTTGGACTAGTCTTGTCTCTAGTTGAAGTCTTGTTGGGTCTTCTCTGTTGTTCACACCGGTTGTTTCCTATTGGTCATTCTTGGCTGGTTCCCTTTATGGTCCCATGCAAGCTTCGATAAGGAGTTATACATTTCTTTCTTTTAATTTACAACTATCAATCATTTATAATAACAAAGTTTATTTTCAATTTACAATAAACCAAATTTCAAAAGGTCCGCTATACATATTATTTAATTTGCACAATATTTCATAAATTCAAAATGATTGCAACTAGAAAGCATCTAAAAGGTCATTCTCCTCTTAACAAGCTGTTCAAATAAATAAAAAAGTTATAGCCCAACCAATTAGGATTTAGAGGCATCTATTAGCAATAACATATACTCTATTATTGATAAGAAGTACTCATCTAGTCATCTAGCTAATTATGCTTTACAAATCTAAAAATATCAATACTTCTCTAACAATAATTTATCTAGACTAGCATGATGATTTCTTGTTCATAAACATATCACATGTTACCTTATCTCAGAAGGATTCCATTTACATGGTTACCAAAAATTCATATTTGATATTGAAACTATGCAGCATAGAATAATCACTTGTATTTGATCTCCAAAATCATCCTAATATTTTGAAACTGAGAGGATTAAGTTCAAATACATGTATTAGTATTTGTGCTCCAACTGGACTGAAACTTCTCAACTACATACTGAGCCACGAGCTTAACAACGATGATTTAAAAGTTTATTCTTAAAAGGACATCATACCTAATTGGTTATCAAGATTCGTATATTTCATCATTTGTAAGTTTACAAAAATATAAATTATTAATATTTTTGCAAACCTAAGGGCCCACTCACTTTAGCATCAAATTTAATCAACTATACATAGTACAATAATGTTTGTCGAGTTCATTTTATATGATGGTCTCCAATTAGGATAAGATTTGTCTTATTAAATAATTGCGAAGAAGCAATAAATGTCTAGAAATTTTCACTCATAGGTAGTCGGTTAGTTTCCTTATACTTTGTATTGTTGATAGTATGATGATAAAACTTATGAGTTTTCTATTAGCAAGGTAGTAAGGCTTGAAAGCCTCATGCCAAGTTTGTAAATTTTGACAATGTATATGCTGGCGAATTGGTCTATTTGACATCATTTGGGCCTATTTTTAAGCACATGATATGTTGAGTTAGGCTTCGTTGTGACGGCTTTCTTTATGCTTCTTAAAGCAACTTTGTAATGCAAAAATTAAAAATTTTGTATTAAAAAGCCGCTTTAAGAAGCAGTAAGAAAGCCGTCCAAAATGAAGCCTTAGACTTTTTGGGTACCTGATGTCATTGAAATTATGCAATATTTCATGAATTTTATTTTTTTTAGATTTTAAAATCAAAACCCTTTACCTCTTGCATAAATGAAATAAAAATTTTGGTATCATTTAAAAAAAATATTAATTTAGGAGGAGCTATAAGCGAAATGTTTTCGGGTGTCGCTCTGCTAGGGTTTTCCCTCCATGGCAATTTTTTCCTGATGTGAGTGCTCTCGTCTCCGATTAAGGAAGTGATTTTCCGCTCCTTTTTGTGCTTTTTTTGTTCTGTTTCTCTATTTTTCTGTGTCTTTGCTTTGCGATGGTTGGTTCGTGTTTGGTTGATGACAGTTTTCTTGAGGGCAAATCTTCTAAGTCTTTCCATGAGGTGCTTTCCGGTAACCTTTCCCCCTTCCCTGATTTGAAAATCTCTTCCCATCGAGGGATGCCTTCTTTGTGGATTTATGAGGCTGAGATTCATGCACTTGCTCAACCGTTTGATTTTGCCTTGGTTGAAAATTTCCATCTCACCACCCGTCCCTTAATGTTATTCGTAAGTTCTTTTTCAATCTTAAGCTTAACGGTGATGTCTCTGTTACTGTGCTTAATTCGAAGAATATTTTCATCAAATTAGTGAATGATTTGGATTATTGCAGCACCTTTGTGCATCGTTCATACTTTATTAACAATTGCTACATGCATTTAATCAAATGGTTGCCTTCGTTTGATGTAAATGTTGAATATTCTATAATCCCCATTTGGTTGTCTTTCCCAAATTTACGGCCACATTTGTTCTCCCCGAGAATCCTTCACGGGCTTGGCTCCATTTTTGGCCTCCCTCTTAAAATTGATCGTGCTACTACTGTTGGTTTTAGACCCTCTGTTGCTCGTGTGTTAGTCAAATTAGATGTTTCTAAAAAAAAATTTCGAACAATGTTTGGATTGGGCCTGAGAATGGGGTATCTCCAGTCGGTTATCTTTTAGGATGTTCTATTTTTCTGTGATCATTGCAACTCTTTAGGTCATTTCAAAGAGGAATGTTTATCCCTGCACCCGAATTTGGCCAAAGCTTCTTCTTCTCGTTTGGTTAATGCTTCTGACCCGGTGGACATTGTTGTTCTGATTATTGGGGTGGACCAGGGGGTGAATCTTTGGGGGGGGGGGGGGGGGGGGTTGTCGGTCACGAAGGTGGTGCGTCTAATGTTGGCTCACTAGTTAATTTAACTGGGGTTAATCAGGTTGGTTTAGAGGTTCCCCTTCTGTGTTGAGGCCGTGTTGCCTAATTCCCTACTCCTGATCTTAATGCAAGCCTTCCTCTAGTAGTTTCTAGGGTGTTGTTTTGGGCCCTTCGCCTTTAATTTCTTTGAAGGTTTTGTCTTCTCCTTTGGGCTCGTCTCATTCTGCTCCCCTGGTTGGTGTTAGGCATTGTGATAGTAATTTAAAGGCGAGTTTTTCATATGTGGATGCTTTGCCTCTTCTGATCGAATTGTCTGGGGAGGTGGATTCCAGGGTGACTGACTTGGGGTTAGTTGGTGTGGTCTCCCCTACCTAGTATTTTAACCATAATGTTGTGGTTTCACCAGTGCCAAAGGATGTTTCGGGTTGTTCAACTACTTTTGTTAATGTTTCAATCAGTGTTATGTTTGCTAGTGAACTGAAGTCTAAGGTGGCTAAGTCTGTCAAAAATTCTGTTTTAGTGCAAAATGATCGGCTTATTTTGAGTGATTCATTTTCGCTTGATGGGGAGGAAGATGAGGTTTTTGGCGAATGTGAGGTGGTTGAGCCAGTTAAGCTTGTTGACACTAGTTGATCTAATGGAGGTAATAAACGTTAGAATAAAGGTTAAAAGCGTTAGGTTCTGGCTTTGTCTTTCAGCGATCGATTTTGACGGCTTTGTGGACAATGATGAGGAAGCCCCTAGCTTCCCTTCGCTGACTTGGCTGGTTGGCAACCGAGGTGATAGAGACTTATGCTTGGTTGCTTCGATGTGTAGATTTGGTGGCTTTTTCACCTCTGGATGGTCCATGGTTGGTCATGTTGATGGTGCAGGGGGGCTTCCACTCCTGAGTCCGACTTCAAGCTTTCTTTCCCTCACTTCCTGGCTTTGGGCCTTTTGTTATGATTCCTTTTCTTTGTTGTTGCATCGGCTGGGGGTCTTGATCTGTAACTTTGCTTTGTTTGAATAAAATGTTTATTTGGTGTTAAATTTTTTTTGTATCATTTAAATCATACTAAAATAATTTTAATATGGATTAAATATCGAAATAAATCTCGATTGAAACATAAACCTCTTATTATTCAGGGGGGGTTGTCGGTCACGAAGGTGGTGCGTCTAATGTTGGCTCACTAGTTAATTTAACTGGGGTTAATCAGGTTGGTTTAGAGGTTCCCCTTCTGTGTTGAGGCCGTGTTGCCTAATTCCCTACTCCTGATCTTAATGCAAGCCTTCCTCTAGTAGTTTCTAGGGTGTTGTTTTGGGCCCTTCGCCTTTAATTTCTTTGAAGGTTTTGTCTTCTCCTTTGGGCTCGTCTCATTCTGCTCCCCTGGTTGGTGTTAGGCATTGTGATAGTAATTTAAAGGCGAGTTTTTCATATGTGGATGCTTTGCCTCTTCTGATCGAATTGTCTGGGGAGGTGGATTCCAGGGTGACTGACTTGGGGTTAGTTGGTGTGGTCTCCCTACCTAGTATTTTAACCATAATGTTGTGGTTTCACCAGTGCCAAAGGATGTTTCGGGTTGTTCAACTACTTTTGTTAATGTTTCAATCAGTGTTATGTTTGCTAGTGAACTGAAGTCTAAGGTGGCTAAGTCTGTCAAAAATTCTGTTTTAGTGCAAAATGATCGGCTTATTTTGAGTGATTCATTTTCGCTTGATGGGAGGAAGATGAGGTTTTTGGCGAATGTGAGGTGGTTGAGCCAGTTAAGCTTGTTGACACTAGTTGATCTAATGGAGGTAATAAACGTTAGAATAAAGGTTAAAAGCGTTAGGTTCTGGCTTTGTCTTTCAGCGATCGATTTTGACGGCTTTGTGGACAATGATGAGGAAGCCCCTAGCTTCCCTTCGCTGACTTGGCTGGTTGGCAACCGAGGTGATAGAGACTTATGCTTGGTTGCTTCGATGTGTAGATTTGGTGGCTTTTTCACCTCTGGATGGTCCATGGTTGGTCATGTTGATGGTGCAGGGGGGCTTCCACTCCTGAGTCCGACTTCAAGCTTTCTTTCCCTCACTTCCTGGCTTTGGGCCTTTTGTTATGATTCCTTTTCTTTGTTGTTGCATCGGCTGGGGGTCTTGATCTGTAACTTTGCTTTGTTTGAATAAAATGTTTATTTGGTGTTAAATTTTTTTTGTATCATTTAAATCATACTAAAATAATTTTAATATGGATTAAATATCGAAATAAATCTCGATTGAAACATAAACCTCTTATTATTCAGGGGGGGTTGTCGGTCACGAAGGTGGTGCGTCTAATGTTGGCTCACTAGTTAATTTAACTGGGGTTAATCAGGTTGGTTTAGAGGTTCCCCTTCTGTGTTGAGGCCGTGTTGCCTAATTCCCTACTCCTGATCTTAATGCAAGCCTTCCTCTAGTAGTTTCTAGGGTGTTGTTTTGGGCCCTTCGCCTTTAATTTCTTTGAAGGTTTTGTCTTCTCCTTTGGGCTCGTCTCATTCTGCTCCCCTGGTTGGTGTTAGGCATTGTGATAGTAATTTAAAGGCGAGTTTTTCATATGTGGATGCTTTGCCTCTTCTGATCGAATTGTCTGGGGAGGTGGATTCCAGGGTGACTGACTTGGGGTTAGTTGGTGTGGTCTCCCCTACCTAGTATTTTAACCATAATGTTGTGGTTTCACCAGTGCCAAAGGATGTTTCGGGTTGTTCAACTACTTTTGTTAATGTTTCAATCAGTGTTATGTTTGCTAGTGAACTGAAGTCTAAGGTGGCTAAGTCTGTCAAAAATTCTGTTTTAGTGCAAAATGATCGGCTTATTTTGAGTGATTCATTTTCGCTTGATGGGGAGGAAGATGAGGTTTTTGGCGAATGTGAGGTGGTTGAGCCAGTTAAGCTTGTTGACACTAGTTGATCTAATGGAGGTAATAAACGTTAGAATAAAGGTTAAAAGCGTTAGGTTCTGGCTTTGTCTTTCAGCGATCGATTTTGACGGCTTTGTGGACAATGATGAGGAAGCCCCTAGCTTCCCTTCGCTGACTTGGCTGGTTGGCAACCGAGGTGATAGAGACTTATGCTTGGTTGCTTCGATGTGTAGATTTGGTGGCTTTTTCACCTCTGGATGGTCCATGGTTGGTCATGTTGATGGTGCAGGGGGGCTTCCACTCCTGAGTCCGACTTCAAGCTTTCTTTCCCTCACTTCCTGGCTTTGGGCCTTTTGTTATGATTCCTTTTCTTTGTTGTTGCATCGGCTGGGGGTCTTGATCTGTAACTTTGCTTTGTTTGAATAAAATGTTTATTTGGTGTTAAATTTTTTTTTGTATCATTTAAATCATACTAAAATAATTTTAATATGGATTAAATATCGAAATAAATCTCGATTGAAACATAAACCTCTTATTATTCAGATTCATTATCCAATCAGAATTTCAAAATTTTAATTGTTATAAATTTTGTTGGCAGACATTGAAATATTTACTCAATTATATTCAAAATAAAACAGGAGCCATTGACATATCTCGCATAATTTGCGTCTCCCTTTGATTCATCTCGCTAATAGAGCTGACGGTTGTTGCGTAAATATTACACGTGTCCGATGAGTACTCGTCACGATTTTGTCTTTTTCAAGTGAGGTAAGTTTTCCCAAAAAAAAAGTGAGGTAAGCCGGGTGGCCCACTTTTCTTTCATGATTAGTTCGGAGGCCCACCTTATTTATTTATTTATTTATTTTTGAAAAATTTCAGATGACCCACTTGTTTCATAATTCATTCATGATTAAAGAAAGAGTATTATTTGCATCGGATAGAATTTTTTATTCTTTTTGTTTACAAAAAATATTACGTTAATTTAACTAATAAGGAGATGTTTAGAATTATTATCATTTTTTTATTTTTAAATATGAAATAAAAAAAAAGTAAACAATTTTTCTTCTAATTGATTTTTTATCTTGAGAATAATGTTTTTCTAAGGGCATCTCCAACCGAAAAATTCATTTTACACTCTAAAATATATTAAAACTTCAAAATGGTGTAATTCATCTTCAATCGAACTTCATTTCTCTTATAAGAATCATCATAGTTTTCGAACAAAATCCAATTAAAAAAAAACCATCAGGCTTTTCTCAAGTTAAAATTATTCCACACGTATTTGGCATTGGTTATGAAATATTCCCTTTCTTGAAAGAAAAGCGTTGATATAATGTAGCAAATATACAATATATATAATAAATTATGTAGTGGTAGCTGAAAACAAATATGGAATGGGAGCTATACTTAGCATATCATTTTCTTATTTATTTGGTAGTGCTCATTTGAGAAGGCGAGACTAGAGACCAAGAAGTTCGAGCAAAATCCTATTGCTGACATCAAGAGTTAGAATTGATGTTGAGGATGTTCATTGATCTTATAATCGATGACATTCGTTGAAGTCATTAGCTATGGTATGTAACAAATTCAAAAGGCATTAAGGTATTCAAGAGACAATGCTTAGACGACTAATCATTTGGAGGACCAGTTTAGGATGATAATGATTGGAGGACAAAAGTTGAGCAACATTGGTCACAAGAACACAATAAAGTGATCAATGTTAGATGATGGTATTCTATTGACCATCATTAGAAAAAATGTAGGTATGTAATGGTTGTTAAAGAGCTGAATATAGGTGGCAGTGGTTAAAGAATGTATTAAGCTGATAGTGATGGATCATAATTAGATGATCATAGGTTGGGTGATTATGGTTCAAGGATCATGGTTGAATAATGAAAGTTAGAGCATCATAATCGAACGACGGTGAAAAAATGACCATGATACAACAATCATGGTCGAATAATCTTAGTCAAATTAAGATGATTCGTTGGTGCTCGGAAGGTGGTCTGGTGGTGGTGGTTTGGCTATGGTCCAACATGGGTGATTGAGGGGTCATGCTTAGGTAGAACTTTTAATTCTTCAAGCCTCGAGTTATATTGAATCTCAAGCTAAGATCCAAACTCCATGTATCCCTTGATGTTGATAATGTGAGCCTATTTATATTTTTGTTAAAATAACATGCACCTTAAATGTGGAGAAAATTTGTAATAATATATCAAATAGTTTGCATTGATTCAATATATTATAGACCATTCTATGCAGGTTTAAGTATTTTAGTTATGTCAGAATTAAATAATCCTGCCATTTTGATTCTCCTCAATGAGAACTTAATTCAAAGAATGTTTGGTTATCCAATTTATTGTTTTATTTTTTTAATTTCAATTACAATCAAGTGCTTGTTTTGGGCTTGTTGTGTTATGGAATATTCATGGCAGTAAAGAAATATAAAGTTTAATGTCTTAACTTTATACAAAGATCCAATACACAACCAGATAAAAAGATAGGGTGCAATGTTTATAAGAGACGCCAAGATTTTTACGTGTAAAACCCTGAAAAGAAGAAAAAACCATGGGACTAGCCCAGTATGAATGAATGCACTAGTATTTGTAGTTGATTACGAATGAGGCCCTTCATTGGAGGGAAGACCTTGACTTGATGTAACAAATATACATCATATAGAATGCATTACATTGTGGAAATTGGATGAATAAGATTTGATATGTTAGTTTGCTTGGCTGGACCATAGTCGACGGGTGGCGGAGGTCAGAAAGGCTATATTTGGATGACAGCGATCAGAATGACCATAATAGCGGGCGACAAAGGTCAAAAAGACCGTTGTCGGTAGGTGATAGATGTCATAAAGACTGTTACCTAGTGACGGAGACCGAATAAAGTGTTGTTGGGTGGAAGTTTAAGAATAATTGGAAGCCAAGTGGAAGTTCGGTATCAGTCGATGCACGAGTGGAAGTTTGTCGTTAGTCGACGGCCAAGTGTAAGTTCAGTGTTAATCGGTGGTTGGGCAGAAGTTTGGCATCAGTTTATGGCCGGGCAGAATTCTTGTGTAAGTTGGTAGTCGGGCAAAAATCTGGCGTTAGTTGATGACCGAGGGAAAATTCGATGTTAGTTGGTGGCCAGGCAGAAATCCTACGTTAGGTGGTGGACGAACAAAAATCCTACGTGAGTTGGTGGCCGGGAAAAAATCCAGCGTTTGTTGGTTACTAGGCATAAGTCCGCGACAGTCGCTTGCCAGTTAAAGTCCGATGATGGCCAAGGAGGAGTCTGGTGGCAAGAGAATTCTCTTCTTTCTCTTCTTACTTAGGCCCCCTTTGATGAGAAATGAGGGGTCTATTTATAGTTTTGTGATAGTGGCATAAATAGTAAATAAGATGAAGATTAAGTGTAAATTGGGAGTGGTTTGAATGGGCGGTCGATGTTGAACCCCTTGATCGTGGAGCGTTTACTGGGCATTTGAATGTCTTAATTATATCTGAAATTAACGATCTTTTGCTTGTTGGATTTGTTTCGTCGAGGCGCTCTATTCAACTATATATAAGCATGTCACGTTTAGAAACCATTTGGTAATCCAAATTATGGTTTGAACCTTCCAAATGTGCTTCGGGCCTTTGATTATGTCTCATTTGGGCTCGGATTAAGTCGAATTTAGTGTCGTTGGGTTTGTATTTTTTAGACTTTTAGTTTGACTATTGTTGCGTCCTGGAGTATTCGCGGCGGTAGAGAAATATTTAGTTTAACGTCTTAGCATTGTACGAAGATCCAGCACACAAGCAGATAAGTGAGAGGGTGTAGCATTCATAAGAGACACCAGAGTTTTTTACGTGGAAAACCCCTGAAAAGGGGGAAAAACCACGGGGCCTGGCCCGATTTGAATGAATCCACTAGTATTTGTAGTCGATTACAAATGAGGCCCTTCCTTAGGAGAAGGCCTTGGATTGATGTAGCAAATGTACATCATATAGATTGCATTACATGGTAGGAGTTACATATACAGGTTTGTTTGGCCTGAAGGACCGTAGTCGGCAGGAGACCGTAGTCGGCAGGAGACCGTAGTCGGCCGGAGACCGTAGTCGGCAGAAGACCGTAGTCGGCAGGAGACCGTAGTCGGCCGGAGACCGTAGTCGGAAGGAGACCGTAGTCGGCCGGAGACCGTAGTCGGCCGGAGACCGTAGTCGGCCGGAGACCGTAGTCGGCCGGTCTACGGCCGGAGACCGTATTCGGTCGGAGACCGTAGTCGGCCGGAGACCGTAGTCGGCCGGAGACCGTAGTCGGCCGGAGACCGTTGTCTGGTGATGGAGGTCGGACGGACCGTATTAGGCGATAGTGGTCAGAAGGACCGTAGGAGGTAGGAGATAAGGAGTCAGGTGTTAGTCCCAGTGTCACTTGGAAGATCGAATGTTGATGGTCTGGCCTTGAGTAGGACGTCGGGTCTTAAGCAGGACGTCAGATCTTCAGCAGGACGTCGGGTCTTCAGCAGGACGTCGGGACTTAACGTCGGGCCTTGAATAAGACGTCGGGTCTTTGGCAGGAAGTAGGGACTGAGTGTCAGGCCTTGAACAAGACGTCAGGTCTTTGGCAGGATGTAGGGACTGAGTGTCGGGCCTTGAATAAGACGTCGGGTCTTTGGCAGGACGTCGGGGATGAACGTCGGCCTTAAGGTGGTGGTCCGGCGAGGTTTTGTGGTGGTCCGGCGAGGTTCCTGCGGTGGTCCGGCGGTGGTCCGACGAGATTTCTGCGGTGGTCCGGCGAGGCTCTGCGGTGGTCCGGCGGCTGTCGAGGAGGAACTCCTTCCTTCTCTTCTCTTCTTCTCTCTCTTGCTTGGATCCTCTCTTGTGAAGAATGAGGGCTCTATTTATAGATTTTCTGGAGTGGCTTGGTCCGTAAATAGGTGGCATGGTCTCTTGCTTTGGTCCGAAAATCTATAAATAGAGCCCTCATTCTTCACAAGAGAGGATCCAAGCAAGAGAGAGAAGAAGAGAAGAGAAGGAAGGAGTTCCTCCTCGACAACCGCCGGACCACCGCAGAACCTCGCCGGACCACCGCAGGAATCTCGTCGGACCACCGCTGGACCACCGCAGGAACCTCGCCGGACCACCACAAAACCTCGCCGGACCACCACCTTAAGGCCCGACGTTCATCCCCGACGTCCTGCCAAAGACCCGACGTCTTATTCAAGGCCCGACACTCAGTCCCTACATCCTGCCAAAGACCTGACGTCTTGTTCAAGGCCTGACACTCAGTCCCTACTTCCTGCCAAAGACCCGACGTCTTATTCAAGGCCCGACGTTAAGTCCCGACGTCCTGCTGAAGACCCGACGTCCTGCTGAAGATCTGACGTCCTGCTTAAGACCCGACGTCCTACTCAAGGCCAGACCATCAACATTCGATCTTCCAAGTGACACTGGGACTAACACCTGACTCCTTATCTCCTACCTCCTACGGTCCTTCTGACCACTATCGCCTAATACGGTCCGTCCGACCTCCATCACCAGACAACGGTCTCCGGTCGACTACGGTCTCCTGCCGACTACGGTCTCCGGCCGACTACGGTCTCCGGCCGACTACGGTCTCCGGCCGACTACGGTCTCCGGCCGACTACGGTCTCCGGCCGACTACGGTCTCCGGCCGTAGACCGGCCGACTACGGTCTCCTTCCGACTACGGTCTCCGGCCGACTACGGTCTCCTGCCGACTACGGTCTCCGGCCGACTACGGTCTCCTGCCGACTACGGTCTCCTGCCGACTACGGTCTCCTGCCAACTACGGTCCTTCAGGCCAAACAAACCTGTATATGTAACTCCTACCATGTAATGCAATCTATATGATGTACATTTGCTGCATCAATCCAAGGCCTTCTCCTAAGGAAGGGCCTCATTTGTAATCGACTACAAATACTAGTGGATTCATTCAAATCGGGCCAGGCCCCGTGGTTTTTCTCCCTTTTCAGGGGTTTTCCACGTAAAAAACTCTGGTGTCTCTTATGAATGCTACACCCTCTCACTTATCTGCTTGTGTGCTGGATCTTCGTACAATGCTAAGACGTTAAACTAAATATTTCTCTACCGCCGCGAATACTCCAGGACGCAACAACTATAAATTTGCTGAAATCGAAGTTTGGATGGTCCCATATTTGATTTTAGAAGTTACCAACTTGGTATTACCTCGAGATTTGTGTTTGTTCAAAATAATGTTTTGATGATATATCCCATATTATTTTGACTTGGATAAAATTATTTTCGATGTTAATAAATTCTTCTCATTGAGATATTCAATTCAAATATTAATTTATTAAAATCAGAATTTGAATGATTGTAATTTAAATTTAAATTTAATTTTTTTTGTTTATTTAATTATACATCAATCCGATCAAATAAATTTTTTTATGGCATATCATTTATAATAAAAAAAAGGAGTGAAATGGTCAAATCATCAACCAATAATTGAAGCTTCGTAGAAGAAAAAAGAGATCCAACAAGGGTAATTAATAAGCAGAAACTTTCAATTAGAAATTAAGCTCGGTATATTAGCGAACCTGTATTACGATAAATATTTGTTACTAAACTCAATATTAATATTTGTTTGTTAAGCTAATGAACATTCAGAAAGTTTAATACTCATAAATAGCTTGATAAATCTTATATGTTTAAAACTTAGTAAGCTCGAAACAAATCGTAAATGAACTTTGATCATTTAAGAAATGAATCATACTTAGGCTTCGTTCGGGATGATTTTCTTACTGCTTTTTTAAATAAATTTTTATTTTACAAATATTTTAATTATTATACTAAAAATTTATTTAAGAAGTAGTAAAAAAACCGTCCCAAATGAAGCCTTAAACACGAACAAAAAACCCGAATTGAGCTTGAACAAGTACCGACTCAGCTCGGCCGGTTCATTTGTAGCTCCACTAGATGTTAAATTCTGTCGCTAACTTGAGAAAATGATACTTAAATTTAATATTTTTAAAATTTAAATAAATAATCATAATAGTCAATTTTATAATAGCGAATGTTTGTTTTCGCCCGCATAAATTCGCGTGCGACAATCCCCTCGCAAGTAAAGGAATTATTTTGGAGAGCCGCCAACCTAACGAATTATTTAATAACGAAATCAAACTTAAAATTTGAAAATTACCTTACTGCACTTATATTTAGTACCATTATTAAATTTAATTTAATTTTAAAAGAAAAGAATAATAAAAAATGTGAATTCTTCTAAGTTTTCCATAAATTACTCAATTTAGCGATCTTATATTTTTTAGGATTTTTTTAAGGATTATGGTGTTAATTTAAATTAGAAATATGAACTTAATATACAAAAAATTTAAAATGAAGCAAATTTGTCAAATCATTTGGCAAATTCTAAAGAATTTTATTTGACTAGTTCTTTAGAATGCGCCAAATAATTTGTCTTATCCTTTATAAAACGTCAAATCACATTTGATGCATTCACCACAGTCAGATGAATTAAAGTCTGAAATTAGTCAAATTACTGTAGCAATATGACAAACATTTTGATGCATTTGGAGTTTTCAATCCATTGAGGGGCTGTTTCACTGTTTCGCAACAAGTGAGATTTAACTTTTGTGGGATTTAGTAAATCCTTTAAATCCGGATTTAGAAAATCTGAAATGTGTTAAATCCTGAAAACTGTTTGGTATGCCAAATGTTAAATACTGTTAAATCCTGTTAAATCATGAGAAACTGTTTGATAACATTTTTCAGGATTTATAGCAGTTAGAGATTTAAATGTGAAAAATATAATTATAACTTAAAAATAAATTTATAATTAAAAATAAAAAATATAATGTGTTATAAATTAATAATATGTTAAGTACAAATTACTTATTAATTATTATTTGCACAATTAATTATATATTTAATAATAGATATGTTAAATTATATTAATTAATCTAATTATATTAATATTTAATTACTAATTATACAATTAAGTTAAATTAGATAATTAATTTATGCACTAATTATACAATTAATTATTAAATTAATTTACTTAATTATTAATAATTTAAATTATATTAATTAAGTTAATCAATAATAACTTTTAGAGGCTTCTATGATTTTCCTTTCATCTTCTCTTTTCGTCGTTGCTCTTCGGCTTCGTTGCTTTGCAAGTTTATAGATTACACGCGTCGCTTCTGCGACTCCTTCGTGGTTGTTCGACTTTGCTCCTGCGACGACTTTCTAGTCATAATTAATAAAAAAGTAATAACATTTTAAATACAAATTATTCGTTAATTATTATTTACACTATTAATTATATATTTAATAATATATATATATTTTAAGTTATATTAATTAAGATAATTGTATTAATATTTAATTATTAATTATGCAATTAAGTTAAATTATATAATTAATTATTCAATTAATTTATTTAATTATTAATAATTTAAATTATATTAATTAAGTTAATCAATAATACCTTAGAGGCGTAAGGGTTTTGCCTTTCGTCTTCTCCTTTTCCTTGCTGTTCGGCTTCGTTGGTGTAAAGATTGCACGCGTGGCTTCTTCAGCTCATTCGGGGCTGTTCGACTTCGCTCCTTCGACGACTTTCCCTTGCTGTCGGATCGGAAGTTACGATATTTTGATCGGAAGCAAGAACGTGAGCTCGCTGGCTGTGAAGGTAACTTTCTCTCTTTCGCACGCTTCTTCAGATAAATCCTGTTAAATTCGACTACCCCTCAGATTTACTAAATCCCGGATTTAAGCCGTAAATCCGTAAATATTGGATTTACCGAAACCCGGGATTTTAAGGGCGCACAAAAACTGTTTGGATGGATTTAGCGTAAATCCGACTTAAATCCCGCTATAAATCCGATACCAAACAGCCCCTGAATGCATCAAACTGTTTAGCTTATTCTAAATACGTCAAATAGTTTGGTGCATTCAATCGAATGTACCATTCTGTTTGGATAGTTTGCTTCTTTTAAAATTTTTTTTAATAATATACTCTTATTCCTAATTTAAATTATACATCATGCTCTTATTTATATATTCAATTTTTTTTTACACTTTAATTTAATAAAATAATTGAAAAAGTAAAAAGTTCCAAATATTATGAGAATTATTATAGTACGCTTCACAACGAGGACATGACAGCGGCAAGAGAGCCAAAGAGCTGTTGAAACTTGAAACCATGTGAACTACGAAACAGGGTCCACACACTTCACATGTATTCGCAGCTACCGATTTGGTTTTTCTGTTCTTATATATATTTATATTTATTTATTTATTTTTAAGTATTTTTATAGTCATTTAAAATAAATTTATATACACATTGCATATATAATTTTCGAATCCAAAATATCTTAATTAATAACTAAAACTCTCAATCAATAAATAAAAAAGAGATGCATGTTATTCTATTTTTTATAAAATTCATGTTATTTATGAAGACCTAAATGACCTAACAGAATATTCTTCCTTTTCTCTCTATAATATGTCATCAATAATGCAATGTGAAGAATATTGGGTTGGAAAAGCCAGATCAATGGGTTTAAAAAAAATTGGTTTTGGGGGTTATTGATTTTTAAACTATATGAAATAATATGTTTTAGATTTGAAGATATTAGAAGAATAATGAAGATATTTATTGCTAATATTTTTTAAAAAAATAAATAAATTATATTGCTAATAAAATCACACAAAAAAAATAGAGATAAAAAAAGATATCATAATTTAATTTGGAAAAACTCAAAATCATCATGAATTTTTTTAAAACAAATACTCATAGCTGTGATTATAAAAAAAATGCATTTGCTGAAATTTGTTCAATTACATGATTAATTATTCTATGTGGATGCCAAAAATCGTCTGGAGACCAATCAAGAATGTTTCACGTTACCCCTAGGCTCGATACAACGGCTCGTTTTAGCGGTTTGATATCATTAACGTGACGCATTCTAGTTGGCTTCTCATATCCACAGTGAATAATTTCTCTCGTACTGGTGGCCATTTAATTGGGCTAATGTGCCTATTTTGAATTTATTTATGTTCGGTCATTTTTTTTAATTATTTTATTTATAATAGCACTTTTAAAAAAATATACTTATGTTAAATCGACATGTTATCTGAAACGGCAGAGATATCTTGAAGTGGATTTTTTTTTTTTTTTTTTTTTGGACATTTAGGCCATTTAAGGCAAATTCACACACACAACGCATACACATAGACTCGAACCCTGGACCTCTTAGTTGGAAGCCTAAGCTCTCAACCAATAAGCCAAGGAGAGTTGTGTTTGAAGTGGATTTTCACTTTTTAGTTTTTATAACTAATATCTTAGAACAATAAACAATAAAACATAATAATAATAATAATAATAATAATAATAATAATAATAATAATAAATAAGCAATTAAGGAACATACGACCGAACCGTCTCAAAATCACATAAAGCTTAAAGTTTTTGGACCGCCCGCCACGTTTTATAAAACCCGGCCGAGGAAAAACCTGTACGCTGTTGCCTCCTTCTCAACTTCTCTTCTTCTATCCGCCGCTGCTTGCAGCCGCTGCTGCAGAGCTTTTTTACGGCTTCTTTCTCTCCCTCTTCCTCCACCGCGTGCCGGGGAATGCGTCGAGATGAGGAGATCTGACCCCGATCTCGCCGTCAAACGCAAGAAGCACGCTGGCCGGTCTTTCCACCGGAAGCATGTTGAGGACGGGTAGACGCCTCCGTTTCATCTCCTTCTTCCCTCTCTTCCCATCCTCTTCCTCTTAACTGCTGAAATTCCACACCAAAATGGAAGATCTATCTTCACTATCTCCAACCACAGAAGGCCAAAACGTCCTCCGAGGCCGCTACGAACTCGGGCGTGTTCTCGGTCAGGGCAGCTTTGCCAAGGTTTACTTCGCCCGGAACCTCCGTACTGGCAAAAACGTCGCGATGAAAGTGGTCGGAAAGGAGAAGGTCATCAAGGTGGGCATGACAGAGCATGTGAAGCGCGAGATTTCTGTTATGAAAATGGTTACCCACCCTAACATCGTCGAGCTTCATGAAGTGATGGCAACCATATCCAAAATATATTTCGCCATGGAACTCGTACGCGGCGGAGAGCTCTTCTCCAAGATAGCCAGATCCGGCCGTCTTCGCGAGGATGTAGCTCGTCATTATTTCAGGCAGCTGATATCGGCAGTCGATTTCTGCCACTCGCGCGGCGTGTACCATCGAGATCTCAAGCCAGAGAATCTATTACTTGACGATGCCGGCAACCTCAAGGTCGCCGATTTCGGGCTGTCCGCTTTCGCCGACCATGTACGCACTGACGGCCTGCTGCACACCACCTGCGGTACTCCGGCTTACGTCGCCCCAGAGGTCATAGGGAAGAAGGGATACGACGGCGCGAAGGCCGATCTTTGGTCATGTGGAGTCATCCTCTACGTACTTCTCGCCGGCTTCCTTCCCTTCCAGGATGATAACATCTTCGCGATGTACAAGAAGATCCGCTGTGGTGATTTCCGATGCCCACCCTGGTTCTCTTCCGACGTCCGCCGTCTCATCATCAAGCTGCTCGACCCCAATCCCAAAACTCGCATCACGGTGGCCAGGCTTGTCGAAACCCCCTGGTTTAGAAAAGGCCCGATTCCCAAAGCAGTTATCGACTTCCCAGTGGCGTCAGCGAAGAAAGACGGCGAAGAGCCTCTGAAGCTTAATGCGTTTCACCTGATATCTCTATCTGAGGGTTTTAATCTATCGCCTCTATTCGAGAGCGGTGATTGCCGGGAGGAAGGGATGAGGTTCGTCACCAAGGAGCCGGCGAGTGGTGTGATATCTAGGCTTGAGGAGTTGGCCACAAGGGCACCTGGAAGGTTTCGGGTGACTAAGAGCTCAGCAGCAGGGCTGAGGCTCGAGGGGGTGGAAAGCGGCCGTAAAGGGAGGCTTGCAGTGGCCGCCGATATCTTCGCGGTGGCGCCGTCCGTGCTGGTGGTTGATGTAAAGAAAGATGGCGGCGATTCACTTGAGTACCGGCGGTTCTGCAGCAATGAGCTCCGGCCAGCGCTCAAAGACATCATTTGGGCCTCTTCTGAAGCTCAGACTACCTCCGGCGCCTGAGCTGCCTGTGTTATCGTCAATTCAACTGTTCTTTCTCCAGCCTACGTACTGTACAGCGAGTATTTGATGAATTAAAAGGCCTAGTGTAAGATATCTTATTTGCGAGCTCCAACAAGTCTGGTGTGATTCTGTATCTGTCCATTTGCAGTATATCATAAGTTATAAGTGAGTCCTAAGTTCTAAAAATTTGATTTTGATTAGATTGTACTATGCATGTTATTAATGAATAATGCTTGTTTGATTCGAATCTTTTGTGATCAATTGGTGAGGTTTATCATGATTGTTGCATTTTGTTACTTTGAAGTACTTTCACTGTCTTTTGGTTGTTTGATATAAGAAACTAAATTCAGGAATCCTTTCTATGGATTGCACGCATGATCTCTTAGAATCATTTTAAATGCTTAACATATAATGCTTTAGAGCTGGTTGGAATTGGATTTCCAAACAGTAGTCATATACACTGTACTAGGCTCATTATTATTATTCCGTGCTAAAAGAAAATATTCAACAGTCACCGAACCGCGTATAGAGATGAATCATGAAGCACGACGTCATTTTTTTTTGCTATGTACCGGTGTTATGTATCTTATAACTTGATGCATCCTGATTCAGCTGTGGACCTTCCAGTGACCACACAAAATAATTTCTCCTATGCTAAAAACTTTCATGCATTCGAGTGAGAGAGTTTTGCACAAAGATCTCAAGCGTGAAGGAGAAGTAAAAGTTTTAACAATAGAATTTTGGGACGAGGAAGAACTAAAATTTCGAGCCTATGTGAAATAATTTCGTAATGTGAGCAATCTTGGGCTCATTAGTTTCGTCTTATTGATATGCACGAATTGATTATGAATATGTAAAATTTAAAAATCATTTGATCCTCTAATTAATATTGCAAAATCTCTAATTAATATCACAAATTTTTTAATTACGCTGCAAGTAATTTGGGGAATTTGGGATAAATTCAACCACCGTTAATTAGGTGACGTTCCTGACTGATCACAGGACAAATTTTATTTGAGAATCGTCTGATATTAAACTACGAATATTTTATAGCATGATTTGGTCGGTTTGTCTCACCAAAATTTGGAATAAAAAAAAAAGTAACGTACAAATCAATTATTTTTGTTTCTTTTTTATTTTTTTAGTTACCCTTCTCTGTTAGAACAGAGACGGCATCTTCGAAGAAATTTGAAATGATGTAGTTTATGATAGATTATATCGAAATCTCCTCTCTGTGCTGTAATAACGGCAGAAAATGATGCTCGAGTATGAAACAAGACAAACATTAAACAGCAAACTTTTTTAATGTAATTGGATCCAAAGCATTCATAATGATGAATTGATGATATTAATAAGTACATCTAAATGTACCTATTTATATTTAAAATTTTAGAATTTATATATTTAATATTTAAATATAATTATTATGGCTGTCAAAATTAGGTCACGGATCGGGATCGGGGCTAACTCGGAACTAACCGTGCACTATTTGACTTGACCCCGTTTTAGCAAACGGGTCGGTTTTTCGGACCCGAACTCGACCTGCTTTCAGTATGTTTTACTGATTTTTTTTATTTAATTTGATTTATTTAAACCTAAATTGAATTAAAGTAAGATTTATTTCAATCAATTTAAAATAAACCAAGCTTAATTCAGTTTGGGCAACATGATTGATTATTTTTTGAAAATATCATTTACTTATTTCATAACAATATATTAAAACCCTCATAAATCAATTAGAAGCTGGTCAAACGGGGTTGATTTTGGATTTCCAGGTAATGTCAAATATTGACATCCCTATGTATAATATTAAAAATATCAAAATAAAATAAAAATAACAACTCTAGTTACCATCCCATCATCTTGTCAACATGCCACATGCTTGGTCGACTAACATAACCAGTCACACCCTTCTTTATATGATGTCGAGTCTTTGCCCCTCAAGTTCCCTATTTTTTTTTAGGGTTCATTTGGGGTGGTTCTAGTTTTTTGTAAATGTGGTTGTAGAATTATTGTGGAGAAAATTATTAGGAAATAAACCATAATGTAAATAATTAGAATATTATTAAATGAGCTGGCAGTGTATTTTGTATTCACCTCATATCTGCTAGCTTATCTATATATAGTCGTGTACTCTGCCTGTAACAGTTCAGTGAATAATAAATCATTTTCTATTTCTCCTTCTTCCTGCTTGCGTTCAAGAACCGAGAGTTTCTATTCAAGAACTCTTAGAGTTCTACATGGTATCAGTCAGCTCGTTCCTTCAGGGCATCCAATGACGACATCTTCCGCTTCTCCTCCTGAAGTCTCCGGCGCGTCCCCTCCGAGCAATCCCCCGGCCATCTCGTCTATCTTGAAGTTTGTCGTCTCCAATCTCAAAACGATCGTGCAAATTCAACTTCAACCGGAAATCTACCCCATCTAGAGATCGCAAATCTCTAAGGTTCTTCGTGCAAATGGGTTTGAATCGTATCTTCATTCTCCTTCCTCGCCTATATCCCCTGTTCTTGATCACACAGACGGCTCTACCTCACCTAATCATGAGTATTCTACCTGGTTACTCACCGACCAAAATTTAGCCGCCGCCATCTGTTCCACGATCTCATCTCCTATTCTGCCTTACATTATCCACCTCGACTCCACATCTCAGATCTGGCAGACGCTTGAAACAAGGTTTCAATCCACTAATCGCTCCAAGGCTATTCAATTAAAGAATGCCTTGCATCATATCTCTCTTAAAAACTCCACCATTAATCAATACCTGTCCGACATCAAATCTCTTGTAGACCAAATCGCTGCTGCCGGATCCACCGTTGACACCGAAGACATAGTGCTTCATATTCTTAATGGTTTACCCCCTTCATATCATTCTTTTAAGACTTCCATTCGCACTATGCTTTCTCCTATTAGCCTCGACAACCTGTACGCTCTTCTTCTTAGCGAAGAAATCAATATTGCTTCGGATGCAGCTCGGACCATCTCTGTTGATCCTAATATGGCACTCTTCTCCAACCGCGGTCGTGGACGCCGCTCTCGGGGACGCTCGTCTGCAAATTCTTCCAGATCGACGACAAATCCTCCAACCATCTGCCAAATTTGTAACAAAAGGGGTCATTCGGCATCTTCTTGCTGGCACCGTCTTAACTTGCAATATGTCCCTCCGGCGCAGAACCAGACTCCCACTGCATTACTCGCAGGAAATTCAAGACCAACTGATGAATGGTATCTCGACTCGGGCGCATCCTCTCACCTCACCAATTCTTTGGAGAACTTATCAATCTCGCAATCCTACCATGGCTCAGATGGTGTGACTATAGGCGACGGTAGCTCAGTTGGTATCGCCAATTCCGGCTTAGGAGTTTTACCGACACCTGCTCGTAAGTTGGTTCTGTCTAATATTTTTCACACACCATCTCTTCGCTACAATTTACTCTCCATTTCGCAACTTACAAAAGACAATAATCTTTCTATTACTTTTAATCCTAATGGCTTCATTTTGAAGGATTTGCAGACACAAGAGACGTTGCTTCAAGGCCCGTGTACTCACTGTCTGTATCCGATCAATCCCAAAACTGACCGCAAGCCTCGTCTTCAAGCTCACGCTGCTACGTCGCACTCTCTGTTCTCCTGGCATAATCGGCTGGGACACCCCAATCAGAAAATTTTACATGCTATTGCTCTTTCTAACCCTTCTTTACATATTAATAACAATACTAGTCTTGTATGTCATTCTTGTAACATGTCAAAAACTCACAAGATTCCGTTTGAAAGATCTTCTCATCAAACGAAATCTGTTTTAGATTTGATTCATTCGGATGTTTGGGGTCCTGCCCCGGTTGCTTCGTCTAATGGTTTTCTTTACTATGTAATTTGTGGACGATTTTATTAGATTTACGTGGCTTTTTCCATTACGTTTTAAGTCTGATGTTACTTCTATTTTCATTGAGTTCAAGAATCAAATTGAGAAACTTACCTCCAAACAAATCAAATGCATTCGCACCGATGGTGGCGGAGAATATCTCAATCACTCTTTTACAAATTTTCTTAAAACGAATGGCATTAGTCATCAAATTTCGTGTCCCTACACACCCGAACAAAACGGGGTTGCAGAAAGAAAACACAGGCATATAATAGAAACAACAAGATCGTTGTTGCACACTGCTATTGTTCCTTACGTATACTGGCCTGATGCGGTTCTTACCTCTGTGTATTTAATTAACAGGATGCCTTCTTCCAACACTGCGTATGCTTCTCCGTTTGAATTACTTTACAACACCAAACCTCAATATACTCATTTACGTACTTTTGGCTGCGCTTGTTTTCCTTTAATCCCAACCCATGATCGACATAAACTTCAACCAAAAACAAAAACACGTGTGTTTCTTGGGTATTCAGATAAATATAAAGGCTACAAGTGTTTGGAAATTTCCACAAACAAGATTACTATTTCTCGTCATTTAACATTTGATGAACTATTTTTCCCTTTCTCAGGTTCAGCTATTCCTACACCTCAGCCTACTCACACACCTCCGCCTGCATTGCTCATTCCTCACTCTGTGACTCAACAACTACCTCAAACCAAACCGGTCCTACAGCATGTTTTACCTCAAACGCAAATTACTTCGGTCATGCCTCCAGTTGAAGCAAGCCCAAGAAATCCACCTAGTCTCAGCTCCACTCGTGCTCCTACACCCGATCCGCATCTGCCTCATCAGCATTCCATGGTTACCCGTAGCAAAACAGGATCTATAAAACCAACCGTTCGGCTCAACCTCTTCCATCACACTCAGTCTTCTGCACTGCCTCCCGATCCCTCATGCTACACGGAAGCAGTCAAAAAGATCGAGTGGCGCAAAGCAATGTCAGAAGAATTCCTTGCCTTACAAAAACAAGGTACCTGGACGCTTGTTCCACCACCAGACTCGGGCGTGCTGGGATGTAAATGGACTTATCGTACCAAGATACACGCAGACGGTTCAATTGCCAAATACAAAGCTCGGCTGGTTGCTTTAGGCAACAATCAGGAATTTGGCACCGATTATACCGAGACCTTCAGTCCCGTCGCAAAACTACCTACCATTCGTATATTACTTGCTATTGCTATTCAACACGATTGGCCGGTTCAGCAACTCGATGTTGCAAACGCATTTTTGCACGGGCATCTTCAAGAAACCGTACACATGAAACAACCTCGTGGCTTTGAAGATCCAATACATCCCAACTACGTTTGTCGTCTACATAAATCGTTATATGGCCTCAAGCAAGCTCCGCGTCAATGGTATAACACGTTCACCGAACAACTTCTTCTTCTTGGTTTTATCAACAGTAAATCTGATCCCTCACTGTTTATTTTTAAAAATAATAATGCTCAAATATTTTTACTCATTTATGTCGACGATATTTTAATTACCGGTTCTAACCAATCTTTGATCCATGAGTTCATCAACCAATTAGGCTCTAAATTCACTCTGAAGCACCTTGGCGAGGTCAATAACTTTCTGGGTATTCAAATTACCCGAAACGCTCAACAATTCTTTCTGTCCCATCACTCCTACGCCACGTCCATTCTTCAACAGGCTCAACTACAGCAATGCAATCCTATAGCCAACCCATAGTGTACAAAGTTTCCTACAGAATTCCAGGTCGATTCGCTATTGTCTGATCCAAAGACGTACAGGAAGATCACGGGCTCCTTGCAGTATTTAACAATCACTCGCCCCGATATCGCCTACAACGTCAACACCTTATCACAACACATGCAAAATCCGCTGCCGCAACACATTTTTCTCCTCAAACGACTCATTCGTTACATCAAAGGTACGCTAAATTTTGGCCTTCCTATCTCACGATCTAATCTCCAACTTGTTTCCTTCTCAGATGCTGATTGGGCCGGGGATCCTACCACACGAAAATCCACCTCCGGATTTTGTTCTTTCTTAGGGGACAACCTAATCTCTTGGACGGTAAAGAAGTAGCATACAGTCGCGCGCTCATCCACGGAATCAGAATATCGAGCACTCGCCGCACTTACAGCTGATGTTATATGGCTTCGCAAAATTCTAGATGAATTCGGGATATCTCAAACAAAACCGACCGAGATCTTTTGTGATAATATGTCCGCTATTGCTCTTGCCAACAATCCTGTATTTCATGCACGGACAAAACACATCGAGATAGATCAAAAGTTTATCCGGGATCATATTCAACACAATGTCATCCAGATTTTACCTATCAGCACAGTTGATCAAACTGCCGATGTGTTCACCAAGTTCCTATCTACACCCAGGTTCCAAGCTCTTCGGACCAAACTCACGGTTGTTCACAACCCATTCATTTGCGGGGGAATATTAGGAAATAAATCATAATGTAAACAATTAGAATATTATTAAATGAGCTGGCAGTGTATTTTGTATTCACCTCATATTTGCTAGCTTATCTATATATAGTCGTGTACTCTGCCTGTAACAGTTCAGTGAATAATAAATCATTTTCTATTTCTCCTTCTTCCTGCTTGCGTTCAAGAACCGAGAGTTTCTATTCAAGAACTCTTAGAGTTCTACAAAAATAACTTATTTGAAAGCAGTTGCAAAAAATAACATACTAGCACAAATTTTTGTTGAAAATGATAAAGAATCGGCTATCAAATATAAACTATGGTCGCGATCTACAGTCAAAAGTTGTCTCAAATGATGCCTTAATATCTCTCTATCTTTGAGCCTTTTCCTCTTATATCGAAAATTTTGAAGCCCTCAACAAAATGAAGCGGGGATATCAGACGGATCTCGCAAATGAAGGTAATGATGGGTTAAGCTAGCGTGTGAAGGGAGCGGCATTCGACCAAGAGGAGAGAGTCTCATGTGAGCTCATTGAGAGAAGGCACTGACGAACTAAATGACGTACCTACCAGATCCGTCGACTATATTAACAAAATATTAGATAATGTATACATTAAAATTTAAATGTTAAATATATACTTATATTCATTGTACATGATTTTCAGTTCCCCCATCTTCTTTTTTGGGACATTCATGTCAATTTAAGCAAATTCATACATACATCACATAAGTAAGATTCGAATCCAAGATATCTTGATTGATAATCAAAGCTCAAAACTAACAGACCAAGGTGAGCTGCGTTCTCCCCGAGATCTTTATTTCATGTGCCTAACATTTTGTGAAGAGAAATAATTAATTTACAGATTTTTTTTTCTTGAGACGGCTTACTTTCTTAGCTTCAATCAAAGACTGAAATTTTTTTAAAAAGAATCGCCAAACAGTTGAAACCGACACAAATTTTCTGAACGCAAAAAAATATTATTGTCATTACCAAAAGTTTTTTTTTTGGGGGGGAAATATTACCAAAAGTTGAACTCCATCAAAGGATTTGATACCGATCATTCATTTAAAATGTAATATATATTATTATGGACTAAAATATTTGCGGCGGTAGAGAAATATAAAGTTTAGTGTCTTTGTTCTGTATGAAGATCCAGCACACAATCAGATAAAAGCGAGGGGTGTAGCGTTCATAAGAGACACCATAATTTTTATATGAAAACCCCTAAAAAGGGGGAAAAATCACATTGCACTGCCCAGATTAAATAAATGCACTAGTATTTACAGTTGATTACAAATGAGGCTCTTCCTTGAGGAGAAGGCATTGGCCTGATGTAGTATATAGAGTGCATTACATGGTGGGAGTTGGAAGAATCAATGTTCACATGCGAATTTGGTCTGCAAGACAATAGTCGGACGACGGTGATCAGAAGGACCGTAGTTGGATGATGGTGGTCAAAATGACATTAGTTGGTCGACCATGGTCGAAAGGACTGTAGTAGGCGGGCTACAGAGGTATGAAAGATCATAATTGGGTGACGGTGGTCGAAAGGACCGTATTTGGCAGGCAACTGCGGTCATAAAGACTGTTGCCTGGTGATGGAAGCCGGAAAAACTATAGTCAACGGACGACAGTGGTTAGAAAGAATATTGTCAGATGATAGACATCTGAAGGACTGTAGATGTCGGATGACGATGATCAATGAGACCATTGTCAGGCGTTGGAGGTCGGATGAACCATAATTGATGGACAATAGTGTTCGGAAGAAAATCCAATGACAATTGGTGTCATGTCATAAGTCCAGCAATAATTGGTGGTTGGGTGGAAGTCCGACGAAAGTGCAATGACGATTAGTGGTCGGGTGGAAGTCCGACTAAAGTCTGGCGAATGAAGGGTTATTTATAATTTTTTGGGGATGCAATAGCGAGTAAATAGGGCAAAGATCAATGGCAAGTCGGGTGTATTTCCAATGCACGACCAATATCAATTTTTTTAATGATAGACTATTTATCAAGAATTTGAGTTCTTAATGAAGTCAGAAATTGGAAATGTTATGCTCGTTGGATTTCCCTCGTCAAACTACCTGATTCGTCTATATGCACCTCACATTTGGTGACCATTTAGTCATAAATTTGAACCTTCCAAATATGCTTATGGTCCTCAATTTGGACCCATTTGGATTTGTATTGTGTCGAATTTAGTCTCATTGGGTTCGTCTTTTCAAGACATTTAGTTTGACTATAAGTTTGCTTAAATCTGAACTCAAATGAACCCAATTTTAAATTTGTAAATTTTCAATGCGAATATTTCTCGAGATTTGTGCTCGATCAAGATAATTTTTTGATGTTATATATATATATATATATATATATATATATATATATATATATATATAATATATATATATATATATATATATATATATATATATATATATATATATATATATATATATATATATATATATATATATTTATTTATTAAAAATCTAAAAAGAAAATCTTATTCCTCTATTAATTATCTTGCATATCTTACATCAATATAAAAAAATATGTGCTATACTATAGGGTTTTTTGTTTGGCTAAAAAAGAAATATAATGTAAGATAAATCCTTTAGTGTTGTTTAAAGAATACAATATATATATATATATATATATATATATATATATATATATATATATATATATATATATATATATATATATATATATATATATATATATATTATATAAAAGTAATGAATATAGTGTAAAGTTCAAAAAATTGCAGCAGGTGATGGAAACAGTGGTGGTCACCTAAGGTAGTTGGTAATGGGTGGTAGCAGTGATGGTTACTAGATGGCGGGGGCGGCCGGCGGTGGTGTTGGATGATAGCGGGTGGTGGTGACCGATGGCAGTGTCAGCCATGGGCGGAGGGAGGGAGGGAGGGAGGGAGGGAGGGGCGAGGGGGGGCACGTGCCCTGCTAAAAAAAAATTCAATTATAATAATGTGGCAATTTCTCAGTGACTTCATGGTGAAAACAAAGGCGGGAATCGAGTATGTAATACCAAAGGGACATTGTTTCCACTAGGGGTGTCAATTCGGGTCAACGGGTCGGGTTCGGGTCGAACTCGGAACTGACCCGGCACTGTTCGGGTCAACCCGAACCCGACCAGTTTTTAAAAACGGGTCAGGTTTCTGGACCCGAACCCGACCTGATTCGGGTCCTGGTCAACCCGACCTGACACGAATGACCCGGGATTGACCCAAAATTGCTAATTTTCGGATCAAAAATCGGGTCAATCTCGGGTTTTCGGGTTAATCTCGGGTCAATCTCGGGTTTTTGGGTCAAAAATGATTTTTCGTGTCACTTTCGGGTCAATTTCGGGTTGGCGGGTCAACCCGAACAGGACCCGATTTTTAAAACGGGTTGATTTCATGAACCCGAACCCGACCCGTTTCGGGTTTGGGTTGACCCAAACCCGAATTTTTCCGGGTCGGGTTCGGGTCGTGTTTCGTGTCGTGTCAAAAATTGACACCCCTAGTTTCCACTTCACTTGCCTTTGCAAACCAGCTTCCATCCGTCACGGTGAAGACAAGTTATCACCTTCCAACCATTTGCATTCCCGCAGATAAAGGCAATATGGAGCCATCTTCTCATAAAATTTGACTTTGAGCTCATATCACCTTTCCCAGAGATTGACTGGAATGCCATGGTGGTTGGTGTGAAGGGGTAGGTCATGGATCCCAGGCCCGTGAGGTTCATCCCATGATCTCGAGCGATGCAGGTGAAATTGGTATGGATGTGTGTAATGGAATGGAAAGTGTAATTGCTTATGAAGAACACTTGGCCACTGGGCCACCGTGCAGGTCTGAAGGAATCCCTTCTTCCTCCTCTCTACAATCCAAAGCTACAGGATCTTGTAGTCCTGGTGTTTGTGGAAATACCTCAAAGCAGCTGACTTCAAATTTTCCTTAACCTGCGGTTCACCCTCCACGGTCCAGCAGTGGTGTTCCCCTTTCAACTTCGAATGAGGCCCCTAGTGCCTGGAAAAGGAATAATTCATTCCTATTTCGCCTCTAAGTAAAAGTTGATATTGTAGCCGACGATGGTATTACAATATCCCTTGACATGGGTGCAGTGCTTGCCAACAAAGAGAAGTTGGATTGATTCTATTTGGTTGAAATATGATCCAGATGAATTTATTGACAATGATGTTATTATTCAATTTTTTTTTTTTTAAATATGGAGAATATATCCTATAAATTGTAAATGTACTTTATCTTATATTTACTAGCTTATTTTTTTAATTAAAAATTTTAAACTACGAATTAGAAATCTTCATTCTCTTAAACAATATTTTTAAAACTACCTTTTACAAAAGGTACCAAATAATTAAACGAAACCTTAATATATTCTATCATTCTAGATGAGACGGCAAATATAATTATTTTAATTTAGGCCCCCCCTAAATAAAATTTCTGACTCCGCCACTGGTGTCAGCAAGCAGTGAGGGTTGTTGTTGGCGGTGGTGGCTGGCAGAAACGGTTTGAACGTGGTGGTGGGCAACGACGATCAAGCAAGCTCTCTTGTGATGCAAAGGTTTTTGCTCAAAATTGAGAGAGTTTGACTTATATAAAAAATGAACGGAAATGATTTACATCTCGTTCACTTTACTTTGAATTTATTTTCATTCAACAAAACACCAATAATTTTAAAACCCTTATATTTAAAATAATTTACATCACTTTATATTCCAATCAAACATCTTCTAATTTATAAATTTTATTTTCGTAAGTATAAATCTAATTCCTTCTTACCTCATATTTTTGCTTCCAATCTCCAAAAAGGCACAAACCCAAAAATGGATGAGGGTTTTTGTAAGAAAAAAAAAAGATTTATTTGCATTTATTTAAAAATTAATTTGCAGTTTTGTTTTCGTTATTTGAATAATACACAAGCTTTTTTTCTATATTAAGTTATACTTTTTTTTTTTTACTTGGAGAGAATCGGATCCAAACTTAGTAAAATGGTAAGGAATCTTTCTTTAAAATATAATGATTTAGTTTGAGCTTAGGGGCGTAAAAAAGTTGAGTTGAATTTGTCACAACTAACTCAAACTTAGCTGGTCAAACTAATGACAAATTAAAACTCGGGCTCGAGCTCAAATCAAACTTAGCTCTTTTGATTAAAAGTGAGATTGATTTAGACTCATCAACTCGTCTTCAGACTAGTTGCAATGGTAGCAACCCTAAATAAGGCAACGACGGTGATTGTAGCTTGCAGGAGAACACATCACAATAAGATGGCGTCACGATGCGAGCTTATTGGAGAAAATTGGAGATTAAGCATTGATTGCGGCACTGCAGTGGGAGTTCATTGGAGAAGGCATTGATAGCAACCTCACCGGAGAAATCATCAACACAACAAGTGATGTTTGAAGAAAAAGAGGACTTCATAAGATTTGCAGATTTAATTTAGATTTAGGATACAAACTAAAAACAAAAAATCAATATTTAATTGAGGCAGCCATGAGCCGATCCTCATCAAGCTGAAACATGAATTTGTATAACATCCCATTTGATAAACTCACCTCCCAAACTTATTACAGAGTTCAATTCTAGCCGGTTCGGCTCATTTAGATCCCTAACCTATGTTAACGATTTGTTATGAGAATTTTTTGAATCCCAATTGAGTAAAATCTTGCTAACCGGTATTTCAACCTGAAGTCAAACAAGTGAAGAAGTGCTGGGTGGGATTTGTGTTAGTTAAGATTCTCCAATCAATTGTTAGGCGTCTATGATGGCATCATCAGGACATATTAAAATTCGCATCTGCAGGTCTTCCATCAGCATGTTAATATATTGTATAGGGTGTTAGGAGCTCAAATTATTGGTGGTAGGTCTTCTTTCTTCTACTGTGTCCTTATATGACTACTTTAAAAACCAAACAAAGAGAGGAAGAATCGGATGAAAAATCTAAGGGAAGTTCTTAGTTTTTAACTGTGAATTGACGATATTTTAAGCTAAAATGTGAAACCTAGCCAACTAAGTATATCAGTATATTGCTTCATTTACAAAGAATGTGATGTCATGCAAAATAATATCACTAAAATTTTGATTAATACACTAATAATTATCATCATGATCTATATTTTACAATAAAAAAAATAACGAACCACGTGTTAGCGACCATGAACTCCCTAGCCTGTCTAAAGAGCTTGTTGCTAGGGGATTATCTTGCAGATGAGCTTGCTAGGGACCTCTTTGGCAAAAGAGCTCACCAATAATTCAAGCATCCCACAATAATAATGGCTAACTCGCGATTTTTGAAAGGCTAGTGAAGTAATCGTTCTTGCATAAGAAGATTATATTACAAAGACCTGAATTATAACAGGTTAAGATATTATAATTCGTTATAATCATTTTAAGAAATCCAAAGCACATTTATGTATAAACAAGCGTAGTGCCTCCTAAAAGATAAATGATGTAAGGATGTTAAGGTTTACTATGTATTTCTTGTAATGTCAGATCTAAGATCTATAAAAGGAGGTCCCACATATGGTAAAGGGAGCCAATTATTGGGATCCACATTCAATATTTGTGGATAAATATAAAAATTTATTCTCCTTCATACTCTCTCTCTCTCTCTCTCTCTCTCTCTCTCTCTCTCTCTCTCATATTTCTCTTAAAAGTACTTTGTAAAAAGGCTTAAGTGTTGCACACTTATAAATTTGAACTCAACACTCACATTTTTACAATTTTCTTTTACTTATAAAATTTAATCCATTTTCTTTCCCTTTCTCTTAAATTATCTTTATCACAATTTGTTGTACATTGTTCCTAGATTTAGGTTTTAGGCTTGTATAGCCTTGTGTGTAGCCTTTTAGATTACATTTGGTGCTTATAAGTATAGGCATTGTAGTATGTAATAGACATGGTTTAAGAAATAAAGTTTTCTTGTGTGTGCTACCTCCCTCTTCCCTTCTCCTCTCTCCCTCCTCCTCCTCTCTCAACTTCAAGAAGAGGAAGTGTTCTTCCTCTCTTGCACGGAGTTGGATTCAACACAATCATATATATATACATGGGCGGATGCAGTGTGGGGGCCATGGGGGCTGTGGCCCCCACTGACTTTGGGAATAACAGTGGGAATAGTATTAATAATATTTATAAAATATTAAATAAATAAATATTAAGCTGTTATAGTAAGTAGTAACACATTAATAATATTTCCTCTCAGGTTTTCAACGCATGCTTCCGCCTTTCCCTTTCATATTCCGACTTTCCCTATTCCTACTCCGCAGAAATTCGCGAACCTGTTTTTCTCGGCGCCGGAGGAATTCGAATCCCGCTGCCGGCCACCCGTTCAACGTCACACAGCAGAACAGCACCCCTGTTTGGCTGTTTTTCTCGGCGACAGAGGTATTCAAATCCCGCCGCTGGCAACCCGATCAACGTCGCACAGCAGGACAGCACCCTTGTTTGGTTGTTTTTCTCGGCGCCGGAGGAAGTCGAATCCCGCCGCCGGCCACCCGTTCAACGTCGCACAGCACCCGTTGCCTACTTGCCTCAACCCGATTATATTACTATCTCATCTGAAATATTTTTTTTGCTGTGTATGGCTTAAGAAACAAATACTTGAATTTGCCAAGTTTTAAAAACAGAAGCTTGCTCTTGCCAAGAAGGTTGAAGTTTGGTTTCACTGTTTCAGAACCGCTGTGCAAGCAGCCAAGCAGGTATGCTGATCTCTTGCATTTTGTCTATTATTTTTTATTGCATGAAATTTTATTCATGTAATTTTGTCCATTGTTTTTTTTCTATATTATATACTACAAAACATTATGTGAAGTTTGGTTGCCGTGCAAGCAGGTTGAAGGTTGAATTTTTATAATTATACTTGAACTTGAAGCAAGTTTTATCTTTTTTTTTTATAATTGATAATTTTTTTTTCATTTAATTTAGCATGGATAGGTATTTCAAAAGAAAAGTTGTTGAAAATGACTACAAAACATTATGTGAAGAAGACAATACACAAAGCAAACATACCCGTGTAGAAATTAATTTTTCGGATATCCCTGCCGATCCAGGATTGAGGAAAAAAATTTTAGATTATCATCCTAACGAGAGGGATAGTATCAGGAGACATTATTTGTTAAAAAGACCGTATCAACCGCGTGATCATGAATTCCTGCATACTCAATTTGGTGATAGATTTCGCAAATTTAATCCTGCATGGTTTGATGATCACAAAGCTTGGTTGGAGTATAGTATATCAAAGGATGCAGCGTATTGTTTGTTTTGTTATTTGTATAGATCTCAAACTGGAGAACAAGCTGGTGGTGACAGTTTTGACACAAAGGGTTTCAGAAATTGGAAAAAAAAAGGATAGAATTCAAATTCATGTTGGTAACAAGAATAGTGCACATAACATTGCTAGGCGAAAATGTGAAGATTTAATGAATGAGACCAGTGATATCAGGTTTGCATTTGAAAGACCTTCTGAGCAGAATCGCAAAGACTATCGTACACGATTAAATGCTAGTGTCGATTGTGTTCGTTTTCTTTTACACCAGGGATTAGCATTCCGTGGGAAAGATGAATCAGAGGAATCTGAGAATCAAGGGAATTTTCTTGAACTTCTGTGTTTTCTTGCAAATCAAAATGAAAGCATAAATAAAGTTGTTTTAGATAATGCTCCTGTAAATAATAAACTAATAGCTCCTGAAATCCAGAAGGAAATCACAGAAGCTGCCGCAATTGAAGTCTCAAATGTCATAATCAATGAATTGAAGAATAATGTGTTTGCAGTTTTGCTTGATGAATCTCGTGATATATCAGTTAAAGAACAAGTTGCCGTTGCTTTACGTTACGTCGATACACGAGGATGCATTATTGAGCGTTTTATTGGGATTGTTCATGTAGGTGATACAACATCTCCTACACTAAAGTTGGCCATTGATCATCTTTTTGCAAAGTATGGGTTGAGTTTGACACAATTACGTGGACAAGGCTATGATGGAGCGAGCAACATGCGAGGTGAGTTTAATGGATTAAAAACATTGATTATGAAAGAAAACCCTTCAGCTTATTATGTACATTGTTTTGCACACCAACTTCAGCTAGTATTGATTAAAGGTCGAGGTTTAAATCAGGAAATCACTCTTCAACGACCGGGAGACACTCGTTGGGGTTCCCACTATAATTCACTCATCAGTATAATTCTTTTGTTTGAGTCCATTATAGAGGTTCTTAACATAGTGACTCATGAGGGAATTATTAGTGACCAGAAAGGTGAAGCATATTCTCTACTTGAATCTATGCAAAGTTTTGATTTTATTTTTAATTTGCATATGATGAAGACTATTTTAGGAGTTACTAATGAGTTATCACAAGTACTGCAAAGAAAGGATCATGATATTATAAATGCCATGACTTTGGTGAAAGTTTCCAAACAAAGACTTCAAAACATGAGAAATGATGGGTGGGAAAATTTGTTTAAAGAGATTGGATTGTTTTGTGAGAAGAATAACATAAATATTCCAAACATGACTGATACATTTGTGATGCGAGGAAGATCAAGACGACGTACTGAAAGTATAACAAATAGACATCATTATCAAATCGAGTTATTGTACACTGTTATAGATTTGCAACTTCAAGAGCTCAACAATAGATTTGATGAAATTAATACAGAATTACTTATGTGTGTGGCATGTTTGAATCCATATCAGTCATTTTCAGATTTTGATAAAGAACGATTACTTCGTCTTGCAAAATTTTATCCGTCAGATTTCTCTGAAATGGATCTCATCATACTAGACAATCAAATAGAAAATTTTATTGTTGATATGAGATCGAATGATGCATTTATGAATTTAAAAGGACTTGGAGAACTTGCTCAGAAATTAGTTGAGACAAGAAAGCATGATATATTTCCTTTGGTGTTCTCACTTATAAAGCTTGCTCTGATTTTGCCAATTGCTACAGCAACAGTTGAACGAGCTTTTTTTGCAATGAAAATTATAAAGAATCGTTTACGCAATCGCATGGGAGACTCTTGGATGAATGACTGTTTACTTACTTATATTGAAAAAGATATTTTTAGTTGTATTGACAATGACTTGATTGTACAACGATTTCAAAAAATGAAGACTCGACGGGAGAAATTATAGATAACATAGAAGAAGAATATCAAGACTATGTTCTCAATTGTAAGTTTTTTGCTTTACTATATATTTTATGTTTTTATAATGAATCTAATGTTTTAAAAAAAAAATTTTAAAACCGCCAATACCGGTCCCAAGCCCGGATGAAAAAGGTTGAGGGTTTTTTTTTTAACTTCAATATTTTGTGCCCCCACATGAACAAAATCCTGGCTCCGCTCCTGTATATATATATATATATATCAAACATGATGTTTAATTAAAAAAATATTACATAAAAAATTTGGCCATAAAGCATATTAAAATATTATTTATTTCCCATATAAAAAGAAAAAAAAAGAAAAAAAAGAGGAAAATTATTGCTAGAGTCTTAGAGATGTGCTAGTGAACTAATGATTCGTATAGAATAATAAAAAAATAATTAACATCCAATGAATTATATTATTCATTTGTATTGATAGGAAGAAGACTTCAAATTTTATTTAATTTAATTTTTGTAAGAAATAAATTCGTACTAATCATGAGAATTATTAGGCTTGAAATTTGTCACCAAAAGGCCACTTTATCGTTCGAACTAGGCTATCACTTATGTTGTATTTTTCTCCCTCATAGACTTTATATAGGCCCAACCTTGACATGGGCTTTAAAATGAAACCATCATGGTTGTCATAAAAATAGAGAAAATCAGGCCCAATAACACTATTGATGAGGCCCATAAAGTTATGCAAAGCAACCAGCATCCGCTATATTTTCAACGGAATAATAAGTAGTTATCCAATTCGAATTAATATTAGAAATTAATTATTTATTTAACTAACAGATAGATAAAAGTAATAATTATTAAACACTTTAAATAAGATCATGCTTGTGATGTAATTAATAATGCTCTCGGACTTTTTCTTACTTTTCACTAGTTACATATCTCATTTTACACTTTATTTGGGACAGACCGCTTCTTGCATTCTAAATCAACTTTCTAGCACAAAATATTTAGAACTGTAATTTTTTGTACTAAAATGCTGCATAAAAATAGTAATAAATCCGTCCCTAAAGAAGCCTTCCAAATCAGCTTTTTAGGATTAAAATTAAAGTTTTTGTACTATAAATCTGAAGTAAGAAAGCCGTTCCAGATGAAGCCTTAGTCTTCTTATGGACAGCTTTCTTACTACTTTTTAAGTCAAATTTTTAGTACAAAAATTATATGAATTAGAAATTTTTGTACTATAAAAGTTGTTTTAGAAAGGAGTAAGAAAGTTATGTCAAATGAAGGCTTCGTTTGGGACAGCTTTTTTACTACTTTCTAAAACGGAGTTTTAGTACAAAATTTTTTATTTTTGTATTAAAACTCCGTTTTAGAAAGCAATAAAGAAGCCGTCCCAAACGAAGCCAAAATCTTAATCTATTGATTGAGAACTTTCACTATCAAACAAGAGTTTTTTTTTTGGAAAGTTAAGGGCAAAGCACAATTTCCATTATATGAAAAATTACAAGAGAAGAGACTGTAAATAACAAACAAAATCATATACCAAAGAAAAAGCTGTAAGAAAAACTAAGAGCAAAGCTCCATCTCAGCAAAAAGGTGTAATAAATAACACCATACAAAAAGAGCTACAAGAGACTAAGGCTTCGTTTGGGACGGCTTTTTAATTGCTTTCTAAAATGGAGTTTTAGTACAAAAATAAAAAAAAATTGTACTAAAACTCCGTTTTAGAAAGCAATAAAAAAGCCGTCCCAAACAGACCCTAAGTCTTCGTTTGGGACAGCTTTTTTAATACTTCTTGAAACAGTCTTTTAGTATAAAAATAAAAAATTTTGTACTAAAAAATTGCTTCAAGAAGCATAAAAAAAGCCGTCCCAAACAAAGCCTAAGATTAAAAAAAAAAACAGATAAATATCAAATTCTAAAAGGCTCAGAAATGTGCCATTGCAACCACCAAACATCAAGGTTGTGAGAATTGCTTTCATTATAGATAATGTTGCTAAGAATCACCGTCCTTTGAATGCGGGATGCAATGAATTCATCCTCGCCCCATACCAATCTCAAGCCCATTAGCCAAAGATCACGTATAGCAAAAGAAGATGAAGAAAATGCATAGCCGGTTGACCAGAAATCCAGAAGAGAAACACAATAATGAGATCTCAAATGATCGACTTGAAAGGAGGGACCAACAAGAAAACAAAACCCAATCAGAGCTGCAGGAACATAAGGAAGAAAAACCGTAGAGATAACTTTGAGAATTATCCCAAGTCATAGAGCATATTTTTAGAGTCCTCTCCATTTTTCTATCTCGTTAGTTTTAGGAAAACTGCTTTTCTTATGTTCTCCCCAATGAGAATGTAGCTATTGACATAATTAGCAAAATTTTTAGTATTTCTCTCTCGCCAAATATAGTAAACAGAGCACCATAACAACAATAAATTAAGCTTATACGGTTTTTTATCAGCCCTTCCAGCAATAAAATCTATAGTTTGTGTTATATTGGGCCTTGTAAAAATTTCTTTTAAGATTGGCAGGAAGTAGGAGACGATGGAAAAAGTAAAATCACACTAAAAAAAACAAGTGTGAGGAGCTTTCGTGATTCAAATTGCACAGACAACAAGAAGGATCAGTGCCAATATTTCCCTTGATAAGAACATTAGCAGTTTTGAAACCCCCGTTCAGATAGAGCCAACTTAATATAGAGAAACCAAGAGCATAATGCTTATGCCATATAGCATTATGCCAAAAGACCAAATTATTCTCTTTATAAAAGTCTTGTACAAAAGAGTTAAATTTACCCCCAATATCAGAGTTCCAACTCATACAAGTCATATTTGCATTAATATATATAGGAATTGAAAGGATTTTATTTTGAATAACCCATGACAAGAAGCAGGTAGGTAGCTTCCAGCTATTCGAGTCAATGAGATCAGTAATACGAGCTTCAGTGTAGTAAAATTTTTCAGTAAAGATTCATGATGTGGGAGCTTAGCTAAGGCAATACCATTACACCAATGATCCCACTTTAGAGAGATTGGACCATTAACTGTTATTTTAAAATAGAAATTGTTTTTTTTTTTTTTTTTTGCTTTAAGGGCCGATTCACATATACTTTTCCCCATAGTAGATGTAGTATGTGGGGGATTTTTCCATGGAGAACAATACTTGTTGAAAAACCATGAGGATAATAAGGAAGGGATGTTATAAATTTTGTGTATTGAAGAGCAGTTGAAAGCATATCTCAGCGCATTAAATCATAAATGCCCAAACCTCCTTTGTTTTTAGGTTTGCATGTATTGGACTAGGAAACAATATGTATTTTCTTTGCATTAGAATCACCATAGGAAAGGAATTTCGAGGAATTTTTGATAATTTGCTTGGAGCAGGACTTTGGTATGATAGCACCACGTATCCAATAGGCTATGATATTCCAAATTATGAATCTAAGGAATTGAAGTTGATCTGCAAAAGGGAGAGATTTCACTTTCCAACCGAAAAGCTTGTTAGTGATAACATCAAGGAGAGGTGAGAAATCAGTGAGGCGAACTCTATTAATGGAGATCGACAATCACAAGTAGGTAATTTTGGAGCATAGAGAAGGGATATTGAAGATAACACAAATGTCATTAGCATTGGGGTTATTATGGATTAAGAATGATAGAGGCTTTGTCTGGATTAATGACCAAACCAGTCAAGCTAGCAAAAGTGTCAAGTATCTCCTTTAAGGTTGAACAACTAAGAGGAGAGGCAATACCAAAAATTAAAAGATCTTCAGCGTAGAGTAAGTGCGAGAGGTGAAACTCATTGGTGTCAATACCCTCAAACAGATTAGCATTCTCAGGGCAAGCTAACAAGCAAGAGAGAGCATCCATAGCAATGCAAAATAAATATGGGCTTAAAGGACAGCTCTGACTAAGACCAGCAAAATAGGAAAAAAATCCTCCAAACCCCTTCCAAATAAACAGAGAAATGCACAATTGTAATACAAGCCTTTACCCAATTAATAAAGATGTTAGGGAAATCCCTTTGGGTCATCCTCTTAAGCAGAAATTCTCTAGTGATAGAAACAAAGACCTTCTTTATGTCCAATTTGGAACACATATAGTTACTTTTAGTGCATTTTTTAAAGTACCTCAACATTTCGACAATCAAAATTACATTATCAGTGGATATCCTTTTGTTGATGAAATCAGCTTGAGCCTGGTTGATAATGAGGGGCAAAATGTGTTTAAGCCTAGAAGCAAGGATCTTAGCAATAATTTTGTATAAGGTGTTGCAGAGTGATATCGGTCGAAAATCCGATATAGAAGCTTCATGGGAAGACTTAGGAATGAGAGCAATGCCCATGGCTTTGACCCTTCGAGGCAAGTAACCTTTCAAAAACAAAAAAAAAAACAAAAAAAAGACAGAACATCTTTGCAAAGAGTAGGCCCCAAAATGTGCCAACCAGTTTTGTAAAAAAGGAAGTTGAAACCATCTGACCCTATAGATGCGCAGGAAGCGCCTGAAAAAGCTACATCTTTGATTTCTGCTATAGAGATGAGATTGGAAAGCATAGATTTGAGATAAGGGGTAATAACATCACCTATGGGAAGGTTAGAGATGTCGAACTTAGGGGCGGGAATCCTAAACAAGAGGTTTTAGATTTGATTCTTATTTATGTAATGTGTGTTTTTGGTTTTTGGTTTAGGATTTAGGGTCTGAGTTTGTCTTAATTGACCTAAATGTCTCTTTTAAAAAAATCATTAGTTAATTAATGAATGCATTGAGGTAGTTGCTATAAGTTAGAAAAAAATATGTATTATTTATTTATTTATTTATTTAAAGACTATTGCGCCATGAAATATAACCTTACTATCAGTGACATTCAATCCCAAAATATTTGTAACAATATTGAAAATATTTCATCTATTAAGCTAACACACTTATTTTTGAGTCATTTGCTCCCGCAGGACTTGGAACTCTTTCTAATAGGGCACATAAATTAATTTATTTTTTTGAAGTATTATTAAATATCAAACAATAGTGTTAGAGAGAGAGAGAGAGAGAGAGGTGTGACAGCAAAGCCACATAAATTTGGTTAATAATTTATTAATTTTTTTGGTGGCCTCAAAACCAATGATGCTCTTCGGAAGAGGAATGTTGAAGTGGATCCTCACTGTATTTTCTGTCACTATGATTTTGAAAGTATTTCACAGTTGTTTTTCGAGTGTGATTATACGTTTAAAATCATAACTGCTCTGATTCCTACACTTAATGCTTTCCTATTAAGGCCTAATATTAGTCAAGTTATTGAATTCCTCTCGATGGGGGTTGATTCTGGATCGGGTAGTTTACCTTTTATCCTTCTTAAGCTTTGGGCTGCTGTCTATTCTATATGGAGAGAAAGAAATGTTAGAAAATTTGCTAATTGCTTCAATAGTAGCTCCACCGTTCATGCCTTGATTAAAAGGAAGGTAGCTATGAAACTTATCAGATGGAAAAAAGGAATGGAATTCACTAACCTCCTGTAGGTTTTTTATGTGGAATTCAATATCCAGCTGGTGTGATCTTTGTATTTATGAGGTGGATATGTTTGGCATGTGCAAATTGTTGCTGGATATATTATTCTGTGCTGGTATCCCTCGGGTCCCCTCGTCCCTTCGTTATGCCTGCTAAGCTTAGACTGGACGATGATGATGCTCCCATTCGCAGGCCCCTTGGACGGCCTTCGGGCAACCAGGGTTCCTTCCATGTTCTATTCTGATTGCCTGAGTCCAGTTTTATACGGCTTGGGAGCTGGGTATTGCTTATCCTTTTTTATTTGCAGACATCAGGTATTTTGGAGCTGTTTCATCCTACCTATGTCCTTTGTGGTCTTTTTCCACTGCAACTCCTTCGGTTATCCTGCGGCTGCAAGGCTTCAATTTCTTTTATGTGCTACTTACCACTTTTTTGGCTCTCTTATAATCTTTGTTTGTAATGGGTGGCATAGTTGGGGTTTCTCTCTTCTTTTGTCCTACATAAGTTTTTGTATTTGCTTATGTTGGGAGTTTTTTACTTGTAATCTCCTTTACTTGTAACCTTTTCTTTTCATAGTAATATATGGGCTTTGACCCCAATTTTATCAAAAAAAAAAAAAAATTATTAATTTTGTAAGTGAATTCTTTCACTGTCGCATGTGACGTCTGGCACAGAATTGATGCACCCTATCTAACTTCAGCAGACCAGAGGCTTATTTTTATTGTATTTTTTTTTATAATAACTAAGTCTTGGAAATAATTATTCACTTTTTTATTTATGATATAATTTAAATCTCTGACATTACATGTTTAAAAAATTTCTCATTTTTCAACAGCCCCAATTTTATCAGCTCAAATAATTAAGAAAAAAAAAACTCATTTTTTTGATATCATAAATTTAAAATATCTCACATTCAATATAATAATTTTTATCATACTCTTGGTTTGTTATGGTTTTCTTGCTATTTTATTTTTCAAATTGTAATTGTAATTTTAATTGTGGCCTTTTTTTTGTTGTTCAAAATAACTTTGTATTAAAAAGTTGCTTTTAACAACATATTTTAAAAACTATTTTCTCTACCATTATTTTACAAAACAGTAATGATATATATATATATATATATATATATATATATATCTTGAACAGGCATGAATCTCCATGCAAAATCAAGTTGGAAACTTCCGAAATTAAAATTGGGACCATCCAAACTCCGATTTCAGCAAACTTATAATTGAATTGAACATCTTAGAAATACAAACCCAACGACACCAATTTCGACTCAATCCGAGCCCAAATGAGTCCAAATCAAGAACCTGAAGCACTGTTGGAAGGTTCAAACCACAATTTGGGTTAGCAAACAGTTTCCAAACATGACGTGCTTATAGTCAAATCGAGTGACTCGACCAGACGAATCCAACGAGCCCAAGATCCCGAATTCCAACATCATTAAGACCTTCAAATTTCTGATGAACGATACATGATCAAGGGATTCAATATCGGCCGTCCATCCAACCACTCCTCATTTACCCTTGATCTCTCACCTATTTACAGGCCATGCCACTCCAGAAATCTTTAAATAGACCCCTCATTTCTCTTGAAAGAGGAGGAGAGCAAGAAGAGAAGAAGGAAGAAGAGAAGAAATAGAAGGAAGAAGCTCCTCCTAGACCACCACCAGACTTCCACCGGACCACCACCTAAGGCCCTCACCTCCGCCGGCCACCGCCTGACGTCGTTGCTCCGCCGGACCACCACACTAGGCCCTCACCTCCGCCAGACCATCGCCTGATGTCGTTGCTCCACCGGAACACCACCTGAGGCCCTGAGCTCTACCGGACCAACACCTGAGGCCATCACCTCCGCAGGACCACCGACCGACGTCGTTGCTCCACCAAACCACCACCTGAGGCCCTGACCTATACCAGACCACTACTTGAGGCCCTCACCTTCGCCGATCCACTGCTTGACATCATTGCTCCACCGGACCACCATATGAGGCCCTCTTCTCTGCCGGACCACGCCAGACGTCCTTGCTCCGCCAAACCACTGCCTTACGTTGTTGCTCCGCAGGACCACCACTTGAGGCCCTCACCTCCGCCGGACCACTGCCTGAAGTTATTGCACTGCCGGACCACCACCTGAGGCCTTGAGTTTCATCGAACCACCACTTGAGGTCCTCACCTCCGCCAGTCCATTACCTGACATCGTTGCTCCGTCGAACCACCACCTAAGGCCCTGAGCTCTACCAGACCATCACTTGAGGCCCTCACCTCCGTCGGTCCATCGCATGACATCATTACTCTGCCGGACCACCACCTGAGACCCTCACCTCCGCCGGACCACCGCATGACATCATTGCTCCGCTAGACCACCATTTGAGGCCCTCACCTCGGCCGAACCACCGCCTGATGTCGTTGCTCCACCAGACCACCTAAGGCCCTAAGTTCCGCGGGACCACCACTTGAGACCTCACCTCCACCGATCCACCTCCTGAAGTGGTTGCTCCGCCGAACCACCACTTGAGGCCCTCACCTCCACTGGACCACCGCCTGATGTCATACCTCCACCGGACCACCACCTGAGGCCCTAAGCTCCTGAGACCCTCTCCTCTGCCAGAACACCGCCTGATGTCGTTGATCCGCCTGACTACCATTTAACGCTCGGACTTCCGCCGGATCATCACTTGATGCCTGAACTTCTTCCAGACCACCACTTGAGACCCAGACTTCTGCTGGACCATCACCTGAGGCCCGAACTTCTATTGAGCCACCATCTGATGCCTAGAGTTCTCCCATAATACCATCCTTCTAATATGATCTTTCTGACCCCGATCCTCTGCCAACTACGGTCCTTCCGACCTCCATCGCCTACTATGGTCATTTCGACCTCCATCACCAGACAACGGTCTTTCTGACCATGGTCTCCTACAAACTACGGTCTTCCAAATCTTTTTCTCATGTCGACTACGGTCCTTCAGACCTCCGTCACCTACAATGGTCCTTCCGACCTCCATCACCAGACAACGGTCTTTTTTACCCTAGTCTCCTGCAAACTACGGTCTTTTGGACATTTGTCTCCTGCTGACTACGATCCTTTCGACCTCCGTCACCTACAATGGTCCTTCCGACCTCCATCACCAGACAACGGTCTTTCTGACCCTGGTCTCCTATCGACTATGGTCCTTCCGACCTCCGTCGCCTATTATGGTCATTCCAACTTCCATCACCGGACAACGATCTTTCTGATCACAGTCTCCTGCAAACTACTGTCTTTTGGACCTTTGTCTTATGCTGACTAAGGTCGTTCGACCTCCGTCACCTATAATGGCCCTTCCAACCAAGCAAACATGTCTATGTTGATTATTGTAACTCTATATGGCGTACATTTGTAACATCAAGCCAAGGCCTTCTCCCTAAGAAGGGCCTCATTTGTAATCGACTGCAAATACTAATGGATTCATTTAAACTGGGCCAGGCCCCGCAGTTTTTTTCCTTTCTAAGGGTTTCAACATAAAAACTCTGGTGTCTCTTATAAACGTTACACACTCTCTCTCTTATCTGCTTGTGTGTTGGATCTTCGTATAATGCTAAGACGTTAAAATATATATTTCTCTACCACCGCGAATACTCCAGGACACAATAAGTAAGAAAACTATCCAAAACAAAACCTCAATTTCTTGTCTTCTAAAAATTTAGAATTTTAAACAAAAATGGCCTAATCGTTCTTCATGATATGCATTAAATATAACTTCTTTATGCTTTAAGCTTCCATGCTTAAGATTGCAGTCCACAACTTTGCTTTTTTTGATGCCCTCACTGAACATCAAAATATGATAGGCTTTAGAATTTGATGAGGTCAAAATATTCCATTTGTTTCAAAAGAAAATAATGGAATATCTATGAGGCCAGCAGGTCCATTAAGTCCAGTGGTCCAGCTAAAATCAATTATTAGCTATAGGTAGGTCCATTCCTTTTGTTTTTATTCTTTGTGACACATTCTTTTTTGGGAAAAGGTTCAAAAATAGGTCTTATAGAACTACACGTTAAACCAACTCATCAATAAAAAATACAAAGGCCACAATTTCTCCAAAAATTATTCTGTGCGGAATCTGAAAGAGAAGAATCGTCCGAACATATGAGTGTGCATACTGTGTACATATTTCTGCGCAGTGTGTATCAAATCAGCGTACACATTGTATGTATATAGTGTGCACACTCACAATCGAGACGATTCTTCCCATCCGGATTCCGCACAGAATAATTTCTTCAATTTCAGAATGCAAGGTGCCCACTTGAACTTCAAGCTTTTTTTTTTCTTCTTAGAAAAATAGTTATAGCTAGGCATGTGACTTTGAATCTATGCCATAAGTTTAAATTGCTTCATTTTTTTTTAAATCTGTTTTCAGTTGAGATTATTATATATGCAAGTGATCGAAAGATAAAATATATTGAACATATAAAGTTTTGTCTGTTCTTATCGCTGGTCACCATCGCTAGCTGCTCTGTTATCCACCACCCCTTCAGTATTTCAATTACTGGTTTGACTTTACAAGCAACCAAACAAAAATTTTAAATTTCTATTAACAATCAAACATCAACATAATATTTTAAATATATGATAATATTATAAATTATAAATTAGATATATTATACATGCTTACATTATATACAGACTAACTAAAAAAAAAAAAATTATATTGAATTTGGATTTGATATGTCCCAGAAAATGCTCCTAATGAATTATAAACATAAAATAAAGGTCATTATCTCATGATATGACAGTGAAATAATGCTCAATCATCTCAAAGTTTTTTTGATTAATCCCAAATAGACCAATATCATTTCTACTATATATCAGTCATTGAATTAGAATTAAATTGCTTTTAATGATTTTTATTGATCACATGAAATGATGCTGTTCATATTGACTGCTACATATTCTCACAATTATATGTTTATATTAATTTGGATTGAATGATTACATATATATTATTTTAATATTATGCATTGATTTTAATTATAGTTTATGATAATCCACTGAGTTGTTAGCTCATTTCATAGTTTTTTATATATTTATACGAAGTGGTTAAGATCTAGTGAAGTGAGAGTGTGAGACAGATCAGGATTCTATTTTTGTTTTGTTTTCTATATTTTGTTTTTTTTATTTTATAGTTAGGAGTTTTGAAAGATTGACTATTGATTGTAATGATTGATCTTATGGCTATTTTAAATTATTTTTTTGAATGAATATATAAATATTTTGATTTATATAATTTTTAGTTGTTTATGTTGAAATTATTAAATAAGTGAGATTAGAGGCACTAATTGATTAATTAAGAGATGTAACAGACAATTATTTCAAAATTAAATTTTTGGGTGTGACACATTCAATGCTAACGATCAATGTCAACAACCATCATTGCCCGATCCTTGTCAGCCGATTTCTCACCCAACTATTATAGCCTAACCAACCCTTGCTCATCCGTCATCATTTGACCTTTGTCACCTAATCTTCACCTCCTACCCACTGACGTTCATCCACCATCATTTGACTGCATAGTTTGATCACTGTTACTCTGACTCCAATGTTCGACTAGCATCATCTGGCCACCGTCATTACCTTGTACTAGTTCTCCAACAATCTCAACTACAATCATCGAAGATCAAGCAAATATTATAAATTGTGTACTTATTTTTTCCTCAGTTTATAGAAATAGTAGACATGTGTAACCACTATAAATATAACATTTTATTTAATTTTTGTTGATATGTCACCAACAATTGTCTTGATCGGGCACAAATCTCAAAGCAAACATGAATTAGAAATTTTCATAATAAAATTCAAAACCATTCTTGCTCTTATTTTAGCAAGCTTATAGTCAAATTGAACATCTCATATAGACAACCCCAACGACACAAAATTCGATCCAATCCGAACCCAAATGGGCCCAAATCAAATGATCAAAGACAACTTTAAATCTTCAAAATGTTAATTGTATGATCAAATGATGTCCAAATATGACATGCTTATAATCGAATCAAGTGGCTCGACAAGATGAATCCAACAAGCCCAAGATCACTCAATTTTGACATTTCTAAAGCATTTTAATGTTTTATAAATACTCCATGATCAAGAAAAATACTATGAGCCATCAGATATAATACTTCAAACTTCCCTTATATCTTCTCCATATTAATTATTAGGCATGCCATTTATAATATATATATATATATATATATATATATATATATATATATATATATATATATATATATATATATATATATATATATATATATATATATATATATATATATATATATATATACCTCTCATTATTCATATGAGATGGAGAACAAGAGGAGAAAACTAAGAATATCTCTAGTTTTTTCTAGCTATCGCCGCTGCTGATGACCATTAGCTATTGTCACCAACTGGAACTAGATATTGACCCGACAACCACCATCATCATTTAAGAGCAAACCTTGTTGTTGGGTATAAAAGTCCATCTGTGTATATTTATAATCCTTGTTGGGAAGATCAAACTATGTATTTGGGTACGAAATTCTATTTATGTACCTCCATACCATAGTCTCTATTGCAGAAATCCGATATTGTTGTTGGGTGCTAATTATCATCTTTGATTTTCAATACTCTCCGTATTCTTCAACAATGAAGAATGAAAGATTTTTTGTATCACTTGTTATCTAGTAAATTTTGCAACTGTTTTCAGACCCTATGATTTTTTTCCCTTTTCGGGTTCTCCACGTATCTTACTACTCTTATCTGTACGTGTTGAATTTTAGTACAACACCGAGATGTAAATCACACACTCTACCAACTCATATTTTCTAACGCGCAACATATGTCTGATCTCATATCTTTATACTTAGTAAGATTTTTCACATTCTTCTCACTTATCTATGTGCATATAATATTTATGCAATGTTAAAGTATAAACTTTTCTGTTTCCTAACGTATATAAGATTCATGAATGATTTTAGCATAATTATAATTACAGAAGAATATAAAAATTATTTACATCATAATAATTTTTCCTGTTTCTGTCAATTAAAATTGAGAAATCGGTTCAGTGAGACGAAGATGCCATTAATTTGGTGCAAAAGCATTCCATTGGTTAACTGACCGGAAGCACGTGATGCTCATGCTAGGCAGGCCCCTCCGTCTTGAGCAACCAAATCAATCACGTGCTTCCATATGCCGTAGACACCATGAGCTTATCTAGTCACCTGCGTGACAAGGCCTTCTAAAATAAATAAATAAAAAAATTTAATAAAAAAATTTTTTTTTTAGTCAAACTCATATATATATCGCATAAGATTCAAATTAAAAATTTCTTAATTGATAGTCAAAACTTTCAACCAAAAGATTAATGCTTCCTTAGGGATAGCTTCTTACTTGTTTTTAAAACAGTTTTTAGTAAAAAAATTATTTATTTTACAAAAAAAATTGCTTTAAGAAACAGTAGGAAGACTGTCCATAAAGAGAAAAATTATTAGGTCCGGACACCGGAGATAGAGATACGTCCGGTGTCCAATAAAATATTGATATGTGGAATGTACATGTGTCTGCGGAATTTTAAGTCAAGTGCGCCAAAAGTGTAGAACGCGGGTAAAATACATGTAAAGCGCAGGTAAAATGCAGGTAAAGCGCAGTTAAAAGGCACAGTTAAAGCACAGTCAAAGCACACTCAAGACGGGAAAGAAGACTAAGATAAGCTGCCTAATGAATCAATTTCAGGCAATTTAGATTTAGCAAACATATAAATAAAAAGGCATTTTGGGAGCATTTTTTCAATTTTGTTTTATTCTATTTATAATTTAATATAAAATAAAAATAATTAAAATTTTTAAACATATTGCTTTTATTTTTATTAAATATTACATTAAACAATGATGGCAGCTAATAATACTAATTATTAGTCCGAATAATATCATTTAAAATAAATTAAAATATTAAAATAATTCATTTCTAAAATAAATTTATTTATTAATAAAGGAAATATAAATATATTAACCAGTATATTTAAAAAAATAAAAAATAATGAAAGTAGAACGTGATTCTAAATAGTTCCTAATAAAATATTCAGAAAACATTAAAAATCTGTCAAATTGATGCTAAATTATTTAAATTTAGTGTCATCGTCAGTACTATTTCCTACCTGATAGTACAGGTCACAAGGCTTGTTTTCAAGCTACAATAAACAATACTTTGACATCCTGATTTCAATGTTAGGTAAAGAATGGACATCTACCATCCTATTTTATGTTAATGATCCCACTAATTTCAGAAGAAAAAAGAAAGGCTTGCCCCAGAGGCGCTGATTTTTTATATGAAAAATATACAAAATGAAAAATTATGGAGCTTTACTCAGTTTAAATGATTTTACTAGTATTTATCATCGATTACAAATGATAATATTTCGCCTAATTGAAGGAGGTGATGATACACTATAATATGTATAGACCATTTTGAATGAATTTCATAGTAAAAGTTGAAAGAACTTTATGACATGAAAGTTATCTTCAAGAGATTTTATTATTTATCCGTGCATTATTCTTTGAAGAGAGGAGAGTAGACATTAAGAAGTTCAATATTAATCTTAGGGTTGACGTCAGTAGTCAGAGTTAGTATTGATGACATATATCAACCTTATATTCAATGTAGTACGTTGATTTTGGGGCAACTAAGTCAACAAATACCATCATTTATGGCAATGACATGCATTAATGTTGTTGGCGGCAATGAGTGAAGAAGTCATTAGGTGTCGATGTATTCATGTGATAGTTATTTGGAGATTGAAGTGGGATGGTTGTGGTAAAAAATGGTTAGTATAGGAATATCATATGACAATTATGTTTAGAGTATTGTAGGTCGATGATGGTGGTCAAAGGACCACAAAATGAGATGATGGTCGAAGGTTCATTAAAGGTGCTGATTGTCAGAGGATTATAGTTAGATGATATTAGTTAAATGATCGTAGTCGGATGATGGAAATCAAAAGATGTTAATCGAGTGATGATAATCCAGGAACAATAGTGTAATACCCACTTAAATGTTCAGTCATACATGTTCTAACCAATTTTAGTGAAGATAAATTTCTATAACTACTGATTGTTCAATATACATGTACATGTCCAAATCTATTCTGAAATGGGTCTCCGTTGTAACACTTTTTGAATCAATGTTCAGTTACACCTTTTCCGACCAGATCCAAAATAAGCTAAATTACTAATTTTTTTAATTTGAATCCTTCTGCATGTGTATATGAATGTTTGGTATGCATATGAATGTTTGAATTTATTCTGGATTCCCAGGTCTTGTGGGTCTATGCATGATTTGAAAATATGAAAAATTTGCCTAGAGGCATCGCAACATTGAAGCAGGTGGCACCACGGCTTTGAGCTCTATGTATTTTTTCTAATTTATGCTATGATGGTGGGTGGCGTTGCGGTGTCGAGTGCTTTTAGAGGGAGCGATATGACGCTCAGGACTGGGAGCCACGAAGCCAAGCCCAAATTTAATAATAAAATATTATTTTTCATTGCAATGAGTTCATTTGTTTCCCCCAAGGTAGCTAGAGAGAGGAGAATTTTAGAGAGAGAAAGCTTGGATTTGGGCTGCTTCAAATCATTTTCTGCTGTCAGCACAATTCTGAAAGTTGTCCGATTCAAGGTATGTTATATTTTGTCTATCTCAATTTTTAATAATTTGATGATTTCAAGATTTTTTTATTTAAAATATATGTTTCTAGTGATTAAACCGAAATAACTTTCAAATGGAAAAACTTTTACCACATAATTTCTAGTATTTTGTAGAGAATTAGTTATGGACATTGTACATATTCCTATAAATTTCTTTTTGGGTATTTTTGACAAACTATATTTTTTAAAATTATAAAAATATATTCAAGCACTGAGAAATGGTATAGTAAAGGAATCAAACCCCTAAAATATAATTTTGCATGATATTTGGAAAATTTGTCGAATTTTTTATAATCAATTTTAGCTACGATATTATAGGTCTAAATGCTAAAATGATCCCCGTTGGGAAATTTCTAAAGTTTTGTTACTAGTAAAAAATATGTTTAATTGCTTAATAATATTATTATAAAGATTCATGTAGCCGACCCCACGTAGTGGGATAAATGCTTGATGTTGTTACTTTTTTTTTTGTTACTTAATAATATTATTATACAACATAATTGATACATTTGTTCATCTATGTATGACTTTTTTTTTTTTTGTATCTGAGGAGTTTTGGGGGAGTTCTACTTGGAGTTCTTCTATATATCCACAAAATTCTATTGCGAATTTTCTCATTTTTTTATGCCACATAAAAGAAAATAAAAATATGCAATTTTTTAATGTGCTAAAGTATTGGGAGGCGCAAGGGGTTGAAATTTTGAATGGGTGGTATAAGGATCTAGAGTTCTGAATGAAAGATATAAAAGTAGAAGTCTATTACTTTTTATTATGCACTGTATGTTTGTTTATATTATGTTCAACATACTGTGTTCTAAAATCTATAACCTGCTTAGTTATTGCAAAAACCTTGCACTATTTTTATAATGCTCTAATGTAAGTTTGTTACTAAGATTGAAATAACTGCTTTATTTTAAGTTTTTTTTTTATAATTATTAAGAAAAGTTTTGGGGGTAATGTAATATGATGAGTTGTGTTAGCTCATTATATATTATGTATTTCATTTTAGGATAGGGCGGAGGTAAAAATGGACGATTGAGTGAGTAGGTAAGACCGCTTTTCTATGTTTGTTTGTTGTATAAGTACCTTTTTTTTGGCTTGGTTTTAGATTTTTTTAGCAGTCCAAGCATTTTTCATATTTCCTGCCCCGTGTCTATCTTTTGTTGGGAACCATTAAATCAAGAATATGTACTGTATACTTCCGTAGATAAATAGAAAGAAAGAATTTGATTATGGATGAGTAAATTTATGATAGTTAAAAAAAAAAAAAAAAAGCTTTGGTGCTAGTTAATATGATATTTATCTAAATAAAGATCTTGGTATTTTTTATTCTGCCTCTATTTGATTTCCATCCAATATGGTGTGACATTATTTATGGGTTATATCGAATTGGGTTGTGAGAGTTCTTTCTTAATTTTTGGTATGAGGGCAAATTTTTAGAGAAATAAATTACAAATATAGCTATAGAAATTGATTTGTAATCATGTGAGATAGTTCTATGCAGTATCATGCACTCATTTTTCTTCCACGGGAAGGTAGCGTAGGTGGGGGAAGTATCCACAGGAAGTTTTTTTTTTTTTTTTGTGAAAAATTTCATTCGAAAATTTACTCTGGAATGCTATTGGAAAATTTTTTTCACTCAAAATTTCCATCGGTTTTAATTTTTCTATGCGGCTTTTACAGTCGAAAATTTTTTTGCCGCAAAGCTGTGGGAAAAGATCAAATCCACAAAAAAATTAGTGATTTTGGCCAAAAAAATATGTTGATAATAGGTATTTTTTTTGTAGTGTTTGAGATTGATTTAGGGGAGCATGACTGTGATGCTATACAAGGTAGAGTTTACTATTTTTGCCAAGTATGCTCCGTAGTTTGTTAGTACTTCTGAGGAGAAATGTTACTATTTTCTGAGAGGCTTATGAGATGATCTAAGACAACTATTAATTTCATTCAGGATTATTGATTTTTTTGAGCTGCTTGAGCAAGCCAGATTGATTGAGCATAAAAGGATAACTGCTACTCAATAGCAATGGACTACTAGTAGGAAGAGGTTTGACATGAATACATCTCAGAGTGGGGGTAGATATTATGGGAAGAGGAAAGGCAGTTCATTTGGGTATATATATTTCTATTGGTGGTAGTTTAGCCAGCTCTAGCAATTCTATATAAAAATGCTTGAGTTATTGTAGGAGACATGCAAGATTGTGTTACCGGATGACATGTAAGTCTTTTCATTGCGGTCAGAGTGGACACAAAGTTACAGAATATCCACAGGCAGCACTTGATCGGCTTTCTAATATTTGTTCAGAGAGCTCTATTAAATTAGTGGGGAGATCAAATACTATTCCACCTCGGGGATATACTGATGTAGCTTCCAGTAGAGGAAGTGGTCCTGTGATAGGGAGATATTTTGCAGATACTTAAAGATAGCTTAGTTATTTTGTAGCTATGTATATGATTAAGCCATGTGTATATAGTCTGACTAAGCTAGAAGTTGTGAATTCTCCTTATGTGGTGACAGGTATTGCGTATATTTTAGCTATGCCTTATCATATTTTATTTGATTCTAGTGCAGTCATTTGTTTATTGTTTGAGAGATACTTTGATTAAAATAAATTCATTTTTCACTAAAATAAATTCATTTCTTTCCCCCAAGGTATCCAACTAGAGAAAGGGAGAGGAGAATTTTAGAGAGAGAAAGCTTGGATTTGGCTGCTTCCGATCATTTTCTACTAATAGCCCAATTTTGAAAGTTATATGGTTAGAGATGTTATATTTTACTTATCTTTGTTTTTAATAATTTAACAATTTTAAATTTTCTTGATTTAAAATATAAATTTGTAGTGGTTTGATGATGGGGTCCTAATTATGATATTCTTTCTAATTTGAAGTTACGGTCGAAGCTCAAGCTTTCTCCTATCCCCTTGCCCCATGCATAAGATAGCTTAATCAAAATGAAGTTTTGATCATTAGCTTAATAAAGATTAAATTGAGATTAAACTTAGTAAGCCTTTAGAACACCATGGGTTACTTGGCCAATTAGAATTCTTGAACGCTAGAAGATTCACAACATCATAGAGAAAATGTTTAGCACTTTAGCTTACATGAGTATCCAACACACATACAAAAAGAAGAAGAGTTGTAAGGGACACGAATGTTTTCACATGAAATACCTGATAAGGAAAATATCATAGAGCATGGTCTAGTTGAAATAATTTCACTATTGTTTTCTAATAATTATAAATGATGTCCTTCTTGAGAATTGGGGGAGTTGTTGATACCATATAACATATATGAACTACATAGAATGAATTCCATAATGAAAGTTGAACAAGACTTATGGTATGGGAGCTGACTTAAAGAGATCATTTGTTGTATCATTCTTCATTGAAGTGAGGAGACCAAATGTCAAGAAGTTCAGTATAAATTTTAGTGATTATATTGGAAGTCAAAGTTGACATCAACAAAGTGCATCAACCTTGTAAGTGATGTTATACATCAAGTTGGTGGCAATAAATCAATAAGTGTCATCCTTTGTGATGATTGCATGCATCAACCTTATAAAAGATGCCATAGATTTATGTTGTTAGCAATGACAAGTGATAAAGTTAGAAGGATTCAATGTATTCGAGCAATAGTTGTTAGGAGAAAATAGTGGGGTGAAAGTGGTCAAGAGATTATATCCGTCAATGTCATAGGAGGATCATAATTAAGCAATAACAGTGAACTAACTGCCTAGATAAATAATGATGGTTAGAGAGTTATTGTCAAGTGATGATGGTCAAAGAGTCATTGTCAAGTTATGATGGTTATAGAACTCTAGAGAGGTAATGGTAGTTAGGTGGTAGTAATCAAGGGATCATAAATTAGTGTTAATGGTAGATGACCCAATTGGGAAGCAATGGTTGGGATACTATCATTAGGCAATGGTGGTTTGACCAACAATCATGGATTGTGGTTGGAGGATCATGTAATTATGGTCAAAGTATTTTAGTTAGGATATGGTAATTAATGGATTATTATTGGGTGATAATGGAATAGAATCGTAGTTGGATGGTAGTGGTCAAAGGACTATGATTTAGCTACATTGTCAGAGGATCGTAGTCAAACTATAGTGGTAAGAGGACTGTAGTCTAGCAACAATTATCAAATGCATGACTGTAATCGAGCAAAGACGGTTGGATGACTGCAATCAGGTGATAACTGTTAAAAGATCATAGTCCAATAATGATGGTGTTTAAAGGATAATAGTCAAACGATGATTGTTTGAGAATTGTAGTCAAGGGATGATTATTACTGAATTATTATTGGATGTCAGTGGTTGAAGGATCATAGTATGGTGATGGAGATAAGAGTATGATATTTTTTTTCATTAAGAAAGCACATGCACTTTGATTTTTATAAAATTATAATCATAATTAAGGGTTAATTTAGTAGGTCGGCTAAACAATTAAGCATATATTCATTTGTATGCTTATGTATATGTGTTACCCGACTAAGCCCTAGAGTGTAAGATAAAGTACCAAGAATGTAAGGGCTTGAATGTTAACATCACTTTCTCACATATTTATTATTTATTATTTATTAGAGATACCTAGAGATGTACTATATTTTACTTTATTCTTATCTGATTATGTGCATATGTATTTTTTTTTTAATTTATAGGCATATGCATTAGAATCTTTAACAATTGCTTCAAAAGATAAAATCTGTAAAAGTCTTTGTGAATTTCATTAGCCATACTAAACAACTATACTGACTTGAGGGACCGACAAAATCATACATTTTTTAAGATTATTTGCTGAAGGAACTCGACTAATCACCAACCCACTAAGGCTTCTTGTAAGAAGAAATTAATATGCTAAATTACTTCCCTTACTAGTAGTTAACAATAAGTCCTATGCACCAACTACACAATTAGGTACATTTTTTTTTTAATTTATAGGCATATGCATTAGAATCTTTAACAATTGCTTCAAAAGATAAAATCTGTAAAAGTCTTTGTGAATTTCATTAGCCATACTAAACAACTATACTGACTTGAGGGACCGACAAAATTATACATTTTTTAAGATTATTTGCTGAAGGAACTCGACTAATCACCAACCCACTAAGGCTTCTTGTAAGAAGAAATTAATATGCTAAATTACTTCCCTTACTAGTAGTTAACAATAAGTCCTATGCACCAACTACACAATTAGGTACATTAGTTTGAATTTTATATATTAATGTCCATTATAACTTAGATATAAAGTGGCTTTATGGCATTCGACATAAAATCCAAGTTATTAAACCTTAGGCATAGTCAACAAAATCGTATTTCATGCATACATATACTATATAGCCTTGTGTAATGTTAACATGCAAGTTTAATTAGAATTACATTTCATATTTGCATTATAGTGCACACCCTCATATCCATTCTAAACATCTGCCCATTGATCAATATCATAAGACCTATTTTCCCAGCATATTATTTAGCATGAATTTCATTATATTGAGGCTTAACATATTTGAATTATATATGAGGAGCAAGTCAGACAGTGGAGCATCTTTAACTTTGTAGCAATTACTTTTAGCTCAATCTTCTATAAGGAGCATGATATTGCTTAATAATGAAATAACTAGAGCCCAATTTATCCATGAAGGCTCATCTCCCTCGAAGACACTTACATGTAGGGAGGTTATACCCCTTAATATCCAACCTTATTATTCACCATGTACTACGCAATGTATAACTGAGGCCCCTCTCCAAGTTTTCACCCATAGGGTGTTAGTCTTATATAAAGTGTAAAAATCTTCATTTTGTCATACTTCTAATAGAATTTCAACTCAAACTTTCATTGTTATAATATTTCTAAAAAATCTTTAGGGACTCTTCTTGGAATAATGCTGTGGCGCCCCAAGATCCGTGTAGCGAAAGGATTCGTCTGACATTCTGATCGAACTCCATTCCAGTTGCCTTGCTCGGACCTGAAATTTTAAACCACATATAATGAGCTACAATAGCCCAGCAGGTCACCAAAGCCTACAACTGAAATCAAAGCAAGGCGATGCTATCAATATGCATGTCAATCTATCAATCTGAATCAGTCAATGGTCAATGAGTCTATGCAGCGGAAATCAATGAATCAATGATCATCAATTCTATGCAGTGGAAATCCATAGTCAATAAAACCAGTCAATGCAGCGGCAGGCAATTCGATAAATCAACGCAATCAATCAATATCCGTCAATCAAATCAATACGGTCAAATCAGTACGATCTATTTAATGAAATCAATCGAGGAAAGCAATACGATAAATTTCAATCCAGTCTGACAAGAAATCTATACAACAGTCAATACGGTGTAGAACAATAGCAACAGTGAATCTATAAAATCTAGGCAGCAATACAATGAATCTATACGATGTCCATGTCCATGCTATCAATGCAGTATCTATATCTATCAATGTCCATATCAATGCTCAGCGATCAATCATCAATGAATCTATACAATATCTATGTCCATAACAATAATCAATGGTCAATAGTATCAATGCTCGACGATTATCAATGAAATCAATGAATCCGTACGATAAGAAATCAATTCGATAAATCCATCAAATCAATTCATCAGTCGGAAATCAATAAATCAATGCATATCAGGAAATCCATACGATGCAAGATCATACAATGTCATACAATAGTCTTACTCGACAAGCACAAACACTAGTCATGATGCTGTTGTAGTTATCAATCGTTCAATATCAATAGTGCTGTTGTAGTGGTCAATCTATATCAATAGTGCTGTTGTAGTTCGTTCAATAATGCTGTTGTAGTGGTCAATCTATATCAATAGTGCTGTTGTAGTTCGTTCAATACACGTTGGTTTCTATAACCAACGTTCAACTAGGTTTCCACTTGTCTTTCAGGATCAATCAATCAATCAATGCAATAATCGATGCAATAAGCAATATTAAAGAAATCTAGAACAATCATATCAATAATCATAGGCATATCGATTCAATCTATCAATTTCAGACAAATCAGAAATCATACGAAAATCGGGCAGCGTAACGGCAGTCGGTCAAATTTACACAAAAAAATCCTGCAAAAGACACGATTTCCAAATTCTACCAAATTACAATAGAATATCTATAACATCAATGCAAGACTTTTATTCTACAGAAACCAAGTCAGAAAACATCCTGATAATTTTCTATTCAATTAAAATCGCGTAGAATCAATTCCGACCGGTAAAATCATCGCAGAAAACACTCAAATCGTGTGTAATAATCATATCTATAACATATCAGAAGTTGTGCGGTGAAAGTTGTGTCAAATCAAAATCACGTCAAAAGTTCGACTACGAAAACACAAAACAGATCTCAACTCGGTCAAAACACGACATCTTTGAAAACAGAAATAGGATTCGGAGTCCTTACCACGAGATCTACACTTTTCCCAACAGCAGCGTCGGACGAAAAGCGCTCCGCGGTCTCCGAAAACCAGCTTTTCTCTTTTTCCCTTTCTCTTTCTCTCTCCTCAGATATTTTCGTTTTTATAAAATGATTTTCTCTCTCCTCAAAACGAGCTGATTTTCTTATATCTGTGAACTGATCGGCCAGGCCGATATTCACATCGTCCCGGGACGATCAGACCAAATCCTGATCGTCCTGGACCTCACCCAGGGCTATTGTCTGGCCGATAATTTCTACAGTACAGATCGGCCTGGACGATCTCACGATCGGCCCGGACGATCCTGTCCAGAAATCATCCAGAAAACACTCCAGAAATCAGCTGTTTTCCATGCACTGATCGGCCTGGACGATCTCAACTTCGTCCTGGCCGATTCTGGGAGGGAAATCCAATTCAGAGAGGAACAGTAAGGGAACGAGATATTACAATCTCCCCACCTTAGAAAAATGTCGTCCCGACATTTCCCTAAAGGTACGAAACAAAACACGAAGCAAACCAAATCGATCGAAATCCAAATCCCAAAACAAAACTCGTCGAAATCTAAACAAACACACAATGCAATCAATCAAATGTCAATCACTATGTATGCAAAATGAATAGAATGGATTCATTCTATCAAACTATCAATCAAATCCTTTCACTACACTTGCTCTGATACCACCTGTGGCGCCCCAAGATCCGTGTAGCGAAAGGATTCGTCTGACATTCTGATCGAACTCCATTCCAGTTGCCTTGCTCGGACCTGAAATTTTAAACCACATATAATGAGCTACAATAGCCCAGCAGGTCACCAAAGCCTACAACTGAAATCAAAGCAAGGCGATGCTATCAATATGCATGTCAATCTATCAATCTGAATCAGTCAATGAGTCTATGCAGCGGAAATCAATGAATCAATGATCATCAATTCTATGCAGTGGAAATCCATAGTCAATAAAACCAGTCAATGCAGCGGCAGGCAATTCGATAAATCAACGCAATCAATCAATATCCGTCAATCAAATCAATACGGTCAAATCAGTACGATCTATTTAATGAAATCAATCGAGGAAAGCAATACGATAAATTTCAATCCAGTCTGACAAGAAATCTATACAACAGTCAATACGATGTAGAACAATAGCAACAGTGAATCTATAAAATCTAGGCAGCAATACAATGAATCTATACGATGTCCATGTCCATGCTATCAATGCAGTATCTATATCTATCAATGTCCATATCAATGCTCAGCGATCAATCATCAATGAATCTATACAATATCTATGTCCATAACAATAATCAATGGTCAATAGTATCAATGCTCGACGATTATCAATGAAATCAATGAATCCGTACGATAAGAAATCAATTCGATAAATCCATCAAATCAATTCATCAGTCGGAAATCAATAAATCAATGCATATCAGGAAATCCATACGATGCAAGATCATACAATGTCATACAATAGTCTTACTCGACAAGCACAAACACTAGTCATGATGCTGTTGTAGTTATCAATCGTTCAATATCAATAGTGCTGTTGTAGTGGTCAATCTATATCAATAGTGCTGTTGTAGTTCGTTCAATAATGCTGTTGTAGTGGTCAATCTATATCAATAGTGCTGTTGTAGTTCGATCAATACACGTTGGTTTCTATAACCAACGTTCAACTAGGTTTCCACTTGTCTTTCAGGATCAATCAATCAATCAATGCAATAATCGATGCAATAAGCAATATTAAAGAAATCTAGAACAATCATATCAATAATCATAGGCATATCGATTCAATCTATCAATTTCAGACAAATCAGAAATCATACGAAAATCGGGCAGCGTAACGGCAGTCGGTCAAATTTACACAAAAAAATCCTGCAAAAGACACGATTTCCAAATTCTACCTAATTACAATAGAATATCTATAACATCAATGCAAGACTTTTATTCTACAGAAACCAAGTCAGAAAACATCCTGATAATTTTCTATTCAATTAAAATCGCGTAGAATCAATTCCGACCGGTAAAATTATCGCAGAAAACACTCAAATCGTGTGTAATAATCATATCTATAACATATCAGAAGTTGTGCGGTGAAAGTTGTGTCAAATCAAAATCACGTCAAAAGTTCGACTACGAAAACACAAAACAGATCTCAACTCGGTCAAAACACGACATCTTTGAAAACAGAAATAGGATTCGGAGTCCTTACCACGAGATCTACACTTTTCCCAACAGCAGCGTCGGACGAAAAGCGCTCCGCGGTCTCCGAAAACCAGCTTTTCTCTTTTTCCCTTTCTCTTTCTCTCTCCTCAGATATTTTCGTTTTTATAAAATGATTTTCTCTCTCCTCAAAACGAGCTGATTTTCTTATATCTGTGAACTGATCGGTCAGGCCGATATTCACATCGTCCCGGGACGATCAGACCAAATCCTGATCGTCCTGGACCTCACCCAGGGCTATTGTCTGGCCGATAATTTCTACAGTACAGATCGGCCTGGACGATCTCACGATCGGCCCAGACGATCCTGTCCAGAAATCATCCAGAAAACACTCCAGAAATCAGCTGTTTTCCATGCACTGATCGGCCTGGACGATCTCAACTTCGTCCTGGCCGATTCTGGGAGGGAAATCCAATTCAGAGAGGAACAGTAAGGGAACGAGATATTACAAATGCCTCCCTTAGTAGCAAACTCCTTACCACCAAAGATTTTCTTAGAACTAATCTCTTTAAAATCAGAGGCAACCTCAATAATAGTCATACTTATTTAAGGAACTTCTTGGGCCTAGCCTTCTTCATCGTATTGGATATTTACCTTCTTCAATGAAAACATCTTTATTGATAGAGGTTTTTAAAGGAAGACATTCACTTACCAACATTCCAATATTTCCTCATGAGCTCATCTATAACAACAAAACTTGTAAAACTTCTCAATTTTTTCATCTTTATGAAGCACTAGAACTCAAACTTAAATTTCAAAATGAGAGAATAATATATGGAAAGCTAGCTAGCAACCAAATCTTGAAATGTGAGTCCCAAACCTCACATTTATAGGCAGTATTGAACATATTTTAAAGATCCATGCGTTTGATAAAGTCGATGCTCTAGATCAAATTTAGCTCTACCAACTACCGTCACCCTTCGAATATGGTCCCTCCGACCAGCAGCTACGATGCCTCAGACCTCCATTTTCTACTGACTAAGATCCCTCTGATCTTTGCCACATGTCGATTACAGTCCATGTGACCTCGAGTCTTGCATATTACGATACCACAAACCACCGTCGTCAATCGACAATGCTCCCTTCGACCACCATCGCCCATGAACTATAATCTATCCAACCACCTTCGCCCGCCGACTACAGTCCCTTTGACCAACATTATATCACCTGCCAACTATAAATTCGATCGCCATCGCCCACCGACTACAGTCCCTTTAACCTCCCGTTGCACACCAACTATAGTCCCTCCGACTATTGTCGCCTAACTACGATCCTATTGGCCCAATGAACATGCCCACACTCTATTGAGAATGCTTTCATATCAATAGATTCTTCCAACTCTCATCATATAATGTGCTCTATATGATGTGTAATTATTACATCAAGCCAAGGCCTTTCCCCCTTGGAAGGAACTCATTTGTAGTAAAAAATAAATACTAGTGGAACCATTTGTAATAAAAAATAAATGCTAGATCTTCGTACAAAGTTTGGACGCTAAACTCTATATCTCTATACGGCTATGAATGTTCCAATCCACAACACAAATAGTAAAATTAAAAAAAATTATTATTATTATTAAAGTTTTCTATCATATATAACTATAAAAAAATTGTTTTGAATTCAAGGAGTGAGCAGCAGCCTAACTTAATGCAGCTAATTCATACAATGTGGTCAATTAATTTGCTTAGTTTTTTAGACTTTTGAGTCATTAAGGCAAATTCACACGCACATCACATATGCAATATTAACAAACATATTAAGATGAACTCCTTAATTTGTGTAAGGTTTTGTTCGGGACAACTTTATTACTGTTTTTTTAAAATAATTTTTTAATATAAAAAATTATTAAACTAAAATTTTTTATATTTAAAAGCTATTTTATAAGACTGTCCCATATGAAGCTTAGGCTAAAATAAATTTTTAGTATTAAAAAAATTACTTAAAAAACTTGTAAAAAATTTCCCAAATTAAGCCTACCATCCTTTCATTTTCCGATAAGACTTTGTATTGAAATTTGATATTAATTTGTAGTTAACAAAATATAAAAATTTTGAATGCGATCCCCAAATACATTCGAACAGCTTGATGACTCGAGTTTGACGGCCACAACAAAGCCGTACTAGTCTGCTCACGCCCTATTCAACGCAAATCCCAAAAAGGAAACCAGCAGTTGGCGGGGATCACCACGATCACGACCCTAACGGCTATGCTTCTCTTTGTTTCTAGATCAGACGGCTGAGAAATCACAGATAGTTCTCCGTACGATAAATCATGCATGGGATCATGGTACCGGCCGGACGAGCCGGCAGGCGGCAGACCGTGTGGAAATCATTTTCCCTCCCCCAACTTATCCTCTCTCTATCTCCCATAATTAACGAAATAAATAAATTAATAAAATAAAATAAAAAACATTTCCATATTTCAGCAGTTTATGTAAAGTTTACACACAAATCTTTTAAGTTTTGCATTCTTATCCAAACGTTGCATCATCTATAAAGATGGAGACCTTCTAAAATAGAGAAATTTCTAAATTATTTTATTTTTTGATATGATCAAATGATATCTAGCTTTATTTTTTTATTTTATTTGAACTTTAATAAACTTATTTAGTTATTTTAAAATTAATATAATATAAATTTTATATGCAATATTAATTTTAAAATAAATTCAATAATTTGTAATACGGTATTAGGATAATCTTATTCGATCATTCACATTTCTAACGCTTAAATCTCCACCTTTCCTTTCCGTCACGAGTGACGAAACGGGCGAACGACACGTGCGCCGAATGTTGACCACAAACCAAGGGCAGAGAGGCCGAGAGATCCATAAATATTGGAGTAGCGTCCTTTTTATTCCACAGAAAAGAAGATTAAGAAAAAAAAAAAAAGGGAAGAAAGAAAACCCTAGAGGGGGCGTCATATCCAGAAGAGACGAAGTGAAACCCTAGAAGAAAGAAGAAGATCGGATCTATATTGTTTTTACTAACAATTTCTTTTCTCCTTCTTGATCGATGAGAGTTTGCTGACAGAAGAGAGTGAGCACACAAAGATGAAGACTGCATCGATGAATGCCGTTCGCGTTGCGTGCTCACTTCTCTACCTGTCAGCCACAGCTACCTCTCTGTCTTTTTTTTTTTTCTTTTGATCTGCTTTAGCTTTACTGAAAAAGGAGAAGACAAAGGATGGTCGACGGTCAGGCTTAAGCACTAAGTGTCAGATCAGTTGCTGATCAACTTCGGCGCTTCTGTGCACGTCTTCTCTAGCGCAGGTTCCCAAGAAGATGGCTAAGACTCGGTCGCCTGGTTCCGAGGTCGAGCTCCTACTTGAGGTGACCGTAGAATATTTTTAAACTTTTAATTATTTTATTTTCTAATTTTTTTTTTTTTAGGTTTACGAGATGAGAACAAAGATAGATATTTTTGGATAAGGGGTTTATGAATTTGAAAGATGGAAGAGGTAAAATTATGTTGGGGTGGAGAAGAAAGAGATCAGGCGGCGTTACTTTTGAGATGGAGAAGGATATGCACTTTTTTTGGCTCGAACAACGAGAGGATAGACTGTGATTTGTACCTCTCCTCTGCTCTCCCATGCGGCCGGATTTAACGGAAACCACTGTTGACCGTTCGTTTTTTTTGTCTTAATTCGTTTCTTCTTCTTCTTCTTCTTCTTCCTTCGTTCTCTCTTTTTTTTTTTTTTTTATATGCATTTTCGTTATATTTTTTTTCGGCAGATCTGATGTGCTTACATGGAAGGTAAGAATTGATATCGTACTTAAGGTTCGACACTATGATCTAAACTTTAGAAAAACCCTGGGCAGAGCTCTCCATCTCGCTATCCCTTCTCTCCCATCTTTCTCTTACCATCTATTGCTTCTCTTTGCAGATATGACTTTCACCATGAAGCTGGAAGAGGAAACGGCATCTGAGTAAGCTACACATGGGTTATGGGAGGTTAGATCTTGAGACTATCTTCTATATATCTTTATTCTGTTAGCTGTAGTGATATGACTCATATATGCAGCTAGCTTGTCGTTTGTTGCGTGTTATAAGTTATTAGTTGAGTTGATTTCATCTTTTTCTTCTTCTGTACATTTTTCCCTACGTCTTGGAGTATATGATTGATTAAGGCTCTCTAGAGCTTCTGGTATTCTATGTCCTTAGAAGCTTCAACCTTCCTTTCTTTCTTTCTTTTTTTTATAGCGGGATTTGAACTTCTGACCTCTTTATTTGAAGAGGATAGACAATACCTCTTTCTTGGAAGCCTCACTTACATTTGCTTAATTAATTAGGGTCATTTATACGTTTATGGAAAAGGATAGACTTATCTAGCTTTCTTACGCAGTGTTTAGATGCCAGGAATTTTACTGGGAGGAAATGAAAAAAAAAAAGTTCAAATGTAGTGAGATCTCTTTTTTTGGCTGAAAGGCTTCAAATGGAGATTCCATGCTTTAATTTAGAGAGATCTAACAATTAGCATGTGATTAGCTGTATGATTAAATTAAATATATATTGATAAAAAAATTTTGGCTTTATATGAAGTTGCAATATATGATCTTTCAGTGTTTAGGTATTGTGTATGTTGGCATAATGAAATTGAAACTAGTTAATATATTGAGGAAGGAAGAACATGCATCCTTTTTAGGAAGGTGATTAGCTTTGTTTCTATCCATTTCTTCCTCTAATCGATAATTCTATATGTGATATTTCTCGATTAGTTTCTAATATGAAATTTGATTTTTTGTTTAACATACAGTTTTAGTCATTTAACTCCTCTTCTTATCTTCTTTGTCTAAAGAGAAATCGGAAAGGATGTCCAATTAGGAATGTTTATGTTTATTTTTTTGTTTTTCTACTTTCTTATAAACAAAGAAATGGATGTTTCTATGAGCAATTAGACTTAGTGCAATTTTGCAAGGCAGTTGTTACTATGTAACAGGTTATATTCTTAAGTTTTTGAATTCTTTGAAATGATTGTAGTGGGGCCTGCCCTTTTCCCTACCTCTCTTTTATATTTTATATACAAGAATTTATTTTGTTGTTATTAGTATTTTCTAGAGAGTTGTTCAGTGCATTTCTTGATCTTTATCATCATTGATTAAGATCGTCGATTTTCAATATTGAAAATTTTAATCTACTTATGTAGTTCTTAATCGAATTGCACTAATCTAGCCAACACACTCGCCATTTGCCTTGGTTATCAGATGATAATCACGTAGATTTAGTGCTATCTTCTTAATTATTTGTATACTCTTTTTTTTTTGCATTTGTACAATGGGCTATTTGGTACAATTGCATCTATCACTACAGAATAAGATGCTACTTAAAGTTGTTGTTGCCTAAGAAATCTCAATTATTTAGAAAGTCCATCTATCAAGTTGTTGTGATGTTGTATGTGATTAAGGTTTCGTTTGGGGCGGTTTTGTTATTGCTTCTTAAAGCAACTTTCTAGCATAAAATTTTTTATTTTTATGTTAGCTAGAAAGCTGCTTTAATAAGTAATAAGAAACCTGTTCCAAACGAAACCTAAATTGTTCTAACATCTTTGTTCAAATCACATACTATAAACATTAAATATATATTAGTTGCCAAATAGATCTTTCACATGCATTTTTTTTTAAGAATAAACATAATAATCATGTGGTCACTTGAAGTTAAGAATCATCATAAAAAAAAGAAATACCCCTAGCCTTGCATTCATAAACAATTTTCAATACTTAAAAACAATACATCATATATTATTTTCAACAAGAATATCTTCTACCAATGATGCATTTGTTGATTATAGTCAAAACCAATGAGTTATTTCAAAATTTCCTATCAATCATAATTTGATAAATTTTAAGAATAGTACTACATAGCATGCAATATACCTATAAATATGTTAAATATAGATTAAGTAATCCATTTTCTTATACTTTTTAAACTAATTATTCTCCTCGCTAAAAATATAAAATTTTATTTGTTCTCTTAGTTATGTTCTTTTCTTAGCATCTTCTCCAATTTGCAATTCACTTTACTTCATTCTATTTAATATATATCATAGATGGCCCAATTTGATACTTGTATAAATACCTCAAGTGATTTGTATGAATGATTACATCATAAAGATTTAATTATGGCATGTTGAGATGGATTGCTGCATGTATAGTTATGCAATGTTATTATAGCTATCATTATCTACCCAAAAAATGATGTAGGCATCTCAAGCAAAAAAACCCACTTCTTTCAAATGCTAGAGACACTATGTAAGGATAAGTGTTTCTTATTAAATACTTCTCGCATCCCACACATTTCACTAGACTTTCTCTTTGAAACTTAAGGACATAATATTTTGTATCTAAATGGTCTAAAAAAATCTCATTGCATTTGGATATCCAACATCCACAAGATAGCATTTCCTTTCTAAAAGTATACATCAAAGGTTGTTTACAATTTGTATCATATGTAGATATGATCATATGAATCATTTATTTACATGAAGATATCTGCTTGAAGATGCAAAATTTAGTAGCATTACATTCAACAACATGTAAAGTGCATAATATTTTTTATGGAACAATATAATTAAGGTGTATATGTAGACATATAAAGTAAACCATCATAGTTGGATAAAATGCATTCTATGTATATGGCATATGTTTCATGAATGCCACATATAGAACAATAGATAGCATGATCATTAACATCGTATATCAAAGAGTGTATTAGAACACATCTAAAGTAAAAGTCCTTTGATTTGAATATCATGTAACTATATATGTTTGTTAGAAAATTGGATGAAAAATTTTGAAATAAGTGATGGGACTTTTTTATGTTAGTCAAATCATGAATGGCATATGATATATATACAACTCGATTTCAAATGATGTCATGGAAAGATTTATATAATAAATACTCTTAATACAAAGAAAGAAGTATTATATCATCAAGATTTATCATAATTGATAGCAAGTTAATGGCTAGATAAGTAAACCAGGGAATTACAACTCTCACAATTAGGAATGTAGTAGAAATAGTATAATAAGAAGAAAACAACTATTGAATAGCATGCTTTGGGTAATTTGGCATCAACTTTTAATAAGCATACTTATACTTGTGCAACAACATACATTCTATTATATGTCAATTTCATATATGCCATCAAGGCCTAATTGCCTTACATTATTTGTATGAAAAATTAATTATTGGTAGATAAAATTACTTTTGGCCTTGTTGTTGTACCCTTCAAGTTTTCCAACATTAATATTATATGTGATAAGGAGAACAATATATAATATCATAATTAACAACACTATACTTGATAAAGAGAACTTCACATAACTTGAATCATCATATAATTGTGTATAATGCATAGTTTATAAGATGTAGTTTTTTAAGAACTAAAATTTGTAGAAATGCAAAGGTGGAAAAATATCAAAATTAGCTTTGTTGAATTAGTACATTGCTAAATCCTCATTCTATTAAATCCATGCAAGAAAATTTGTGAAAACACACAAGAAGAGAAATAAATAACATTGAGATAATGGGATTAATATTCTTTTTCACAATGAATGATTTCTTTGGTTGCCCCAACTCATAAATTGATCATCATAGCCTCTTATTTTTCTATTTCTTTCTCTATCACCCTCTTCTAGCCCTCCCTCTTAATAGAAATTGGCTACTATGAAAAAGAATTGGAAAAGGGTCGGAAATTATTTTTAAAAAAGAGGGGTATTATGGGAATAAAATGTGATAAAAAATATGTCTACAATACAAGTTCAATGAAGTATCGAAGTAGTTCGAGTTTAGTGATTGCACTACTAGTATTTCATTCTCATCAAGGTTCTTAGTTAAATTATCCCAATCCATTAGATATCCAAGTTCCATCAATATCTTTCTCTCTATCATTTTTTTTGCTCCAGATGTAATATCTTCTCCCTATATTTTTATCTTTAATGTAACTTCTCAGTTTTTTTTTTTGGAAATTCTCAGTTCTCCACTCTTTCTTTTCTATATTCGGGGCTCTCCACAATTCCTCCTAAGATATGCCACTCCCTTGTTGTACTCATATAGCTATAAATAATGTATATTCTCTTTTGGTCATTCTAAAAATGAACAATGCCCTTCAAAATGAACTTGTAAAATATGTCTTATGTTCTCGCTTTATGTTTTCTCTTTATCTTATTTGAGTAACTATAATTCTAAACTCTTGATTGCTTGTGCTCCATCTCAATCATCCAAGAAAACAAGCTACCATCATTTACACTAACATAGCCATCCATTAAGGGTGGTTTTCAAGGAAAATAGTGAGTTCATTTTTTTTCTCACATGACATACAATTATAGAGCACACTTGATTCCGAATTTATATTGCTCGATGCTGCAATCTTGTTACCCATATGCATTTGATCATGCTCATGGCCGGTCACCTAAGTACATTGTTGTCTCCTTACATTCCATCCAGAACAATTTTCTACATCTTTAGTTATATCGATGGTCTAGTGGGTATCATCAAAGGCACTAAATATATAATGTAAATCTATAATTTCATGCATAAAAAATATTAACATTTTACTTTTAAACTTCTAACATATAGACAACTTTGATTGGCATACGATGTTGCATGCATGATTGTTGATGTTGCATTGAAGTCAATTATATTATGTGCGATGCAATGATGAGGCATGCAAGTCAGTGGTCATATTGCATGCACCTTGTGGGGGTTGGCAGTTTCAAACTTGTAGAGGTATGTGCTACGCATGCTCAATTAGTTGGTGCATTATTTATGTATCATGCATAGTGATTAGAAATTACAAGAAGCTAATATCACAACATTGAATGATAAACAATTAAAATAATTTCTTGGACATTTAAAGTGGGCTAGTCATTAGTTTAGGAAAGTTCTAGATATGCAAAGTGGGTCTACTAATATTTGTAATAAATAACTGTCTCTAATTGTGACTAGTGGGTTTAGGCAGTAGCATGCCTTGCCTTATAATAAGCCTAGTTAGCCATGCATTTGCAGAAGTAAATGCAAGATAAAACTAACCCTCTTAGCGGTGAGTGAGTGTATAATGCATTTTAAGTGTATGTGCGTTAAGTTATCAACACTCAAAGAGGGTGGGAGTGAACTCTCTTATGAGCTTTAACAACAAATGTACTCTTGTGTATTTCCTAAAGAGAGAGAAGGTCAAGCGTGTTGCGATCTCTATTAAAGTTATTGATGCCTAGACCTGTCAATTTTGGGTTACGGGTCGGGTTCGGGTCGAACTCGAAACTGACCCGGCACTATTCGGGTTCGGGTCAACCCGACCCGTTTTTCAAAATGGGTCAATTTTCTGGACCCGAACCCGTCCCGCTTCGGGTTCGGGTCAGCCCGGCCCGCTTCGGGTTCGGGTCAGCCCGGCCCGCTTCGGGTTCGGGTCAGCCCGACCCGACCCGCGAATACAATGCCTGCAGCCTGCGAAGCAAACCCGACGCCGGCGAAAACGGCCGGTGAAAGCAGCTGGCGACGCGATCCCGTCCTCGGGACGCAACTCACGACGCGACGCGCCGATGCTAGTGCGGGTGCGGCGACGTGCGGGAGCACGACGTGCTGGAGTGCTGGACTGCTGGTGCGGGTGCGGTGATGTGCGGGCCATGCGGCGACGCCAATCCTCGGGACGCAACTCACGATGCGACGCATGGCGCAGCCGGGGCAGCGGGCATGGGTGCATGGGGCAGCGAGCAGGGCTGGCGGGCAGCAGCGCGGCAGCGCGGGGGCAGCGGGCAGGCGCGCATGGGGCAGCGAGCGGGTTGGCGGGAAGTGGCCAGCGGGGCTGGCAGGCAACAGTGCGACAGTGCGGGGGCTGGCAGGGCAGTGGGTAGCACGAGGCAGCGAGCGGGGGCAGGGAAATTCGAATTTTTTTAAAATAAAAGGGTTTTCGGGTTGACCCGGCAACCCGTCGGGTCAACCCGAACCCGACCCGTTTTTACAAACGGGTCGGTTTTTCGGACCCAAACCCGACCCGCTTCGGGTTCGGGTCAACCCAAACCCGAAAATTCTGAGTCAGATTCTGGTCGGGTTTTCGGGTCGAGTCCAATATTGACAGGTCTATTGATGCCTTTTAATCTCTATTAATAGCTTTGAACTAATCTTATTGACGAAGGCTCGACCAATAATGCGTTTATGGGTGTTGGAGAAAGATTGAGAAGCACAAAAAATTGGGACATTTTCTTTACTCTACTAGAGTTTGTATAAATTTGTAGGTTTTGTATAGGTTGTAGGTTATTGTTTTTTTAGGGGAAACCCACGGCTGGGCTTACGTGTTAATTAAAGAAAAATAGTACAAAGTCCTTAAAATGTCCTCACGCTCTCTACTGCTCAAAAGAGCTATAGAAATAAAAGACAAAAAACATACGAGCACAAGGTCCTTACTACACAAAAGTACAAGAAAACTTAGGTACATTCTACGGTGCTTAAGCACAATCACCCAAAAATAGGGAAGAAAAGAAAAGCGAGCTTGCACGATTTGCTTCCGAGCAAAAATCCTATAATCCTTATAATCTGCACAAAAAACCTACAAGTACAACACCAAACAGCAGAAACACTCTATAATAGCAAAAATTAAAGAAATTGTAAGCCCAAGAATATAACCCGTATAATTTTTTATAGCAGTAGTAAGACGACCTCCAGAGGATGACATGCGGGGAGTTCAACCAACCAAATAAATAGTAATTCCAACACCGACAGCTGGAAGCAAATAGAACTAACAGGTTCCCAAAAAGAACCCCCCACATTGTCATAACAGAAGCCAGGAAAATCTTCCTCCACACAAGAACAAACTGTAGGTAGCAATTATACATAATAACATCACCAACCCCATTAAAATTGAAATTCCAAGGCTCCAGCAAATAACCAATTCCTTAAAATAAACCAACCAGGACAGAACAAAGGCAGCCACAGCACCCAAAAAAATTAGGTATAAACTGATAAAGCCATAATCATAAAACTCAAAACAACAACCCCCAGCCTTACCGACCCACAAAAACCCCCAGCCAGCCAAAACCTGATAAAGTGAAAGAAACAAAAAGACAAAACCTGCAGCAAGACTTTGGTTGCAAACAAAATTTAAGTCCTCATTCACAAAAATAGCAGCCAAAGCAACACCCAGCTGCATCTTGCCCAGCCACCGAAGAACAAAACACACCTCATAAAAATCCTCATACACAAATACTGTAGGCAAAGCAACACCCAGCTACAATATGCCTAGCCACCGAAGAAAGAACTAACATACAAGCATAAAAGGAAAATAAGAAACAAAACAAAGCAAAACCAACTACCAAAAGGATTAAACCAAACCAAACCACCAAGAACACCAACCAACAGAACAACACTAAGAGTTAACATAAGGAACATTAGTTTGATCCAATCTTAAGAGGCCTTTAACATAACAGGGTAAACGAAAAATAGAGATATCAGTAATACTATCAAAATCACAACCCCACGTACGTAGCCAAAGCTTGAGCAACAACATTAATTCCCATTTTCATCAATAATTGAGAAAGAACAGTTTAAATCATTTCTTAAATTCCTAATATCACGCCTTAAATAAAAGAGGGAAGAACAGCATTCCCACATAGGTTATTGTGATTATATAGCTCCTTTATTAGTTTGCCTTGCGGGATTTATTCGGACACCCACTTCAAGAAGTTGTTTAATTTAAGCATAATAGAGAGGAGTTAACGATGCAAGTGTTTGAACTCAAACAATCACAAGGCCTTGTTGGATGAGATTAGTGCCATTTTAGTGATTATCAAGCCATGTGAGACTCTTGAAAGGAAATGATGAAGTAGCTCCTTCTAGTGAACCTTGGCTGAATGGCTCAATGAGGACAAACCATTCAATTTCATGGTCAAATAATATCATGGGCTCCAGTGAAGTTGGGTAGACATTTTTAGAAATATAATCTTAAAATAGTAAGTCAATATCATCGAGTATAGAATATTCAGTAGTATGTCAATAAGCTATAGAAATCTCCAGAATAAGTTGAATGATAGAATGTAATTAGGTGTATTAAAATGTTTAAGATTTCTTCATGTGTTAGTGTATATAGAATATTCTTTATAAAAATTGTCGTAGAAATATTTAAAATAAGATAAATAGTTGTTGGGTGTAGAATCTTCTGTGTACTAATATAAATAATTCTTGGACCTTGACATTTTATTTAAGTCAATTTAAAGAATAACTAGTTTACTGCAAATTTGCATACCTTTGTCTTCCATCCGTCATATAAAATCTCTATTTCTTCATCCATCGACGTCCACATAATTTCTATCTGACAAAGCGTGCAGCATTTGTCGGCATTTATCTCTTTGTCGTGGAAGCTAAGGGTGGAAAGAAATTACTAAGCAATAGAAATCCAGGAATTGAATTGCGTAAAAAAAGAGTCCAGTCCGTTCGAACAAGAAATGAATCAACATTCTTATTCCCCAGGATGGTATTAGGAGCAGCGATGTTAGCTAGTCATTGGGTGACTTCCATGAACCCTTTGCAACTTATATGTGGTGTTGTGCAGTTCAACAGTTTCCCTCCGACTTCTTTTTTGGACATCAATTCCTAGAACATCTCCATGCATTGTTGAAAGATTGGCGACAACTGCTCACGTAGGGGTGCCAATATTGGACACAACCCAAAAACCCAAAAATCCGACCCGAACACGGCACGGAAATTTTGGGTTCGGGTTAGAGTTTTCGACCCGTTTCAGAAATCAGGTCAGGTTAGGGTTGACCCAAAAACCCGGAAATGACCCGGATTGACCTGTTGATCGAGCCGCCCGGGTGACTACTGCTACCCATGGCCAATCCCGCATGACCCCTGCTAACCGAGCTACAGCGTGACCGCGCTTGCCCTGCTTGCTCGCCGCTGCTCGTCATACTGTAGCAAATCATGTTGTCGCCCCAACTCGCCCACGTGCCTGCGTGTCCCGAGGTTCGCGTGACCTTGTCTAGGCTCGCGTGCGGGCTAGCAGCTGGCCAGCTTGCCGCGTCTAGGCTCGCGTCGGCGTTCACACTTCCAGGAACTCCAGGTCCGGCCGCCGGCATACTGCCGCTCATGTCCAGCACCTTCTTTCAGATCGTGTCGGGTTGACCCGAACAATATCAGATCAGTTCCGGGTTCGACCCGAATCCGACCTATGATCCGAAATTGACACCTCTATGCTCACCGCATTAAGATGGAGAATATAGAAGCTATTGTAGTTGCAAAGATGGCTTACGTTTTCTCCTTCCTGAAAGCAAGTGGGTTCAGTAAGTTGGATAATCATTATATAGAGTGCCTCTTCATGACTTAAACATCATCTTAGGTATGTTTTGTTTCAAGCTGGAGGGTTTACACGCTTCTTTTAACTCAATTGCTTTCTTATAAAACTCAAGAAAATTTCTTTTTATGTGAATTGCATATCGCCATGTCCCCAAGGTGAGATGGATAAGAACCCCGAAACGGTGAAACGCAGAGAAAACGCTTACCTTGCTACGTTTGTTGAGATCAGGCCTGAAGTGCTGGTTTAGCTTCACAATGAGATCAATTTAATGTAAATTAAGTTTAAGACATATTGCCGCTGGAGCTGCTATCTTTCCACTTTCTTAGGCCGTTGAACACTGGATTTAGTTGCTGCCAGGTTTGCGAGCTATTATTCTGTGCGAACACCTGACGATTCTCTTGTCCGGTTCCGCGTTTGGTACCGAGCGGCACTGAGTGCTGTACATTTTTGAAGTGTAGTAGCGCATTTTTATTGATCTCCGCACGGACCGGACTCTGCACAGAATAAAAATTCCAGGTTTGCAGCCAGACACATTTCTGATATTAAGGCCTCGTTTGTTTCTCCGTAACTTCTTTGTCTGCGGTTTGAATCGGCAAAAAAAAAAAGATTGTTTTGTTGTTTGGTAACACTGCTTCTTTAAAATAACTTCTTGTGAACCTCCGTATTTCCGCCGATTTGAGAAGAAAATTTTTTCTCCATTTGCGGTTCTGAAAGCTCCGTTAAAAATGAGAAAATAGAGCTGGAGAATCAAACGAGGCCTAAATGTTTTATATGAAGTTGAAGAAACTCTGAAAGCAATTAAAGTAGTTGTTGGAGGCTGGACTTACAAAGCCATTACGTGCGCGCCATTTGGTACTCCGTTGCTCTTCCATAAGAAGCAGGATGGGCGATTATTCATGTGTAAAGATTATTTTCCATCAAAAACGTGACAATACGTAATGAATACTATTAGAACCAACAGATTTAAAATAAATACGTTTATATTATTGTACTTAGAAATGAGGTGTAGCAATCCTATTGATGTACAGGTTCTTGTTCCGTATGACCTATGGTCTATTTATTAATGCGTGTACAGCTCGTTGAGAGACATCACAGATAATAATATTTTTCCTGTTCTTGCTTTCTTTGTCTTCTGGCTTCTTCTATGTTCTTTCAATTTCTACATGGTATCAGAATAGGTCGCCGGTCCCTCCTAGATCGATGGCTCACTCCGCTACTTCCACCGTCGACTATCGCCGTTCTCCATCCTCTAATGGCGACATCGATCTGGTCATCCCCTCCAACCTAAAATTTCTTGTTTCTACTAACATCAAACACGTTGTGTCTATACAACTCTCTCTAGAGAATTATTCACTGTGGAAATCTCATATTCTCAAAATCATCCGAGCAAATGGATTTCAGCATTTTCTTGATCCAACCTGCTCACCCCCGGCTCAAACAATCACCAATCAAGACGGTTCGTCCTCACCAAACCCTCTCTTCTCCCAATGGTTACTTACCGATCAGAATCTCTCTGCCTCGATCTGTTCCACAATTTCACCTACTATCTTACCCTACGTTCTTCCGCTTGAATTCACATCCGCAATATGGACTACCCTTGAAATCCAATTCCAATCCACGAATAGGTCCAAGGTCATTCAGCTCAAGAATGAGCTTCACAACATTTCCCTCAAGAACTTCACCATGATCCAATACCTTACCGAAATCAAGTCCCTCGTCGACAAGATCGCTGCTGCCGGCTCCGTTGTAGACACTGAAGACATAATCTTGTACATCCTCAACGGTCTCCCTCCGTCATACCAATCCTTCAAAACAGCTATAAGAACCATGCTCACACCAATTCAGCTTGATCAATTATATCATCTCCTTCTAAGTGAGGAGGTTAATCTGGCTACAGACGCAGCCAGAACAAACAGCAATCTCGATCCGAACTCGGTGCTCTTCACCTATCGGGGATGCGGCCGCAGATCTCACGGCAGAAACTCTTCTACTAACAATGCTGCACCAAGAAACACAGCTACAACATCTCTTATATGTCAAATTTGCCTTAAGAATGGTCATTCAACCACCTCATGATGGCATAGACTGAATATTCAATACGTTCCATCCACCAGACAAAACACCACGGCTCTTCTTGCAAATTCAGAAACCAATGACTCTAGCTGGTTCTTGGACTCTGGTGCATCCACGCATCTTACAAATTCCATGGATAACCTCTCGATCTCCAGACCCTATCAAGGTTTGGACAACATCACGATCAGAGATGGCAGCTCGGTTAACATCGCCAACACTGGGGCGGGAATCCTCCCGACCCCGTCACGTAAGCTGCATTTATCTCAAATCTTGCACTCTCCCGCTATTCACTACAATTTACTTTCAATTTCTCAGCTCACCAAAGATAACAACATTGCTATTGTTTTTTGACCCTTCTGGCTTTGTCTTGAAGGACCTGAAGACTCATAAAGTTCTTTTTCAAGGGCCTTGTAAAGATTGACTATACAGGATGCCAATAAATCGTTCTACCAATAAGCACCAAGCGCTCGCCACATCCCTGTCACCGACGGTGTCTTGGCACCAAAGACTCGATCACCCAAACAAACATACATTTGATTTGATTTCTAGCTGTGTAATGTCTAAGTGTCATAAATTGCAATTTGAACTTTCTAAACATCGCACTGATATTCCTCTAGCACTCATTCACTCTGATGTCTGGGGACCTACTTCCGAGATATCAAACCAAAGTTTTAGATATTATGTTATTTTTGTCGATGACTTTTCACATTTCATTTGGTTATTCCATTGCATATAAAATCTCAAGTTCTTGACACATTTATCAATTTCAAGAAACAGGTTGAAAAGTACACGGTGTATAAAATCAAAGCTATAAGAACTGACGGAGGAGCCGAATACATAAATAATGCCTTCACTGCGTTTCTTCATTCTCACGGTATTATGCATCAAGTCTCGTGTCTCTACACCCCGGAGCAAAATGGTGTGGCGGAAAGAAAACACCGCCACATCATTGAGACGACTCGTACGCTACTTCACACAGCGATGGTTCCATATATATTTTGGCCAGATGCTGTTCTAATAGCAAATTATCTGATTAATAGAATGTCATCTACTACTCTCTCTAACGTCTCTCCCTTTGAAGCTTTTTACAAAAACCAACCGGATTATCGTCACCTAAAGGTCTTTGGATGCGCGTGTTATCCGCTCATACCATCCAGTTCTCGACACAAACTTCAGCCAAAAGCCAGACCTCATGTCTTTCTTGGATACTCTGAAGTCCACAAAGGCTACAAATGCCTTGACTTCACTACCAATAAGATAACCTTTTCCAGGCATGTTATGTTCCAAGAAGAAAACTTTCCCTTCTCTGGCACTATAGCCCCTCCTTCCAACGCTCAAGAAGATCCCTCACCCTTTCTTCTTAAACATGTATCCACAATTCAGACTAATCAACCTATAAAGTCTACCATCATAAACTCTACCAATACGTCTACATGATCAACCTCTAGCTCTCCACCGAACCTCTTGTGCTCCACTTCTGCTATTCCTGTTGAATCTTCCAGACAAGTCCCCAACACAACCATATCATCTAATCATATGACTACCCGTAGCAAGACGGGTTCGCTAAAACCACTTACCAGACTCAATTTAATACACAATCAAACTCCTTCTACCTACAATAAAGACTCCTCTACTTACTCCGAAGCGTTCCAGAAACCTGAATGGCGTCAAGCTATGTCCATGGAATTTCTGGCTTTACAGCAGCATTGAACTTGGAGTTTAGTCCCTCCTCCACCAAACGCATCCGTTCTGGGCTGCCAATGGACATACAGGATCGGACCAAATATCGTACAGACGGCTCAATTGCAAAACACAAGGCGAGACTCCAAATATCGTACAGACGACACATTTGTAAGTAATACTGGTTAATGTGAAATTTAACAATGCCAAATATTATGTCATTTTTTCCAATGTTAAATATTATAAGGTAATTATCACAAGGCAACAGTCAAGAATATGGGCTGGATTGTACAAAGATGTTTAGTCCAGTTGTGAAGCTCCCAACCATCAGAATATTACTTGCGGTCGCCTTACACAACGATTGGTCAGTTCACCAATTAGACGTGGCCAACGCCTTTCTTCATGGTCACCTCTCCGAGACAGTCTACATGAAACAACCAAGAGGTTTTGAAGATCCCAATCACCCGAATCACGTCTGCCATCTTCACAAATCTATATATGGTTTAAAATAGGCTCCTCATCAGTGGTACAACACATTTACAGCATTCCTGGTCACACTTGGCTTCTCCCATAGCCAATCAGATCCATCATTACTAGTGTACCGTCAAGACCGAACTTAAATTTACCTTTTGGTATACGTAGACGACATACTTCTATCTGGGAACAACAAAGCAGCCATTGGCAACATTCTTGCAAAACTTAATAAGGAGTTCGCCATGAAGCATTTAGGGGAGGTTAATGAATTTCTGGGTATAAATATAACCAAATCTTCGACTCAATACTTTATAACCCAGACAAAATATGCCTCCAGCATTCTGCAGCAAGCCGAACTACTTCAATGCAATCCACCGGCTAATCCAACCTGTACTAAAACGCCGAAGATCTTTAACAATGACCGTCTGCTACAAGATGGCAACATGTACCGACGTCTCACGGGTTCGCTACAATATTTAACTATAACTCGACCCGACATTGCTTTCAGTGTAAATCAGTTATCTCAACACATGCATAACCCCCAACCTCACAACATATACTTGTTAAAACGCCTCCTCCGATATATCAAAGGTACGCTTAACTTTGGCATTCCAATCACTAAATCTAATCTTATCCTCACTTCTTTTTCAGATGTTGACTGGGCAAGTGATCCAATCACCCGTAAATCCACATCCGAGTACTACTCTTTCTTGGGTGACACAATTATCTCCTGGACGGTTAAGAAACAAAATACGGTCTCCCGCTCTTTCACAGAATCCAAATATAGGGCACTTGCGGCACTCACGTCAGACGTCATTTGGCTTAGAAGACTCCTTCAAGATTTCAATATCAAACAAGATCATCCGACCAAAGTATATTGTGACAACACCTCGGCCATTGCTCTAGCCAACCATCCCGTCTTCCACGCTCGCACTAAACATATCGAGATAGATCAAAGGTTTATAAGGGATCATATACAACAAAACAATATTTCAATCCTACCAATTAGTACGATTCACCAAGTGGTAGATATTCTTACAAAATCTTTATCTACACCTCGCTTTCAAAAATTACGGACCAAACTGATGGTTCTTGAAGAGCCCCTGAAGAACCATCAGGGGCGTATTAGAACCAACACATTTAAAATAAATACGTTTATATTATTGTACTTTGAAATGAGGTGTAGCAATCCTATTGGTGTACAGGTTCTTGTTCCGTACGACCTATGGTATATTTATTAATGCGTGTACAGCTCGTTGAGAGACATAACAGATAATAATATTTTTCCTGTTCTTGCTTTCTTTGCCTTCTGGCTTCTTCTCTTTTTTTTCAATTTCTACAAATACACACCTTTGCTGATTTGTGACTGGATAGACTGCTCGTGCAAGGATTGATGGTTTTTGGAATGACGATGATGGAGAGTCAACCTTAGTGTAATTTACTATTCTTCCTTTGATTTTCTTGTGCTGTCTTTGGGCATATAAATGCCTAGACAATATTATATATGTTATGATTTTTATTCAAAACTCATAATGAGTTACCTATGGAATGAATTCTTTTTTAAGCAAACGAAAATATTTATATTACTAAAATGAAAACACTAAATTGGAAACGTTATTCCCAAATTAGTTAAACAAAATAATAATAAAAGAAAACTAGTGAAAAGTCTTCTTGCCTTGCCCTATCAAGTTGAAGAAGGTACTTTGAAATGAACCATAGAATTTATGTAAAGATCGTCTTCAAATATGATATTGCCAATGATGAAATTATGATCTAATCTCCTAATTTATAAAGTGCAATAGGTTATATATATAAGCAAGGCAAGTGATTAGAAATGGACATTGTTGTATTTTGTTGGGGGAGAAAGAGGAAGAAAACCTTTCAAAGAAAATTACTCTTGTAAAGAGCCAGGATATTTGAACTGTGATCAATAGCTAACTACTTCATTTGTTTTTATACTAGTTTTTTTGGAAGAGATGCCTTGTTAGGAGACAAAGAATTAAGTGTAGATGTAGCTTATTTTGTATAAGTAGACATGGTACTTAAGAGAAAGATAAATGGAGTTTATTTAAAAAGATAGTATTTTGATATGATGAATAAATGAGTTTTGCAAAATGATGCATGCATATGCACAATGAGTGATGGTAATTAGGGGTGTCAAAATGAGTGTTCAAGTCGGGTTTGGGTCTGGTTTGGAGTTGACCCAGGTTCAAATCAGCTGACTCGAACCCTCCCTAATTTTCAAACATGTCAGAAATTCAGACCTAGACCTGACCTGATGGGTTACAAGGTTGACCTAAACCGACTTGCTAACCCAGTTTTGCAAACATGTCGAGCACAAATGTGAGTAGCGCGACTACGTACGAAGTGGCCTAATAGGACCGCGCGAGTGCACGGGTGTAGCTGTGCGAGGAGAGTGACAGCTTGCAGCGGTGTTGGGGGACTACACGAGCAGGCAAGAGCAGAGGGTGACATGGCTAGCACAGGATCACACTTGTGCGTAGGTTCTAGACTATGCTAGTTCTCTGGTGCGGACTTTGTGGTGCTGGTGCAAACCGTGTGGTGTAGGTGTAGACCATGTGGGGGAGGGCAAAGGACTGCCTAGCTGGTGGGATAACACAGAGCACTGTACGCGAGTGCGGGTTGGGTGATGCAAATGGACAGGTAAGACAGGATCGAGTTAAATCCAAGTCAAATTCGGTTTAGCGAATTGACCCGGGTCAAATTCGGGTTAGCAAGCTGACTCGTATTCGACCTGATTTTTCAAATGGGTTAATAAATGTAATATGAACCTGACTCGTTTGTTAAATAGGTCGACCAGAACCCAAATTTGTCTAGTCGGGTCAATAATTGACACCCTTAATGACAATTAAGTAATTATATATATATATATAAAAGAAATACATGTGATTAGCCGGAGATGTAAAATCAAAGTACAATAAATACATTTTGGAGGGTCGTAAGCGAGTGATTTTTATATGTTTTGGTCTCCATAATCCATTTTTAACCATCACTTGTCTATAACTTAAATGCCCTCACAATTGAATGTGAAAATTAAGCTACAAGAAATTAATAAATACTCAATCTTTTTAAACCTTTAGAGCTAAAAGAAAATAAGGATTATAACTATTGTAATAAAAAGATCAAACAATATTTTTAACGCTACTTTAAAAGAAAACACAAATTGATATTATAATGAAAAGCCAAAAAAAAAATCACATACAACTTGCACTTGCACTGAATTTGACTATAATTAAGAGAGGCTTTTAAAATAAAACCTTTTTTTTTGTGGAAAATGTTTTAAAATGAAGCTCTTTAAAGTGAGGAAACTGATAATTAGACTTTGGGTTAATTATATTTTTGGCTAAAAAGAAATTATGAATGTAAAACTTATGTTACATTTTTTAAAGCAAATACTTATCATTAATAAAAGAGAACAATTAAAGTTAAATCAAAACTTAGGAGAGTTTAGATCAAGCCATACTCTCTTCCCATTTAGATGTAACTTACAACATATGAGATTTAAAAGAAGATACTACTTTTTTTTTAATTAAAACCCACATAGGATCCTATGTGTTAATTTAAATAAAGAGACATGTTCTTATAAGGGGACCTAAAATTGCTAATGTTTTAAGAGCTACAATTGAAGCACAAAACACCTAATAGCATAAGATCCCCACTAAAATACAATAAAAAACCTAAAGAAAAAGCTAAACAACAAATGGAGCACCATCCATAGGGTTGGATAAGTTAAAGCCTCCAAAGTGCACATCATCAACTATCAACTGAAAGGCTGTATCATCAAAGGAAGCATACTCCAGGGACCTGCAATACAAAATAACTTCCAAACATAAACAATTAATAATGAACCAAACAATAAACAAATCGTCACCAACAAAGCCTGAAAAGAACAACAACATGACAGAGATACCACCAAGGTCTTATGCCAACCAATGAGCAAAGACAAAAGACCCCCAAGAGCAGAAAAGATTATAGGAGCCATGACCTTAACCATAGAACCAACCATCCCAAGACAAGATTAACACGACGATACACCTAGAGGACACAAACCAAAATAGAAAATGTAGAATACCAACCTAAAAATACCCCAATAACGAGAGACCACCAACACAACAGAGGACCATAAAAATAAAAAGAAAAAGCCAAAAAAAAAAAAAAAAACAAACAAGCTAATTAATATGAGAATTAAGAAGAGTATTAGTGTGCATAGGTCTACCAACAATATACTTGAAATTATTTAGCACACTCTTGTTTTTCTTTTTCTTGTTTTTCTTGCACGAGCAAACAAATTTGCCTTCGTAAACCACTTGCACAACATTTAAATCACTCTCCTCAAAGTTGGAGAGATCCTCACAAGATCCCTTAGCATCCCAATTATCATAAGATTGAGTGCAGACCAATCAGAGTGGTCAACAGGGTCGACCAGAAGAGGTATAAGAGATACTGGTAAATTGTTTATGGGAACTCAATCAGAAACATCTAAGCCATCACAAAGATTAAGAGGATCATTCAAAGTGGATGGATGAATAGGCATTATTTTCCCCTGCAGTCCCTCAACACCAGTGCGAACACTCGCATCAATATCGCCAAACTGAAGATCCACACTCCAAAATAGGAGTGTTAGCTAAATGATTGGCCAAATTATTAGAAACATGAGTTAACATAGATTTTTGAGCTCAAGAACAATCATATCAGAAGCATCAAATGGTCCAACAACATCATCAACAGGGATCAATGAAGGTTTAAAAGCCATAGATTTCATATTTTCTATAGTTTTTTGCATGGCAAACTCAGAATAATTCTGTTTGGGTGTAAATTATTGTTAACCTCATCAACAACATTTACAAGGACGGGGATGATCATGGGATTTTTTGGCTAAATGGGGTTAAGAATGTGATAATTCATTTTGGAGTGTTCTAAAGATTTGCAGTGAGCATAATAAAGAGGGATCTCTTCCAATGCCACACTCTATTGGGATCGGATAACATTTGGTGACATCTAATTCAACCAGGACTCGAGCAATAGAGGGCCTTATACCAGTGGAGGTAGCATTATTCTTTTTTAAAGGGAAATAAAATAAGGCTCCCAAACCGTGAAGGATACAAGGAGAAAATAAGTGAGGTCGAAGGTTAGGAAAAGAAACCTGAGATCAGGATGAAAGGGGAATCCACATCAATGTTAAGAAGAGGGGTCCCTTGCACAATTTTATGTGGCAATTGCTAACAAAATAAGAATGATGAGAGAACACTATTCTAATCCAAATCATTCACCAGCTTAATCAAAACATGCTTTGGGTTCAACAGAGTAACTGAAAACTCTTCAAAAAGCTTGAGATTGTAGAAAATTTTAAGGATAACATCGAGATAGGGTCTACGACCACAAATTTTTCTAGTCAAAGTGAACTCGAAAGAAGCAACAAGCGTGAGAATTTCTTCTTCTGAAACCCATAATGACGGTAGTCCATGATGAATAGTTATTTTAAGGCAAGGAAAACACGGCGAGGGGGAAGCCCCGATAGTGCTTCTAAGAAGAATGTGTTATTTTTCCCATTAAGAAAATCCAGGTCATTTAAATGATTAACCACCATTCAAGCCAAAATCAGACGAAGGTACATGGAAGAATTAAATGATCAATGCCATAAACAAATGAGAAAATTATAGAGAAGAAGATGAGAGGGAGAGAGAAGGCTTCCCAAGAAAAGAAGACCTCATACTGGACGACACCAAGGAGGGCGGCTTGGGCAGAAAAACCCCTAGCATAGCCCATAATTGGAAGCTCATATAGCTTGAAAAGGACAGTTTATATATATATATATATATATATATATATATATATATTCAAATTTTGGCCTTTGCCATGTTGGCTCTTGGAATTCTGCATCAATGATTTATCATTTGTAGATCTTATAAACAAAAGTGCTAAAATTGATTTATCTAAGTTATAATCCGTTACAAAACCTAATAAAGTAGACTAAGAAAGGAGTAATCTACAACCATTTTTTGCACTTACAATTCAACTAGCAATATTGTAAATAATAGTCAACTAATGTTTTTTATAAAAACCCATCAATGAGCTTATGTGTTAATTAATCAATCAAAAGTATTACAAATTCTTGAAGGAATCAAAATCTCACTAGTGCTCAAAGAGAAACAATCTCAAATCTCAAGCAAAAATAAACTAAAGGAGCTAAAGATTCCTACTACAATACAAGATAAAAAAGAAAAGCAAAAGGGAGGCCAAAGACCATGCAAGCTCGAGCCAACTTTGAAGCCAAATAAATATCAACAACAATACAACAAGATCATTAGAGAAACATCAGCAGTTCACCAAACTAGTAAATTCTAAAATCACAACCATCAAGTAAAACTAGTACAGTCCACTAAGTCGCAGCAATAGCCATCCCAAAACTAGCAAATTCTTGAGCCATATCCAGTAGCATAACTTGTCCAATCCACTAGAGCATCAACAATAGCCAACCTAAAACCTAAAAGAGTACCAACAACAGACAACATAACAAAAAATAAGGAATAACAAAGGATCTTTATAAGCCAACAAAGAAAATAATTAGACCACATTTTCATCAGAAAAAAAAATTCTGGAACACCCTTAAAAGAGGAATGCACGAATGAAATAATAGGCGCAATTGGAGGAATTTTACCAGAGATAACATCCTTAAACCATCGAGTGTTCAATGGATTGATAACACAAGATAATCAAAACAAATTATTACCCTTAGATGAAGCAGGAGGTTTACTCGAACCCCATGGGTTGGACGTCTCACACGCACACACACTCACATTTTTTTGGAGAAAATACTTATAGGGCCCATGCTTTAATAATCAAAAGATGTTACAAGTCCTTAACGGGATCAATAACTCAATAACATTCAATGAGCTACGATCAAAAAGAAAAAGAAAAACTTAAGAGTTATAGGTGCCTGGCTAGTTTGAAATGAAACAAGGTAAAAGAAACCTAAAGAAGATAGGTAAGAAGCCATACCAAAAGAATAAGCAGCCCAAATCTAAGATAGACGATAAGCTCAAACCATAGAACAATCCGAAAAAAAAGGAGAGGCATTAATGAGCCAAGAACAAAAAAATGATCTTACATGAGAAAGTCCTTAAAGGGATCAATAACTAGCTAACAATCAATGAGCTACAATAAAAAAGTCAACAACAAAAAATAAAAACACTAAGAGTTATTAGTGCCTGACTAATTACAAAGGAAACAAAGTAAAAGAAATCTAAAGAAGATAAGAAAGAAACCATACCAAAAATTAAACAACCCAAAGCTAAGATAGACAATAAGCTCAAACCATAGAACTATCCGAATAGAAAGGAGAGGCATTAATGAGCCAAGAACACAAAATAGTTTTGCATGAGACCGGTAGTTGAACAACAAAAGAACCTTTAATGAATAAAGTCTAGAGATTACCTACAAGAGAAGAAAACAATTGACAAACAAAGAGAGCAGACAAGGGAAAGGCAGGCGGACAACCCTTAGCAAACCAAAGACCCTAACAGAAGATAACCAATAGAGAAGTCCAACCACTAGAATAACAAAAACCAACATTAAAAAAAAACAAATTCAATAGACCCACACCCTTCACTAGATCATCAGCCTTGACCAAGAACAACTGCCCCATAACCAAGGAAGCAAAACATCCATGCATAGAAAAACAAATGACTAGAGAAACCATGAATCATCAAAATCACTAAATCAAGCAGCCAGCCACGTAGAAGAAATACATGAAGGCAAATAGAATGCTAGAAACAACCAGAAAATCCAAAACCCAAAAAAGAAATGTGAGATTACTTTTTATCAAATAAGGAAGACCCATCTCATCCAAAAACACCTTACCCTTCAATTCATGAATACCATTGAAATTCCAAAAGAATTCAGTGCCAGTTAAATTACTACCCATTTTAGCTAACTACTTTGCACATATTGCCTTCTTGATAAATATGGGTGACCACTAAATCCATTTTGTCAAGAATGATCATGATGTTTTTGAAAATATACTAGAGGTCAGCATTATTGCAACAATTCGATTTAATCAGATTAGCCAAAAGAGAGGAGCTAGTCTCAATCCAAATTTTAGAGAATTGATGCTCCATACAGAAATTGAGATCCATGAGCAGAATTGAAGCCTCTTCAACAATCACCATACATATAGGAAGGCAAGAAGCAAAAGCAAAAATCATGTTACCTTGATGATCTCTTAGAATGCCTCCCCAATTAGTTTTCAAATTAGAAATTGAACAATTCATATTTAACTTATGATAATTAACATAATGCTTCTTAATAGATCACCTCTAGTATGATTAACAAAATCAAGATTACAAATGGAAGCCCAATATTAATTTGTTCCCATTAAAATGCTTGAGAAGAAGCACATTAGCAGCAACCATATACATGCACTCACTTGTGATAACCTGAATTGATATGATAAGTTGACATGTTCAAACTTTGTACCTTCTGTGAATGTTTTTTAATGTATTTTGTTTGTTAGATTAGTTCTAAGAAGTTTTGTGTGTGAAAATATATATGCATGTGAAAACTCCTTAGGTGTGTTACAACGTTGCTTTTTAGGCGCTACCTTCTATGTTTCTGGGTAGGAAGAAGGAAGTCTCTGGGGGCATTGTGACATTATGTTATATGTATTATAGTTTATTTAGAGTTTCTAAATGCACTGTGATGCTGGATTTCTAGGCGTTGTAGGACTAGATTCTCTGTATTCTGAATAAAAATTAGGGCTTCTGGGGAGCATGATGACATTGGCCTTTAAGCGTCATAGCGTTACATTCTGAATTTTCTTAAAAACCAAATTTCATTAAAAATGTTGTATCCAAAACTCATATCCACAAGTTGATCGCCAACTAGAGGGAGAAAATTTTTTGAGAGTGAGTCTATTTTGTGTGTTTTTAGGCATTTTTCTTTTGTCTGGCCATCTAGAGAAGTAGTCCGAATAGAGATAGATTATATTTACCCTACTTTTATTTTTAATAATATATATTTTTATGAAAGTTTTAGCTATTTATATTTAAAAAATAGCACAAAAGTAAGGATATCCTGATATCTAAAAAGATTTCACCGTGTAACTAGAACCCAAGAAGCCAACAAAAAGAGAACGAGTCAGCACCGAAAAGATAACCCAAAGACAAAGACACCACCCTAGCGAAGAACCAAAAAGGAGACTAAAACATTATGAGGAACTTTAGTACTTGAAGTTATGCTCCACTTTTTTACTTTTAAATTTCTTTTTTTTTTTCACTAAAACAGTAGACACTACATGAAATTAAGGCATTTTCGACTGTTTTTTTCTAGCAGTTTCGTAAAATACCGGCAGTTTTTCGGCGGTTAGAAAACCGCTGGAATAAACTGCGTAGGAAACGATTTCTGGCGGTCCATTTCCAACCATTATACTTACCGACGACTTTTCGGCGGCATAAAAAGCTAGTAATTTTTTGCGGTCATAGCGTCGGTGACCGCCGTTTATTCACCGGCGGCTTACCTGCCATCAAAACCGCCGGTGTTATCGGCGGCTTACCGGCCGTCAAAAACCGCAGGTGGTACTAGCTGCTAAACCGGCGGGTTAATGTCGGTTGACCGCCGATAATTCACCAATATTTACCATAAGCTTTATTAAACTTCCGTTGGCGCGATCGATCATGAGAGGCCGGAGGAGAGTGGGGGCGTTCATCTACATCGAGAGAAATGCGAACAACTGATGAGGAAGGCTCAGGATGGCTAAATGTAGGGCCATAGACCGTCAAAAAAAAGTAACAAAAAACCGGCAGCCAATGCCGCCGATAGAATATAAAATCGGCGCCCTAGCCGCCGGTTATTATACTGCCGCTAATTCCAGCGGTGGTTTATTAAAAATCACCGATTAATAACGGGGGTTAGACCGCTGGTTTAATCGCTGGTATTATCAGAGGCTATAGGACCTGTAGTGAGAAAAATCATATCAACTTGCACAACATTCAAATTGATATCCTCCTATAAATAATGATAATTACCAATGTTAACTTCCCCAACATTTCTGTTAACACCTGACGGATCATTCAACCAATTGGAATTATCAACATAATTACCAATAGAAAAAAGCATTCAAATGCTTCTTCTCCAAACCCAAAGAAATCAAAGCATCATCAGATAAATGAGAACAAGAAATGTTAATAATATGCACCTTATTAGAAACATCCAAGCAACTCGAACCATCCACAGGTTCGAAGAGACAATAAGTTTCATGTTCTTTAATATGACCCCAACAACATCCACACCAGCCATGTTAAACGACATAACATGATTATTAATAGCATGGACCAAATTAGGAGAAACACCCATAAATTTAACATCATCCATAGTATTCCCATCCACAGGAGAAACACCATCCACATTATGCCCATGAATAACATCATTATGATTTAGTGAGATCTCAGAAATAATAATGCCCGTCGTAAGTAAAACTATAGACCCATTAGGAGAGTCGTCTTTTTGGATAACAGAAGAAACGATGGTATTTTCATTAGTATTAACGTTTAGTGGTTTGATAAATAGGATCACAAAAGGATGAAAAATCCTCCAAAACCACTTTTTACATGACATATCCAAATTTCTCAAGGCTAGTCCAATCATTGTTTGGGTAATGTTTGGATATATCCAACTCCTCCAAAACCCTAGCAATCGAGGGACTAGGGCCATAAGATCCGGCATTATCCAATTCTAAGGGTCTACCAAATAAGGATCCTAGCCCATGAAGGATTCTAGGAGAAAATAAGTGAGGTCTTAAATCAGGGAAAGAGACCCAAACATACACGATGCAGGATTCCTCATTGATATCAAACATAGGGGACCATTTAATAAGTTTCATAAAGTAGTTATACACATAGTTAACATGTATTGATGCATGTATATATGTATGTATGTACGTATGTATGTATATTATACATAATTTCAATTAGTCATTAGGAAGACCTTCACATTCTAAAGCTCATATTAAAATTTAGCTTTGCTTGTTGGTGAATTTTGGCTCTTCTCTGTTCGTGATGGTTTCATCTTGTTTTTTTTTTCTTTATTTTTGGTTGGGCATATGGCTTTGTTAGGTTTAAGCTTGTGTCTTTGTTATTAGGTTGTGTTTTTGGTTGGTTCATGTGTTCCCTGCTCTCACTTGGTGCTTCTTGTCTTGTTTTGTCTAGTTGGATGTTGGTTTTGTTCCTGGTCTGGCTCGAAATGGTGTTGTTTTGCTTGTGGGTTGGTTTTTTTTTTTTTTTTTTTTTGTCTTTATGGGGGTTCCTTATTTTGGTGCTTGCTGTCCCTGGCCTTAGCTTGTTTTTTTGTTCCTTTTGGTTTTGGCTTTTGGTGGGGTTTGTTCCTTATCTTGTAGGTGTTGGTTGTTTGTAGGATTGTAGGTTGTTGATTATTCTTTTCATCTGGGTGCAAGCCTTCTTTTTAAGATTTGTTTGTGGCTTTTGTTTGTATACTTTATGTTGGCTCTTCTGGATGTTGGTTTATCTCTCTCTGCTAGCCGCCATCTTGGGTTGAATGTTGTTCTACTATTGATGTAGCCAACCCTCATAATGCACCGAACCGAGCTTCAATGAAGTCCATTACACAGAGAACAACTGCACTAATGAAAGAAGCCGGACCAAAAAACCAAAGACTAAATCCCAGAAGCAATACCTGAAATATTAAGCCAAATAACACCCGAAGGAGCCAACACATAACACCTCCAACCAACAAAAAGCCTACTAAACCAGCATCCAAATCTTCAGGAAAATCTTACAATAAACCAAATTAGTAAAATAAGAATAACGAAACACTACACCAGTAACCCCCACTACACAATCGGGGTAAAGAAACACCCAACCACCACAGCATCTACCAAAAAGAACAAGAAACAAAAAGCAACTAGCCAAAAAGCCAACCCTGGATGACCCATAGAAGGCACAAAGGAGAAACAACCCAGGCAACAAAACCCAACTAAAGCCACCACCAAATTAAGCAACACCGCTAAATAATAGAAACATTAGTTCTAGAAGATCTACTCTTAGAATATTTGAACGGTTGAGCCAAGTTTTAATTTTTTTTTTACATTTTTTGTCAACCATATTGGAAAAACCATCTCTAACGCGGTGCACCTCATGAGAACCAATTTCAAGACTTTCAGTCCCACTGGAAGCGGAAGAGTCACAGGAAATAAGCCAGTCAGACTAATCAATTGGATTGACATTAGAATGCAAATCCAAATGCGAATTCCCCAAACCCAAATTTAACAAAGCCTCATCAAAAATAGGGGATATATGAATATTAATTATAGGCACTCTATTAGAAATATCCACATGGGATACCACATGCTTAACTTGGGTGTGCTTATTGAATGTTAGAAATATATATATGCTCGATTATTATAAGATGAAATTTTTGTAATTTTGTACAAAAATGAGCATAAATACATACGACAAATATAATTGAGTAAAAGTAGACCTACCATACTCTTCTAAAACTAATAATTGATTAATTTTTCTTATTCATTTAAAAACACTTATATAGTTTGACTCATTGGTGCTTTATTAAATTTAAACTCTTCTTTTCAAATCTTTCAATTAATTCTTTTATACACTTGGTTTTGTATATAAAGGTGACTTTTTGGTTTTTTTTTTTAGTTAAAACCCACGGAAGGGCCTACGCGTTAATATCAAAAATCGGTTACACCGTCCTTAGAAGGGACCTCCAGCTCACTAATGCTCCAAAGAGCTACAAAAAGAAAACCTACGAGCCAGTGGTTCCTTATCCTAAGATTACAAAAATATTCAAAGCAATAAAACGTGCTGTGGGCATACAACACCCAAAAAAGGAGGATCCAATCATTCACGTTCAACACATCCCTCCTGCAAAACTGAAAAACAAAATCGAAGCACAATAGATATAACCTAAACACGTGTACCTTGTCCATATCGACGATCTTGAACCAAAATATGTACCTGCAAAATGTTCTTCCCACCAACCTATTAGCCATAGAATAATAAAAAGAAAATATATAAGTAACAGTAACACTGAAGCCCCAGCAATAACCAACTAATTCCCACCCTGTACCAGAAAACACAAACCACTCAGTAATGACCACAGCAAAACAAGAAGCTAATAATCTCATCTCCAAAAGAAACCCATAAATAATCATATTACCAGAAACCAAACAGAGAAACATAAGATTATTCCCATGACTAACCATCAAAGAAAACATCCAGAAAGAAAGCTTAATGCGCAAACACCCACCCAGCAAATAAAACCAAGAGACCAAACCAGCCAGGCCAAAAAGACAAGCACAAGTCACCTCCGCACAACAGAACCACCACAACCAAAACAAAGAAAACTCAATCATTTAGTTCTGATATACGGTAAGCCCATTTTATCCAGATTGACAAGCCCCTTCAAATTCTGAGGCAAGGTATTCACATCAAATTCCCTCTCAACCTCCAACCTACTACCAAATTTAGCCAAGAAATCAGCACAAGCATTGCCCTCTCTTAACACATGATTAGTCGAATAGTTAAGATTAGAGAGGGTCATACGAATATTCCTAATAATATAAAAAAACTGAGGAGAAAACGTATCCACATTCTTGATAATATAAATTAAGTTTAAAGCATCCACCTCAATCTCAATATTAACAAAACCTCTATTATTACAAATGATAAGGCCTTTAAGTAACCCCATAAGCTCAGCAAAAATGGCCATACACGGAGATAAAGGGCCTGCATACGCCACAATCACATTGCCAACACTATCACGCAAAAGACCACCAAAACCGGCATGCAAATTATCAACCGAACCATCAGAATTTAACTTCAGAAAAGGAGTAACAGGTTTAACCCACCGAACAATCCTATCCCTACTAATACAAACCTCCATATGAGTAGGAATACCTAGATAAACACTCAAAGCATCACAATGGGTAAATTTTTTAGCAGAAATCAGCTTGCCAGTCACAATTTGAAGAATTTTGTAATTAATATTGTAAATGATGTTCTTATCCTCCATTTTTCTATCCTCATGCTTAGCCTCATTGCGGTCTTTCCAAATAAACCACAAGATAATGATAGGTAATAAATTAAGAATATGACCTTTAGCATTGGACATCCAAATCATTAAAAAAGACTGAACACAATTACTTGTAGTAGAATCAAACACCGGAAAAGGTTTATTAACCAACCCAGCATAATGCCTCCACACACTTTGAGCAACCTTACCAAAAAGAAACACATAATTAATACACTCAATATTGGAGCAACAGAAACATTTAGAAGGCAAATAGAAACCTTTATTCCAAAGACGGGCATCCACCGGTAAATAGCCTTTCAAACATCTCCACGTAAGAATAGAGTAAGAAGAAGGAATACTATTGTGCCAAATATAATCATAAACAGTTGAAATCTCCTTCTTACTCCTAAAATTTTCCCAAACCTTTTTAATTTTAAAACAACCATTATTAGACATGTTAAAAAGGATACGGTCTTCTTCAAAAGTATTTAAAGGGGTGTTCAAAACCAGATGAAGAATACTGTCCGGTAAAATTTGTCTAAGTTTATGCACATCCCAGTAGTTATTATCAAAATAAAAGCTCACCTTGGTAGTACTAGGAGTATGAGAAGAAATCAAACTATCAATAGAGCCATGTCCAAGCCAATTATCCTGCCAAAAAAACACATCCCCTTTACCCAAACCCCATTGGATAAAAGGTTCAGCATGCCAACCAATATTGCATAATCTCTTCCAAACTGAAGAGTCTGTCTTCTTAAAATGAATTAAAGAAGGATGACATTCATTACAGTACTTAGTAAACATAAAAACAGCCCATAAACTAGCTTTCGATCTAAACGAGAACCAAAGCTTGTAAGAAAAAGCCTTCACCATATCCAAAATATTCTTACAACCTAAGCCACCTTTGTTGAAAGGGCCACAAATATTCTGCCAAGACGACCAAAGAATACAAGATTTATTATTGTTGGCCCCCAAAAAAAACTGGTTAATTAATCTTTCTAATCTTAAGCAAATAAAAGGAGAAGGGTTCATAGTATGAAATATATAAATAGGAAGAGAGTTAAGAACATGTTTAATAAGCACCAATCTGCCACCAAAAGAAAGAAAGTTGGAGGACCAATTACCAATTTTGCTTTGGAAGATCGACACCATATCCTCAAAGAGCAAACTTTTCTTACGGCCCTTAAAGATAGGAGTACCTAAGTACTTAAAAGGCAAACCCGAGCAATTAAAACCACATATCCTTTTGATATTATTAATTTTACTTTGGCTAGCAGACTTAGCAAAAATACACATGCTTTTGTTCTTGTTAATAAAAAGACCACTCATATCTTGAAACTCCTCAAGATGCTTGACAAGAAACTTAACATTGATAATGGAACTATTAGCAAACATAATGAAATCATCAGCAAAACTGAGATGAGTGATAGGAATACCACCCATAGTACGATAAAACATATTAGGATGCCTCATATAAAGAACCTCCAAACCTCTCGATAAATAATCAGCAGCTATAATGAATAATGCAGGGGAAAGAGGGTCACCTTGACTAGACTTAAAAAAACCATTACTTTTCCCGTTAATAATAACAGAAAAAAAACAATGCTCAATACTATTCTTAATCAAAGAAATAAACTGTTGGTTAAAACCAAATAAAGACAACACTTTATAAAGAAACTCCCAAGACAAATTATCATAAGCTTTAGTAATATCCAACTTCAAAATAAAATTCCCACCTTTAACTTTCGTGTTGATATCATGAGTCATCTCTTGGGCAAGTAATACATTATCAAAAATACTACGACCTTTCACAAAGCCAGTCTGGTTCTTAGATATAATTCTAGGGCTGTTCAACATAAACTCATGTATTTTTAAAAATAATGATGTGCATGTTAGTTATACAAATTAAGGTGTACAGACACATAACAAGCTTGACAGTAATTTGGTAAATATCACAAAATAAAATATGCAAGTGAATAGCTTGAATTGTTAAGAGAGTGCAAGAAGTAAACTAAGTAAATAGAGTACATAAGAGATTTTTGTATGCTTTGACTACCAATTCTTTGAATGAACTTAAAAACTTCATGTGGGTCAATACATCTTCACAACCTTAATATACTCATAATTGAACGCATAAACTAAGTTAGATGAAATTATGATATACTTACAAAGGTTTTGTTTGGGGCAACTTTTTAATGCTTCTTAAAGCTATTTTTAATACAATAATTAAACTTTAAGAGCAAAATTGAAAAATAAGATTACAACTATCATGCATATATAATATAGAGCACAAAGTCTCCTTCCAGGTTCCTCCTGACTACGTTCTCATAAATATTTTGTTTGTTGTGATCAAGTATGACTGCGGGTTTTTTTGGCTGTGCTCTTTTCGCGCCACCATTTTATCAACTTTTCTCCTTATTTTTGGTTTTGGCTTCTTGCCTACTTTATGTAGTTTTTTTTTTTTTTTTTTTTGTAATTAGATAGAGATCTTTGACTCTTAGGTTTTTTTTGTCCTTTTGATTGTAGCTCTTTGAGCATTAGTAGGTTATTGATCTCTTTAAGGACTTGTAACTGATTTTTGATATTAACGCGTAAGCCCTTCCTAAGCTTTTTCAAAAATAAATAACAACAACATCAAGCCTTTATCCCACTACGTGGGGTCGGCTACATGAATATTTTTTCTACATTGTGTCCTATTAAAGGTCAAATTCTCGTTTAAATCTAATAAAGAAAGGTCATTCCTAATATTTTCTAACCAAGTCTTTTTAGGTCTGCCTCTACCTTTCTTAATATAAGTCAAATCTAATACCTCTACTCTCCTAACCGGGTCATTGAAAGGCCGCCGTTTTATGTGACCAAACCATCTAAGGCGACTCTATCTAATCTTATCTTCTACTGGAGCTACTCTAACCTTTTCACGTATATGCTCATTTCGTATCCTATCTCTAAGGGTAAAGCCACTCATCCACCCAAGCATCCTCATCTCTGCCACACTTAACTTAGTATTATGCTTCTCTTTTAATGGCCAACATTCAACACCATAAAGCATTGCAGGCCTCACTACCATCTTATAGAATTTTCCCTTAAGTTTGAGGGGTACTTTTCTATCACACAACAAGCCCGATGCATTCCTCCACTTCAACCATCCAACTTGAATTCTGCTGAGAATATCCCCATCTATTTCACCATCACTCTGAACAATAGATCCAAGATATCTAAAACGTGTACTCTTATTAACTACTTGATCGCCCAAAGTTACAATCCCCACACTAGGTCTATTACTACTAAAATTACACTCCATATATTCCGTTTTAGATCTACTCAAGCGAAAACCTTTAGTCTCTAATGTTGACCTCCATAATTCAAAAATAAATAAATAAATAAATAAAATTATATATATATATATATATATATATATATATATATATATATATATATATATATATATATATATATATATATATATATATATATATATATATAAAGATCCTACGATATTTAAAAAAAAAATCACTTACAAACTACGCCGGTAATCAGTTTACCTTTGAAAGGAGCTCACACAAAATGACAAACTTAATTTTTTTTTAAAACATGTCAAAAGTTTTGTTTTGTATGCTTTGAGGAGGAAGAATGCTCAGTTCTCTTTTCTTATTTGTGTGTGTGTGTATAGAAAAGGTTTTAGAATGAGTATTTTAGAAGAGAAGAAAATGATTTTTCATATGTTTGATTAATGGTAATCAGCTGAAGAAAAAATGTATAAGAACTTAGGTTTTATATTACCCGTTTGATCAGATTTAGGAATCAATATAGACGCTAGAAAAGTACTTAGAGAAGTTTTAACTTAGGTCTTAGGAAATGTTTTGGATTCTCAAAGAGCCGTTGGAAGCAAGTGAAACTAGCCTCAAGCAAAAAAAAAAACTATACGAACTCGTCAGATAGGCTTCAGATCAGTTTGGAATTGCCTGCAGTTATGAAGCAAATCCATTCATATTTCTTGAATAGCGGAAGTCTTGAGCCCAACTTAAGCCAGCTAAATGCCCACGAGAAAAGCCTGGGCAAGGAGATTTCTCATGAACCCTTTCACATAAATATATATGCGAAGCCTTGCTGAAGTTTTTTAGTCCATTATCTAGAAGAAGATTGTAATAAATGTGTTAGAGTGTTTTGCAAACAGAGGAAGGATCGGGCGGTGCGAACGCCCAATCGGAGCCCTTTAGGAAGGATTTTTGAGGGTTTTGAGAGGGAAATTTGAATGTAGGGACTGTTTAGGGATTTCATTTTGATTTGTATGCATTAAATAGTTAATTTTTCTAGGGTTATGGCATCTTGAATTTGGCTAAAATTTGAAATCTTTTAGGTCTAGTTTTCTTTGAGCTCTAACGGCGTCTAGAGACTTGGGACAGATCGATCCTCCTCTCGAATAGAGGATCAAGTGTATCTTGCTTATTTCCATTTCGCTTTCATCAAGTAATACAAATTATCTACTATTTTTATGATTTTGTGTGGATTTTGTGGAGAAAGCTCGTTGTTTTTTGAAGATTGATAGGAAATATTTGAGATCTACGAGTACTTCCTATCAAATGGTGTGTTGAAGTTGTTGGGAAAGGCGAGGAACATGTCTTATCGATTGAGGTTCCTGATAAGAATGATGGTTCATTATGCATTCCAAATTAGCTATTTCTAAGATTTTTATGAGATTTCTTGGATCCAGAGGTTCAATGACCTACTCCTACTATTTGACAACAACTTTAGAAATCCAGGAAAAGATCCTTAACCTTTAAGTTTTGGGGAAATGTCAAAAAAAAGGTGGAGCATATAGATGTTAGATCGGTCCAGTCAGTCCACACGGGACCTGCTCAGATGCGAATTATACGGAACTTCTCCGCCTCCCGTGGACACCTATCAAGCTGTCAGGTTCGAAGGAGCTTTCTGATAAAGATTTTTGAGGGTTTTGGAAGGGAAATTTGAATGTAGGGACTGTTTAGGGTTTTCCTTTTGATTTGTATGCATTAAATAGTTTATTTTCCTAGGGTTAGAGCATCTTGAATTTGGTATATCTTAGGCTTAGGTTTCCTTTGGGCTCTAGCGGCATTTAGAGAATTTGGGAGAAATCGATCCTCCTCTTTAAAATTGAGGATCAACTGCATCTTGCTATTTTCTTCCATATATTTGATTATTGCAACAAAAATTATTGTTTTTTTTTTTATTTTCATTGGAATTTGGAAGCATTTTCTCGATGTGTTCCGAATATTGTCAGGAATTACTTGAGATCTTCAAGTGTTTCCTATCAATAGACTTCTTGGTGAAGTGAAATGGTGCTGATAAAGTCGATGCTACTTGTGAAAAAGGGTATACTTCAATGCAAGATGCAATTGTATTGGAGGTGTATTGGTGTTGTGCACAAGCACTGCTGCGCTGTGTGCAGACACTGCCTTGATAGAAGTTACAAATGTGCTTAGTGTAAGCTATCATCAGACTTGGGCGCGTCATTGCCATATGAAATATGCAAGGCATTTCCAGTACGAGATGAATGTTGTGCTTAAGTACTATCTGCCATTTTTTCAATTCACTTAGCAAAGCAGCCAAATATTATTGTTAACGGTGTTATGTGCAAGTCAGCGAAGCTGTATGCAAACTAATGTTGCTATGTGCAATCTCCATGAGCTTATAGTTGAAAATGCGTAGAAGCATGTAATAAGCTTAGCCAACCAGCATTTGCATGAGTTTATAGACTGGCTATTAGTTACAATAGAACTCGGTCAGTATGCTTTTAGTTTTTTTTTTTTTTGTTAATGTTATTGTGGTATTATAGTTCTTTTTTTTTTTCTCTTTTGAAAAAAAAAAATTTGGTGCAAATAACTTTGTTATAGCTACCACACTAATAGATATGATTGTAAAAGCTATTAATCATCTAAAAATATCTTAAAAGAAACCAGAAATAATAGTCTAATAAAATTGTTGTAGCTTTTAAGAGAGCCAAGTTGTGAAAAATTTTCCTAGATAAATGCTAGCTATAGCTTGTGGGCTTAGAATATCGTATACAACAACAACAAGCCTTTGTCCCACTACGCGAGGTCGGCTACGTGAATCATTTTTCTCTATTGTGTCATGTTAAAAGTCAAATTCTCATTTAAATCTAATAAACAAATATCATTTCTAATATTCTCTAATCAAATATTTTTAGGTCTGCACTACAGAAAAATCAATTATTTCCGACGGCTTTTTCTGGCGGAAAATGGTCTTTGTCCGGCGCACTACAGGAAAACAGCTCATTTCCGACAGAATTTCCGGCGGAAAAAAATTCGTCGCAATTTCCGGTGGCATTTCCGGCGGATTTCCGACGAATTTTTTCCAACAAATTCCCGACAAAATTTTCGACTGGTTTTCCGACGTATTTTTCCCGGATACATTTCCAGCGGATTTTCCGGCGGATTTCCGACGGAAATTAAAAATTAAATATTTTTTATCTTAAAATATAACTTAAATTATTTAATTTAATAACTTAAATTATAATATAATTAGTTAAAAAAAAGATTTAAATTTAAAATTAAATTATAATAAAAATTTAAAATTATTTAAAATTAAAAAAAAGATTTTTTTGTTAAATTAAATTAATTGATTTAATAATTAATCTGTAATAGGTTAAATAAAAAAAACGTAACAAGTTAAACAGTTTTTGTTAAATGACAAGTTGGCAAATGTACCTATACGCGGGGGAGGTGGTGCGGGTTCGAATCCCGCCGCAGGCGGGTGCTGGGGGGAGTTGGTCCACGCGGGCAAGTGGGGGGAGCTCGGGTGGGGGGAGCTGGTCCACGCGCGGGTGGGGGGAGCTGGTCCACGCGCGGCGGATAGGGAGCTGCCGGAGCAATGGCTCTGGCGCTTAAAATTTTTTTATTATTATTTTTTCTTGGCATTCCGGCGCATAAAAATTCCGACGGAAATATTTTTCCATCGAAAATTCCGTCGGAAATTCGCCGGAAATGTTTCCGGTGAATTATTTTACGCCGGAAGTCATTTAACGACGCGCGTGAAACCGGCGATAATATTTCCGCCGGAAATGCAATTTTCTGACGGATTTTGGCCATTTTCCGGCGAAAATGGCCGCCGGAAAATGACGTTTTTCCTGTAGTGGCGGTTTTGTAAATTTCCGGTGTCTTTCTGACGGCAAATTTGTCGCCGGTAAAACAGACGCAAGAAAAATATTTCCGGCTGTTTTTTCCGGCGGCAAATATTGCCGGCGGTTTTCCGTCGGCAAAAGAGCCGCCGAAATTAATTGAAAATTTAATTAAAAAAATCCCTACTCTGCCCAGAACCCCTGCCATGCATGGCTGCCCAGCAGGCGGCCTGCCCGCGCTAGCTGCCTGCCCAGCTTGAGCTGAGCTGCCCGCTCGGTCTCCCGCCCTCCCCGCCAGTCCACCCTGCCCGCGCTGCCCGCTTGAGCTCCCGCCAAACCCTTGCTGCCTGGGATTCCTACCCGTCTACTACCAGACTGCACAATTTGGCCGGGATTTGAACCGAGTACACTCGGTTGTGCTAAGTATCAACCATTATGCTAAGAGGAAAAATGTGTTATATTTCATATTATAATTTATTTAAACTATATCATATTAAAATTAAGATTAAAAATTAATAAAAAAATAAAATATTAAAGTTAATAATTCATTAAATATGTTATTTTATTAATAATTAATTATAATAAGTTATTAAATTAATAATTAATTAAAATAAATTAGTAATTAATTAAAATAAATTAGTAATTAATTAAAATAAACTAAAAGTATTAATTAATTAAATTAATAAAGAAAAACCGCCGGAAAAGCTAGAGAAGCCATCGAAAAAGCCGCCAGAAATAAAGCCGCCGGTAAGCCGCCGAAAAACAGCCGAAATTTTTTCTTAAAATTAGGCTGCCGGAAAGCCATCGGAAAATAGGCCGCCGACAGACCGCCGGAAAAATCCGCCGGTAATTGACGATTTTCCTGTAGTGCTACATCTACCTTTTTTAACATATGTCAGATCTAATACCTATAGTTTCCTAATCGGGTCATCGGAAGGCCGTCGTTTGATATGACCAAACCATCTAAGACTTAGACAATCATATCTTTTGATTAATTTAAAAAAATCATTATAATATTGAATTTATTACCAAAGTTATTATTTTTTATTTTTTTAATATCATATGATGGTTTAAACGTCTTTTTTGCCACCTTCAATCAAATACAAGGCAAGCTTATTGTAGTACGTGCTTCTGTAAATCTCTCTTTGTAATACAGCATCTTTCAATCCACTATGACACTTTGCCATAATATTGAATATATTATGTGGCATTCCTCTCGACATTTATTATGTTATGGTTGTGATGCATAAGATATATATGGCAATAGAATATACTCTTATGAAATATTCTTCTTAGTGCATTTTTGTTCTTTGTTGAATCTTAGCAACCTTCATTACTCGTTTTTATATATAATTTATCCATACCAATTAACATCCTATAAACACCCCTTCTCAGTCATATGAAGTGGTGGAAAGCCTTTCAAAACTTCTCATTGGAAACTAAATTATCCATAGATAAGTGAAATATATGGATAACTAAATCATCAATGTTTATCATATTACTCTAGCCACCATGCCCTTAAATGTGTCATCTCATAGGGACATATTAACTTAATTTCTTTATAAGCTTCACCAAATAGCATTGCATTGGTGGGAAAATCGCTTATTTTAAACATGGTTGTTGATCAAAATCGAATAAGAAGTGTAGCCTTATGTTGGCTCATCTCATATTGCTATTCAGAAGACAATTGACAGTACTTGTATAATCTATTGAGATGTCTAAATTTAGTGATTGGCACATGTATTTTGTAGCCAAATAGAAAGACTAATTAGAGTTAAAAGAAGTTAATTATCTAATCTTTTACTGGGGATATAAAATCAATTCAAGCAAAGCCCCAACTCAGATTAAGGAGGATAATGTCTTGAGGTTCATTTGTAATAGAAGATAGTAACTATTTTGTTATTCAATTAGCATTATCATTCAATACACTAGTCGATCAATCAATATATTCACTAAAATAAATTAGTGCAATTTTGATTCTTTTTTGCCTGCAACTCTTATGAGCAGTAGTGAGCTGGATGATCCTTTTAAGGACCTTGTAACCGATTTTTGACATTAACGCGTAGGCCCCTACTGAGGGTTTTAACAAAAAAAAAAAAGACAGTTGAACATCAATTATCTTGTTAAAATAGCAAAATGCTTATGAAGAAGGTACTCCATATAATGAGTGGTGCAAGTTTAATTTGTTGCTTTAACATATACACGCTCATTTATCATAAATAGAAAGTTCTCTAGTAAATACAACAACAATAACAAGCCTTGCTCCCATTATGTGGGGTTGGCTATATGAATCTTTATCTCCACACATGGTGTCTTTTATTTTTATTTTTTAACCCTCAGAAGGGGCTTACGTGTTAATTCCAAAAATTCGGTTACACCGTCCTTAGAAGGAACCTCCAGCTCTCTAATGCTCAAATGAGCTACATTCAAAAAGAAAATAAAACCTACAAGCCGGTTGTTCCTTTTTCTACTAATACAAGATAAGCATAAACTAGAATACAGCACCTGCCCACCTGATCTTGCTCCGCGGCTCCACCGCCGAAGCCGCCGCGCGGTTGCTTCGCCTGCGAGCAAGGCCCGATGCTACTCCAGCCTCCGTCAGTCTTCTGTTTCTTTAAACAAGAAACACGTCTCCAAGCCTGACCAGCCGCCTGAAGCCCCCACTCACATCAGCGCACATCGTGCCTCTGCATGCCCTTCTGCGTCTGTTGTTCCTTCCGATCAAGAAGGCACACGGGACTGTTGCTCTGCCGACTCACACGATCAGCCCGCCTGTTGCCGAGCCTCTACTCTGTTCTACACGTCCGAATGAGTCCGTAAGCACCCCACGGCCTGCTTGCCGCTGGACAGTGCCCAGCTCACTCTCCCGATCAACTCTTCTTGATTCCAGTGGAAGACCGCCTCCGCTGATCAAGAAGCCAATGCGACCGACCACTCCAGGCGAGCGTCCGATTCTTGTGATCAAGAAACACCAGGCAGCGTCTGTAGCTCCAATCCGAGCCGCACCAGGCCATGCCCAAGCTTTTTGCCCTCTCACTCAACCAGCGATCCCGCTCATCCTTCTGTCCATTCCGCTTCTAAATCCTCGAACGAACATCCTGCCGCCGGCAAGCCAAGGCTGACGGCAAGAAATGCGAGCCGTCCATGCTCCCTTCGCCGAGCCCAACTTTCGCATAGATCCGGTGACAACGTCCGCGCCGGATCCGTCTCTGAGTCCAGCGGCCGAGCTTGACTCCACCTTATGGGAGGCACCACCCTCTTCTCCTCATTTTCTTTAGACAAGAAAACCCATCTCCGGCTCCTCCACCTCGAGATCGCCTCAACGAAGCTCTGATACAAAATGTTAAATCCAACTCAGGCAAGAGAGGAAGATCACTTCCTCTTCTTGAAGTTGAGAGAGGAGGAGGAGGGAGAGAGGAGAAGGGAAGAGGGAGGCATAGCAACACAAGAAACTATATTTCTTAAACCATCCCTATTACATACTACAAGGCCTATACTTATAGGCACCAAATGTAATATAAAAGGCTACACACAATGCTATACAAGCCTAAAACCTAAATCTAGGAACAAAGTACAACACTACTAAATTACAATGAAGAACATAAAGAAAAAAAAAAGATAGAGCAAAATGCACCATGGATGAAGGAACCACAGCCGTCACAAAACAAAGGAGATAAAAAGTACAACAACTCTGAAAGAATTGAACCCCTGGACCAGCAAGCTGACGAGAATCCAAAGACCTTAAACGAAAGGCCAAACTACCCAAAGGAACCAACTAGAACATCAACCCACGATAAACCAACAATCACCAAAAGAAAAGCCATCTGGCACAGAGCAAGAAAAGCCAATAATAAAATAGAACAACCACAACCAAACAAAAGGGGCTAACCAAAATGAGCATTAGAACGATTACTCCTAGCAACAAAAATCTTGAATTTTTTTCCTTACCTTTCTTGCTAGAAAACATAGTGAATCTCTCATTATCCAGTTACACAATGATTAAATTACTATCTGCCATCAAAATGTTAGGGGTACCATCATTATTCCTCCCATCACCTCAGTGATCACTCGATTGAGAGAAAATCCAATCGAAGTGATCAATAAAATCTATAGAATTCAAGTTCAATAAATGCTTCCCACTATCCAGATTAATAACCACTTCATGGGAGATAGGGAAATCAGTAAGTTAATTATAGGCACTTTGTTCGAGACATCCAAACAATTACTGAAAATAACATGAGCCATCTATAGTTGGCAAGAAGCCCTTCGCCAATATCACCAAAGGTCACATTCTCCAAAATATCGCCAAGCCGATTAGCTTGATTCTCACATCATCTAGTAGCAGGAACTAAGTTTTCCATAGAATTAATCTTACCCTCATTAATTGCAAATCATTAGCATTATCTGGAGATGGCATAATACCATGAGTGTTAATATTATTGCTACCATTATTATTTTTCTGAATAGGCAAAGTATATGCAGCAATAACAGTAGCCATTGTCTATACTTAAATGAGGATCAAGGAGGATACATTCATTTTTTCATGTGCCCAAACGACTTGCAGTGATCACAATACTGAGGAAATTCCTCCATTTCTACATGTTGAATATAACCGAATTTTTTAGGCCACAACCATATTGAAGCTGGATATCACTTAGTTATGTATAACTCGACCAACACCTGAACGACCGAAGGATAAGACCTAATAGAAGTAGCATTATTAGTTTTTAGAGTGCTACCAAACAAGGATCCCAAGTCGTGTAGTATTCGGGGAGAAAACAAATGGGTCTAAGGTAAGAGAAAGAAATCCAAGATTGGGATAATGGGGGAACCTACCGTAATGTCAAAAAACGAGAACCATTTGATCAACTTTATATAATGATTAAAATAAAGTAAGTTATATGAGCAAAATTCTATTGTAATCCATATCATTATTAAGTTTTATCAAAACATGCTTAGCATCGATCCAGAAGGGTAACCGAAAACTCACCGCTTAGTTTAAGGTTGAAGAAAAATTTTTGTATAGCTTTGAGAGAAAGCGTTCGACTGAAAATAATTACAGACCAAAGCAAATTCGAAAGGGGCAGCAAGATCAAGAACCTCTTCATCCCAAATCCATAGAGCCGGCAACCCTCGATAGGTTGTGGCTTTGAGAACATGAAAGGCATCCATAGAGGAGACGCCCAAATGGGCGTCCACAAACAAGATAGAGGAATTTTTAGCACTTAAAAAGTCAGGATCTCCCAAGCGAACATGATTAACCGCCATCCGAGATGGAAGATCTGTCAAATGTGGAAAACCATGAAGAAATAGAACAAAAAACCAAAATAAAGACAAAGGGCAACAATAAATCCGAAATCGGAACAATTGTCGAGGGCGGTAAGTAGGGCGGTTAGAGCGAAGCCCTAGCAGCAAAAAGAGAGAACGAAAAACTGAGAAAAAAATCCCATTTGAAAACAAATGTTAAGGGAAGAAGCTTATTAGGGTACTCATCAATTTTCCATTTTTGGTGAAACTGAGTTTGGATATCTGTTAAATGTTTCTGATCTCTCTGTACTAAATTCTTTCGTTGGCAATATTTTTGCATCTTCTCCATATTAATTCAAGTTAAAATGCACGGTTTCAGCGAAAATCTCAGATCTGTTGTCATGGTTGATTAGAATTTTCAAGTTTTTGGTACCAAGTGTGACGATTTTTTTTGTATATAATATATTAGAATCATTCATTCATACTAGAGGCTGCCTCAGCTCATAAAATGTGTCTTTTTACCTGCTATTTACACCTTTATTCTAAAGTATTCTTTGAAACTTACAGTTTATATCAAGATCTTAAGATTCATATATGATGATTTATTCAACTTGGATTTGGATAAAGATAAATTTTTTTTTATTTGAACTCTAATGACATATATGGATCGTTTCTTCAAGTCGGCATTTTTAAAAAGTTTTCTGGTTCAGAGACCTATCTTCAGTTCGAGCTCTTTCGGGTTTCTTCATCATATATTAGAAAATTTAATTACAAGTTTTTACTAGAGATCTATTTTATAGTTCCCTCTTATTATATCAAAGAAATTTTATTATTAAAAAAAAACTTTTGCTGTAGAGGGATCTGAAATCATCTGAAGAATACAGTTTAATATTCAGTGTAAGTACTGCATCTTTGAGTTTTTCAAATAAGTAAATCTTAGTTTCTCTCGCAACTTGTATTGTTGTTGCAAAATTTCTTTCAATCAGAGTTTGAACTGGATGTCTGGAACAATTTCGAAAGGTATATATGATGAAGACGTTTCATCCTCATCATTCTTATCATCGTGAGTACCTTCAGATCCCATTTTCATGAGAACCTATCTGCTTCCTTATATTCCCAACTTATTAATAAGCCGCGCGCTTCTTGTAATGAAAAGCTCTAAAATCTGCCAACTATGTTTTCAGATTGTATTAACATGGCTTAATTATTGCTCAATGGATCATAGCTTTTCTACAATCTTCCATACAATAAGTTTTATTTATGAGCAAAACACAATGAAAAGCTCTACCCTCTACGTTTTTGCTATCATGCACGTACATCATGCTTCTAATTAAAACAGTTTTTGAATACAAAAATTTTAATTTTTGTATTAAAAAGCAGCTTTAAGAAGAAACAAAAAATCTCGTCTTGGACAACTCTTTTTACTTCTCCTTAAAGAAGCTTTCGAATACAAAAAAGTTAATTTTTTACAAAAAGTCAACTTTAAAAAGCCGTAAGAAAGCCATCCCAAACGAAGCCTTAGTGATACGCTGATGACTTTATTAGCATGCTGTCAACTTTTATTAATATGCTGACATTCTTTAAAAGCATTACATTATTGGTTATCAACTCATCAATTTTTCTTTTTCTTGATTTGAGAAGTGTAGCAGTGTTCTTTGTAATACGGAAGAGTTTGTTTATGAATTATGATGATTTTCTTACTGTTTTGTAAAGATATTGTAGAAAAAAATACTTTTTTAAAACTGATAAATTTTTAATGCAATGTTTTTTTTTTAAAGCAACAAAAAAGAAGAGGCCAAACAGAAATTACGAGTGCGGCCTGTAAAACAAAACATGAAAAAAATTAGCCCAAACGAAGCCATATTCATCTCTGCATAGTTTTTGCTAAAGTTGTATTGAGTTGTATAGCTTATCATAAAACAATACAAAGAAAGGTCAAATGACGGTGGGAAGTGTTTCAATGTTGTTGAGTGTATGAATAACTGGTAGCTTTTATCTCAACTATTTCAAGATAGCATTATGAATCGTTATTTGTTGATATTTTCTTAAATCTGAAGTTAATTTTATCTATGAATATGATGCATTTCTTATCTTATATATATATATAATCATGTTTTCTCAAAATAAGTAAATTATAAAAATAGTTATTTAATTACTTCTCTTATTATGTTTTTTATAATATTGATACGTTATCAAAGAATTATCTTGATCGGGCACGAATTTCGAGGCAAAAGCTAGTTGGAAACTTCAAAAATTAAATTTGGAAGCTCCCAAACTCCGTTTTCAGCGAGCTTATAGTCAAACTGAGCGTCTCGGAAATACGAACCCAACGACACCAAATTCAACCCAATCCGAGCACAAATGGGTCCGAATCAAGGACCCGAAGCGCTGTTGGAAGGTTCAAACGGTCTCCGATTTTAACGAGCTTATACTCGAATCGAACAGCTCGATGAGACGAATCCAATGAGCCTAAGAACGCCGAATTTCAACATTATTAAGGCCTCCAAATGTCCAAAGAACGGTGCACGATCGAAGGGTTTAATATCGGCCGTCCATTCAAACCACTCCCTATTCGCCCCTGATCTCACACCTATTTACGAGCCATGCCACTCCAAAAAAAACTATAAATAGAGCTCTCATTATTCACAAAGGGGACTCAAGTGAAGAGAGAGAAGAAGAAGAGAAGAAATGGGAAAAGGAGAATCCTCTCCTCCTCGACCACCGCCGGAACTCTGCCGGATTTTCGGGAAACGACGGGATTCTGCAAAACTTTGTAAATTTGCTTGCTTCAAGTTGTAATCTGATTGCCCCGACTCGTGGGACGAATCAGCCATTTGTAATTTGCAAAAATACTAATGAAAGTTTACAACTAGGCGAGGCCCCTTGGTTTTTTCCCTTTTCAGGGGTTTTCCACATAAAAATCTTGGTGTCTCATAAATGCTAGACCCTCTCTTTTTATTTGATTGCGTGCTGGATTTTCTTACAACGCTATGACGTTAAATCTTATATTTCTCTACCGCCGCGAATACTCTTGGACGCAACAAATATGCTTATAAGTTTGATTCTTCTATAATTCATGCAATCATTAACATCTACTTTTTTTATTTAAAAAACTTTGTTAATGAAACTAATACGGCAATCCTTATACTCCAAAGATGTCAAATAGACTTAAATGTTTATGTTCAAACATTTTTTTGAGCTAACTTTAATACTTCATATTTTTTTGGATTAGTCTCTAATGTAGAACTTTTATTTTTTATTTTTCACTTATTTTAAAATTCCGTTTTATAATTTATCCAAAGTAGTTTCATAATTTTTTATAACTTCATCTTTAATCAATATCATTTCATCTTTGCTTTTAGTGCATCTAATTTATCAACATTTTTGTGTGGGTTTGAACGTGTTGTAATTTTATTCCCAATAAATGAATTGTATTTGTTTTAATAGGAAAAAAAGTCTCCATGCCTCCTAAATTTTTTTAGGGGTATCAAGAAATTACTCTATCCGATCAGAGAAATTCGGGTCGAATTGACCCAATTAATAAATGAGTGGGATTAGAGTTGGGTTTTATATTTCCTTTATTAGACAGGTTAGGTATGGGTTGACCCATAAACCCACCAATGACCTGCAAAATGATTTGTTTAATATTTTTTTTCTTAAAATTTTTTATATGTAGGTGTTAACCTCTTATTTTTTTATCAAATATTCTAAATTTTTTAGTCAAAAAGTTATTTTATATATATATTATAATAATTTTTTGACTATATTATTTAAGAGTTATGTTGGTTGGTGGCTTGCTGTTTTGGATTGGGTTATTGGTATTATCTTAATTATTTTTAAATGTATTCTCACTCTTTTAGTTTGTAAGTTTTTTTGTTTGTAGGTTTCTTGGGTGGAAGCTTATTGGCTTTCTTTCTTCGGACACTCAAGCCAATTTTGCTATCTACGGATGTATCATCTCTTTTTGCAAGAAGTACGTGCTGAATTGTTATCACTTGATATTCCTTTTTTGGGTGCTATCCTCTTGCAGCCCTAGTATGTATTAGTTAATTTTGTAATTTTTAGTATAAGGAACCACCGGCTTTTAGGTTTTATTTTGTTTTATTTTGTAGCTCTTCTGAGCATTAAAAAGCTGGAAGTTCCTTTTAAGGATTTTGTAACCATGTTTTTGATATTAACGCGTAAGCCCCTCAGTGGGTTTTAACCAAACAAAACAAGTATATATATATATATATTAAACCATGGGTTAACAAGAATACGAGATGGATTTGAGTCATTCAAGTTACTAGTCGGTTGAGTTCGGGTTGATCAGTTTGACTAGTTTATTAAATGGGTAAAATTCATGTTAATTATATTCAAGTCGAATCAATTTTGGATTGGATCAGAACCCAGCCCGTCAACCTATTTTGACTCTTATATATTGCATGTCTTTGTTTTTCTATTTAACTTCTTTTCTTTTTATTGATGTTAAGTGTATTATTTAAATTTTGGAAAGCTATATTGTGCTCACCAATTCTTTTTGAAAGATTTTTTTTTTTACTTAATTTTTATCATTACGAGTCTTTGTAGAATTTAACTTTTCCTATACTTTGAAAGTGCATTTTTTTATCTCTTCATAGTTTTTTATATATCCTCAATTCTCCATTTTGTCACATAACTAATATGCAATTTATTTGTAATTTTGTACATATCCTTAAGAGAGATATATATATATATATATATTTTTTTTTTTTTTTTTTTTTGTGTTAAAACCCACGGAGGGGCCTACGTATTAATTTCAAAAAAGAGGTTACAAAGTCCTTAAAAGGATCCACTAGCTCGCTAATGTTCGAATGAGATACAATGAAAAGAGAAAAAAGCCTAATGAGCCTGTGGTTCCTTAATCTAAAATTACAATAAGCAAAAAGAAAATGACAAGGGCTGAAATCTCTCAGCACCCAAAAACTGAAGCTCAATAGATAGTCGTTGAACATAGGCTTCCTGCAAAAAAGGAGACACAAAAAGGAACACAGCACAAAAAATAACCAGAAAAATATACCTGAGGGACAAAGCAGGTGATAAAGATGAGATTGGAATAACACCTGCAATGAAACCTCCAAAAAACCAAGACAGCAGTGAAAATTTTTAACACATCATTGATGAAATTAAGACAATAGACCACAGATGTGTTGATGCGATAACAGTAAAGGATTTTCCACACATAAGCAGTAAAAGTTCGGTGATTACACAGCTTCAGAATAATATACAGGATATCCAGCTGCCACATTTTAATTCTATAATTCACACAGTTATACTGCAAGGGAAACCAGATAAGACGCAGTTGAATAGAGAAGCAGCAATTGACACAATTAACATTGAGATGATTCCTACAGAAACAAGTATGGATAACATGGCTAGATAAATGAATAGCACAGTAATGAGAAGACAATCTTGTTTTAATCCACGGCAGGCAGCAATTCAAATCGAGATGGTTTAACAAAGAAGTAAACATAAAAATGGAGAACAAGCTGCAGGATAAAAGAAAATCCAGAAAACAGAGATGTAAAGAACAGAGCAATGAATTATTCATGTCTAATATATGGCAAGCCAGTGTTATCTAATTTGATCAAAGCATGTAAATTAGGATTCAGCTCGGTAGGATTCAACTCAACATACTGATCAATATTGCAACCATAATTTGCTAACCAATCAGTACATGTATTAGCTTCACGTAAGATATGAGATATATAATAAGTAACAGTATTGAGGAAAATCTTAATTTTCCTAATAAGATAAAAGCATTTAGGGTTCCCCGGCACCATATTATTAATAATCTGAATGAGGAGCATAGAATCAACCTCAATCCAAATGAAAGTAAAGCCCAGCTTAGAACACATTTGAAGGCCAACAAACAGAGCATAGAGCTCAGCATGAATAGCAGAATTGCAACAGATCGGTTCAGCATAGGCAGCAAGAACATTACCAAAAGCATCACGGATAATACCACCGGCCCCAGCATTTAGATGGCCAAAAGAACCATCAGTATTGAGCTTAATGTATGGGGGCTTGGGTTTAATCCATCTAACAATTTTGTCAGCAGAATTAACATGAATATTAGATAAGTTAAGACCCAAAATATCAGTTAAATGATAACAACCTTTAAATTTTGTTTTTAACATTAGAAATAATGACATCAGCGTCCATTTTAATGCCATTATGCTTGGCATTATTACGAGCTTGCCAAATATACCACACAATAAGAATTGGAATCAGGTTGAAAATATGACCTTTATAATTCTGAAACCAATTTTTGAAAACAAAAGCTAGGTTATCATCAATAGTAATGGACGATTTATTGGCAATACTATTAAAGAGACTCCAAATTTTATCAGCAATAACATCAGAAACAAATAAATGATCAATGCTTTCAATATTCGAGCAGCATAAACATTTAGAAGACAGTTGAAAACCTTTAGTTTGAAGCCTCACATCAACAGGAATATAACCTTTGATACATCTCCAACTAAACACAGAGTAGGATAGAGGAAAATTAGCATTCCAAATAGCCGAATATAAAATAGAACTATCCTTTTGATTTCTGAACGCATCCCAAGCATTATGCAAAACAAATTTGCCAGACGAAGAAAGAGAGAATAAGATAACATCTTTTTCATTATATTGAAGAGGGATATCTAAAATTTTGTCAACTATGCATGGAGGAACAATCTCCAAAAGTTTAGTGATATCCCAGCCACCATTGTAAAAAAATTGAGCAACTTTAATATTACTTAAAGAACAGGTGTTGAGCATATTGTCAATAGATGCACACCCAAGCCAATTATCTTGCTAGAAAAAAATGTCACCTTTTCCAAGACCCCATTGAATGTACTTCTCAGCATTCCATTTAATATTGCACAGTCTCTTCCAAACAAAAGAGTCAGTGTTCTTATGAACGCATAAAGTAGGATGAATGTTGGAACAGTATTTAATATTCATGTAGCGAGCCCATAAGCTTAAATTCAATCTAAAAGAAAACCATAATTTAAAGGAGAAAGCTTTGGCAAAATCAGATAAAGATTTGCAACCAAGACCACCTTCAGCTAAAATACCACAATTTTTATCCCAAGTCGACCAATGAATGCCTTTATTGTTGACAGTAGATCCCAAAAGAATTTGTTAAAAATCCTTTCAAGCTTAGAGCAAGTAGAAATAGAGGGAAGTAAAGTATGAAAAAGATAAATAGGCATAGAGTTTAAAAACAGACTTGATCAAAATGAGCCTACCACCATAAGATAAGAAATTAGAAGACCAATTATGAAGTTTTTTTTCAATTTTCAAGAAGATATATATATATATATTATATATATATATTATATATATTATATATATATATATTATATATAATATATATATATATATATATATATATATATCTTCTTAATGAGTCAACCATCTTATCCTTCATCAAATTTAACTAAACCAAACAATTTGATTTATTTTTTCTTAACCACCAATCATGAAATATTAGTAAGTAATCACTTTTCATGTTCCATCATGTTATCTAAGGATAAGTCCTCTTTTAACTATTTTCTAATCATCCTAAGTTATTCATCCAATTAATGTTATGTTCTAAGGCATCTCATTATCTCTGAAAAATATATGTTATTGAGTAGCTTTATTTATGAAATACCCAAGTCCTTTTGTTTTTTAAAATATTATAAAATCAAATTTAACTTCACACATTACAATTTTTATTTATTATAATATAGCCTATCATTTTATGGCCTATTTATTCCTTATGTTTTCCCTATTAAAGTCATAAGATATTATCCCTATGTTTTTTTTAAATTCTGCATATCTTATACAGTTCATCTTGATCTGTTGATTGAAAGCTTTAGCTATTAAATTCGAGCTTTAAGTAAATGGTCTGTATACCTTAATTTGTCTAAATGTCCCAAAAAAATAATTTATATATTGATTCTTTACACTAATGGGCAACAACCAATAATATATTTGATTGAAAAATTATATGATATTATTGCAACATAATTAGATGATTACTGTCAACATTCACCTAAAAATGATGATTATTGTCTGCATACCACTTGCCAATGTCACTTTCATGACAGAAGAAGTAAACATCTCAACAGCAAATCTTGTGTTGAAGCATTAAATAAAAATATAACTCAGAGTTTCTTCAATGCATGTTACTCAGAGCAAAAGAAAATACTAATAATATTATAATATAATCTGTTTGATTGAGATCTTTATCTCACATTATGAAGCTGATTGCAAAAAGGAAACTCATGTTATAATTTTCATATCAAGAACTGCACCAAGATATTCTCATAAAGAAGAGATCTTTAACTAGGCTGTCAAAATCGGGTCACGGGTTGAATTCGGGTCCAACCCGAAATTGACCCGACCGCTTTGAGTATGTTTTACTAAATTTGTTTTTTATTTAATTAGATTTATTTAAACCTAAATCAAATTAAAGTAAGATTTACTTAAAAAATTTAAAATAAACCAACTTTAATTCAGTTTGAGCAAAATAATTTATTATAATAACATTTATTTATTTCATAATAATATTTTAAAACCCTCCTAAATCAATTAAAAACGGATCACACCGATTTAATTTCAGATTTCTAGGTCAACCCGAACCTGGCCCGGTTTTACAAATGGGTCGAACCTAACCCGAATCCGACCCGATTCGTGTTTGGGTTGACCCAAATCCGAAATTTTTGGGTCAAATTCAAGTCAAATTTTCGGGTCGGATCAAATATTGACAGCCCTATATTCAACACAGAAGGTGAGATATAGAAACGATAGGTTATGTACTTGAGAAGAATGCATCAGCAGTTGAGAATTTTATTGTCCTTTGAGATAGTCCATATTTGAAGTCATGTCTTTGCTAACTTTCTGCTCAATTTTGCTTTAAAAAAAAAAGGATCATCAGTTAATAACTTTCATGCTTCGAATGCTTTCCCTGAATCAATTTGAACATAACAGTAATTTCTTTACGCATCACAACATGCCATTTAGACTTTCATGCCAAGAGGTGTGAAGGAAAGATCCTATCAAGTAGGCCTTAGACAGAACAAATAGCCATTTATCCTAAGTCTCTAAAAGCTCACAACCCATGATAATGTAACAGATCTTACAAAATTTGATATTCCACTAAGCTTCCTTACTTTCATTGGTACTCTCTTGTTCCAATTCCCCACTGCCTTCATCTGATTCAGTGGATTCATCTTCTTTAGGCTTTGCAGGTCCCGGCCCTGCTGACACCTTAACCATTGATGGACGCAGAAGCCTCTCTCCAAGCTTGAAACCCTTACGGAATTCTTGCATTATGATGCCTTCTTCAAACTCCGCCGAGTCTTCTCTCATTATTGCTTCATGAAGCTGTTACACAATAGATATCAAAATGAGAGAATTCCAATGGTTTAAAGGGAATAAATGTAACTTCTTCTTAAGCGGGTAAGAAAAATTAAAACTTTCTGTATTGATATGCAACAACAACAACAACATCAAGCTTTTATCCCTCTACGTGGGGTCGGCTACATGAATATTTTTTCTCCATTGTATCCTATTAAAAGTCAAATTCTCGTTTAAATCTAATAAAGAAATATCATTTCCAATATTTTCTAACAAAGTCTTTTTAGGTCTGCCTCTACCTTTTTTAACATAAGTCAAATTTAATACCTCTACTTTCCTAACCGGGTCATCGGAAGGCCGCCTTTTTATGTGACCGAACAATCTAAGACAACTCTCTATAATCTTATCTTCTACTGGAGCTACTCCAACCTTTTCACGTATGTATTGATATGAAAAATACAATTCATGAGAAATTAACTTACCATGGGATCAAATGCACTGCCAACAGTTTCAACGGCTACAACACCTAGGGAGGTTAGAATCTCCATAAACTGTTTATAAATGCTCTGGTAACTACTATTAATCTTCTCTTCTCCCTCTGTCTCTGCCTTGATCTGAGCTTTGGCTCTTTCAAAATTATCCAGAACTGGCAACAAGTTCTCTACAACTTCTCCCTGTACGTTTTCCATTAGTGACAACCGCTCCCTCTCTGTCCTTTTCCTGAAATTGTCAAAATCAGCACTAATTCTTAGTATGCGGTCTTTTTCGACTACCAACTCGTCTGACAAGGAGGTAACTTTGTCCTCAAGAGAGTTCCTCTCATCTTCAATGGACTGAAAGAAGGTCTCTATTTCAGCAACTTTGGATTGATCATTATTTGCCAAAGCTTCCTTGTAAAATTCCAAGGAAGCAATTACAGCTGAAGGTAACCTATCCTCAGAAAAAGGAATGCTTTCATCACTTGAGCTGTCATAATCTAGGCCATCATCAACAGTAGGTTCTTTTTCAGATTCTTCCTGCAAAATGAATTTGAAAGACAGACAAGAATAAATGAGAAGTTTGTGGGTGAGTTAAGCTTAAATAGAGTAGAAATGCATACTTTAATATGTTATACCAAAAGATTTATTCGTCTATGCTTACATGTAATAAACCTTAAAAATAAATTCATCTATGTTGTTGTTCCTCTTATTTCTCCTAATCCAACATATTATATAAGTTGATCAAATATAAGAAATATTACAAGCCAAGCAGTATACAACTGCTTAGAACCCAATCTGAAATTCTATAAGCATCGATTACCCTTTAAATGGTACCATATAGGAAAAGTTTGCTCTGCATTGCCCAACTAGGAGAACTTTGGTTGTTCTCTGTGGACAAGAAAATGTGATTCAAAAGAGATTATGGTCAAATAGAAGGGACTTCATGGAGATTCAGGAAAAGAAAACTATATGCATCACGCACTGTCCTATGAAAATTGAATCAGAAAGGCAACAAAATTGAACTCAACTATCGTATACGCATTATTAACAGACTGCAGCAATCCTACTGTCTTAGAGTTATTTGGCATAGCTTTCTTAATACTTTCTAAAACAATGTTTTAGTTAAAAACAATTTTGAATTTGAATTTTTTTACTAAAAAATTATTTTAGAAAACAATGAAAAAGTTGTCCCAAACGAAACCTTAATATTCTCCCAAAAAAACTGAAATTAGCATTTATTTCCATAAGGTGAAGCAAAAATTTCATGAGAACGTGTGCTGAAATTTATTGGGAAACAAGGTCAAAACCCGGTGAGCAAGCAAGAAAGAAAGGTTGTCCGCCCACATAAGTGATTGCTGTCGCTCTAGACGCAGAAGACCATCCCTAGTAGTTGACTGTTTATTTCCTGTTGAAAAGGAAACAAAATCAACAGAAAAACCAGAATAAACTTGTTTCCTCCCTCCCCTTGCTTCTAAAAATGGACACAACTTTCTTTGTCCGAACCCCAGCTCTATTACTTAAAATTTGACCTGGTCCGCGCCATACACTATTAACCTAGTGATCTTGAGCCCAAGGTCTAAGAAGAATCTCATGCGTGGGGAGTTTCTTTATCAAACAAGCTGCAGTACTGACAGAGGCATGTTCATTTCAAAGAGGAAAGCACATCCTTCCAACTAAGTAGGCTATCGCTAATATATATATATATATATATCTATAATGTAAAGGACCACCTGCAAATTAACTAAAGAACTTTTTGGTCTTCATCTATGGAGAGATCATGCTTCGAGAAATAGAGAAAAGCATTATCAATACACAAATATAAATTCCCCTGGAATCTCTCTGAGTTTATATCCATCATTATAAGAATTGGGTTGAATTTTTGTTGGGAATGCTTGGAAGAATCTTGAGAGCTTCTTGAGCTCTTCTTACAAGAGAGAGATGGAGAAGAGGGAAGAAAGACAGATTTTGGGAGGAGGAAAACTATCCTAAGGCTTTCTTCAAAATTTCCCCCAAATTAATACATCTTATACAATGCCTATATATAGGCATTCACAATATTGTGATGTCTTGTGTAATAACCTAAACTAAACTTGGGCCAATCCTAACAATTTTTCCCAAGCCCCTTCTCGTCAATGAACTCTTGATGCCTATGAAGCCTGGAGTGCAGTTTGCTCTACATATTCATACCTTCCATTTCTAAGATGTTTAGATATTTCAAAACTGCTAAGAAGAAATTATGATGAGTTTTCCTAAATGGATATCAAGCAAAAAAGAAAGCCGTTGAGCAACAAAAGGAAGTGATGTTATCACTCTCACCCTAGATCTTTTCAACAACATGGAATGCCATTAATTTGCTTTTCCTGTTCTCATGAGCAGAAGGGTTAAGAAGGGAGAAGAGGTCAAAACATCCTTCATAGTTGAAGTTCAATGGACAAAATTGGTGGTGCAGAATATAATAAGCATTTCATTCTCCAAACAATAAGAGGTTGAGATTCTATTAGGGAATCCATATAATATGCAACATGTTTGAACTTGTTATTACTGTGATTTCACAATCTAAAGTGGGAATTCCACTCTTATATTCACTATCATCATAGGCATCTATGCACCTTCACTCTATCAGCACCCAAGGACAAAACGATTTTAACCTTGACCTTCATTCTCTGGCAGTAAAAAATAGCTTCACTTAGCTTGATCTATTCACCTGCACTTTCTAGAAACATCTAAGGATGAAATTGAAAACCTAGTTACAGTACTCATTCTGCTTTTCATTCTTTTTTTCTTCCAAAGAAGGCCAAAAAGGGCCCGTTCTCCATTAGAGCAAGCACGCCCTTTTCAACTATTTGTTCACACTTGTTTATGCCTTCATGAGTAAGCAATACGTGAAGCTCACAATCTTCATTAAAGCTCAAGATAATAGTACTTGAAAGTGAGCACTAGAACAGCATATGGAACAAGCTTTTCGGAATACATACGGACATGAGGTGGCATGTAGCTGAGATTGGCAAAGGCGATCAGATAACATGTATTGGAATAGAATAATAGCTCTCATTTGAGTTGGGTCTTTCTTCAAGGTGTTTGTACTTAACCTAACCACTCCATGTCTCCCAGGCTCTTTAATAGATTAGATCATGTGATTCTTCTTGAATTACCAGTGGATTCCCTCTGTCCATTTTGCCATTTTCATGGGGAAAGAATGGCAAATCCATCAGAATGAAGCATGATAGATGTGTGAGATACCCTGATGAAAAAATAAATCTTCTATTTGCTTTGTTGTGTAATCTTCTAAATTTTATTGTATGGGGCAGCAAGGTTCTCTCTTATGCCTGAACCCAATATCAATAACCAGTATAGCATTTATATTCAAACTTGTATGAAGATGGGGAACTAGGGTAAATATTTTGTTCAAATGACAGACTTGCTTGAGAAAAATATCATCAAAATCATTTACTGTTTCCCGGTAAGACTAACTTAAGGATATTAACAACATAATTGAACTTTCTTGAGCTCAAGATTGGCTTATGTTCAGCACAATATATAATCAACTAAGCCAAACAAGACCATAAATTGATCAACTTAGCGCATTTCACCCAAAGGAACTCGGATTCCACATGGACATTAACCTGTGCACACTCATAACACACAAATGCATGCACCAAATGCAATCAATAAAAAAGAAACTTGCACTATGTCCACCAAATTCCCACCAGCATGTGTGGCATATCTACAAAAATTCTCATTGACACATTATGCAAGCGCTCTCACCGCTTCTCTTGGTTTAATTTTACAATCAAAGGAGAAAATCAAAAAGCTTTCCAAACTTAGCTTGCAAGTGTGCGTGTCATTCAATGGCATGCCAGTAAGTATTTTTCCCCCGCTCAATGAACAGTACACAGCATTACACACAAAATCTAATCGTAAGGGGAAAATAAGAAAATATGGTTTGTTAGCATAATACACACATTGTATTTATCCCACATTTGTACTCACCTATTTCTCTTTCACTTATACACTTATATAAGCTCTGTAACCAATACTTAGTATCAATAATAATAATATACAAATTGTCTTTTCTGTTCACTTCTGCATTTCCTTCCTTCTGTCCATTTCTTCGCTCTGCTCCGTTTCTCACATGGTATCAGACTGCTAGGATGGGGGATCAAGATTCTACCTCCACCATCCCCCCCGACTCCACCACAACCCTCTCCGTCACGCCGGAGCTTACAATTCCGCCAACGCTCAAATTTATTCTCTCCAATATCAAGAATCTGATCTCCTACACTCTCACCGCCGAGAATTATGCTCTATGGCGAACCCAGATCTTTCAACATCTCACCGCAAATGGATACGCCGACTATCTCACCGGGAGCATTGCACCACCGCCGGAGATCAACTCGGCCGGATACGCTCGTTGGAGATTGGTAGACAGCAATCTTATGTCCGCGCTCTTCTCAACCATCTCACCGACAATCCTACCATACGTGATCACAGCCACTACCGTGCACGAAGTATGGCAAATTCTTGAACGTCGTCTTCTTGCGTCCAGCCGCTCCCGCATACTTCAACTCAAGAACGAGTTGCATCACATACAAATGCAATCCCTTACAATGCAACAATATCTGGCAAACGTCAAGAATATCGTAGACACGATCGCTGCCTCCGGAACAAAAGTCGATCCGGAGGATATTGTGCTGCACATTCTTAACGGCCTACCTGCGAGCTATAACTCTCTCAAAACATACATTCGCTCTTCCGCCATACCTGCCGACCTCGACTCCTTATACTCGCTCCTATGCAGTGAAGAACTACATATCAATCAAGAACTCAAGAAAGATTCATCCCAACCAAATGCCGTCTACTACGCCGCAAATTCTAATCAGAATCGATCATACCTGTCAATGGCGCAAAATAGCGCGCGCCATGGCGCACGGCGCGGCGCGGCGCACCTACGGCGCTATGTTCATGGCGAGGCGCATAAGTTTAAAATAGCGCGCGCTATTTGCGCCACATGTGAGCCATGGCGCATTGCGCACGGCGCAAAATAGCGCGCCAAATTGTTTTTAAATTTCGGTATACTTATGAATATTTTTATACCGCTCGGTACCTCTAGTTACATGCACTGTACTGCTCGGTACAGTTCGGTACAACTAGGTACATGCTCGGTACACGCTCGGTACCGCTAGTTACACGCTCGGTATTGCTAAGTACATGCATGATACCGCTCGGTACTGCTATGTAAATGCTCGGTACCACTCGGTACATGCTCGGTACAGCTCGGTACAATTAGGTACATGCTCGGTACTGCTAGGTACACGCTCGGTATTGCTAAGTATATGCTTAATATCGCTCGGTACAGCTCGGTACAACTAGGTACACGCTCGGTACTGCTCCTCTTACAAATAAATTTTGTTCCGGGGGCGCTGCCCCCGGAAACACCCGCAAGGGCGCTGCCCCTTGACGCGGGCCGCGACTTGACCGGGCAGGTCAAACCCCGCCAGGGGGCAGCGCCCCCTTGGACCCCCGACAGCCCCCCATATTATATTTCTTGAACAATATTATGTTTCTTTTATCTAAATTTGTTTTCTTTTAGGTGATCATAAAATGTCAGATTCAATTCTTATAGGATTATGAAGTAACAGTACCAAGGATTATGATAGCTTATCTTTCATTTTTAATAATATTTCATATTCATGCTTATTATTTTATAATTTTTATATAGCTTGCGCCATGTTCAAAATAGCGCGCGCCGCGCCGTGCGCTATGCGCCATGGCTCCAAATAGACCTTTGCGCCATGGTGCGCCATTCGCCATTAACAGGTATGGAATCGATCCAAGAACTCAAAACGCAACACCAGGTACCGCAGCAACGCGCCTCGGCCAAATAACGTCTCTGATCCACCCACCGCACCGGCTTCTGGCCACGTTCCTTCTCCCGGTGGGCGCCCGATCTGTCAAATATGCAACAAGATTGGTCACATTGCGATCAACTGTTGGCATCGGTGCAACATGAACTACGCACCTACCAATCCTACTGCCCCCTGCGCACATCTCGCTCAACCCACCCAAGATCCCTCTCAGACTTGGATCTTGGATTCAGGAGCAACCGCACACATGACTGCGGATGGTAATGCCATACAAAACCCGACATCTTATCAAGGCTCTGATTCGGTTTCAACAGCAAACGGATCAGTCATGCCAATTCACAATTATGGTCAAGGTTTGCTACCCCTTCCAAACTCCCCACGTAAGCTTCATCTATGCAATCTACTTCACATTCCTACACTTACTCATAACTTGTTATCTATCTCTAAATTAACTCAAGATAACTCTGTTTCCATCACTTTCGATGCTAACGGTTTTGAGGTTAAGGATCTACAGGATCACCAGCCCCTGCTTCGTGGTCGTCTGCTTAATGGAGTATACCAAATTCGGATGGCTCCAGATCATAGCTCTCAGGCCCTACAAGCTACCGTTACCTCTTCCTCCACCTGGCATGCCCGTTTAGGACATCCAAATAATCAGATTTTTAATATCATTGCTCCATGTATTACTAATCTGAAAAACATTCCTTCTGATTTTCATTGTATATCTTGTCGTATGGGCAAAAGTCACAAATTAAACTTCAATAATAGCAAATCTGAAACTTCTAAACCCTTCGAACTAATACACTCTGATGTTTGGGGGCCAATTCCTCACTCAGACTTTACTAATTTTCGCTATTATATTGTGTTCATTGATGACTTTACGCGCTTTAACTGGATATATTTTATGAACTCCAAAAATCAAACTATTAACTGTTTTCAAAATTTTCTCAAGCTCATACAAAACCAATTCGCCAGTACACCTAAACGCTTCCGCTCAGATGGCGGCGGTGAATTCACCAGCGCAGCCTTCCGTTCTCTACTTCACAGCCATGGCATAATTCATCAGATGAGCTGCCCCTACACCCCTGAACAAAACGGCTTGGCAGAACGCAAACATAGGCACTTACTGGATCTTACCCGCACATTACTACACGCTGCCAACCTGCCGGATAAATTCTGGCTCGATGCAATTTCAACTGCCAACTACCTCATCAACCGGCAACCATCCAAACTGCTGGCTCTTCGTTCTCCATATCAACTGCTGTTCATCACCAACCCAGACTATTCTCATCTCAGAACTTTCGGGTGTCTCTGCTACCCGTGGATTCAACCATACACCAAAAACAAATTCGAACCACGGTCTCTCCCCTGTGTATTTTTAGGTTACTCGCCCAACCACAAGGGATACAAATGCTACAACATCACCAACGATAAGGTATATATATCTAGACATGTACAATTTCAAGAAAATATATTTCCTTATCACAGGAACATGCCTTCAACTGAGGACAACAACCAGTCCTCCACTCTCAATATCCCACCGCTACTACTGGTTCCAGCCTCAACGGTCCCTACTGCATCTCAAATCAAGACTACTACACTTCCTAAACATAATGAAAATTCTATCATACCTATCGAAACACCTCAATCCTCTCAGATGATACCGGTTGCGCCGCAACCAACGTTACCTCCTCCTCCAGCAACAACAACTCATCCCATGCAAACCCGCTCAAAGTCCGGAATTACGAAACCAAAACAGATTGTATCACTGCTAAGTCATTCCGAATCACAAAATGTGCCAACTACATACAAGCAAGCCTCACAACACGAAATATGGCGCAAGGCCATGCATTCCGAGTATCAGGCATTAATAAAACAAGGGACGTGGTCCCTCGTCCGTGCTCCCACCGACAAACCCATCATCGGCAACAAATGGACTTACAAAATTAAACATCTCCCAAACGGACAAATTGAACGCCACAAAGCACGCCTCGTAGCACTCGGTTATGCTCAAACTTTCGGACAAAACTACAGTGAAACTTTCAGCCCCGTCGCAAAAATGGTAACCATTCGACTTCTTCTCACCTTAGCTATTAACCGGAATTGGACAATGCTTCAGCTCGACGTGTCCAATGCTTTCCTCCACGGTGAGCTCACGGAAGAAATCTATATGCGTCAACCCATCGGCTTTGAGGACCCCAATCAACCGGACGCTGTCTGTCGTCTACATAAATCACTCTACGGCCTCAAAAAGGCTCCACGACAATGGTTTCACAAACTCACCTCCACTCTTCATTCTCGCGGTTTCAGGTTTAGTCGCTCCGACCCTTCACTCCTCATTTACACAAAACTACATGTACAAATCTATCTATTAATCTATGTTGATGACATTCTTGTCACAGGAAATGATCCATCACAAATTCAACAATTACTTCAGGATCTCCACTCAGACTTTGCTCTAAAGCAACTTGGCCAGATTTCTCTTTTCTTAGGCACACAAGTGACTCGCACTAATACCGGTTTCTTTCTCTCACAGGCTCACTATGCACAACAACTCCTTCAGGAGGCGGGCCTCTCCAACTGTAAACCAGCTCTTACACCGATCACACCAGCTTCAAAACATCAGACGGACAACACCGCTTCTTTTCCCGATGCTACACTCTACCGTCGGCTCGCAGGATCACTTCAATATCTATCCATCACAAGACCCGACATTGCATTTGCAACAAATCAAGTTTGTCAACATATGCAATCGCCAACCGAGACGGACTTTCAACACATAAAACGCATCTTCCGTTACATCAAGGGAACCGCAACATACGGTCTTCCAATCATCGCCGGCGACACAAATTTAAGAACCTTCACCGACGCCGATTGGGCCTCCGACTACAACGACCGCAAGTCTATCTCAGGTTTCTGCACATTCATGGGACCAAATCTAATTTCCTGGTCCGTGAAGAAACAAGTAACAGTAGCTAAATCTTCAACAGAGGCAGAGTATAGGGCATTGTCAGCTGCTACCTCCGATGTGCTCTGGATTAGGCGACTCGCCGAAGAACTGCAGTTACATCAACCATCTCCGACCAACATCTACTGTGACAATCTATCCGCCATTGCTATCGCCAAAAACCCAGTATTTCACGCTCGCACGAAGCACATAGAGATCGATTTTCACTTCATTCGGCAACACATAGCAAACGGCAGTATTAGCATCCAACACATTCCCTCTCAAGACCAAGTTGCCGACATTCTAACAAAACCGTTCTCTAGTTCCAGATTTGAATTTCTCTGCTCCAAATTATCCATTCGCTCCCCGAATGCATAATTTGAGGGAGGATGTTAGCATAATACACACATTGTATTTATCCCACATTTGTACTCACCTATTTCTCTTTCACTTATACACTTATATAAGCTCTGTAACCAATACTTTGTATCAATAATAATAATATACAAATTGTCTTTTCTGTTCACTTCTGCATTTCCTTCCTTCTGTCCATTTCTTCGCTCTGCTCCGTTTCTCACATGGTTTATCTTGACTGATAACACCTTATACTAATTCACAGCTCATCAATTGTCCCAGCTATGGATCTTAAGAATTTACACAATGATGTAAATCTTGCGAGGGAGTAAAAAGCCTTTGAGTTACGAGTTCGAGTAGTAAACAAAAACCCCAAAATAAAAAGAGGATACTAATTTTTTGGCATGCCGTCCACACACTCACATAACCGGCATCCTACTGTTATATAGAAGAGGGTTTACTATATCCAGAATTAGGAATAAAAAAACTTGCCAGAGCAACTCCAATTTCCAAACCGGAAATTGAACTTCTAAGCAACTCTAGCTATGCACATGAAACCCTCCCACTCTTCCAATTCATAGTCCAAAATGTGGCAATAATCAATTCAATACCCCTTTTAAAGTTCAGACCTTTTATCAGCATTTAAACAATCAACCCCTGATTCCAGAACAATCCAATGTAGCATTTTTCTCCTCTTAATCGTAGAGTTATATAAAATAATTATGGAAATAAATTCAATCCAGCCTATATACAATGAAAAGAAGAATCTAAACAGTACAGCGAAGGGAACAGAAAATTCAAAGAAATACCTGCAACTCAGTCTCTTCTACATGCTCAACCTTTGAGACTTCTCCGGAGGCAGCCGAAGGTGAGAAGGAAGAGAAGCGAAGATGTTTAGCGCGGTAAGAATAAGCTCTGATACGAAGAGGCCTCACTGCTGCTTTTTCCTTGATACAAAGACCTTGTAGATTTCTTCGAGTCTCCAGCGACGCCATGTCGATGCTAGAGAAGGGAAGAAGAAAAGCCATGAGAGAGAAGGAGAGAGAAAAAGAAAGAGATTTGGAGAAGGTTGCGATGGAACGAAACTAGAAAGCGCTACAATATGGGAGGAAGGCGTCGAGATTGTAAGAGATGGCGGAAGGTTCCTCTTCACTCTTCAGCTGTCCCATTGGGGCAGGACGGGATAAAAAACCGGCCAAGGTTGGAAGTGAACCGCCGGTTTACTCTGGGGTGCATATGTAAATATATATTTGCAATTTTGCACAGATGTTCCTTGTTTTTTCGGAATATTTATTTATCATCTAAATTTTATTTATTATAAAACTAATATTAAGATTTTATAATTAATCTTAAGCTAATAAATTTTCGAATGAATCGAGAATAAAAGACGATATTCACACTGCTTAGAAACACTTTTAAAAGATTTATAAATATATAAGTTTTGAGTGTTATAAATTTATAATTGTAAATTATATTTAATTTCATGATTAAAGAAAATAAATAAATTCTCTCCTCTCTCCTTTATTATCTTCTCAAATTCTCCTTCTCCCTCATTTGTTGGGGAAAACAGAATTACAATGCTTTTGTAAAATTCTGTAGTAGTATATTAGGATATTATAATATAATAAGTTAAGATTATAAAGCTAATTAAGCCAATTGTTTCATTTTTAACATAAAATTCATATAAATTTTTTATCTTTAAATTCAATGATTCAAAAATTATAGAAAAATATTCATAAAATAACTCAGTATGTCTCGAACATTCTGGTGAAATCAATATGCAAAACGTACTCCTAACGATCCCAGAAAACCTATTTGTATCGAGATATATCCATTTCTTAAGGAATTGCAAAAACTTCTTGTTTTCATATCTACACATTAATAACTCAAACTCTTAATTATTGATATATAGTCCGCTTTGACCCAAGAGCCTCAAGATTTTATCATTTTGGTATAACTTTCCAGGAGATCACCATCACAAGATTTCTCTGGGATAAGCATGCTTAACTGTAGAGTTTCTTAATGAAATTTCAATAATTACATCAAAAGACTTCTCGATGTTTGAGTGTTTAGCTTCTTTTTATTTAAAAAGTTTCACCGTCTCCCTTACTTAAGTAACTGACATACTCGTCAGTATTTATATCACAGAATCAACCTTCAAATAGATATAATTTTAAAGGTGGCCCCTACACAATGGCAGAGGCAAACTGGGGGCCATGGGGGCACTGGCCCCCACTGGATTTGGGAAATCGAATCAATTAATAGCATTAATCACATATTAATTACATACTTTATTAAGTTTTCTTTTAACTTTTTTTATCCTTTTTTATGCTATTTCTGCCGCTGCCGTTAATTTCTATTTTATTCTGGTCGGAGTTGGAACGCTGCCGCCGGAGTTGGTGTCACGACCCGACCCGAGACGAGACGGATCCCGCCCGCGCCGGATCGCGACGGGGAAAAGCTAACCAGGATCTGGCTTTGGATTAGGTTACTGAACTGATCTTCCAAATTCTTAACTCAACAGAAGCACACAGAACAACAGAGCTACTAAAAACATCAAATGCAGCGGAACAAAACATCTATCTTTTCATTTCCTCAAAATAATCATCTACAGAACAGTACATGGCTTTCAACAGAAAGAAAGACAGAACAGGAAAGCCATGACTGTACAAAAATCAAAAGTACAAAAGTACCTAATCTGATCAGACTCTGAAATCTAATCCTGGACCTCCTTGCCCTTCCCAGAACCTGAAAACCACCAGAAAGCAAGGGTGAGCTCAACAGCTCAGCAAAGCAACAAACCACCAATCTAAATCCTCAGAAAACAAAACCAAACTTATCAGACAGAAATCAGATCAGAAGTCGGAACAGAATCGGAAATCAAAACTTACGGACAGATATCAAATCACATCAGAGTCGTACAGATCGTATCAGAACAGAACAAATCAACAGAGTCAGAATCAGAAATCAGAATCGTACGGATCATATCATGTCATAATCACAATTTCGTACAGAACAGAACAGATACAGAAAGTAATACAGATACATATAGCTAAATGCCCTGACACTGACGGAATCTCTACGGATTCCGGCCCCTTATGCCTCCCTTCCCAGACACTGACTGAATCTCATAGGATTCAGGCCCCTTATGTCTCCCTTTGTGCTCACGGCACCAAAACAGATGTGCTTATAGCACCAAAACAGAATTTATCGGATCCGGAACAGAACAGATATCAGATTTCAGATTGAGCTCATTTCAGATTTCCCGTTTCACTAACTGAATCTCATAGGATTCAGGCCCCTTATAACTCCCTTTTTATAGCTTATACACATAGCATTTCAATTCAGAAGAAATCCGGACAATTCAGAAATTACCCAAAAATCGGGCAGCACAACGGCAGTATACGGAATTTACACAAAAATTCCTGCAAAGAAAATTTACCGAATTCGCACAGAATACAGATATCAACATTTCAGAATCTTTATTCTACTGCACAGATAAATTCCAATTTCACAGAAAAATCCGGTCGACTAAAAACACAGTCGAATCAAAAATACCCGGACGAAAATCTTCAGAAAATAACCAAAATGTGCACACTCGGCACGTCAACAATATACAGAAAGTTACGCGGTAAAAACTGAACCGATCAAAAGATACGGACGAAATTCGCTAACGGAAACAAAACCCGGACAGAATATACCGCCAAACACGACGGAACTGAAAATTGAGAAAGGTAGAATGTGCCTTACCTCGTGCACAGCAAATTCCTCAACAGTCACTTCGATCGAAAACGGCTCCGCGTCGCCCGAAAATCCGCTTTTCCACTTTTTCCTTCGTTTTTCTCTCTCCTCAGCTTTTTCTCTCTCTTCAAAATATCTCAATTCTATATATATCCAGACTGATCGTCCCGGACGATCGAGCTTCGTACCGGACGATCCATGAAGAGAGGAATTCCGTCCAGACGAAAAATCACATATCGTCCCTGGCGATGGGTTCACGGGAGAATTTTCGTCCAGACGATCTAATTTTCGTCCCGACGAATCATACAACCAAAACTGATTTTTCTGCACAACCTGTACCGATCGTCCCGGACGATCCAACTTCGTCCCGGACGAACCTGGAGCAAAAACTGCTATTACAATCTCCCCAACTTAAAAAAAATGTCGTCCTCGACATTATCCAATCCAACCTCCGTCAAAACAAGTACGGGTACGACCGTCTCATATCAGACTCCTTCTCCCAAGTTGCTTCCCGTGCAGTCCGGTGCTTCCACTGGACTTTAACCATCGGAATCTCTTTATTTCTTAACTTTCGGACGTCGTATGCCAAAATAAGCTCTGGCTCTTCCTTGTACACCAGATTCTCCTGAATCTCAACTTCATCAGCAGACAACTTCTTCCCAGAGTCTGAAACCCACTTCCTCAGAGTGGATACATGAAACACATTATGCACATCCGGCATAGAATCAGAAAGCAATAGGCGATAAGCAGATTTTCCAATTCTTTCCAAAATCTCAAATGGTCCAACATACCTTGGACTAAGCTTGCTTACCTGACCAAATCTGCTCACACCTTTCATCGGGCTGACTTTGACATACACAAAGTCACCGACCTGAAATTCAACAAATCTGTGCTTCTGATTGTAATACTTCTGCTGTCGATCTTGAGCAGCTTTCAATCTTTCTCTTATCAAATTGATCTTCTGAGCAGTTTCATCAGCAAAAGTGGCCCCCAAAGCCTGTCTATCTCCGAAGGAGGTCGGAGTCAAAGGAGTACGACACTTCCTGCCATACAAAGCCTCGTACGGTGCCATACCGATACTGGACTGAAAACTGTTGTTATAAGCAAACTCAATCAGCGGAATATGATCCTCCCAACTTCCGCTAAAGTCCAGAACACAAAGTCTCAACAGATCTTCCAGTACCTGAATAGTCCTCTCAGACTGTCCGTCGGTCTGAGGATGAAAGGCTGTACTGAAATGCAGTTTCGTACCCAAGCCTTGCTGAATGCCTTTCCAAAGTCTGGAAGTAAAGCGTCCATCTCGATCAGATACGATCACACGAGGCACACCGTGCAATCTGACTATTTCCTTCACATAAATCTGTGCCAAGCGATCAACTGAATCCGTCTGTCTGATCGGAAGAAAATGGGCTGACTTCGTCAATCGATCTACAACCACCCAAATGGCATCATGTCCTTGTCTAGATCGAGGAAAACCCATCGCAAAATCCATCGTTACCTCCTCCCATTTCCACTCAGGGATAGGCAACGACTGCAACAGTCCACCTGGTCGCTGATGCTCTGCCTTCACCAACTGACAGGCTTCGCATCTCGACACAAACTCTGCCACATCTTTCTTCATCCCAGGCCACCAAAACAAAAGCTTCATGTCAGCGTACATCTTACCACTGCCTGGATGAACAGTGTAGCCAGAATGATGAGATTCGTACAGAATCTCCTGCCTCAAGTCTCCAGACACAGGTACCCAAAACCTGTTCTTACAGAAAATAACACCAGAATCAGAAATTCGAAGTTCAGGAGTCTTACCAGATCCAATCTGAGCTATCAACTTCGAATAATCAGAATCTGACTTCTGGGCTTCTTGAATCCGTGCTTCCAAAGAAGACTGAATACTCATCTGAGCCAACTCCAAATCATTGGAGGAAACCACCTCCAACTGCAATCTCTCCAAATCACGAATCAGAAAGTCATCACAGGTAAGCTGAATACCTGAGAATCCAGAAGACTTCCTGCTCAGAGCGTCCGCTACCACATTCGCCTTCCCAGGCTGATACTGAATAGTCAAATCGTAGTCCTTGATCAACTCGAGCCACCTCCTCTGTCTCAGATTCAGATCCTTCTGAGTAAAAATGTACTTCAGGCTCTTATGATCAGTAAAGATCTCACATCTGACGCCATACAGGTAATGACGCCAAATCTTCAAAGCAAAAACTACTGCAGCTAACTCCAAATCATGCGTCGGGTAATTCTTCTCATGTGATTTCAACTGTCTCGAAGCATAAGCAATTACCTGACCATGCTGCATCAGAACGCAACCCAATCCTTTCAGTGAAGCATCACTGAACACCTGGAAACCCTCCGTACCTGACGGAAGTGCCAACACTGGAGCTGAAGTCAAACACTCCTTCAATCTCTGAAAACTCGTCTCACACTCCGGTGTCCAAACAAAAGCTACTGACTTCTGAGTCAGTCTCGTCAGAGGAGTCGAAATCTGTGAAAAACCCTTCACAAATTTTCTGTAATACCCGGCCATGCCCAAGAAACTACGTACCTCAAATACCGTAGTCGGCCTTGGCCAATCAGCAACAGCCTGAATCTTCTGGGGATCTACAGAAATGCCTTCTCCGCTAATCACATGCCCCAGAAAAGAAATGCTCTTCAGCCAGAATTCACACTTAGAGAACTTGGCATACAGCTGATGCCTCCTCAAAGTCTCCAACACAATCCCCAAATGTCTGGCATGATCATCCTCAGATGCAGAATATACCAGAATATCGTCAATGAAGACGATCACAAACTGATCCAAATACTCCATGAATACTCGGTTCATCAGATCCATGAAAATCGCAGGCGCATTGGTTACCCCAAAAGGCATAACCAAAAACTCGTAGTGCCCGTACCGAGTACTAAAAGCAGTCTTCACCACATCAGTTACCTTCACCTTCACCTGATAGTATCCGGATCTCAAATCAATCTTCGAAAATACCGAAGATCCGGAAAGCTGATCAAACAAGTCGTCTATCCGAGGCAAAGGATACTTATTCTTGATCGTGACCTTGTTCAAATCTCTGTAATCAATACACATACGGAGTGTACCGTCCTTCTTCTTCACAAACAGAACAGGTGCTCCCCAGGGCGAAACACTAGGACGTACAAACCCTCTGTCAACCAACTCCTGAAGCTGAACTTTCAACTCAGAAAGTTCTTTCGGTGCCATCCTGTACGGAGCTTTCGATATCGGAGCGGTACCCGGAAAAACATCGATAGAGAACTCCACATCTCTATCCGGAGGTAAACCAACCAACTCCTCAGGAAAAACATCAGCAAACTCCCGTACCACGGGGATCTCAGAAACAGAACCAACCTCCAGGTTCAGATCCCGCACCGAAGCCAAAAATACTGGGCATCCTTTCTTCCACATTCTGCTCACCTCCAACGCAGAAATCAGACTGGAGAGAACACCTCGTAATCCCTGAAATACAACTCTCTCTCCAGCCATAAGCAAACTCACTTGCTTCTTCAGACAGTCTATCTGGGCCTCATACTGACTCAGCCAATCCATGCCCAGAATCACATCATACGAAGAAATCGGCAATCGAATCAAACTAGACTTCCACTTCTTGCCAGAAATCTCGATCTCACACAAACAAAACTGTCGAGCAATCAATGGATTCCCAGCCGGTAAAATCACAGACAAAGAAACCGGTAAAACCATCGAATCCAAATGTAAAATCTCAAAACAATGCTCGGACAGAAAAGAATGACTCGCTCCAGAGTCAAACAAAACACGACAGGGCTGATCAGAAATGTAAACCGTACCTGTCACAACATCCGGAGCATCACGAGCCTCCTGCTGACTCAGACTGTAAACTCGTGGCTGAACTGGAACAGGAGCTGAAGCAACAGAACTACTCTGCTCCCTCTGAATCGTAGGCGGTCTCCGTGGTGCAGAACTAGAACCACCACCTCTACCAGCAAATCCCTCAGGGCGTGGAGGAACAGTCCTCGGTCTTCCTGCTGCTGAACCAACAGGTCTGACAAAGCCCTCAGATCGCTGCTCATATCCCATCTGTGGACATTCTGCAATCCGATGTCCTGACTGACCACATCTGAAACACAGACCAGCCATCCTGTAGCACTGGCCAAAGTGTCGTCGTCCACAGTTCTGGCACACAGGTGCCGTACTGACAGATCCAGAACTAGTCGTACTGGTAGCAGTACCAGACGATCCTCCGCTCTTCCTGGAATCTCCAGATCCAGATCCAGAAACAAATCTCCTCTTCCCAGAGGAACCACTGCCAGATGTCTCTCCTCCAAACCTCTTCCTACTCGCCGTCCACCGCTGCTGAGTAGCCGTCATGTCATTCTCAATCAGACGAGCTCGCTCCACAAGCTCAGAGAAATCAGTAATCCGGAACGGTATCAGAGGTTGCCTCAAAGTGTCTCGCAATCCCCTCAGAAATCTGTAACACCTCTCAGCAGAAGTGCTCACTAGCTGCGGAGCGTACCTGGCTAATGCAGTAAACTCAGCCTCGTACTGCATCACCGTCTTGCTCCCCTGAACAAGTCTCAGAAAACTCTCCTGCATCTGCTGTCGTGCAGAAGGGGGAACAAACCAGTCTCTGAATACCTCAGTGAACTCTTCCCAAGTGATCAAGGAGTTCAGTCTGCCCTGAAATCTGGCTGCTTGCTGGCCATCCCACCAGTGCTCAGCCTCTCCGTCCAACAGAAAAACAGCTAACGGAACTTTCCTGTCTGCAGGACACTGCATCCCGTCAAAAGTCTTCTCCAATCTCCTCAGCCACTCCTCGGCTGCTCTGGGCTCAACAGCGCCCTCAAACCTCGGAGGCTTCAACCTCAAAAATAACTGCAGGTGTCGATCAATGTCCTCAGATCTAACAGTCGAAGCTCTGCTCTGAGTCTCGCTCATCATCTGAGCAACAAGTGAAGCAAACTGTGAAAGCGTATCAGCACCGACCACTGGGGCTGTACTCCCCACTGGTGCTGCCTGATCGTCACTCTGACCGTCTGTCATGTCTGGGTCTGGCTGATCCATACAGAAAAATCCAGAAAATCCGGAAAACTATCACAAAACAACACAAAATAACACAATAAAAAGCCAAACGACCCAAAACTACCTCCCAGACAGACGCACTGATCACTTCCTAGAGCCCTGTTTTACAATCCAACCTGTTTCCAAAACCAGGGCTCTGATACCAAAAAGCTTGTCACGACCCGACCCGAGACGAGACGGATCCCGCCCGCGCCGGATCGCGACGGGGAAAAGCTAACCAGGATCTGGCTTTGGATTAGGTTACTGAACTGATCTTCCAAATTCTTAACTCAACAGAAGCACACAGAACAACAGAGCTACTAAAAACATCAAATGCAGCGGAACAAAACATCTATCTTTTCATTTCCTCAAAATAATCATCTACAGAACAGTACATGGCTTTCAACAGAAAGAAAGACAGAACAGGAAAGCCATGACTGTACAAAAATCAAAAGTACAAAAGTACCTAATCTGATCAGACTCTGAAATCTAATCCTGGACCTCCTTGCCCTTCCCAGAACCTGAAAACCACCAGAAAGCAAGGGTGAGCTCAACAGCTCAGCAAAGCAACAAACCACCAATCTAAATCCTCAGAAAACAAAACCAAACTTATCAGACAGAAATCAGATCAGAAGTCGGAACAGAATCGGAAATCAAAACTTACGGACAGATATCAAATCACATCAGAGTCGTACAGATCGTATCAGAACAGAACAAATCAACAGAGTCAGAATCAGAAATCAGAATCGTACGGATCATATCATGTCATAATCACAATTTCGTACAGAACAGAACAGATACAGAAAGTAATACAGATACATATAGCTAAATGCCCTGACACTGACGGAATCTCTACGGATTCCGGCCCCTTATGCCTCCCTTCCCAGACACTGACTGAATCTCATAGGATTCAGGCCCCTTATGTCTCCCTTTGTGCTCACGGCACCAAAACAGATGTGCTTATAGCACCAAAACAGAATTTATCGGATCCGGAACAGAACAGATATCAGATTTCAGATTGAGCTCATTTCAGATTTCCCGTTTCACTAACTGAATCTCATAGGATTCAGGCCCCTTATAACTCCCTTTTTATAGCTTATACACATAGCATTTCAATTCAGAAGAAATCCGGACAATTCAGAAATTACCCAAAAATCGGGCAGCACAACGGCAGTATACGGAATTTACACAAAAATTCCTGCAAAGAAAATTTACCGAATTCGCACAGAATACAGATATCAACATTTCAGAATCTTTATTCTACTGCACAGATAAATTCCAATTTCACAGAAAAATCCGGTCGACTAAAAACACAGTCGAATCAAAAATACCCGGACGAAAATCTTCAGAAAATAACCAAAATGTGCACACTCGGCACGTCAACAATATACAGAAAGTTACGCGGTAAAAACTGAACCGATCAAAAGATACGGACGAAATTCGCTAACGGAAACAAAACCCGGACAGAATATACCGCCAAACACGACGGAACTGAAAATTGAGAAAGGTAGAATGTGCCTTACCTCGTGCACAGCAAATTCCTCAACAGTCACTTCGATCGAAAACGGCTCCGCGTCGCCCGAAAATCCGCTTTTCCACTTTTTCCTTCGTTTTTCTCTCTCCTCAGCTTTTTCTCTCTCTTCAAAATATCTCAATTCTATATATATCCAGACTGATCGTCCCGGACGATCGAGCTTCGTACCGGACGATCCATGAAGAGAGGAATTCCGTCCAGACGAAAAATCACATATCGTCCCTGGCGATGGGTTCACGGGAGAATTTTCGTCCAGACGATCTAATTTTCGTCCCGACGAATCATACAACCAAAACTGATTTTTCTGCACAACCTGTACCGATCGTCCCGGACGATCCAACTTCGTCCCGGACGAACCTGGAGCAAAAACTGCTATTACAGTTGGAAGGCTGCCACCGGCCACTTCAACGTCGTGTAATATCTCGCATCCAAGCCCGAACGCTGCAGGCTGCAGCCGACCGCCCATTCAACGGCGTCCAACAGTCCAAGCTTGAAAGCTGCCGCCGGCCGCCCATTCAACGTCATCCAAGCTTGAACGCCGCCGGTCGTCCTCTTCAGTGCCCGACGGCCGACGCCCTGTAAGATCGCCTAGATCTTGTAACTTTCCTTCATATTATTTTGAGTTTGAAATTTTTTTGGGGGCATGATGTGTTCAATATGATGAATCATTTTAATTGTTGAGTTTAAAAACTTACATTTGATTCAAATTTTTTTTTAACTTCATCCGATTCAAAAAAAAAATTCACGATTTTTAAATCAGCCGTGTAGAAATTCCGTGGGGGTTTTTTTTTTAATGAAATCACATAGAATACTTATTAAATTAAAAAAAAAAAGAGGGACTCAAGACCAATAGTTCACACGTCCTAGATTAATGAAATTAGTTGATTTCTACCGGATCATGATTTCCATTTTTTTTTAACAGCCGGCCGCCCATTCAACAGAGAGGTGGATTTTTTCTTGTTTGATTGTAGTCTCCAGGTATGACCATTTTCATATGCCTATATTTGACATGACACATGTTATAAAAATAATTTTTATTATGATAAAATGATAATATTTTTTTCATTCAATTTAGCATGGATAGATATTTCAAAAGAAAAGTTGAAGGAGATCAGCACAAAACAATATGTGAAGAAAACAATACACAAATCAAACATAGTCGTGTAGAAATTAACTTTGCTGATATCCCCGCCGATCCAAGATTGAGGAAAAAAATTCTAGATTATCATCCTAACGAGAGGGACAGTGTTAGGAGACATTATTTGTTGAAAGGACCATGCCAACCGCGTGATCATGAATTCCCTCGTTCTCAATTTTGAGATAGGTTTCGTAAATTTAATCCAGCATGGTTTGATGATCATAAAGCTTTGTTAGAGTACAATATAACAAAGGATGCAGCATACTGTTTGTTTTGTTATTTGTATAGACATCAAACAGGAGAACAGAATTACTTATGTGCGTGGCATGTTTGAATCCATGTCAATCATTTTCAGCATTTGATAAAGAACGATTATTACGTCTTGCAAAATTTTATCCGGCAAATTTTTCAGAGATAGATCTCATCATACTAGACAATCAAATTAAAAAGTTTATTATTGATATGAGATCAAATGATGCATTTATGAATTTAAAAGGACTTGGAGAACTTGCTCAAAAAACGGTGGAGACTAGAAAAAAATGATATTTTTTCTTTGGTGTTCTTGCTTATGAAGCTTGCTCTGATATTGCCAATTGCAACAGCAACAGTTGAACGAGCATTTTCTGCAATGAAGATTATAAAGAATCGTTTACGTAATCGTATGGGAGACTCTTGGATGAATGACTGTTTACTTACTTATACTGAAAAGGATATTTTCAATAGTATTGACAATGACTTGATTGTACAATGATTTCAAAAAATGAAGGCTCGACGGGAGAAATTATAGAAGACATATAATAAGAATATCAAGATTAGTGTTCTCAATTGTAAGTTTTTTCCTTTATTATATATTTTCTATTTTAATTATGATTCTAATGATTTAAAAAAAATTAAAACCGCCATTGCCGGTCCCAAGCCCGGATGAGAAAGGTTGAGGATTTTTTTTAACTTTAATATTTTGTGCCCCCACATAAACAAAATCTTGGCTCTGCTTCTGCCCCTACAAGTTCAAGTGGTGACTCCTGTCTTGTAGCACTTTATCTCATAAGGGGTTCAAGAGGTGGCTTACATTGAATAGTACTTTATATTGTATGACACTTAGTTCTCATCTTCCGGTTGGTGTATTGCTTTAACACCATTTGTACTAGCTCAAACTCTTAACTATCGATATTTTATCTGCTTTGGCCTAAGAACCTCACAATTTTGTCATATTAGTATAACTTTTCAGGAGGTCACCATATCAAGATTTCCCCATGATGAACATGCTTAGCTGCAGATTTTCTTAATAAAATTATGATCATTACACTAAAATGTGCATTGATGTTTAAGTGTTTAGCTTCTTTTTACTTAAGGTATTTCACATACACTATCTATAAAAATTAGAGAAAAATATTATAATAAGAGCATATCAAAATCTACAATATAGAGAAAACAGTTTGCAAATTAGATTTATAATTATTCTTAAAATATTATTGAAGTTTTGAATATGAGCTATTATATTATCATAATGCTGTCTTCTAGATCAATTTTTTTATATATTTCAAATAAATTTATTTTAAAATTTTGGATTACTATAGGAGTTATTTTTTACAGTAACTTTTCAAGAAGTTACTTTCTCCACAACAGCTTTACAACTATCTTTACAAAAAATCGAAACCATCTCAAACATACCCTTAATCAATTGCTAACTTTTGATGATTCTTCATTGGTTTCAATTGAAATAATTTGTATTAAATGTAAAAATATTAAGAGTAATGATATTAATTAAATTCAAAATTTATTATAAATATATATTCATTGAATAAGCACTTTTAGAATCATGCATATGAATGCTAAACATTAAACTTTGAGTATAATTTCTCCCTCATATAATTATTAAGATATATGTCACAAAAATGTTATATATTTACATATCCATCATCTAAATTCTTATATTTATTTGTATAAGGCTCATATCTTAATACTTTAGCATTTAAGCTAATTGCTAAACTATTATGTGATTTTATTTGGGGGGCTTTATATACATGGAGCTAAAAAAGATATGTAACACTTAAATTTCATTATTTACATGCACAATACTAAAAACATCAAAATAAAATAAAAATTAATACTTTCCCTAATCATCACATTATAGTTCCGCTGGATCCTATTAACATTCACTCTATGTTGTCAGTCTCGTCATCGTTTACATGTAGCCTGTCCCAGCATCCTAAGCTCTTATCATAACTTAGTCGTGATCATGCCTTCGAGCCACCGCCTTTATCATGTTCGTACCTCCAACCGCCTCCTCCATCAAATTTGACGAATCACTCCCTAGAAGAACTTGGTAGAGGAAGAATCAATATTTTTCCTCCTCGTGTCTTGTGAAATCTATCAACTTTAATAACGGGGAGTTAAATTATGTAAATAATAAAATGTAGATATTAAATATTTGAATTCTAATATTTTGATATTATATATAAAAATCTTCTGTTAAATATCTATAAAAGTTTTTTTAGTCAATTTTAATAAACTTTTCCTTTGAAGTGTACACAGTTGGTCTCCTTGGTTGAAAATTTTGTTTTCATTTGTAAGGTTTAAGAACTCAAATTAAAAATGAAAAATAAATAAAAAATAAAAAGAGAAGTTTTTTTTTTGGACATTTAGGTCATTTAAGACAAACTCACATACACAACGCATACATATGAACTCGTATCCTAAATTTCTTAGTTGAAAGCCTTAGCTCTCAACTAACAGGCCAAAGAGAGCTGTATAAAAGGAACTTTTATTTGGTCCAGTGCAAGGATGTAGAGGAAGGTTCGGTTTTAGATAAAAAAGTGCCTGTACCGAGGTGTACCGAGTTTTTTTGCGGTACAGGCACTTTTTTGTCTAAAACTGAATCTTCCTCTGCGTACGTTTACTGGACAGAATAAAAATTCGTATAAAAGAGAGAAGTTGGCTTTGCTATGATGGAAAAGCTTGTAGGGGCCTTTCCGGAATCTTAAAATATTGGATAAAAAGTCCCCATCCCATTCCTACACCGTCCACCATCAAACGACTCTGCATAGTACCAGGCAGCAAAATCTGCAACATTACAGAAGAGGTCCTCACCTCTCTCTTTCTCTCTTCCTTCAAGTGTAGAGGATACAAAGAGCAGAAGAAAATTATCTCAACCCGCTGTGCTTAGGAGACCAGTGTCCCTTCTCTCTCCCTTTCATGCCAATGGCCAAGGTGGACCAAAGTTATGTGAAAGAGAAGAAAAATAAGAGAGAGAAAGGATTTGAAGAGATAGAGAGAGGCTGTGCGTGTGGTGGGAAGAAGGGTGGCTTTCCAACCGAACCACCTCCTTCCAATATCAAATTTTTAGAGTGATGAGGGTGCCACAAATGCCCCTCTGCAAACCCCAAAAAAATCCAGTCTTTTTATTCCATTCATCAAGGAAATGTGCGAAAAACACTCCTCTTTCACCTCTTCCATCAAAGGAAGGAGGGGTTGCTCTCGTATTCTTGATTTATATGGGCCTCTTTCGTGTTTTGGTCACGGTCAGACCCTTGGTGAGAGAAAATTGGGGAAGGAACCTCCCCTCTTTCTCTCTCTCTCTCTATTCCGCCTTTATCTCTCCATTATCTCCACCTCTTTCTCTCTCACAATTTTTCCTCTCTTCTCTGTATATCTTTATGACTTCGTTGCAAGGCGGTTCAGATCTCATCCAGTGCTTACCTTCTTTTCTCTTCTAGCTTCTGTTATTTCCAAGCCTTCTTTTTCTTCTTGCTATTTTTTGGTTTGGCGAAGATGATGAAAAGGAAGATTAGGGTTTCCGTGGATCCAGGGCCTTCTTCTTCTTTCCTGGTTGGGGAGGAGGACAGAGCGAGGTTTAAACACCAGTGTTTGTTACAGGATTATCAGGAGTTGCTCAAGGTGGGATCTTGTTTTTGGAAATTGGTTGCATAGATCTGATGGCTCTTTTAGTTTTTTTCGTAACTGGTTCTATATGTTTACTGAAATTTGTTAGAGATATGGGTTTGTCAGATTTTTATACGTTTTTTTTTTCTTCTAGATTTATTGAGAGTCCTAAGATTTTTATTTCTTCGAGCTTTTAGAGAACTTTTTTCTCTTTGTTGCTCTATGACCTTTGATTTCTAATTTAGGGTTCTAGATTATATCTTGCATAATTTTTTTTGTCGATTTAGGGTTTATTCCATCATGTTTTTTGTTCTCTTCATGTGATTATGCTCATGATTATATTTTGTGTAATTCTGTGATGTGTTTCATTAAATATTTTTATCTGTTTATTTTGTTAATCCATCAAACTTTCCTCCCTTCGAGGTTCCATTTCTTTACCTCATCATAGAATTTTCTTTGGTGTTACCACTCTGTGGCTCTGTTTAGTTTGAAGGAATTGCAAAAGAAGAAATGAAAATGATGAAGAAAATAAATTGAAATCAGTTCACCCTCTCCCCCACTGGTTTGTTTGAGAGAAATTGTGTAAAAATATTTTTTTCATGCTTAATTAATGAAAAATAGAACCTTTCTTTCTCGCTAGAAAGGTTAAATCTGAGTCACAACAATGATATAAGTTTTCTTCTGGTTTATGATGTGTAGAGAATTGTAAATGGAAGAAGTTATTTATACATATTTCAATTCCTATTAATTTATGGTCAGTGGTATTATTTTTTATTACTGCAAACCACTTATCTATTAGGGGCTGTTTGGTAGCACCCATGATTTAATTTAAGTAGGATTTCGTAAATCCTCTAAGGAAATCTTGATGAACCTAAATCCTGAAAAATGTTTGGTAACATTCATAAAAAATCCTATTAAATTTCATGTGACTGTTTGGCTATAGAGCGGATTTAACGAGCGGACTCCTCTCAAGCCAATGGTGGGATTTCGTAAATCCAGCAAAAAACCAGATTTCGGAAATCCGGGATTAAGCACAAAAACGTGGAATTTTTCGTCTACGGCAGTTGCTTTCATTTGCCGTGAGATTTGGTTTTGCATTTTAGGCCGTTTGGTTGGATTTCTCTCAAATTCACCTCAAATCTGGCCTAAATCCTACTACCAAACAGCCCCTTAATTTGCATTTGATCCAATCATCCAATATGAAATTGTGAATTAAAATCTATTTGTGTTTTTTCTAATTCCTTTAAACCAAACATGTCATTTATGATTTGTGGTATTTGAATTCATATTTTATATTGTATGAGCTCCTTCTGCATACCTTATGGAAAACTTCATCGTGTTATTTCTCAGGAAACTGAAGGGAAAAAGGAGAGATTAAACAAGGCATTGCAGAGGAAACTCAAGCTGCTGGCTGAAGTGAAGTAAGAACTACCTCTTCCATTATTTTACAAGCTCTTCTTCATTTTGTATGTTAATCACTCTATTAGCTTATGTTTCATGGTGTCATTTGTATCATGCAATATTTGTTGCTGCAGATTCTTGAGCAAAAAATACCAGTCTTTCTCAAACATTCCTGGGGTTTCGGCAAAACCGGGCAGGGTGAAGAGACAATCTTGCAAAGAAGTTAACCAACCTTATCATCCTGTTATTGGAACCAAGCCACCCTTAAAAGAAAGGAATCTCAAATCAAAAGAAGTTTCAGTTCAAAGTTTCCCAAAATTAACTGATTTGAACCGTTTCAAAGTGCCTTTGAAAGAGAGGAATCGCAAAACAAACGAAGCTTCTGTTCAAACTGCTCCAAAATTATTAGATCTGAATCAGGTCTCCTTACCGGTAATCAGATAGATCCTCCTTTGTGAACTAAGAAAAGTTCTGCCATAAATCTTCTAATGTTAAAAGTTTCTGGTAGATATTTTATCTGTAAAAAAAAATCTTGTTGCTCAGTCACAGCATTCCACATCAATGTCTTGACTAAGTCTTTTTTTTTTTTTCAACTTTTAGAATGGTGAAGAGATGGAGCTTGATGTGAAATGGGAGCCCCTCAAGATAGACAAGTTGAAGAGAACCTTCATTGAAGGAGGAGATGCTATGGTTGATGATATTAAGTTCTCAGTTTGTAGAGAGATTGGTAGCAGCCAATCTGGGTGGGGAACTGGAAAATTTCATGGCAAGATCAGCTCCCTTTGAAGGTTTCAGACCTACTATTGCTTGCATCATTAGTGAAAATGATTTATGTATATGATCACTTTTACCCATAACCCATTAGAGTTGCTCCTTTTTCATAAAGATCTTGCCTTTGCAAAGGGAAGGATTAACATTGTGTTACTGAGATATGCAAAGCTGATAGAAGTTGTAGATATTCGCTGTAGTTTTTGCTTGGTAGCAGGTCTTTCCCTTGCCTGCTTAAATATCTGTTGATATCATGGTTATGAAATGTTTATTTCACTGAGGTTTCGTTTGGGACGGCTTTTTTACTGCTTTTTAAAATGACTTTTTAGTAAAAAATTAAAATTTTTATACAAGAAAGTTGTTTTAAGAAGCAGTAAAAAGTGCGAAGCCTGAGTCTGATTGCCATCTGATCCATTTCTATGAACCAAACGACTCATTGCCATCTGATCCATTTCTATGAACAAAATCAAGCCACAGTATTCAATTATTCTTTTAGATCAGTCAATTTGACATCTTCATAAGTAAAACATGGAGTGGAAGGAGGCATTTGCAGAATGTTTTCCTTGAGAGGTTTAGCCTGTTTAGAACTGTGAATACTCTGCATGGGTTACTCTATTTCTGTTTACTGTTTCATCTACCTATGCATCTCAAATACCAACGTAGTTATTCTGTGACCATTTGTGACTTAAAAAATGGCCATATATTTGTTCATTATCAAAGGCAAATAACATAGCAAGAAAATCAAATATAACCCTTAAGGCTTCAGAATTTTATACCGCCGTCCAGTTGAATGTAGCATGCACTAACATAATGAAAATGAGATTTGTAATGAAATAATTAGCATAATAAAAACATAATAAGTTCTTTAAAATTTTCTTAAGGGGCTGTTTGAATTGATGTACAAGGGGTGTAAAGTATTCTAAATATAGAAGTTTTAATATTACTTGTGTTTTGTGTTTGGTTTGAGGTAAAATAAATGCAGTGTAAAATTTTGATGCATTTGAAAGTTATCAACTAGTTAAGTTTCCGCATTTGGAATTTTTCATATTTGAGTGAGCTCAAAATACATCATAAATTTATCATTTTTGTCACCACCAGCTAGCCATTGTCATAGACCATGATCGTCGCATGGTAGCTATTTGTCATCACTGTCGTTGCTAACCACTAGCCATCGCCCAACTGCTAGTCGTTACCACCCTTTTCACCTGTCACTATCACCATTGTTGAACACAACCATCATCACCAACCACAAACCACGATCGCCACTATCACTCGCCAACCTTCATAGCCATCAGTCACAACCCATTGCCTGTTTTCTCCACTCAATGATGGTAACTACCATTATTGTTGCTGACCACTGCCAGCTGTCCCCAACAACCAACCATCGACGTTGCCATCGACCACTAACCACTGCTGCAAGTTGCTCACTCATGCCTGCTGATAATCAATATCTTTGGACTTTATATTGCACTCATTTTATTTCAAATCAAATAACAAATAATAATTTCATATATTTATTTTAAACTCATTCAAATCTAAAGTATTTTAAACTCATTCGATCAAGGAAAGAGAGTTATAATAATAATTTCATGTATTAAGATGAAGTTTGTTTTATTGTTTTGAATTTTAGATTATTGAAAAATTCACTATTGTTGAGTGGTGGTAGGGGTGTAAAGTGAGTCGAGCCAGGAGCTGAGCCGGCTCGTATTCGACTTGTTAATGAGCTCACGAATAATTCAGACATTCATACAAATCTTGTTACAAAGAATTGTAATACTTGTAATATAGCCAAAAGCATACGTTTATCCTTTTCATATTCTACTTCTAATACTTTAGCTCCTTTCGAAATTATTCATTCTGACGTGTGGGGACCATCCCCCACTAAGTCGTTTCATGGTTTTTCGTATTATGTCTCTTTTATTGACGATTATTCGCGATATTGTTGGGTGTTTCCGCTTGTTCAAAAATCTGAAGTTTATTCAAAATTTATTGAATTTTATCGTATGGTTCAATGTCAATTTGCTAGAACTATAAAAAATTTTCGAACTGATGGTGGCGGAGAGTATTTAAATCGTTGTTTTCAACAATTTTGCAAAAACCATGGACTTCTACATCAATATACTTGCCCCTACACTCCGGCACAAAATGGGATCGCTGAACGTAAACATAGGCATATTATAGAAACGATTCGCAGTCTATTACTGTCACGCCCCAAGATCTAACTTGGAAAGAATGTCAATCAATTACTCAAACAATTTACCAGAGCTATCTAAAACCTTCAATTAACAATCTATCAAACATCTATAAAATTTAAAACACCAATAAACAAGTCGATTCATATCTCAAAAGGTCATGTACAATACTCAGGAACTACACTACAATCACCAGTACTGAAATCTATCCTGAGTACAAAAGAATCAAAATCATCAAAAGACAAAAACCTGAAGATCCGGATCAATTCCTATCTTCTGCTCCCTTGCCCTGACCTGAAAATATCAACCACATATAATGAGCTTTACAAAGCCCAGCAGGTCACCTAATACCTATAACTGAAATCAAAGCACGGCGAAGCTATCAATATGCATGTCAGTCAATCAAATCTATATCAGTCAATGGTCAATGAATCTATGCAATACGGAAATCCATAGTCAATGAAACCAGTCAATGCAGCAGCAGGCAAATCGATAAATCAAGCTCAATCAATCCACGTCAATCTCGAAGAAATCCGTACATAGAAGAAAATCAATCAATCAAATCAAATCAAATCTATACTATCAAGTCGAGAAAATCAATCGGAAAAGCGATATGATAAATCTCAATCTATCCTATCAATAAATCAAATGTAGCAATCAATACAATGCAGAATCAATAGTATCAATGGGTCTATACAAAATCTATATCCATTCTATCCATATCAATATCAATAATCAATAATCAATATTATCCATGCTCAATGATCAATCAATGAAATCTATAAATCCGTACGAAACAGTAAATCCATAAATCCGATCAAATCAATAAAGCAGAAATCGATAAAACAATAAATCCGTACGTCAATACAGTAAACATGCATTCAATACGATAATACTGAACAAGTATAATCAACTGGCTATGTTGCTGTTGTAGAATCCATATTGCTGTTGTAGATATCCATATGTTGGTTTCAATAAAAAGAGTCGTCACTCTATTGCCCGTCGGCCGCCCTGTCGGCATTTCTATAATAACTCCTTATGACTCCCAATCGTTATATCAATGATCAATGGTTTAAAGGAAAGCCCGTCGGCCCACCATCCTGTACAGGTCAATTCAATCTCCAACCAACGTTCAACCAGGTTCCACTTGTTTTCCAGTATCAATAATCAATTCAAGAATCATTTCAATAATCAATCAATAATCAATTCAATAATCAATATTAAAGCAATCTAGAACAATCATATCAATAGTCATACGCATATCAATTCAATCTATCAATTTCAGACAAATCAGAAATCATACGAAAATCGGGCAGAGTAACGGCAGTCTGTCAAATTTACACAAAAATCATGCAAAAAGCACAAATTCCAAATCTCTCCAAATTACAATAGAATATTCACGACATTAATACAAGACTATTATTCTATAGAATCCAAATCAAATCACGTCCTGATATTTTTCTATTCAATAAAAATCGCGTAGAATCAATTCCGACCGGTAAAATCATCGCAGAAAATACTCAAATCGTGTACAATAGTCATATCTATAACATACCAAAAGTTGTACGGTGAAAGTTGCGTCAATACCAAATCAGGTCAAAAGTTCGACTACGAAAACACAAAACAGTGCACAACTCGGTCAAAACTCAATATCTTCGAAAACAGAAATAGGATTCGGAGTCCTTACCACGAGATCTTCACTTTTCCCAACAGCAGCGTTGGACGAAAAGCGCTCTGCGGCCTTCGAAACCCAAGATTTCCTCTTTTCCTTTCTCTTTCTCTCTCCTCAAATCAGATATTTTGTTTTAAAATGATTTTCTCTCTCCTCAAAACGAGCTGATTTTCTTATATCATAAAGCTGATCGGCCCGGCCGATCGCAAGATCGTCCTGGGACGATCAGACCAAAATCCATCGGCCTGGACGGTTCCCAGAACTATGCTCAGGACGATCCAGAAAGCAGCCGTTTCAGTACACTGATCGGCCTGGACGATCTCACCATCGTCCCGGCCGATCCTGGGAGAAAAATCCAAATCATAGAGGAACAGTAAGGGAACGAGGTCTCACAATTACTTCATTCTTCTGCACCTCACACCCTCTGGACGCACGCCCTGGTCACTGCTGTCCATCTGATAAACATTCTTCCGTCTCGCAGTTTAAACAACAAAACTCCTCACGAAATCTTGTTTAACCGCAAGCCCACTTACTCCCATATAAAAACCTTTGGTTGTTTATGCTATCCTTGGCTCCGACCATATTTTAAATCCAAACTCGGACCTCTTTCCAAACCTTGTGTGTTCATTGGGTACGCTTCCTCTCAAAAAGGTTAACACTGTCTTGACCCTAATACTAACAAAATATATACGTCTCGACATGTGGTATTCACTGAACATGTATTTCCTTATACCCACTTACAGCAATTCACCGGATCTACTACTACTCCAGTAACTATCCCGCCTCTGTTATTGGTTCCTGCTTCCTACATTCTCACACCCACATCACAGGTTTCTGTATCTCCAACTCCTATGCATAATTTTAGCTCTACCTCTGCACCTCAGCACTCGGCAGTCTCTCCACCCGCAACTACCACTTCGGACACGACCCCAGCTGAACCACCTGCTCGCATACACCACATGACTACTCGCTCTCGCATGGGACACCTTAAACCCAAAACTGTTTTCAATTTAGCTCATCAACTTAACCAACCGGATCCCACGTCTTACATACAAGCGTCCAAGCATTCTCACTGGCGTCACGCTATGTCTCTTGAATTTCAAGCCCTCCAATCACAAGGCACCTGGGATCTTGTTCCTTCATCCCCTCATATGAACATTCTCGACTGTAAATGGATGTTTCGCACCAAGTATCATTCGGACGGCTCGATTGCTCGGCATAAGGCTCGACTTGTTGCTCTCGGGTGCAATCAGGAGTATGGTATAGACTATTATGAAACATTCAGCCCTGTAGCAAAGATACCCACATTTCGTATCTTAATTACTATAGCTTTGCATAACTCGTGGCCAATTCACCAATTGGACGTTTCAAATGCTTTTTTACACGGTTCTCTCAATGAAATCATCTACATGAAACAACCTCCTGGTTTTCAAGATCCTTCGTATCCTAATCACGTTTGTAAATTAAAGAAGGCTCTCTACGGTTTGAAGCAATCGCCTCGACAATGGTTTGTTACGCTTACCGGACATTTATCATCTCTCGGGTTTAGTACAAGTCATTCTAATCCTTCTTTACTCATTTATTGCAAAGATCAAATTAGATTATATTTTTTAATATATGTTGATGATATAATTGTGACTGGTAACAACCAACCTGCGGTTCAAGAGGTTCTTCAGAACCTCCATAATCGTTTCAACATGCGAAATCTTGACCATTTGTCTCAATTTTTAGGTATCACTGCAGTTAAAACTGACCAAGGTTTATTGCTTCATCAACAACGGTATGCCCACACTATCCTTGAACGCGCGGGTATGCTAAACTGTAAGCCGGTGTCCACGCCCATATGCACTAAAGAACCTCCCTCTAGCTCCTAGTCTCCAGAGTTTGCAAATCCACTGCTCTATCGCTAATTGGTAGGTTCGCTCCAATTTTTAACTCTTACACGTCCGGATATTGCTTATGCAGTTAATCGAGCATGTCAATTTATGCATAAACCGACAGATTATCACTTTCATTCCCTCAAACGCATTCTTCGTTTTATCAAAGGATCCTCCAATATTGGATTACTTCTTGCTCATGAATCAATTATGCTAACATCTTATGTAGATTCTGACTGGGCCGGTGATCACCATGATCGAAAATCTACATCCGGTTATTGTACTTTCTTGGGCAGTTCAATTGTTGCGTGGAGTGTCAAGAAACAATCAACCGTAGCACGCTCGTCCACTGAGGCAGAATATCGAGCATTGGCGTCAGCTGCTACAGAAGTTATTTGGACTCGGACATTGCTACAAGAACTCGGATATTCTCAGCAAGAACCGACAAAACTATACTGTGACAACATCTCCGCCATTGCCTTGGCCAACAATCCGGTATTCCATGCTCGCACCAAACACATCGAAGTGGACTGTCATTTTATTCGGGAATGCATCAAAAACAACAGCATTACTGTGCATCACATATCCACTAAAGATCAAATTGCTGATCTCTTCACCAAAGCTCTACCTACGGCTACATTTCGTCAACTCTCCAACAAACTGATTTCTATCATACCATCCTCAGTTTGCACGGGGGTATTAGAATATAAAGATAAAACAAGAAAGGACAAGTAATCTGGACCGTAGATTGATTTTCATCTAGACCTTTCCTGTACACGCTACTGTCTATAAATACTTATGTAAACTATTCATTCGATAATAAGAAAGATTTTATATTTTCAGATGAGCTGTGTCGCCTTCTTCACGGAAGGAATTTACGTTTCAACAGAATCAAGCTTATCGAGTCATGAGTTTGAGCTCGAACCTATAATCAAGCTCATATAAAATGAGCTCGAACTCAAGCTCAACTTTGCTTGGTTTGAAAGCTCGTTAAGCCGTTAAATTAAATTAAAATATATTTAATAATTAATTTCAATTGATATTATATAATATGTTTTAAAAAATTTTAAATTAATTCTAATTAAAAAAAATAAAAATCTTAATTTTTTTAAAAAAAATTAATATAAAATTAAGAAATCGAGCTCAATAATTGAGTTGAGCTCAAGCTTTTTAAACGAGCTTGAGCCTATAATTTTTTATTGAGTTGAGCTCGAGCTCAGTAAAAACTAAACAAGCTTAGCTCGACTATGTAGATACTCGACTCGACTCATTTACACCCTTACATGTTGAAATATTCGCGGTGATAGAGAGATATGAGGCTTAGCGTCATAGCTTTGTATGAAGAATCAACACACACATATAAAAAAGGGGTGCAAAAGTCATAAGAAACATTATATTTTTTGTGGAAATCCTAAAAATGAAAAAAAAAAAAACCATGGGGTCTCTTGTTTAAATGTTTCTATTTGTATTTGGTATTGGTTATAAAATGACTCCATAATTGTTCCAAGGAGAATGTTCGTTTGGTCGGTAGGATCGTACGATAAAGTCAGAGAGATTGTCATCGGCAGGCGACGGAGGTCAGAATGATCTTAGTCGGAGGGTGACAGAAGTCAGATGGATCATAATCAGACGACAAAGGTCAGATGGATCGTAGTCGACAAGCGATAAAGGAGATCCATTATAAATTTGGAGTGCTCCATCGGATGGCTCATACTGATTCCCTCGATCATGGAGCATTCGTTCAACATTTAAGTGTCGTAAAGATGCCAAAATTGATCAATCTTGGGTTCGTTGAGCTCATCTCATCAAGCTGCTCAATTTGAACATAAGCATGTTATATTTGGATATAATTTATTCATCCAATTAATACATTTAAGCTTCAAAATATTCTTTAATCCCTTGATTTGGGCCCATTTGGACTCAGATTGGACCAATTTGACTATAAGTTTGCTGAGATTGGAGTACAGGTGATCCCAATTTTAATTTGGAATTTTCCAATTCAGATATGCATCAAGATTCATGCCAAATCAAGATAGTTTTTGATGACTTATCAACTATCATGAAGGGAAACTTAGATCTTAGTTTGTAAGAAGATCATACACATCGACTGATAAGAGATATAAAGATCTCTTATGTGAAAAAGTAATATGTCAAAACATAACAACTAGTTTGAATATGAAAGTACAATGGTCTTCCCTTATCCATAGTTGAAGAAGGTAGTAATGCAATTTTAGAATTCAAATTGTTAGAGAAGATCTCCTGAGATGATGTTCGTTAGTGTTGAAGCCTTGAAGGTTAATGAAGCCAATTAGAGATGGTGGTGGGCACTTATTCATAATGGTGTTGGCGAAAGGCAATGAAGAGCGTTGGGAATTAGGCATCAAGAGATGGACATATGCGAAACTGTAAATGTTGAGTGATGTTGAGTGGCATTAGTTGATGGATGTCCTATAACTCCTCTAGATTTAGTATTCAGTTCAATATGTTCTTATATGATCTAAATAAGGTAAGTTATTTAATTTTTGCATTTGAACTCTTCTATGTGTGTCTGTGAATGTTTTGTGTGCATGTGAGAGTCTACATGTGTTTTGAAGTAGGTCCCAAAGATCCGTTTGCATGTTTAGAAAAGTCTAAATGTTTTCTCTGGGCGCCGCGACATTGGGTTCAACAGCGTCGTGGTACGAATGATCTCAGTTTTTTGACAAATTAATTCAGCACGGCGGTGTTAGGGGCGTCAATATGGGCTTTGTGAAGGAGCGCTATGTGGCACCGCGGTGCTAGGTCAAATTTTAATAGTTAAAATATATTTTTTCACTATTCAATTCACTCGATTTGTTTGGGCAGTCGGCGTTAGAAAGAGAAGAAGAGATATTCCGAGAGAGAGAGAGAGAGAGAGAGAGAGAGAGAGAGAGAGAGAGAGAGAGAGAGATATTTTGAGCCACTTTCGGATTATTTTTAGCAAACGACCCAATTCTAAAAATTGTTCGGATTGAGATATGTGATATTTTTCACGTCCTTGTTTTCAAGCATACGAAGTTTTCTTTAATTTTCTAATTAAAATTATATTTTTTAAATAAAAAAGAGGATAACCTCACACCCATAAAACTTTCACCATGTAACTTTATGTATGTTATAAAGACATCAATTTTGAATATTTAAGTTTTTTTATGAAACTTTTACATTGGGTATTTTGGAATGTGTGTTATTTTAATTGATTAGAAAATAATCATAAACTCCAAAGATAATGTTGTAGTATATTAAAGTCTTAAAATAGTCTTTTACACAATTCATGATAATTTGGTTAAATTTTAAAATACTACATTTTTGTTCAATAGGGTTTATATTGCCTACTGTTACAACATTTTGTGAAATTTTGGAATGAGTTTATTTATGCTTTAATTACTGCAATGCAATTAATTATATGTCTTATTAGTTAAAATAAGAATTTTTGAAGAGATTTGGTGTGGGAGAAGCAAATTATTTTGATGTTTATAAGGCATGTTATGGTGGTTATAAGTTATATTCTTATGGCTATAAGCTTTGTTCTGGGAACTTTTATTTTATCTGGTGAACGTACGCTCCTCTACGTTCGGTTTTAGACCAAAACAGCGCAATACCGAGTTTTTTCAAAAAACTCGGTACAACTCGGTACTCGGTACTCGGTATTGCGCGTTTTTGGCCTAAAACCGAACGTAGAGGAGCGTACGTTCACTGGATGTAATAAAAGTTCTTGTTCTGGAGCTTAAAAAACATGTTTTGGTGCTATAAGCACATTCTATTTTGATGATGGACATTGGGAGTTATAAGAAAAAGTCTGTCAATTGTGGCTTTAAGATATGAAGTGTATGTTTATTTATTTTCACAACATTATTATTTAAAGTTCTGATAACTACGATTATTATTCTACTTTGCATAGTGATTTATTTTATTAGTTTTACTATTCTATTAAAATCTTAATAAATGAATGTTTAGAAATTCATATCGACTTAAATGTAGTCTGCTGAGCTGTGTTAGCTCACAAAATTTTCACTTTCTATTTTTAGAGTCTGGGAAATGAAAGGAACCAATCGAGTAGCGGTTTTAGGATCTAATATAAATTTGTATAGGTATTTCCTCTTTTGATTTTTATACAGTTGTTGACCTCGTTTTTAGCTTAACTTTTCTCTCGAACGTATTTGATTAAGTTGATCGGACCTCGTCGGACTCGATTTAACTTAAATCGTCGTTGATTTGAGTTTGATTTTTTTTATATTATTTATTGAATTAATTTTGGTCGAGTCGAGGCGAGCTCGAGTTGACCCGGATCGAACCAGACCTGACTCGATTTTGAACCTGAATTCAGCCCTATGGGTTTAACTAAATCCTAATCAAGAATTGATTAAGTTTAAAAAAAAAAATTGGAATCCTACGATCCGATCAAGAATTCGATCAGACGGCTCTGATCTACCCTCTCCCTTGGTGCCCTAATTGAGGCCGAAGCCTCCATCTCTCGCTCTCTCGCTCGGTTCAGACTAGAGAAGAGGAGACGGCACAAAAAAAAAAAAAAAAAGGGCGCTGGCTCTCTTCATTTTCCGGCTGGTTCGCTGGAGCCTAGAGGCGGCAGCCCCTCCTTCAGTCCGTCTCCTCCTTGTTCGCAGAGCTCGGCTCCAGCTCCTTCCCTCTCGTGTGGCTGACCCGAGCAGACGCCCTGCTCTCCGTCTCCTTGGTTCGCACGAAGCCAGGCCGAAAGACTCCCTCCCGATCCCCTCTGGATCGCACAGCTCCAGACTCACGCCCCGCTCCCCTGGCTCGATCCCTCTCTCCCTGGCCCGCTCTCAGTTCCGGACGACTCCAAGGGGAACCGAAGCTGGCTCTCTCTCCCGATGCCTTCTCTCGTATAAGCCCCAGGCGACGGCACCCCTTTCTCCCCCCGTCTTCTTGTGGTTCGTATGGCACCAGTCTCGCCGAGCTCTAGCCACCCGATCTCCCTCCCCGTCCGATCCCACCTCCAGCGACGAAGCCCAAGAAGTGTCGCAAGCTCCAGGCGATTTCGGACCTGTCGCCTTGTCCGACGGCAGCCCCCGACTCCCTGCTCCCGCCGAGCCCTAGCTTCCGTCCGCCCATAGTGATCGAAACTGCTTTGCCGTGTCTTCTTCTGGCAGCTTCTACTTCTTCCCTGCACATCCATTTGTGGGATATGAGTAGCAAAGCAGGTTCTATGTTTTTCTTAAGAAATCTAAGAAAATCTTGTGACATTGGGCTGAATACTACCATCGAATGCCTTCAGCTATAGGTATTTCATTCTAAAGAGCAATATCATTTGAATTTAAAAAAAAAAATCTGAAACTTAATGATCCTTTGATTTTTTTCTTCCTATATTCGTACATGTGTATTTTCTTACCAAGTTAGTAATGGCATGGATGGTGGAAAATTCCTTGTAGGTCGCTTATCCAAAGTTGATCGAATGGGTGTATAAATAATGATCTTTCGTGGTGATTCGTTTTGTATGATCTTACAACTATTGCATGCCAAGTGTTTGGTAAAATGGCATTAAGAGAAATTCGTAATTATTTTGTTCGTACTGAGGTTTTAGGTGGTAGTCTCGCACACATAGGTGTGTTCCTCGGAAATCATTAGTTAGAGGTTTAAAAAAAATCTGAGAACAAATCTGTTTATTTGATGAAATATACGAGTGTAGGTCTTCCTTTTATGAAATATTTCTTCTGTTGAATGTTTTTTAAACGGGTTCTATATCCTTCAAAGGATGTGAGGTCTTCTTGCTCAGAACAGGAAGCTTGGTGTGTGAAACTCACAGTTGTTTGTAAAACATGATATATTATTCGAATAATTCATGGGTAAGTTGTGAAAAACCATGAAGATCCATGTTATTCTTTATAAAAGAGGTAAATACATGCATGCAAGACATTGGGTGAAATGTTGTCGGAAGAGATTTGTGATGTTTTGAATTTAAGTCAAAGCTTCGTATCTGTATTATCTCATAAAGTCCATGGTTAAATAAAAGTTTTGTGCTTTCAAATTGAAGATTCTCAAGAGCATCAATTATTTGGTTGGAAAGGTGAGTTTGTCGGGTGGAAATAAACGGGTCGGAAGCATGTTTGGTTCCAAAGGAACTATGGCGATTGATGAAATACTTTTATTTTATTCTTAAATTCTGTTCCCTCTTTCACTTGTTTGAGTTTCATATGGAAAATCATGTTAGTAGGTGTGGTTGGAGAAGTTTGTGAATGGCTTCATGTTCGAAAGATTTACAACTCACTTTATGATTAAAGGAGTTTTGGTTTGTTTTAGGTTGAAAAACAAAATTATGCTTATGCCTTAAAAAAAAAAATAGTGTATTTGGAGAGATTCATACTTCTTGTTGTGTCAATACGTTGAAGAATGAAATATATATGTTGAATATCAAACTGGTTAAATGGTCGATGGAAAATCTTGTATTTGGTTGTAATGATAAAACTCAGAAGATTTATTAGAAAAGCTGTACGAGTTGCTTTATGTAAGAAAATTCTATGATTTGCTATATGTTGAAAAATTGTATGAATTTTGGAAGAAGTAGTGTCAATCGTCACTATCACGAGCTCATGATCTCATTACGATGGCTATGGCAAAATTGAGAGAAATAACTTGGCATATATTCAAAGCTTTACTTATAACCTTCCAAAATGTTTTATCTATATTCCATTAGTTTTTCTACATGGTGGGCTATTGATTTGCAATGACACATGTTTGACATGTTTACAAGTTTTGTATTGAAGGCCTTTGTTGGATTCTTGGTGGCATGTAATGAGCAGGATGGAAATTCATTGGGAAGTATTCACATGTTTCATAAACTCAAAGTTATATTATTTGTGTTATCAGAAGCATACTTAGTTATAAAGAGTTGGTAGACTTTGAGACACCTTTGTGCTTATTTTGAATATTGATTCTTCTCCTTTTCTTTGAGCTTTATGTGGAAAGTCATGTTGGTGATTATGATTCGAAATTTTTACGTATATTCCATGCTTTAAAGCTTTTCTCTTATCCGCACATTTAAAGTCGAATGACCATGTAAGTGACTTTACTCTGTATTTAAAAGATACCATGATTTGTTTGATGCTAGAAAATCGTGCTTCTTGTATTTCTCCTCGTTGGAAAGCTTTATGATTTGTTTTGTGATAAATTTTATGAATGTTTATGAAGTTTTGACGGTTTTACCCCACGCCAAATTTGAGAAAACACTTGAATTATTTTGTTCTGTGTTGGGAAGGTTTTAGTAGGTTGTTCGTGTAGGGCTTTATGTGTAGTTTCATTTGAAAGTTTTATAAGTCTTTTCGGAGATTTCTCATGATCTTATGATTAGCTTTGAGTTGGAAGGCTCTTTGAGGTCTTTGTTTTGGAGCGAATGATTGTATTTATGTGGGTGATCTTTCTTATTTGAATTGACTTTCTTTCATTGGTGTTAGCTTCTAAAAGTGGGGTTTTTGGATAAATGTTAAGAAAAATAGGAATTGTTTTAAGTTTAGTTTAGTTTTGGGAGCTTTCTCCCCTTGATCATTCTGGGTTTCATTTAGAAAATAATTTGTTTGAGTTGGGTGTTTATTCGAGTGCTTTACTTGGAACGTGGGGACAGCAAAGGGCATTGTAAATGCTTTCCTTCCTATTCGTATTATATCGAATTAGGGAAGAGGTTATTTTGGAGACACATTTGGCTTCAAAGAAGTGTGTCTAAAACAATAATGCCTACATTCCTTTCATTTCTAATTTTCATTCTTTCCTCTCTATCTTGTTTAGTCGTTCATTCTCTTTACTTCTTGCCTTCCTTCTGCTTTGTTACTTATCATTGTATTTTCATGCATAAATCCCTAAACATAGTGACACATGTATGAAAGTCCTAAGGGTTAGAAAAAAATACTTACTTTAATCCCATAACACTAGTGACACGTAAGGACAAAAAATTAAGGATTGAGTCTTAGATAACATAGACTTAGGGTGCATGCTTCTTATAGGATAGAGACATCAGAACATAGAAAATTTAGTGACACGTGTTCCTAGGTCTAGTATTCCTTAACTCACTAATAATCAACCAATGAAAGTTAATCTTAATTCAATGTTTAACAAATATACTAAAGCACTTAATTTGTACTCGAACCATAATTAATATTTCATAATCTCTAAAATACAAAACTTAAGTTAGATCCAACAAATCTAATAATCCACTCATAACAAATCTAAAATTTAAAAGATGTAGATTAAATTAGGAGAGTAAACATAAACTAAAATTGGCCCAACATAAAAAGACTTATAAAAATCAAAGCTTTAATCAAACCCACTTATTATTAATAACACACTTAGTCTAAAACACCTCTAATATTAAATCAAGTGAATCAAAACCTAACCTAAACTAAATGAGTCATAAAGAATTTATCAGGAAATTTCATTATAACCCAAAGCCTTCTAACTCACCTAAAACTCAATCAAACCTTAAACTAATCTGCTAAAAAATCAATCAACAAACCTCTTAATATAACTATATCAACTTGGTTTTTAGGATGGACTACTCCGGGCTGCGGGGCTAAGTGTCCTAAGGAGGCCTGGTTCCTCGAGCCTGGTGGCACAACGCCACGAACCAGTTGATAGCAAACTTAAATAATTTGATCCCTGAATCGATAATAAATCATCTAATCCACCTTTTCTTTTAATTTATAACCAACTAAATAATTCAATCAAATCTTAAAATTAAAATCTTTAAAATCAATCCTAAAGTACTAATATTTAGACTTAAATCAAAATCCTCCTTCTGCCCTTCAACAAATCAAATGAAAGCAACTATAATTAAACTCCCCTACATAGGACATATCCAAAACTATACACTGTTACATATACCTAGGCTGGTTTAGTTAAGACACTACTTTTAGCTCTAGGTTAGGCTCACATTTCCTCATGTTATTCAATGTTTGCTATATACACATGTTCTATAAATGCAATTATTAAATTTCCTGTTAGCTGTATTTAATTTCCCTATTAGTTATATTTTTATTAGTTACCTGCACTTCTTTTCTGAATGGCATCTATGCTCATATATATGTTTCTCTGTTATCTTTTCTTGCGAGGTACACTGGCGCTTAATGATTGGGAACTAAATGAGGCCGCTGGTTTATAAGCTTTTAAGTGGCAGCGCCACATACAGTCAGGTATAATCTCTGCAATTTGTAAAGTAGATTTTTAATTATATATCGAAACTGCTACACATCACACACAATTTGTTAATAGGTATTCTAGCATGTTTAGGTAGCCAGCCTTAGGTTAGTTCACTGACGAAGCTTTGACCCTATAGGTCAAAGCTTGACCCCCTTCTGTGAGCCCTAGAGATCATTAGGGTCATTTAGGCCTGTAGAGTAGGCCACCTATTATGCCGGTTGGCATCGTTGTTTTCCCACACGAAGTGGGCATCGCTAGGATTTTGGCCTTTTCCGGTTTTGGGTACGATACCCCCCTCCCTTTTTCTTTTCTTTTCTGTGAGCCTTAGAGACCATTAGGGTCATTTAGGCCTGTAGAGTAGGCCACCTATTTATGCCATTGGGCATCGTTGTTTTCCCACACGAAGTGGGCATGACTATGATGATTTTCTGTGCGGGTACCTTACCTGGAGGGTACCCTTAGGGTGTGTTTATTTATTTTTTCTGTACTCTGGATGTCATGCATGTATTTGTTTTTACACACCTTACTTCACGCTACATTTCACTTACATACATGCATTACATCAATAGACCTAGGGGTATTTTGTAGCCATTTCATGCATCATACATGGCGTTAGGTAAGCCTTTTGCATATTATAGAGTCACTGATTGAAAACTCTTGAACTACGAATCCTTGATTTCCTAGGATAGAGCCTTCCTATTTTGTATACATATAGGGTGATTGATTGTGTTTAGGATGTTAGCTGGCAGCTCACTCCAGGCAAGCATAAGTCCAGGTTGTACACCCCTCAGTGTGTCTCCTTTCATATGTGTTTTGAGTCTGTCTTTTCTCTTAGGATAGTAATCTGGTCTTTGATCTTTTAAACTCAAAGTTTTAATCATATCTTTATTCATTCAAAAAGGTCCAATCATCATTAAGGAAAAATAGAAGAGATTTTTCTTTTGGAGTAGAACTTAGGAACTCTTTTTGTGCACCAAATCAAGAAGTAAATAATACATCGTCCTTAATCGAGAGTTTTCCTAAGTTAAGGCTTAGGTTGTAATTAACTACGGGGGCTTGCGCCCGTAGGAAACCGATCCCCACAATCAAATAAACCCTATTCGAGCTGATGCATCGAATGTGGGAAATCTCGTGAACTTTTGGGTTATAGATATTATTATCCATCGAGGTTGGTAGGTGAAAGCCGCTATCCTCCTTGGCTAATCGTATCTATAACTCCATCTGCTCTTCTATCGGCCTGCTTGTGTCGATTGTAAAGGTCTACGACTATTTTGTCCTACGGGATAGTGTGATCGTATTCTTTACATTCAAATAACATGAGCAGAATCCTTTCGGAGACCCACAACAGTCATGACTAATCTACAACAACAACATTATCATCATCAAGCTTTTATCCCACTACGTGGGGCGGCTGCATAAATCTTTTTTCTCCATTGTGTAGTTAAGAGTCAAATTTTCATTTAAATCTAATAAATAAAAGGTAACTTCTAATATTTTTTAACCAAGTCTTTTTAGGTCTTTCTTAACATAAGCTAAATCTAATACATCTATTTTTCCTAACCATGTCATCAAAAGGCTACCATTACATGTGACCAAACCATCTAAGGTGACTCTCTCTAATCTTCTCTTCCACTAGAGCTACTCCATGTTTTTGATGTATATGCTCATTTCGTATTTTGTCTCTAAGAGTAAAGCCACTCATTCAGCTATGCATCCTCCTCTCTACTACACTTAATATTATGCTTCTCTTTTAATGGCCAATATTTTGCGCAAAGTCATGATTAATCTATTATGTTCTCTTTTGTACTCTGGTTAATAGCCATGTATTATAATATAATTATTGTATATACATTTTGATAAGGAAATAAATTGTTGTGTGTATGAGGTTATTTACAATACTGGTGATGCGGACATGAATACGAAGATTTGGCGCATCTAGCACAGGCGGCGTCATAAATCGACAGCCATTATTTAAATTTTCATTTATGTATTATTTTCTGAATTTTAGCTCTTGTTTTATGTATTTCCTATTTTACCCCTAAGATAGTTTATGTGAGTGTTTTGGCCCAAGGGGCATTTTTGTAATTTTCTATTTTTTCTCATGTTATGGCCTATAAATAAGGGTCTTAAGCTATTGTAAGAGATGGTTGATTAATATGAAAAAATTTGTTTTCCACAATGTGTTCTTTTCTTCTTTAGAGAGGACAAGAGTGAGATTCCATTGGAGAGGAATCGAAGTTGTCACCAGCCGCAGGATGGGTCCAGGCTCGTGATTTGAGTCCCTTAGAGAAGGGCAGTCGGATCACCCGTCAGTCTTCGGAAGAGTCCAAGGCTCGCGGTTTTGATTTTTATCTTTCGTTTTATCTTTGTTTTTATTTCTTCCTTTTTATCCCTCCCCGTCATCGTTTTCATCTTCTTCCTCCTCCATCAACCTCACGGACCAAACATCCATAACAAGCTCCAACAAAATTTCCCCATAGCCGCCGGCCACCTTCCCCCATTAGCTCCTCCACCGCCAGCCACCCTTGTTTGTCTCCATGAATGAGGAGTCCACACCACCATAATGCTTATCTAAAGAGTTCAAATAATTTAGGAAATTATTTTCATCATTTGAAATTCAAATTTTGAATTTCAAATATTTTCCTAAATTAAAAAGCTATTTTAGGAAAGTATTGAGTCTCATTCATGACATAATTCAAATTTAATTTGGGTGATTTAATTTTAGGGCGGTTTTCAAAATTCAAATCCAACTAATTCGAAATTTGAATTCCTTCCTAATTCATCATTCAAATTTTGGAAAGTTACTAAATGAATTTTATTTGAATTTCAAATTCAAATAGGATATCCTAAATTTTAAAGCCTTAAATTAAGCACCCAAAATCACCTCCCCAATCTCCTCCTCTATCATTAACCACCGGCCTCCCTCTTTAATAAATCCCTTGGATTTATTTTTCTAATCCCTTTTTCCCCATTTGGGATTTAGAATAGGATATATTATCTAACAGCCAAGCCACATCTTTGGAAATAATTCCAAATCCTGAGATTCTCCTTTGGCTGAAACCTCAAGATCCCACTACTATTAATTCCTTTCCAAACCCAGCTTTCCTTTTCTTTGGAATTAAATCACGATTTTCTCTCTTGCAAGCCGAATTTTCAAAACCTAAGGCCTTTAATTCTTTCCAAAACAGAGAGTGAAATTAGGAAATAACTCCATAATTCCCTCTACATCCCGTCAGCTCCCCTTACGGGATTTTTCTTTTCCTAAAGTCTACTCAGATTCCATTGTTTCTCTTTGGGAAAAGTTTGGAAATTCAACCTGCTGCTTGCCAAATATTCCAAAGCTCCTCTCACTAATTCCCTTCCACTAAATCCTCTCCAAATTCCACCCAACATTGAGTCCTCTTCTTTCTAAAACTACAGCCAGAAATTTCAGCCATTGCCCATGCAAACCCAGCCATTGCACGGCTCACAACTACTGTTTGGAAGATCAAAACTGCTGTCCATCAGTCATCCCCTGAATTATCCTCCCCGTTCTACATCAATTTGGTATCAGAGCATGGACTCGAATCAACTTGGGCGGACTTTAGATTGGTTGGTAGGTCAACTGGGCGCCGTTAGTCAACAACTCAAGGAGGATCAAGCGGACTTAGCCGACCTCCACCGTCAAACAATCGAACGATTCGACAACCTAGAGCGAGGTAGGACTGACCCATCGCTTTACACACCTGCAAGATTCCTTTCCTCAAAGGATAGAAAAAGGGCACTAAGAGACAGAGAGATAAGGGATAGAGTGGACAAATGGATGGAGGCTAATGAAGTTTTCAATCTCCCAATCACTGTGCAAATCAAAGAGGAACCTAAGGTGATCAAAGAAGAACATGAAAAAGAAGATAGATTGATTGACAAGGAGGCTAATGAAGAGGAAGTACTCGCTATTGATCCTGTCATAGGAGCTATTGCAGCTGGTAATGTTGTTGTCCTAAAGGCATCAGAAATTGCTCCATCCAACAATGGTCAAGCTTGCATCGGACCCGATTATATCATTACAACAAAATCTTTTGCTCCACAATTGGTGGACGTTTTAAAAATCTCTCTCAAGAACATGAGCAGCTGTGATACTTACTCGACGAAGTCGAGTATTCTCCCACCTGGGGAGAATGATGCGGACATCAATACGAAGATTTGGCGCATCTATCACAGGCGGCGTCGTAAATCGACAGCCATTATTTAAATTTTCATTTATGTATTATTTTCTGAATTTTAGCTCTTGTTTTATGTATTTCCTATTTTACCCCTAGGATAGTTTATGTGAGTGTTTTGGCCCAAGGGGCATTTTTGTAATTTTCTATTTTTTTCTCATGTTATGGCCTATAAATAAGGGTCTTAAGCTATTGTAAGAGATGATTGATTAATATGAAAAAATTTGTTTTCCACAATGTGTTCTTTTCTTCTTGAGAGAGGACAAGAGTGAGATTCCATTGGAGAGGAATCGAAGTTGTCACCAGTCGCAGGATGGGTCCAGGCTCGTGATTTGAGTCCCTTGGAGAAGGGCAATCGGATCACCCGTCAGTCTTCGAAAGAGTCCAAGGCTCGCGGTTTTAATTTTTATCTTTCGTTTTATCTTTGTTTTTATTTCTTCCTTCTTATCCCTCCCCGTCATCGTTTTCATCTTCTTCCTCCTCCATCAACCTCACGGACCAAACATCCATAACAAGCTCCAACAAAATTTCCCCATAGCCGCCGGCCACCTTCCCCCATTAGCTCCTCCACCGCCAGCCACCCTTGTTTGTCTCCATGAATGAGGAGTCCATACCACCATAATGCTTATCTAAAGAGTTCAAATAATTTAGGAAATTATTTTCATCATTTGAAATTCAAATTTTGAATTTCAAATATTTTCCTAAATTAAAAAGCTATTTTAGGAAAGTATTGAGTCTCATTCATGACATAATTCAAATTTAATTTGGGTGATTTAATTTTAGGGCGGTTTTCAAAATTCAAATCCAACTAATTCGAAATTTGAATTCCTTCCTAATTCATCATTCAAATTTTGGAAAGTTACTAAATGAATTTTATTTGAATTTCAAATTCAAATAGGATATCCTAAATTTTAAAGCCTTAAATTAAGCACCCAAAATCACCTCCCCAATCTCCTCCTCTATCATTAACCACCGGCCTCCCTCTTTAATAAATCCCTTGGATTTATTTTTCTAATCCCTTTTTCCCCATTTGGGATTTAGAATAGGATATATTATCTAACAGCCAAGCCACATCTTTGGAAATAATTCCAAATCTTGAGATTCTCCTTTGGCTGAAACCTCAAGATCCCACTACTGTTAATTCCTTTCCAAACCCAGCTTTCCTTTTCTTTGGAATTAAATCATGATTTTCTCTCTTGCAAGCCGAATTTTCAAAACCTAAGGCCTTTAATTCTTTCCAAAACAGAGAGTGAAATTAGGAAATAACTCCATAATTCCCTCTACATCCCGTCAGCTCCCCTTACGGGATTTTTCTTTTCCTAAAGTCTACTCAGATTCCATTGTTTCTCTTTGGGAAAAGTTTGGAAATTCAACCTGCTGCTTGCCGAATATTCCAAAGCTCCTCTCACTAATTCTCTTCCACTAAATCCTCTCCAAATTCCACCCAACATTGAGTCCTCTTCTTTCTAAAACTACAGCCAAAAATTTCAGCCATTGCCCATGCAAACCCAGCCATTGCACGGCTCACAACTACTGTTTGGAAGATCAAAACTGCTGTCCATCAATCATCCCCTGAATTATCCTTCCCGTTCTACATCAACTGGATAATATTAGTAGTTTTGTGGTCTGTTATTTATTTTAAAGTTTGCATTGGAAGACAATCTAAAATAAAAAATAAAACTAAGATCTTCAAATTTGTCTATTGCAAGTCAACACGATAGGACTTGTTCAGTATGTGAGTCTGATCGTGTTGGATTGTGACATGTCCTAAGTGTTGTGGGATAAGAAGTCAGCAATGTATGAATGTTTGCTTTAGAAGTTGAGCCACGATCAAATATAAGCCTTCAAAAGTTGCTATAGACAAATTGGTGTAGTGATCCAATGAGAGTCAGCGAAGGATAATATAAGACTTCAAAAGTTGGACTTCGACAAAGATCGAGAATCGGACTTTTAAAATTGTTGTTTGACATTGATGTTAAGTGATATTAGTTAATTTTGGATATCACATTGGTCAACAAATATCTAGTGTGCGGATCAACAGGTGTCAACATAGGAATAAATTATTTTGTGCTAAATCTGGACGGAAAAAATCATCCGGACAGTAAGTGTACAGACATTATGTACATAGTGTACACATTCTCTATCACATATGTGTACACACTATGTACAGTGTATGTACACTCACATATATGAATAGTTCTTTCTGTCCAGAACTCTCGCACAGAATAATTTCTCCAACAGAGGACTGTGATAGTTAACTACTAAACACTAAACGTAACAATCCATCGATTAAAGCAATTTTCAATTATTGAAAAAATAAGGATATTGGACCATTTTTCTTTCTCTTTTAGGAAGGAGGCCAAGAAACTTGGCAGGTTAGGGAGAGATCCAAAAACGTGAAGCACCATTGATGACTGATTGGAAGTTTCTGATGAGAGCTCAGAAATTTTCTACGAATCTGGAATTTTCCTGTTCAGAATTGTGAAGAAATGGGGATAAGTTAGTTTATTTGCAAATATATTTGTAGATTTCGAGCGGCTTCAATTTTTATTAGTAATAATCTTGAAATGTGAAATGTTTTGCATTATTATTAGCAACCTACACGTCATATTCTGCCATCGATCACCTAATCAAAACTGCATTGGCTGATCTCGCCCATAATTCGACCAAATAAAAATTATAATTGCAATCTGAAAAATAAAATAATAATAACGTTGTCCCAAACGAAATCTTGCTTATTTTGCCTTTTGTCCACCAACAGATGAGAGATAATGATCAATGCTCATCTCAGTGTTAATGAAGATAATGATGGCGAAGAAATTAAAATTTCATAAAATAAATAAAAAAATTTCTTGAAAGGAGAGGAGATTGTTTAAGCTGATCAATGAAACAATTTATTATTTAGATGACTCAAACTAAAATATAATAATATTAAAGTGTTGAATTATGATCAAAGAATGTCAACCATAAAAGTCCAATCAGTTTTTACTATATGAGAAGAAAAGAACATGTTACAGTAAGGTATAATTCGGATTCATAGAAGGCACACCATAGACAAAAGACATACAAGATATGTTCAACCTACCCTTCTAACGTGTATAATGAGAACACAAAAATGCTTATAAACCATGTAACAGTAAACAAGTTTCATTCCAGGAATCGAATCTACAAGCTCTACAATCTAAAATAGAAGGTCATAGAATGGAAAAAATTTTGCGAGATCAAGAGAAACCTGTAGTTCAATAGAGTCAAGATTGATCAAGCATCTGAATTTGTCTCAATCTCTGGCCTGACTTGAGATGATTGTTCAACCTCGGCAACATTTGAATTGATGGGCTTTTTCAATTGAACCAGGATCATAGTCATATTGTCACAGCCTTCTCCGGCCGTTGATGGAGCCAAACACCGGTCGAGTACTTTTTCGCACACGGCGGAGAGGCTATTCTCCTGCAAGCACAACTATTGTGAGTACCGTCGCCTGTCGGAGCTGTCATAGAAGCTAAAAATATCAATCTAAAGGCTCAGAGATAAAAACTTCAGCACTCCAAAAGGTTTCTTTCTTATGATTTCTTTTTGCAGCTGATGGAGGAAAATATTGCATAGTTTAGTAAGTCTTACAGTGCTTATATGTTCATTGATGAAATCAACCAGTTGCTGACTTGACATGCAGTCCCTGGCGGAAAGAGGAAGAATGCAAATACTTAGAACCAATGTGAAAAATAAAAAATATGTCATACTCAGCTCTGCATGCATATGCCGTGTATCGCTGAGCTCTTTACTGTACAAATTTTCAGGAAAAAGAGGCCTCTGTACTGTACAAATTTTCAAGCGCGGTGCACATTCAATTACTAATTTACAACAGAAAAACAAAAGTAAAAACAACAAAGTTGTATAAAAGAAGCTACCAATCAAATCCAAAAGGGTAAACCTGAATGCACATCCTTACCAAACTCCATCACAAGCTAAAACAAAAAAATCGTCATCCTCGCAAAGGTCCACCTTGTAAGATACATGGTTATATTAGTAAAAGTCGAGTCTCAAAATAAGAATCCGAAAAGAAGGCTAAATTAAAAAAAGGGAAAAATTAACCAAGAGGCACAGTACTCACAACAGTGATGTCTGGATTAGCTGTTACAATCTGCTTTTCAGCGGGTAAAAACTTGTTTTGCTTGAACTCCATATCACCTGAATACAAGATAATGGAATTTCAGACAAAAATAAACATCACTTGACTTAGAAAATCACTACAAGTTTGAATGTACCGATTGCCCTTGCAAGGTTTAAAGTTCCATTGACTCGTCCTGCATGAATAAAACCTCCTGCTTTTAAAATTCTCTCTCTCTCAATCTCTAGCACTGGTTTGTGATCCCTTGACAAATTATATGCCTGCACAGAACAAGGATGTGGAAGAAATTTAAGAGAGAGAGAGAGAGAGAGAGAGAGAGAGGGGAGGGGGGGGAATAACATGCACATCAGATGCCCACAAAAGGAAGCCCAAATAAAAATTTACATGCAGTTGCTAGAATAACTCACATGACCCTTCCTTGAAATAACACAGCGAGAATCACCGGCATTAGCAACAAGAAGTTGGTTTTTTCGCATAATAGCTACACAAGCTGTGCTTCCCGATGTTGGCCCAGAAAAATCAGAGTGGGGGCCCTGAACACAGTTTGAAACAATAAGCTTGGAAGAAACTGTTGAAGATGAAAAAAAAAAAAAAACTTAATGTAAGGCTTAAATAAGTATTCAAAGAAGATAGAGGGCACACTGATGCGGAACTATAGTAACTTCCGCTACTCTCCCGCTATTATATGATTGATATTATACGGGAAAAGGATTTTATGTGATTGTTTAATTTTCTGATTTTTATCAAATGTAAAATATGAACTTCAAGGTTATTTGAATGTTAATTCTGGCAGTAGAGAGATATCATCTTGATAGAGAATTCAACGTCTTAAACAATGATGCTTATGAAATTTATATATTTCAAATTTTTTACACAGATAAAACATGATCCGAAAAGTTAAAGTTGAAGTGTCTACTTATGATGGTATTTACTACTTCAAATGTATATGCAACTAAATGACAAAATATGTCTAAAGTGTCTACTGTCTAGCTAGTTTAAAGTGTTTCCTAATTATTTACAAGATTTTAATAACTTATTTGAATGTAAGCTTATTGATAATGAGAGTTGTATGTCATGTCCAAGACTGTGCCTTAGGCTATGTGAATTTAAAACTTGAATCACATTTACAACCATATTATAAGAAATATAGGAAATAAAATTGTTAATTTCATATCTCAAGGGTATAATTCAATTGTTGCTTATAATGATAAAATCTAGCGTGATGTGTTACCATGGACGTAGCTCATGCTAGTTTAATTGAATTTGCTTGTATAATTTAGCCGTTACTTTGAAAAGTCTACTATTTATCCTTTCAAGACTAATGCGAGAAGGAAAATTTTTAATACTACAAAATTGATGGGCAAATTTGAATCTAAACAATAATTTAGTAATCTCAATAAAGTAAATATATATATATATATAGTATGAATAAACATAAATTTAAGAAAAAATGTAAATAGGATGGTGTGATTTATACCCAAGTAATTGTATAATTGAATAATGTTCTACCTTAAGTTTTGACTTTGCTTGATGATATTAATCAAATAAATAATAGTTTTAAAGATATTTGCCTTAATAACTACCACAGAGAAACATGCAACATGCTATTGATATCATCATTGTTAGCCTGTGGAGTATGATTATGTTGATCAAATCGGATTATACTATTGCCTTGGATCTCAAGTATATTTATCGTCCTCTCTAGGGGGAAACGGGAGGTCCTCCCCCTGCTTGGGTTTGGATGCTTTGCACCATTTTTTTTTCATACAATGCCCCGGTGCTATTTACCTGAGTGCCCCGACGCTATAGTTTGCTGGAAAAAATGACAAAGAGCCGCGCTGCAACACTCTAGATTCGACGTCGTAGCACCGTGTAGTGTCGTATCGCTACAGGTTTGAGCGTCGCAACATCATCAAACTGATAGGGATTAGAGGTTTGAGCATCACAGCGCTCTAAACTGACGCTGTAACACTTCAATGCATATTAAATAGTTTTCTTTCTCATTTTTTTTAAGGGTGATGTCCCTTGGTGTTATTAACTTGGCTTTCTCTTTTGTTTTAAGTGGAAGAATGGTGTAAGAGTGAAGAGAAGCAAGGAGAGAGTCAGAGAGAAGAGAGATCTGTAATTATTTCTCCCCATTTTCATAGTGGATTTCTTGATGTGGTGTGGCTCTGTGATTTTTTCCTCATTTCGAATTTTTCCACGTTAAATCCCGATGTCTGTTACTTTCCACTGCATTTTTATCTTTCTCGTTTACTTTGTTGCAGTATTTTACTTCCATCCCCAGTAATCATTACTTAACTTATCAAATATATATAAAACCCAACATAACATGTTGAACTTATGGGACAAAATCAAGGTTTTAAAAGGCGAAATCGGGAATCGAGGCGTTTTTTCTAAGCGAGGCGAGGCGTAAGCCTCAAAATGATTTAAAAAAAATAATTTAAAAAAAATAATTTAAAATTATAAATAATGACAAAAAATAACAAAATATTATGTAAACTATGAATTTGAAAATTTGTTTTAAGATAATATTACTGGAATACAAGATTTAAAATAAACTCACTTAAAAATAAAACATTCCCTTAGGATCAAGACCCAAAGCAGGCTCATCATCACTTTGATTGTCTTCAGAAGAATCTTCATAATTAATGTCAAAGTCATCCTCCAACTCTTCTTCATCTATAATATTTTTTCCTTTATCTCCTATATCAGTTAATATTTCATTAGGTCTAAAATGAAACAATAGTAACATACAAAATAATTCATTATATTTAAGAATACCTTTAAATTTTTTTGAAGCTCCAATCTCACTTTGTTTCTTTCTTTTATATATTTGGGTAGTCGCTTGATTGTCTTCTTCATTGACATTACTTTCTCCTTCTGCTTCAACTTCAGATACATCAGCATTTTTAGGAGTAACCCATTCATCATTAGATTGTAACTCATCAACAAGCAAAGGGTCGATTTCATTCTCAATATTTTCTTGATTTTGCAATTTGAGATGTCTATCTTTTAGTTTTTTGTTAAACATAACATAAACTAGTTTGTTCATTCGATCTGCCGCCAATCGATTTCTTCTCTTTGTATGAATTTGATTGAAGATACTCCAATTACGCTCGCATGCAGAAGCCGAACATGTTAGGCTAAGAACTTTAACTGCAAAAACTTTCAATTCAGGAACATCATCTCCAAACTGAGCCCACCAACGTTCTATATGAAGATAAACATAATATTTTATGAATATTGGTTGAAGTAAAAGACTTGAATATAAATATTAACATTAAAATTATAAATACTCAAACTATAAACATACCAGGAGATCGTGTTTTGTAGCATGCTTGTGCTGCTCTAAATCCAAACATTCCCTTCTTCAAATGAAAATCCTCAAGTTGATCATTCACTTTGAGGTAGTCTTCTTCAGAAATAAGTCTGTCCATACATGCATACAAACCAGTTTTCACCTCTTTATCAACATGAAAATCCTTATCATAATGAAATTGGGGATTTAAATAATATGCAGCAGCATGTAAGTGTTGGTGTAATTGTCGATCCCACTTTTCATCTATAATATCCCATATTTCTTTGTAGGCACTTTCTTGACCTCCCAATTCTTTTGCAATGTCTTCTTTAGCCCTATTCATTGCTTCATAAATAAATCCCATAGCCGGGGCCCTCTCACCATCAACCATTCTAAGAACCTTTACTAATGGTCCTGTTGTCTTCAAAGCATAATTTGTACTGCGCCAAAATGAATCGTCTTTCATAACAATCTTTTTAACATATTTTCCTTCTTGTTTTTTGGCCCATGAACTTTTATCCCACTCTTCAGAAGCAAACATTGCTTCCAAAGGTTGTCTTAACTCCTTGAATCTCTGCAATGTTAAATATGCAGTAGCAAATCTTGTAACAGCAGGTCTAATAATTTTCTTGTCAGTGAATTTTCTCATCAAGCTGAGTACCCATATTTCCATGCAGGATCTTTCCTTCTTGTGCCACTAGTCATTGCTAACAATATGACATATTTTAACAATTATTTACATCACTAATAATAAAACAACATGTATAAAAAAATATACCAGTCTGCCGGGGGTCCAAGGGGGCGCTGCCCCCTGGCGGGGTTCGACCTGTATATTATAAGAGTAATTTTGAAATTCTGTTTGTTGTATATGCTCAATACCGAGTGTACCGAGCATGTATCACTCAGTACCGAACATGTACCGCTCAGTACCGAGCATATAATACTCAGTACCGAGCATGTACCGCTCAGTACCGAGCATATAATACTCAGTACCGCGCATATAATACTCAGTACCGAGCATGTACTACTCAGTACCGAGCATGTACCGCTCAGTACCGAGCATATAATACTCAGTACCGAGCATATAATACTCAGTACCGAGCATGTACCGCTCAGTACCGAGCCTGTACTTGCTCGGTACACTCGGTATTGAGCGGTACCTAGCATGTACTGAGTGGTACCGAGCTTGTACTGAGCGGTACCGAGCTTGTACCTTCTCGGTACCGAGCATGTACTGATCGGACGAATGAAAGAAAGCCGAATAAGGAGTTATTCAAGCTTTCGTTACTGCACGTCAAAGTCAATGCCACAACACCGCGTACCTGCTCTTCCGACCTAATCGATGCCTGAACGTTTCCTGCACTCACAACTTCGGCTTCGTTTCTTTCCCAGTTTCCCTGCGTCGTCTCCTTCCAACTTCGTCTCCTTCCCTCACAGCTTCGTCTCTTTCCCTCACGGCTTCGCCTCTAGTTCGCCTTTCAATTCTCACAGGAAGCCCTAATCCTATGCGCGAATACACGAACACGAATCGGCTGTGTCGTATTTACATATATACCGAAGAAAAAATTTCGAGGCGGTGCCTCATACTGCCTCGAGGCGTTACGCTCTAATGCGTACGCCTCATGCGAAAAAATCGTAGGCTTCGCTGGATGGTTCGAGGCGTAAGCCCCGATACGCATGACTTCCGCCTCGACTTGAGGCGCGACTCAATGCGGACGCCTCGTCTGCTTTTTTAATGATTGGACAAAATAATGAATTACTTCAAATGTATTTATTTGGGAAAGCATGATTCCTTATGTTTTACTTGTTTGCTTATACCTAAGGAAGATGGTAGATGGATGATGTGTGTAGGCAATATAGCCTTAAATAAAATCATCATCAAATATAGATTTTCTTTATCGGTCTGAATGATACGCTCAATATAATGAATGGTGCTATGATATTTTTTTAAAGGTTGATTGGCGTAGTTATTATCATCAAGTTAGAATGAGGGAAGTTGATGAATGGAGAATAGTTTAAAAATGAAAGATGATTGTATGAATGGTTGTTTATGCCTTTTCGATTATTCAATACATCTAATAATTTCTAGGAGAATAATGAACGATGTCTTGGAACCTTTCATTGAAAAGATTATCGTTGTTTACTTTGATGATATTCTAATCTATAGCAAGACGCATGTAATAATCATTTAGTGCATCTTAAGAGAGTATTTGAGAATTTATAAACAGCAAGTTGTATTTTGACTTTGAAGAAATTCTGACTCCATCTATGGCTTCCAAAGTTTTGTTGGAGTTGGAGATAGATTAAAAGTTGATTATGATAAAGAGAAGCAATTAATGATGGGCCAAAATCTATTAATACACATGATATTAAAAATTTGTGTTGTTTGGCTATCTTTTATAGAATGACCTTTCTATATTAGATTTAGATGAAAATTTAACTCATAACAGGACACAATGGAGAAAAAGGATTCATATAGCTGACCCCACATAGTGGGATAAAGGCTTGTTGTTGTTGTTGGCTATCTTTTATAGATTTTTTTTGTGCAATCTTTTATAGATGATTTAATAAAAGGGTTGAGTATTATTATGACTCTAATAATGAATTGCATGAAAAAAATAATGGACTAAATCTATTGACTTTGCTTTAACTGAAATTTAAAAGAGATCGACAAGTTGCAAATAAACTTGTATTTAAGTTGCTTAATTTTAATAAGATATTTGATATTTTTTGTGATGTTTTTGTTATTGTTATGGGAGTAGTGTTAACTCATGAAGGACGACCTATTACAATTTCTGATGAAAAATTGAATGAAGATAAAAACAGAAATTCAAACTAAGAGAGTTTTATATTGTTGTACAAATTCTTCATTATTAGAAACATGATCCACTATCAAAATTATTTGTATCGTATTATGACCATTATACTTAAAAGATATTTTTCCCCAAGGAAATTAGGACATAGACATGCAAAGTAGATTAACTTTTTATAGGACTATTATTTTGTTTCTTTAACATTTTGTTGGACAATAAAAATATACTTGTTGATAGAGCAGAGCAGTCTAGAAGCAATACAGGCTAAGGCAATTGACTTTGATATATATAAAAGAGTGCCGCTTATAAGAATTTTGATGAAATTTAACAAAATTTAAATAATGATTTATTTTATTTAACAAAGACTACACGATTAAGAATTATTATTGATTTTGGTGTAGGAGTAAAGTCATGGGTTATTTCCAAAAAAAATCTTTGAAAGAAAATAAAAGCATAGCTTAAATTTTTAACTGCTTATCACCCACAACATGATGATCAAACTAAGTGGTGAATAGAAGATTGGGAGATCTGTTACATTATATGGAAAAAGACCATACAATTGAAAGGGATTTGATGTTGATATACTGAGTTTGTGTATAATTCGTTGGTCAAGAGATCTAAGGTATGAGTCCACTTTAGATTATCACAAGGAATCAACCTAGAAAGTACATAAATCTTATTGACCTATCTATAAAATCTTATGTTTGGTGCATTTGCACAATCATTTACATAACACAAATATGGTCTACTTGTGCATATTCATCAAATCTTGGCTACTGATTATGATAATTATAAACTTTATGCTAATGTGAATAAGTATATGAAATTTAAGCCTAGAGATAAGGTAATAGTACGTTTAAGTCCAGAAAGAATTCCATCTAATAATTTTTAGAAAATACATGCAACGAATGTAATACCATTTAAATTTTTGTAAAGTGTAAAAAATAGAAATTTCAAAAAAATTTGGCAAAAATTCAACTTATAATGAATCTTCAATGTAAATGATTTGACATAATTCATTAGTCTATCATAAATTCTTTGAACTCTACTCTCTTTCCACTCCTACCTGGTGAATTAGCATCCCATCTTCTATATGCTATTTTTATGATACTTATTATGATAAAGCTATTCTAGATTATGTAATTGTGTCCACAATATATGGTGGAATTTAGAGATATCTTATTCAAGAAATTCTAGACATACATGATTGTGTTGACTGAAGATTACTCCACATGAAGCTCAATTTTAGGCCCGAATTTACTTGATGAGTATCAAATGTTAAATTCATCATAGTTGAATTTGTTGAAAACATGTAGAATTGATGTAAATCTCCATATTTACTCTTATCGGAAGTATCATATTAAGCATAATTTTTTAGCAGTTTATGTATTCTTTTATCAATTAGTTTCTTTTGATTAGTTGGTTCAATTTATTTTGAGGAAATGAAAATAAAGATGGCCAAGAAGAGTTGTATTAGTTGAGAAAGATTGTATTTCATTTTCTAACTTTAGGTTAGTATATTGGATTGGCATAATTTCATGATTGGTTTCTGATCTAGAACTAGATGCGTGAACAAATATGTAATGCTGAAAATACACATTTTAATTAGAGCAACAATAATCACATTTTACTTTTAGTGATTTAAACAACTATTAAAACGTCAAAGAGGTGATTTAAGCTTAGGCCAAATTACAAGATAAAAGTTAGAGTCACAAAAAATCAATTCCAATCACAATTAGCATAGCATGAGGGAGTTCAAAGGAAATCCCTATATTAATGTATAGATTAGGCACTAATTGGATCCACTCACTCACACTATTGATGTAGGCTAAACGGAGATAGGTTGCACAACCTTTAATGATGACACAAATTAAAGGGAAGACTTAGAAAAGCAAGACTTGGAGGAGAAATTCACCATTATCAGGATTTGGAAATGATCTGCCACTGAGCGGGAGAGAGTTGTTTGTCGATAGAGGTGGCGAGAGAGAAGATAATATTTTCGACGTAGTCTTCCACGATACGGTCTACCTCTAAGTTGATGTCGAAGAACGGAGACTTGAGAATGTCCACTTGCCCTTGATCGTTGTAAACAAACCCGTGATCAAGTTCTACATCCGCCATACATGAGGAGACAACGGACTAGGAGTTGGGGGAACTTGTGGACAACAAACGGAACCCTCTTGGGTGACTGGATAAAAAAGAACTTGGCTGAAATTTTCTGGACAGTAAACTCCAGCTAAGTGGGATTAATTTGGGAGGGAAAGGGATAGAGAAATAAGGGTCAGATTTTGGGGGGAAGGAGGAAGGGATTTGATTTTAGGTTTGAATTTGAATTGGGAGCATTAGGGGAAAGCTATGATGCACCGACACGACATTGGAGTGTCTCAATTAAAAAAATTAAAATTAAATTAAAATTGGACACGCGTGTTCGGTTATTAAATGAGGTATCGCTAGGTACATGCTCGGTACCGCTCAGTACATGCTCGATAATGCTCAGTATATGCTCGGTACATGCTCGGTACCGCTCAGTACATGCTCGGTACTGCTCAATATATGCTCGGTACTGCTTGGTACATGCTCGGTACTACTAGGTACATGCTCGGTACCACTCAGTACTGCTAGGTACATGCTCGGTACTGCTAGGTATATGCTCGGACTGCTAGGTACATGCTCGGTACCACTCAGTATCTTCCCATACAAGCAACTTACGAACTTTAAAAACAAGCAGAACTTCAAAATTACTCTTACAATAAAATTTTGTTCTGGGGGCGCTGCCCCCGGAAACCCCCATAGGGGCGCTGCCCCTTGACCCCGCGACCTGACCGGGCAGGTCGAACCCCGTCAACGGGCAGCGCCCCCTTGGACCCCCGGCAGACTGATATATTGTTGTATTCATGTTGTCTTATTATTGGGATATTTTGATTTCACTTCATATCAATTTAATTTGGTGTATTCATATGTATGATTGGTTTGTTAGCAAAATAAGCTCTGCTACTGACGGGGGTGGATTAGATGAAGGTTCAAAAGAGCCATTTGTCCACGCCGTGTCCGTGTCCTATATTTTTAAAAATTATTATATATTATATTAAAAAAAATATTATGTCGTGTCCACGCCGCACCCGTGTCCTATATTTTTAAAAATTGTCGTGTCCGTGTCGCCGTATCTGTGTCGGTGCATCATAGGGGGAAAGCAATCAAGGGAGAAGAAAGGGTAGGCCGACGAGTAAAGGGGTGGGGGGAAGATGGGGAAGGGAATAAAGAATTACCAAAGAGGGATATTAATTAGGGAGGGGGATATTATGGCGAATCCCTATTTAAATTAAATTGATGTAATTTGAGAACTTTCCTCATATAAGTCATCTTATTTAAGGAAAGAATTTTAAATTCAAAATAGATTGGAATTTGAAATTAAGAACTTTCCTAGTTTGAGACACTTTATAAATGGAAACTATTAATTGGGGTTTGAATTTTGGAGGAAAAGGGGAAGTTGATGAGGCCGGCGGCTAGGATGAGGATTAGGGTTAGAATTAGGGTTCGAAGACAGCTGGTAGGGAGGGTTTTGGGGTTTTGGACTGGCGGCTTAGAGGAGAGGAGGAGCTTTGGAACAAGCGTCTTGAGGAGGAGGGGGTTGGTTGTGGGGGTTGGCAGTTAGGAGGAGGAGGAGGTGGCCTTGGGGAGGCCGGCGGCTAGGAGGATGAAAGAGGGGGGGATGGGACTTGGCCGGCAGCTTCTGGAGAGGATTTGGTCGGCGGTTGGGGGAGAAGGAGGAGGGGAAGTGGACAAAGAAAGTTAACCACGTGCCCGGACGCTTCCTACAGCTGGTGGGTGATCCATTGCCCTAGGTGGGTTCTCACCAAAGCTCTCTCTATAAACGAACAAGAAATAATTGTTGAAATTTTCATAATAATCTTCATTAACCCTCATAGGAATAGGAGGAGGCTATAAATAGTCCTCATATACAATAACAAAACAAAAGACAATAATACCCCATGGGGTCACGAACATCTACTCCCTTAAGTGAGGGTAAAATCGGAAAAGAAACAACAATAAATCAAATACAAATAATAACTCAAAAATAAAGCGGTGTAATCGGCCGTCGATCGTCGGCCCCATCTCTAGTAAACTCTCCGAGGTCGGATGTCCTCATCGGTTTCATTTTGGATAACTCCCACAAAAGATTAAGTAGATTATTGCAGACTATATTATATCTTCATGTTGTTCGGAGTACTAAAGTTTAACCATCCAAGTAAAAATTAAATTATAATGGTTGAGGCAGTGGTGATGGTCATTAGCTTTATTTATAAATAAATAAATAAAAAGAAGAAAAAAAAAAGACAAGAAGTGCAACATGTCTTGCGGGCTTTATCGCAAGAGTAGCTCATGGCATGTGTTGATGGGATTTTTAAATTTAAATTGGAAAGTATAATTATTTTCAGTTAAACTGTTGAATTTAAAATTAAATTATGATTAATTTAAACTTAAATTTAGACTAATATTATATCAACCTCATCTTCTAACATGGGTTATGAGGAATCTATAAATAATGGTCTCGGCATTTAATAAAAACTTTTGACTTGAATAAAACCATTCTTTATAATCAATTCATGAGCGCAAGTTGAATGCATAATTCTTTTGAGTGAAGTAGCAAGTACGGCTATCTGATTTTGGAGGAAATAATATCTTTGTACCGATATGATGTCAAATTTTTTCTTACTTCAGGAATTCATTCCTTTTTTATTTTTTTTGGGACAATTTGTTAATGGTTAGCTTAATGCCATTGATTTTGGTGAAAAATTGATAGTCGGTAATCAAATTTTATGAAAATTAATTTGCTTACTTGACGATTTTATTTGTTTCCAAATTCTTTCTAAAATCCTCAAATATTTTTATTATTTCATTATCATTTAATTTTAAACTCTAGTATTGCTTGTTTACATTTAAAGAAAGTAGTAAGCTTAATTGGTAGCTTGTGATCCACAGATCTCTAAGCTTTTTTCTTTTTTTTGCTTAAAATCATAATATGCATTATATTAGTTGCATTAGAAAATTAAATCACAAGTCATCCTGCAAAAAGACTAAAAAAATAAATGATGACCACTACAAGGCCTCAGGTTAATTTCCCCTAAATTTTAAGTATTCTTGCATAGATACTGAAATAGATACAACAAAATAATTTGCCATTCAACAAATTTACGGTGCCACTCATGCCTGGTAAAGTATGACCTGTGTAATTTTGCATTATCTTAGGTGAGGTCAGAGGTGATAACGAAGTATGATTGCCATATGGAGATGTTACCTCTTCAAAAGCCCAGTCATCTTCATGGCCCTTAGAATCACCGCCTCTTGGAGACCATATAAGACCTTCGATCATACCAGTAAACTTATGCATCTTATCCCCAACTACAGCTAATTCTCTCCATCCCCTCTGTCCTCTCATCATCTCATCCATTCTATAGAATAAGAAAAAAAGAAATATAAAAAAGGTTCCTTTTCAGTGTCACCCAATGAGTTTTTTATAAATCTACAAGCATCACTATCCAAGGGAGCATTAAATTAACAAAAACAAAAGCATACCTCAAGAAAGCTTTCCGAACAGCAGCCCCTAAATCTCCAGGAGAAGCAGCGTCGTTCTTAAGCACTTGGGTGTGCAGGTATTTAGCACAGAACTTTGCAACTACCTTTCCTGATATAGCATGATAACATTATTACGAAGGTCTTAGTAGCACATGGCAAATGACTTGAAATAGAAACAAATTACAATAAGATTATAATAAAGGGTGTCGAAATCAATGTCTTAGTTTCCACATCCTCTTCCAATCAAAGATCCATTCCAAAATTTTCAAACAAAAGAAAACAGCAAAGCATGAGATTTGAACATATTGTTCGTATTTAGGGACACATTCATTTTGGCTCGCTTCTTGAATGAGAGGGAAGGGAGAGAGATGGAATGAGAGCTAACAGGGATCTTATTCAATAGAGCTCTTGGGCTCATTGTCTCACCCCTTTTTGAGGCATTCAAGTTCACTAATCTTCTGATACGAGAGAGGGCAGCAGGCTAGGGGCGGAAAGGGCAGCAGGCCAGGAGCGAAAAGGGCAAGGGATTCGGCCTGCCTTATTGGACCCATTAAACCTATCATTACATATATGAGGAGGAATTAAGGGATTAATTAGGAAGGATTTCCTAATTAAAATTCAAATTGGAGAGGAAAATATATTAGGAAAGAGGGGCTGATTTAGAAAGAGATTAATTAGGAAGGATTTCCTAATTGAAATTCAAATTAGAGAGAAAAATATATTAGGAAAAGAGGGGCTGATTTAAGACAGAAAAATGAGAAGCTTATTAAAGGCTAAGTTTACGGTTTGTTTTGCTTATTCAGAATTTTATTTGAGAGTTATTGTAGTTTTCTTTTCACGAGGGCTTCTTAGCGGTGTCTAGGTTGTTTGGGAGAGTCAATCTACCTCTTGAATTATAGATCACTTGTATCTTTCTTTTTATTGAATTTATAATAAAAAATCAACCATCTATATTCATATTACTGCAGCTTTTTCATTGTGTTAGTTGTTTTTGTCTCCAACACGTATCAAATTGATATCAAAGTGAGGTTTTGGGAGAGATGGAAGCAAAGAAGGTCAAGGAGTTGGAAGGAGAAGTGGAGCAAATCAAATGGAGACGCTGATTAGGAGGGATAGAAGAGATGATAAAGAAGCTCATGGAGATGTAATCCCAAGCCCCACAGGCGGTTAAGGAGACTTCGGCCATATCAAGATGCAAATTCTCCTCCTCCTCTACCACTGCCTCACTCTCATCTCACTTCTAGGCTTCCTCGTTATCACAAACGGTGAGAACCTGAAGAGTTCAATCCTTTTACGTGTGCCTCGGCGTGTACCTCTCATCACATCTGAAGTACAATCCTTCGCCCGTTTCTCCTTCAACTCCTTCTCAGTGAGCTTCTTCAAGTTTCCCCCGAATCCTCCTCCTCCAAGCTTCTCCTTTGGGACCTCATGAAGGCTTCCCAGTGTTCATCCCTTGGGAGTTAAGAAAGTGGTGGTCATCCTATACGAGCATCCTAAATTGATGTCTCTAGCCTTCCTCTCAAAATACTTTTGTTCCTCCACCAACTGCGCAAGCTCCATAGCCTACACCAGGTTACGCGGTCTCATCACTCTAACAATCTCCCGAATCTCGAGCTTGAGAGCCTTCGTGAAGTTTCCCTCCAGCACAATCTCAAAAAGCCAATCTAGCGGGCTAGCTAAGTACTCAAACATGTCATGGTACTCTGCCACAGAACCCTCCTGCATTAGGATGAAGAACTGCTCATAGAAGTCCCCTCTCCTACTGGTTCAAAAATATTCTAGTAAGCAGTCCTTGAACTCCCTCTAACTCTGAATGGGCTGCCTCATGTCTCTCCACTGGTACCAAGCGAAAGCCTTCCCCTTTGAACACAGGCCATCCCCTGTCAATTTCGCCTCCTCTGCCAACCCATTGACGACGAAATACATCTCTACCTTGCAGATCCATGCATGTGCGTCCTTGCCTTCAAAGATGGGCATCTTCAGCTTCTTTACCCTCGAATCGCCTCCATTTCCCCTGAATCCTTTGTAGCCTCCCATTCCCCAAAAGGGGCCCCACCTATCCCAATTTTCCCTTTTGCGCCCGTACCCAAGCCCTTCTTAAAAATTACCCCTCCTTTCAAAATCAGCACCCCGTCGCTCATAATCCACCCTTTCTTGCAAAATCCGCACCACTTTGCTCGTACCCAATAATCATCTTGATGAGGACATCGAAGATCAACGGCTACGATCGTGTCTATATATTTTCATGTATTTTATTTGTTATTTGTACTTTTACATTTCTATCCTCACTTGAGAGCTTTGTTTTATGTTTGCCCTAGGAGCAATTGTGTCTTTTATTTTCCCTCATGTATTTGGCTATTTAAGCCCTCCCCTTCCTCTTGGAAAGGGATGATGATTATTGAAATGAAATTCTTCTCTTTGTGTTCTCTTTGTGAGTTCATATTTTTTTGATCTCTTGGTGAGTTCAATTTTTCCTAGATCTCTGTGTGAGTTCTAGGGAAAGCCCAAGGTAAGGGCAAAAGCAATACCCTCCAGTCGTTGGAAGCATCCTCGACTCGTGGTTTATTTTATCTTATTGTTTTCTTCTCCAACTCTTTTTTTCCTCCTCCCCACACCAAGCCCTACCCGAGATCCAATCATCCACCGCTTTATCCACTAGCTTCCTCCACTACAACCCAAGCTCCATCAAGAAACCCCAACCCGACGACAAGCCCCTCTTCTTCCTATGGCCGCCAGCCACCACCTTGCCCCAAAGCCATGATGAAGATGTCAATCATCATAATGGCTCCTTGATTGAGGTCCCACATTAAATGCATGAGTTATTGAATTTTGAAATTCAAATTTCAAATTCAAAAACTTTCCTTATTTGCAAACTTCCAAATAAGGAAGTTTTTTGAATTCAAAATTCGAACGGAATCTAATTGAATGACTTATTATTTTCCCTCCATAAGTTTCAAACTCATTTGGAAAGAAATTACTCTCCCTAATCACTCCTTTCCCTCTCACAATGCCACCGGCCCTATGAGGGTGAAATTCCCTTTAATGCTCCATTAATGCATTCAAGGCTCTTGAATCCAAATTTCAAATTTAATCCCCTCCAAATCCCTCATGGATTTTGAATTTTAAAATTCCCCATTCAATTCCCAATTAATGCATTGATTACAATTTAATTTGAAATCAAATTTCAAATTGATTTCCTCCCAAAACCTCTCAAATTCTGAATTTAATTTAAGGATTAGCATTTATTCCCCCTCCCTCTCTCTTGAAACCGCCGGCCACACCTTAATGGGCTTCAATTGATGGGCCCTGACTTCTCTAGGAAAGAGTTTGACTCATTCCCTGCTGCTGGCCGAAATTTTCAAAGCCCCTCTCCCTAATTTTCTTCCACTAACTCTTCTCCAAACTCAATCCAACGTGGAGCTCTCTTCTTCCTAAGACTGCAACCTGAAATTCAGCCGATTGCCTTGCTCCCTCACCCCGTGGAAGACCCATAATTGTTGTTTTCGGAAGACGGAACTGCTGCCCACAAATCCTGGCTGCTGCCCAATGGTATCCGGAAGAATTCCACCAAGGGAAACTGAAATTCCTGCCTCCTAAAACCTTCCAACTGTTGGACGCTCTTCTACAACTTGCTGTCCACTGATTCTACAAATCTCCTAGCACCATAGCTTCATCCAGAAGGTTCCAAATGATGTCCAGAATCTGTCCAAACAGAAACTGCTGCTGTCTTGAAGATCCACACCTTATCGTGGCTAATCGGTGGTGCGAAGAAGCTGATGGTGGCTCTCCTAGTCGCCCCCCAGCACTCAAATCATCCTGCAGGAGTGCGTATCTCTCTTGTCTGTGGGTAAACTCTTCTTCCAAACTCTCTTATCTTCCTAGTTTACTTTTCGTTTATGGTTATTAATGGATTCATGAAGATCATGCCAATTATTCGCCGCTAGAACCTAGTAATAAGAAGAGTTGTGTTAGGGATCTTTTCATAGCAACTAATCTTATTGTTAGTATTGGAATTTCTCGTTGAAACCACTCATGTATGCAAAGTAAGACTTAGTTGACTATTTAGTGATCTCAACCTCTCGCATGTGTTTAACCTAAGCTAAGTACCACTTAATATTTATCTTATCGTTCAATTCCGCATAAGATCTTGCCTATTATTGCTTCTAAAACTAAGCGTGCAAACGTCATTAAGCCAATCACTTTCGCATGAGATTGTTTCACATCATCTTGGTATCAGAGCATAGTAAGCATGCATGACATGTTAGAAAAACATCCTAGGGTCTAACCGTTCATTCTAGCTTTAAAATTGCATGCATATCATTGCGTAGTTTCAATTTACTCACTGTTTTAACTGCTGTCCATGCATTTCCTGCACACTTTCATCAGCATTTAAGCCATCCTAACTTGTGTCATATTGCTGCCATTGAATTTGTAGCCTTTCTAAATGCATAGGACAACTAAACTTTGAATTTTGACTGCAGTACTCACTGTTCCAACAGCGTGTAACCATCGTTTAGTGAACTTCTAGTCTTCGTTTGGGTGCTGTCCACTCCCTCGGAACCTTCCATACACCTAGACAACTTAGGCAACGATTGAGCCTTGCTGTCCAGAAATTTGCTGCACCTTTTAGTGGCCTTTAGGTGACATTAAACTTGTGATAACTTGCTGTCCACACCCTAGAGTCCATGTAAACTGCTTAGATAACGTCGTCCATCACTTTAGTTTGCTGTCCTGTTCTCCCAGCTGTTGTAGGTTGCTGTCCACAGCACTCCTGCACTCATTTAGTGGACTTTTAGGCTAGTTTTTTAAGTGTTTAGACGCTGTCCTCAACCTAACAACCTTCCTAAGTGCCTAGGTTACTTAACCCACTAGTGTAGCCTGCTGTACGAACATTTTCGGCACCTTGTAGTAAGTATAAGTGAACCTAACTTAGTGTCTAAATGACGTCCCTTACACCCAATCATCTTTGAGTGTCGCTTGACGCTTCCCAATGGACCCGATAAGACTCCAAAAGAGTTTAGATGACATCGTTAACCTAGTGGGCAATATGACTAGAATTATGACGGAGAAACCCATTGACTATCCCCACTCTAATTACATGCCCCACTCAGCTTATCACCCTAGACCTGAGCCTAGGCCTCCAAGACCTCACTTAGAGTCACCTTATCGTCTGCCTACATTTGATGGTTCCTCGGATCCTAACTACTTTAGGGAATGGGCTAGACAACTAGATGATTATTTTGAATCATGTCACTGATACGCCTTAGGGTTCCCAAGTTAGGATTTGCCCTAATGCTCTTCCAAAGAAGAAATTTCTCTTCCAAATCCAAGACAAAAATCAACACAAGAGAGATGAGAGGAAGAACAAGAAAGTTTGCATTCAAAATCCAAGAGAAACAAGATACAATTTGTCCACTTCGAGAAGGACAAGGTCTCCCACTACAAACCCTAGAAAAAACAAGAGAAAGAACTAAGAGGTTAAGAGAAAACTTCAATCTTGCATAACCCTAAAAATCCCCCCTCATTTCCCACTTATAGCAAGCAAAAGATCAAACCAAACCCACTAGTGGGCTGCCCAAGCTGAACCGCCCAGCTCAGGGCTGACCCGAGCCAAACCGGTCCAAAAATGGACCGGTTCCGCTCAAGCCGAAGCCCCCCCGCCCGCTCTGCGTCACGCGCTGCGCCCGCGTCCCTCCGCGCGATCCCTCGGCGGGTCGGCCGACGCGTCCCGCCTTTCCGGTCGCTTCCGAGCTCGCCGGGGTCGCCGGCCCCCCTCTGCCGGTCGGCGGCGGCCCGCATCAATACTTCCTCCTTTAAAATTAACCTTGTCCTCAAGGTTAAAGAATGTAGATTCCTCGGTGGTCGGAAACCCACATAGGCTAGGGTCACCCTGTAGTGCCACCCTCCGACCATTACTGTTGTATTTAACCAACAACTTCTCCCAATTGACCTCCATGTCCCCTAAGGACTGAAGCCACTGCATACCCAAGATGGCGTCGGTTTTTTCCAGATCAATCAGCAAAAAATCTTGAGTAACTACCTCCCCTTGTAAGATAATAGTGACTCCCTTGCATTTCCCATAAATACGGGCCTTCTGTCCTGTGCATATGGTCACCTCTACCTCCTTACTTGCTATCACCTCAAGACTCAACTCTTCCGCCACTCGATAGGCCAAGGAGTTGTGAGTGGCTCCACTGTCAAACAAAACTCTCACCTTGTACCCTTCAATTTCCCCCTCCGCCTTCATGGTGGGATGGAATGGTAAACCTTCCATCGAATTCAGACTCACTTCTATCATATCTAGGTGAGGATGCTCTACCTCACATAGCTTTTCCATTGTTGCCCCTTCATCTGTGTCCCCATCTGAATCTCCCACCACTATCACGTGCAGGGTCTTCTCTTTACACCTATGCCCAGGTGCAAATTTCTCATCGCAACGGTAGCAGAGACCCTTGACCCTCTTCTCCTTCAATTCGGAGTCAGTCAGTCTCTTGAACCCTCCTTGGTTCATCACAGTGGTGGCTTTCTCCTGTTTTACCTCCTCTGGATGAGTAGTGGCAGTCACCTTAGGTCCTTCGAGCATGAGTGGTGAGCGATATGTGGGGTGAGATCCCCCTGATTTCCGTGTCTGATCCGCCTTCTGCTTGTCCTCAACCAGCTGAGCTGTCTCCATAATTCCCACTATCCCACGTGGGTTGACCACCCTGATGGCGGCTCTGATGTAGGGTTTCAACCCTTTCATGAAATTCCCCTCCATGGCGTCATCGGGCATTCCCCTCAATCGCCCAGATAGAAGCTCAAAGCGCTCCCGGTACTCTGCCACTGTGCCTTCCTGAACAAGAGACATGAACTGTTCATAATGGGTGCCCTCACTGGACACTCTGAGCCTGTGCAGTAATAGGTCCTTGAACTCTTCCCAACTTCGTATAGGTTGTCGCCCCTCAATCCATTGGAACCAAGCCAATGATTTCCCCTCCAAGCAAATCGGGACAGCCATCAGCTTTTCCTCCTCCGTGACGCCGTTAACGGTGAAATATCGCTCCACCCGGTAGACCCATCCGTATGCATCTTCCCCTTCGAATACGGGGATCTTCAATTTCCTCATCCGTGTATCTGTCCGAGGAAGATTCCTGCCATCTTCCCATGGCCCATGCTGAAATCCCTCCCACTGAGGTCTTCCCCTCCACTCCCCTGGATACGGGGTCTGCACCCCCCTCCTTGGTGGCTCCCAAGGGGCTCGGCCCCCCTCGTGTGCGCCTCCCGGTTGTCTCGACCAACCACCCCCGACCTCTCCTGTGGCTCGGCCCAACTCCGGCGGTCCTCCTGGACCTCTCGACCACCCTCCTTGTGGCTCCCAAGTGGTGCGACCCATCTCTTGCACTCCTCCCGGCCTCATCGGCCACCCTCCATACGGACCGTGAGGGTCACGTACGGCTCCTCCCCCTTGGCCGGCGGTCCCCTCCCACGGTGCACCCCCCACGCCGGATGCCTCCCACCCTTCCCTTGACCAAGGCTCTTGGCGCGAGATGTGAGGTGGTGCTTGCATGGCTTCCCCCGGTTGGCTTGCTCCATCTTCCCTAATTGGGAAATTAGGGTTAGGGTTTGACATCGGCGATTTCCCCTTTTCCTTAGGATTTGATTGAGCAACTTGGGCTTCTACCAATTTGCGGATCATCTCTTCCATTCCCCCAAATCTCTCCTCAAGGGATGAAAATTTTCCCTCCAATGACGAAAGCTTCTCTCCCACTTCCTCCTTTAATTGGCTCATCTCCCCTTCCAAAACTTCTACCTTCTTTGATGCCATGCCGTCTAAAATCGAGAGCTCTGATACCAACTTGATACGCCTTAGGGTTCCCAAGTTAGGATTTGCCCTAATGCTCTTCCAAAGAAGAAATTTCTCTTCCAAATCCAAGACAAAAATCAACACAAGAGAGATGAGAGGAAGAACAAGAAAGTTTGCATTCAAAATCCAAGAGAAACAAGATACAATTTGTCCACTTCGAGAAGGACAAGGTCTCCCACTACAAACCCTAGAAAAAATAAGAGAAAGAACTAAGAGGCTAAGAGAAAACTTCAATCTTGCATAACCCTAAAAATCCCCCCTCATTTCCCACTTATAGCAAGCAAAAGATCAAACCAAACCCACTAGTGGGCTGCCCAAGCTGAACCGCCCAGCTCAGGGCTGACCCGAGCCAAACCGGTCCAGAAATGGACCGGTTCCGCTCAAGCCGAAGCCCCCCGCCCGCGTCCCTCCGCGCGATCCCTCGGCGGGTCGGCCGACGCGTCCCGCCTTTCCGGTCGCTTCCGAGCTCGCCGGGGTCGCCGGCCCCCCCTCTGCCGGTCGGCGGCGGCCCGCATCAGTCACATCCCTGAATCCCACCAGGTTAGCATCGCTAGGTCTCACCTTAAAGGACGAGCTCTTCAATTTTGGATGAAATTAGAAGTTCATAAAGAGTCTCGCGGTGAGTACCCTACTTGGAAAGAAATGAGGCGAGACCTTAATTTAAAATACCGATCCTCGACCAGGGACCACTATCTAGAGCCCCACACTACCTCTTCTGTTGGATCAAACCATAGACATTACGATGGTCGAGACCACCCATCCTTTTGTAACGATAGGGTTGCTGCCCCACCCTGTAGGTCTTCACTCAGTCTTGGTGACCGGCCCTATAGTGGGTCTTCTGTTGGTTTGAGCCCCTATGACTCCCAATTTGGGCTAACTTCTAGCCACCTCAGTCAACCTTCAGCCTCCCCAGTCCTTGACCCTGCAAGTGTACTTTTGATAGAGAATTGCATTGACAAGAAAACGCCCTCTGAACCTAAAACTGAGTGCATCCATTTCCTGGATGCTAATGATATTAAGGATAACGAGGACTTCTTTGAGGATGGAACAGAAGTGATTGAATCAGACTCCCAGCATAACTTAAATCCTGAACTAGGAAAGTTAGAACCTTTAAACGTCGACACCTTAGCCCACCCCGATCCTAGTCTCCTCGAGGATAACTCTTTGGATAAAATATGTCTAGATGATAGTAATGTGATCTCGAAAGAAGCCAATCTGACTTTGAACACGATGAATTTAAATTTGGAAGATCCTGATTTAGTTGTATCACCTACTGAGTCGACTTTGGGTAATTGTGACGATAATAACATCGAGTCGGAAGTGGTTCAACTAAACTTAGTACTGGATTTAACTCACGAATTAATTAACCCTGAACCCAGTTATCCTGATTCAATTGAGAATAGTGTTATGAGTTCGGAAGAAAATGATTTGATTCTGAAAGCTTTTAATCCTGATTTTAGCAATGGGCCTCCTCTTGTTGCTTTAGAGTCTAATTTTAGAGCCGCTCATTTAGATTTATATTTAGCAGAGTGTGTCATTCCTGATTCATTTATTTTCCCCGTTATATAGCCTCGTCCTACCATGAGAAAGACCACTTCTATCCTAGTTGGATGAATTTGTTCGATTATACTACCCCCACTAGGATACTGCTGTCGACCCTAATAGAATCTACTTATAGAAGAGCCCTGGTAGCTAAGAGTGTTTTCATTTCTCCCCCTGCCCCAGTTCCCTTAAACTGAACACTTTAAAACCACTCTTTTTGTGACTTGTCCTTTTTTTTTCTAGCTATATGTTCGTGTGAGTCAGTATGTTGTTGTGTGTTTTGTAGCTGTTGACTTCCAAAGTTTTCTTTGTTTAAAATTCGTGTGTGAATCCATATTTCTTTCATCTTGCATATCAAGCCTCTTGCACCATCTCATGTTCATCTTGTTGAGTCTTGAATTTTGACATATGAATTCGCATATCACATGCCGCATTTACATTACATATGCATGACTTTCTTAAGGAAATTGCACGCTTAACTAAATAGAGCAATAATAAGTATAAACTTTATGCTGATTCTAAACGACAATTTAAATTTATTAAGGGTGGTAACTCAGTAATGGTGCGGATTCGTCCGAGAAATTACATGCTAGAAGTGCAGATCATTTAGAATAGTCGATAAAATCAATAACAATGCTTGCGTGGTGAATCTGCTTGCAGAATTCAACATTTATTCATTTTCTAACATAAAAGATTTAGTAGACTTTGAAGGTCCGGAGTTAAACCCCAAATCCACTTCAAATTAAGCCTTATGCGACCCCACCTTGTGAGAACCCCAAAGCCTACCTCCACTCCCAAAATTATTCTCAAAATTCCTATAGCGGAGAAGGTTGACATGATTCCTAGTGATGATATTATTTCCACAAAAGAAGGTGGAAGAAGAAGATATTGGATTAGGTGAAGAGGTGAACCAAAGTCAGAGGATATGTGGTCAGAGTGCGAAGAGCTACAACAGATAAACCCATATGCACGAGGAGTTTTCGAGACACCAACTCGACGGAGTTGAGTTTTTCTCCCACCTGGGGAGAATGATGAGGACATCGAAGATCAACGGCTACGATCGTGTCTATTTATTTTCATGTATTTTATTTGTTATTTGTACTTTTCCATTTCTACCCTCACTTGAGGGCTCTGTTTTATGTTTGCCCTAGGGGCAATTGTGTCTTTTATTTTCCCTTATGTATTTGGCTATTTAAGCCCTCCCTTCCTCTTGGAAAGGGATGATGATTATTGAAATGAAATTCTTCTCTTTGTGTTCTCTTTGTGAGTTCATATTTTCTTGATCTCTTGGTGAGTTCAATTTTTCCTAGATCTCTGTGTGAGTTCTAAAGAAAGCCCAAGGTAAGGGCTATAGCAATACCCGCCAGTCGTTGGAAGCATCCTCGACTCGTGGTTTATTTTATCTTATTGTTTTCTTCTCCAACTCTTGTTTTCCTCCTCCTCACACCAAGCCCTACCCGAGATCCAATCATCCACCGCTTTATCCACTAGCTTCCTCCACTACAACCCAAGCTCCATCAAGAAACCCCAACCCGACGGCAAGCCCCTCTTCCTCCTATGGCCGCCGGCCACCACCTTGCCCCAAAGCCATGATGAAGATGTCAATCATCATAATGGCTCCTTGATTGAGGTCCCACATTAAATGCATGAGTTATTTAATTTTGAAATTCAAATTTCAAATTCAAAAACTTTCCTTATTTGAAAACTTCCAAATAAGGAAGTTTTTCGAATTCAAAATTCGAACGGAATCTAATTGAATGACTCATTATTTTCCCCCCATAAGTTTCAAACTCATTTGGAAAAAAATTACTCTCCCTAATCACTCCTCTCCCTCTCACAATGCCGCCGACCCTATGAGGGTGAAATTCCCTTTAATGCTCCATTAATGCATTCAAGGCTCTTGAATCCAAATTTCAAATTTAATCCCCTCCAAATCCCTCATGGATTTTGAATTTTAAAATTCCCCATTCAATTCCCAATTAATGCATTGATTACAATTTAATTTGAAATCAAATTTCAAATTGATTTCCCCCCAAAACCTCTCAAATTCTGAATTTAATTTCAGGATTAGCATTTATTCCCCCTCCCTCTCTCTTGAAACCGCCGGCCACACCTTAATGGGCTTCAATTGATGGGCCCTGACTTCTCTAGGAAAGAGTTTGATTCATTCCCTGCTGCTGGCCGAAATTTTCAAAGCCCCTCTCCCTAATTTTCTTCCACTAACTCTTCTCCAAACTCAATCCAACGTGGAGCTCTATTCCTCCTAAGACTGCAGCCTGAAATTCAGCCGATTGCCTTGCTCCCTCACCCCGTGGAAGACCCATAATTGCTGTTTTGGGAAGACGGAACTGCTGCCCACAAATCCTGGCTGCTGCCCAATGGTATCCGGAAGAATTCCAGCAAGGGAAACTGAAATTCCTGCCTCCTAAAACCTTCCAACTGCTGGACGCTCTTCTACAACTTGCTGTACACTGATTCTACAAATCTCCTAGCACCATAGCTTCATCCAGAAGGTTCCAAATGATGTCCAGAATCTGTCCAAAATAGAAACTGCTGTTGTCTTGAAGATCCACACCTTATCGTGGCTAATCGGTGGTGCGAAGAAGCTGATGGTGGCTGTCCTAGTCGCCCCCCAACACTCAAATCATCCTGCAGGAGTGCGTATCTCTCTTGTCTGTGGGTAAACTCTTCTTCCAAACTCTCTTATCTTCCTAGTTTACTTTTCGTTTATGGTTATTAATGGATTCATGAAGATCATGCCAATTATTCGCCGCTAGAACCTAGTAATAGGAAGAGTTGTGTGAGGGATCTTTTCATAGCAACTAATCTTATTGTTAGTATTGGAATTTCTCGTTGAAACCACTCATGTATGCAAAGTAAGACTTAGTTGACTATTTAATGATCTCAACCTCTCGCATGTGTTTAACCTAAGCTAAGTACCACTTAATATTTATCTTATCGTTCAATTCCGCATAAGATCTTGCCTATTATTGCCTCTAAAACTAAGCGTGCAAACGTCATTAAGCCAATCACTTTCGCATGAGATTGTTTCACATCACATCTCCTCCCTAGAAATAGGCTATAGCAAAGGCATCCCATCTTCTCCTTCTAGAATCTCCACCCCCTAATTCTCCCCTCCCCTAAACAGATTAGGGTTTCCTCCTCTTCCATGGCCATTGGTGGCTTCCTTCGTTTATGATGTCATTTTATTGGGTTTGGCTTCAAGCAACTTTTTCAGCATGTCTTCCGCGACGGCGAACTTTTCATCCATTTTTTCATGGACAGATGAAAATTGGGTTTGAAAATCTGAAATTTTTTTCACAAAATCTGATTTCAGTTTTCCTAACTCCCACTCCAACACTTTTACTTTCCTTCCGACCATTGGTACCTTAGATCGAAGGGAACTGATACCAATTTGTTAGGAAATGCTTGTAGAAAATCAAAAATTAGCTTTTTATTGATAGTATATGAAGAAAAACAGCAAGATACAACAGATCTTATATTGGAAAGGATGATCCATCTCTGTCAAATCTCTAGACGCCGCTAGAGCCTGCTCAAGAACACAAGAATCCTAATTTTAGCAAAAATCAGAGATAAGATCTAACCCTACCTCCAAAACTTACTTAAGCATGCAATAATTAAGTAAAATACCAAAACCACTCTTCCTATTTGAATTTTGCCTCCTAATCCTCCCCTCAAATCCCTCCCTAATTAAACTTGTAGACCCACAAGCCTAAGCGGCAAAGGAGGGGGCGGAACCCCCTTGTTCCGCCTCCTAAACACTTGGACCAGTCCAACCACCGGTCCAGCCGGTCCACGGACCGGCCTATCACACATCTAAGTAGAGAATGAACGACAAGGCCAGAACATGGAAGGAGTAGTTAGTTTGGCAGCAGTTTTTGTTGTGTCTATTCAAAATATCTCTTCTAAGCGTTGTTGCATAGTAAATTCACAAAAAATCGCCTGCTGAGAAGTAAATGCATTTTGCACCTAATTAAACATATAGAGAGCAATTTTAACCACATTTAATTAACTTGCCCACCAACTCTCAGTAAATTAAACCTAAAATAAATGTGAATCATATGTAAGAAACTGTTATTTCAACTTGCGAATAGCAGGGTATAGATCATTACCTAGCTGTATCCAGCAAATATGCATGTATTTCAAGTAAAGAAAAAGGCTGTAGCAAAAGTTTAAACAGAAATAGAAACAATTGACTTACTAAGATATAAGGATAAAATCGGCTAGGTTATATGGATAATTAAGGCACAGAGTGAGTAAATAACATACCTCCATGGCCATCATAAACGGCAAAGAATGATGTGAAGTCATCAAGATTGGGAATGACGGCATGCTAAAAGATAAAGAATACAAAAAGGTAAGACACAAGAACCATAAAATTCTGAAGATGCAATACATCGCATGCAAATGGGATAAATTGCACTACTGTATACAAATAGGATAAAAAGGACCAGTGAAAGTCATGACTAGACGGTAAAAAGGTCAATAATGCTCTTACTTTTATAGAGGTAGATGATTTTTTTATGCAAAATCCATGGACATTTTTGTAACATTTCAGCAAATCTCCATAATAATGTTGGATTCTTCTAGTGAAGATTTGTAATGTCAATATATTATGGGGGCTTTTGTAATTTCCCTAATTCTGATCAATGGGTAGCTAACGTGGTATTGACCAAGACCCACATGAAAAGTGTCACTTTCTGGAAGCGCTATGTGGCATGATTGATCTGGCCCATTGATTAGCCCACATAGGTAATGACTTGGCATAACACATAAGTGTTAGGTGGCAAAGGTGATACCCACCACCCGATGTGAGTTGATACATAGCATATCACATTCATGACATGTGGCAATCGTTTAATACCCACCTGAACTCCTCAATCGCTTGATTTGCAAACATTGACAAATGGCAAATGCCACATTATAAGTTAGCTCCATATTTCATGGCATACTACCATGGGAAAGTTGGGCCTAATATGTACAAGAGCCCTACCAAATGAAGTCATGTGGCATACAATGCTTGATGGATTAGTTTTCATGTTTCACTAATTATTATAAAATGTTGAATGGTTACATGTTTCAAGTGCAAACCCTGTCAATTAGACCATTTGATAGTCTTTGAATAGGAAACACTTGTAGATCTCAAGTATTTCCAATCAATCTTCGGAAAACAGCGAGAATTCTCCACCAAAATCCACACAAAAACAGGAATATAGTAGATAATTCGTATTATTTGATGAAATAGAATCGGAAAATAGCAAGATACAGTTAATCCTCAATTCGAGAGGAGGATTGATCTCTCCCAAATCTCCAGACGCTGCTAGAGCCCAAAGGAAAACCTAAACCTAAGAGATCTCAAATTTCAACCAAATTCAAGATGCCCTAACCCTAGGAAAACAAACTATTTAATGCATACAAATCAAAAGGAAATCTCTAAATAGTCCCTACATTCAAATTTCCCTCCCAAAACCCTCAAAAAATCCTTCCTAAAATGTTCGGTTGGCTCTTGCGATCCGAATGATCTACCGAAGAGGCGGAAGATTTCTGCTTCTGTTGCGCTGGGCCGGTCCAATGGACTAATCTAACATCTTTTTCCTCAAATTGGAACATATATTATAATTGTGTTGTAATTATGATTCAAATTATGGTCATTTGATGAACAATAATTACAATCTTCGACTAAACTATACAATAGTTAATATCTTAACTTTCTAAAAGTTTCATTCAAGAAATATCTCTGATTTTACCTTAATTATGACATATGACCTACAAGAACATAATATACGATGAACAGGTTTTGAATATTGTCAAGATATTTTGATCACTATTTTTTTGGTTTTTCTATTATTTTTTAAATTTTATGGGATTTGGATTGACCCCTGTTCAACTCATGCAAGTCCCATTCATCTACAATAAAGCTTGTGTAACAGCAATGAGGTTCTCTTTGTCATGTTCAAGTTGGCAAATTTTAATTTTTTTTTTAATTTAGACTTCAAGTGTATTAGGTTTTGCAATGATCCTTCAATTATACCTATAATATTATTTTAGGTGATTGAGAGAATATCAATAAACCTTTTGTTTAACCTATCGAAGGAGTGAGCCAAAATCAAGGAGAATGACCTAAAAGTCATTCAAACCAATCCCTAGGATGTGGAACATCGATCATGATTGCAAGAACATATAAGGTAGTTTGGGGACAGAAATTTGCAAAATTAGAGAAGCAAGCCTCTGGTAGAGCAAGTAGACAAAAAAAAAGAAGCTAAGATTTAGGAAGGAAATCAAGTGTAGAGATTACACCTTAGTCTTAATTCTATCGACTCGTTCTAACAAGAGGAAGGCTGTTCCTCATTATTCCCAATGTCCCAAAAGTTGTTCTAAGCATTGGACTTTGGCTGAGGATGCTAGAAGAGCTCAAGTATGCCCTTAAGCCCATCTTAGCACTGCAATTAGGCTAGGGAAAAAGAAAGAAAGAGGGATTTTATGAGGAATACAAAATACAAGGGTTATAAAAATAATAATATTCAAACAAATCCTAAGATAGTAAAGTTAAATATATAATAAAATCTCCCAATTTATCTCTAGAAACTAACTGTTACATGAGGGACTTGATTAGGTACCATGAAGCTGTTTTAAGAGGCCTCTTCCTTGCATTAGGTGATAGAGATCACATGATCAAGGGAGTCCATATCTCACCCAAATCACCTCTCCTAGGCCGGCCCTCATATATAACCAGTGCATTGTTGTTGCCCTAATGTTGGATTTTGTTATAAATCTAGGGTCAAGTACTATGACTTTGATGATAACAAATATTATTATTTTCTTATTATACTCTCTCCTAATAATTGAGTTTATTTGCATATCTGTTTTCTATGTGTGCTAATATTTCAGGTCCACATATCACTTGCAATGTCAGCCAACTCAAGCCTAGATAGACTAGGGTTGAATCAGTATGTAATTTCAATTTCAAAGCTATTTTACCTTTATTGAGTCAAAAATGTACTGTGGTGGATCCAAAAGCTAAGTAATCTTGTACATACACACTCAAGGAAGTGAGTCAGAGAGTTAGAAAAATTTCTGTTTTTAAACTAATTGTACATGATGATTTGTATCGTCCTGGATGATCTGTTTACCAGAAAACCCTAATTAAGGCATCTATGTTAATTAAGATTGATTAAGATAATCGTCCTGGACGATCCTTATCATACAGGATGATACATTTTAATCAAGAAATCAGTCGTCAATCACAATTTAGACAAGATTTCAAAATTCAAAATTTGTTCGTATCGTACGGGACGATCTAAATCGTCCTGGACAATAGATGACAATCATGCCTAAATTAATCCTATGATTAGGAGAACAATTATGATAAAATTGACTCGATCCAATCGTACATGACAATCGGTGAAGATCGTCCTTGACGACAGAGAACATGCATGGGACGATAAGGGATTACCACCTATCATACCAAACGAAGACCATAGTTTTTCAACTAATCGTCCAGGACGATTTACCCCTTTCATACTAGACAACAAAGAATTGAGTGAGACCATAAGGCATCGTCGGTACTAGACAAAGTTAAATAGTTTTATGATAATCGTCCGAGACAATCAGTCTATTTCTCTTGAACTAATCGTACAGGACAATGCAATTCATATTGGCTGAATTGGTATTTTTGAACTAATCGTACAGGACAACCGTATGATCGTACTGGACGATCAGTGCCACCATAATGAAAATTAGGGGGCTTCTTTTAGAGGCTCTCTATTTAAGCTCTCATATTATCCTTGAGTTTATCTTTTGTTGCTGGGTTGACAAGAGAGAGAGCTTAGAGAAGGAAGAGAGGAGAGCTTTAAGAGAGAGAGATCCTTGTGAGGGAGAGTTGTGAGGGATTCACAAAGGTTACTTCAAGCTAGGTTTCCACCGTCTTCTTCAGGCTTCTTCCTTAGTTTCTTGGTAGCTTTGGGGAGACTTTCATCGGCATCAGGTCCAAGGTTCTCTGCCTATTTCAGGAGGGAGTAAAAGGATTTCAAGGTTCTCTGCCTACTCCAGAAGGGAGTAAAAGGATTTTCAGGTTCTCTGCCTACTCCATGAAGGAGTAAAAGGATTCAAGTTACTCTATCTCATCGGGTTGGTGGAAAGATTTTGTAATGACTTCTCTTCCTTATTATGACGGCAAAAGAAGAGACACTATTTTTAGTGCAATACCTAGAAAGGAGGTTTCCGGGGATTGGACGTAGTTCAAGTTGACCGAACCACTATAATTCTGATGTGTTCTTTCTATTTACTTTTTCGCATTTAGCATTATTCTGTGGTTGAAATCTTTAATTTTTGTTATTGTGAAATTAGTTTTGCTTCCGCATAAATTGTTCATTTTAAAATATTCAAAAAGATTTCAAAAAAAATTTCTTTTTGTCTTAAGAATTTTTTAAATAACCAATTCACACCCCACCCCCCCTCTTGGTTAGCCTCTGGCTAGTTCATATAGGTTTAACAACCCTCACAAACTTTCAGACTTAATCTTATATCACTCAAAAGAGAGGTTTAGGCATGCCTAAGCTCTCCAAGAATGAAGAGTCCCCTATGACCCAATAGTCTACTATGTCCAAGTGAAATAGTGTGTTCTTTCAGACTCTATGGGACTTTACCACAGATGGGCATTGTAGCAGCTAAGAGAATCTCCAAAAAAGATTAAGGAGATAGTCCCTCAGCTTGGTTATTAACAAAGAGGATGGGAGAGAAAGGGCCTTCACCTCTTACCTATGTTATTGAGGGAAGCAAGCTACAAGATAATGGCACAATGGACTATATTATATCTTTTGACTGAATGGGTGTGATAACTTTTTTTTTGTTATAAATCATTAATTGTTGACAATATTGCATCAATCGATAATCTGTCTATAATTATGATCTTATTTGAAGATGACTTTGACAAGGTATACTTGGTTGACTTGTAATATATTGAACAAACTATATCACAAGGTTTTGAGGTCCATAGTTATAGTTAGCTCAGTATTTGTGGCTTGAAAGGCTATCATCATTTGAAAATTTTGTTTGGCGACAAGTCAAAAAAACAAGTAGCTCAAATTGTGATTCAAAGAATGATTCCAAGTTGATTTTGCATATCAGTATGAAGTATAAAATAGTTAGATTGGTCATTGGAGCACTATTGACTTTGGGGCGACACAACATTGTTAACATCGATGTTTCATTTCTAATTGAAAGCTTTAACATTCAAAAGACAAGCAGGGTAGTTTTAGGATGCAGCCATCACCTTAATTTCAAAGTGTTAGAACTAGGAGGAAGATCTTGAGAGCTCATCTTGAGCTCTTCTTGCAAGAGAGAGAGAGGGAGTGGGAGAGGGAGGAGAGAGAATACACAAAGATTTGGAGGAAATAAAACTAAGCTTATTCAGATTTTTTCCCCAAATCAATACAACATACAATGCCTCTATTTATAAAGATTTACAAGGGTGTGGTAGCATGCATGAACGACATAACCTAAAACTAAATCAATACATAAGAATCTCCACCTTGATTTAGTTTTACAAAAACAAAGAACCACTCGTCACAAGAACTCGAACTTATTGCAATCTAATTGATCGCCCTGGACACCCGTGCGCGCTCCGACCTGCGACTTCGCACGATCCACCCGTCCAATTCCAAGTTCGCGACCATCTTGCCGCCTTGTGGTTCTTGATTTTGCTGTTGTCTCTACTGCTCGTCCAGGACTCCACCTCAAAAAAGATCTTGACTGATATTTAATCAAGAATAGATCTTGATTCTGAAGCTCCACCTGAATATGAATCTCTTCCTTCTCCCTCATCTGAGCCTGACCGAACAGCCTACTTGAAGCCCACGTTCAAGCTTCTTGAGACTTCTTGCATGCAAACAAGTATCCTCCAGCCCCAACTTGCCTGTCACCACCGAGTCCGACTAGCTAACCCCGTTAGGCCTCCACCCGCGCAGTCTCCACACCAAGCGTCTAACTCTACTTCTCCTGGCACCGCCTCCGCCAGGCAGCACTTCCGCGCAGATCCAGCGACCACGTCCGTGCCGGACCCGTCTCCTGGTCTAGCGACCTTCCCAAAGGCAACAAGCTATCTCCAGTCAGCCCAGTTCGCGTGACCCCGTCAGTCACCACGCGGACCCCGTTCGCGCCCGATTCCGCTCCAGGCCCGACCCCCGCTCAACCTTCTGCTCGTTCAGCCCGCGCGCCCCAGGCTCTGCCTTCCGTCAAGATCCGCAAGTCTTCCGATCTGCCAGTGTCGCCACCTCTGTTCAAGCCCACGACGGAACCGCGACACCAGCCAGCCTGCATCCGCATGTTCGCGTATCCAAGGCCGAATGCTCCACCTCAAGAACACATTCCTCCTTCGAGATCGCCACCAGGGCTCTGATACCATTTGTTAAAACTAAGAGGAAGATCTTGAGAGCTCATCTTGAGCTCTTCTTGCAAGAGAGAGAGAGGGAGAGGGAGGAGAGGAAATACACAAAGATTTGGAGGAAATAAAACTAAGCTTATTCATATTTTTTCCCCAAATCAATATAACATACAATGCCTCTATTTATAGAGATTTACAAGGGTGTGGTAACATGTATGAACGACATAACCTAAAAATAAATCAATACATAACACAAAGCTTTGTATTCCAAACTCAAAAGCTACATTTTGTTCTCACTTTTAGATTTTTTTTTTTTTTTTATCTACTATGCTAATAGTGAAGTGTTGCACTCTTCCCCTCTTTATGTTGGGACAGAAGCCTCAAACAAAGGACTTTCATTTCTACGAGATGATTGTAGCCGATTTGAGGTTGTAACATTTAGAGTGGATCAAATATTTTTATTTTCTGAATGTTCCAACTACTGTAACACTCAATTAGAAACAACCGGAAATGCTCTTGCAGCTTAAATGTTGCTGCAATGGCATCATGCTTTAGAGATACAACATATATAATGTTCAAACATGAAGAAGTTGGCAATAGCACTTACTGCATCTTCCATTGTTGCACGCCAACCTTGCATAGAAGACAAACCATATCTAACTCGTTTATTCTCCCCATCTTCAGAAAATTTGTCAGTTTTAGGAGTACTGAGATATATGCCCATCGCTGTAAAGGGTGAAAAACATTAAACTGAAGCAATAGAAAAATATAAAATAAAACAATGACAAACAAATAAGAGCAATATCGAGCAAAATGGTCCACCATTTAATTTCACTAAGTGGGAAGAATTAACCAGATCCTCCTAAACCATCGGATGAAATTAACAATTAGTTTCTACCAACATAGATTTTGCGCTCAGAAGTCTAACTGCTATGAGATGACAAAAAATGATCTCATCCAATCCAATTGGCAATTGCTAAGGTTACGTCTTTTTTTTTAAAGACATCCGTTATCAGAAGCAAGGGAAATTATAAATATAGTACAAAAATATAACATTCTGACATGTGCATCCCCAGAATTCAACAATTAGTGTGTAAATGAACTAAACCGCCAGATGATTCGTCCTGCTCCAATAAAGTACAAGCATCTAACGATAAAAATTAAAAAATTAAAAAAAAAATCAGTAGAAATGTACTGATACAAGATAGCTTATTTGTTGACTGCTTGGAAAGAAAAAGCGCTTTGGTTTTTCCATGTATTTGAAAAGACAAAATTAGTGACCAAGATCTGATGCCCTAAATGATTTTGTCCCTTCTCTCGACAAAATTCATAAAATTCGCCATCAAAGCACAGACAAACCCCCAAAGTTATCCTGCCAATTCAGCTTTTTCAATCCGAGCAAACTTACCAAACAAACACGTATTAGCACACCATCATCAACCACAATCTATCAAAAGCTCCAAAGATGCACAAACAATTGAGCATCCACCTCCATAGATGCTCAAGGTCAAGGCGCCAACACATATAGCCAAGAGAAAATTACCATAAACCCTATTTCGAGTGCTTAAAGCCGATTCATCATTGGGAATACAACTAAACTAGATGAAGATTACAGTTATCCAAGCAATGTAAAACTGCTCGATCGAAGCCAATGAATGAAAACAGCAATTAGGATCCGAGAAACGCCAATACACACCTTGAAAGAAATATAGATGAGAATTAAAGCGCTCACCTGCTTAGGTTAATCCGACGTGACTTCGGAGGAGATAGAACAGGAGAGAGGGGGAAATTCTTCCCAAAATTCAGTCGAGAAGACCAACGACGTGAGCGAGTAGGTAGAGAGAGGGAGACCAATTCGGAAGAATCGGAGTAAGAGCTCTCCCTTAATGGTCCACCTCCCCCAGCTGTGTACTTTTTTAATTCAGGATAATTGTGAATGAGAACTAATTTAATTGATAAAGTTATTTTGAATTTAAATTTTATCTATAATAATTTTTTAAATATTAAAAAAATTAAAATCATTCTTTTTAAGGTGTAGGATTAATACGATGATATGTAGCTCAATTTTTGTCTATTAATTAAAAATTTTAACTACCAATTAAAAGATCTTCTGAATTTAAATTTTTTATATATAATATGTGTGTTAATTCATTTTAATTGACATAAATGTCTAAAAAAAATTAATATGATTTATATTTTAAAGATTTTAATCTAATATAAAGCGACATAAGACAATTTATTTTTATTACGTTTTTTAAGACTATTAAACTGAAGCCCATATCAATAATTTCTAAAAAATCATTAGGTTAAATTTTTTAAATTGTGTCTACTTGATTTTTGTTTTGAATGCAAAGTTAGGAGTAGCTAAATAATTATAATTTAGGCTTAGTTTAGAATGGCTTTTTGTTGCTTCTTAAAATAACTTTTTAATAAAAAAAAAATTAATTTTTAACTACAATATTGTTTTAAGAAGCATTAAAAAAATTGTCTCAAATAAAAATTTATTAATGCATAATAAGTGATATATAATCAAAAAATTATCTTTATCGAGCACTAATCTCGAGGCAAAAATCAAGTTGGAAACTTCAAAAATTAAATATGGGATCATCTGAACTCCGATTTCAACAAACTTATACTCGAACTGATCGTCTCAAAAATACGAACCCAACGACACCAAATTCGACTCAATTGAGCCCAACTGGGTCTGAATCAAAGACCCGAAGCATTGTTGGAAGGTTCAAACCACAATTTGGATTACCAAACGGTTTCAAAACCTGACATTCTTATAGTTGAATCGAGCGTCTCAACGAGACGAATCCAACGAGCCCAAGATCGTCAAATTCAAATATCATTAAGACCTTCAAATGTTTGACGAACAGTCCACAATCAAGGGATTTAATATCGGTCGTCCATCTGAACCACTCCAGATTCGCTCCTGTTTTTTTTTCTATTTACTGATCATGTCACTCTCATAAAATTATAAATAGACCCTCATTTCTCTTAAGATGGGGCCCAATCAAGAAGAAGAGAAGAAGAAGAAGAGAAGGGAAGGAGGGAAGAAACTCCTTGACCACCGTCGGGATTCTACTCGACTTTCACAGGACGTCGGAATTCTGCCCGACTTTCAAGTGACGTCGGAATTCTGTCCGACTTTCAAGTGACGCCGAAATTCAGCTTGTTCTCCAAGTAGCACCAAAATTCTGTCTGATCTCCAAGTGACTCTGAAGTTTTGCCCGAATAACATCTAATGTCGGAGTTCTCCCCGATCGCTGACTGACACCGAACTTCTACTCGATGTCGGGCCTCCGCTCATTGCTAGATTTCTTCTTGACACCGGACTTCTGCCCGCTGTGAGATTTTCGCTGGACATCTATCCGATGTTGGATCTCTATCAATTATTGGACTTCTACCTGACATCGTCCATCTGACCTCTGTCGTCAGACAACGGTCCTTCCAACCTCTGTTGCCCGCTGACTATGTTCCTTCTGACTTACGTTGTCCATTGACTGCAAATAATAGTGGATTCATTCAAACTAAGCTAGGCTTCATGGTTTTTCCCCCTTTTCAGGGGTTTTTAACGTAAAAATATTTGTGTCTCATAAATGCTACACCCTCTCTCTTTGCAATCAGATTTTCATACAAAGTTAAGACGTTAAATTTTATATTTCTCTACCGCCATAAATACTCCACGACGCAATGATAAGCATAAATTATATGGCTTGAAAATTAATTGGGGTGTTGTTTTCGTCACAATTAACATAATTTTCTTCTCACTTTTAAGATTTTTTTATTATAAATTTACTATGCTAATAGTGGATGCACACCCTTCCCCTCGTTATGCCGGGATAAAAGTCTCAAACGAAGGACTTCCATTTCTACAAGATGATTTTAGTCAATTTGAGGCAGTTCCACTTAGGTTGAATCAAATATATTGATTTCCTGCAAATGTTCCGACTACTATAACATTAAATTATAAATATGTTATCGTTGAATATTTTGGGATTTTGAATTATTATTATTATTAAATCATCAAACCTAGGCGAGGTACAAAGCCTTTTGATACTAAAACTCACCGAGATTTAAGGTGCTTGGTGGGCGAGCACGGTTGGAAACCCCCCATCCCGGGTTCGAATCCCCTCTACTATGACATCATCTCTTCAGTGAGGTGAAGCAAGTGTGGGCCCGATCAAGGGCTAATCCAGTCTTAATTTTCAGGGGGGGGGGGGGGGGGTGGAAGTGTAGAGTTTATTTTTTGTCTTGAAGTCAGCTCGACCCCTATTTGTTCATATTCTTGATCATTATACGTTTCGTACATATGTCGGGGGTCCAAGGGGGCAGCGCCCCTTGGCGGGGTTCAAATTTTGATTGTAAGGATATTTTTATATTTTATTTACTATTTCTCTTTGTATTTGGTTCATCGTTTGATTATGTTAGGAGTAATTGCCTACAATCCATAAAATAAAGACTAAAAAATAGATTGAGTGAGACAATTTGCCTAAATAATCATATAATAAATTTTTAAAAAAAAATTTCAAGGGTGGCAATTGCCCCCCTCGACATAGGGTGGATCCGCCCTTGGGCCGATGCCGGTAGGTGGTCACGCTAGGTTCCACCGAGGGATCAGTTGCGCCGCCAAGCACTCCCTTTAATTTAAAGTGACAGCAGGTAGATACCTCCGTTCCTAAAAAAAAAAAGACACTACAACCAAAATAATGAATTGGGCCTTGTAAAATCTTTCTTAATGGGAGCATCATAAGTCATTATTGTATTAAAAGTATTGGTTTGAATTTTGACTTTTTTTTTTTAATTATTAGTGCGCATAGCAAAGCTCCAAACAAAGTGAGAGAACTCTACAAGTCTTCTATCATTATAATCGCTTTCAACATGAACAAGAAGTTTGACTAACTTCTTCATAAATTGAATAATTGTTTAATATTTAAGCGTAGAATATAGGTTCTATTCATCTCATGTTTTTATTCAAAGCATAAAGAAAAGCGATTGGTTACCTCTAAGTAGTAAGATAGAAATAACCTTACGGCTTTTGAGATACGTTGTTTAAACCACTACGTGAAGAGCCCAACAACTCTATTTTTTCTTCGGTGCATTGCTCTTAGGGCATCTTCGCATCTCCAACCGAAAATCCCATTTTCGACTCCAAAATACACTGAAACTCAAGAATGTTGCATTTTATCTTCAATGGAACTCCATTTTGTACGCTTATGAGAAGGTAACGATCTTTCACCTCTTTCATGTGTTTCTTCGGCAAATCCGTCAGAGACCGAAAATAGCGTGGTGAACAATGTCACGCCAATATTTGTGTCGCACTGTTCGCCCACAACTAAATAGCGGAAGTTTTGCCGTTCAGCTGGTGCTCGTGAGCGACGTCATTCATGCATTTGGAGTTCAGTTGGAGACAGGGCTGCAAGCGAACCAAACGATCGACGAACTACTCGTTGTTCGGTTCGATTAAAGCTCGTTCGTGATCGTTTAATTAACTAACAAACAAACTTGAACAATATTTTAAATACTCGATTCTTAAATAAACAAGCTTGAACACTAATGTGTTCAGCTCGTTTATGTTCGCGAACAACATTAGTTGATGTTCATGAACAAGCTCGATAAAAAGCTCGATTCGAGTTCGATTAAATATAAAAACTTTAATTATACCATAATATAATATAATTATTTTTTATAATAAATTTTAAAGTAATAAAATATTATAACATATGTTCATATAAATTAATCATATTTTCATTTTAAATACACAACTGCTTTTATTTTAGAAATTTCATTTCATGAACAAGAAATATTTCATATTTGTCCATGTTTGTTAGATTGTTTGTTTAGAATGTTCATGAACAAATTTAATATTTGCTTGTTCAATAGATTGTTTGCGAGATATGTTCACGAACATAGCTCGTTTAAAGCTCGATAAGCACTAAACAAACGAACATGAACCAAACATGAACCAAACATGAACACCCTTAAATTAAACGAACCAAACATGAACACAAATAATAAAGCTCGAATCAAACACGAACCAAACATGAAAAAGCTAATGTTAAACAAACACAAACATGAACACTCACATACTCGGCTCGGCTCGGTTCGTTTGCAGCCCTAGTTGGAGATGCCCTTAGTACTAAGGACATATTGGATTGCAAATTTAGATCAATTTTGTTGATCCCTCTTGTTATTGCCTCTTGTTATTGTCTCTTGAGATTAAGATTTTGTTTGAGACAATTTTTTTATTTTTTTATTTTTTTTATATTGTACACATAATTTATATTTGGCTACTGCTGTTGTAAAACTTTTGTACTATAAAGCTATTTTCTATAGTAGCTTTTAAAGAAGTTACTTTTTCATATAATAGCTTTACAATCACTTTTATATAAAATTGCAGTCGTTTCAAACGAATTATAAGAGTCTATTTGGGATAACTTTCTTATTATTTTATTTTTCTAACGATAATTACAATTTTTATTTTACTATTGCTTTTTCATTATTTTCAATAAAAATTTATGCTAAGAAGTTATTTTTTTATAGTAGATTTCAAAAAATTATATATTTCCCATAATAAATATACAACAAATTTTACAAAAAAATTACAATCATCACAAACAGATCTTAAAGCTTTAATTTTATTACTTCAATTATTTAAAATAGCTTTCCACCACAAAAAATTTTAAACAATAGTGAGAAAGTAGAAAGAAAATAATATAATTAAAATTAATTCTATTTTATAACAAAATTAGAACAATAATAATTAAAATTAATACTATTTTCAAATGTACAGAATTAAACTAGTTCAAATACATACGTATAATTAGTTCGTATTCTATATGCAATTTTTTAATAAAAAATATTGCTTATTTTTAAAATTATTAAGAGGGTAGTTATAAAATTGAAATTCTTGTTATAATATATATATATAGTTTTTAGCAAATATATCTTGGCCTTTTAAATGCATATAATTAGTAAATCAGTAAATGTTTTGCACGCTTGCAATATATGAGGAATTAATTGTTTCCTCCACCAAATATTTTCAAAATGGCACAAAATTAACTAGAATTTAAACCGACTTGAGTAAAATTAAGCTGAATTCAAGTCAGCTAAAGTGGCACAGCTCATCTTGATCTGTTGGTTGAGAGATTTGGCTACCAGCAAAAAGGTATTGATTTTGAGTCTTGTCAATCATACTTAGAGGTGTAATTGAGTCAAGACGACTCGTGAGCCGAACTCAATAAGCTAATAAATTAGACATAAGATAGCCACAACTCGACTCGTCAGCTTGTGTGTTTAAAAAAAAATATTAAGATTAAATATACTTAAAATATATAAGAATTTAATAAATTTAATTTATATTTATTGATTATACTTAAATTTTATATTTTCTTTCTTATTTCAAATGATATATTATCATATCTCATTTAATTGTTTATTCTTTTTATAGTATTTTATAGAAAATGCTTGATTAAAAACAATTTTCTCTCATTTTTAATAAATAAGATTGCTCTTGAGTGAACTCAAACTCGAGTACAAACTCAAACTCAATTAACTAATCAAGCACGAGCTCAAGTCAAGAGTCACTCGAGCTCGTGTGGACTCATCTACACATCTATAACACAATTGATAGTTAATACATGCAATTAATAATAGCAATTCCACATGAATTTATTAGAAAAATCTTATATGTTTTCCGATGACATATACAACATGAAGCAAACTTAATTAGGGCTAATGACTTCAATTCACATTAACGGGAACACACACAAATTTTAAAGGTACGAGAACCATTAGACAATACATCATTTATGTCGACCGATTTAAGGATAATTCAGTTCAAAAGAGCCAAAATGGTTCAAGCATGAGTCGACCCAGCACCCCTAATATCTTCGTAAAACACCTCCTTGAACCTTCCCATATAACTCTCCTTCATGGCCATCACCACTGAAACTCCACCCTCCTCCTCCTCTGGCGAACACGGCATAATAAAAGCTAGCCCAGCAGTCATCGAACCCATCGTTCCCATATAAAACGGCTTCCCCCATCCAAAATCCGCATCATAGACCGACATACCCAGCCAACTAATCACCCACACATCCGTCTCCCGTAGCACCCACGCTACTGCCCTCAGCTTAGTGGCCATTATCTCATCCATCTTCTCCTCCAAGTAATCCACCAACGACCTTAATATATTTATCATCAACCACCTGCAGTGCAGCCTCGATCTTCGCCACTCCGATCTCTGACACCTCCCCTGCCTTCACACTCACCGATGTGCGGAAGACGGTGTTACCGAGGTAGCCAGCTGGGAGAGGTGGTCGCAGACGGTTTCGGGCGTCTGCAATTATGTAGATCGTGTCAGGCTGGATGGATCGAGCCCGCGGGCCTTGCAAGAGGAGCCCCAGATGTGGAAGATGACGGCTTTGAAGGTGGACATAGGGGGTTTTTTATTGTTGTTGTTGTTGTTGTTGAGAGTGGCTTTGAGGAGGGTGAGATGGTGATTGAAGAGTTTGAGAATGGCGGATGGGAAGGTGGGTAAAGTGGAAGAAGGGATGAATGGGAATTGGGAATATTCAATGTGGGTGAAAGCTATGGAAGGAGGGGAGCGGGCTTGGAGGGGGGTGCGGTCGAGGGACGGGGGAATGAGGATGTGAGTGTTGGTGTGGGTGATTCTAGCCCATGAGTTTATAAAGTGGATGGATGCGAGGCCGTCAGCTGCAGTGTGGTGAATGCCAGTGCCGAGGCATACACCGCCACAACGGAAGAACGTTAGCTGCAAAACATGTTAATTGGGAAGATTGAATTAGATGCACATTCTCTATTTCCAAACAACTAGGACTACTAAATAAAAATAATAGATATATCATAAAAAAATTTATTTGATCAAGCACAAATTGAAAAATAAATATTTAAATTAAAAATACTTATTATCTATTATGAGAACATTTAAATTTCATTTAACAAAAAATAATGTTCAAAACTAGCATTTGATAAGATGAACTGAACAATATCAAAAATATCTCAATATGAGTTCAAATGAGCCTAATCATGTACTATATAGTGCAGTTATAGAATTTACAACTCCAATTGATGAATCAGGTGGTATTTGAATAGTGTGTGCTTATAGTCAGATAATTATCTCAATGAGAAGAATCCTACAAACTTAATATTACTCAATTCTAAAATCATTACGACATTTAAATGCCTAATTTATTTAATATTATTAAGGGGATCAACACATACCATTTGATATGGAGTTGTGATTTAAAATCAAGATAAACCAAAATGCCCCTCCACAAAAATTTATAGATTGACATAATTCTAGTCATTTGAGGAGATTAGATGAGGCCATAAGAAGGATTCTAAAGGAGAGAACTCATAGCTTTATATTCAAGCACCCAACACCCCCACCATCAATAAAGTCGCTGTCTATTGTCAAAACCAATGGTGACGCTCAGTGATGCCACCAAGGTTATCACTTAACTTTGACTCCAATGCTCACTCCAACAAGGTCGTCGCTCGCTAAAGCCAACAAAGTCACATCCAATAACGTAGATGCACGCTTACTAAAGCCGATGTATCTTATGGACACCAAGATCGATATTTAGCAATTACGAGACTATTTTGTCTCAAAGTAAATAGTTATCCATATAATATCCTATCATGATGCTTAGAAAAATATTTGGTTCTTAATATTTTCTTCATTTTTTAAAGAGAGATTGGTCCTTTCTGATCTCTTTTCTTTGGATAGGGTGGTTGTCCAATAAATTTGATCAAATCCTACTTAATTCATCTTAGCAAAAGCAATTTCTTAAAATTCATCCATTTTATGATAGTCAAAGAATTTGTCCATTTGAGTTAACAATCTAGGTTTTTATTTACATCATGTACAACATTATGAGCTAGAGCTTCAAATTTTAACTCTTCGAGATAGATCATTAATGTCTCTAGTATTTCTAAAATGATTTCCTCCTCTTATTTTTTCACCATATATAAGGATTGGTGGTCTTCTATGGGTGTTTTGATATGAGTCATTTTTTTTTTTTGAAGTAGGATTCAATTATTATGCAGATATGCTATGAGAGCATACATTTATTTCCAAAGTTATTGCATTTGTTCTTATATTTTTATAATATTTCTTAAGTCTTTTAAATCATTTTTATAGATATTAAGATCTAAGGCATCTACTATCTACCCGCTGTCACTTTAAAGGGAGCGCTTGGTGGAGTAACTAATCCTTCGGCGGAACCTAACGAGGCCACCCACAGGCATCGGACCCACACTTGCTTTGTCGCAATGAAGAGGTGAGTCCGTAGTAGAGCAGATTTAAATCCGGGATGGGGGGTTCCCAGCCGTGCTTGCCCACCAACAATCCTAAGCCTCCGTGGCTATTAGGTGCCATCTAAATGGTTTTTTTTTAATGATGTATGAAAAGTGATGAGGGAAAAAGGAAAATTGAATTTAAAAAAAAAAAGAAAGAAAAGATAATATAAATGCATATCCAAAATAAAATTTCAAGCTAAGAGAACTTCCAATTAGGGAGGGGTGTACAAGACCTCTTACATCCTAAGCTCTGTCTAGATGATTTAGACCATTTTGATAAAATTCAAATTAGACTTAAAACATCAAATTTAGTATATTTATATTCTTATGCTGTTATGCATGCAATTCTAAATACAAAAAATGGTTAAAAATAACAAACTTCTAATTTTAATAAACCAAGTTAATTATAAGTTAATCAAAATAAATTTCTAGAGTTAATAATAACTATTAATTAAAAAGATAAAGTAACAAAAATTAAATTTTTTTTTTTTTTTACACCAAGGATTGGATTATTTGAAGAGTGGACAACTCCCTTACAAGTATTTTCTAGTAAGAAAAAAAAGGGATAAGTCCACACAACAGAGAAAATGCTAGAGGTTATATGGTGGAGCTCACAAGTTAGAAAATTTATGCTATAATTATTTGCTTGCAAATAAAATATTTTATTTCCAGGTTAATGATATTAACTTAAACTATCATAAAAAGAAACTAATTCATCTCAAAAGTTCTAGAGTATCTCACATGCTTGAAGATAAATCCACCACAAGAAATACTCATCTTGTTAAAAAATAAATATTGCTCGAAATTGGTCGAAAGCTATGAGGGTTTGGAGTGTTTTGAAGACTTGGATGATGGATGGATAGGCTTGTGGTGTAAGTGAGTCAAGCCGACTCGGTTTGACTCGTTTATGGGCTCGCGAGCCGAGCTTATCGTGCTCATGAGTCGAGCTCGAACTCGAGTTTGAGCTTGATGAGGCTCGGCTCGTGAGCTCGCGTGCCGACTCGAATAATTATTAATATTATTTAAATAATGTTATTTTATTTATTAAATTTAAATAATAAAAAAATGTTTAAAATATTTAATAATAAAAAATAAATTAATATTTAATGTTTAAAATTAATAATAAATGTTTAAAATATTTAAATTAATTAAAAATATTTAAAAATCCCGCTGAGGCTCACGAGCCGGCTCGAGCTCGTTTTTAATGTGACGAGCTCGAGTTAAAGTTCGACTTTTGAGCTCAAGCTCGAGCTCGGCATTTAACAGTTGAGCTCGACTCTAACAACCCCTGACTCAAGCTCGACTCGACTCGTTTGCACTCCTAGGCTTGGCTGATTATTAGGGTTTAAAGTGATGTGTGAGAATGATTTAGAAAATATTTTGAGAGGGATAGCAAATACTTACAATCGTCAAGAAAAAGTCAAGCTAGCACAGCAAGCACTAATAAAAAGAGAAATAAGTTCTCCAAATAATTTATTTTTCTAAAAGATATCGCATACTAGCACTAATTATAAAATTACAATAATTATTATAGAGAGGAATTTTGGAGGGGAAGTGGGGTAGCCATTAATGGAGGAAGGATGTCAACTTCCTTCATTAATTCATTTTATTTTTCAATATTAATTGAGTGGCCAACTCATTCATCCGGATTTGGATTAGCATAGACAATTTTAAAGGAAAAAAAAAAGAATAAATACTAACTATAATTGATTTATTCAAATTTATAAATTAAATAAATATCGATTATGATATATTAAAATTTAAAAATAAAATAAAATTACTATTCAAATTTTTTTTGAGATTTTGCGGCTACTTTCAACTTCTATAATGTTTTTATTTTAATAAAATGTTCATTCAAAATTATCATAGACGAAAAAAAAAAGCTCATAGCTATCATGTAGGCATGTACTACTAGGTTTTGCTACACTTCATATATTTTTATAATTTGATATGTGATGGTGTGGATATTGTTCGGTTCATCGTTCTGTTGTTGATTGGACTATTGGATTTATAGGTAGGCTTCAACATAATATGCTTTATTAACCAGTGGCCATAACAGTACAGTAGTTTCATACAAGCTACAAATTTCAAATATATATTTTTTCTTTTTTCTTTTAGGGGGGCAGGTGCCCCTTTAACAAGAAAATGCTAGCTGAAGTAGAGGTAAATATCATATCAAATAGTTAGATGTTATTTATTTTGGTTTGCAAACTAAAATTACTTCAAGCCAAATTTGACTTCCCTACAAACATAAGATACTTGATACTACAATCTCTTGATGTCAAGTCACGCAACAATAAAACTAGTTTGAAGGAAAAACATTGGGATGATGGACTAGTATAGCAGATCATGGAGGCTATCCCTATAGGAGTAGACTCAGTTAGAGCTGTCAAAAACGGGTCACGGGTTGGGTTCGGGTCCAACCCTAAATTGACCCGACACTGTTCAACCCGACCCGAACCCGACCCATTTTTGCAAATGGGTGGGTCGGTTTTTCAAACCCAAACCCGACCCGCTTCGGGTACGGGTCAACCCGAACCCGACCCGCTTCGGGTATATTTTATCAAATTTTTTTATTTAATTCAATTTATTTAAATCTAAATTAAATTAAGGTAAGATTTACTTCAATTAATTTAAAATAAATCGATATTAATTTAATTTGGGCAATAATGTTTATAATTTTTTGAAATATCATTTATTTATTTCATAAAAATCCTTTAAAATCCTATTAAATTAATTAAAAATTGGTCAAACCGGGTCGATTTCGGGTTTCCGGGTCAACCCGAACCCGACCCGGTTTTACAAACGGGTCGAAATCTCTAACCCGAACCCCACCCGGTTCGGGTTAGGGTTGACCCAAACCCGAAATTTTCGGGTGGGGTTCGGGTGGGGTTTTCGGGTCGGGTCAGGTCAAATGTTGACAGCTCTAGCTAGACTCAGTGCAGTGATGTCAGTTTGTTAGTAAATGGTTGCAACCTTAGGACAAGATGAGTTAGCAACACAAGCCACATTAATGATTTTCTTAAAAAATGAAATTAATATGACAAATATTTGTTATAGGAGAGGGCAACAAGAAATGTGGAAAATGCAAAAAAATAAACGTGTCAGCATACGATGAGTCAAGTAAGCTATGTAAGGAGACAATAAGAAATGATACTACTTTAATTGCTTATATTTTTATTTCTAGGAATGAAATTAATTTTCATGTTTTTAGTCAATACGAGATCGACTGCTATTATGAAAAATCAATTGTATGCGTAAAGATGGATCATGGTCGTCTAAGGAAGCCAGACAAAAAATGGGTAAAATCATAAGCACTTCACATGATGAGTTTAATGAATGCTAGCTATAAATTTTTTTTTTTTTAAAAAGGACATGCTTGAGAAATGCTTGCTGAGGGAGGGTTAATGCCAGAAGATAAAAATTTAGAAGCCAATGAGAAAGTCTTCAAGGTGATCATGGGCCCAAAACACTCAGGGAGAGTACGAACACACAGGTTTGGGGTCACTCCAAGTCCATATTTTTCTTAGAGCACCATGACTCTAGATAGCAGCAGTGGTGGCAATACTGCATTTGATTGAGTTGTATGACTAGATAGGTTGGTGCAAACATTTCAAAGTGAGGTGAGACAATTTATGCAAAATTATCAGGGCTAACATGCACCACTAGATAGCTTGACTATGATATATAAAATTAAAAATTATATATTTTCATTCATAGATTTATTTATCATCTCATTTTTACTGATGAATTATATATTCTTAACATGGAGATAATGATCAATTTTCGCCTAATTGATATTTAATATGTAGGAGAAGAAAAGACAAAATATAAACGTGCACAATTTTGTACTTATGTATGGTCGATGTTTTATACTGAAATGTTATAAAATATTTTGATTTTATGTTCGGCTCTAGGTCACTATTTAGTATTGAAATGTTATAAACATTTGGTACAATGTGCTGCTCTATAATCATCTTAGCTCCTTGAGTGTTGCACCAAGATCTTGTTTTATGCATGCTTATTTTATTTAGAAAGTATTGATATTATTCCTTATTGTTCTCTACTTTAGTCGTAGCTTTAGAAAGTTTTGTAACTAATAATATTTGGCTTTGAAAACTTCAAAGAAATGAAGATTGCTTTGAATGTTAATTGTTCAAAGAAGTGGATGAATGGTATAAGATTTGTGGGGATTATGGGTACCATTCTTGTAAGAACATAGGAGTCCACCTCTCTCTCTCCCTCTAAGAGAAGTGGCACCCAACCTTCTAAATAACTTGCTTGCCATTTTTTTTTTTTTTTGTTTTATGTTGCTATTATTATAAATCGTTTTTGCACTTATTCTTCTTGTTTGATAGTGCTTAAGAATGGGGGTAAATCTTGCTAATCACTATTGCATGACTTCCTTTTCTTCTAATATGAGACTTTCAATTATGAGGAGAGCTGACGATTCTATTTTAAAAAAAAAAAAGTTTTAGAATTGCAACGGTTTTAACCGCTACTCTTGATTGAAAACGCAGATTTGCAACGGTTTTAATCACTGCAATAGATGTCTTTCAATTTTATAGGTGGGAAGATCGCTGCATAATAGCATATTTGTAGGGATTAAAACCACTGCCGCGAAAATTCTATCTATGGCAGTAGTTCAGATAGCACTGCGGAAGCTATTTGCAACGATAACAAATACGGCGGAGGTGCCGTGGTTTTTTAAACCGCTGCAAATCAAATACTAGGTGTCTTAACCGCTGCTGTAGGGTAAAAAAAGCGTTGTGAAAGCCTATTTTAATAGTAGTGACACTTAAAATATAAAAAAAGTCGAGATCCTGCAAGTTTTAGCGGCTTAATTCTCATTTCCCTCATTTTCCATCTTGAGTGAAAAGAATGAGTCTTTCACACTTTTGGAGAACGCCGCTTCAAACATGAAAGATCAAAATCCTCAATTTTGCAGTTTAATGGATTCAGGTACGCTTCGAATAATTATTCTCCATGATTTGACATATCTTTTAGAGACGATGAAATTATTTTTTTCGTCTCTATTGAATCCTACAAATTAAAGTTCTGATTCATCAAAAATAATTCCCTAAACATGAATTATGTGCATTGAATTATGTGCATTCCAACACATTCATATGCCACGGACATATCATGATGCATCTTATTGCAATGATAAAAGCCCTGTGGCTGGAATTTTTATTGGGTCAGGTAACCTGATGTAGAGATACATCAGGTAACCAATAAAAAAATGCCACATGCACTTATTTTTTATTTTTTGTTTAAAGTGCATGTGACATTTTTTTATTGGTTATCTGATATATCTCTACATCAGATTACCTGACCTAATAAAAATTCCTGTGGCTGTGCCGTGATGTGTTCAGAGCTGCAATTTCATTGTTTTATTAATGGAATCTATTTTACAGGAGATCTTAAAGTAGCAGACCTTAGGACTTAGGAGGATAGGTAATTAAAATTTACACTTTTTTTTTTTCCTTATCTTTTGATGCTTCAGAGTACTTATCTTTTTTTATATAGCAATTTCATTATTTTATAACTGATATCAATGTTCTTCTGACATCTGGCAAACTGAACCCCTGAAAATTCTAATTTAAAATGTGAGAGTTATATGTTATTTAAAGATCAAATTTGCTTAACATGACAAGCGGCACATCAGCATGGTCGGAGCCATCATCAGCAAAAGGAACAAGAAGCCGTCGGAGCTCATCGGAAGGCGCGAAATCGCCAAAATCTTCCACGGTCGATTCAGATCTGGCGACGACAAAGAGGGCACCCTCGGCTGTGCATCGGATGCAAAGACGGCCGTCGGTGCCTGAAACGAGGCGGCCAGCGAGAGGGTAGAATGAGACGAGGGTGCGGGCTAGGGTGGCCTTGAGAGTTTCCGGCGAGAAGAATCCGGCGTCATTGAGGGGGCGGCGGTAGAAGTAGACGGTTGCGGTGTGAGACCGCATGGTAAGGAGGTCGAGGTTGGAGAGCCAGATATCCTCCGCCGGGGTCTCTGCGCTGGGGATCACTAGTCCCTTTTCCAGGATTTCGATCGGCGGATAGGCAGCCATTTTTCAGTTCGAAATAATTTTTCCACTTAAGAGGTCTCGGTAGAGATTTTATAGCGATGAAGATAAACTTTACTGGTTTTAGTGCAGAGCGTCAGCAGAAATTATTATGTGCGGCTGGATGGTACTCAGCGGTGTCGAGTGCGGGTACCGAGCTGAGTACTCAGCAATAGAGTGACCTGACGTATTTTTATTTATCTCCCGACGCCCTCTGCACTCCCCACAGAGCCACAGAATAATAAATCCTAATTAGGTTGGTTTGGGATGCTTTTCTTAATGCTTCATAACTTATTTTTTTTATAGGAGATTGTTTTAAAAAACAGTAAAAAAGTTGTCTCAAAGGGAGAGGGAGACTAAATGATGATATGTATTTAAATTTTTTTCGCTCTTTGAACCCGATAACCCGACCGAAGTCCAATTATGTGTTTTTAAAATTAGTGAAATCTACGGGAGCATCAAAATATTTCAGCTGAAGAGAGTGGGAAAATGTTCAAACCTACAAAATATTTCAGGTGAAAAAATTGAAGAAAAATTTTAGAAAAATCATTAATTTTTTTTTTTTTTTGGTTTTGATTGGTCGTGGAAGGAGAGAAAATGAGCGAGAAGTCAGAACAAGGAGATTTATGGCTGCCGGCGAAGTTCATTGGCAAGAGTTTTTTTTTTTTTGAGTTCATTGGGGAGGGTTTCTTTTCATAAGAAAATATGAGCAACAACTTTAATGACATATATTGAAAGGGGAAGTGATTTGATGTGAGAGGACACAAGCTTTGCAACAGAGCCCTGCATTGGGCGCCCATACCCACACCCACCCATGTACCCACCCATGCCCAATGGGCATGGGTGGGTATGGGTACGCCCATGGCCTCATGGGTGGGTATGAGTGGGTACTCAATATTAGAGGACAAACTAATTTACATTACTAATTATCATATGCATGCAGTATATTACAGTAATCCTTATTACGAAGTGTGCAACACTGATCCGCATCGTGACCACGATAAATTTTGATATGTGGCTTGAAAGTTTGCAGTCAGAGAAAATGGCAAAAAACTCAAGGCCATTAATCCATGGCAGATTGCATTCAAGAAGCGTGAAAAGTGGGTGGGTGTGGGTGGGTATGACATCTCGAAAGTCATCATAGGTGGGCATGGGTGGGTAAAGCCCGCTAGCACAGAGCGTGGGTACCCAATGGGTATCCAACCAGGACCCCATGTAGGGCTCTGCTTTGCAAATATCGAAAGTTGATGTTGTGCGATGAGAATGGAATATCAATTTTGATAACTACTGAGAGAGAAAAATGGAAAATGTATGATGAAGATATAACGATTTTGAATAGTTTTTGTGTTAGTTTTGTCCATTTTAAACCATTTTAAGATTGTATAGAGTTATTTATAAGAAATATTTCTCTGAAAATGTTATTCTTTTCATAATCTTTTGAGCTTGTTCACAGCGGTGTATTGCCGTGTATTTTGTTGTGTACTGCTATATATTGTTGCGTATTTTGCTGAGTACTGTTATGTATTTTGCTTCGTTTTGATGTGTATTTTGCTGCATATTGTTGTTTAATTTGTTGTGTCTTGCTATTTATTTTGATGTATATGACTGTGTATTTAATTGTGTATTTTGTTGCGTGCCGCTGTATATTTTTTTATGTATTGATGTATATTTTATTGTGCACTTTTATGTATTTTTCTGCGTGTCGTTATGTATTTTGTTATATATTGTTGTGAATCATAGGCATGAGATTCTAGAATGAAATTATTTGATGTAGTTATATGAAAAGCATTTAATCAAAATACAAACTACTAAATAATCTCCTTTATTATATTCTTGTGGTATACTATTAACATCTTTTATAGTTATATACTTTTTATTTACAAAACAAATTTCAAGGTCAACTGGACTTTTAGAAGATTATTTAAAAAAGGAGTAAGATTTTTTTTTTCTGTGAGGGTACTAGGATAAAATTGAAGTTTTTTAATGTTAATTGCTAATATACAACCATTATCAAATTTAATACAATAAAATTTACATATTTGCTTAAACCCGCTAAAAAATAATTGGATGCAATAACAGTGAATCAATACATTATAATACATAATAATACACATTAATGCAAAATAAAATACACAGCAATGCACAACAAAATATACAATAAAATACGTAGCAGTACACACTAAAATAAACAACAAAATACACAGCAGTAAACAACAAAAATACATAGCAATGCACATCAAAATTAGTAGTAGTACGTAGCAAATACAAAACAGTACGAAGAAAAATACACAACAATATGCATCAAAATACACAACAATAAGCAATAAAACATATAGTAGTACACAACAAAGTACACAACATTACACAATAAAATATTCAACAATGCACAGTAAAATATATAATAGCACACAGAAAAATATGCAGCAGTACGTAGCAAAAGGCACAGTAATATATAGCAGTACGCCTCAAAATACACAACATTACATAGGGCTGTCAATATTGGACACGACTCGAAACTCGACCAGGATCCGACCCGAAAAAAATCCGAGTTTGGGTCGACCCGGTTAGCAAACGTGTTAGGTTCATGTTAGAAAATATGACCCTATTCGAGTTTCGGATCATTTTCGGGTCAACCCGGAAACACATTTTTGACCCGATGTCAACCCGTTAAATCATTAAAACAGGGGCTTGGCCGCCTTGGTTAGTCGAACAGCTGATTAGGTTTATTGGTGCGTGTTTTGATTTGCGTCTTTACTCTTTCGGCTTTCGAGTTCGCCTTTCCTTTTCTCTGTTCCACTGCGTGCCTTGGCCCTTGCCTAGTTTTCCACTTTTCCTCTGCGTTCTTCGTGATTGAGTGGTTGTTGTTGGCTCGATTTCTCAAGAATCGCAGGTGATGTATTCAAGTCTCCTTATCTCCTTCTCCCCATGTCGGCATATATCAACAACCGAGTGGCATTTGTGTTGGCTTGAATCAAGAGCAGATACTTTATTAATTCATTGACAATACATTAAATCATTAAGTTTAATGCAAATTTCCGCCTTTGATGGTAATAGATAGAATCAAAATATATATTATTTACTCACTTGAGTAACTTCTCAATAGTAGCTATATCGATTGGAGGGTTTACCTGAGCTATTCGAATAAAGCTTTCTAGTCGTACACTTATACAATCTCATTACTTAGAATTTTATGATTTTTATCTTTTTATTACTTTTAAGCTTTAAGTGTTTAATCATATATTTTTTTGGCAATTAATTCAAGTTAAAGTGTAGGACAATACATGTTTAATGATATCTTCATTCTTCAAGAGTTTAAGTTAAAGTGTAGCCGTATAAGAACTAAGAGATATAATTTGAGTTTATTTGTAAATTATTTACTTCGTAGTTTGTAATCAATGTAATATATAACGCTATAATTTGTAATAAATCTAAACAATTTAAATACAAGTTACAAGTTTTTTAATGCATTAGCTTGCAAAATTTTATTTATTTAATTGCAAATTAGTTTTTTCAAAGTTAAAATTTTTCATGCATTTAATATTTTTCGGGTCGGGTTGACCCGAATCCGATCCAAGTCGGATTCGGGTTCGAAAAATCGACCCGAAACCTGAATCGTGTCAGGTCCGGGTCGAATCAAAACAGTCGGGTCAAAATCGGTTTGACCCGAACACGACTCGTCGACATGAATTGATAGTCGTAACGGTACACAGCAGTATACAATAAAATACACAGTAGTACATAGCAAAATGCACTGCAATACGTAACAAAATACACAACAAAATATAGTCATACACAATAAAATACAGAGCAATACATAGCAAAATATATAGCAGTACACAACAAAATACACAACATTACACAGTAAAATACATAGCAATACCAACAAAATATACAATAATACACCACAAAATATACAACAATATACAAAAAAAATACACAGAAGTATATAATAAAATACACAGCAATACACAACTGTGAACAAACACAAAAGATTAGGAAAAAAATAACATTTTCAGAAAAATATTTCTTATACCCAACTCTTTATAAGCTCAAAAAGATTTAAAATGAATGAAAATAACATAAAAACTATTAAAAATCGTTGTATCTTCATCGTTTGTTTCTCATTTTTCTCTCTCAACATGTATCAAAATTGATATTCCATCTTCATCGCACAACATCGACTTTCGATATTTGCAAAGCTTGGGTTCTCTCGCACCAAACCACTTCGCCTTTTGATATCTGTCATTAAAGTTGTTGCTAATCTTTTCCTGTAAAGGAAACCCTCATTAATGAACTAAAAAAAATAAAAATTCTCACCAATGAACTTCGCCGGCAACCATAAATCTTTGTGTTCTAACTTCTTGCTCATTCCCTCTCCCTCGATGACCCAGCAAAACAATTAAAAATAATAATTTCTTTGAACTTTTTCTTCCATTTCTTCACCTGAAATATTTGGTAGCTTTGAATGTTTTCCCCGTTTCTTCACCTAAAATATTTTGAATCTTTCTCGGGTTTCACTAATTTTAAAAATGTATGGTTGGAGTTGGGTTGGATCATCGGATCAAAGAATAAAAAATGTCTAAATACGTGTTAGCATTTAATTGAAGTTGACTCAATGTATCATATAAAGTACATTAAATAATTGGGGTTAGAAGAATCCAATAATAATGGAGTCATTCTCAAGAGAATGTTAGTCTATTCATTTGTTTGACAGTGTTTATTTGGGATATGGAGATCAAAGGGATTGTAGTCGGTCAATGAAGGTGTTGGAAGGGTTGTAGTCGACGTCAATGGTTGTCAGAGGGACCGTAGTCAGCAAGTGATGTTAGTTGGAGGGATCGTAGTCAGTCGGTGACGGTGGTTTGAGGGACTGTAGCCAACGGGTGACGGAGGTCGAAGGGGCACATGCAAAGGGGCGACGGTCGGGGAGGCGACAGTCGGGAAGATGTCCAATGGTGGTCGGCAGCCGAGCGGTACTCAGACAGCGGTCAATGGTGGTGCAGAGCACTTGAAGCCTCATAGCTCTCTCCAATCTCCAACCAAAGGTCTCCCTTCATATAGAGAGTATGGGTCTATTTATAGATTTGTGATAGTGACATAACCTATAAATATGAAGAAGATCTGTGGCAGATTTGGAGTGCTTTATCAGACATCTCATAGTGATCCCCTCGATCATAAAATGTTTGTCATGCATTTATGTGCCTAAATGATGTTAGAATTAAGTGATCTTGGGCTCGTTGGATTTATCACATAGAGCTGCTCGATTCGACTATAAGCATGTTGTATTTAAATATCATTTGGTCATCCTATTTGGATATTGAACCTTCCAAATAAGCTTAGAATCCCCAATTTGAACCCATTTGGGCTCGGATTGAAACGATTTTGATGTCGTTGGATTCATCTCCTCAAGAATGGTCGTGAATTTAATTTTGAAAGTTTACAATTTGAATGTCTCGAGATTTTGTGCACCAACAAGATGATTTTTTATTTGCAATTTTAATTAAATCATAATATAATCTAAATTTGATTTCTGCATATATGGTAATCAAATTCTCGTATTCAAGCTAAAATAAAATCAGAATCGTAATCTTCCATTTGCACTTATTTACATTCATCTTTCATTGTGCTTCTTTTTTATTTTCTCATTTTATTTGTGTGACATTTAGATCAATTAATACAAACTTACTCACACATCACTATGCAAGCCTCAAACACAATCAGTGGTGGAGCCATAATTTTTTTTTCTTAATGTGGCACAAATTCTGAACCTTGAAAAAAATCCAATAGCTTTTTCTAAAGGATAAATATCTTTTTTATTATTATTAACTTTTGTGTAAGTTCTCCAATTACTATTAAATTTTTAAATATAAAATTTTGGAATACATCACTAGAGCACATATCAATGATAAAAGTCAAATTTTTTTTTTGAAATTTAATAGCTAGTGAAAATTCACAAATTTCGTAAAGAATATTATCATCATCGGTTACAAATAAATAGAGGCTTGGATAAATTATTACGTGCGGTTACTGGCCGCCGGAGGCCATTTAGGACGCACCACGTTCCTAATTTATTGTGTACCATTGTGTATCAGAAGACAAGGCGCATCTTAATTGGCATTCGGACGGTGCTGTGACCGCACATAATAATTTCTCTCAATCGAGGGATTAATAGGCAGTGAATTATAATAATTACTTTACTAAAATCTCTTAAAGATATATAATCATTAGATAAATTTAATATTTAATCTTCAATCGAACAAATTAAAATTTGATCAATTGAACTCAAAGTGCATGAAAGGCAGTGATCTGTTTAAAGTCAAAGAAATAGTTTCACCACTTTAACTTTTGGATACTTTCTTAGATCTGCTCAAAAAATATGAAATTATTAAGGGGGTTTTACATACATACCACTTTATTTCATGCTATTTACATATCTAACGCCTAAAACATTAATATTACATACGATTGCTGATTGTAGGAGTTGTTTAAGCCGAGAGGAAATAGAAGCTTTTTTTAATATTAAATTAGGCTTCGCAAAATTTAGACTGGACGAAGCAGGCCTTTTGAAGACGAAAGTATTATGCATCTTTTTTCCAATGCGATTTTTCTTTCGAGATTCTTCGTATTTTGATTCTGGATGTCCAAAAGTTTCTTTTGAGATCTACTCTTTTACAGTTTTTTTATTTTTTGGATGAAGTTCAGCGGTACGTTTAACTCAAATGATAAAAACTTCAGTTTTTTTTGTGATTTGCTGTTTGGTCTATTTTATTTGGTTGGAAAGAAACAATAGAAGATTTTCGAAGAAGCATGCTTCTCCTATTGTTGTGTATCACCTGGTGGTTTCGGCTATTTCTCTAAAAGCTACTACATGGAAAGTTTTTGAAAGATTAACTGTTAATTTTCCTACTTGCTTCAGCCGTCAATTATGTTATCGGGTTGGTCTTTCGAATGCCGCTGGGCAATGATGAGCTGAACTGGTGTATTGCCTTTATCCCTGGAAGGCCTCGTATACCCGTCAGCATCCTGGTCTAGCACTTGGCCTGGCAAGACATTCTGCACCCGTTTGACCGTTATGTGGCTTATTGATGGCAATCGGGAATTTTCTCTTCATCGAATGCATTTATACAAGCTAAGAGTTGTTTCAGCCTTGATTTCACATCGCCTGTCCACCAGTTTGAGATCTTCATGAGCCCTTTAAGGCTTTACTGTGTTCTTTTTTTGGGTATACCTGATTTTTGTTCACAGCTCATTTACTTGTATATCTTTTGAGTTGGGTTTTGTCTTACATGTAATCCTCACTGAAAGAACATTTTGGACCAGTTTAACTTTTTTCACATTTGGATTAGTGGATCGAGTCGGGTCGTTAGGCCACACATGTTAGCATTTTATTGGAGTCTGCATGTAGAGCTGTGTCAGGACTCCGCACAGAATAATTTCTTCTATTTGGGACGGCCGCAATATTTTATAAAGTTGGTTGCAAAGTTGATGTAAAAAAATAATTTAAATTATGAAGTTGATGTGTAGAATATATGACTTAGCAACTCTGAGAGTAAAAATAGCTTTCCACTATTTTTTTTTAAATAATGAGAAATTAGAAAGGAAATAACATAATTCTATTTTATAACAAAATTAGAGCAATAATAATAAAAATTAATTCTATTTTCAAATGTTACAGAATTAAACTAGTTCATATATATACTTATAATTATTTCTTATTCTATATGAAATTTTTTAATAAAAAAATGTTGCTTATTTCTAAAATTAAAGAGGGTAGTCATAAAATTGAAATATTTGTTTTATATATATATATATATATAATATCTTAGCATTTTAAATGCATATTATTAGTAAACCGGTAAATGTTTTGCATGCTTGCAATATATGATGAATTAATTGCTTCCTTCAACAAATATTTTCAAAATGGCACAAAATTAACTAAAATTTAAACCAACTTGAGTCAAATTAAGTTGAATTCGAGCTAATGACTTCAATTCACATTAACCGGAACACACAAAAATTTTGAAGGTACGAGAACCAATATACAAATATGCCATTTATGACAATCGATTTAAGGATAATTCGGTTTAAAAGAGTCAAATTGGTTCAAGCATGAGTCGACCCAGCACCTCTAATAATATCTTTGTAAAACACCTCCTTGAACCTTCTCATATAACTCTCCTCCATGGCCATCACCACTGAAACTCCTCCCTCCTCCTCCTCCGGTGAACACGGCACAATAAAAGCTTGCCCAGCAACCTGCAAACTTGCTGCTCCCATATAAAACGGTTTTCCCCATCCAAAATCTGCATCATAGACCGGCATACCCATCCAACTAACCACCCACAAATCCGTCTCCGGTAGTACCCACGCTATTGCCCTTGGCCTAATGGCCCCTATCCCATCCACCTTCTCCTCCAAGTAATCCACCAACGACCTTATATATTCATCATCAATCACATTTAACGCAGCCTCAATCTTCCCCACTCCGATCTCCGACACCTCCCCTGCCTTCGCCCTCGCCGACGTGCGGAAGACGGCGTTACCAAGGTAGCCAGCGGGGAGAGGCGGCCGTAGACGGTTTCGGGCATCAACAATTATGTAGAGTCGCGTCAGGCTGGATGGGTCGAGCCCGCGGGCCTTGCAAGCGGAGCGCCAGATGTGGAAGACGACGGCTTTGAAGGTGGACAAAGGGGTTTTCTGATTATTGTTGTTGTTGGGAGTGATTTTGAGGAGGGCGAGATGGTGATTGGAGAGTTTGAGAATGGCGGAGGGGAAGGTGGGTAAAGTGGAAGAAGGGATGAATGGGATCTGGGAATATTCGATGTGATCGGAGGCTATGGAAGGAGGGGAGCGGGCGCAGAGTAGGGTGTGGTCGAGGGATGGGGGAATGAGGATGTGAGTGTTGGTGTGGGTAATTCTGGCCCATGAGTTTATAAAGTGGATGGATGCGAGGCCGTCAGCTGCGGTGTGGTGAATGGCAGTGCCGAGGCATACGCCACCGCAACGGAAGAGCGTTAGCTGCAAGTCAAGTTGATTGGGAAAATTGAATTAGCTGCCCATAAAAAAAATTTACTTGATGAAGCACAAATTTAAAAATAAATACTAAAATTAAAAATATTCTTGTCTAGTATGAGATCATTTAAATTTCAGTTTTAACAAACTTATGATCCAAACTAGGATTTGACAAGATCATCGCTCACACGAACAAGGTCATCGCTCACTAAAGACAACAAAGTCGTCACCAATAACGTAGATGCATGCTCACTATAGCCGATGTATGTTATGGACACCAAGACAGATATTTAGCAATTAAGAGACTATTTTGTCTCAAAGTAAATAGTTATCCATATAATATCCTATCATGATGCTTAGAAAAATATTTTTTTCTTAATATTTTCTTCATTTTTTAAAGAGATATTGGTTCTTTCTAATCTCTTTTCTTTGGATAGGGTGTTTTTCCAATAAATTTGATCATATCCTACTAATTCAGCTTAGCAAAAGAATTCTTTAAAATTCATCCATTTTATGATAGTCAAAGAATTTATACATTTGAATTAACAATCTAGGTCTTATGTCATGTACACCATTATGAGCTACGAAAATGGTAGAGGTTATATAGTGGAGCTCACTAGTTGAAAGTTAATGATATTAACTTAAACTATCATAAAAAGAAACTAATTCATCTCAAAAGTTCTAGAGTATCTCAAATGCTCGAAGATAAGTCCATCACAAGAAATACTCATCTTGTTAAAAAAATAACTATTGTCTGAAATTGCTCTTTTCAAGCTTTGCTCTAAAATTAAACTTAATAGAAGTGGGAGGCATTTTGTTGAAATTAGTGGCTAGAAATGATTCTAGATGTTTAGTTTATTGTGTAAGGATTTAATTTGATGTTTTTGTAGGAATATGACGCCTTTAGAAAGCTAGGTAGAAGCAACATCAAGACTAGTCTAAATTTGATTATTTTGCGCTGATTTGAAATATTTGTTTTGGAATAGGTTTTAATTGTCAAAATAGTGGACAATGATGATGATGTTTAGTTTATGATATGAACTTGTGATTTATATAGTTTGTGGAATTTGATGGGGTTTAAGGCCTTATAGTTGTATGGAAAATAGGATTAGCTAGTTGCATGTCCAATTAAAGTTAGTTGATAGCTATAAGGTTTTAGAGTCTTTTGAAGACTTGGATGATGGATGGATAGGCTTGGCTGATGATTAGGGTGTGGAGTGATCTGTGAGAATGATTTAGAAAATATTTTGAGAGGGTTAGCAAGTACTTACAAGATAACTAATCAATCCCATCAAGAAAAAGTCAAGCTAGGACACCAATCACTAATACAAAGAGAAATTAAGAACTTCTTTAAATAATTTATCATTCTAAAAGATATCACATACTAGCACTATTTATAATATATATTACAATAGTTATTATCATTCAAAAAGAGAAATTTTGGAGGTGAAGTTGCATGGCAATTAATGGAGGAAGATGCCAACTTACTTCATTAATTCATTTTATTTTTCAATATGAATTAAGTGGCCAACCCATTCACTCTTTCTAAAATGAAAAGTCAACTTTTTGAATCTTAGATAAAAAATTTAAACATTAAACCTCAAATTTTAATTATTTATGATTGAGTGGGCTCTTGTAATATGTCTTTAATGGGCTCTTACTTTAGCACTTTCTTCTTGGGATCTCATAATTGTCAATTTAACTTCATTTTATTAATCTAATTGATATGATACATCTTTGATTTACTTAGATCTCTCTCTATATATTATACATGTTCTCTTGAGTCATCCTTATGTCTTTGACCTAAGCTACATACTCTCTCAAATTAGATTTAGCACATTTTTTGTAATTAGATCTATCATTTAATTATTAGGTCCCTCCTCACACTTTGCCACACACTTAGTGCTTGTACACAACCATTGTGGCCATCATTTGCATTGGAAACATGTAGGTCATTTTAACAAATAAATAGGTCAAGCTTCATCCATTCTAGGATCTAGGCCATCTTGACTATCTTTTGGTGAACTTAGCATTCCTAGGCCAAACTTTAGACACTTCACACCAGTTTTAGACTCCATAGATTTAATTTGGCCTACTATTTAACTTTATGAGTCACATCTAATCAACCCAATGTCACTAGTCAACCTGCCATCTCTCTTAATATTTTGTTGACACGAGGCCATTCAAATTGACTTGATCATCATTAGAGATTATAGGACTAGATCACTTCTTCTTAGACCCCAAGGGAGTCATTTAGGACTCATTAAGTCGAACCTAGTTCAATTGATTATAACCCTTAATCTAAACCCATTTAGAATGTTCTAATTTGATTTTCCTAAACCTTAATCACCCATTTCATTCCCTAAGATCCACCTAGTCCTCCAGGATAGATCAATTCAATTTAGTCAAACGTACATCAAATAGGCTAATTAGACTTTAACCTAAGGCAACTTATGCAAGCTTAACATGAACCTTAGGAATCCTCAAGCCTAACTTTCACTTAAGCATCCATGGCATGCTCAATGGCCGTTTAAATTTATGGCCAAATTCCCTTAATAGAAATGTCAAAATTAGGCTTAAAGTAGGCCTAAAACTAAATTAATTTGAGTAAAGCCTTTGCATGGGTAAAAAGACACAGAGATTTATCCCTTAGCAGCTATTCTAACAAGGCTTGCCCTCACCTTCCTTAGCCTATAAACCGAGACAGACGAGTGGGAAGGGGAGGTTCTAAACTCTGAACATTTAGACAAAGCCGAATATATATAGCTTTAGGCTTCGTTTGGAACAGCTTGATTTCTTAGAAAGCTGTAAGAAATCTGTCCCAAACGAAGGCTTAGAAGGCAGAAGCAGAACCAAAAAATAGAAACGACCCTACCCGATCGAGGCTTTATCTTCTTTGATTATATATTCAATGCAAGTATTTCGCCTCGGATCATTTAGTTTGCTTTAGGATATTTAGGATTAGGTTAGCCATCCTACAGAGCTTCATTAAATTCAAACAAACCCTTTTATTCCCCATAATAGCGACCATGAACTCGCCGTTTAAAAATACATAAGAAAAGAAGGGGAGCGAAGTTCAGCCGCGGATGCCTACGCCATCTCAGGCGCCGGCGAGCCCCTTACCGACGAACCTCCTCACCGCACTCGACATCCTTAGCCGAGCAATAGCCAGCCTCTTCACATTCTCATACAGCCAGGAGAAACCGTGCAAAATTGGCATGCGGAGAGCTGGTGGTGAAGTAAAAGGCACTAATAAACACTATCCAAATAAACTTGCCACGTCTGAGCCACCAAAACCAATAGGAAAATACCATACGCGCCAATATAAAATAACTAAATTTGGTTAAATAGTAAGAGCTTATAGAAAAATCATAAAAAATTTAACTATTGGTAAAATAAATAAATAAATTATACATACATGATATTAGTTAAGTTTTATTTAATTATTTAAATGTAAAAATAATATTTTAAAATTATAGAAAATTAATTTAAATGTTATAGATAAAAAAATTAATTTATTAAATTTAGTTCCATTGAGTTTTAGTTTTATTATGTTAAGATATTTAGAATTTTTTAATGAAACATTCTTTAAATTTAATGTAATATTAAATGAATATATATATATATATATAATTTGCATATTGAGCTCATACCATTTAGTGTTCTTCATGCATTGATGAATGAATAAAAGAAAGAAAATCATAATAATAGTAATACATAAATAGCACATATTCAGATTAAATATATGCATATATTTACTTAATAATAAAACCTACCCTAAATATTAAATAACTTATTAAGTCCATTTAATGTAGCACACATCATTTGTTGGCCATGCATTTAAGCACTTTCATGCATAGCAAATTATATATATATATATATATATATATATATATATATATATTTATATAATATATATATATATATATATAATTTAATATTAAAACAATTATAAATTTAATATTAAATAAATTATTTAAAATACAAAATATCCAAAATTATATATTATCATCCATTGCATATATTTAGCATATTCTGGCTTTAAAAAAAAGGATAATTACACTTGTATCCTTTGATTCCCTTTTGTAAAAAAAATAAAAGGAATGAATTCTTAATTATGCATCCATGCTTACCATGCATTGATATACATGCAATATGCCACCATATCATGCATGCATCTAAAAGCAAATTGATCGAAGTTCTGTTTATCAATAATAATTCCCTAAACATGATTATGTGCATGCCTACGCATTCATATGCCGCAGGCACATATATCATGATGCATCTTATTGCAATGATACAAGCCCTGTGCATGGCTGTGCCGTGATGTGTTCAGAGTTGCAATTTCATTGTTTTATTACTGGAATGTATTTTGCAGGAGATCTTATAGTAGCAGACCTTAGGTGGTGCAGCAGCAAGAAGGAGAGATCCACACAAGAGCTGAACTCAATGGAACAGTAAAACTAGGAGAAATTGTATTGAAAAACTAACTGTCTTCTCTCTACAGCACATTGCTTAAAAGTAAGAAACGAAGGGTAAGAAAACTACTCATTCTAGAAACTGTGATAGTGCAGGAAAAAGTATTAAAGCTAATGATAATAAGAGTAGTGGAATGTGTAGTGACGGTAAGCTGAGCCGCCGGAGTATCGTAATAGGTGTTGCCTGCATCATTAGGACTTGGTCTTCTCCAACCGAAAATTTAAGTTTTCACTCTAAAATGCAATTAAATTAAAAAATGTTGTGATTCATCTCCAATCTAACTCTATTTTATACGCTTCTGCGAAGGTAACTAGTCTTTCTATTCTTTTGCGCGTTTCTTCCGCAAATCCGATTGGGACAAAAAAATCATGTAGGTGAACAATGTAACGTCAATATTGACGTCACACTGTTCACCCGCAAGCAAATAGCGGAAGATTTGACGTTCGGCTGGAGTGACTGTACGACGCCTTAAGCATGTTTGCCGTTTGGTTGGAGATGCCCTAAGGAGGATATGTAATCAAGAATTTACACAATTTTTTTTTACTTATCTTTTGAAGCTTTAGAGTACTTATATTTCTTTAGATAGCAATTTCATTATTTTATAACTGATATCAATGTTCTTCCGGTAAACTTAACCCATGAAAACTTTAATTTAAAATGTCAGAGTTTTATGTTATTTAAAGATCAAATTTGCTTACCTGGAACATGACAAGCGGCACATTAGCAGGGTCGGAGCCATCAGCAAACGGAACAAGAAGCCGTCGGAGCTCATCGGAAGGCGCGAAATCGCCAAAATCTTCCACGGCCGATTCAGATCGGGCGACGACAAAGAGGACACCCTCAGCAGTGCATCGGATGCAAAGACGGCCGTCGGTTCCTGAAACGAGGCGGCCAGCGAGAGGGTAGAATGAGACGAGGGTGCGGGCTAGGGTGGCCTTGAGAGTTTCCGGCGAGAAGAATCCGGCGTCATTGAAGGGGCGGCGGTAGAAGTAGACGGTGGCGGTGTGAGACCGCACAGCAAGGAGGTCGAGGTTGGAGAGCCAGATATCCTCCGCCGGGGTCTCTACGCTGGGGATCACTAGTCCCTTTTCCAGGATTTCGATCGGCGGATAGGCTGCCATTTTTCAGTTCGCTTTGGCGGAATACTTTTTCCGCTTAGAGGTTTCGGTAGAGATTTTATAGCTATGCAGATAAACTTTACGGTTTTAGTGCTGCGGGTTGGTGGGGAGTTTCAGACATTCGTAATTCTTATGTGTGTGTATATATTTATATTAGATTAAATTGAAAAATAATATTAGATATACAAATATTTTGATATGATTGAGTAATTAAAACGATATAAAAATATAAATATAAATATAAATATAAATATAAATTTATATAAAAATATAAATAAAAATATAAATAAAAATTTATCTATTAGATATACAACTCTATAAGAATTGTGTGATATATATGAGAATCCTCCATGTCTTTGATATCAAAGTGATAATTCACTTCAAAATCTTATTGTTGTTTGAAAAATGAATACAATGTAAAATAGAATACAATGAAAAAGGAAAGCCTTGTGTTTGTAATATTTTGAAATATTTGAATGAGTGTAAAATAAATATAAATGATTATGACTTTTATTTGGCTTCAAGTAACATGAATGTATTATAAAATTCAATGATGTTGGTGGCCCGTAGGTTGTGGAAGCGACTCGTGATGGCGCTGACGATCGATGGCAGCAATTGGTTATTGCCAACTATGGAGGTGAGTAGTGATAGGTGTAAAGAAGTTGTTGATAGCTTTGTTGGTGGTGATAGCTGGCATTCGGTGATTGACGACGGCAAGCGGCGATCGACAATGACAATAGTCAGTGATGGCAAGCCAAATATGACAACAACGAGAGGTGATGGATAACAGCGGTAATGACAGATTGCATTGGGCTGGTGGGTAACAACGACTTGATATGACAATGATAGAATTTACAATATTATATGTAAAAAACACTTCAAAATTAAAATAGATGATGAATTTCAACTACTTTAAAATTTTTATACACATTTATTTTGTTTCACATCATACACAAATATTTTAAAAAAAATAGTGTATTTGAATTACTTTACATCCCTTTTCTTTCAAACAAAATAGTTCATTTCTTTAATAATCATACAAAAATAAACATTGTTTCAAAAATTATAGATCACTAGCACTTTCAAACTTTAATTCTTGACTTAATTATTTAATTCTTAGAACATGCTTTGTGATTCATAAATAATTTATATGTGTGTGTTACGCATTCTTATGTACTAGTTTGATATTTAAGAAATAGTTATTCATACATATTTGCATTGTAAAATACGGTTTGATTGGTTGGCTAGATGGAGGATTCAAGAACTATTCATGAGAATTTTTTTTATGAGCATGAGCAAGTGGGCGGTGGTGATAATGTGGTATAGTCATCTAATGATGGTTCAGAAACTGTTAAAAAGCGTAGAAGAATGACATCAACATTTTGTGAACATTTTGAGATATTGTTTAATTTCAAAGATGTAATTGTAAGAAATGTGGTGCACAATATCTATGTGATAGCAAAAATGACACTAATAATTTAAGGCGTCGCTTACAAATTTATAAAAAAAAGAGATATGCGAGATATATGCCAGCTTATGTTGCAAACCAACACTAACTTATCTATCTCTATAGCTGATTGTAAGTTTGAATCTGCATAATTTGATGATTTATTTACAGCTTGTATCATCATGCATGATTTGCCCTTTCAATGTGTTGAATGGGTTGGCGTTCGAGCACTTTTGATTGACATCTACATAAAAAAGATCATAAGTTTTTTTTTTTTCATGACACCCGCCCCCTCATGTGGTATATCGATATTTGAGAAGTTACAATCCCTTGTGCTTGAATGGAAAATAGAGTCCAAGCTCTTCAATATTACGTTGGATAATGCCTCTGCAAACAAAGTTTATGTAAACTTCTTGAGAAATCGGCTTAATTAATAAGGTGGTTTGAGGGGTTTGCAAGAAAGCAGAAATTTCTAGATTGTGTTAAGCATATTTATTTAGAATCGAAAAGAGATCTTAGCCAAGATGTTCCAATAAGATGGAACTCTACTTTCATAATACTTGATAGTGTTATATACTATTGAAGAGCTTTCGTACATCTGGAGTTGGGTGATTTAAATTATAAAGGTTATCCTATTGTTGCAGAATGGGAGAGAGTAAAAGCTATATGTACCTTTCAAGCTCCTTTATGAGAAATTACATGTGTAATATTTGGCATGAAGTGTCCAATAACAAATCTTTACTTTCCTTGCATTTCAACTACTTATGTAGCTTTAAGACATGAACTTTCATTTAGTCATGACTACATTAAAAGAATAATTGTATGGATTATTGAAATTTTTGAAAAGTATTTGTCAGAGTTTAGTGACATATTGGCGATATCAATTATTCTAGATACTCGATATAAATTTACATTTGTAGAGTGGTGCTACAGAAAATTGTATGAAGTTAAATATGCATTCGAATTAAAAAAAAAGTAAGGGATAGATTATTCTCATTATTTGCAAACTACATAAGAGGAAGTGGTGAAAGGTCCAATGCAACACAGAGGAGACATAATGATGTCTCTAGAAGCTCTTTTTCTACTATCATTAAGTCACAATTTCTTCAAGTATTTGTTATACTACAATCATTTTTTCAGCTATTCATATTAGTGTTTTAGTTTGATCAATAAATTTTGAGAATCCAATAAATTCATTCTAAGAGAAAGTCATTTTGCCTAAAAAGTTAGAATTTGATGTCTACCTCAATGAACCTAAACTTGATAGGAAAATTGTGTTAGAAATATTACAATTTTGAAAATGCAATCAATATAGATTTCTTGAAGTCTCTACAATAGCTCGTGATGTGTTGTGCATTTCCATAACAATAGTAGCCTATGAATAGTGTCTTTAGTAATATTGGTAGAATCTTAGATCATTATTGAAGTGCACTTAAACTTGATATAGTTGAGGCCTTAGTTTGTGCCAAGGATTGATTGTATGGAGAAAATGATGCAGCATCATATAACCTATTGAATTCCTCTTTTAATTATTTGTTCATTCACTTTAATTATTTATGAGGTCAATTTTATTTCTTGTAGCAAAAAAAATTGATCTTGAACTTGAATCTGTGATAGAAGATATCCACAATTTAAATGTTAGCCAAGTCGAAGAAGATACTGGTGAAAGTTCAATCATTAGATAATTTTTCATCCTCTTTAAACATGTTTGTGTTAGCTATTGGCATGTTACTGGAAGTGAACTGAATTTATTATAGGCAGTTGGTTCTTGTGTATTGGTTGTTAGTCTGTTGATGGTTGTGAGGTGATGGTTGCAGGCTTATTGTTGGCTATGAACTGAATTTATTATCAACTGATGGTATGTTGCAACTGATGGTCTGTTGCAATTCTAAACTGAATTGGTTGTTGATCTTATTATTTTTATATATGTGATATAAACTAAGCTAACACCTGGTTTAATGTTGTTGATTTAGTGATTTTGTACCTATAGCCTGTTGGTTGAAGCCTCTTATAGTTGTTGGATAATTTATTTGTGGGTTGTAGTAGTGGTTTCCAAATGGTTGAGTGTTTCAATGTTTGGTTGTTATTGAACTAGTGAACTAGGTTGCTTCATTTATATTACTGAACTTATATTGTTAGTCGCTACTCAATAGTGATTGTTGTTGAACTTGTGTTTATGTGTTACTTATTAGCTACATAGCTATTGCTGAACTTGTTACTTATTAGCTATCCTTGGCTATTTTTCAGGTTGGTTGTGGCCTGTAGTAATCTTATGACTGTTGTTTTCAAAACTTGTCTATTTGCCTGGTTGGGTGTTGGTGAATTCAAGTAATGAGAGCTTAAGCAATGATGATAAACTCTTCTAAATTGAAGGTAAGAGGCCCTTGAGGCAAAAACTAAAAACTATTGCAATCATGTGACATTTATATTAAGGTAGCCTGAGCAGATACTATCAAATTTAAACTAAGCTTAACTTAATACAAAGTGCAAAGTGTCGCCTTGGATGGTAATTGAAATATTCACTACTCACATTTTCTTTGTTGCTAAATGCATTAAAAGATAAATCTGAGCTTCATATTAACTTAGATTTAACCATTTTTTTACAGTTTATTCTACTTGAAGTTTCGAAGATAGATTTTTCTCCATTTTCCAGTAGTAAATTCAAAGATTTGTAATTTGTTTCTCCTGTATTGGCTATAATGTAAAAAGTTTGGCTGTAACTTTGTAATGCAAATTGATCTATTGCAAAATTATCTCTGTTAAGAAAATTTTGAAGTGAATTTTTTTTTATACAGTAAACAGTTTAAATTATTATTATTATTTTTTTTTAAGAAGTCGGATTTCAAGGTCATTTTGGGTTGACCCGATACTTGAGCAGAACAAAGTGGGCTAAGAAAATAGCCCCAAAACTCTAATCGGGTCGGGTCAAAATAAGGCATGTTGAATTACAGTTCAACCTGAATCGGACCGTCAACCTGTTTTGACACCCTTCTCTTATCTCAATGACAAATAAAACAAAAGATCTAACTATTTCTAATGATTTTATTAAACACCTTTATTCTCTTGAAAAATAAAACAAAACAAATCATCACTGTGATTCCAGTGAGAAATAAAACAGGAAGGGAACTTGTGAAGACTTCCGACTCGGAAAGACAGAAACACAAACAATTTCAAGATATGACTGAGAACTGAGAACCATTAGAAATACGCCATCAAACTGGACCGATTTAAAATAAAGATATTCCGGTTCACAAGAGCCAAACCGGTTCAGTTATGAGCCGAACCAGCACTCCCAATGTCTTCATAAAAGATCTCCTTGAACCTTCCCATTTTGCCCTCCTCCATTGTCATCACAACCGAAACTCCTCCTCCTTCTCCTCCTCCTCCGGCGAGACTCGGCATAAGATAAGCCAACCCACCGAACTGCATACACGCTCTTCCCATATAAACCGGCTTCCCCCACCCGAAATCCGCTTCATAAACCGGCATTCCCATCCAACTAACCACCCACAAATCCGTCTGCGGCATAACCCACCCATCTTTCCTCAGCCCAACATCATTCACCTTCTCCTCCAAGTAATCCACCAACGACCTGATAAACTCATCATCAAGTGCTTTCACCGCATCGTCGATCTTCGCCGCCGCTCCGAGCTCCGACAGAACCTCCCCCGCGGTGGCCTTCGCGACGTGCGGAAGACGGCGTTGCCCAGGTAGCCGTCGGGGAGAGGCGGACGCAGGCGGGTACGGGTGTCGGCGGCAATGTAGATTCGAGTCGAGCAGGATGGGTCGAGCCCACGGCTTGCAGGCGGAGCGCCAGATGTGGGAGACGACGGCTTTGAAGGTGGAAAGAGGGGGTTTAGGATTGTTTTTGTTGGGGGTGGTTTTGAGGAGGGAGAGATGGTGGTTGGAGAGTTTGAGGATGGCGGAGGTGAAGGGAGGGTTGGTGGAGGAAGGAGCAGACTGTGTGGATTGGGTGGTGTAGCAGTCGATTTGGGTGGTGGAGGTTATGGATGGAGGGGAGCGGGCGCGGAGGATGGTGCGGTTGACGGACGGTAGGACGGGAATGTGAGTGTCGGAGTGGGTGATTCTGGCCCACGAATTTATAAAGTGGAGGGATCCGAGACCGTCGGCGGCGGTGTGGTGAATAGCCGTGCCGAGGCAGACGCCGCCGCACCGGAAGAAGGTTAGCTGCAAGTCGGTTGGCGGAAAATTTGAATTAGCCATCCACCCTCTATTATCAAAGAGAGCAATTTTAGAAAGAAATATGACGTACTACTTCATTTCCATTTTTACCAAATCCGATAAGCTGGACAATATTATGTACCGACAACCGACATGTGTGCCTTTATGATATGAATGGTTCAACCATCTTTGGCTATGAAAAATCAACGAGTTTTTATTTTTTTTTTTGTCCAGTGATATATTTAATCTTAAAAATTAATATATTAATGGCTTTTAGAAAAATGTAATAACTATTTGAATAATTGAACGTGCCTTCAATAGAGAGCTCTTATTTCAACTCCGTAAGCTCACAAAAGCTCTTTCATAAATAAAAAATTGAGATAAATACTTCGTTTGCGAAGACTTTCTTAGCGCTTTGTGAAAAAGTTTTTTTTTTGCTAAAAAAATGCTTTAAGAAATAATAAGAAAACAGTCTCACACAAAGCCAAAATATGGGCATAAGCAATATACACCCTTTCTATGTATAATGACTTCATCCAAAATTCAAAGAATAACTAATCTCATTTTAATATGTTGGTTAAGAGTTTTGATTGTCAATTAAATGTTTTTTAATTCAAATGATATGTGTGTAAATTTATCTTAATTGATCTAAATGCTCCAAAAAAATAAAAAATTCAAAGAATAATAGAATGCAAAAGAGCAAAGATGACAGTTACAGGTATATAATATAAAGTTTGTAATTTTCATTACAGAATTTCAGCAAGAATGAGAGGTACCAATGGTCCCAGCTCACCTTGACTTGTTGGTTGAGAGCTTAGACATTCAACTAAGAGATCTTGATTCAAGTCTTTGTGTATGCATTATATGTATGAATTTGCCTTATAAATGTCCCAAAAAAAAGAGGTACCGATGGTGCTGAATACAATGGATAGTTAGCGTTGAATGGTTGAGATGAAGTGTTGAAAAAGGTTGCTGCATGTGCGTAGTGCACTAGAAAATTAGTGGAATCCGATAATAAAATCGTTAATGTTGCTTATGAATGTGTTTATTCTTAACATCTAAGTATTCCTTTGGGGCGTTTTTACTGCTTTTTAGAGCAGAGTTTTAGTACAAAAACTAAAATTTTTTCACTAAAATGTTGTTTGAAGAAGCAATCCCACACGAAGCCTAAGCTTCCGTTTGGTACGACTTTTTTTACTGCTTTATAAAGTAAATTTTTAGTAAAAAATTTTAATTTTCGTACAATAAAATTGCTCAAGAAGTAGCAAGAAAGTCACCCCAAACCAAGCCTAAGACATTAATTCAACAGTAATTAAGTACTGTGCTCTGTACCATTAGATCAACATATTTATATCCATCACCGTTGCAGAAAATCTGTAATGAAACCTGCAAGTATTACATCCATGTAACTATTTTGCTTTGCATGGTTCTTCTCTGCATTATGCTCTTCCCAGTTCCCAGTTTTATGAATTCTCCGTAAAGTCATTACTGTTGCAGTGTTGCTGCCGATCGGTGTGATTATCCTTAACAAAATAATTATAAAACTTAATTTACTTCTAATTACAAAGTTAAGCCAATTCTTTTCTTAATTTGTTTTGTCTTCTAGAAAACCGAAACACGTTTGATTTATTTTGACCTGAACTGGTATTTTCCCTTTGCTTCAATCCTACTCAATCTCTCTGTAACTTTTGGCAACTTCAAAAACTATTAATGCAATCACTTTGTCTGTTTTTTGGCGCTTTTGTAAAAGACAGTTTTGAAAAATATTAGTTCAGAAAATAAAGTTTTCTAACAGGAGATGCATATATAAAAAGTTTTCTAAAAACTGCAGAAAAATGAAAAAAAGGTGTTACCGGAAATGTGATTTGAAGAACCAAACAACACTAAAAAAATCATCCGTTACCGAAAACGGAAAACGCAAAAAAACGCTCAAACAAACAAAGCCTAAATTGATTATGAGCGTGAGTTCCATGCAAAAGTTATTTTTCTAATGGAAAATAATAATAATATGCATGAATTTTATAAAAGTGTTTTAATTTTAATTTGAAATAAATCAAATATGTTAAAATTTATTTTATATTTATTACGGTATATTACAAATAAATTAAAATATGGTGATTGACGGCCAATACAAAAGTATAAAATTGGAGCAACCTCAACGTGTGTGATTTTAATATCTTCAGTCTTTAATGTTTTTTTTTAAATACATGAAAATAAAAATATCAAGTTATTTCAAAATTCTTAATTTTTTATTTTATATATTTAAAACTAAATGTTTTTAATTTTTAAAAAGGATTAAAATAATCACTCTTTATTTTATTCATATAAATCAAATACATGAACTTCGAATCTAATGATCCTTTAATTGATAGTAAAAGTTTCAAATTGAAAGATCAAAAAGAATTATTTTGGGGCAATGATGTTAATCAAATGAAGATTGGATGGAGTCTTTATGCACCTTTTCAGTTTTTTTTTTTTTTTTTGCTTGCATATTTTTTATCATATTATATAAATTTTTGAGATATCAAAGCAATTTAGTATGGCACTCAAATTTCTCAAAAAATAGTATTTTTGAGAAAAAAATACAAATAATTTTATTTTGAAAGAAAAAGTGATAATAATAAGTTCGATATCCTAAAGTTATGATTTTTTTGTCCTTTACTCAGTGATAAGTCAGGAATGTTTTGTAGCATAAGTGCCAGTGGCGGAGCAAGAAAATGTATCTGTGGGGGGCCTAATTTTTTTTTTTTTTTAATTTCTTTCAATTTTTTACATCCGAACTTGAGAATAATATAGTCAGATTTAAAAAGGATAAAACTTTGATAGTGAATTAATTTTTTTTTTCCTTCACAAAATGACTTTCAATCATAAAATCACTTGATTATTGCTAGAACGTATTTAATATATTAACTAAATATGTAATATTAAAAATCTCATTACACAGAAACAAATCATAAAATCTCTTTAAGATCGAATCAATACATGATTAAACTAATATCAACCAAGAAAAAAATATAAATGAAAAGGAAATTAAATTGGGAGTGATTTGAATGGACGGCCGATGTTAAATCTCTTGATCGTGGATCATTTATTGGGCATTAAAATTTCTTAGTGATATCAAAATTGGCGATCTTGGGCTCGTTGGATTCGCTCATCTAGCCGTCAATTCGACTATAAGCATGTCATGTTTGGAAACAATTGGTAATCCAAATTATGGTTTAAACCTTCCAAATACACTTCGAGTCTTTGATTTGGAGTCATTTCGGTTTAGATTGAGACGAATTTGGTTCCATTGGGTTCGTAGTTTTGAGAAGTTCAGTTCGATTGTAAGTTTACTGAAATCGGAGTTCTAATAGTCTCCGATTTAATTTTTGAAGTTTCCAACTTTGATTTTATCTCTAGAAAAAAAATATTCATTTTTTTTAGGGGGGCACGTGCCCCCTTCCCTCCGCCTCTGACGAGTGCACATTAATTTTTTAAAATATTTTCTCAAAAATTTCATACAAATTTCAGGCCAGCGTTAGCACTTAAAAAAAAAAAATAAAGTTAAATAGAAACAATTTTAGGTGGCCATGCGAAGTGAGCTTACCTGTAACAGCACAAGCGGCATATCAGCCTCGTCGGCGCCATCAACACAAGGAACAAGAAGCCGCCGGAACTCATCGGAAGGCGCGAAATCCCCGAAATCTTCAACGGCCGATTCTGATTTCGCGACGACAAAGAGGGCACCCTCGGCCGTGCATCGGATCCAAGGACGACCGTCGGCTCCGGAAACGAGGCGGCCGGCGAGAGGGTAGAATGGAACGAGCGCGCGAGCTAGGCTGGCCTTGAGGGTTTCTGGCGAGAAGAATCCGTCGTCATCGAGGGGGCGGCGGTAGAAGTAGACCGTCGGGGTGTGGCGGCGAGTGGCGAGGAGGTCGAGGTTGGAGAGCCAGATCTCCTTCGCCGGGGTTTCCTCGCTGGGGACTACAAGTCCCTTTTCCAGGATTTCGATCGTCGGATAGACCCCCATTCTTCAGTTCACTTTGGAGAAAGAAGCTTCGCTTACTGCAGAGTGAAGAAGCTCAATTATAATAATGTGGAAGGAGATGATGGTTTATATAGATGCCTGTTCATTAGGTTGATAAGAGTTTGAAAATTTTATTATAAATGCCTTAAATACATAATTTTTTAATACTTTATCTCTTACGTGAAGAGGTGTTCAATTTTTCACCATATATTTTCATATTATATAATAAAATGAATTTATATATCAAACCTATGTTTATTTATGTGGAAGGGTATAAATGGAAAAATTATTAGGTCCGGACACCTGACGTAGCTCTACATCCGGACGCCAATAATATGTCGCCACGTGCTCTTACTTTTTACCGCGCGGACCGACGACCCGACCCAGGCCGGAATCCGGTATTGCTATGTTTGGGAATTGCTAGGTATTGCTCGGTATTACTAGGTATTGCTCGGTATTGCTTGACAATAATGAGAAATATCGCTTTTTCAAGATCAATACCTAGCACAATACTGAGCAATAACTAGCAATATCGAGCAATACCCCGATTTTTCTAGGTAGTGCTAGGCATTGCTCGGTATTGCTAGGTATTGGACTTAACGGAGTAGTATTTATCATTATTGCCGACCAATACCGAGCAATACAGAGCAATACGAGCAATACCTAGCAATACACAAATCATACATAGCAATATCGGGTCCGGGTCATCGGGCCGCGTGGTAAAGAGTAAGAGAACGTGACAACATATTATTGATGTCCGAATGTAGAGCTACGTCAAGTGTCCGGACCTAATAATTTTTCGTATAAATGAGTCGAGCATCGCACCCTGTGAATTGGTTTGAGCTCAACTCATGAGTAAGACGAGCAACGAAAACATTTTAGGCGCAGTGAGCATTATGAGCTTTTCCTTTGTCATATATATGAATGAGTGAAATGGTCAGAAACCCCCGTAATGCTACTATTAGTTATAAATCCGTTAAAGAGAATTATTTAGGTTTATTTATGCTAAAATAACTAAAACTATAAGCCATTTTCACTCACTAGGTAGGGTAGCTTATATGGTTTTTTTTTTCCTCCATTATATTTTATTAAGAGTGAAACATTTATTTAGATTTAATAAAAAATAACATTTTTAATACAATATTATGCGTATATGTAATTTATAAAAATTTATAATAGGTATTTGCTCAGTGAGAAGCTGAGCAATAAAACTCAGATGATTTTAAGAAAATAATTCTTAAATTCCCAGACAAATTTTCGTTAAAAGTCTTTTTTTTTTTTTTTTGCTTTGGCATATTTGATAATTAAATTACACATATTGCATATATAAAGAAAATGCAAAATTGTAAAATTAGAAGGGGCTAAAAATGCCAAAAGTTACCAACAATTTATTTTGATTCATTAAAACTCTAAAGTAAAATCCATCACGTAACTTGTGAGTGTTGGGAATTTTTATAAGTGGGTCAATATGCTTATACATATAAATAAAGTTTTATATGTTATAAGCTATCTAAACTAAGCCAATTAAATTTGTGTTCTATTTAAATATTAAATTATTATTTGGCTTATGTGGCATCTCAATTAAATTTTGAACGGAATTAATTTGTGTAGAGGTCGAATATTTATTTTATTTTAGTGATGGACTGAAATAAAAAATTTATAATTAAAGTAAAAAAGGGTCGTGGTCCCAGTTTAAACGTTTAAGTTCTCATTTCTCTCATTTTCCAATCTTAAGTGAAAAGAATGCGTCTCTCGCTTACTTGGAGAACGCCGCTCTAAACGTGGAAGACCGAAAACCTCAATTCTGCATTTCAATGGATTCTTGTACGCTTCCGAAAATTCTTTTTGATGATTTAACATGTCTTTCAGAGATGATCGAATTATTATTTTTTGTCTCCAATGAGCATAAGAAGTGGTATCAGAGCTGGTTATCATGTTGAATCAACGAGAAATGATTTTATCTAATCATGTTACTGATTATTTGAGTTTTTCAGTCTTTAGAGCTTTTCATTTAAGAACAGTTTTTAATTTTGAAAATTTTTGATGCAATGTAATTGAAAGTTCTTCCAAAACTATGTCGTTTATAAATTAAAATTAATATATTAAAAATACATAAAACATTCATTGTTCTTAACATATAAATTTTTCTTGCACTCTGTATATAAAGTTTTCCGTTAAAGTGAAGTTGCTCCTTTGAATTTTTGATTTCAAACGATGCATATGTTGGGTTATTTTTTTTTTTTTTGTTATTATTATTATTTTTAATACTTCGGTTATATATAAATATATTAAAACTTCTACGTTTTACTATACATGCTTAATTAAATTTTCTGGATTTTAATTTATCAATCGACATATTAATTAGAAAGACATGCATGACTACAGTAATGTCTTTTGAAATAACTTGATACAACTGTTTACAAGTGCTATTCTTAGTAACTTGTTTCAATACGGTATAAAGGCAAATGGAACATAAGGGAGTATATTATGGAAACGTTTAATCTTGTTACAAGACTAAGAGCATTAAAGTTATAATTGTGTGATTACATTCTTGTGCATCTAATCTTAATTATCTCTTTTCTTGCACAATTTAATCCTTTTAAGATAAGTTATAATACTCAAAAGGAAAAATGGACTCTTAATGAGCTCATTGCTTAGTGTGTGCAAGAGAAAGAAAGATTGAAATAGAAAAAGATAAAAAGTGCTCACTTGGCTTCTTACTCTCATGATTTTGCTACCAAAAAGAAAATTAGTTATAAAGTTAAAGGAGCTACATATAAAGGGACTTCACAACCTAAAGTGCAATAGAAGCAATATCAGGTTATTACTTATTTCTTCTGTCAGAAGGTTGGTCCTGTGAAGAAGCATTGTCCAAAATATGCTAATTGGCTCATCAAAAAGGGTAAATTTTTAAATCTTGTTTGTTCTGAAGTTAATTTGACTTTAGTATTGAATCACACTTGGTGGATAGATATAGGTGCAATTACTCACATAAGTGTGACTATGCAGGGTTGTCTAAGGAGTAGAGTGCCAACTGATGCTAAAAGATTCAGCTATGTGGGAAATGTCAATAAAGTTCTTATTAAAACTGTAGGCTTATATAGATTGTACTTAAAATTTAATTATACTTTAGATTTATATGAGACTTTTTATATACCATCATTTAGATGAAATCTAATTTTTATTTCATATTTAAACAAATCTGGTTACTCTTGTTCATTTGGAAATGAAAAATTTGATCTCTTTCAATGCTCAAAATTTATTGGTACATATTCTTTTATTGATAATCTATATAAATTAGATATTTCTACCTCACAGATGAATGAAATTTTATATACAAATAATTTTGGTACAAAGAGAAAATTGACTGATGAGAATTCCTTTATGTTATAGCACAAGCGTTTAGGACATATTTCTAAACAAAAGATTAAAAGACTTATGTTAGATGAAATTCTTGATTATCTTAATTATATTAATTTTAAAATTTATATTGAATGTATTAAGGAAAAATAAATAAATATTAAGAAATTAGAAGCCAAAAGAGTTTAAACATTTTGAAATTAATACATATTGATATTTGTGGTCCATTTCCTACAGCTTCTTGGAATGATCAACAATATTTTATTACTTTCATAGATGATTATTCTCATTATGGGTACTTATATTTAATACATGAAAAATCAGAATCTCTGGATGTATTTAAGATCTTCAAAGCTGAAGCTGAAAATCAACTTGGTAAGAAAATTAAAGTTGTCAAATCTAATCCTGGTGGTGAATATTATGATATATATGATGAATCAGGTGAATAACGTCCAGATCTTTTTGCGATATATTTAGCAGAATGTGGCTGAAAGATGACATAGAACCTTCATGGATATGGTTAGAAGTATGGTTAGTCATTCTTCTTTATAAGAATCACTTTGGGGAGAAGCCTTAAAGACTGCAGTTTAAATACTTAATAGAGTTTCAAGCAAAGCAGTAACTAAAATTCCATATGAGTTATAGACTGGAAAGAAGCATAATATTAGTTATTTTTATGTCTTGGGATATCCAATTGGGGCTAGGCCTTATAAGCCTAATGAAAGAAAATTGAACTCAAGAACTGTTAGTTGTTATTTTATTGGATACTCTGAAAGGTCAAGAGATTTAAAATTTATGATTACTCAAAAAAATTTTCTTTTTAGATGAGCAATAATAAATTAATTAAGGATGTTGAATATAGTGGGAGTGATAAAATCAAAGATTTTGATTTTGAGAAGCATTATGTTACTATTCCTACTATTACAATTGAAAATGATCAGATAACTATGCCTGATATTATTCAGATTGTAAATTTAGATAATCAAATCTTGAATTATCTCTCACTCATATAGAAGGACAACGACCTCAAACTGAAGTGACATTAAGGAGATTTACAAGGGAAAGGAGAACATCAATTTTGGATGATTATATTGTATATCTCAATGAGCATGAGTTTGATATGGGATTGAAAGATGATCGAATCTCATTCAATCAGGTCAAATAATATTTTAATTCTCAAAAGTGGATATAAGTCATAGAAGATGAGATGGAATCTATGAAAGAAAATGATGTTTGAGATCTTTCTAAATTACTTAAAGAATCAAAACCTATTGATTATAAATGAATTTTTAAAACCAAAAGGGATTTAATATGTAATATTAAAATATATACAGCTTGTATAGTTGCTAAATGTTTCACTCAAAAGGAATACATTGATTATAAAGAGACTTTTTCTCCTGTTTCTTTGAAAGACTATTTTAGAATTATTATAGTACTTTTAGCTCATTATGATTTAGGGCTATACCAGATGATAAAGACTTCAGTTCTTAATGAAAATATTGAAGAAATTATATATATGATGTAACCATAAAGGTTTCATTCTTCTAATTCAAAATATATTGTGTGCAAATTAAAAAAATACATCTATGATTTAAAGCAAGCTTTCGTCAATGATATAAGAAATTTGATCAAGTAATTTCTTTATTTAGTTTTAAGAGAAATACTGTTGATCAATGTATTTATCATAAGGTCAGTGAGAGTAAGTTTATTGAGTTATATCTATAAAAAATAATTTTGGTACAAAGAGAAATGAAATGAGTTATGAGGTATCTAAAAAGAATAAAAGATTTTATGCTGAAATATCTAAGATTTGCTAACATATTAGAGATTTGTTCATTTAGAGATTGTGGGGTATTCCGACTCTGATTTTATTGTTTGCCTCGATAGAGGAGATCCACTTCAAACTATATTTTATATTGGCTAGAGGAGCTATTTCTTGGCAAAAGTGCCAAACAACCACTTATAGCTTCTTTAACAATGGAAGCAGAATTTATAGCTTGTTATGAGGTTTCAAATCAAAGAATATGGTTGTAAAATTTTATCACAGTGCTACATATTGTTGATGGCATTGAGAGACTATTAAAGATAAATTATGATAATAATAAATCAGCTGAGATATATTCCAAGAATAATAGGAGTTTGTCAAAATTAAAACACATTGACATTAAGTATCTTATTGTGAAAGAAAGGGTTTAGAGTTCTCAAATTTTTATTGAACATATTAGTACAAACTTTATGATTGTAGAACCACTTACAAAGGGATTACCACCTAAACTATTTCATGAGCATGTGGCTCATATGTGTGTAATCTATTTAATAATATGCTAGCTTAGAGGGAAATTGTTTGTATTAATATTCAATTATTATGAACTTATTTTCTGATCAGCTTAAAATATTGTTGTTTTAGTGATTAAAATTCTGAAATAAAGTTATTTAATTTACCGTTGCGGTTTAGCATAACGTGTTAAAAAATAAAAAATAAAATAATTGGTTTAAAGAGTTGATATTTGAATGACGAGAGATCAATTATATGAAATTTTCAGTGCATTTAACTGAAATATCCGTTAATATATTAAAGAGTGATCATTGATGGGTCTTGATAAAGAATATTATAATAAATATGGCTTTGATTCTATATTGATATGATTGATGGATCAAAATGTCTAGAGAAGTTATTTTATAAATATAGCAAATATTGAGCTAGCTTATACGGTTATTTTATAATGTGTAATTATATGTATATATATGCGGTCAGTGGCGGAGGGAAGGGGGGGCCAAGGGGGACAAGTGCCCCCCCTAAAAAAAAAATAAATAAGGGTCTCCAACCATTACCACCAACACAAAGAGAAGTGCAAGGAGCAAAAGTTCACATGTACATTTTTATATATGAGAGAATTGATGTAATTTATATCTTATAATGCATGCTAGATAACAGAAAGAGAAGTATGGATTAAATTATTTTTCTAAATCAAGACTAAGCTATTTATATATCATCAAAAATAACCTTGATCGGGCACGAATTTTGGAAAAAAACAAGTTGAAACTTCAAAAATTAAATCGAATATCATCTAAATTTCGATTTCAATAAACTTATAGTCGAACTGAACGTCTCAAAAATACGAACCCAACAACACCAAATTCGACTCAATCCGAGCACAAATGAGTCCAAATCAAGGTCCCGAAATACATTTGGAAGATGCAACACATAATTTGGATGATCAAAGGTTTCAAATTATTGTATATATAGTTTCGAAGTCGCAAGCGGCTCGATGAGACGAATCCAACGAGCTAAAGATAGTTGATTTATGATATCATTAAGCTATATTTATATTCAGATTATGCTATGCAATCAATAAATTTCCTTTTTTTCTATATTTTATTATATATATATATATATATGTTTTAGTAAAAGATTTCGACTTTTATTTGAAACTTTATTTTACAGAATCTCGGATAAATTTTAGCTGAAATTGAAACTCACTTAAATTAGTTGAAATAAAAATATTTTAAAGAATGTTAGTAAAACCATTTAAAATCTTTCGCTCCTCTCTTGGGTATATATTGGGGCAGTGCTATGGGGGGGGATGGGGGACACACACACCCCGTGTGCGCGATGTGTGAGAAGGTGGGACTGCATGAGGCATCGAAGGAGGTGCGAGAAGAGTTGGATTGGTAGTAGAGGGTGGGGTTGGGAGTGTGAGGAGACCTCGGGCGGGGGTGGGTTGGGGAGGACGGGGGGGGGAGGGGAGGTGTTGTTTGGGTGGGGGGGGGTGGGGTGACAGTTGGAGTTGGGGGGTGGGTGGGGGGATGTGGGGTAGGGGGTGGGGGTGGGGGGGGGGATATGGTAGTGGGGGGTGTTGTAATGGGGTATGTCATGTTGTTGAAATGGACATGTAAAGAGAGGTTACTGAGGGAATGGGGGGGGGTGAGGGGGTCAATATTGGTTATATGTGGGGGGATGGTAGGGGGGGGGGGTTGGGGTGTATGGGGGGTTGGGGTGGGGTTGGGAGGGTGGGGGGGTGTTGTGGGGTGGGGTGGTGTGGGGGGGTGGGGTGGTGGGGGTTGGGGGGGGGGGGGTTGGGGGGGGGGGGGGTGGGGGGTATAGGGGGGGGGTAGGTGTAGTGTGGGGTAGGGGATTTGGGTAGGTTGTGGGGTCTGGGGGGGGGGTGGGATATGTGGGGGGGTGGGGTGGTGGGGTGGTGGGATAGGGGTTTGGGGGGGGTGGTGGAGTGTTTGGTTTTGATGTGGGTGGTGGGGGGAGGTAGAGTGAGATGTGTGAGTGGGTATGGGTGGTGTGAGTGGTGGGTGGGTATTGTGGATATGGTTAGTGGGGTGGGGTATGTTTATATATCTGTTGGTGTTGGTTTGGACTGTGGGTATATTGCGAGGGGGATGTGGGGGTGTAGATGGTTGTGTGGGGGAATCTGGTAGACTGGGTCTGGAGACTTTGTAGGGTGGAGGTGATTGATGGGGTGGGATGAGATAAGCTGTGGTGAGGGGTAGGTGAGAGGGAGTTGTGGGTGGGGAGCGGGATGGCGTGTGTGTAGGGTGGGGTGATGGGGAGTGTTTGGGGGGGATATGGGGAGTGTTTGGGGAGTTTTATGTTGTGATGTGGGTAGTTGTTAAGTGAGGTAATTAGAGACTGAGGGTATGGAGTGGGAGGAGAGGGGGTTTCAGTGAGATGGGGGATGAGAAGAGTGTGTGGATCTGAGTGAGTGATGAGTGATTAGGGTTAGTTGTGATGTAGTCTATTGGTATTGATGTATATAGTGGATGTTGGGTGAGAGGTTGAGTATGTTGGATGAGTATTGTGGGAGTTTGGAGAGGGATAGGATTGAAGTGGGCTGTGGGTTATAGGTGGGGGGAGGTTTGGTGTGGAGGAGGTTGTTTGGTGGTGGGGGGTTTTTGGTGTGTTGGGATGGTGTTGAGAGGGGTTATGTGAGTATTATTTTTTAGTTAGTGGTTTGTGGGGTGAGGTGTGGGGTGGTTGAGTTAGTATTATGTTTGTGATGTTATGTATTTGGGTGTTTAGATTTTGTGTCTCTTAAGATTGTATATTCTCTGTGTAGGGAATAACTGTTGAGTGGTTACTGTCTCGTAGAGAGGGGCGTGTGATCTAGTGCGGTCTCTGGAAGGGATTGACGGCAACGAGAACTGGTGACGAGAGGGTTAATTGATTGGTCTTAACTTAGGGTGGTGTGACAGTATAGTATACTGTTTCAAGAGAGTATATATATATAGGATATGGTGTAGTTATGATATTTGTGTGTAGCGAGAGCGTAGCGAGCACAGGAGGGGTGTGTGTGTGATTAGCAATTCAGGTGATCATTGTCGTGGGAGATGGGATTAGATATTTATTGAAGAGTGTATTGCAGAGGTGGATAGCGAGTGTGATGAGGAATGAGGGAAGGTGAGGTGATTCATTGAGGGGAGAGATGGGGGTTTATCTTTAATAGGTAAGAGAACTTATGTGCAGATGGGAGGTTAGTATACGGGATGGTACTCACAGGGATGGTTGAGAATTGGATGGGGGATGGTGTGTGGAGGTGAGTAATGAAATGAAGAGCGTTTTGGCGCGAGGGGGGCACTACATGTGGTAGGAGTGACTGTCTGTCTGTAGTTGTATCACGTGTTTGTTGGGGTGGAAATGATACACAAGAGCGCGTGGAAAAATTGAGCTACCTATAATTTATAGGAGATCAGAGTGATTGATTATTTAGTTATGGTAGATTGGTTTTATATGGTGGAAAGTTTTTAGGGGTTTTTGGTTTGTTTTTTTTATGGATTTTGTGTGGTTGTTTTGGGTATTGGTGTTGGGGTTTTGTTGTTTGGTTATGTTGAATAGTTTTTTTTTTGTTATTATGGTCTAATGTTTATGTTTGTGTATTTATTTTATGTTGGAGTGTTACTCAAAACTCCGATTTCAAGAAATATTACATTCAAAATGAAGACGTATCTAACAATAAGAACCAAAACACCACAATTCAAACTCAGTTCGTGCACAAATTGGTCATCGATTTATGCTGAAGGACTTGTTGCTTGGGTTTCAACCATGATTGTGGATTACCAATTAGCTTTTCAACATGACATGCTTATAGTCAAATCGAGCACCTCAATGAGACGAATCCACGAGCCCAATATCGCTGAATTTCAATATCATTAATTAAGACCTTCAAATGTTTCACGAATGGTCCATGATCAAGATATTCAATATCAGCCGTCCATCCAAACCACTCCCCATTCCCCCTTAATCCTCCTCTTATTTATGGGTCATGTCACTCTCATAAAACTATAAAGAGCTCCTCATTTCTCTTAAGAGGGGACCTAAGTAAGAAGAAAGAGGAGAGAATAGAAGAAGTGGAAGAGGTAGCAACTCTCCTCAACCACCACCGGAGTTCCGCCCGACGTTTAAGTAACGTCGGATTTCCGCCCAACGTTCAAGTGACGCCAGAGTTTCGCCCGACGTTCAAGTGACGTCGGAGTTATGCCCGACTTTCAAGTGACGCTGGAGTTTCTTTGCACTTTCATCGTGAAGTAGATAGTTCCTGTCCAGACTTTACAATAACGTCGAACTTCACACAACTCCATAGTGAAACAGAATTTTGAGTCCATTTTAAGTTACTTGGCTTCAGACTAGAATTTCCCAAGTCGTTGAATACTCAAACTCATGTTTGTAACTGAATTTCAATCTGGGCTAGTGGAATATAATGTAATAGATCATCTCTAAATTTTAAGAACGAGTCAGTCTCTTGTACCTCAAGATATAAACACTAACTGAAATTTTTTTAACTGGGCCGTCACCCTTGATTTTCCCTTCCTAGGGTTCTCGCATAAAATCCAAGTGTTCTATTCTATCTATCTGTTTATGTGCTAGATATCGTGTACAACACTGAGATGAAAACTTTCTAACTCCATTGCTGCATATATTCTAGCCCGCAACAATTATAATTATTTGCAAAATTTCAATGATGTTGAAATTCTTATTAACTAAATTTTATTTGAATATTCTTGAAATTTTTTTTCATGAATAATTGATGATTTATGCATCACTTGCAGAGGGGCTGCCTAAGAAAATTTTCCTTGATATTGATTCAATAATTAGGAGAAGACCTCAAACTAATAGAAAGTAATATTGGCTCAGTTTGGAAATCATATTTGCTCTACATCTCCTTCCTCTGTTATGCTATTCCATTCCCCCTTCCCCTTTGACTCTATAAGAGAAACAATCCTCTCTACTTCATGAAATCCCCTCTTACCTCTTGTACCTCTAATTAGGGGATAGAGGCATCAGATCCAAACAACACCTCTTTGAAGAATTTGAAGCGATTCTTACCCTCAAGAAAACTAGGATCAAACCGTTTATTCGCCATAAGATGAAGGCCGAGAGAGACGGAGACGGCTAGGGCAAAAGCCCTAGCAGAGCGGCTCCACAAAAACGAAAGCATCACCCGATAAGACAACTTTATATATATATATGGATTTTTTTTTTTAATTGGAATTTGTTATATGGTTTCTTAAGAAACCGGATGTCTATGATTCGATTTCTCTCTTTTTTTAATTTTTTTTAATACAATTCATCTGCGTATTTTTATATTAAATACACTTTTTTTAATAATTTGGACATATTGAATGGACAAATTTAATTCCAATCAACCCAAAATTCTATCCGATCTTACCGCGTCCTCTAAAGTTATAAATTATAATATTCATGATGGGCAATTTAATGGCAACTGCACCAAAATTCATGACAAGCACGTCGTATGTCACCTGATTTATATAAAAATAAAATATTTATGACCTGTACACAATACAAACTGGAAATCGAAAGTTTTACCGGCACACAGGTCACCTTGATCTGTTGATCGAGAGCCTATACTTCCAACTAAGAGATTTTAAATTCGAGTCGTTGATTGAGAGCCTATTTTGTTTATCTGATGTTATTTCTTTGAGTTTTGCTGCCTTTTTTTTGCAGTTTTTGGGGCTGATTTTTGAGTTTTACTTACTTGTAATCTTTTATCTTTCTTTTTAATATACGGGCCAAGGCCAAATTTAAAAAAAAAAAAAAAAGTTTCATCGGCGATTAGGGTTTTGCTTGCAGAATTTAGTAGATAAAAAAATTAGGAGATATAATATATATATCATGCATAAATACTAGCTCCTTCAAAATTCAATGCTACAAAAACAAATAATGCAAAAAAAAAGGGTTAAATATTTTAATTGATTTTAAAATTATTGCAAATTTTTTAAATGATTGTAATATAAATCCTAATTATTTATTTATATATAATATTTATTTTGAAGAATATTTAATATTTTTAAAGTTCATAATAAATAAATATATATATATATATATATATATATAATATATATATATATATATATATATATATATATATATATATATATATTTGATTTTTTCAATATAATTGATAGGATATGCATCATTTGTAATTGGGCAGTGAATAAGAAAATGATCTACATATTTGATTTATCATTAGCTCAAAATTTGTCTTTTTTTTTTCAATCCGTTTAATCATTTTAACATAATTTTTTTTCTAAAATTGATATATCATAAAAAATTATCTTGATCGAGTTTGAATCTTGACGCAAATTCATATTGAAAATTTCTAAGTATAAATTCGATATCATTTGAACTCTGATTTCATCAAATTTATAGTCAAAATGAATATCTTAAAAAGACGAACCAACGACACCAAATTTGACCCAATACGAGGCCAAATGGGTTCAAATCAAGGACTTGGAGCTCATTTGGAATGATTAAATCATAAATTAGGAAATCAAATAATTTTCAAAAGTGAAATGCTTATAGTCGAAGCGAGCGGCTCGACGAGACAAATCCAATGAGCACAAGATTATCGAATTATGACATCATTAATGCACTTAAATACTCGACAAACGATCCATGATCAAAAGAGTTGATATCGGTCGTCCATTCGAAACACTCCCAACATGCCCTTAATCTTCTTCTCATTTATTGGTTATGTCACTCCCAAAAAATTATAAATAGACCTCTCATTCTTCAATGTGGAAAAGGTAGAAAAAGAATGAAGAGAGGAAATGAAGATAAATCAGAGTTCTCTTGCGATTAGACTCCTCGACCTCCGCCCGATCATCGATCGTTGTCGGACTTCCGCCCGGCCACCAACTGACGCAAGATTTATCCCCGGCCATCGACAGCCGTCGGACTTCCGATTTTCGCCAACTACCAATTGATGCTGGACTTACGCTCAGCCACTGATTGTCGCCCGATTTTCTTCCAACTCCCGCCATGTAATGCACTCCATATATTGTATATTTGCTACATCGAGCCAAACCTTCTCCCAATGAAGGGCCTCATTTGTAATCAACTACAAATACTAGTGATTCATTTAAACTGGGCAAAGCCCTGTGATTTTTTCTCCTTTTCAAGGGCTTCAACGTAAAAACTCTGGTGCCTCTTATGAACTATACACTCCTCTCTTTTATCTGATTGTGTGCTACATCTTCGTGCAAAGATAGGACGTTAAACTTTATATTTCTCTACCGCTATGAATGTTCTATTCTGCAACAAAAAATCATTCTTTTTTAATGGTTAGAACTAAGGGTATGTTTGGGATGTTTGCAGTATCTTATAAAGATGGTTTCAAAATTGTTGTTGGAAAAGTAATTTTCTTAAAAATATATTGTATAGATGTCAAACAACTTATTGCTTAAAACAATCACATATTAATAATTGAATTATAGTTGTGATTTGAAAAGCAAAATAATGAAAAATCTGTCTCAAATAATTCCTAAAAGTGATAATTCTTTTTTAATGATTTCAAACTAGTTTTGATATTTTCTTAACTCTTTTGGAGATTAGACATTTTATCAGACCAATTAATTGAAATTCTCAATTCAATATTGTAAATAATTTATTGATGCCAATTTATAAAATTTAATTCAACTTTTTATTTCCTAATTAAGAATCAGCATAATTGAATATTTATATTGGGTAACTTCTCATAAAGTTAATTATAAAACTATTATAGAAAAAGTGAATTTTTATAATAAGTGAATTTTTTAAACCTGATGTAAAAGTAAATTTTTAATACAATATTTTTATAAGAGCAATAAAAAATAGCAGTCAAAATAAAATTATGATTGTTGCGTCCAGGAGTATTCGCAGCGGTAGAGAAATATAAAATTAACGTCTTGGCATTGAACGAAAATCCGGCACGCAATCAGATAAGAGAGTGTGTAGCATTCACATGAGACACCAATATTTTTACGTGGAAAACACCTAAAAAAGGGGGAAAAAAACCACGGGGCCTCACCTAGTTTGAATGAATCCACTAGTATTGAAGTTGATTACAAATGAGGTCCTTCCTTTGGGGTAGACCTTAGCTTGATGTACATCTTATGGAGTACATTACATGATGTTAATACAAAGAGTCATTGTTGACGTGTTCGTTTGGTCGGAAGGACCGTAGTCGGCGGGCGACAGAGGTCGGAAGGCTTGTAGTCGGTGGGCGACGTAAGTCAGGAGGACCATAGTCGACGGACGGCGTAAGTAAGGAGGACCGCAGTCGGCGGGCGACTGAGGTCCGAAAGACTGTAGTCGGCGGGCGACGGAGGTCGGAAAGATTGTTGTCAGCGGGCGACGGAGGTCGGGAAGATCTTTGTCGGCTGGCGACGGAGGCTGGAAGAACTGTGTCTGATGATGAAGGTCAGAAGGACGGCGTCAGGTAGAAGTCCAACAATGGAAACAAATCCATCTTCGGATAGACGTCCAGCAAAATTCTAATAACCGGTGGAAGTCCGGCATCGGGTAGAAACTTGGTGAAGAGTGAATGTCCAACGTCGGGTAGAAGTCCGACGTCTGTTGGTGGCTGAGGAGAATTCTGGCATCATATGAGCGGAGTTTCGGCGTCATGAGGGAACTTTGTCGTTAATTGGGAAGAATTTCAGAATCCCGTGGAACTTGGGTAGAATTCCGGCGTTCTCCCGAATATCCGGCAGAATCCCGACGTGTTCAGGTAGCGGGAAGAACTCCGGTGATGGTCGAGGAGGAGCTGATTCTCCTTCCCCTTCTCTTCTTCTTCTCTTCTTCTTCTTGCTTCTTCTCTGGTCCCTCTCTCATGAGAAATGAGGGCTCTATTTATAGTTTTCTGGAGTGGCATGACCCGTAAATAGAAGAGAAATCAGGGGCGAGTCAGGAGTGATTTGAATGGACTGCTGATATTGAATCCCTTGATCGTGCACAATTCGTTGGACATTTGAAGGCCTTAGTGATGTCAGAATTTGGCGATCTTGGGCTCTTTGGATTTTTCTCGTCAAGCTGCTCAATTCGACTATAAGCTCTTTAAAATCGGAGACCGTTTGGTAACTCAAATTGTGGTACGAACTTTCCAACGACGCTTCGGGTCCTTGATTTGGGCTCATTTGAGATCGGTTGAGTTGAATTTGGTGCCGTTGGGTTCATATTTCCGAGACACCCAGTTTGACTATAAGCTTGCTGAAATCTGAGTTCAAATGCTCCTAGATTTAATTTTTGGAGTTTTCGGGCTGATTTTGCCTCGAGATTCATGCCCGATCAAGATAATTTTATGATGACGTATCAATGATTGTAATCTAAAAAGTAAAATAGTAAGAAAATATTCCAAACCAAAACATATAAATACTTAAAAAGTATAAATAATTTCTAAAAAAAAAAAACATAATGAGCATTATTTGTTCCTAATATTAATTTTTTTAAAGGTAATTTCATTGCAAATAGTAGGGGTGTCAATTTTAGGTCACGGGTCGGGTTTAGGTCGAATCCGAAACTGACCTGACATTATTCGGGTCAACCTGAACCCAACCTGTTTTTACAAATGGGTCAATTTTTCGGATCTGAACTCGACCCGCTTCGGGTCCGGGTCAACCCGACACCAATAGAAAATTACCTAATTTTTGGGTCAAAAAATAGGTAATCTCTGCTTTTCGGGTCAAAACGAGTCAATCTCAGGTTGCCGGGTCAAAATGGGCTTTCGGGTCAATTTCGGGTCAAAGGGTCAACCCGAACCGTTTTTGAAACGTGTCGTATTTTTTAACCCGAACCTAACCCGTTTTAGATTCGAGTTGACCCTAATCCGAAATTTTCAGATCGAATTTTCGGGTCTTGTCAAATATTGACACCCTGGCAAATAGTGTCAAGAGGAGTCATTCCATTAATATTTTTAAATGGAGAGTATTTATAAATAGATTATCTGTTAAGTCATTAATGCTTATTAATACATCATCATGTTGATTGTTGCTACTTTCTATCATTTATAGCATAAAGAATAAGGATTGGGCACTACTAAGAGATAAGATAGAAAATATTCTTACGGCTAAGATATATGTTATTTATTTCCGAATAATATATAATATATATATAATATAATATATATATATATATATAAATTTATATATATAAATATATATATAATTATATATATATATATATGTTATTTAATTCATCATGAGGAGAGTCCCAATTCTAATTTATATTGCGAAAGGCACATTAGACTGCCCATTTAATAAAAGATATATATTGATATCTTCCATATATTTCTTTTTTTTTTTTTTTTATGAATATTAGGCTTGGTTTAAGACAGCTGGTTTTATTATTTTTTAAAGTAAATTTTATATTAAAAAATTCCTTTATAAAACAATAAGAAAGCTTTCCCAAACGAAAACTTAGGCCAATTAAGACGAACTCATATAAACATCACATAAGCAAGACTTGAACCCAATACCTCTTGATTGGTGGCCAAAACTCCTAACGAATAAATCAAGAAAATTTGAGTAAGATTTCATTGTGAATTTTATTCTTCGTCTTTGATTTAATTAATGACATATATTTTTAAGGTTTTTTATATATATTAGTTTATTATATCTATATTACAATATAAAAGTGGCTTAGAATTACACTCATAATAAATCTTGACCGTTCATTTACAAATTTTAAATTAATCTATAGCGTTCATATACGACTCTTCAAATTCTGTCATTTATCACTTCCTATAAAATATTTATTTATTTAGGGCCATTATTTTAAAATAAATATAATTTGCTGGCAGCCGTTAAAAAAAAAAATAAACACTCTTATTATCCGTTTTCACTGCCGATCATTTCTAATTTACAAAGCGTTTCATTGATTTGATATACCTTCTGGATTCTAAAATGGGGCTTTAATTATATTATAAAATGACATATCATATTCTCTTCGTCTTATATAAATTTACCCTTCACATGCGAACCAGCCCCCATTTCTTCTCAGGCTTCGTTTGGGACGACTTTCTTGTTGCTTCTTAAATCAGCTTTCTAGTACAAAAATTTTAATTATTGAATTAAAAAGCTGCTTTAAAAAGCAATAAGAAAGCAGTCCCAAACGAAGCCTCAGACTTCGTTTGGGACGGCTTTTTTACTGCTTTCTAAAACGGAGTTTTAGTACAAAATTTTTTATTTTTGTACTAAAACTCCGTTTTAGAAAGCAATAAAAAAGCCGTCCCAAACGAAGCCTCAGTCTCACTAGAGCTCATTCTCAATTTGCCGTGCCCTGATCAAAGAGTCTTCAAGCTTGTAGATCAAAGAGTCTTCAAGCTTCAGACCATGTTAGGTACAAAATAAAATCCTTTTTTCCTGTATTATTTTGCTAGGCTTAGATCCAATTAGCCATTTACTTTGATTTCGTGATCCTTTGTAATTTTTTTTAATAAATGAAAGTAAAATGGAAAGTTGAAACATAAATCTTTAGTGAGTGGAAGCCAAATTAGCGGAAGCAAAAGTATTAATTTACAATCCTTCTATTGAATAAGACAAAAAATATCTGCGAAATCAACAACCAATGTATAGTTGCATCAATATTACTGGGAGGAGGAATTAAATCCAAAATTCTAATTATGTTAAATAAAAAATCTCAAAGAAATGCCGCAAAATCATCAAATACCATCTTTCATACCTTATTTTTATCATAATATCAAGTTATCTGCTCCTTGGTCTCATCTTTTTTCAAATACAAGCATGATCATATTATTATTTTATCTTTCTTCAAATTCTGTAGGATATTTGTTACTTTTAGAAAGATGGATAAGACTAAGAGACCACATAACTTCAAGCTTGATTCGGATTTACAAAATATAAAAGCAAGGAAGCGATTTTTCTCGATCTGCATGAAGATAGATAAGACTATGTGATCACATAACTTCTAGAGATTTATGTCAAAGAAGCGATTCTTCTCGATCTGCATACCAAGATCAAAGACCAGATTCCAAAATTGTATTTGAGAAACAAATGGTTAGAGATTTTATAGAAAATAAAGAAGTTGGCTATGACAAGATCAATCATCCCTAGACATTTGAGGGTCTTGAAGAGAAATTTCTTGAAGACATTATGAAATTGACTAAAGAACAAAAAGAAGCTGATGACAAGGAAAATACTCGGCATAGAGATGTAAATTTGATTACATTTTTATTTTTTATTTTTTTGCAACAGAAAATTCATCCTGCATTGAATTTGATTTTTATGATCGTCTTATTACGTTGTTGAAGAGACTAAAGCTTCGTTTGGGACGACTTTTTTATTGCCTTTTAAAATAGTATTTTAGTTAAAAAAATTAAAAATTTTGTGCTAAAATTCAGCTTTAATAAGCAATAAAAAAGTAGTCCCAAACGAAACCTAAGTGTGATTAATACTCAATATGTAGAGGACTTGGAAATATCATCCATGCTTAATCAAATCAGCTTCCCTTCCCATTTTCTATTTAGTGCGGTCACTATTGTTTTGTAGGTAAGAATCAATCTCTTCATATAAATGTTCAGAACAATAGGAGAAAAGAAATCTATGGAAAATGATAATGATGATATATTGTTAAAGGTGAACATTTTGTTCATATATGTAGGGCTGTCAATAATTGACACGACCCGAAAACCCGACTCGAACACGACCCAGAATTTTTGGGTTGGACACGACCCGTTCAAAAAATGGGTCGGGTTCGGGTTCATAAAAGTGACCCGGATGGAATTTCGGGTCGGGTCCGGGTTAACCCGGTAACCCGCTAACGACCCGTTTCGACCCGCGGTTTCGAACCGCTGTATATTTTACGCGGCGTAAAACGTGTGCCGGCGTTAAGCGTGCGTAAGCGGGATTCATTACGACTTAAGGCCTTATGGGTTAGGGTTTTCGTCATTCTCATTTCACGCGCCGTAAAGTCGAGCTCTCCTCTCCTTCGCTGCTTCGCTGCTTCGATGCTTCGCTGCCTCGTCTAGGGTTTCCCGTTTCCGAATATCGTTTTCTTCTCTACAGATCTCCTCGATCTGTCGACGGTTTACTCTCTTCTCCTTTTGTGGCAGATTCTTGGTCCTTGGTTTCGTGGTGTTCATCGTGCACATCTGCTTTGGATCAACAAGAACACTTACCTCTCTCGCTGTTTATATCTCTCATCTTCTTTCCTTTCTTCTCCTTTTCCTTTGATATACATGTTGTGAAATGCGAAGTTCCTTTTGGGGTTAGGGTTTTTCCGATATTCTGGTGCAAATGAGCCGAGTCGAGCTCGATTTTGTAGTTTTCTTTGTTCAGTTTCTGCTGGGTTTTTTTGTTAGGTTATTGCAATGATGCACTTATGTCATTATGTGGTTGAAACGAGCCAAGTCGTGCTCTATGCTATTGTATTTCTGTTAAGTTTCGACGGTTTTTTTTGTTCACTTACTGCTGTTAATTCTGTGCAATCGAGATCGAGCCATGTCGTGCTCTATGTTGTGGTATTTTTGTGCAATTTCTGCTGTTATTTCTGGTGCAAACGAGTAAAGTTGAGCTCGATTTTCTAGTTTTCTTTGTTCAGTTTCTGCTGGTTTTTCTGTTAGGTTATTTCAGTGATGCACTTATGTGGTTGAAACGAGCCAAGTCGAGCTCTATCATCTATGCTATCTCATTTCTGTTTAGTTTCGGCTGTTTATTTATGTTCACTAACTGCTGTTAATTCTGTGCAAATGAGATTGAGCCATGTCGAGCTCTATGTGCTGGTATTTTTGTGCAAGTTCTGCTGTTATTTCTGGTGCAATTCTGCTGTTATTTCTATGCAGTTCTGCTGTTAGTTCTATGCAAACTAGCCCTGCTCTATGTTTCGGTTTTTCTGTGCAGTTTCTACTGTTAATTCTGTGCAGTTTCTACTGTTATTTCAGTGTAGTTTCTTCTGTAATTTCAGTGCAGTAACTGCTGTTAGTTCAGTGCAGCTTCTACCCATTAAGTGTTGAAGTTATGTTTTGTAATTTTTTTGGTTAGATGGAGAATTCCAATACCAATCAAGGGAATTCTTCTTTTGCTGAAAATGAAGCAGTACAGACTTGTGAAATACCTGTAGAGCCCACTAACGAGCAATGTAATGATGCGACAATTACTAAGAAACGACGAAGAATGACCTCAGTGGTTTGGGGTCATTATGTAATATCAGCTTTTGCTTCAGGTTCGTCCGGGACGAAGTTGGATCGTCCGGGACGATCGGTGCAGGTTGTGTAGAAAAATCATGTTTGGCTGTATGGTTCGTCTGGACGAAATCAGGATCGTCTGGACGAAAATAAGTCAGTGAACCCTTCGCCAGGGACGATATGTAATTTTTCGTCTGGACGAAATTCTTCTCTTCATGGATCGTCCGGGACGAAGCTCGATCGTCCAGGACGATCAGTATGGATATATATGGAAATGAGATATTTTGAAGAGATAGAAATATCTGAGGAGAGAGAAAGAGAAAAGGAAAAAGAGAAAGTTCGATTTCGAGGCCGCGGAGCGATTTTCGTCGTTCGTTGCTGTTGGATAGTTTGTTTATCTCGCTGTAAGGACTCCGAATCCTGTTTCTGTTTTCGAAGATATTGTGTTTTGACCGAGTTGTGATCTGTTTTGTGTTTTCGTAGTCGACTTTTCGACATGATTTTGATTTGACACAACTTTCACCGCACAACTTTTAGTATGTTATAGATATGATTATTGTACACGATTCGACTGTATTCTACGAAGATTTTACCGGTCGGAATTGATTCTACGCGCTTTTAATTGAATATAATAATATCAAGACCTGAATTGATTTGGATTCTATAGATTGATAGTCTTGCATTGATGCCGTGGTTATTCTGTTGTAATTTGGTGAAATTCAGAATTTGTCTTTTTGCAGGTTTTTGTGTAATTTCGATAGACTACCGTTACTCTGCCCGATTTTCGTATGATTTCTGATTTTCCCGGAATTGATAGATTGAATTGATCTGCCTATGACTATTGATATGATCGTTCTTGATTTCTTTAATATTGCTTATTGCATCGATTATTGTATTAATATTGATTGATTGCTGAAAGACAAGTGGAAACCTAGTTGAACGTTGGTTATAGAAACCAACGTGTATTGAACGAACTACAACAGCACTATTGATATTGAACGATTGATAACTACAACAGCATCATGACTAGTGTTTGGGCTTGTCAAGTAAGACCAGTGTATGAAATTGCATGTATATGATATAGCATCGTATAGATTTCCTGATTTGTATTGATTTATTGATTTTGGATCGGTTTATTGATATTGATTGGATTTATCGAATTGATTTATCGATTGACTACTGAGCATTGATTCTACTGAGCATTGATATAGACATTGATAGATATAGATACTGCATTGATAGCATGAACATGGATATCGTACTACTGCTTATTTGCTTATAGATTCTATTGCCTATAGATTTTATAGATTCACTGTTGCTACTGTTCTACACCGTATGGATTGTTTTATAGATCGCTCTTCTCGATTGACTTCATTGATTAGATCGTACTGATTTGACCGTATCGTTTTGATTGACGAATATTGATTGATTGAATTGATTTATCGATTTGCCTGCCGCTGCATTGATTGGTTTTATTGACTATTGATTTCTGTATTGCATTGACTCATTGATCATGTTCGATTGATTGATTTGACTTGATTTGATTAACCTGCATATTGTTTTCAGTGTCGTGCTTTGATTTCAGTTGTAGGCTTTGGTGACCTGCTGGGCTTTGTAAGCTCATTATATGTGGTCAATGATTTCAGGTGCAGGGCCTCCAGCTTGACGATCTTTCTGCCGAGTTCCGTAGCTTTTCTTTTGTAGCCTTGGTAGGCTTTCTTTTGTAGCCTGTATGGCTAGTGTAATATTTTCTTTTGACCGTACTTTGACTGTTGTATATTTTGTGAATTATAGTATCCGCTGCAGTTTCTTTTCTGTAATGTAATTATCTCTGGCTCTGGTATATGTATGTATGGATTGATATGAACAGCAAATGAGGAAAATTGATAGAAAGAAAAGAAAAGAAGAGGGAAATAGAAAAAAATCAGATGAATCCTTTCGCTACACGGATCTTGGGATATTACACATTATGAGATGTTACCTAATACGAGTGATGGAAAACAAAAATGTAAATGCAAGAAATGTGGTACTACTTATCTATGTGATAGCAAAAATGGAACCGGTAATCTTAGACGCCACCTTGAAAATTGTAAGAAAAGAAATATGCGTGATATAGGACAGTTGATCTTACAAACCAACACTGAATCTTCAATATCTATGTGTGATGACAAGTTTGATCATGCTGAATTTCGTGACTTGTTTACTGCTTCTATCATCATGCATGATTTACCTTTTCAATGTGTGGAATGGGTTGGGCTTCGAGCAGTTCTGTTATATCTTCGCCGTGACTTGCAATTAATTTCTAGAAACACTGCTAGAAATGATTGCAAAAAATTATTCCTTAAGGAGAAGTGTAATTTAATGGAACAGTTATCTAAAGTCACTAGCAGAATTTGTTTAACATCCGACCTTGGACATCTATAAATACTGATGGTTTTATTTGTTTGACTGCTCATTATATTGATAATGATTGGCATTTGCAAAAGAAAATTATACTTTTTCATTCATGCCACTCCCCCATGATGGAATTTCATTGTTTGAGCAGTTACAGTTGCTTCTGGTTGAATGGAAAATAGAAAACAAGCTATTTAGTATTACTTTGGATAATGCTTCTGCAAATAATAGTTGTGTAGATTATCTAAAAAATCATTTGAATTTGCGTGATGCCTTGATAATGGAGGGTGCTTTTTTTCATATACGTTGCACAACACATATCATTAATCTTGTAGTTCAAGAAGGTTTGAAAGACATTGATAGTGCAACTGGGAAAATAAGAGAGAGCATTAAGTATGTTAAGGGATCTCAAGCTAGAAAACAAAAATTTCTTGATTGTGCTTCACAAAGTTGCTTGGATGGGAGACGAGGTTTACGTCAGGATGTACCAACCCGATGGAATTCCACCTTCTTAATGCTTGACAGTGCTATTTATTTTAAACGTGCTTTTCAACATTTAGAATTGGTTGATTCTAATTACAAGACTTGTCCAACATCTATGGAATGGGAAAAAGCTGAAGAGATTTGCAAGTTCTTGGAATCTTTCTATGAAATAACTTGTCTCATTTCTGGGTCTAAATATCCTACAGCAAATTTATACTTCCCTTATATTTCAACAGCTTATGCGGAACTTAAAAATGTTTTGTTGAGTAGCCATCAGTCTCTAAAGAAAATGGCTGCTGGAATGATTGTGAAATTTGAAAAATACTGGTCAGAATTTAGTGATATTTTGGCAGTGGCAGTGATTCTAGATTCGAGATATAAAATGGCATTTGTTGAGTGGTGTTATCAAAAATTGTATGCTGGCAACTCCAACTCCGAACTTAGGAAGCTGAGACTCAAGTTAATTTCATTGTGTGCTAACTACAATTCACGAATGAATCCTCCAATAGGAGAAAGTACAAGAATGAATGCAGTTGCACAAGGGTGTCCTACAAAGATTAAGTCTAAATTTTTGCAGGTTCATTGTTGATCTTTATATGTATATTTATCATTTCATTTATTTTCCATTTTTTATTTCTAATACCCATCCAAAAAATACAGGATTTTGCTTCATTCCAGAAGGATGCCTTTACACCTAGGAAATCTGAATTAGACATCTACCTAGATGAACCTAAGATTGATAGCAGTATTGATTTAGACATTTTAAAGTTTTGGCAAGGGAACCAATATAGATTTCCTAGTCTTTCAGCAATGGCTCGTGATATACTATGCATTCAAATAACAACATTAGCATCTGAAAGTGCATTCAGCAATAGTGGTAGAATTTTAGATCAATACCGAAGTGCATTAAAACATGATATTGTCGAGGCACTAATTTGTGCTAAGGATTGGTTATACGGAGAGCATGGTGATTATTCATTCATCTTATATTTTATTGTTTTTTTGTTTAAGATCTCAATATGCTAATTTATTTTTTAATACATGTATTATTGCAGCAGTAAAAGACCCGAAATTGACGCAATAACTGATGATATCCTAAATTTAGATGTGAACAACAATGAAGGAGATGTTGGTGACAGTTCAGTAGTTGGATGAACATCAGTTTATTTGCTGTTTAATTTTTCTTTAAATTGATGTAATGAACTATTTCTATTCTTGGTTTGCTGGGATGGTTTGCTGAACTGAAAAAATAGTAAAAACTGCACAGAAATAACAGCAGAAACTGGGAGATGGTCGGCTGTGTTGTTGCTTCCTTGCTAGTTTGCTGGGTTGGTTTCTGTCTTATTTTTTCTGGGCAGATGTCTTGAAATGCTGTGTTGGTTATCTTTAAACATTTATGTTGTTGATTTTTTGAGTTTAGGGTGTTGTTGTTTTGGTTGTTGGGTAGCTGTGATACTCTGGTTGCTGGATTTGCTGTGTTGTTGCTGTCTTGGTGTTGTTGTTGTCTTGAAACATTTAGGGTGTTAAGTTTGCTGTGTTTAGGGTGTTGTTGTTGGATTGGTTGCTGTCTTGATGTTATTGCTGTCTTTCAAAATTTTGTGGATTTTCGGGATGGTTGGCTGGTAGGCCTATTGCCTGGGTAGCTTGGTTTGCTGTTATTTCTGTGTGGCTGTGTTTGTAGGGAGATCGGTTGGCTGTGTTTAGGAGGGAGACTGGATGGCTGTGTTGTTGCTGTGTTGACAGGGTTGTTGCTGGGTTGACAGGGTTGTTGCTGGGTTGACAGGGTTGTTGTGGGTTATTCATGGTTAGCTACTTGGCTGTGTTGTTTCTTCCTTGCTAGTTTGCTGGGTTGGTTTCTGTCTTGTTTTTTCTAGGCAGATGTCTTGAAATGCTGTGTTGGTTATCTTTAAACATTTAGGTTGTTGAGATTTTTGTGTTTAGGGTGTTGTTGTTTTGGTTGCTGGGTAACTGTGATACTTTGGTTGCTGGGTTGGCTGTGTTGTTGCTGGGTGCTTCAAGAAGCCTAGGGATGTTGGTTACTTGGTTGGCTGTGTTGTTGCTGGGTGCTTCAAGAAGCTCAGGGATGTTGGTTGGCTGTGTTGTTGCTAGTTGGTTCCGAAAGGATTGAAAGTTGAGTAGCAATAATGAGTACCCTTCTAAACTTATTGTGATGTCATTTGTGGGAAAAAAGTTATTGAAACCAGGTGGCATTTGGAGGGCTAATCAAACAGATACTAATTATAAAATACAAATTGCCGCCTTGGATGGCAATATCTCAATTCGCAAGTCCGTATAAAATTATATTGTTGACTCACATTTCATTGAATGATGAATTATTTGAAGGGTTAATCTGAGCTAATAACTCAAGCTTTCAACTAATTCATGGATTTAAAATTATATCTATTTAATTGTTTATCTTTTTTGCAGTTAGCTTATATCTGCAGGACTTCATGAGTGCAGGCAGGCAGGCACAACTTCACAAGACTTCAACTAGTCAAGGAGTTCAAAAAATTTTTAAATTGTAATATTCGTTTGAATTATCTGTAAATTGTAATTATTTGTTTAATTTATTTGTTAGTTTAATATTTTGTATAATTTGTATATTGTAATTAGCAAATTGCTTCTAATTCATAAATAAAAATTTTTTTATGCAATTTTTTGTTTAACTGTGTTGATGTTTTAATTTTTTTTTGAGATATTAATGAAAATTACTCGGGTTATCGGGTCAATCCGGGTTGACCCGAACTCGACTCGGGTCGGGTTCGGGTCTTGAATAGTAACCCGAATCCAAAACCGGGTCGGGTTCGGGTCAACCCGTTTAGCTTCGGGTCATTTCGGGTTAGACACGAACCCGACCCGTGACCCGAAATTGACACCCCTGCATATATGTCTATTTTTATATGTAAATGTTCAAGTGGAAGGATCGGCAATTGGAAGGAGGGCAGAGTGCGTACGGACAACACTCCGTAGAAAATATCCAGTTTTTAGTTCAATTTTTTCTAATTTTTTTATGAAATATATTTATCTTAACTAGAAATTTCTTTGATGCTTTATAATTTTATTTATAGTTGCAACATGTTAGTGGAGACTGATTGCAGTTTTTTGGTACATTTAGATTCCTCACTTGAGGCCAACTGAGTACAAGAGAAGTAGATTAGCAATGACTTGCAAGATAGTTCATTTCTGCCTCTCTACTATTTCGTCTTCAAATATTATGTAATGAATTTATCTATGCTATTTTAATTGATATATTACACCAATCAATACAATCATGAGCAAGTTGCTCTACTAGTGCTTTGCCCTAGCTCTCTCCGGCGTGGTTCTGCTTGGCTGGGGCTGCTTGCTTCGGTGGCGCCGGCATTTTTCGTTCTTTTCGGAACATGTGGCACTATTTTACTGACGTCCGAATGTAGAATTACGTCTGGTCACCTGACCAAATAAAAATTCCCAATCAAGAGGAGTCATTTCATTAATATTTTTAAATGGAGAGTATTTATAAATAAATTATCTATTAAGTCATTAATGCTCATTAATAAATCGTCAGTTTTATAGTTGCTACATTATTTCTATCATTTATAGCATAAAGAATAGCGATTGGGTACCACTAAGAGATAAGATAGAAAATATTATTCAAACGGCTTAGATATACGTTATTTAATTTATCACGAGGAGAGTCCCACTTCTAATTTATATTGCGAAAGGGGCATTAGACTGCCCATTTAACAAAAGTAGGGCTGCAAGCGAACCAAACGTTCGACGAACTACTCGTTGTTCGGTTCGATTAAAGCTCGTTCGTGATCGTTTAATTAACTAACAAACAAACTTGAACAATATTTTAAATACTCGATTCTTAAATAAACAAGCTTGAACACTAATGCGTTCAGCTCGTTTATGTTCGCGAACAACATCAGTTGATGTTCATGAACAAGCTCGATAAAAAGCTCGATTCGAGTTCGATTAAATATAAAAACTTTAATTATACCATAATATAATATAATTATTTTTTATTAATAAATTTTAAAGTAATAAAATATTATAACATATGTTCATATAAATTAATCATATTTTCATTTTAAATACACAACTGCTTTTATTTTAGAAATTTTATTTCATGAACAAGAAATATTTCATATTTGTCCATGTTTGTTAGATTGTTTGTTTAGAATGTTCATGAACAAATTTAATGTTTGCTTGTTCAATAGATTGTTTGCGAGATATGTTCACGAACATAGCTCGTTTAAAGCTCGATAAGCACTAAACAAACGAACATGAACCAAACATGAACCAAACATGAACACCCTTAAATTAAACGAACCAAACATGAACACAAATAATAAAGCTCGAATCAAACACGAACCAAACATGAACAAGCTAATGTTAAACAAACACAAACATGAACACTCACATACTCGGCTCGGCTCGGTTCGTTTGCAGCCCTAAACAAAAGCATATTATTGATATCTTCCTGAGATTTCTATTTTTTTTAATCATTAGATTTTGCTTGAAATGATTTTTTTATTATTTTTTTAAATAATTTTTTAGTACAAAAATTTTATAAATTAAAAATTTTTATACTAAAAAACTGTTTTATAAAATAGTAAGAAAGCTATATCAAACTAAGGCTTTGTTTGGGACAGCTTTTTTATTGCTTCTTAAAGCAGCTTTTTAGTATACGATTTTTAAATTTTATACTAGAAAGCCGCTTTAAGAAGCAGTAAAAAAACGGTCCCAGATAAAGCCTAAATCTTTGATCAATTAAGACAAATTCATATAAACATCACATACACAAGATTTGAATCCAAGACTTGTTTATTGGTGGCCAAAACTTCTAACAAACAGATCAAGAAAAATTGTGTAAGGTTTCATTGTGAATTTTATGCTGCATCTTTGATTTGATTTGTTACATGGATTTTTAAGGTTTATATATATATTAGTTTATTATATGTATATTAAATGTATGTTATTAACATTAATAATAAATATATGATGCAGCTCATCTTCTTGATTTGTTGGTTGAAAATTTTGACTATCAATTAAGCGGTTTTGTATTTGAAACACACATGTGTGATGCTTGTATGAATTTACCTTTAATTAACTCATAAGTCCCAAAATAATAATAATAATAATAAGTTGACAAGTAGCATTGAAGTTGAAATTTTATAATGCTTTGTAATAGTAAGGTCATAACTCACCATTGCTTACCTTGATTGGTGGGCAAGTACGGTTGGGAACCCCCCAACCCGTGCTCGATTCCCTTCGAGTGACAGCGCCTATTAAGTAGGGTCCAATCAAGTGCAGGCTATGAGGTTTCTGGGGTGGTTGCCTCTTCTAGATTAACTGATGATTAGTCACGCCGCCAAGCACCCTTTCGAGGGTGGCAGCGGGTGGATACCCCGTTTCAAAAAAAATAGCAACGTCATATTTATAAAATATTATAATATGAGTTAGTAAGAAAACAAATATTTCAAGAGCAGTTAAGACTTCGTTTAAGATAATTTTTTGTCACTTTTCTTTCATTGTTTTTAAGAAAATTTTTTTCAAGAAATTTATTATAGAAACAATAAAAATATATATCCCACACAAATCTAAGTAAAATTACAAATAATGGTGAGTTTTTAGAAGAAGAAAAATTAATTTAATATTTTAAAAAATCAACAATATATTTAAGAGATATCTAAAACCCTACATTTCTGTCATTTTGTCTCCTATGCATTCTAATCGATAAAACTTTCGGCTTTTGTGGTTGGATTATTATGTAAGTTAAAATATTGGGCTTCCTGACTTGATTCAGCAATTTTATTTTCGATAATGTTTTAACCTATTTAATTAATCATCATATATTCATTATAATATTGCTTATGTTTTTATGCTACTATTATTTGAATCTTCCGAGAGTCAAAATAGGTTGATGGGTCAGGTTTAAATGCAACACAAAAACGACACAATCTGAAACTAATAAGCTTGAACCCGACCTACTAACAACTTTTGACTGTTTAACTTATTTTGATTAAAAAACAGTATAACTTATTAACTATAAAGTTTAGCATATGTAATAAAAAATATTCTACCCACAAGTAAAAAAAAGGAAAAAAAAAATTAAACGAATCATTTTGAGTCAAAATCGGATTCATGAGTCAACTCGAATTGACTCGTTTATCTATAGGGTCAATCCAAACTTGAATTTTTCTGACCAAGTTGACATATCAGGTATATTACTGCTTTGTGGTTGACAGCAATTTGGAGTTAGGCTACATTTGGGGCGGCTTTCTTACTGCTTCTTAAAGCTGCTTTTTAGTAGAAAATTTTTAATTTTTAATCTAAAAATATGTTTTTAAAAAACAGTAAAAAACCATCCATAACAAAGACTACTTTTTAAAAATTTGTATATTAGAAAGTTGCTTTAAGAAACAACAAAAAAACTGTCCCAAACGAAGCCTAAGGCTTCGTCGTTTGGGACAACTTTCTGACTGCTTCTTAAAACAGTTTTTTAGTACAATAATTAAAAATTTTGAACTATAAAGCTGCTTTGAAAAGCATTAAAAAAATTATCCCAAACTAAGCCTAAGGCTTCGTTTGGGACAGTTTTTTTATTGCTTTCTAAAACGGAGTTTTAGTACAAAAATAAAAAATTTTGTACTAAAACTCCGTTTTAGAAAGCAGTAAAAAAGCCGTCCCAAACGAAGCCTAAGTCTTTTATTGATTTGTGGTTTTCGGTAAAAGAAAGCTGGATTGGTATGTGACTGGATAATTAAGTAATCAGTGGACATTATGGACTTCATTGTTGTTTTGTCGAATGATACTACTGTTATAATTAAATGCTGAAACATTTCTCAAAAAAAAAAAAAAAACGCTGAAACTCTTTTATAGGTGAATGACCATGACTGAATGGATTTGATTAGATATTAGTTACATTAACATGATTGTCTGCATTGGACGAGCAATTATTACGTTCGGTCACCGAATGCGTTCATAGGTTAATACCCACGCGCCACGTCACTTGAAACTCGGTATTGCTCGGTATACATTCAGTTGCGTTCGGTTTTGACCGAACGTAACAATTGCTCGCATTGGACAGAGAACATTTTTGAAAACTCAAAATCATATGATTCGGGTTCTCTCTGTTTTGGAGTTTTTTTTTTTTTTTAATCCTTAATGTTTTTGTTGAAAAAACTTTTGCTTTTATTTTTCTATTGTTTAGTCCTTCATAATTTTTTTTAGGTTGCTTTGGGACATAAGTAGCAGCTGGCTGTGTGATGAGACGCAAAAGCTTAAAATACTTTCAAGTTATTAGTTTATTTACTTTCCTAGCGTAATAGATAGATGATTTTGTCTCAAATTTATTTGCATAATTTTATCAGTTTGTGTTTCTAATAATTTCTTTTTAAGTGATTTTATTATGAAATTTAATTGATTTTATTACATGCTAAAAAAATGGAGTAGGTAGAGTGTTTATTTTATATTTCAGCATTTTATAAAAATTCTACACACATAGATAAAAATAATAAAACCAAAAATTTTAATCGAGAAAATTTTTTAAAAGGTAAAAAAACATGGCTTGGCCTGGATGAAAATTTCATTATATATAAAAAGATAAAAGAATTCTTTATTCCTCCTAGTCGAAGAAAAAGATGATTATTTGATAATAAAATATTTGATTTCTCTTATAAGAGTTAATAGAAATCAAGCATTTACATATGAGCAATTAACTCCCAGCAACAGAGCTTGATTTTCCCAATAGAGATTATATAAAATAGGTATTCACAGGTAGACTGTAACAGTCCAAACTCTTAACTATCAAAATATTTTCCACTACATTATGATTTTGTCATGTTGGTGAACTTCTCAATAGGTCACCCATCCCAAAATTACTTTGGGATGAATATATTTAACAGCAGAGTTTCTTAAATGAAATTCTAACAATTACATCAAAAGATGTCTTTATGCTTAAGAGTTTAGCTTTCTTTTACTTAAGAGGTTTCATAATCTCCACAACTTAAGTAACTGACATCCTTGTCAGCATTTTTATTCCAGAATCATCCATGCACCATGCAGATAGGATCCTAATGGTGCCCCTTATAAGTTCAAGTGATTGCTCCCATCATGTAGCACTTTGTCTCATACAGAGTTCAAGAGGTGGCTCCCATAATTTAACACTTTGTTTTGCATGTCACTTAGTTCATATATTCTGGCTAGTATATTGCTTTGATACCATTTGTAATAGTCAAAACTCTTAACTATCAAGATATTGTCTGCATTGACTTAAGAACCTCACAATTTTGTCTTGTTGATGTAACTTCCCAGTATGTCACAAATACAAAACTCCTCTGGGATGAGAATGCTTAACTACAATGTTCTCCAAATTGTGTATCGATGTTTAGGAGTTTAGCATTTTTTATATATATAAATGTTTTCACACATACATCTATACCTGATACATCATAAGAAAATTATCTTGATCATGCACAAATCTTAAAGCAAAATTGAGTTGGAAACTTCAAAGATTAAATTCAAGAGCATATGGACTCCAATTTTAGCGAGCTTATAGTCAAACTGAGCGTCTCGGAAACACGAACCCAATGACACCAAACTCAACCCAATCCGAGCCCAAATGAGTCTGAATCAAAGACCCAAAGCGCTGTTGGGAGATTCGAACCACAATTTGAGTTACCAAACGGTCTCCGATTTTCACGAGCTTATACTCGAATCGAACGTCTCGACGAGACGAATCCAACGAGCCCAAGATCGTCAAATTCCGATGTCATCAAGGTCTTCAAATGTCCAATGAACGGTTCATGATCAAAGGATTCAACATCGGCCGTCCATCCAACCACTCCCAACTTACCCTTGATCCTTCATATATTTACAAGTCATGCCACTCTCAAAAAACTATAAATAGCCCCCCACTCTTCTCATGAGGAAGGGGAAGAAGAGGAGAAGGAAGGGAGGAATTTGGGAGCTCTCTTGCCACCGACCACCGCCGGAGTTCCTATCGACCACAGCCGGATTTTCTTGCCAACCACCGCCGGAGTTCCTGCCAACCACCGCCGGGTTTTCTTACCGACCACTGCCAGTTTTCCTGCCAACCATCGCTTGAGCTTTTCTACTGACCATCGCTGGAGCTTTTCCCAATCACTGCCTTATTTTGGTCGGTCCATTAATCATCATCAGATTTTTGTCTGTTATTAACCTGTTGCATCTCCAAGTAAAGGAGCGAATCAAACGTTGTAACCAATCCAGATATAGTGGAAATTTCTCATCTGGGCCAGGCCCCGTGGTTTTTCCCTTTTTGGGTTTTCCACGTAAAAAAGTTTCTGGTGTTTCTCTCCCTTAATTATCTGATGGTGTGCTGGATATACGTATATTGTTAAGACGCTATATTTTTACTCTACTGCCGCGTATATTCTAGTCCGCATCAGTTTGGCGCCGTCTGTGGGAAAGCTTTCCCAATATTTCTTCAATGGCTGATCGAAGTAATACCAACAATGGATTCTCTCGCTCAAATACGCATCGAACTAGATTCCCATCTGGCAATCATGGACGTCGTAATTATCAGAGGGAAGGGCCTTCTTCCTTGGAAAATCGAATTCGTTGGATGGAGGAAAACCAGGCAAGGATCCTCGAAATATTGGAGGAGGTAGGCCAGCAAAGGATGCCGTCTCAAAATGATGAACCTCCTCTCCATCATCGCCAACAAAATGATATGGACCAGCAATTTGAAAATGTTCATCAAACTCATGCTCCTCCTCCGCAATATAATCCGGAAATAGACGATGCTGCTAGTTCAACACATCCTGCACCTAGAGCCCATCAGATGCAAAATCTTCAACCCGCTCTAGATACTCCTCGCGATGTCATAAGAGATGAATTACGACGACTGGTTCAAGAAGAATTCCCAATACGGGAAAGGAATCATTTTAATATACAGCGAAGCTTTCAAGAATCTTCTCCACTAACATATGAAATTCTTATACACCCTATTCCAACAGGGTTCAAGCTACCAAACATTGATGCATATGATGGGTCATCTGATCCCTATGAACACATTGATCATTATCGAACAATTATGCACATACAGCGAGCTTCTGATGCGCTTCTTTGTCAAGTTTTTCCTGCGACCCTAAAGGGTCAAGCTCGCACCTGGTTCTATGCTCTCCCTAGAAATACAATCCATAGTTTCGTTCATCTTGCAAAACTCTTTGTCGAACAGTTTGTTGCTAATAGAAGAATTATCAAAGATTCATCACATCTCTCTGGAATCCGTCAAAATGAAGGAGAATCTTTGAAAGAATATTTTCAAAGATTTTCTTCTGAAGCTCGACAAATCCCAGGCGTTGATCCTGAATTACTACGAGGTGTTTTTCTTGGAGGGTTGCGCCCCGGACCTTTTTACTCTGCATTAATGAGAGAAACAGTTCATTCTTATGCTGACTTAATTCACAGAGTAGAAGCTCAAATTACTGCTGATGAGGCTATCAATGCTCATCGAAAACAATTTGAACAGCCTTCTAATAAGAGAAAGAATGGCCACGAAGCTGGAGCTGAAGCTCAAAAGTCTCAGAAGAGGAATCAAGATCTTCCACCACGACCCCCTCAGCAAAATCGGGATTACAGGCCAAAGAAGGAGTACACTCCATTGAATACAACTCGTGTTAATATTCTTATGGCTATACAATATGAGCAAACTATTAAATGGCCCCAACCGCTAAAGCTAAATTCTGGAAATCAAGATTATTATTGTCACTTTCATCGAAGCCGCGGACATACAACTGAAGCCTGTAGACAATTGAAGGAAGAAATTGAAAGGCTAATTCAACAGGGATATCTTCGTCAATTCACTCAAAATCCACCTGTTCAAAATGAGGCTAATCCTACTGGGGGGCAGAACCAACAGCAACATCATCAACAGCAAAGGCAACAACATACAAATCGTCAGATAGTTGGAGAAATTGAAACTATTGCAGGGGGGCCCTTAATATCCTCTCAAGTCTTACTCACCAGCCCAGAGGAATCGACTTTAAAGAAGGCACGATTTGATCACTCCATCACATTCGGAGATTCTGACTTAGAAGGGATTCATACTCCGCACCAAGACCCACTTGTCATTAATGCTGGTATTGGAGATCCATGTTATAACGTTAAAAGAATCTTAATTGATAATGGGAGTTCTGTTGATGTCCTATTTTACTCAACTTTTCTTAGTATGGGGTTGGCTAGAGAGAAGCTTCAACCTGCTGCTGGACCATTGTATGGATTTGATAATCGTCCAGTAGGAGTAGAAGGAACAATTACGCTCCCTGTCACAATGGGAGAATTTCCTCGACAAGTTACTCATTCAATTCAATTTATTGTGGTTAAGTCAGAATCAACATATAATGCTATCTTTGGGCGACCTTTGCAATCAATTTTTAAAGCTATCGCTTCAGTGCCTCATCTGAAGATGAAATTCCCAACTCCAACAGGGATTGGAGAAGTGCGAGGAAATCAACAGGAGGCACAATCTTGCTATCTCAGACAAGCTCAACCTCGCCCATCTATTACTTTAAGCATTGAAAATTTTGATCTGCAAAATGAAGATGTCCTTTATAGAGCTTCCCCGGTAGAGGATTTAATTTGTGTCTCTATATCAGAAGAAGATCCACTCAGAACGGTGCAGATCGGGTCTTTACTTTCTGATGAAGAAAAGATACAATATACTGATTTTTTGCGAACAAATCAAGATATTTTTGCATGGAGTTCGACAGATATGTCTGGAATTGACCCACATATTATTATGCATTCTCTCAGGATAAATCCTACGTTTAAACCAATCATCCAAAAGAAGAGAAATTTTGCACCAGATCGGCAAAAAGCTATAGAGCAAGAAGTAGATAAGCTTTTGAAAGCTGAATTCATAAGGGAAGTATATTATCCAACTTGGCTTGCAAATGTCGTAATGGTTAAAAAAGCAAGTGGGGCATGGAGGATGTGCGTAGATTACACAGATCTCAATAAGGCTTGCCCAAAGGATAGTTTCCCGCTTCCTCGTATTGATCAATTAGTTGATGCAACGTCTGGACATCAAATGTTAAGTTTCATGGATGCATACTCTGGATATAATCAAATAAGAATGGATCCTGTAGATGAGGAAGCTACTGCTTTTCAAACTGATAAGGGGTTATATTGCTATAAGGTCATGCCTTTTGGGCTCAAGAATGCTGGGGCGACTTATCAACGCCTCATGAATAAAGTTTTTAAAGACCTCATAGGTCGTTCAATGGAGGTATATATAGATGATATGTTGGTTAAAACTCTTGAAAGGATAAAACATATTTTTGATCTAGAGCAATGCTTTAGCCTCCTTCGACATTACAACATACGACTCAACCCTGCAAAATGTGCTTTTGGAGTCACATCTGGAAAATTCTTGGGATTCATGGTTACTCATAGAGGTATAGAAGCTAACCCTGAAAAAATCAAAGCTTTGAGAGATATGGTGCCCCCAAGGAATATAAAAGAAGTTCAACGCCTGAATGGAAGAATAGCTGCCTTATCTCGTTTTTTGGCTCGTTCAGGAGATAAATATTTGCCTTTCTTCAAAATACTAAGAAATGCCCGAAATAAAGGATTTCAATGGACAGACGAATGTCAAGCAGCTTTTGAACAACTTCGAACTTATTTGGCTTCACCCCCTCTTCTGTCAAAACCAATGCAAGGAGAAAAGTTATATTTATATCTAGCTGTCTCTTCGAATGCCATAAGCTCAGTGCTAGTCCGAGAAGAAAATGCTATTCAACGACCAGTATACTATGTCAGTAAAATTCTTTCTGAGACTGAGGGACGCTACCCATTAGCCGACAAGACAGCTTTGGCGTTAGTATTTTCTGCTAGAAAATTAAGGCCATATTTTCAAGCTCATACAATTGGGGTTTACACAAATCTTCCGTTACGGAGTATCCTTCAAAAACCCGAAGCTTCAGGAAGGTTAATTAAATGGTCAATAGAACTGGGAGAGTTTGACATCCACTTCTTACCCAGACAAGATATCAAATCACAAGTCTTGGCAGATTTTGTGGTCGAACGTACTGTTTCGATTTCCGATGAAACACCAATCCAGCTTTTCTCTTCTCCTTGTTGGACATTATATGTTGATGGAGCTTCTGGAAGCTCTGGGGCTGGGGCTGGAATTTTGTTAATCTCTCCTCATCATACCACTATTGAATATGGGCTGCGTCTAAAATTTCCTGCAACTAATAATGTCGCTGAGTATGAAGCTCTTATTGCCGGGCTGAGGCTAGCTGTGGGTCTCCGAAAGGATTCCGCTCGTGTGGTTCGAATGCAAAGGGTACGATCACACTATCCCATAGGACAAAATGGTCGTAGACCTTTACAATCGACACAAGCAGGCCGATGGAAGAGCAGATGGAGTTATAGATACGATTAGCCATGGAGGATAGCGGGTTTTCACCTACGCACCTCGATGGATAATAATATCTATAACCCTAAATTCACGAGATTTCCCCTATCCGATACATCAGCATTGGATAGGGTTTACTTGATTGTGGGGATCGGTTTCCTACGGGCGCAAGCCCCCGTAGTTAATTACATCTTAGACCTCGATCTAAGAAGACTCTCGATTAAGGACATTAGATTATCTCCTCTAAAGTGGGTTTAGTGCAAGGGATTTCTAGGTCTTCCTAATCAAAGGGGAATGTCCCAACTTGGCTCGATCAGTCATACAAGGTTCTGTCAACCTCTGGCCGGCTAGGAGAAGTGAAAACTGGAGAAAAAGAAGAGAGGCAAAGCATCTCAAACAAGCACGAGAGAAAGAAGGAAGTGGCGTCATCTGTGTGACGCGGATGGGTAGGATTTATAGCTTTCAGGAGGAAGGAAAGCTTACCCACCAATAAGGTGTATAGTGGTTCACTCGTACCACTCACCTTTAGACCCTAAATCTATAAAAGATGTAGTGTTGTACAAACAACGCTAACATCTACGACCTAGCTAATGCGATCTGGACTTACTCCTTGTCTGACAAAGAAAGCCAGCTAAAACCACCTAGTCGTATAAAATCCATGCTGTCCAGTCTTTATGAAGAAGGGTGGGTAGTTTAGACACTGAAATTTGGGATCGACAACTAGAGAAATTTCCTAAGAGATCCCATACTTATGAATGGTACAATGCTTCTAAGACCATTGCAATTAAATCTTAATTTTAATTAGTTACTAATGCAATTATGCTAGTCAAAGTCTCCAAATCAGATATGTATGAATTTTAAAAAGGCTTTATAAAATAATTTTGAATGACTAAACTTCCCCAGGTCCGGCACTTCATCCTCATAGGCCAGATTATCCGGACTCTACCCGCAGGCGGGGAAATTTGTCTAATAGAAGAGAGAATGCATGTATGCCACCCCGGACGATTCCGGCTATTCCCTAGAGTCGTTACGTTTCTATGTGAGTTAATCTTAAATTTTATTAAATAATTACGAGTAGAAAAAAAAAAATTTTATTCCTAAAGAGCCTAACGGTCAGACACAAGCACATACAAGAAAGAAACCTATAAAAGCATGCTGGTTCTACTGCGCAAACAAAGTAAGTAAATCACAGCACAGAAACAAAATCCCACGAAAAAGAATGTCCATGGCAAGTGCCATACAATATTACATCATATAGTACAGTAAGTAAAGGTGGCCGGGCTCCACCGACAACAACCCGGGAACGACGCAAATCTTAAAATAAGGCATTTTTATACTTCTTCAGTCTTCTTCTTCTCTTCCTTGATTCGTCTTTGGATCGTCTTTGTTCTCTTCGGGCTCCTCGTAGTGACTCTCCCAAAAGGATATCCAAATGAAAAAGGAAACCCCCTGTAGGGGTTTACTTTTCCCTTTGGACTCCTCGTAGTGAGTGCTCCAAAAGGATATCCAAATGAAAAAGGAAACCCCCTGTAGGGGTTTACTTTTCCCTTTGGATTCCTTTCTTTAAAAATGCCTTATTTTCAGATCTTCACAATAATCACTATCGAATACATCACATCAGAAAATAGAAAATCTAGACTCTCCTGCAGGGGTTATCCTAAGCAGTTATAATAAAAATCTCACCCAAGCAGTTATATATGTGAATAAAAATGCGCACATCAATCACTTGGCCGTGCTCTGATTATTGGGGGCTAAGCAGCTGAAGCAGGTACCTAAAGCAATTATACATAATTATTAATTTTTAGCCCCCTTTTAGCAGCATTATATGAGCACGACCACCTGCAGGAAGACAGCATTAGTATAAAAGAACGTGCCTAACCTATGGGTATTCTAACGTCACAACCACAGTACAGAAAAGAAAGCTAGAAAAACAGTACAGAAATCACATCACAGAAAGGCTACAACAGGTAGCAAAAACAAACAGCACACGGGTCACATGCAGAGCGTCACAGCACAGCACAGAAAAGAAAAAGGCAGAACAAAAGCCTAACCTAAAGCTAATAGTCGTGTCCTAGCAAACTCATCTATGTGTGTGTTGGCTGTGTGGTCTTGGTAGGTCCTATATAGGGTAGTTTTAGTTAGAGTTGTATGTATATTTGATTTGTTTGTTGAAAGAGACAAAGAAGAGTTTTTTTAGTTAAAGTTTAAATATTAGTGTTTTAGAATTGATTTTTAGGATGTTTTATTTTTAATGTTTGATTAACTATCACCTTTGTTTCACACCGAGGCCGTGAGGTTTATTTCACCCTCCTTGGGGCTAACTTAATAGCCTCGTAGGCCTGGGTTACCCAGTGATAATTAACTTTGTTTAATTATTATAGTTTGTTATGAAAAGAAAAGAAAAGGTAGATTGGGTATTTTAATTAATCAAATTAGTTAATTGACTTTTAGAGGTTATTGTTCTAAGGTTTGATATTTAGAAGTGTATTATCCTAATGCATTTTAATTTAAGATTAGATTTCCTAATTAAATCTGCATCTTTTAGATTTTTGGTTGGTTAAGAGTTTATTATTAAATTAATTGAATTAGATTTAGGTTTGCATTTTAGATTTAGAATTTAATAATTATAAGGATGTTTAATTATGATTTGATTAAGGATTGGATGTTTCAGAATATTTTAAGGATCAAGTTAGGGTTGGTTGGTTGATTATTAGTGAATTAAAAGAAAGCCAAAACCTAAAAAAAAAACGTGTCACTAAGTTTAAGTTTTAATGTCTCTACCCTATAGGGAGCATGCATCCTAAGTCTATATTTTCTAAGACTCGGTCCTTAATTTTTGTCCTTAAGTGTTACTAGCGTTGTAGGGTTAAAAGTAGTGTTTTTCTAATTCCTAAGACTTCTATACGGATGTCACAGGGTTTTAGGGATCTAAAAGAAATGTAAAACAAGAGCAATCTTAAATATATAATTAAAGTTTCTACAAGGCCCTAAGGTTAGGATTCGTACAATCAATCTAGGCCCCTAAAGGTTTTCTAAGTTTTAGAAAGCTTACAGCACCGGGGGCTACGACCCGGTGGTTCCGCCCGTAGCGCCCCTACTAGATGAGTAGGGACGACTGATGCTCGGATCCGGTTGTCCTAGCTCCAGCTCCAGGTGCTCCTCATCCATTGCTTTCCAAAAAGTACCTCGCAAGGCATAGAGAAGGGAGGTATTAGAGCAGTTCTATAAATAATAGTATAAAGCAATGAAAATGCAGTAAATAAAACTAGAACGTACCTTTTGTCATTTGATGAGTCATATGTCTGTTGGGCTCTCCTCAATTTGTGGGTGTGCAGTACCAAGACACAGAAGGAGTAGCGAAGAAAACTAACGGACGAAATAAAATACAACTAAATGCAATAAAAAAAAAGAAAGAGAACGAAAATCCGATACAAAAGGGGTGTAGGCATCGTTGTTATTGGATACATTTCGTAGCAGTCAAATGCATCCTATAATATCAACAATGCCCTTTGCTATTCACACTCCAAACAAGACACTTGATACGTTTTCGACACCTCTACTTACAAGACACTACAACCCAAACCCAAATCAACTAAGGGAGAAAGACCTCTAAAAGTAGACTCTCTATTGTTTTATACTCATCCCAAAATTCTATACTTTTAGAGACTAATATTCAAGGGAGAACACAAAGGAGTAAGGACTGTCTTGCTTCAAAGAGGACACTAAAGGTTTCTAACATAAAGCTTCTAAATATTTAAAATCAACTCGTATATATTTTAGAAATGACCACTAGGAGAATCTAACTCAAATGAAAAGGTACTAGTCGTTCTCTAAAAGACACTAAAGGGGCTTTACTTCGCAAGTTTAATCAAATACAACAAGACTTGTAAGAACTTCTAAGTGAACCACTAATCAAAACCTCCTAAAAGCTATCTACCCAAAATTTCCTTCTTTCATTTTGTTTTGACACAAAAATTTTACCAAAATCCTCTATCTTGACACAAAATTCTACCCAAAGACAACCTACAATCGAGTGTCTCACCCTTCATTTGGAGTGGGGTAAAAAAAACAAAGCTTTCCAATGAGAAGATTTTATAGAAACCCCTCGTTGGAAAGCATCTATAAAATTCATCGTATAAAACAAATCTGAAATCGCTAATAAATCGCTCCAACCAAAGCAAAACAAAACATCTTCGAATCAAACATAAATTTCCCATAATAATCGCTCGTTCTCAAATGCCATAACACCAACACACTACCCTGCTTATGCCACATGAAATTTCTTTGAAATAGAACGAGTTTCAACCATAAAAAGAAACTTTCAAATTTTCTCTCAACATAACATATATGCACCTAAATCCCTCTCATATAATAAAATTCATATTCTCATAACATTGATTTTTGCTAAAACCTCATGCTAACGATATGCTTCCTTTATAGTAATAAGAGAGATACAAAGCTCACAATCATTCAATACCTTCTCTAAACCTCACTAATGAAACAAATCAATTATTGTAACACCATGTAAAATCCTCCCAACTTGCTTATGAAACCAAAGTGTTGCGACAAAATAAACATCATTCATATCCTATCTTAACCCTTTGCCGATCAAGGTGCCAATGAAGGGAGAAAGTTATGCACCATCCAAAATCAATGTCAATGCTCATCTCAAAACAACTTAGAGAACAAAACAGCGATAAATGTGCACATAACTTGCTCCTAAAACAATTCGGAAGTTTAAAATCATAGAAAACTGCATAAATTTCATTCCTACAACAATACGGAAGCTTAAAACCACAAAAATCTGCACTTGTAACATTTCTACGGCAATTCGGAAGCCAAAAATATTAAAAACCAGCATGTATTTTGCTCCCAAAAACAGTTCGGACATTAATAACAGTGAAAATCTGCACTTTGCTCTTCTCAAAATAGCTCAGGACACTAAAAAAAATGCATACTAATTATTCTCAAATCAACCTAGAAACCTCACCCCATGTGCCACAACGCGTATGAGCGAGATCTTCAATCACAAGTTCATGAATTTCATTAAATATAAGGTTTCGATGCAATCACTGTATCTTTCTAAACAAGCTCAAAAGTGAGTTAAATACCCATATGAAACTTCCAAACACAAGAATGCTACAAGATTATTTGGCAACGACAGTCATATCCAAGGTTTCAAAGCATGTGATTTTCTACACATTATCACCTAAAAAGAATTTTTAATGCATTGGGAGCGAAAGTACAAGACAATAAGCATATAATGAAAACTCTAGTGATGTTAGAATATCTCAAACAAAGTGGCCAATCCACTACAATTACCATCCCAACCTCTCTTTCATGTATACATACATATACATATATATTGAAAAAGGCATGACAAAATAATGCAAACTTTCCAAAATATTTAATCAAATAACTAGTGTGCCAAATTTAAGAAGTGATGTGAAGCAATCTCTTTTTTGTTTGTTTGATATGTTTCCATGTCATATATAAGCCCTAGTTTAGACCACATGCTATGGCTCTCAAAAAATAAATCTCATATATCAACTATTTCTTTCAAAGCAAAATGAGTTAGTAGATATTTTGGCAAGCTTGACGATAACTTTCGACCTCTCTCAAAGAGGATTAAAACATCGTTTGATAACCAAATAAATGTAATGGAACTAAACAACAAGAGAAAGCAGTGAACGCACCATCTAATTTATAATAAAGATTGAAGCCGTTTCAATCATCACCTTTTTTTTTTTTGAAGCATAAAATATTCATTCAGAAGCGACGAGTTTGGAGAAGAAATCAAACTCATGAAAGTAAGACCCATGGCTCTACGAATATCTCTTTAAGCGACTATATGCATTTTTGCTATTCCTCTTTCTGAACAACTAACACCACATTTAGCAAATCGGATTTATTCATGCCAATAAAATAAGCTTACACAAGCAAATTTATAAAACTTGACTAATGAATGATATTTGGAATGAAACATTTGGATGTAAACTAATTCATGTAACCTCTAAGGAAAATACTAGTCCATGTTGAAACTTTCTTTCTCTACATTTTTAATGAGGTCCATAATGCACACATGCTTCGAGAAATAATATTTCGACAATTACAACTAGCTAAGGTTTCATGTTATATAAAGAAATGGTTCCGACGTTTCAAAAACATAAGACCTCTTACATTCCATCACATGAAAGGCACTTCTAACATATTGAAGGCAAGAATGCAAGCTCATAAGCATATAACAAAAACTCGAACGGCACTAGAGTCTCTCGAATGAGATAGCCAATGCTCACAAAACACCTTGCATGATTACAAATAAAACTTTAGTTTGAACCCAAAACATTACTACTCCCTTCCAAGAACATTCCATCAAACATTTGGTATGCAAAGCTTAGTGGAGAAAGAATAAAGCTTCTCGAGCCTTACCACCACTCACACCTAAGACTTCTAAAGTCATGCGATATAGCTCAAGCACAAATTTCATGTATTAGTGGTTCATTTACGGATGGCACAACTCCACAACTACAAAGCACATTAAAACTTCATAAGCAGCAAGGATGAAGGGCTCTCACATGAATGACTTACCTTTATGAAACAAACTTTACTCCAAATAAATTCACACACTTCACCATCATATAAGCAAGATGAGCCTCCCTTGGAAACAATCAAAGCCACTTCACTTGGAAAAACAAAAGAGAGACTAAAGGTGTGATGACATACACACCCTTAATAAATCAATTCACATTTCAATTTTAACCAAAATAAGATTCTACATAGATATAACCTGCTGCCAACCAATATCCTTCCCAAAACCTTAAATCAAGAATAAGAGAAGGTTGTAGTATCCATAGTAAAGGAAGGAAGTTCAAGGAAGAGGGAAGAAGAAGGAAAAAGGAGAAGAAAACAAAAGGGGATAGAAGGAGAAGGAGGAGAATACTTACAGTGGGGAGTTTGATTTTTGGAGAGAACGACGTCGGGATCGCTAGAGCTGGCGTCGGGCTAGGGCTCACGAACAGGGAGATCGGGCGTCGGGCTAGGGCCGCACGCGCAGGGAGAGGGGCTTCGGACTGGGGTCGCACGCGCAGGGGAACCGGGCGGCGTCGGGCTGGCTGGAGCTGGTCGCGAACGGGAGAGGGGCTTCGGCCCGCTCTGTCTTCTGGCGCTGGCTCGAGACAAAGAAAGCGAGAGGGGAAGAAGAAGGGGGTCGGGCGTGAGATTCAGAGAGCGAGAGAGAAAGCTGGAGCGTGAGATTGAGAGCGAGAGTCGGAGGAGAAGAATGCTCGAGCCGAAGACCTTCGCATTAGGTAAATCGAACATATTGCCGAGAGAGGAAGCCCGCCCTTTCGAATCCATCCCCGCAGTCGCTCGAAGCACGCGAATGAAGCCTGCCGTCTGCTTCGTATCGCTGCTCTGCCTGTGGAGAATCGCAGAAATCATGCTGAAGCCTCGAATAAACGGTCGGTTCGATCAAAGCCGTTCGACCCATTTCTTGATTTAGGAGATGAATTCAAATTATTTGAAAAGACAAATGGATTTTGATAGAATTATATTGGGTTGAATCAAGTCAAAATTGGCTAAAATCAGATTAGACTCGAGTCCAAATTCGACTCAATTCGAGTCAATTCGGGTTTGAGCCGGCCCAACGAATTCGATCGCACGAAATTAAGTCCAAAATAAATATCAATTAAAGTCAAATCTAGTACGACGCGATGAAAACCAACTAATCGAGTCTAATCGAACATGTTCGAGTCCGATCCAGCTCGAGTCGGGTCGATTCGAGCTCGAATTGGGTTCGACAAGGTTCGATTGGATCGATAGAACGAGCTCGAGCACGCTCGAGCCAAAATTGAGGTCAACAAACGGACCCCCAACATATGCGGCGAACGATAAGTGAACCGTATATGTTGGCGTTGACCTTCCTAACTCTAGGAAGATGCAACTCTAGGGTCAAGTAACAGAACCAGATCAACAATGAGAGAGAATCAAAGAAAGCAGCTCAACTTATCTGCCCAACCAAAGTGGAAGGATAAGAGATAGAAGAGAAGATATCATGCTCACATGGATAGAATTCAGACATGATCACAAAAAAGTCCAAAGAAAATCCAACGATCATCTAGATAATAAACCTAAGATGATGCGGAGAGAAGGGAAACCAAAAGGAACTTGGAAATCAAAGGAACTATGAGACAGCAATAATCAAAGAAAAGCAATAAAGGATAGTAATTAAATATAGGGAAATCATCTGTCTGCCTGACCAGATCAAAACAGCGGAACAGAAGAAGGAAAAGGGAACCAACTGTCTGCCTGACCAGATCGAAACAGCAGAGCGGAAGGGAAAAGGAAAATCCCACATTCACCTGACCAGATCGAAACAGTGAATGGGGAAAGACTCAATGCTCACCTGACCAGATCGAAACAGTGAACATGAGTAGAAAAAGAGAAGAACCAACCGTCTGCCTGACCAGATCGAAACAGCAGAGCGGAAGGGAAAAGGAAAATCCCACATTCATCTGACCAGATCGAAACAGTGAATGGGGAAAGACTCAATGCTCACCTGACCAGATCGAAACAGTGAACATGAGTAGAAAAAGAGAAGAACCAACCGTCTGCCTGACCAGATCGAAACAGCAGAGCGGAAGGGAAAAGGAAAATCCCACATTCACCTGACCAGATCGAAACAGTGAATGGGGAAAGACTCAATGCTCACCTGACCAGATCGAAACAGTGAACATGAGTAGAAAAAGAGAAGAACCAACCGTCTGCCTGACCAGATCGAAACAGCAGAGCGGAAGGGAAAAGGAAAATCCCACATTCACCTGACCAGATCGAAACAGTGAATGGGGAAAGACTCAATGTTCACCTGACCAGATCGAAACAGTGAACAAAGAATCAGCAGAAAACTCAACAACCCCCAAACAGGAAAATAAAACAGGGGGAATGAAGAGGTGGTGAAGTATGCCTCCCAGGGACTCTGTCGGGCACCCAACCAGAAAGGGGAGTCAACATTCGCCTGACCAGATCGAAACAGCGAATGAGAACGGCTCAAAATCCACCTGACCATATTCGCAACAGCGAATAATGAGCCCTCCCGAAAGTCTAATGTCCACCTGACCATAATCGCAACGGTGGGACAAAAGAAAAAGTCCAACATTCACCTGACCAGATCGAAACAGTGAATGAGGACAACCCAATGTTCGCCTGACCAGATCGAAACAGCGAGACAAAGGGGGAAAGAGAAAGGGAGTTCAGCATTCGCCTGACCATATTCGCAACAGCGAATGAGAACAGCTCAATATCCACCTGACCATATTCGCAACAGCGAATAAAGAGCTTCCCAAAAAGTCTAATGTCTGCCTGACCAGATCGAAACAGCAAGACAAAAGACAAAATCTCACATTCACCTGACCAGATCGAAACAGTGAATGGAGAAAGACTCAATGTCTGCCTGACCATATTCGCAACGGCGAGACAAAGAGTGAAAGTCACCTCTACAACCACCCGACGCACATGTGCGCGGTGCTGTGAGGGAAAGAGAAGTAGGTAATCCATCGCCTAAGAAATCTCAAACTCATATTTCAATTAACCCATGGTAGAGGACAAATCGTCGTGGCCATGAATAATCAAAACATAAGTAGGACTTCTTTAGGTAAAGTTAAAATCACATATCATGAAGCAATCGATCGATATACATCTCTCTAAGAAGAGGAATATATATACGATCGTGTAAAAAGAATAATCTCATAATGAATGAATAGAAATGGCAAGGGGACACACTTGCCATTGAGAACAACAATCATCATCTCAAAAATTATTGATTATTAAAGAAATCACAGTGGTAACACCCATGCTAACTAATGGGACCCTGTGAAAAGTACAAGCAACATTTATGTATTCAAAAGAGACTGTTCTTGTAACTAAAATCGAGATCTCAATGATAGAATATATCATTTGAAAGAAGTAGCGGATCGACTTTCTGCTAGAAGATCAAAATCCACTAAGAAGTGATGTTAATATATAGAGCCAGATATACCACATCATAAGTAAGGGAAAATAACATCCCATTAAAAAGTGAACAATCATAATCGAAGAAGTGGACGCACAGTCGCCTCCTAAGCAGTCATCGAAATGCTTTAGGAGAGGCAGAAGGGAATTTGGGCTTTTGGGGCGTAGAACCGGGTTCCACCTGTGACAAGGGCAACCGATTATGCTCAACTGAGAGCTTCCCTCTCGAAAGAAAAATAATTTTAAGGGACTTTGGGCTCTTGGAGTGTAGAACCGGGTTCCACCTGTGACAAGGGCAACCGATTATGCTCAACTAAGAGCTTCCCTCTCGCAAGAAGAGAATTTTGGGGGACTTCGAGCTCTTGGAATGTAGAACCGGGTTCCGCCTGTGACAAGGGCAACCGATTCTACTCAACTAAGAGCTTCCCCCCCCTTTTTTCAGATTTTTTTTTTTTTTTTTTTTTTTTTAAGAGGGGAAAATTGTTGGCTTTGATTTCCCAGGCCATACTCGCCACATGAGTAAAACTGGGGAGAGAGAAAAATTCACCGAGTGACAATGGATCAATACCACCATATTTGACAAATATAGACCAAGGATGGACCCAGTATCGCATTCCACAGAAATTCGAGCTAGTAGTTTTGGCATCCCAGACCACACTTGAAAGTAACAAGTGAAACTGGGGAAAGCCAACCCTTAAGGGGGGGACTACGAAGGAAGTTTTGTGCAAAAGTATCAAAGTGTTTGGTGAATGTGAAAGTAAGCACAAACATCCCTACGGCGTATTTATACACAACCCTTAAGGATGATCTCATACTTTGCATGACGAACATCACGTGGTAGAGGACAAATCGTCGTGGCCACGGACTGCCGAAAAGTACAAGAAATCCTTCAGAGTTATATTTATACAGAGGGATATTTACAAGTGACGGGGGATGCCCCTTGCGATGTGTAAACTCAAGCGTAGTACTTTCTCAAGTACTGCTCATTAATGACGGGCATGGGATGAACACCATTCGCATCAACTAGCAAGTAAGATCCACCTTCGTATACTTGTTCTACAACAAATGGGCCTTCCCAAATGGGCTCAAACTTATCACCTCGACGACGGCGCGAGATGATAGGCCTACGCAAGACAAGAACTAACTCACCGACCTGAAAAGCACGAGGTCGGACGAGGCGATCATGGGCTCGGGCCATCCGGGCCTGGTACAACTTAAGGTTCTGATGAGCTTGCAAACGGAGCTCTTCTAAACCATCAAGTTCTTCCAGCCGTAGTCGGGCATTATCCTCACGAGACAAATTGTGGCTAACTGCTACACGCAACGAAGGGAGCTCGACCTCTAGTGGGAGGACAGCTTCAACCCCAAAAGCTAAAGCATATGGTGTACACTGAGTAGGAGTACGGTATGTAGTCCTATAAGCCCATAATGCTTCAGGTAATTTGTCGTGTCATTCTCTTTTATTTGCCACAAGAATCTTTCTTATCAACTGGACTAAGGTCTTATTGAATGCTTCAGCCAAACCATTAGCCCTAGGATAGTAAATCGAGGAATACCGCCAATTTATGTTATGGCGGCGGGCGAATCTAGCGATTTTGGTGCTTCTAAAAGACGGGCCGTTATCCGAAATTATACGACGCGGAACACCAAAGCGGTAGACAACATGATCGCGAAAGAAGCGCATCACATCTTCTGATTTGACTTCTTTAAGCGGGATAGCTTCTGCCCACTTAGAGAAGTAATCAGTAGCAGCCAGAATAAACCTATGAACCTTAGAGGAAGGAGGGTCAATAGGACCCACTACATCCGTGCCCCAACTCTCAAAAGGCCAGGAAGACACAGTGGGATGCAGCGGATTAGGAGGTTGGTGAATAACAGTATTATGAATCTGGCATTGGTGGCACTTCCTAGCGTGCTCCATGCAATCACGGATCATCGTCGGCCAGTAATAACCAAGGCGTTTAATTCTGACCTTCATCTTAGGTCCGGACTGATGAGCACCACAAAGCCCCTCATGTACTTCGCCCATGACTTTACGAGCCTCCTCGTTGTTGAGGCAACGTAACCACATCTGGTCGAAAGAGCGTCGGTACAGGGTTTCATTCACGTAGGAGAATGACAAAGCTCTCTTCCTAATTTGAGCGGCAAGAGAACGATCATCCGGAAGCTTTCCACGCTTCAGATACTCAACGAAGGGGACTCTCCAATCTGACTCTTCCTCAACAGCATACACTGCGAGGGTCTGATCAGGAGAAGACAAGTCCGCGGGACACAAGGCTTGTCGATACTGAACAACAATCGACACCGGATTTCCATCCGGGTCAGCCAACTCCTTAGCAAGTTTAGCTAGTGCATCCGCTCTACCATTCTCAGATCGAGGGACTCTAACTAAAGTTACTTCAGGGATCAAACACAAGAGCTCCATTGCCCTATCGTGATAAGGCAAGAGCTCAGGTTTGAGAACTTTGAAAATTCCAGCAACTTGATTAATAATTAGTTGGGAATCTCCAAAGATTTTCACCCGCGCGATGCTCATCTGAACAGCCAACTCAAGTCCTACAATTAGGGCTTCGTACTCAGCTTCATTATTAGTACGAGGCTCTGAAGACTATAGGAGTAACGAAGGGTGTGGCCTTCAGGAGACACAAAAACAAGCCCCAAACCTACCCTAACTACAGGAGTTTCGTAAGGACGTAATGATTTGATGGAAGAAGCTCCATCAAAATAAAACTCCCAAGTAGGGGACTCCTGCTCTTCCACACTCATGACTAATTCGTCGGGCAAATCGTCATTAAGTGGGGAATCTGCAGGGATCGGGTGAGAAGCAAGAAAATCAGCTAGAGCCTGTCCTTTGACAGCCCGCTGAGGGACAAAAGTAATGTCAAACTGCAGTAAAATCATGGACCAGCGTGCTAGACGACCTGACAAGGTCGGACGGGTCATCAGGTACTGCAAAGGGTTGACTCGAGAAATCAAACTGATCTTGTGTGAGAGCATGTAATGTCTAAGCTTCTGCACAGCAAAGATCAAAGCCAAACACTGCTTTTCCATTGCCGGGTATTTTAGCTCTGCAGGAATTAGTCGTCTGCTAAGGTAATACAAGGCATTCTCTTTGCCTTCCTCATTTTCTTGAGCTAAAAGTGCACCAAGTGACTCATCCAAGGCAGTAGTGTAAAGAATCAAAGGCTTGCCAGGGATGGGTGCAGCTAACACTGGGGGATTTGTCAAGTAGCGCTTTATGCTCTCAAAGGCCTCCTGACAACTCTTATCCCAATGGAAACGGGCATCCTTCTTTGCTAAAGCAGCAAAGGGATGACATCTACCGGCGAGATTGGAGATAAATCTCCGCAAGAAAGCGAGCTTACCCTGAAAAGACCTCAACTGGGTAAGACTCCTAGGAGGTTTCAAGTCCACTATGGCTTTGATCATGGAAGGGTCAATCTCAATGCCACGGTAACGGACAATAAAACCAAGAAACTTCCCCGCACTAACTCCAAATGCACATTTTAGGGGATTCATCTTCAAATCATGCTTTCTTAAGCGCTCAAAAACGATTCGTAGGTCTCGGAGGTGATCACTACGGACCTTGCTTTTGACCACTAAATCATCCACATAGCATTCAACTTGCTCATGAATCAACTCATCAAAAATGATAGTCATGGCACGTTGATAGGTGGCCCCGGCATTCTTGAGGCCAAAGGGCATCACCTTGTAACAAAACACACCGATGGGGGTGCGAAAGGCAGTGAATTTCTCATCTTCAGGGGCCATCTTTATCTGATTGTAACCAGATGAACCATCCATGAAGGAGAAAATGCTATGGGACGAAGCAATATCAACCATGAGCTCAGGGATAGGAAGAGGGAAATCGTCCTTAGGACATGCCTTATTCAAATCACGGAAGTCTATACAGACACGAATTTGACCATTCTTCTTCCGGACTGGAACAACATTGGCAAGCCAAGTGGGATACTTCTCTTCACGAACAAAACCAGCTTCTATAAGCTTCTTAGTCTCAGCGATCACCTGTTGTTCAATCTCTAACCTCATCCGGCGAGGTGACTGCTTAACAGGGACTGCATCAGGACTAATAGCTAACTTATGGACTGCTACTTCTGGATCCAAACCGGGCATCTCCGTATAGTTCCAGGCAAAGCAATCCTTAAACTCAGAAATAAGTGCAACATACTCTTGAGCCTCTGATTCGGATAGCAGAGCACTATGAAAGATAGGCCGAGGATCCGATTCAGTGCCCAAATTAATCTCACACAATTCGTCCATGGCAGAACTGGCGCCATCTTCGAATTCACGTGGAGCTTCAAGGACCCTGTCCTCATTCTCCTCCGGGTCTTCATCATCGGAGATGGAAACAACCGGATAAGAATGCGAGACAACCTGAATGCTGGCGGAAGGGGACTGATCTTCTTGAGAATAGCCTATACCCTGCCCAGTTCGAGGAAAATCAGTTCGCCAAATACGGGCTTGCTGTTGGGCTTGTCTACCTGACCAAGTCGAAGGGACAAGACCTCGCTCAACAAAGTTATCAACAGCAGGGGAAAAGTACCGGGGAACTGGCATGATCTCATCATCCACAGTGGATTCCACAGGACCCTGTATGTCAGTACTCTGTGGGACACCGACACTATGGAACAACGATGCATGCCAAGCAGATTGTGCTGGCACATAAAGAGTGTGCAGCTCTTGTACAGAGCGCCTATCTAAGGGTTGTGCACCACGAACACTGGCGGAAGGTGTAGGGGAAGGTTGAGGAGGAGATTCCTCAATTCTCATCCCATACATCTGGCGAGAAAGGGATTGTTGGCTAGTAGTCTGACGTCCGACATCTCCGTCGTCGTCTGAATCACTATCAACAACTAGACCACCTTGAGGTATCAAACTCCTATGGAAAGTGGGATAGGAATTGTGATCAACACTAAAGGCGGGCAAAGGGACTGAGTGACGAGGAACATCAATCATCTCATCATCAGAGTCAGACTCAACAATCAAAGGGGAAGTGTACAAGTGCGAAGGAGGAGGGATTCGAGTATCAAAGTTCCTCGGAGGGCGAACTGACTCTCTACCCCGACCTCTACCACGCAATCCCCTACCTCTACTAGGGGGAACATCTCGCCTGAGTACAAATCGTAAAGATTCATCAAGGTCTTCAGTGGAAACATCTGCCCCAATCCTAACCTGTGATGGACCCTGTGCTAGTGGCTGTATAGGACCCTGTGCAAGTGGCTGCATAGGACCCTGTACAATACTAGTGGGTATCACTGGTGACTGGGCAGGGGGAGGTCTACGAGCTTTTCGAGGCATGTAATGCTCGGCATCATCATAAATGGAGACTTCATGTACGGCAAAAGGTTGAATATCTCCAAGGATGGAAAACTCTACGTCATTCCTCATATACTTCATGCACTGGTGCAGTGTAGAAGGCACCATTCCATATTCATGTATCCAAGGCCTTCCTAAGAGAGCCTTGTATGAGGTATCTGCCTCAATAACATGAAACTTTGCCTCAGTCAAAAGATCTCCAAAACGCAAAGGCAAAGTGATGGAACCTAGAGCTCGCTGACCTTGATCATTGAAACCCTTCAGCATAATCTTATCTGAAGTGAGCTTTAAGTGACCAAGAGAGAGACTCTGCAGGGTGGCATGATTAAGGATATTAACTGAAGCTCCTTGGTCAATGAGGACCCTGTTCAACTCATAACCATTTACTTCAGTGGTGACGTACAAGGGACGATTATGATCAGGAGTCCCTAAAAGAAGATCTTGGTCTGAAAAGGTAATGCATGGCATTTCTTTCAAATAACATGCATCCTTAACTGACTCAGTAGCAAAGAAGGCTTGATAAGACTCTGGTTCAAGCAAAGCTTTCACCAAAGTCTCTCTCAAGTCGGAAGACATCATAAGTGCATCGTACACACTAAGAAGAGAAGGAATCTTTCTCAAATGAGCCAACACATTGTAATCAACATCCAACTGAGGGCCTTTTCCCTTCTCCTTAGCTGGTGCTTGAGGAGGAGGGATAGGATCATCCTGTTGGGTAATGATGTTTCTATTATTTTCTTTATTATTTTTAGCCATTTTAGGTGGAAGGACCTTACCTGAACGCAACTGTATCTCTCGTATTGAATCAGATTCAATAGAGGACTCATTTGGTTCAGGTGACATGGCTTGTGTTGGTTCAACAAAAGGCGATTGAGGTGTGTTCTCGGATTCATCTTCTGAATCCATGTAACAACCTCCTTCAGGAATAGCAAACACAGGCTCTTCCTCACACTCAAACTCTTCTCCAAAAGAAAGATCATCATCATTTTCAGAGATAACTAATACAGAAGAAGAACGAGTGTTAGAAAAAGTAGAACTAGAGGGAGCAAGACACCAAAAGTAGCCAGAATCGTTTTCTTCCATTAATTCATCATCAGTTGGAGGGAGAACAAAATCCTTCAGCGTAAGTGCTGGAAAAGATCCTATCTTCCCCTCAGAAGTTACAACAAATTTCTCTCTTTCATACATCTTTCTAATACAAGGAGAAGTAGAAGAAATGTGCTCAGCAGGCACTACAACAGAAGAAGAAAAAGAGACTGGCAAAGGAACTGGGCTGGCAACTGTCGACTTGGCCTGTGGGGGCCTCCTCTCAACTGCCTCTGAACTCTGAACTGCCCGTCTGATCATACCCCTTGTCTTGCGAGAGAGTGCAAGCTGCCACTCCTCCCCAGAACTAAGAGGTGCTCTACTGTCACTGCTCTGAACACCACACTGACTGTCATACTGACTGGAGCTAGTAACCATCTGAACTATCTGAGCAACCTTGCCCCGAGGATGTACCAAATCACTATCCTGCAAGTGAATCTCACCACTAGCCATAAGGCTTTCCACCTTATCTTTGAACACATAGCAATCTTCAATCACGTGGCCAATATGCTTATGAAAGGGACAATACAAAGGATGCTCTGTTTGTCCTTCTTCTTCTACTCTTTTGTTGGGTGGAAATGTCAAAATATTTTTCTTGATCAAAAACTTGAAAATCTTCTTTACACTCTCCCTTTTAAAGGGATACTCCTTGCTAAGCTTCTCTTGTAAATACTGTTGATTCTCTGGAGTTCTATAAGAGGGCCTAGGCTGCTGACCCTGTGGTCGTGGCTGAAACTGAACAGGAGGCTGTACTGGTGGTGGTAACTGAGGTCGGGGCTGAAACTGAGGTCGTGGTGGTGGTGGACGCTGTGGTACTGAACTAACCATGGGCCTCTTGCCTCTATCATGAGTATCAGAAGTACTATGCACCTCCCCCTTCCTAGGAGGTGGTGCCCCAGAAAACTCCAAACGCTGAGGTCTACGGATGGGTTGACTCTCAGCCTTAGGAGGGACTGCACTGGGTATGCTGTCCTGCAGGCTAGTGACTTTGGTTAACAACTTCTGAAAGGTTCGAATGCTAAAACCTTTCAGGTACGGAGCGATAGGACCATCAATGTTCTTCAACAGAATCTCAACTGCATGCTGCTCTTGCAGTTGAGGTTCACACTGAAGACTAAGGTTCCTCCACCTAACTATATAGTTAGGTAGAGACTCGTGGGGGCGCTGTCTGGTCACTACCAACTCACCAACAGTCACTCTATGCTCTGTACTAATGAATCTCTGCACAAACAACTGCTCCATCTCAGTAAAAGTACGAACTGAATCATTAGGGAGATCGGCATACCACTCAAATGCCACTCCCCCTAAGCTACTGACAAACAGTCTCAACATCAAAGCGTCATTTCCTCCAATGTTACAACATATGGCCCGATACTGAGCCACATGTTGTTTTGGGTTTCCAAACCCATCAAACACTCGGAAACGAGGAGGAACAAAACCAGCGGGATAAGGCTCCCGCTCGTACTCTACCGGGTAGGGGCGACCTCTACTAACAGAATCCCCAGACTTTCTAGAAGCTATAGCCTGGTCAACCCTCTGTGCAATCATATCCTGAATCTGAACTGGTGACAACTGTACTGACTGACTCTGGACTGGCACACTCAACGATACTGCTGGTGGAGACATCGGAACTGCCCTCTGAACTCTATCAACTCTAACAGGCTCTGGGGCTGGCGACTGTGGCGCTACTGGCTCGTCTCTGGATGTAGTAGGAGTAACTACATCCATAACATGGGGTGTAGCCCCCAACGCCGTCAACTGGGCGGTCATCGCCGCCATGGCTCTGGCCATCTCCGCCATCTGAGTCTGTAACTGCAACACTGTGACATCCGTATCTACTGAACGGGGAGGTCCACCTTGTGCTGAGGTGGAAGGTACATCAGCTTCCCCTTGCTCCTCTAAATCATCGTACTGCTCATGCTGCTCGTCTGACGTGCCTCGTCTCGTGACAACACAGACACGGTGAACGGGAATGTCTTCATCTGACTCCTCTGTAAGCAAGTCATCATCGGAGAGGGTCTGACAAAGGGCATCTATGTACGGACCCATAGGAAAAGAAATCCTAAGGGGACTAGAAGCAGCAACTGGCTCCACTCGAGCCGGGGCACTACTGTCAACATCTACTGCATCAACATCCATCTGAACTGGCACTGACACTGAAGGGACTGTATCAACTCGCCGAATCGTACCAACTGTCTGCTCCGTCTTGACAGGCTCATCCACCTGCCGACGTCTCCAAACCCACCTACTACGACGGGACCCGGTAGGAACATCTAACTGAGTGGAGGGGGCAACGACAACTGAACCAAGCTGGGATCGGACAGGCTCTAACTGTGGGCGACGTCCATGACGGCGAGGGCGTCGTCCAACAGCAGGGGCACCTGCCTGAGGTCTATCAGTGGGAACAACTCTAGTCTGCTGTCGTGGTGGCTGTCCTCTCTGCCACCGGTAACTCTGTCTAACTGACTGTCGCTGCAACTGAGAATGCACCTGAGAGATCTGATGGAGTAACCTCTCCTCACTAACACGCCCTCTACCGCGCGCTGAACGGATAATGCTTCGGATCCTCTGAGTGAGGGTCCGAGTGACAGTATCCCTGGGGACTCGAGCGCGAGGAAGAGTAGTGGGGACAGGAGGGGCTGCTGCAATGTGGGCAGCGTCCTCCTCATCACCACTATGCACTAGAGGGGAAAAGCGTCCTCCCTGAACTGCGTCGATCTCAGGGGCGACTACAACATCGGAAACTGGGGTAACTACACGTCTGCGTGGCTCCCGCTGCAAGGGAACCATCCTCTGCTGAATTGGCTCCTGGTGAGCCACAGAATCTGCCATCCTCTGAACTGCTGCATCGGATGCCGCTAATCGTAATCTCCTGTTCCTATTCCTCCTAGCCCTTCTCCCAAGGCCGGAGGTGGAGGAAGAAGCTACATCAGTACCCACAGACTGTACCGGAGGAACGGGGACTACTGACTGAGGGGGTGTCGGGGTCTCCTCGGCAATCTCAGGGTGAGACAGCCGGGTGAAAACAGAAACCCGACGGGTAGGCGGTGGAGGAAGCTCGGCCTGAGCCACCCTCTTCCTCGAAGAGGAAGGAGGAGGGGAAACTCGAGCGCGAGTAACCTCTACCGGAACAACTGGTAACGGAACTGCTACTGGCTGCCGGCGCTGAGGGGCCGGAGCTACTCGAACAACAGGAGCGACAGGCGCTGGCCGCCTGACCGCTGGACGAACAGGGTGAACAGGAAGTGGCCTAGGCACTGGCTGCCTAGCCACCGGGCGCACTGGCTGCGCACGAACAGCAACTGGACGAACAGGTGCCCGGGCTGGCTGCCGAGCAACGGGTCGTCCGAAAGGTCGCATAGCTGCGCGTCCTCTCCTCTGAGGTGGAGAGAATGCGGCAGCCTCGGAGGGGGTCGGCCCGCCAAGAGTGACGTACGCCGAATCGGTGAAGGATCCAAAGGTGATCCCCCCCGCCGGTGGGCTCGTCAGCAGGGACTCAGGGAGTGTCACCCGCGAGTCAGAGCCAAAACAGAAAGTAACGGACGGACCGGATTACGCCATTTCTACTGTCTTGCAAACACAAACAATAAGAATTAGCGTAAACCCAAGAACCACCAGAGAGAACGAGAAGGAAAGGGACAGAGTAGCCTATAAAGGCTAGAAGAGGAAGAACCTAACTAAGGAACACTAAACCCAGAGTGCACACAAAAGGAGATAATTTAACATCCGAAGATGGAGAGAGAAATCTGTCCCACCGTGGTCGCCAGAAATCTGTGGGTCTCCGAAAGGATTCCGCTCGTGTGGTTCGAATGCAAAGGGTACGATCACACTATCCCATAGGACAAAATGGTCGTAGACCTTTACAATCGACACAAGCAGGCCGATGGAAGAGCAGATGGAGTTATAGATACGATTAGCCATGGAGGATAGCGGGTTTTCACCTACGCACCTCGATGGATAATAATATCTATAACCCTAAATTCACGAGATTTCCCCTATCCGATACATCAGCATTGGATAGGGTTTACTTGATTGTGGGGATCGGTTTCCTACGGGCGCAAGCCCCCGTAGTTAATTACATCTTAGACCTCGATCTAAGAAGACTCTCGATTAAGGACATTAGATTATCTCCTCTAAAGTGGGTTTAGTGCAAGGGATTTCTAGGTCTTCCTAATCAAAGGGGAATGTCCCAACTTGGCTCGATCAGTCATACAAGGTTCTGTCAACCTCTGGCCGGCTAGGAGAAGTGAAAACTGGAGAAAAAGAAGAGAGGCAAAGCATCTCAAACAAGCACGAGAGAAAGAAGGAAGTGGCGTCATCTGTGTGACGCGGATGGGTAGGATTTATAGCTTTCAGGAGGAAGGAAAGCTTACCCACCAATAAGGTGTATAGTGGTTCACTCGTACCACTCACCTTTAGACCCTAAATCTATAAAAGATGTAGTGTTGTACAAACAACGCTAACATCTACGACCTAGCTAATGCGATCTGGACTTACTCCTTGTCTGACAAAGAAAGCCAGCTAAAACCACCTAGTCGTATAAAATCCATGCTGTCCAGTCTTTATGAAGAAGGGTGGGTAGTTTAGACACTGAAATTTGGGATCGACAACTAGAGAAATTTCCTAAGAGATCCCATACTTATGAATGGTACAATGCTTCTAAGACCATTGCAATTAAATCTTAATTTTAATTAGTTACTAATGCAATTATGCTAGTCAAAGTCTCCAAATCAGATATGTATGAATTTTAAAAAGGCTTTATAAAATAATTTTGAATGACTAAACTTCCCCAGGTCCGGCACTTCATCCTCATAGGTCAGATTATCCGGACTCTACCCGCAGGCGGGGAAATTTGTCTAATAGAAGAGAGAATGCATGTATGCCACCCCGGACGATTCCTGCTATTCCCTAGAGTCGTTACGTTTCTATGTGAGTTAATCTTAAATTTTATTAAATAATTACGAGTAGAAAAAAAAAATTTATTCCTAAAGAGCCTAACGGTCAGACACAAGCACATACAAGAAAGAAACCTATAAAAGCATGCTGGTTCTACTGCGCAAACAAAGTAAGTAAATCACAGCACAGAAACAAAATCCCACGAAAAAGAATGTCCATGGCAAGTGCCATACAATATTACATCATATAGTACAGTAAGTAAAGGTGGCCGGGCTCCACCGACAACAACCCGGGAACGACGCAAATCTTAAAATAAGGCATTTTTATACTTCTTCAGTCTTCTTCTTCTCTTCCTTGATTCGTCTTTGGATCGTCTTTGTTCTCTTCGGGCTCCTCGTAGTGACTCTCCCAAAAGGATATCCAAATGAAAAAGGAAACCTCCTGTAGGGGTTTACTTTTCCCTTTGGACTCCTCGTAGTGAGTGCTCCAAAAGGATATCCAAATGAAAAAGGAAACCCCCTGTAGGGGTTTACTTTTCCCTTTGGATTCCTTTCTTTAAAAATGCCTTATTTTCAGATCTTCACAATAATCACTATCGAATACATCACATCAGAAAATAGAAAATCTAGACTCTCCTGCAGGGGTTATCCTAAGCAGTTATAATAAAAATCTCACCCAAGCAGTTATATATGTGAATAAAAATGCGCACATCAATCACTTGGCCGTGCTCTGATTATTGGGGGCTAAGCAGCTGAAGCAGGTACCTAAAGCAATTATACATAATTATTAATTTTTAGCCCCCTTTTAGCAGCATTATATGAGCACGACCACCTGCAGGAAGACAGCATTAGTATAAAAGAACGTGCCTAACCTATGGGTATTCTAACGTCACAACCACAGTACAGAAAAGAAAGCTAGAAAAACAGTACAGAAATCACATCACAGAAAGGCTACAACAGGTAGCAAAAACAAACAGCACACGGGTCACATGCAGAGCGTCACAGCACAGCACAGAAAAGAAAAAGGCAGAACAAAAGCCTAACCTAAAGCTAATAGTCGTGTCCTAGCAAACTCATCTATGTGTGTGTTGGCTGTGTGGTCTTGGTAGGTCCTATATAGGGTAGTTTTAGTTAGAGTTGTATGTATATTTGATTTGTTTGTTGAAAGAGACAAAGAAGAGTTTTTTTAGTTAAAGTTTAAATATTAGTGTTTTAGAATTGATTTTTAGGATGTTTTATTTTTAATGTTTGATTAACTATCACCTTTGTTTCACACCGAGGCCGTGAGGTTTATTTCACCCTCCTTGGGGCTAACTTAATAGCCTCGTAGGCCTGGGTTACCCAGTGATAATTAACTTTGTTTAATTATTATAGTTTGTTATGAAAAGAAAAGAAAAGGTAGATTGGGTATTTTAATTAATCAAATTAGTTAATTGACTTTTAGAGGTTATTGTTCTAAGGTTTGATATTTAGAAGTGTATTATCCTAATGCATTTTAATTTAAGATTAGATTTCCTAATTAAATCTGCATCTTTTAGATTTTTGGTTGGTTAAGAGTTTATTATTAAATTAATTGAATTAGATTTAGGTTTGCATTTTAGATTTAGAATTTAATAATTATAAGGATGTTTAATTATGATTTGATTAAGGATTAGATGTTTCAGAATATTTTAAGGATTAAGTTAGGGTTGGTTGGTTGATTATTAGTGAATTAAAAGAAAGCCAAAACCTAAAAAAAAAACGTGTCACTAAGTTTAAGTTTTAATGTCTCTACCCTATAGGGAGCATGCATCCTAAGTCTATATTTTCTAAGACTCGGTCCTTAATTTTTGTCCTTAAGTGTTACTAGCGTTGTAGGGTTAAAAGTAGTGTTTTTCTAATTCCTAAGACTTCTATACGGATGTCACAGGGTTTTAGGGATCTAAAAGAAATGTAAAACAAGAGCAATCTTAAATATATAATTAAAGTTTCTACAAGGCCCTAAGGTTAGGATTCGTACAATCAATCTAGGCCCCTAAAGGTTTTCTAAGTTTTAGAAAGCTTACAGCACCGGGGGCTACGACCCGGTGGTTCCGCCCGTAGCGCCCCTACTAGATGAGTAGGGACGACTGATGCTCGGATCCGGTTGTCCTAGCTCCAGCTCCAGGTGCTCCTCATCCATTGCTTTCCAAAAAGTACCTCGCAAGGCATAGAGAAGGGAGGTATTAGAGCAGTTCTATAAATAATAGTATAAAGCAATGAAAATGCAGTAAATAAAACTAGAACGTACCTTTTGTCATTTGATGAGTCATATGTCTGTTGGGCTCTCCTCAATTTGTGGGTGTGCAGTACCAAGACACAGAAGGAGTAGCGAAGAAAACTAACGGACGAAATAAAATACAACTAAATGCAATAAAAAAAAAGAAAGAGAACGAAAATCCGATACAAAAGGGGTGTAGGCATCGTTGTTATTGGATACATTTCGTAGCAGTCAAATGCATCCTATAATATCAACAATGCCCTTTGCTATTCACACTCCAAACAAGACACTTGATACGTTTTCGACACCTCTACTTACAAGACACTACAACCCAAACCCAAATCAACTAAGGGAGAAAGACCTCTAAAAGTAGACTCTCTATTGTTTTATACTCATCCCAAAATTCTATACTTTTAGAGACTAATATTCAAGGGAGAACACAAAGGAGTAAGGACTGTCTTGCTTCAAAGAGGACACTAAAGGTTTCTAACATAAAGCTTCTAAATATTTAAAATCAACTCGTATATATTTTAGAAATGACCACTAGGAGAATCTAACTCAAATGAAAAGGTACTAGTCGTTCTCTAAAAGACACTAAAGGGGCTTTACTTCGCAAGTTTAATCAAATACAACAAGACTTGTAAGAACTTCTAAGTGAACCACTAATCAAAACCTCCTAAAAGCTATCTACCCAAAATTTCCTTCTTTCATTTTGTTTTGACACAAAAATTTTACCAAAATCCTCTATCTTGACACAAAATTCTACCCAAAGACAACCTACAATCGAGTGTCTCACCCTTCATTTGGAGTGGGGTAAAAAAAACAAAGCTTTCCAATGAGAAGATTTTATAGAAACCCCTCGTTGGAAAGCATCTATAAAATTCATCGTATAAAACAAATCTGAAATCGCTAATAAATCGCTCCAACCAAAGCAAAACAAAACATCTTCGAATCAAACATAAATTTCCCATAATAATCGCTCGTTCTCAAATGCCATAACACCAACACACTACCCTGCTTATGCCACATGAAATTTCTTTGAAATAGAACGAGTTTCAACCATAAAAAGAAACTTTCAAATTTTCTCTCAACATAACATATATGCACCTAAATCCCTCTCATATAATAAAATTCATATTCTCATAACATTGATTTTTGCTAAAACCTCATGCTAACGATATGCTTCCTTTATAGTAATAAGAGAGATACAAAGCTCACAATCATTCAATACCTTCTCTAAACCTCACTAATGAAACAAATCAATTATTGTAACACCATGTAAAATCCTCCCAACTTGCTTATGAAACCAAAGTGTTGCGACAAAATAAACATCATTCATATCCTATCTTAACCCTTTGCCGATCAAGGTGCCAATGAAGGGAGAAAGTTATGCACCATCCAAAATCAATGTCAATGCTCATCTCAAAACAACTTAGAGAACAAAACAGCGATAAATGTGCACATAACTTGCTCCTAAAACAATTCGGAAGTTTAAAATCATAGAAAACTGCATAAATTTCATTCCTACAACAATACGGAAGCTTAAAACCACAAAAATCTGCACTTGTAACATTTCTACGGCAATTCGGAAGCCAAAAATATTAAAAACCAGCATGTATTTTGCTCCCAAAAACAGTTCGGACATTAATAACAGTGAAAATCTGCACTTTGCTCTTCTCAAAATAGCTCAGGACACTAAAAAAAATGCATACTAATTATTCTCAAATCAACCTAGAAACCTCACCCCATGTGCCACAACGCGTATGAGCGAGATCTTCAATCACAAGTTCATGAATTTCATTAAATATAAGGTTTCGATGCAATCACTGTATCTTTCTAAACAAGCTCAAAAGTGAGTTAAATACCCATATGAAACTTCCAAACACAAGAATGCTACAAGATTATTTGGCAACGACAGTCATATCCAAGGTTTCAAAGCATGTGATTTTCTACACATTATCACCTAAAAAGAATTTTTAATGCATTGGGAGCGAAAGTACAAGACAATAAGCATATAATGAAAACTCTAGTGATGTTAGAATATCTCAAACAAAGTGGCCAATCCACTACAATTACCATCCCAACCTCTCTTTCATGTATACATACATATACATATATATTGAAAAAGGCATGACAAAACAATGCAAACTTTCCAAAATATTTAATCAAATAACTAGTGTGCCAAATTTAAGAAGTGATGTGAAGCAATCTCTTTTTTGTTTGTTTGATATGTTTCCATGTCATATATAAGCCCTAGTTTAGACCACATGCTATGGCTCTCAAAAAATAAATCTCATATATCAACTATTTCTTTCAAAGCAAAATGAGTTAGTAGATATTTTGGCAAGCTTGACGATAACTTTCGACCTCTCTCAAAGAGGATTAAAACATCGTTTGATAACCAAATAAATGTAATGGAACTAAACAACAAGAGAAAGCAGTGAACGCACCATCTAATTTATAATAAAGATTGAAGCCGTTTCAATCATCACCTTTTTTTTTTTTTTAAGCATAAAATATTCATTCAGAAGCGACGAGTTTGGAGAAGAAATCAAACTCATGAAAGTAAGACCCATGGCTCTACGAATATCTCTTTAAGCGACTATATGCATTTTTGCTATTCCTCTTTCTGAACAACTAACACCACATTTAGCAAATCGGATTTATTCATGCCAATAAAATAAGCTTACACAAGCAAATTTATAAAACTTGACTAATGAATGATATTTGGAATGAAACATTTGGATGTAAACTAATTCATGTAACCTCTAAGGAAAATACTAGTCCATGTTGAAACTTTCTTTCTCTACATTTTTAATGAGGTCCATAATGCACACATGCTTCGAGAAATAATATTTCGACAATTACAACTAGCTAAGGTTTCATGTTATATAAAGAAATGGTTCCGACGTTTCAAAAACATAAGACCTCTTACATTCCATCACATGAAAGGCACTTCTAACATATTGAAGGCAAGAATGCAAGCTCATAAGCATATAACAAAAACTCGAACGGCACTAGAGTCTCTCGAATGAGATAGCCAATGCTCACAAAACACCTTGCATGATTACAAATAAAACTTTAGTTTGAACCCAAAACATTACTACTCCCTTCCAAGAACATTCCATCAAACATTTGGTATGCAAAGCTTAGTGGAGAAAGAATAAAGCTTCTCGAGCCTTACCACCACTCACACCTAAGACTTCTAAAGTCATGCGATATAGCTCAAGCACAAATTTCATGTATTAGTGGTTCATTTACGGATGGCACAACTCCACAACTACAAAGCACATTAAAACTTCATAAGCAGCAAGGATGAAGGGCTCTCACATGAATGACTTACCTTTATGAAACAAACTTTACTCCAAATAAATTCACACACTTCACCATCATATAAGCAAGATGAGCCTCCCTTGGAAACAATCAAAGCCACTTCACTTGGAAAAACAAAAGAGAGACTAAAGGTGTGATGACATACACACCCTTAATAAATCAATTCACATTTCAATTTTAACCAAAATAAGATTCTACATAGATATAACCTGCTGCCAACCAATATCCTTCCCAAAACCTTAAATCAAGAATAAGAGAAGGTTGTAGTATCCATAGTAAAGGAAGGAAGTTCAAGGAAGAGGGAAGAAGAAGGAAAAAGGAGAAGAAAACAAAAGGGGATAGAAGGAGAAGGAGGAGAATACTTACAGTGGGGAGTTTGATTTTTGGAGAGAACGACGTCGGGATCGCTAGAGCTGGCGTCGGGCTAGGGCTCACGAACAGGGAGATCGGGCGTCGGGCTAGGGCCGCACGCGCAGGGAGAGGGGCTTCGGACTGGGGTCGCACGCGCAGGGGAACCGGGCGGCGTCGGGCTGGCTGGAGCTGGTCGCGAACGGGAGAGGGGCTTCGGCCCGCTCTGTCTTCTGGCGCTGGCTCGAGACAAAGAAAGCGAGAGGGGAAGAAGAAGGGGGTCGGGCGTGAGATTCAGAGAGCGAGAGAGAAAGCTGGAGCGTGAGATTGAGAGCGAGAGTCGGAGGAGAAGAATGCTCGAGCCGAAGACCTTCGCATTAGGTAAATCGAACATATTGCCGAGAGAGGAAGCCCGCCCTTTCGAATCCATCCCCGCAGTCGCTCGAAGCACGCGAATGAAGCCTGCCGTCTGCTTCGTATCGCTGCTCTGCCTGTGGAGAATCGCAGAAATCATGCTGAAGCCTCGAATAAACGGTCGGTTCGATCAAAGCCGTTCGACCCATTTCTTGATTTAGGAGATGAATTCAAATTATTTGAAAAGACAAATGGATTTTGATAGAATTATATTGGGTTGAATCAAGTCAAAATTGGCTAAAATCAGATTAGACTCGAGTCCAAATTCGACTCAATTCGAGTCAATTCGGGTTTGAGCCGGCCCAACGAATTCGATCGCACGAAATTAAGTCCAAAATAAATATCAATTAAAGTCAAATCGAGTACGACGCGATGAAAACCAACTAATCGAGTCTAATCGAACATGTTCGAGTCCGATCCAGCTCGAGTCGGGTCGATTCGAGCTCGAATTGGGTTCGACAAGGTTCGATTGGATCGATAGAACGAGCTCGAGCACGCTCGAGCCAAAATTGAGGTCAACACTAGCTATAGAATGTGAAGTGCAAAATTTAATTGTACATTCTGACTCGCAACTTGTAGTCTCTCAAGTAAGAGGAGAATTTGATGCTCAAAATCCACAATTATCACAATATTGTGAAATGGCGAAGTCACTTCTCACCCGCATAGAGAAATTTGAAATTATTCACATACCTCGGGAACAAAATACTCGTGCAGATACTCTTTCGAAACTCGCGACATCACTAACCGGTGACCTTTTCAAGAGAAAATATATCGAAGAAGTACTCTTTCCTAGCATCGAAGGACCATAGGTTATAAAATCAATCGACAAGCCAAAGGAGCTTTCTTGGATTGAGCCTATACTATCTTTCCTACAAGAAGGAGTGCTACCTGAAGATCCAACAAATGCAATACGACTCCGAAGGAAAGCAGCTAACTTTACTGTCATTGGTGGAGAATTATATAAACGAGCCTTCAGCGGGCCATATCTTAAATGCCTTCCGCCTTCAGAGGCCGATTATGCATTACGAGAAGTTCATTCAGGTATATGCGGGGAACATCTTGGAGGAAGAGCATTGGCCAACAAAATCCTAAGACAAGGATTCTACTGGCCGACAATAAAGCATGATGCACTGGAGTTCACTCAGAAGTGTAATAATTGTCAATTACACTCCAATCTCACTCATTTACCAGCCACTGAACTTTCGACGTTTCAAAGCCCATGGCCTTTCGCTCAGTGGGGGATCGATATAATGGGACCTTTTCCAATAGCTACCGGACAGCGAAAATTTATCATCTTGGCAGTGGACTACTTCACAAAGTGGGTGGAGGCCGAAGCCCTTGCAAAAATTACAGAAGCAAATGCAAAACAATTTGTATGGAAGAATATTATTTGTCGTTTTGGCATTCCGGCAAAAAGTATAACTGACAATGGAACCCAATTCACTGGAAAAATCTTTACAACATTTTGCAAAGACCTCCATATACAGCTGGTGCATACAGCTGTGGCTCATCCTCAAGCAAATGGACAGACGGAGGTTACAAATCGGACTATACTTAAAGGACTAAAAACACGTCTTGAAAAGGCTGGGGGGCAATGGGCTGATGAGCTCCCAAATGTTCTTTGGGCTTACCGCACTACTGCTAGAACTCCAACAGGAGAAACTCCATACAACCTCTGTTTTGGCACAGAAGCAATCATCCCGGTTGATATTGGAGTCCCAAGCCTTAGGGTTCAGACTTTCAACTTTAATAATAATGAAGAAAAACTCCGAGACAATTTGGATTTTCTTCCCGAGACAAGAGACATGGCATCCCTTAAAATTGCGGCATATCATCAACGAATAGCTCGCCACTACAATCGAAAGGTGAAACCCCGATGCATCTCAGTTGGAGATCTAGTTCTGCGAAGTCTTGAAGCAGCTGGAAAGGGCCCCCAACGTAACAAGCTATCACCATTATGGGAAGGCCCTTATATGGTGGCATCCATGGTCAAACCTGGAACATTCAAGTTAAAAGATGGCAACGGAAAAATGCTGCCCCGTACTTGGAATATTGGAAATCTCCGCAAATATTATCAGTAAAATTATTTTCAAATTGAACTATTATGTAGCCTTTCTATTTCCATCATGAAATTTTGTACTGTCTTTTATATAGTAAAACTTTGCTTGATCATTATCATTTATGTCATCTTCTTTAAACAGAAGAATATAAGTGGTCCTAAAATAAAACATTAAGCACAGCATTGATTTGAGAAAAACACAATATTCATTGTATCTCAATCAACAGACGATCAATCCCAGGGGGATTCGATCCAACCTCATCCACACAAGTTAATGTCATCAAGCAATGCTTTGACAACACAACTTTGGATAGGTTTGACATCCTGAGAGGATGTATATCATCACTTTCAAATTTTTATGATCAATCCTAGGGGGATTCGATCCAACCTCATCCACACAAGTTAATGTCATCAAGCAATACTTTGACAACACAACTTTGGATAGATTTGGCATCCTGAGAGGATGTATATCATCACTTCTAAATTTTTATGATCAATCTTAAGGGATTCGATCCAACTTCTCCCACCAAGATTAATGTCATCAAGCAGTTTTTTGACAACACAACCTTGGATAGATGAGAACAATCCAAAAGGGATTGATGTCTTTCAATTCTCATAAATAAGTTAACTCCATAAAAAATCTTTCTATCGATAAAAAAAAAACATAAATTACTAAGAAAGTTCAACATTTCTAAGGATATATCTCCAAACACAAAATGGATATATAAAAATCTCTAAGAAAATAGATGAAATACAACCAGTAATAAACATCTTATGCAATATCATCATCGTCGCTAAAAAGGACCTTTTCTAGTTCACTTTCAATATCTTCATCGCCCGAATCTGGAGAAGAATCCTCAGATGCTTGACTTGGGGTGAGCCCTTCAATATCAACCCCAGTCTTACGGTTAACCAACCGAACACCTTTCAGGAAACCACGAGTGAAGCCTTCTTCGAGATTCTGACGCTCCAGATCCTTTACTTCAATATCGAATAATTTTTCATAAGCCTCTTGAGCACGACTTTGAATCTCTTGATGATAAATTGCAGACTTCTTGAATTCCTCAATGGACTTCAATGATGTGGCTTCAATATCCAAAGTGATCGTTTCTTTTTGTTGAAGATGATCTTGTAACTTCTTGTTCTCTTTCTCAAGAGCTTTCTTCTCTAATGCAAGCATTTTCAAAGCTTCTTTTTGTTGGTTAATTTCTGCATGAGCCTCAATCAACTCATGGCGAGAAAGGTCAGCTTCTCGATTTTGGAAAGAGAGAGATGTGGATATTGTTGCTAATTCAGTTCTACATTCTGTCAATTGGCTCTCCAAGGATGATATTTCTTTAATCTTTGCATCCAATCTTCGTTTATATTCTCCTTGTAAATATTTAACTTTTACAAATTCGTCATTCCAATTATCCAAAATTGATTCAAATCGAGATTCCATATCCATCTTTTGAATCATCTGCAATAAGAAATTTAATTATGCTAAAAAAAAAAAAAAAAGTGATGATTGGGCAAATATGAAAAAGGAAAGAAATTGGAATTACTCACAATTTCATTGGCATGTCGTCGCCCGCTACAAGTATGCTTCAATACATCTTCTGGTATATGTATTCTTGAGGATCGAGTTTCAATATCCGAATCAAGAGAAATTGCATCAATGGTCGGGAAATGTGCAGCTTCCTTACTTCCAACATCATCTCTCGGTGGGATCGCTTTATCATTTATTTTCCTCTTCTTTAGGTGGGAAGAGTTAGTTACTCTTTGACCTTCTGAAGGTTGGCTTGCTAGACGCTTAAGAGCGGTAGAAGTTATTTCACGAACCTTCTCAGATTTTTTCAACCGAATTGCATGGGATCTTCCTGCCTGAATGGAAAGGCCAACTTTAAAAAGAGACTCCTCTGTCACACATCGGCTAATATAACGTAGTTCCTGTTGAAGACTTTCCGTATCAGGAAAATTCAAAATTCTCAAAATATCTTCCTCTCTAACATGTAAAGAGCTTGGCAACTCTTTCAATTTATCCCATTTTTCAGGAAGACCCCACTCATTCTTCACAAAAAAGAATGAGTTACACCAATTTTTTGAAGGGTCCCTCGTTACAAAATCCAACCATTTCTTATTGGCTCGGCACGAAATCCGGCCATAAGAATCACTTGTAAATTTACACATTTTTGACAGATGTTCTACGGTTAGAGAGGCTCCACGTTCTCTAAAAAATACTGTCAAGCCCACTATAATTGTTATCGCTCTACATAAAAATTGGGTAAAGCAACGCCGCATGCTTTGAAAATTTCGAGTAACTCGGGTGCTGGAGGAAACCTCAAACCAGCACGCATTGTCATTTCATATACTGCTACAAATCCTTGTGGGGGAGCATGTGCCCTGTCGGTTCTCTTTGGAGCAATAATCAACACCTCATTCGGCACATGAAATTTCTTGCGAATTGATGCTAAGCTATCGGACGTAATGATGGATGCAACATCATCAGATCTCCTCCTATCACCATCATGAGCAGAAGGAATAATTTTTGAGGCATCTGTCAATCCTTCACCTAAAGAAATTTAGTTTTTGATGAAATAAGATATCAAGACTCTTGAGCGAAGAAAGTCAAAATATTATTACCAGAAGTATTCTCCGGATTTTTGAACGAAGTCCTCTTTGATTTTGTATCCAAGGATCTTCGTTGATTGTTAAATATGGGATTGTCGGCCATATTTGTCTCCAAATTTGAAAAAGACTAACAAATGCCAGCGCCCTCCAAGCTACCAATCCAAAGAAAATTTTGGACCGGCACAAGAGAGCTAGGCTTTGATCGCCACCAATGTTCGCTTTGATCTCCACCTACACTCCCGAGCTACCAATCCAGAGGAATGCTTGGACCGGCACAAGAGAGTAAGGTTTTGATCGCCGCTGACAATCTCCGAGCTATCAATCCAAAGGGAGGGCTTGGAATGACACAAGAGATTGTGATTTCTTCCACCTCCTAAAGGGGTATTTATAGGAAGAAAGGTGGGGTAGATGAAAAGTCATTCCATAAAATTCTTAAAAATTTTATTAGAATTTAAAAGGTTAAAATTAAATGTAAAGTAAAATAATAATAATTACAATTATATATTGAATGCATCGAGACGGCACTGTGCCGAAACCTTGAAAATGGCTTGAACGGTTGGTTTAAAACAATTACTATGCACGTTATAGTTATTCATTACTATACACGTTATCTCAATCTAGTATTAGATTGGTCTAAAACAATTTAACATTAATTATTAACTTCTCAAAAGTTATAATAAGCAGAAAATCTTATAAATAATGCCTAGTATTTATGATGATTCAGGTGATATCATTGAATATCAACTTATTTTATAAATCAATTTATTCAATATATATATATATATATATATATATATATAATTTATTCAATAGGAGTATAATAATAACCTATTAAGCAAAAACAAGGTAAAAGTCCAATTTATTTTAAGCTAAACATCATAATAAAATTTATCAGTCACAAGCAACTATGAAAGCTGCAAATATATATTTTCGGACTTTGTAAGCTTCGACATCCGAAAATAGGGGGGCAACTGATACATCATAAGAAAATTATCTTGATCATGCACAAATCTTAAAGCAAAATTGAGTTGGAAACTTCAAAGATTAAATTCAAGAGCATATGGACTCCAATTTTAGCGAGCTTATAGTCAAACTGAGCGTCTCGGAAACACGAACCCAATGACACCAAACTCAACCCAATCCGAGCCCAAATGAGTCTGAATCAAAGACCCAAAGCGCTGTTATGAGATTCGAACCACAATTTGAGTTACCAAACGGTCTCCGATTTTCACGAGCTTATACTCGAATCGAACGTCTCGACGAGACAAATCCAACGAGCCCAAGATCGTCAAATTCCGATGTCATCAAGGTCTTCAAATGTCCAATGAACGGTTCATGATCAAAGGATTCAACATCGGCCGTCCATCCAACCACTCCCAACTTACCCTTGATCCTTCATATATTTACAAGTCATGCCACTCTCAAAAAACTATAAATAGCCCCCCACTCTTCTCATGAGGAAGGGGAAGAAGAGGAGAAGGAAGGGAGGAATTTGGGAGCTCTCTTGCCACCGACCACCGCCGGAGTTCCTATCGACCACAGCCGGATTTTCTTGCCAACCACCGCCGGAGTTCCTGCCAACCACCGCCGGGTTTTCTTACCGACCACTGCCAGTTTTCCTGCCAACCATCGCTTGAGCTTTTCTACTGACCATCGCTGGAGCTTTTCCCAATCACTGCCTTATTTTGGTCGGTCCATTAATCATCATCAGATTTTTGTCTGTTATTAACCTGTTGCATCTCCAAGTAAAGGAGCGAATCAAACGTTGTAACCAATCCAGATATAGTGGAAATTTCTCATCTGGGCCAGGCCCCGTGGTTTTTCCCTTTTTGGGTTTTCCACGTAAAAAAGTTTCTGGTGTTTCTCTCCCTTAATTATCTGATGGTGTGCTGGATATACGTATATTGTTAAGACGCTATATTTTTACTCTACTGCCGCGTATATTCTAGTCCGCATCAATACCCAACAATATGATTAAATCTTCTCAGTATTCTGAAGATGATGGTAATTTTTTTATGTTGGTTGTTGGTTGTCGGTGGCGATGGTGATTATTAGCGGCAATAGTTTGTGATGCTATTTTGGCGGTGATATCTGAAAAATTCAGGAGAGCTTTCTCTAATTCTCTCTATTCCTCCCTCCTCGAGAGAAGAATGATGCTCTACTTATAAATTTTTTGAGATGGACATTTTAATAATTTGACTAGAATCCAAAATACTCTATTGTATAACTCATATTAATTTTCTTGGTCGTGAAATATTTATTCAACATTTAAGTGTCTTATTGAAATCATAATTGCGTGATCTTTTGTCATTAATTGATGGACAAAATAATTTTATTAAATTTTGTACTAATAAAATAAAATAATTTAATTTAATTTTTAATTAAAAAATAGCCATTGATTGAAGGACAATATTATTTCATTAAAATATTTTGCTCATCAAAAAAATATTTGTCGTTTATTGAGGACAACATATTTTATAATTTATGATAAATTTTCATATTCATAAAAAAAAATTGTGGTCGATCTCTATATATATTTACCATAGAAATATATATAAATGATAAACTTATTTAATTGAAATTATAAAATACTATTGTAGCATAAGAAATTAAATACTATTTATATTTTACATCAATTGTAATTTTTTATATTTATTTTATAATTTTTTTTAATTTGAACATTTCATTAAACGTCACCAAATAATATTAAGAAATATCACCATATATGTGTTGTTTATTTTGATACGGCATCGAAAATTGTTTTGTTCGAGTACGAATCTCAAGGCATATTTAAGTTGGAAACTTTCAAAATTAAATTCGGGATCATTTAAATTTCAATTTTAGCAAACTTATAGTCAAGCTGAACGTCTCAAAGAGACGAAACCAACCACACCAAAATCGGTCCAACCCGAGCCCAAATGGGTCCAAATCAATGGCCCGAACCACATTTGAAAAAATCAAAGCATTATTTGGTGACAAAATGATATTTGAATATGGAATGCTTATAATCAAATCAAGCGGCTCAGTGAGATGAATCGAACGAGCCTAAGATTGTTGAATTTTGACATCGTTAAGGCACTTAAACAGTTGAAAAGCTCTCTATGATTGAGGAAAATAATACGAGTCATCCAATGGAGCACTCCGAACTTGTTCCGGTTGTTCTCTATATTTACGGGGTGTGTCACTCATGAAAATCTATAAATAGACCCCCTTTCTCTACATGAAGGGGACCTTGGGCTAAAAAATGAGCTCTGAGGCTTCAAGAGCTCCTTCAACACCTTCGGCGAATCCACATCGACTGTCGTTGGACCACCGTCGGACTTCCACCCAGCCACTGACCTTCATCGGACCACCACCACGTAGTCGATCGCCACCAGACTTCCACCCGGCCGCCGACCGCTGCTGAACTTTAGTCGCCGACAGTCGCTGGACTTCTAACCGGTCGCTGACCCCCACCAAAATTCAGCCCAACCTTCGTCGTGCCACCGCTCGGCTGCTGATCGCCACCGGACTTCCACCCAACAGCCGAAAGCCGTCGGACATTAGCCCGACCGTTGTCAAACCACCACCCGACTGTCGATCGTCATCGGACTTCCACCTATCCGCCGACCATAGTCGGAGTTCAACCTGATCGTTGTCAGACCACTGCTCAGTAGCTGACCATCACCGGACTTTCACACGGCCTTCGACCGTCGTCGCATTTCTACCCAATGTCGGACTTCTACCTGTCATCGGACTTCCGCCCGTCGTCAGACTTTTGTCGGACTTCTACCCGACGTCGAAACTTCCACCCATCATTGGACTTCCAACATCTATCGCCCACTGACTATGGTCCTCCGAACTCCTCCACCGACTATGGCCCTTCTGACCTCCTCCGCCGAATACCATCCCTCCGACCACCGTTACCAGACTACGGTCCTTCCAACCTTCGTCGTCCATCGACTAAGATCCTTCTGACCTCCTCCGCCGACTACGATCCCTCCGGCCACCGTCACCAAATTCCAGTCATAACTCATGGACAAGTCTCTTATTATTGATTTATTTGAAAATTGGCCAAATTTAACTAATCAAAATTATTTGATGGCTTTCAGTTTTGCCCCCTCGTAATAATGTGGTGAGTGTTAATTTTAAATGTTTTAAAATTATTTTTTATTTTACAATAATTTATAACAAGTCAACTAATTATTAGGTCCAATAAATTAATTATATTTTGTGAGGCAAAACTAAAAATTTCAAGACAAATAATCAGTTGAATGTGTCCCCCTCATTTGCCATGCATGCGATGGGACCAGAGCAATCCAAAGTAGTTGTTAGCGGTACGTGCACCATGATTGAAGATACAAGGAAGGTATGTTCTCTTAAAAATTTTGTTTGGCCACACTAATGACTAATCAATATCAAATTACACTTCTGATGTTATGATGTCCCTAGCCCGTCTGAGAAGAACTTTTATTACGTCCTCTGACCGGACGTAGCTCTATATTCGGTCAAAGGATTGTTACTCGTTCTTGCTCGGTATTTGGTCGGTATTGTTAGGTATTGTTTGGTAATAACGAGGAATATCACTCTGTGAAGATCAATGCCGAGTAATACCGAGTAATTTAAAAAAAAATACCGAGTTTTTCTAAAAAAACTCGGTATTTTTTGGGATTACTCGGTACTTTGTCTTCACATAAAAGTATTTCTCGTTGTTGTTGGTATTGCTCGGTATTTCTCGTTTTGTGCCTGCGATCTTAGTGTCGGCCAAGCGTAACTCTACGTATGTTCACCGGACCAAATGAACCCTATCATTAGTATGTATATGATGAGATTAAAAGTTAAAATTTAACATTAAGAAAAATATCTTTAACAATAAAAAAAAAACATTAACAATAAACAAAGATAAGATTAAAAATAACAGGAAAAGCACTGACAAAAACATTTGCAAAACAAAAACTAAAATTTTTAATGTAAAAAATATATATTTTACATTTCTAAGGAAAACACAAAATATTTTTTTGCATTTTCGAAAAAACCAAAATATGTTAACTTTTAAACTCCTTAAATTTTACATTTATATGTTGCTCCTTAATATATCACCATTGAGCAATGGAGGAATGAAAGATGGTAATGTGTCATAAATTGATGTATTCAATAAAAAAGTTAATAAGAATATGAATAATTAGAATTTACCATATCATTAGGAAGCTTGAATGAATCACACAAAAATTACATATCTTTGGATCTTATGGGCAGAAAAGTTTAATTTATCGAAGCACTAAGTATGGGAATAGTTGTGACGGTATCTTGGAAAGGTGACGCACACAAGTAACACAACCAACATTAAGTATTTGTATAAATTTATAAGAGTATTAGATTTAGGATCAGTTTGCCACAGCTTTATAGTTGCTTCATTTTACAGATAATAAATTTTTTTAACCGTATTTTTAATCAAAATAGTAGGTGTGTCAAAATAAGTTTTTGGGTCGAGTTCGGGTCAAATCTAGAATAAACTCGAGTCTAAATAGGTAGACCCGACCCGGTTTTATAAACGTGTCGAAAATTCATACCCGAATCCGACCCATCAGGTTATCGCGTTGACCCATCCCGATCAACGAACCTAGAAATGGTAGGCTCGTTGCAATCAGGGGCGGAACCAGCCATAATTTTTAGGGGGGGCAAACGTATAAGTAACTATTCGCATATATGTCGGGGGTCCAAGGTGGCAGCGCCCCCTGGCGGGGTTCGACCACGATTTACTATTTCTCTTTGTATTTGGTTCATCATTTACTAACAATAATACATCTACACAATGTATTTAATTATATTTGGAGCAATTGCCTAAAGATCATAGTATTTTAATATTTTTAGGAGAACAATTACCTTAAAACCCTCATAAGAAAAACTAAAAATTATATAAATAAGAGTATAATAAAAAAAAAATTTTTTTTTGCCCCCCCCAGTCATAAAGGGGTTTCGCCCCTGGTTGCAGTGCGAACCCGAATCATGGACTGTAAAGTCCAGAAGCGAGACGAACAGCCGAGCAAACTACCAGATGGTCCTCTGGTGTGGGTTCCTGACAGGTGGTTCCTTTTGGGCAAACCACTAGATCACATTTCTCTAGCTCGATCTGGATCATGGTGGCGTTTATTCGGCTGTCGCAGTTGAGCCGGTTCGGAGAGGCGAGAGATGGAATAGGTGACGGATGGAATTTGGTAGCTGAGGACCATGGCGATGACAATGTCGTCAAATGGGCGGATCATGTAAGGGATCAGGTATAAAGGCATGGGGACGATGAGGCCGACAATGATGCGGAATAAGGCAATGAGGATTCTGAAGGGCATCCAGCGGAGTCTGGAAGCGAGGCGAGCACAGGAGTCTCGGGACAGGTCTTGGTGCAAACTATATAGTCCAGAGTTCGACGAATGGCAAGCGAGGTAGGCAAGCTTTCTAGGTCAACCAGGGTTGATTTTGGATTTTCGGGTCAATCCGAATCAGACCCGTCTAGCAAATGGTTGATCTAAATCCGAAATTTTTCGAGTTAAGTTCGGGCCGAGTTTCGAATCCGGTCAAATATTGACACCCCTACATAATAGCAAAGATATTTTATTTATTTATTTATTTACTTATTTTTGGATAAAACTCAGGGCAACCTCACAACTAATATTATAAAATGTTACACGCATTCCAAATAATTAATGACAAATTTATGGAGAAAGGCCTATTCTAACAATCCAGATATTACGTGGTTGCATGAATTATTTGGCCCAACTTGACATTTTCTTCATCTTGAAGGCATTAGCGGCACTGAGGGCTTTGAGAATGAATTGAGTTGTTGCAATTAAATGAAAGGAATGCGTATGCACTTAACTAGTTTTTTTTTTATTATTTTTCTTTCAAATTTTATACTTATGATATAACTTGATTATTTAAATAAAGTGTATTTATAATACTTTAATAACATAAATCATCAAAAAATAAATGCAAAATAGATTTTATGAATGAGAAAAATACAAATTTTATTTCTAATAGAAAAAACACTAAAAATGGCATATGGATCGCATAATATAATTGATACATCATGCAAAAATTATCTTGATCGGACACGAATCTCGAGGCAAAAGGCTAGTTGGAAACTTCAAAATTTAATTTCGGGAGCATCCGAACTCCGATTTCAACAAGCTTACAGTCAAACTGAGCGTCTCGGAAATACGAACCCAACAACACCAAGATCAACCCAATCCGAGCCCAAATGAGTCCGAATCAAGGGCTCAAAGTGCTGTCAGAAGGTTCAAACAGCAATTTGAGTTACCAAACGGTCTCCGATTTTGACGAGCTTATACTCGAATCGAACGGCTCGACAAGACGAATCCAACGAGCCCAATATCGCTAAATTCCAACATCATTAAGGCCTCCAAATGGACAACAAACGGTGCACGATCGAAGGGCTCACTATCGACCGTCCATTCGAGCCACTCCTTATTCGCCCTTGATCTCACACCTATTTACGGACCATGCCACTCCATAAAATCTATAAATAGAGCCCTCATTTTTCACAAGAGAGAATCCAAGCAAGAGAGAGAAGAAGAGAAGAGAAGGGAGAAGAGAAGGAAGGAGCTCCTCCTCGACAGCCGCCGGACCACCGTCAGCACCTCGCCGGACCACCGCAGGAACCTCGCCGGACCATCGCAGAAACCTCGCCGGACCACCGCAGAACCTCACCGGACCACCACCTTAAGGCCCGACGTTCAACCCCTACGTCCTACTGAAGACCCGACGTCCTGCCGAAGACCCAACGTTCTGTTCAAGGCCTGACACTCGGTCCCTACGTCCTGCCGAAGACCCGACGTTCAGTCCTTACATCCTGCCAAAGACCCAACGTCTCACTTAAGTACCTGATTGTAAATCTGATCACCCTTGGAGGTGATTCAGCTCTTTATAACCAACTCAAAGTCTAGTGGAATCATTTTCAACTGCGCTAGGCCTCGTGGTTTTTCCCTTTTTAGGGGTTTTCCACGTAAAAAATCTTGTGTTCTCTGTGTGTGCTAGTTATACGTACAACGCTAAGACGCAAAATTAAATCTCTATCGCCGTGTATTTTCTAGCCCGCAATAATAATAATAATAATAATAATAATAATTTAAATAATTTTGATGAAGAGATTAACTGATTTAGATATTAGAAATAGGAAATAATAAGATGGATTAGCATAAATTCAATACATTTTACAATATTAGACATAAATCTAATGGTTTTATAATAAATTATTAATATACATTTTGTAAATACAGTTATTAAAATGATAATATAATTATAATATTTATTATTTATTTATTTATTATTATTATTATATTTTGAACCTTGTAATTCTGAAATATTATAATTAATTATAATGTCTAAAGAAGGATTGAAGAAATAATTAATAAGAATATTAAGCAAAACAATTAATGCAGTGATATACTGATATCAATGAGAGTGATTTGAAGCATATGACTGTGCAAATGTAATTGAAGTTTAAGCATGCGTGAATATAAGTTATGAAAGAAATTTATTAAAGAATTATAATGCTGACAGGTGTGAATATAAGTTATGTAGCGATATCACCCTTGCCTGGCAATAATCGTTCAACTATCGTCACTCAATTATAATCATTGTGCATCGTCATCCAACTATCGTATTCTGACACAATTATCAAACTGCATTCCTTCTATAATTGACGTCTCCGATTATAGTTTTTCAATCATCTTCATCCAACTACGATCCTCCAACTATGGTGCTCTAATTACCATGTGATGACATTCCTCTGACTATTGTCACCTAACTGCAACCCTTCAATCATTATTCCTGTCACATCCCAAGATATAAGTGGAAGAACATCTTTTATGTTCTATATCTATATACAATATTAATTCATTAATCAACCAGATCAATTACGTATATCCAGAGCTGATTAATCGCATTAAAGAAAATCAATAAAATGTGAAATTTATAATTCATGTTACTAACTAGACTCTGAAAAGATATATGCAATAATCATACTGACTAACAAAATATATAAACCAAAAGCTGTAACAATAATTATACTAGCATCACTATATAACCTGAAGTTGTAGGCTCCTTATCAGAAATCATTTAAATAACATAGTAAACATAAAAATCCAGCAAGTAATTAAAAGTCTGTCACTATTTTCAATGTAAGATAAAAAAATCAATATGTATGTTAGTCAATATCATTCATCACTTAATATGAGTCATAAATAAAAAATCTAAAAAATTAATAATAAAATCAATATGATCATTAAAGTCAAAAGATATCTATCAACTATCAATGATCATTGAAGTTAAAAGAGAACTAGCAACTATCAAATCGACCAATAAATCATATAAGTATTTAATGCTATGTTGTATCAATATTAATGTCAGAATGAGCTATAAGTCTATCAATCAGTTTAATATATTATCAATTAGTTTAATGTATTATCATATAAATATGATCCTGTGTATAATTATGAAAAGCAAAGCATCATTTTCATATTTAATGTGGTGTTTTTCAACATCTTTGCCCTAAATTCTTCTTAGTTGGTCATCAGTCATTAATTATCGCTTATTCAATTAATCAATAATCATTACATCTAGCTTTCAATAATCATTAAGAGTCATCACCCTCTACCCGTTGGCATTATATGGTCAATCGATTACAAGATACATCTAGGAAATTCATTTGGAGCTTAAAAAATTATAAAAAAAAATATCCATAAAATAAATCGTTTTATTTAGAACATATTTGTGAAATCGATTTGCAAAACAGACACATGATAGTCCTAAAATCCTCACTTCTACCAATATATATCAATTTCTTAAAGATTTGCAACCGTGCCCAAAAATTACAATATACATATGTATATATATATGTAAAACACTACAATATCAATATTATGACGAAGACGGATTTCAAACTTGACTTATAATAACTCCTAAAAAATTACTAACTTTGATCAAAATATGAGCAATTACAATCCCTTACTACAATCTCACGACCACCATAACCCGATTGGGTCCTCAAAAACCACCATCAGCCAACTACTTCCCGTTGCATTTGAGCCACTTCTTGTTTATCTTGCCTTACCATATTAGTAGAAGCATCATGCTGCCATTATTACTCTGACCAAAATTGCTGAAGGATACTCCAAGGTACGTGTTGATTAATGATACGTCATGCAAAAATTATCTTAATCGAGCACGAATCTCGGCGCAAAAATCAACTTGAAAACTTCAAAAATTAAATCCGGAAGCACCAGAACTCCGATTTCAGCGAGCTTATAGTCAAACTGAGCGTCTTGGAAATATGAACCCAACGACACCAAATTCAACTCAATCCGAGCCCAAATGAGCCCAAACCAAGCGCCTGAAGTACTGTTGGAAAGCTCATACCACAATTTGAGTTACCAAACGGTTTCTGATTTTAACGAGATTATAGTCGAATCGAGCGGCTTGACGAGACAAATCCAACGAGCCGAAGATCGTTGAATTCCGACATTACTAAGGCCTTCAAATGTCTAACGAACGGTGCACGATCGAAGGGTTCAATATCGGCCGTCCATTCGACCACTCCCTATTTGCCCCTGATCTCACCTATTTACAAGCCATGTCACTCTAGAAAAACTATAAATAGAGCCCTCATTCTTCACAAGAGGAAATAGGAAGAAGGGAGAAGAAGAAGGGAAGAGGAAGAGAAAGGGGAAAGGAGAACCATCTCCTCCTTGATCACCGTCGGAGTTCTTCCCGCCGCCAGAATTCTGCCAGATATTCGGGAGACGCTGGAATTCTTCCCAACTTCCACGGGATGCTGAAATTCTTCCTAATTAACGACAGAGTTCCCTCTTAACGCCGAAACTCCGCCCAAGTGATGCCGGAATTCTCCTCGGCCACCAACAGACGTTGGACTTCTACCAGACGTCGGACCTTCACTCTTCGCCAAGTTTCTACGCGACGCCGGACTTCTACCGGTTATCGGATTTTTGCTGAACGTATATCCGAAGATGAATTTCTTTTCATTGTTGGACTTCTACCTGATGTTATTCTTCTGACCTTCGTTAGACAACAGTCTTTCCAACCTCCATCGCCTACTACAGTCCTTTCGACCTACATCACCAGACAACGATAGTCCAAACCCCAGGTCTCCTGCCGATTATGGCCCTGCCGACCAAACGAACATGTCAATAGTGACTCTTTGTATTTACATCATGCAATGTACTCTATAAGATGTACATCAAGCTAAGGCCTTCTCCCAAGGAAGGGTCTCATTTGTAATCGACTACAAACACTAGTGGATTCGTTCAAACTGGGCTAGGCCCCGTGGTTTTTTCCCCTTTTCAAGGGTTTTCCACGTAAAAATCTTGGTGTCTTCTAAATGCTAGATGCGTGCCGGATTTTCGTACAATGCTAAGACGTTAAAGTTTATATTTCTCTACCGCCACGAATACTCCTAGACGCAACAATTAAGAACCTGAAACAAGTGGTGGCAATAGTTTTGAACTCATTCCAACATCCTCATCCATGTGTAAGATGGGCAGCAATCAATGCTATTAGGCAACTCTCGAGAATTTTGGTCCAAATTTGCAGGTTCTGTATCACAAGAGGGTGCTCCCAGCTTTGGACATGCTACTTCAGTGATCCTCAATTTCATTGAAATGTGCGCATCGGGTATTTTGACTCCTTGGATGGCTTTGTAAGCAAACTATTGGTATTGCTTCAGAATGGGAAACAGATGGTGCAAGGAGCAGCAATGATTGCTTTAGCATCACTTGCTGATTCTTCACGAGAGCATGCAGTTCCAAAATTATTATCTGAAAACTATTTTATCAAATGCAATAGATAACAAAGTCCTATATGGGGTCCTAGTTCAGTACCCATAGGGTACACATGTTTTACTTAGATGGGCTTCGCCCGATCACGCCCACCCATAGTGACTTTCGGGATGCCATACCCACCTATGCCCATGCACTTTCCATGCTTTTTAAACGCAGTCTGTCACGAACTGATGGTCTTGAGGCTTGTTGCCCTTTGCTTCGATTGGAAACTTTCAAGACACATATCAGAATTTATCATAGTTACAGCGTGGTTAAGTGTTGCACACTACGTAGTGAGGATTGCAATAATATAAGATATACGATGATTAGCAATGTAAATCAATTTATCCTCCGATGTTGAGTACCCACCCATACTCACCCATAAGGTCATGGGCATACTCACCCATACCCAATATATGGGTATCCAATGCAGGGCTCTGATAGATAAGTCAAATTGCATGCTACATATCAAGTCCATGGAATGCATCAATATTGGTTGGCCTGGTTCTGGGCAAGGATAAGTTCAGGGATGATGCTAAAGAAGTGTTGGAAGTGTTAATGTCATTACAAGGATCTCAAATGAAGACCGAGGACCCGATAACTAGCTATATGTTGCAAACTTGGACACGACACTTACAGTGCTTAGGACAAGATTTTCTACCATATATGAATATTGTCATGCCCCCTTTACTTCAGACTGCTCAACTCGAACCAGACATGACTATAACATTTGCAGATTCTGAATAAATGAATGAGTTGCTAGGTAAAACCGCAGATCAAATAGCCTTTGAAGGTATTGCATCCGCCATTATAAGCAGAAAGAACGAGGAAGGTGCTAGCTCTAGTGCAGCAAAGTCAATTGGTACAATCAAGAGAATGCTTTCAACAATGATTAATGAAATGTGGCATTTGGAAAAGATGGGGAAATGTGGTGCTCTCATTGAGAGATGTAGCATCTTTGGTCTAGGAATCTGGTTATGATTTTTATACCAGTCTTTATATTGATGCAAGCCTTGACGGAGTCGAACTTTTTTGACGCAGGGGAAAAATAAAGTGGTGCATCATTAGCTAAATAAACCCTTAGGGCTAGCTTATCTTCTTGTTTTCTAGAAACTTCTTAGCTTATAATATATAGTTATTGTAAAGGAAAAAGGAGAATATGAATAGTATATCCCTTTGAAGCTTTAAGCTTGTGTTGGTTCTCTTGTTTTGAGTGTTCTTTCAAATAGATTCAATTCTTCCGCGGATCGAATACTTCAAAAAGCAATGACCAAAAACTATCTCAAACAAAACGTTTGGGATTTCTTACTGCTTCTTAAAAGTGTTTTTCATAAAAAATTTACTTTTAGAAAGAAAGTCATGCCAAGATTTTATTTGGGAAAACTTTATTATTGTTTTTTAAATCAAAGTTTTAGAATTAAAATTTTTGTACTAAAATTTTATTTTAAGAAACGATAATTAAATTTTTTAAAATTTTTGTTCAAAACCCGTCGTCACTATTACGGCCACATCATTTTTTGAATACTGATTTTATTTTATAAATAACTAAACTTCAAAAATTAAATTTCTAAATCTCAATCTACTATGACATATTTCAAATGAATGATTTTTCCCCCTCTTGTAAAAAGAAGTACTCTGCCATTACAGTGAGAATTAGAACATGAAGGAAACTTAACGACTAATGACTCCAATTTAAAGATTATCCGGTTCCCAAGAGCCAGACCGGTTCAAAGATGACCCGAACCGGCACGCCCAATCTCTTCGTAAAACACTTTCTTAAACCTCTCCATATTCTCCTCCTCCATCGCGATCAACACCGACAACCCTCCCTCCGCCTCCTCCGGTGAACTCGGCACAATATAAACCAAACCACCAAACTGCAAACACGCCCTTCCCATATAAATCGGTTTGCCCCACCCAAAATCTGCCTCATAGATCGGCAAACCCAACCAACTAATCACCCAAAGATCCGTCTCCTGCATCACCCAAGCCCCTTTCCTCACCCCAGCCTCGTCCACCTTCTCCTCCAAGTAATCGATCAACGACCTGACAAACTCATCATCAATCCGCTTCGTAGTGGCATCAATCTTTGCCGCCGCTCCAAAGTCCGATATTTCCCTAGCTGTCGCTTCCGAGGACACGCGGAAGATGGCGTTTCCGAGATAGCTAGCGGGAAGAGGCGGCCGCAGGCGGGATCGAGCGTCAGCGGTCATGTAGAGTCGGGTCGGTATTGATGGTTCGAGCCGGCGGGCCTTGCAGGCGGAGCGCCAGATGTGGGAGACGACGGCTTTGAAGGTGGAAAGAGGGCGTTTGGGACTGGTTTTGATGAGGGAGAGATGGTGATCGGAGAGTTTGAGGACGGCGGAGGTGAAGGGAGGGTGAGTGGAGGAAGGAGGGAGATGGGATTGGGAGTATTCGATGTGGGAGCAGGTTATGGATAGAGGAGAGCGCGCGCGCAGGAGGGTGCGATTGATGGTGGGGGGGATGGGGATGTGGGAGTTGGTGTGGGTGATTCTTGCCCACGAGTTTACAAAGTGGAGGGCTCCGAGGCCGTCGGCTGCAGTGTGGTGCACCGCGGCGCCGAGGCAGACGCCGCCGCACCGGAAGAAGGTTAGCTGCAAGTCGGACCGTTGGAAATTTGAATTAGGATAAAAATTGCGGAAAAATATTAATTATATTAGAAAAATTTGAAACTGTTTGTGTAGGCGCCAACGCAATTTGAAAAAAATTTGGGCCTAATTACATTTCTCCTACATATTTGTTAAGCATGATAATATAAATAATTTTTTAAAAGATTGCTTAATCAATTTTCACTAAATTTGTGATAAGTCTCACTATATTATATTCATCTTAAAAATAAATTTTAAAATTCATTTAATACAATATTTATTTAATTCATATATAATACATTAAAACATCTATGAAATTTACAAATATTGCATAAATTTGCACTTTTGTTAATAACATAATATTATCAAGGGGATTTAGCAACATTTTAAGGAGAATCAGAGTTTGTGATAGCATTCAGAGGCGTGTGAAGGATAATAAGAGTTTGTGATGAACTGGAATCAATGATTAATGAAATCCAATGACATATAAAAAAAGACGAGAAGTTTGTGATGAGATCTCTCACATGAATGAGTTCAAGTTAATTTTGAAAAGCTTCAACTCCAATAATTAGCACACGAATATAAAAAAATCATCTCTTATTGATGGAATGCCATCTAAAATAAAATTTTCAATATATTTCTCTAGACTAAAATATAAGAATATTTTTTATTAAAAATATATGTATTATAAGGCATATAAAGTCAAAATGTTAAAACTTTTATTGGGAGTATTAAATAAGAAGAAAAATCCCAAGAAATAAAAAGAAAGTTTTGTTCTATATGAAGGTTGATTTTAGATTTACATGATAAATTCACTTTGACCTATCTTATGAAAGATAAAGATAGATTTAAAAAATTCGTCATAAATTATTAGAAATGATATTTTTTATTAGATTTAAATGAGAATTTGAGTCTTAACAGAATTCATTAAAAAAAAAAATTCATTTAGTGGTAGGTGATAGGAGAAATTATTACGTATGGACATCGGATGTAGAGTTATGTCCAGACTCCAATAAAATATGATGCATGAACTAGTATATTACTAGGTATTTCTATGTATTAATGCGTATTGGTTATATATTATTGTGTATTGTTATGTACTAGCTAATGCAAAACTAAATACACATTAAAATATAGTAATACTTAGGCTTCGTTTGGGACGACTTTTTTACTGCTTTCTAAAACGGAGTTTTTAATACAAAAATAAAAAAATTTGTACTAAAACTTCGTTTTAGAAAGCAATAAAAAAGCCGTCTCAAACGAAGCCTTAGTCGACGGACTTGATGTTGTTCATGATGATGATAATGATGATGTATGGAAGTCATTCTTATTTTTCATCTAAGTTGGGAAAAAACTCATATAAAAATTTATAATATCCAAATTACTTTTAATAAAGATTTCAATGAGGGATTTAATTCTTGTGAGATTATATACGTATAATTAATTACTCTCAATATCCTAGACCCAAACGGTCGATTTATGAAAACTTTTTATACATATAAAGTAGAAGCAATCCACAATGAGCTCACCTGGAACATGACAAGCGGCAGATCAACCGTATCAGCGCTATCAGCGAAAGGAACAAGTAGCTGCCGGATCTCATCGGAGGGAGCGAAATCCCCAAAATCATCCACTGACGCTTCAGATCGAGCGACGACAAAGAGGGCGCCCTCAGCTGTGCAACGGATGCAAAGACGACCGTCGGCGCCGGAAACTAGACGGCCGGCGAGCGGGTAGAATGGGACGAGCGTGCGGGCTAGAGCGGCCTTGAGGCCTTCCGGCGAGAAGAATCCGGCGTCATCGAGGGGGCGGCGGTAGAAGTAGACGGTGGGGGTGTGGGCCCGCGCAACGAGAAGGTCGAGGTTGGAGAGCCAGATCTCCTCCGCCGGGGTCTCCTCGCTCGGAATCACTAATCCCTTCTCCAGGATTTCGATCGGCGGATAGCCCCCCATTTCCAGTTTGCTTTGGTGGAAGACTCCTCTTTCAGTATTTACTTCTTGTTTCATTTGCTTTACTTAAATTATAAATATAAAACTTGCTCTAGCTTACTTAAATTATCTTCCCGAATTCAAGTGAGGCAACTTCCTCGCAGCTACACCCGGGATTCATGGCAATCACGTGATTACTGAAAAAAACATTACGAGCTGTACAGAATACAGAGTTTTTTTTCTTAACAGTTCTTTGTTGCCATAACTGCTCTGTCATTTTGAAAGAATGAAATAACACTACTTAAATTTAGATACCCTATAAGTGATAAATGACAAAAACAAGGCATGAATATGCCAATTTAAGTTGGTTGATCTAAAGAAGTGTATCAATTATGCAAGTTCTAGTACAATGCTTCTTATTGCTCAAATAGAATTTCACAATTTTGAATGCTCAAGGTGTTTAAAGGCCCCATTGAAAAAATATATATATTATGAGAATCATAGTGCAAGAATTTATATACTAGCATAAGTCTTAAGTGCAAAATATAAAGGATTTTAGGTGCCAATCAGTAGACACTTAATCCCTAGTGTTTGTTGTTGATTACAAGTGATTTCCTTCATCTGGGAAAGGCATTGGCTAAAAGTAATAAATATAGAACACATTGTATAGTTGGAGTTGGAAGAATCCAATTATATGAGAGATATTCTTAAGAGAAAATTGGCATATTTGTTTGGTCCGTATGATCTTAGTAGGGCGATGGAGGTCGGAGGAACTATAGTCGGGCGATAGAGGTCGGAGGGTCCGTAGTCGGTGGGAGACCGAGGTCGGAGGAATCGTAGTCGGCCGACGATGGTGGTTGGTGGTCTAGTGACGGTCGATGGACGAGTGGTGGTACGACGAAGGTTGGCAAACGGGCAGTGGTCTGGCTGTGGTCGACGAAAGTTCACTAATAGTGGTGCTTAGGTTGAACTCTAAGATCATTGAAGCCTCAGAGCTCTTTCCAATCTTCCTCCAAATGGTCCCTTAATGAAGAGAGCATGGGCCTATTTACAGATTTTGTGAGTGGTACACTCCATAAATATGGAGAGGATCCGAGGTAAATTCAGAGTGGTCCATTGGACAATTCATATTATCTCTCTCAATTATATGACATTTATTTATGCATTTAAGTGCCTTAATGATATCTGAATTAAGCGATCTTAGGCTCATTGGATTTGTAATAACCCAAAATTTTGAAATTATTTATTTTAAATAGAAAAAAATGAACTGCATCACAATTAGAGAAGAATACTAGGTATCAACAAAACAACAAAAATATGTGATTTAAATAAAATATATTTGATCCAATCTTACATAATTGAACCCTTAAGGAATCACTTAATCATCTTAAGCCAAATGACTCAATTTGATCAAATTGATAAACACCTTAGGTAAGTTCATTACACTCACATGGAGTCAATTTGACCCTCAATTTGACTCAATGGGCACAATTGGTCCACTTGACGTGATATGAACTAACATTGAACTCATTTTAACCAATTGAGCCAAATTGACCATATTTGCTCATTTGGTCTCAATCAAGCCTTTTATTAGACACCCTTATTAGATTATCACATGACTTTACCCATATGACCCATTGTCCCAAGTTTGATCAACCCTAAACCCAAGTTTAGTTAATCTTGAACTTATTTGATTCCACTAAAACCAATTGATTCCTAAACTTCAAAATTGGCTAACCCAATATACCTGAGAGCCTCTAAGAGGAATATATATGAGTGAACCACACTTGATCCCTTGTATTGGTCAAATTGGGTTAAAAAACCATAATTAACCTAATTATGTCCAATTGAATCAAACCATTCTTAGCATTGTAATTGACCAAGCTACTTGAGTAAGGTGAGTGCTTAGAAACCTAGGCTAATCTAATCAGCTAGTTAAGCCACTAATACGCTACTTAACCATGGGTCAAGGGGTAGTTAATGAGGGATTAAGTCATTTCAATGGAGATTAAGCAAATCTAAATTTAGGCCTAAATGTGAAAATTCAATTATGGCAATATTTATGTGAATCAAAATTTTGGACATATTTCTGAGAACATAGGATATATTTGGCCTAATTAGGAAGTTTCCTTTTTCTTTTACTTTACCAATAGATTTAATTGAACTAAATATTCCATGATGGGTTCATTGCCTATTGGCTCAATTTCTCATTTGTTTCTACCCTCTTTGGTGCTTATAATTTTGTAATATTTGATTTTTTTTTTTTTTTGGGGGGGGGGGGTGGAAGAATATTGTCTGCCTATGGCCCTTGAACTTTATCATTTATCATAATATGGTCTGCCTATGGGCAATTTGCCTTACCTTGTCCTAAGCCAATCCCCAAACATGTCTTTTAATATATATATGTATCAAGGATGCAATAACAGTTGAAGAGTCTAGGTTTAGGAATATTGTAGTATTGGCATATCTCACAATATTAATTTTGTAACATTTTTTTTTTCATGTAAAATTCATGGGCCTTACTCAACACCTCATGATAGGTGAAGTATCACACTATTTAAATTTCAATATTATGAACTCCAAATAGAAAATTTTACCTGCTTTTTCTCTTTAACTGAAATAAGTGGCTTGTAACGCTACTTCAAATTTGATGTTACGAACTCCAAATATAAAATCATACCCACGCATTCTCTTTAACACATGAAAACTAGTAGTATTGGCAATATTGACATCTTGAATGATGTTAAGGAATTAAATTGAATTTGGCTCATAGCCATTGTTAATGGTTTAAAATCAAAATTTTGATTGTTGTTGAGGCAAATTAACGTATTTGTCTCAAATCACTTCAATGTTTCTTAGATGACCTTATTATGCTTATCTCGAGGAGCACCCCACCCCCTCAATCCCTTTATTGTTTGTTAAAGTTAGGATTAAACAATTGATTTTCATAACATGACATGAAAGTTACAGTGACTCAAAATGAAATTTCTAAAATCACATAAACCACTAGTTTCCATGTGTTAAAGAGAATGCGTGGGTATGATTTTATATTTGGAGTTCGTAACATCAAACTTGAAGTAGCATCACAAGCCACTTATTTCAGTTAGAAAGAAAGAGCGAGTAAGATTTTTTATTTGGAGTTCATAATATTGAAATTTAAATAGTGTGATGCTTCACCTATCATGAGGTGTTGAGTAATAAGGCCCATGAATTTTACATGAAAAAAAAAAAGTTAAAAAATTAATATTGTGAGAAAAGTTAAAATAAATTACAAAATGTAAAATCTCTAATGATATTATTTATAATCGAAATAGATGTATAAATTCAAGGAAAAAAAAAAGACTCTCATGAATGATAAAGAAAAATATCCAAATACCTTATGGTTTTAACCCTCTTAAAAATGTAGCATACCTTAGAAATCAATTGCCAATAGTAAAAAAGAAACCCCCTCATTATAAAATCATATACATAAGGTTTTTTTGATACACTGACCTTTATGATGATGAAGGTTGTTGCTAGTCAGTTGCAATGATGAAGATCGCAGTGTAGGTACAATTTTAGTCTCTGACAATATATTTGATGCAAGGGAGACCAAAGCAAGTTAGGCCTAAGGCTTTGAGAAAAGAGAGCATGGAGGAGGACAAAGCGACAAGGGAGTCTTGGCAAAGTGAGTAGGGAGCCATATATGAATGCGAGTCACCCAATGTGTGGGAGGTGAAGGCGAGTTAGACTTGGGTTTCAATTTTTTTTGAAGGCTTGTAGGAGAGGAGTTAATTCGATATATTTAACTCTTAATGTGAGGTATTGTAGTAGACGAATCAATTTAAATGATTTAACTCCTTAAAAAGATTACAAAAAATAATAATCTATTTATATTTTTATTTAATAGATAGAAAAGTTCTTAACAGTTGGTTAAAAATTAATTATTTGATAAATTAACTTAATTCAAATTATCCCATGGGATTATCACCCAAGGCAACACCTTGAACTTTATCATTTATTATAATATGGCCTGCCTATGTTTCTATCTCATGACCACACACAATCGAAATGGTAATGCTCAATAAATTGTCTTTTGAGATTAGAATTACTGCTAAGACAATGCGACCATGTTTGTAGAGCACTTCGCCATGGCATTTGAAGTTTGGATGGCTTGCTGGATTTCTTGCCAAGTTCTGTTGGAGCTGCTGGAGCTCCTTAATTGGTTGTTGCTTTTGTTCTGAGTTGCTCAATAAGCTCGCAGCGAATATTTCAAGACGGAGTTCTGCCCGACAGTCAACTGACGTCGGAGTTCTGCCCGACCACCCAACGTCACAAGAATTCCAATATCCGTTTGTAACTGAATTTCAACCCGAGAGTTGTAATATGACCATCCTCAATTTAAGGGATGAGTAAGTCACTTGTAACTTAAGCAAATACTAGTGAAATCCTTTCAACTGGACGTGGCCCCGTGGTTTTTACCTTTCAGGGTTTTCCACATAAAAATGCAGATGTTACATTTTTCTTCTATTTGTATGCTAGATATCTGTACAAAGTTGAGATGAAAATTTTCCAACTCTACCACCCCGTATACTCTAGCCCGCACCAAAGCTTATCCGGCATGGTGTTTTTTAGCTCATACATTCATGAAATAGCATTCACGAATTTGTTTGTGGAGCTCTGCTTTTGATGGTGAATTCATAGCCTAGTGATTTTAGCAGGATTTTTTTTTTGTCTGGAGTTTGGAACTACTTGATTCATGAGTTTGCATATGCCCTTTTGGTCGTTTCGAATACTAAACTGAGAGCCGGCAAATATTGACATCATTTTGTCATTGTTGTATAGTTTTTGCACATGGTGGATGCTTCTTTGAGTCTTGAAATTTAGGTTTCGTTTGTGACGGCGTTCTTCCTGCTTCTTAAAATAACTTTTTAGTACAAAAATTTAAAATTTTATGCTAAAAAGCTGCTTTAAGAAGCAATAAAAAAGTCGTCCCAAATAAAATTTTAGTTTTCAGTTGAAAAAAGCATGAATTGCCACTGTGAACGGTTTGCCAAAGTAAGGAAAAAATAATGACGATGTCTTAAGCAAGAAGAAATTTTGGGTTAGTTGCTGTATACGAATCAATTTAAATGATTTAACTCTTTAAGTCTTGAAATTTTTGCACATGGAAAAATTAATGACGATGCCTTAAAGGCGTGGTGAAAGCGGTGAAGTTGCTGTAATATCAAACAAGGTTGAGAAAATTTTGGGTTCTTTTGAGTTATTGGAAGTGGCCAATCGATGATGACATAAATCTTGTATGGGTTGGGGCCGTTGCCTTTGACATTCACTATCGAACTACGATGGATCGAATAGACATATTACTTGTTTGTGGTAAAAGTGATTGTTGTGGAAGCATTTGAAAGCCAAGGCCAAGTGTTGGGTGTGATTACATACAATTAAGCTGTATTCAAGTAAATAAAATAAAATAATAATAATAATAACAAAATTTTCGAAAATATGGTTTGGGAATTTTATTCATGATGCTTTGAAATTTTGATGGTGTGTTGGTGAGCCCAAAGGGCATGCTAGTGAATGTTAGCATATGAAGACAAATCAAGAAAGGACGGTTCAATAGGAACTGTAGATTAAATAAATATGTACCCTTCGTTGTATTTGAGATATCTATATATATATCTCCATGTATTCATTAAGTTGATATTAAGAAAGTTACTTTTGTTTTCTGACTGAGTTTTTCCCTCTGCTGTTGAGGCATTCGTTTCATCATGGTATCAGAGCTAAGTGTTCTTTTCCCTCTCTAATTTTCTTTTTCGTAGTCATCTTCTCCATTCTTCCTTTTGTTCGATCGTTCTTATTCATGGAGGAATCATCTACCTCACTATCAGCCCTAGAGGCTATTTTACCCATCCTGATTATCCCCATTCCCCCTCAACTAAAATTCTTGATGACCCAAATAAAAAATTCTTGTATCCAATCCTCTGACATCGGAAAATTATCCGTTGTGGCGATCTCAAGTTGAGAAGATTTTCTCTGCAAATGGATTTATGGGGTTTCTTGATGGTTTGATCAAATGCCCCTCTTCAAATTCTCCAACTCAGCAAACAAATCGGGAATCGCCTTATCAAGTGTGGTCACTACTTGATCAGAACCCAGCTTCCGCTTTACTCTCTGTCATCTCGTTTCATCAGCAAACACATAGACCTATTTGTGGGGTATGAATGTTGTTTTATGTATGTTTGTTTTAAATCGTTCAAACTTGGTCCCTTACACTCTTACTAGACATGAGTGACAATAAGAATAACGAGCCCTGACCAATACGCAACTCTCATAGGACGAGCCAACATCAAACTGTCGCTGCGCCAGATACTTCGACATTGTTGACTTAGTCGGGTTGATATTGTTGACCTCGATTTTGCCCAGACCCGGGCCTAAAGAGTTGACTTAGTCAAATCGACCAAGCCAGACCCTATGGCCCTTCCCAATAGGTTCAGTGGGTCGAGTCGAGTCTGTTAGACCCGGGCTCGGACCCTGGGTCAACCCAGTTGACCAAGTCAACCAGGGTTGACCACTTAGCCTATTTAGAGCTCAAATTGATTTAAATAAAATCCAATCTCATTCTTGGCTCAAATCCACGTCCCATTGGGCATGATTGACTAGGTTGACCAAGCCAATCATTGACTTGGCCAACCCAAGTCATAATAGGTTAATTATAACCTATTAAGACCCATTTAAGAGCCTATTTAATGCCTTTAACTCTTCCAAACGTTTCAAAGATTCAAAACCACGGCCAAATCAAATTAATTTCCCTCCTAATCAAGCCTTGAGACAATCCTAGCCGTTCCACTTAGGTTTAGGGAGTTTAAATATCAAATCCTTAGGCTATTTTTGGACCTTTTTCCAATTTCTCAGAATCCAAGAGCTCCCGACCGAAACCCTTTCGTGAGAGAGTTCCTGGATCTCCCCTCTCCCTTTCCCTCGCCGAACCCGACCGTCCAAGGCCGCCGCCGGCGAGATCTCCGGCCACCCGAGCCCATTCACGTTCTAAGGCGAATCCTGAGCGATCGAGCGAGTCTTGGATCTCGACGTCAACTGGAAACTTGTTCTAGAAGAGCTCACGAGTCCAACGAGCCCAAGATCGCCCGAATCCACCGTGTGGATCAAGGTATATCTCAAACCCTAGCTAGAACACTTAGATCTAAATAACCTTTTACACGTTGCATATAAAATCACCAAAATACATCCCCAATGATGCTCTTCATACCCTTAGTCTATGTTTAAAATTTCGTTTGATTTGGTTTAGTGTATTGCGAGAACGAGCGATTTTATCATTCTAGGGTTCGGTCCGAGCCCTCGCATGCGCCAGACAGATCTAGGCCGTCGGATCCGCGATCAGCGGTCCAGATCCTGACCGCTCGCGGTCTGGCGCTGACCGCGCGGACAACTCCGCGTCCCGGATGGCCACGTGGCGCAATCCTGGCCCTCCGCTCGAACCGCGCTCGATCGAGCGGCTCCCGTCTTCCGCTGACGTGGTCAAGTGGGAGACCGCCGCCGCAATCATCGTCTAATGATTGGCGGCGGCGCCAATCATTGGCTCGCGACCGCGGGACCAATCCGCGCCCGCCACGTGGCGCACCGACAGCCGCCGCCGCCTGATTTGACTATAATCTATTTTAAAATTGTTTTAAAACCTTAATAACTTCAAAAAATCATAGAAATTCTGTTTTTCGTCCGATTTTGACGTATAATATATCGAATTGTTCGGATTTTTATCCTCTTTATTATAAAAGTAAAATTGTTTTAAAATCATAATTATATTTTAAATTATTTAAAAAACAGTAAAAATAATCTTATTTTTATTTTATTTAAACTATTATTTTAATATAATTATTATTTAATAGTTATTTATATTAATTACTATTAGTTTAAGTTTTTATTTTACTGTTTTATAATCATTAATATTGTTAATTAGTTATGAGATCATTTTTGATTATATTTTATTATTATTATTATTATTTTTAATAATTATCTATTTATAAATATCTTTTACTGCGTTTAAACTTCAAAAATTCATATCTTTCTCGTTTTCGCTCCGTTTTTTAACGCACAACGTCTTGTTTTGAACGTATTTAGATTCTGCACTTTCTGGAATTGGTTTTATTTGAAATTTGTGGGTCTGTGTGCAATTATTTTCATAACAGTAAAACAGTAGTATTTAAAAATACTTAATTATTGCCTTTCAACTTCGAAATTACATAACTTTGTCGTTTTAAATCCGCTGTCGACGCACAGCACCTTGTTTTGCATGTACTCTGGATTCTGCATATTTTGAAACTATTTTCAGGTAAAAAGCTTGTCTGTATCTTCTGTCACTTCAAAAACAGTAAATCGACACTATTTTAAAATACTATTTTATTATATTTAAAACTTCGGAAATTCGTATCTTCGCTATTTTAAGTCGGATTTTGACGTGTAACCCCTCGTTCTTTTCAGAAGAGCGAGCTTTATGTTTTGAAGCTGTTTCCAGCCCCCCCTGATTTTGGCTGTTTTGACAGTTCTCTGCCTTGGAGCATTATTTGGTCATTTAATCATTATTTATCTAATTAATATAATAGTATTTTCAGGATACAAACTATTTTTAAATCGTTCGGGGCCTCGATTGGGTGGTCAGTGGGTCTCCCTATGTCAGTGTATTATGAATTGACTTACTTTCAATTATCTTATTTTCCAAAAATATATATTTATATTCATAATTATTTTGAAACTATTTTTAAATTACTTATAATTAAATCTTACTTTTTGGGAGACCCGCTGTTTCAATGAAATTTTAGACATGGATTCTAGATGTGAAGAGCAATCATGGGGGAGTGGATTAGTGGGTGATTGAGTTCCAATCATTCACTAATCCCTTCATTAAGTGTCTGTACCTTTATTTTTACGTAGAATGCATGTATAGGATTGCACCACGAGCACTTAGCCTAGGCTCTCCTAGATCTAAGGACATGGTGTGTTTATTTCATTTTTGTACTCCCATGCATTTATTACCTGAAGGGTTAGACTAAACATCACTTTAAACTCCTACAACGTAGTGACACCCTAAGGACAAAAATTAAGGACTCGTCTAGCGAACTTAGAAGTCTTCTAGGAGCTAGGATAGACCCCAGAACGACATGAAAACTACAACACTTAAACTTAGTGACATCTAAAACATCACTGAATTTTCTAGGATTTTTTAGGAGCTTTTAAAGCCCTTAGCTAACTAACCCTAATTAACTGGTTAATTAAAGCCCCGAGACCTTCCAGAAAATACAATAAATACACCTTTGGTCAGAAAATTACCCATAATACCTTGAACTGACCAGAATCTGACCCTTGACTTTAGATAAATAGGGTTCTTTAGTTTGGCTCTAGGTTGACCCATAATTTGACTATAGGTGGAAATTACCTTTTTGACTCTAATAAATTATTAAAAATTATTAAAAATCCCAAATCTTCTCCAAACCCTAGGGGATCACTTTCTCAGGTCATCCCTGACTTTTGAGGGTGATTCGACTCAGTTTGGGGCTGATTTGGGCCAAAACAGTAAAATAGGGCCTTCTTCTAATTAATTTAGAAATTTCCATAAATACCCCAGATTTAGAAAATTCATAACTAATTGTAGAAAAATCCAAATTAGGCAAACTCACTTGCATTAGACTCCAATTAGGGTCTAGTATTTATTAAAAATTTTAAGTTTCCAGAAGCTGGCCTAGATTAGAAAGTCAACCTTTTGGTCAACCCTAGTCTATAGGATAGGGCCCGAAATTTAGAAAATTCATAATTTTGCCTAGAAAACTCTGATTTCAGTGTACTACCTGTCTAACTACTCGTATTAAGGTCTAGTATTTTCCTAGAATGTTAGGAGACCCAGAATTAGTCTTTTTCCCATAGTGACTTTTTGGACCCTTAACTTAGTTCCTAGGAGGACCTAGAACTTTCCAAAATTGGCTAATGCAATTTAAACCTCAAATATGAATATTCCAAGTTCTTAAAACTGATCAACAAACTGAAATAATTAAAATGCACCCTACTTTACTAATACTTGAATTTCAATAAAATTTCATTTTCTGGCCTACAACAAACCTGAAATTTAGACAATTTTAACTAATTACCCCACTCAGGATCTATCCAAACCACACCAACTTTACACACACATAGAATTGTTTGCTAGGGCACCACTCCTAGATCTAGGTTAGGCCGCTGGGATTTACTTTTCTGCTGTGTGCCGGAGCTTTCGCGGATTTCATTGCATGCTGTTTGAAAAATGATTGGTGTGTTTGCTTACATTTATTGCACTCTGTGATGTGATGAGCGCTAGATTTACCCCTAGGTTAGGAACGCCATATATATATACTGTTCTTCCGTGCAGGTGGCCATGCTCAATGCTAATAAAATGGGGGAGCATTATTATTATTTCTAATAATGTTTTATGCAGGTGCTTGCTCAGCTCCCCCTAAAATGAAATGAGGGCTAAAATTATTAGATTATTATAACTGCACAGATGGAGCTGCTTAGCCCTCAAAATTAAGAGCATGGCTTGGCGCAGGGTCAATGGTGTTAGCATTTTCATTTTCATATAAACTGCTTGGGATGATTTTTACTAGGATAACCTTGCATGAATTCTTAGATTTACTGTTTTCAATTCATGTAAAAATTTGTAATAATTGTTAAGAGTTGTGAAAACAACTATGAGTCGGGATATTCTTATCCAACTCAGATTCCAAAAGAAGAAGGCATCCCTAAAGGGGAGAGTCTTCTTCCATTTGGAAGACTGAGTTGGATGGCTTTAGATATCCAAAGAGAAAAGGCAATACCCCCATACTGGGGGAATTGTCTCTTCGTTTGGATATTCAAGCCACGACGGAGCCAAGGAGTCCAAGGAGAAGATTTCCAAGGAGTCCAAGGAGGAGAGTTCCAAGGAGTCCAAGGAGGAGTTATCCGAAGAAGACTGAAAACCTGAAGACCCAATATCCCACTCAAAGTTGTTGGCGTCTGTCATAGGCTTAGAAATCCGGGTTGTTGGCAGTGGTGCCCGGCCACTTTACTTTTCTGCATACCCTGGGTTGTAATTAAAGGGCAGTTGGCCTATGGACATTTACTTGATTAGTTTGATTTATGTTGATGTGTTTACCTGATTGCGCAGTAGAAATTGCCTGCTTTTCTTAGGTTTCTTTCTTGCATGTCGTTTTTTTTTTGTTTTCGCCTGGATCGTATTAGGCTCTTCTAAGGACTATAAAATTTTTATACTCGTAACTAATTTCTAAAATTTTAAGTTATAAATAACATAGAAATCTAACGAACCTAGGGAACTGCCGGAATCGTCCGGGGTCGCATGCATATTACTGCATTCTCCTTTCCTTGCTATAAGACATCTCCCTGCCTGCGGGTAGAGTCCGGATAATCTGGCCTATGAGGATGAAGTACCGGACCTAGGGAGACTCAGTCTTTTCTAAAAATTTATTTTCTATAAGCCTGTTTTTAAAGTTCTATAGCATTCATGAGCTGACAATTCAACTAGCATGCATTGCATTAGTAACTAACTAATTAAAATTTAATTGCATTAGCTAGGAGCATCTGACCTACATAAGTCCAGGACCAATTAGGAAATTCTCTAGATGTCGGTCTTATTTCCAACAACTGTACCACCCACCCATCTTTCATCATTGACTTGACAGCATGGTTTTAAATCGATTAGGTGGTTAGCTGGCTCCCCCATCCAGGCCGGGATAAGTCCAGATCTTTGTATTGCATTAGCTAGGACACTGGTCTTAGTGTGTGTCGAACACTAAGTCCAATCTAGATTTAGGGTTCGAGGCTACTACACTCGGTCTCGTAGTATGCCTAAAATAGTAGGTAGGTTCCTTCTTTTTAGGGACCCTAAATCCTACTTATCTGCGTCACAGGATGACGCCACTTCCATCTTTTCTCTCACGCATGTGATCGGATGCCTGACTTTGATTTTCTCCAGTTTCTATTTAGTACCCTAGAGCCTCCGAATGCTGGTATGAACCATGTATGTTTGATTCACCCCTTCGGACCCTTCTTCCTCTTGGATAGGATTTCCTAGTCTATACCCATGTGCCAATCCCACTTTAGGAGAGGATAATGTATGATCCTTAATCGAGAGTTTTCTCAGGCTCCGGCCTGGGATGTAATTAACCACGGGGGCTTGCGCCCGTGGGAAACTTGATCCCACATCTACTAAACCCCATTCGATCTCTCATATCGGATGGGGGAAACCCGTGATTTGGTTATGTATATTACTATCCATCGAGGTGTGTTGGCGATAGTCTCTATCCCCAATGGTTAGTCGTATGCACGATCCAATCTGCCCTTCCAATCGACCCGTTCGCGCGGTGCTCTTTCGGAGGTCCACAGGTTTCTGGCGACCACGGTGGGACCAGTTTCTCTCTCCATCTTTGGATTCTATATTATCCTTTCTGGTGTGTACTCCGGGATTGGTACTCCTTAGATTAGGACCGTCCCACTCTTAGTTAGGGTCTTTCCTTAGTTAGGGTTTCTCCCCTTTAGCTAGGGTTCTCCCTACTCCACTTCTTTCCAGCCTAGTAGGCTATTTCGTCCCTTTATTAATTCTTATCTGTCGAATCCACTCTTATCAATCAAATCCTTCACTCTTTTGTGATTTCAATTTTAACTAATTCTTTTCACTTTCTTTTCTTGGCAGCAGTGCCATGGCTCGTTCAGCCCCTTCCGTTACCTTTGCTTTTGGTTCGGACGCGCGGGTGACTCTCCCTGAGTCCCTGCTCGCTAGTCCGCCAGTGGGAGGAATCACTTTTGGTTCCTTCACTGACTCGGCCTTCGTCACTCTTGGCGGGCCGACCCCGGCCGAGGCTGCTGCATTCTCTCCTCCTCAGAGGAGAGGGCGCGCAGCCATGCACTCGTTTGGACGTCCTGCTGCTCGGCGCCCAGCCCGAGCACCACGTCCTGTTCCTGTTCCTGCGCAGCCAGTGCGCGCTGTGGCTAGGCGACCAGTGCCTAGGCCACACCCGATTCCAGTTCGTCCTGCGGTTAGGCGTCCAGTGCCTGCCGCACCTACTGCTCAGGTTGCCCCGGCCCTTCAGCGCCGGCAGCCTGCTGCAGTAGTTCCACCTGTTCGTGCAGCGGTCAGGCGACCTGCGCCTGCCGCTCCTGTTGCACAGGCTGCCCCGGCCCCTCAGCGCCGGCAGCCTGTTGTTGTTACTCCGACTGTTCCGACGGAAGTACCTCGCGTTCGGGTTGCCCCTCCCGCTTCCACTAGGAAGAGGGGTGCTCAGACCGAGGTGCCTTCGCCCTCTTCTGGCCGGGTTTCTGTTTTTGCTCGGCTTTCTCACCCTGAGACTTCCGGGCAGACCCCGGCACTTCCAGTCGTCCCTGTTCCCCCTGCCCCTCCGGCAGTGGGTTCGGATGTTCCTTCCACCTCCACCTCCGGCCTTGGGAGAAGGGCCCGGAGGAATAGGAACAGGAGGTTGCGTCTAGCTGCATCAGAGGCAGAGAGGCAGCGGATGGCAGATGCCGTTGTTCATGATGAGTTAGTTCAGAGGCAGACGAGAGTGGCTCCCAGGCAGCGGAGGCCACGTCCAGTTGTTGAGGCACCTACTCCAGAGGTGATGGTAGCCCCCGAGTTGGAGGCAGTTCAGGGAGGACGCTTCTCCCCACTGACGCATAGTGGAGATGAGGAGGACATTGTCCGCATAGCGGCGGCTCCTCCTGTCGCCACTACTCTACCCCGAGCTAGGTTACCCAGGGACGCTGGTGTCCGAGCCCTCACTCAGAGGATTCGAAACATCGTCCGCTTAGCTCGTGGCAGAGGGCCCGTTAGTCGGGAGGGCTTACTCCGTCAGATTTCTCAGGCTACCTTTCAGTTACGACGACAGACTGCGAAGAGGCTTTACAGTTGGCAGAGGGGGCAGACACCACAGCAGCCAGCACAGACAGTTCCAGCAGTTAGGCCGCCAGCAGGTGCTCCTGTGGTAGGACGACGCCCACGTCGTCGAGGATGGAGACAGCAGCAGGAGCCTGCCCGGCCTCAAGTCAGTTCAGAGGTGATAGCCCTAGAGCAGCCAGTTGCTAGTGCAGTACCCCGCCGTAGGAGGTGGGTTTGGAGACGTCGACAGGCAGACACCCCTGTCGACCCAGTTCCTACAGTTGAGTCAGCGCCACTGGCAGAGACAGAGCAGCCAGAGGAGGCGGTTGATCAGATGGATTTGGCAGTTCCTTCCAGGTCTGAGGCAGCCCCGATGGCAGTCGATGATGATTCAGTTTTAGCCCCAGACAGATCGCCAGTACGGATTGAGATAGAGGTTGCCCCTAGTCCTCATAGGATCGGTTCTCCTATGAGCTCGTACATAGAGGCGATGCGACGGGCCTTTTTAGATGACAATGATACACTAGTGGATTCTGATGAGGAGGTGTCAGTACACCGGATTTGTGTAGTTACCCGTAGAGGTCACTCGGATGAGAGAGAGCCCGAGGACCAGGATGAGCAGGGAGAGCCCGAGGTGGGTGGATCCCCCAGATCAGTTGACACAGATGCTACGGTCCTGAACCTTCAGACACAGATGGCAGAGATGGCCAGAGCCATGGCAGCCATGACAGCACAGTTGACAGCCTTGGGGGCGGTGCCCCAAGTGGCAGGGGTAGCCGCTGCCAGTACTTCCAGAGATCAGCCAGTTGTGCCCCCAGTTGCACTAGACCCCTGAGAGTGGAGAGGGTCCAGAGAGCAGTGCCTACAGCACCTTCAGTGGTTCAGAGTCAGCCAGCTCAGTTGTCAGCGGGTCAGCTTCAGGATCTGATTGCCCAGAAGGTAGAGCAGGCCATTTCCTCCAGAAAGACTGGAGAGTCAGTTAGTAGAGGGCGACCTTACCCGATAGAGTACGAGCAGGAGCCCTACCCTCCTGGTTTCATCCCTCCTAGGTTCAGAGTATTCGACGGGTTTGGGAACCCGAGGCAGCATGTGGCTCAGTACCGGGCCATATGTTGCAATATAGGAGGGAGTGACCCACTGATGTTGAGATTGTTCGTTAGCAGCTTGGCGGGGGTGGCGTTTGCTTGGTACGCCGACCTCCCCAACGACTCAGTCAGGACTTTCGCAGAGCTGGAGCAGTTGTTCATCCAGAGGTTTGTCAGCACTGAGCACAGAGTTACAGTTGGAGAGTTAGTAGTCACTAGACAGAGGCCTAGAGAGTCACTTACAGACTACATAGTTAGATGGAGGAATTTGAGTTTGCAGTGCGAACCACAGTTATAGGAGCAGCACGCAGTTGAGATCTTGTTGAAGAACATAGATGGTCCTATAGCTCCATACCTGAAGGGTTTCACCATACGGACCTTTCAGAAGCTACTGACCAAGGTCACCAGCCTACAGGACAGCATACCCGATGCAGTCCCTCCTAAGGCTGAGAGTCAGCCTTCACGCAGACCTCAGCGGCAGGAGTTTTCAGGAGCACCTCCACCCAGGAGAGGGGAGGTACACAGTACTCAGGGACCAGCAGATAAGGGCAAGAGGCCCTTAGGCAGTTCAGCACCTCTACAGCAGTCACGCTCAGCTAGTCAGTCACACTCAGCTAGTCAGCCAGCAACACAGCCCAGGACCTCCCGTAGGACTCCAGAGAGTCAGCAGTCCTTACAGGAGAAGCTTAGTAAGGAATACCCCTTTAAAAGGGAGAGTGTGAAGAAAATATTTAAATTCCTTACTAAGAAGAACATACTTACCTTTCCCAGCAGCAGTAGAGTGGAGGAGGGTCAGACTGACAACCCACTCTATTGCCCTTACCATAGATGTGTTGGGCATGTTCTAGAGGATTGCTTTGTGTTCAAGGACAAGGTCGAGAGGTTGATGGCCATAGGACAGATACACCTCCAGGACAGCGACCTAGTGCAGCCCAGGGGCAAGGGCCCTCAGACAGTTCAGATGGTTTCCAGTCCCAGCCACAGTCCCAGTCAGGCTGACAGTCAGGGCAGTAGTGGCAGTTTACCCCAGAGTTCTGAGGGAGAGTGGCAGTTAGCACTCTCCAAGAAGACCAGGAGGATGATAGACCGTGCAGTTCAGAGTTTAGAGGCAGTTGAGAAGAGGCCACCACAGGCCAAGTCGACAGTTGCCCCTGTAGTTACTACTCCAGCACTTGTACCTTCTTCTTCTTCTCTTTCTGTTGTAGTGCCTACTGAGCACATTTCTTTTTCTTCTGATGTATGTAATAAGAAAATGTATGAAAGAGAAAAATATGTTGTAACCTCTGAGGGGAAGACAGGATTCCTTCCAGCACTTACGCTGAAGGACTTTGTTCTCCCTTCATTTGATGAAGAAATAATAGAAGAAGGTGATTCTGGCTACTTCTGGTGTTCTTTTCCTACTGCTTTTACTACTGTTTCTACTTCTACTAGCACTCAGTCTTCTCATGCTTTACATGTTTCTTATAATATGGATGGTTCCAGTGAAGAGTCTGAGTATGAAGATGAACCAGTCTTTGTGATACCAGAAGGTGGATGTTACATGGATTCAGAAGATGAATCCGAGAACCCACTCTCAATACTTTCCTTAGAACCAACACCTGCCACCGCCACTGAACCAGAGGAATCTCCTATTGAGGATGACTCAATACAGGAAGTTCATCTACGTTCAGGGAAGGCCCTTCCACCTAGGTTGGCTAAAAATACAAAAGATAAAAATATCATTACCCAGCAGGATGACTCTATCCCTTCCTCCCAGGAGCAGCCTAAGGAGAAAGGGAAAGGCCCTCAGCTGGAGGTTGATTACAATGTGTTGGCGACAGTCTCTATCCCCAATGGTTAGTCGTATGCACGATCCAATCTGCCCTTCCAATCGACCCGTTCGCGCGGTGCTCTTTCGGAGGTCCACAGATATGATTTCCTCATTAATCCTTTCTAGCACTTTAGCACATAGTGCCACATTCATGTCTGAGCTAGATAACTGTTCTTTCATCCTTGCTACATGATCCTTCATCAACCAGACACTTCATAACATCCAAAATTACCTTGCTCTCTTGATTGTCAAACAAGAACAAAGTTCAACCCCCTATCGAAACCATATAGTAACCTCCACCTCTATTCTAGAAGAATTAGGAATGAAGAAGTTTATGGGTGGTAATCCATTCAGGACCATTCCAAAATTCACCGGTGGTAGTCTTTGAAACCAATCTTAAGCTGCATAAACAGTTAGCATAAAAACATAGAGAGGAGAAAGAAATCAAGAGCAGAAAACAGAGTGGCCATCAAGGAACACTTAAGCTCAGTTTTTCTCCCTCACCTTAATCACTGCTACAGTACCCATATAAATAACAGAGTTAGTTACAAGACAATGGCTTAGATCAACACAGCAGAGATCTAACGGTGCTGGAGAAAAGGGGCACTGCAATGGCAGGACTAGTGGAGGCACCACACTATATTGGAGCCGACTGATTAATAGGGACTGCGGCTTATCAAGTCTCCTTATCAGCCCCCCGCAAGGTAACAGTTGGTGGTTGAATCATTAACTTGACACGAAGAAATTCAAACCGCGCAGCAGAGAGCAGTTTGGTGAAGATGTCCGCCGACTGATCAACAGTAGGGATGTGATGCACTGAGATAAATTGCGAACGGATACAATCACGTATGAAGTGAAAATCTATCTCGATATGTTTAGTTCTTGCATGAAAGATGGGATTATTAGCTAAGGCCAAGGCAGAAACATTGTCACAGAAAAGTTTTGTTGGACTGGATAATGGAACCTGAAACTCGCTTAGCAAATGATGGAGCCAAATGACATCACAAGCAGCGGTGGAGATGGCTTGATACTCGGCCTCAATTGATAACCGAGCAACGGATGATTGCTTTTTAACAGTCCACAAAATCAAGGAGCTCCAGAGAAAAGCACAATATCCAGTGATAGAGCGACGATCGGATTTGTCTGATGCCCAGTCAGAATCGGCAAAGGCCGTGAGCTGTAAGGTAGCTCGGATGATAGGTAGGCCAAGGTGAAGAGAACCTTGAATGTACCTAAGAACTCTCTTGAGTAACTGGAAATGAACCATGAAGGGCTTATGCATATGTTTGCAGAGGAAGTTAACCGCAAATAATAGGTCTGGTCTGGTCAAGGTTAAATACTGCATGGAGCCTACAATTTGGCGATAAAATTCAGGACGAGAATAGAGCTCATCTGTCGGGTCAGCTATAGGTAAAACCGTGGGCAAGGGAGTGAGAACTGGTTTGCATTCAGTCATAGCAGCTTTGGAAAGGATCTCCTTGGCATAATGCATTTGACTGAGGTGAATCCCATATGAAGTATGAGTAGCCTGTAAACCAAGGAATTGATTGAGTGTTCCCAAGTTCCTCATGTGGAACTTTGAATGTAGAGTATGAATTAGCCGCTTAGTTTCGATAGAGTTATTGCCCGTTAAGAGGATGTCATCAACATACACTAGCAAATAGAGCTGAACTGAATTACGGTTGTACAGTAAGAGGGAGGGGTCAGCTGTCACGCCCCAAGATCTAACTTGGAAAGAATGTCAATCTATTTCTCAAACAATTTACCAGAGTTATCTAAAACTTTCAATTAAACAGTCTATCAAACATCTATAAAATTTAAAACATCAATATACAAGTCGATTCATATCTCAAAAGGTCATGTACAATACTCAGGAACTACACTACAATCACCAGTTCTGAAATCTATCCTGAGTACAAAAGAATCAAAATCATCAAAAGACAAAAACTTGAAGATCCGGATCAATTCCTATCTTCTGCTCCCTTGCCCTGACCTGAAAATATCAACCACATATAATGAGCTTTACAAAGCCCAGCAGGTCACCTAATACCTATAACTGAGATCAAAGCACGGCGATGCTATCAATATGCATGTCAGTCAATCACAGTCAATCAAATCTATATCAGTCAATGGTCAATGAATCTATGCAATACGGAAATCCATAGTCAATAAAACCAGTCAATGCAGCAGCAGGCAAATCAATAAATCAAGCTCGATCAATTCACGTCAATCTCGAAGAAATCCGTACACAGAAGAAAATCAGTCGATCCGTCAAATCAATCAAGTCGTCGAATCAATCAATCCGTTAAATCATTCGTATCGAATCAATCGATTAAATCAAATCAAATCAAATCTACTATTACGTCGATAAAATCAATCGGAAAAGCGATACGATAAATCTCAATCTATCCTATCGATAAATCAAATGTAGCAAGTCAAATCAGTACAATGCAGGATCAATCTATAGGCAATGCCAATATCTATAGCATCAATGGATCTATACAATATCTATATAATATCCATGCTCAATGATCAATCTATGAAATCAACGAATCCGTACAAAACAATAGACCCGATTAAATCAATAAAACAGAGATCGATAAAACAATAAATCCGTACGCAATACAATAAACATGCATTCAATACAATAATACTGAACAAGTAAAATCAACTGGCTATGTTGCTGTTGTAGAATCCATATTGCTGTTGTAGATCCATACGTTGGTTTCAATCAATAAGAGTCGTCACTCTTTTGCCCGTCGGCCGCCCGTCGGCATATCTATAAAACTCCTTATGACTCCCAATCGTTATATCAATGATCAATGGTTTAAAGGAAAGCTCGTCGGCCCACCATCCTGTACAGGTCAATTCAATCTCCAACCAACGTTCAACCAGGTTCCACTTGTTTTTCAGTATCAATAGTCAAATCAATGCAATAATCAATATTAAATCAATCATATCAATAGTCATACACATATCAATTCAATCTATCAATACCAGAAAATTCGGAAATCATACGAAAATCGGGCAGCGTAACGGCAGTCGGTCAAATTTACACAAAAATCCTGCAAAAAGCACAAATTCCAAATTTCTCCAAATTACAATAGAAGATCCACAACATCAATACAAGACTATTATTCTATAGAATCCAAATCAAATCAAGTCCTGATATTTTTCTATTCAATTAAAATCGCGTAGAATCAATTCCGACCGGTAAAATCTTCGCAGAAAATACTCAAATCGTGTACAATAGTCATATCTATAACATACCAAAAGTTGTGCGGTGAAAGTTGTGTCAATACGAAATCATGTCCAAAATTCGACTACGAAAACACAAAACAGATCACAACTCGGTCAAAACTCAATATCTTTGAAAACAGAAATAGGGTTCGGAGTCTTTACCACGAGATCTTCACTTTTCCCAACAGCGACGTCGGACGAAAAGCGCTCCGCGACCTCCAAAACCAGGTTTTCCTCTTTTTCCCTTTCTCTTTCTTTCTCTAAAATCAGATATTTTTAATTAAAAATGATTTTCTCTCTCTTCAAAATGAGCTGATTTTCTGATATCATTAAGCTGATCGGCCCGGCCGATCGCCAGATCGTCCTGGGACGATCAGACCAAAATAATCGTCCTGGACGGTTCCCAGAACTACTCTCAGGACGATATTTTCTACAGTGCAGATCGATCGGCCTGGACGATCTCACTATCGTCCTGGACGATCCTGAGAGGAAAATCCAAATCAGAGAGGAACAGTAAGGGAACGAGGTCTCACATCAGTTGTGCTTGTGGTGAAACCATACATGAGAAGATATGTGGAAAGTGTTTCAAACCACTGCCAAGGGGATTGTTTAAGTCCATAGATTGCTTTCTGAAGGGAACATATATGATGTGGATATTGGGTATCCACAAATCCGGTTGGTTGTTGCATGAACACTTGCTCATGTAATTTGCCATGTAAGAAAGCGTTGGACACATCAAGTTGAAGAAGAGACCACTGGTTGGAGACGGCTACAGTCAGGAAGAGTCAAATTGTGGAAAATTTAGCCACTGGACTAAAAGTCTCGTGGTAATCTAAACCGTGCTCTTGTTTGAAACCTTGAGCTACAAGGCGCGCTTTATGCCGCGCAGTTGATCCATCGACATTGTATTTGGTCTTGTATAACCATTTACAGCCTAATATATTTTGTCCATGTTGATATGGAACCAATTTCCAGGTGCCTTGCTGCTGTAATGCATCAAATTCAGTGCTCATTGCTTGTCGCCAGGCTTGATACTTGTTAGCTTGTGTGAATCCCGTGGGACTAGCAGGAATGATTTGATGCTCAAGATCAAAGATCTGCTTTGGTTTAAGCTTGCCCGTTTTAGCCCTGGTAATCATCAGATGTTTAGGTGGAGGAGAATTCGGTTGAGCTGAAGTAGAAACGCTGATGGGTGATTGAGAAGAGGCAAGTATAGGAGCATCAGAGGGAGGTAATGTAGTGTCGGTAGGTTGAGGACGTTGGGTTGGAGGAGTTGAGCTAGCCAAAGGCTGCAGCAGAGAGGATGCAGGAACAAAATTGACTGGATGTGGAGTGACTGTAGTAGTTGTAGGAGGAGCTGGAGATTGAATGTTCATGAGAGGGAAGACCGATTCATGAAACTGAACATGCCTAGAAATATACAATTTAGATGTTTTGAAATCAAAGCAGCGGTAACCTTTGGAGTTAGGAACATAGCCAAGAAATACACACGGCTGAGTTCGAGGGGAGAATTTATGTGATACTTGAGTTGGAAACCATGGGTAAACTAGACAACCAAACGTTTGTAAATGTGAATAAGTAGGAGGTTGGTTATACAGACATTCATAAGGTGATTTGTTTTGGTTAGAAGAGGATGGTAACCGATTGATCAGATACACTGCCGTGAGCAGAGCATCGGTCTAGAATTTGCCTGGTAAGTGTGCATCAAACAACATTGCTCTCATGGTTTCAACAATGTGCCGGTGTTTCCTTTCAGAAACGCCATTTTGTTGAGGCGTGTATGGGCAAGAGGTTTGATGTATAATGCCAAAGTTGTTTAAGTGAGTTTGAAGTATAGAATTCATATATTCGCCTCCATGGTCGGAGCGAAGAATTTTAATTTTAGATTGGAATTGATGTTCAACTAGTTGTTTAAAGCGAAGAAATGTAGAACAAACTTCAGACTTGGTGTGCTGAGGAAAAACCCAAGAATACCGACTAAAGTCATCAACAAACAACACATAATAATGGTAAGATTGTATTGAAACTATTGGGGAAGGACCCCATACATCACTGTGAATAAGTTCTAAACACTTGGTAGATCTAGTAGAAGACAACGAGAATGACAGACGCTGACTTTTAGCCTGAGCACAGGCAGTACAATGAAAAGTCATATTGGCAGCAAGGCTTGAAGGGAAAATTGCGGGAATGAATCTTTGTGTTGTTGGAGATGGATGACCTAAGCGTTGATGCCAAACAGAGATGTTGAGAGCAATAGTAGTAGTAGAGAAGCCGTATGGTTGAGAAGGAGCAGATGCTCAATGATTAATTGGGTAGAGTCCATGAAGATTGGGACCATGGAGAAGAGTTCGGTTGCTCTTGGAATCCTTTATAAGAAAACCATTAGAATTGAGTATGACATAGCACGGGGTTATCAGACGTTAATTTGTGAACAGAAATTAGATTATGAGAGAGTTGAGGAATGTGAAGGACTTTAGACAGCCGAAGCTTACGCAGGGGTGTGGGAAGCAAACCTTGGCCGGTGTGAGCAATTTGCAGATGCTGTCCATTTCTAACTTGAACATTGGAATTGCCTGTGTATGGTTGCATATTCTGAATCTATGAAGCATTTGAAGTTAGGTGTTCGGTAGCACCTGAATCTAGGAACCAGTCGGCTTGTTGTGAGTTATCTGTGGTGATATACGCTTGCGGTGTGGCAGAGTATTTGGTATCGTGACGATACCAACAGTTCACCGCTGAGTGTCCTGGCTTACCACAAATTTGACATTTTACAGTTGGACGAGTTCGTCTTCCACCCCGGTTAGCTGCTTGATCATTGATCGGAGGTCTCCCAGATGCGCTGCGTCTTGATGTAGATCGAGCATTAAACGTTCCACGGCCTCGTCCACGAGCAGACGAACGTCCACGGTACGAGCCTCTAGTAGCAGCTAGAGCAAGGTTTGGATCACCTGATGAAAGATTATTTGAGTTACGGTTCATATCAGCATTCAAGTGAAGTTCTTCACTGCACAGCATAGAGTAGAAGTCATCGATTGAAATGGGATTTTGCTGTGTTCGAATTGCAGTTTTGAAGGACTGGTATGTGATTGGCAGTCCATTCAAAGTGTAGTGTATGATATATTCTACTTCAATGGTAGATCCAGCTGCAGCAATAGCATCAACCTTGCCTTTTATCTCGAACAGGTACTGGATCATCATCTTATCACCCAATTGCAGTTGGTGAAGTTCACCTTTGAGTTGAAGCAGACGAGATCGATTGGACGACTGTTGCCTCCGCTCAATGGTTAACCAAATTTCATGAGATGAGCTAAGATTGAGAATGTACGGCAACAAAGATGCAAATACTGTGGAATAGATTGCCGAGGCTAAATGCTGGTCAATCAGCAGCCAAGCAGAGTAGAGAGGATTGGTTTTGCTATTGCCATTAGAGTCGGTGACATGTTTCTCCGACGGTACTGTAGTGCCGTTCAGGTATCCATCAAAGTTGTTCGCCGTGAACAATTTTAACAGTTGAGATTTCCATATCAGGTGATTCTCGGTTGTGAGTTGAACAGTGACCATGGACTTCACGTTTGCCATAAAGAACTTTAACTGATGTGGAATAACTACTTCACTGGAAGCTGCGTTTGAACCCGAGTCCTCCATCTGAGTTGAGGAAGATGACGCTGCCATAGGAGCGGATGCAGGGGACGTCGCCTACAGCTCTGATACCATGAAACAAAGCTTAAGCTGCATAAACAGTTAGCATAAAAACATAGAGAGGAGAAAGAAATCAAGAGCAGAAAACAGAGTGGCCATCAAGGAACACTTGAGCTCAGTTTTTCTCCCTCACCTTAATCACTGCTACAGTACCCATATAAATAACAGAGTTAGTTACAAGACAATGGCTTAGATCAACACAACAGAGATCTAACAGTACTGGAGAAAAGGGGCACTGCAATGGCAGGACTAGTGGAGGCACCACACTATATTGGAGCCGACTGATCAATAGGGATTGCGGCTTATCAAGTCTCCTTATCAGTCTTGAGATCTGGATTTTAAAAAAATCAAGTAGTATTGCTAGTTTCACAAACACTTTGACAATGACAAACTGACCTTAACTTCTTTCACATGGAATGGTACTTATGGTCAGACAATACAAGATGCTTATCCTCCTAATTGGGTTCCCGCTTGCTCGTCGCTACTGCCGCTATTGCCGATTTATTATTCTGTGCGGAATTCGGACGGTGTCTGGAGACCAATAAAAATAACCCACGTCATCCAAAAAATGTACCGCGCTCGGTACCGCTTGGTACCGAACGCGTAACCGGATGGTTCTCCCGTCTGGTCTCCACACAGAATAATAGCTCAAACTGCTCAGTTCATCCGAATATCACTACCTTCACAGTAAACTCGCCAAATTCATGAAATACTCTACAGTGCATCTCAAGGCACGCCTCAGATCAATTTAAAGCAATTTTAAAAAGGCTTAATCTTTGATTCGGGTAATATTTAAGTATTAATTTTTTAACTTTATATTTAAATTTAACATATTTATTATACCTAACACAAATTAAACTTGAGAAGAACTGCACGACCTCAAACTTGTAGCCGCAAGACCCTCATACCCGCACCCCCATGATCCTGCTGCGTTGCCACATTGCTATGTCATCGCCTGAATTGCAACGTTGTTGTTTCACCTTCAACGTCTCTCCTTTTGTTGTAAGAAACAAATTTTCTTATTTTTAGTATGAGAGAGAAGAGAAAGTAATTAACTATAACGATGAATCAAATGAAGACTCTCTAAGTGCTAAGAGTGGGGGGTGACGGTTGAAGTTATGAATCATAATATTAGACTATTTGTTTACGTTGAAGTAGGAGTGAGAGAGTATTTTTGTTTAGCATTATTTATAGTCTTTGTATGATTTTTAATGGCTTTGTTTAATAATATGGTTCTTGGTTGCTTATCCATGTAAAGAAATATAATGCACTTTGGCCTCTGTGAAATCATGGAGCACTTTATCCATCTTCACAAAAATTGTAAAAAGTTTATTTCATACCGAAAATGTGCCAGACAACAAACTGCTGCCTTGACAAATGATGTTGAAGCCCCATATTTAAATTAAATTTTTCTTTGGTTTGTGTTTAGGGGATGCTTTGTTAGTTATTATTCAAATGCCAATTTTATTAAGATGTCAGTACTACAACAACAATAACAATATCAAATATTTATCTCACTACGTGGGTCAGCTACATAAAATTTTTTTATTCATTCTGATTTGTTCAGAGTCAAATTCTCATTTAAAATATTTTATAACAAAGTCTTTTTAGGTCAACCTCTACCTTTTTTAGCATAGGTCAAATCTTATTCATCTACTTTTATGTTTGCAACCAGTAGGATTTATCACTTAGCTACTTAGGATTTAGTAAATCCTGGAGATCTTAAATCTTGAAAACTGTTTGACAATTTAAGTGATAAATCTTGTTAAATCATACAAAACTATTTGACAATGTAATCCAGAATTTAAGGTGGTTAGCTCATTATAAAATTAAATATATTATATTTTTAATTTTAATTTTCTCTTAAGTAAGATTAAATTATTAATATATAGATTGATTAATATCAATAAGTTATAATGATAAATAATATCATTATAATCTTTTAGTTAATACACCTAATTAAAATTTTTATCAATTATTTAATTGTTACTTAATATTTGAAATGATTAATTGTACTTTTAATTATCTCATTAGACATTTAATTACTCAACTACTCATGTATGACAAGTTATAGCAAAATCAATGTTGTGAAAAATCAATAGAAAATCAATAAAAATAATGTTATTATTTAAATAGTCAATATTAATTATATATTTAATAATTTCTATTTTAAATTATATTAATTAATTTAATTATATTAAATTTTAAATATTAATTATTTAATCAAGTTAAATTAGATAATTAATTTATGCAATAATTATAATATTAATTATTTAATTAATTTACTTAATTATTAATATTTTAAATTATATTAATTAAGTTAATATCTAGGGTTTGCTTTTCATGTTTGGATTTCTAGCTTTGCAGAGGCGTAAAAGAATGCAAGAGTCGCTTCTTCTGCTCCGTGTCGTTTGACTTCGCTCCTTCGACGGCGTTCCCTTTTCCTGTCGGATTGGAAGTTACGACATTTTGATCGGAAGTAAGGACGGGAGCTCTCTCGCTGTGAAGGTAACTTTCTCCTTTTCGCGCGCTTCTTCGGCCAAATCCTGTAAATCCGTCGAACTACAGGATTTAGTAAATCCGGGATTTACGGTGAAAAGAGCGAAGCGGAGGATTTATTCCGCCGTGAGGCTCAAATCCGGCGTAAATCCTGTTGCCAAACAGCCCCTTAGCGTAGCACTGGGAAAAATGAACTGTATCGTTAACAAATTATTTTACATGGTGGCTGTTGTTTATGCTAGCTATGACAGTTAGCTTAAGCAAAAACTCTCTAGGTTTATAGGGGATGTTTAACAGCTTAGAAGTGTTTTCCATGTAAATCAGAATATGGTGAAATCGAAGGCTGCAAAAACAATTATACATGATCCTTCAAGTTCTCGTGTGTCACGTCTGGGGGCATCCCATAGTGAATGGCGTAGCTTCATGGTATTTCTGGAATCCCTCTGAACATTTTGTGAATTTCCAATATGCTTTGCTGAGTTTTTCATTAATTGCTTCTTTATTATATGCTTGTTCTTTTCTATTTCGAGTAATTGAGTATTGCTTTAGGCAAAAATATTTTTTCTTATTGACTTTCTACATTTCATTTCTTGCATTTATTAGGAAAGTCCATTATGTATTCATTTATTTCCTCTCCGTACCCATGCCTAGTTTGATGGATGCACCTGTAACTATCATTATGTGCTCTTGATAAGGTTGATTGTTGTCTTCAGCTTGGAAGCAATTTATACTTATCTCAAATATTGAAATGATTAATATAGCTGAAAAACTGAAATTTAGCTAGCAGTGAGTGTGAGAGTTATATTCATGTAAGTTTATACATATTGTTTAAGACTTTGTTTCCTCTCTAGATTAGATTCAATGTATAGTTGTGTCACTGAGCATTGAAGACTGGTTGAACCGTTGGTTGGAGATTGATTTGACCTGTATAGGATGGTGGGCCGACGGGCTTTCCTTTAAAAAGGGTTTGGCGATATCCTCTATTGATCATTGATATAACGATTGGGAGTCATAAGGAGATTATTATGCCGACGGGCACAGAGTGACGACTCTTATCGAGCCAACGGATATATATTTATGAATTTCTACAACAGCACCATGGATTATCGACTTGAAGAACGCCTTAATAGCCAGTGATTGTACTTGTTCAGTAACACTATTGTATTGAATTGCATGCGTACGGTATTGACCTATTGATCTCATTATGGATTTATAGATTTATTGATATTGATATCGACGGACTTCTTATATTGATTATTGATTTATTGATTTTGAATGATTTTACTGATGGATTTACGAGTTTATTGTTACTGTACGATTTCATTGATATTCGCATTATGTCACTGAGCATTGATACTGATACTGATATGGATATCGATATTGCATTGACTTATTGATATTATGGATATGGATACTATTGATTCATTGATACTATCGCTTCATTGATACACCGTATTGAACTGCTGTATGTGATTCATTGACTGATATAGAATATAGATTTTACTGTATTGATTTGATTTCCATCGTTCTTGCACTGTATTGGTTTGATTATTTTATATGATTTCTTACCGATTGATAGTATTGACCAAAGATGATTGATTTGATTGATTCCATTGATACGATGTTGATTTAATTGATATTATCGAGACGACGATTTTTCTCTATCGATTTGACTGATCGATTTAACTGAGATTCTTCTGAATATAGGTTTTTCTACTGTTTATGGATTCTTCCGAGATTTGACGTATGTACTGATTTATTGAACTTTATGGATTTCTTCCTACTGTTTATTGATTCTTTTACCGATGATTGTGGATTGTATCGATCATGCATTGATTACTGATTTTCGTATCTGTTGCATAGATTCACTGATTATGTGCAATTGACTATTATGGATTTGATTGATTGACATGCATATTGTTTCAGTACCGTGCTTTGATTTCAGTTGTAGGTATTAGGTGACCTGCTAGGCTTTTTAAAGCTCATTATATGTGGTTAACATTTTCAGGTCAGGGCAAGGGAGCAGGAGATTGAGATTGATCTGGAACCCTCAGGTTTTTATTCTTTTTGGTTATAGTGATTCTTTTGTACTCAGGACATGATAGATTTCATTTCATGTGAGATCCTGAGTATTGTATATGAACTTTTGGGATATGAATATAATTGTACATTGATGTTTTAAATTATAGAATTTTGTTAGACTGTTTGTTATGGGTTGAAGACTATAGATAGCTCTGGTAAATGATTTATGATTTTAATGGATTGACTGAAATTCTTTCCAAGTTAGATCTTGGGGAGTGACAGGTTATAAGGGAAGATGCAAGGCTATCCAAAGCCATGACATCACTTAAGACCATGGTTAGGGACATACAAGAGGTGGAGGAAGATTATCTGGTGGGACTACATAGGTTGGATGCGATCAGGTTGGAGGAGGGAGGGGATGTTTCTCTTTCCGTACAACCCTTGGTTCAGCAATACAGTAAGGTTTTTCAGTCACCTCAAAGATGGCCACCTCCGCGGGAACACGAGCATATTTCCACCTTGAGGACAAGGTGGTTCTTTGGGAGCGGGGTAATGTTTCAGAACCAACCAAACCGGCCCAGGAGGGGCCGATCCAGTTCTACAAGAGGCGGGCTAAGTCGCCTCCTTGATGTGTTTCCACCTAGCTCGTGGGCCCCCCTTGAGGCGACAATAGGAGAGAAGGGAAGGAATTTTGAAATTAGTTTATATTAGGAAAGTGGATTTAATTAATTAAAAGATTTGATATCTTTTGTATTAATTAAATAATATCTTATATTAGGAAGTTTTTAAGGAGGTGGAGTTTTAAGGAGGTGGAGAGGGCTATTTAAAGCGATAAAGGGGCTAAGGTAGGTATGCTTAGATTTAAGTTTTTTTTGGAGTCTTTTGAGGTTTGAGGGCTCTAGACCTTGCATTTAGAGATTGGGAGAGGACGATCCTCCTTTCGAATAGAGGATCACTTGTATTTTGCTTTGTGTTAGTTTTGTTTTATTTTCCTTGTTGCAATCCACTGTTTTGGTGCTGATTTCACCCAGATTTTGCTTTATTCCCGCTGTTTTCTTCCAATTAGTGGTTGGTATCTTGCGAACTCAAGTATTCTCTTAGGGTTACTTGCGAACTCAAGTATTTCTTATCAAGTTGCTAGCTGAAAGCTAAAACTTTGATTGTGCTGGATTTCAATCATTTTTTAGTACAAATGCAAAATCTAATTGTTGTCATAATTGACTGGAGTGGAACTTTTCCTCATTTTCGGTGGGAGTTGGTGAACAAGATGTAGTCATGTAAACATGATGGTGGTTTTCAAATAGAGGACTTTGTTTGTTTATTCATGACTGCTGAAGTATGAGTAGGTTTGGTGATGTTTTCATAAGCTATGTTGTTTTTCATCTAACTTCTCTGTAATGTTATGTCACTTTAGACAACTGTTGTAGTTAGAAGGTTGAGTGATTAAATTGAAAAAGTGCCCCTTAGTATTATAGATGACTATCATTGAGTCAAAGGTAAGTTTTACAAAACTGTGATTAAATGGGTTACGCCATATGGATTCAAGTATTAGTCAATGAAGGAGTTCTAATAGCAATATTGAGTGGGGAACGATAAGATTTATGTGTGGGAAACTATGAATGATAGATCAAGAAATGGATTTATGGAAAGGATACGAGAATATTACTTATTAAAGATAAAATAGTTTCAAATTGACTTAGATGGCTTGTACATATGCAAGGGAGGGTAGGACTTGCATCGACAGGAGGAATAGGTAGGATAGAAGTAGAAGTTGTTGTACGCCCTATGAGTTTGTTGGTGTTTTTATGCCTTGCGATTCCGCAATTGTCTTTGTAGTCACATATTTAAAACTGCTTTGTTGAGTTCTTCTTCCCTATTTGAAAATGGCATCTTACTTTATTTTTGCGGTGCTTTGCTTATTTCCTAGAACATTATTTTAATGTTTATATGGGAACCACCAAATTTTGTTTTTGCGGTGCTTTGCTTATTTCCTAGAACATTATTATAATGTTCATCTGGGGACCACCAAATTGCCCCAACAACATTAGTCAGGATGTTATAAGTAGGATTGTGTGGTCTTGCTTGATTTCCGTATTTATATTCTATAACAAATATGTATTCAATTTTCAAATAATTGCTGCTATCTTCGGATTCATAAAATTATATAATTTTCAAAGTGATTTTAATTTGCAGTTCTTTTATGTTGCAAGATTTTCATGTAAATGTTCCATGTCTTTCCATTATTAGCTTTATCTTTCTTGTGCTAGTTTGTATGGAGTCGGATCTGAATGTAGTTCTGACATGTCTTGACTGTTCTATTTTGCTATAGAAGAATTGAAAACAATGGTAATTTTGATCCAAGGTAGCATTGCATGTAATGTCATGAATGACACCTATGTTACCCTGTTACTCGTATGGCTGCCCTCTATTGGTGTCATGGTCACCTCTTGAGAATTTTTTTATTTTATTTCTCAAATGACGTCTATGTTATACCAGTATTGTTCCATTCAACATCATCTTTTTTTTTGTTACTTTTTTTTTTATTCCTTGAACAAGTAGTTGTTAAACGGGGCATAATCTCCTCCCCCTCTTCTTCTCTCTTTTATGCTTTCTATCCTTTACACCTTCTCTTCCTTCTCTCTCCACCATCTATGTCATGTTGGTAATGACTTGATCTCACCCTGTTCTTCTCTTTGGCTTTTAGCAACAATCTTGGAGTAGCAACCACTACTATTGATGGGAGAGATTATTACATGCGGAGTCCGGACGGGAGAGCCTTCCGGATTTTGTAAGGGTACACAGTAAATACACAACAAATATACAATTTTGTTTTTTCCTATATATTTGCTGTGTGCCCTCACAGAATCCAGATGGTTCTCATGTCCAAATTCCGCACGTAATAATTTCTCTACTGATGGGGACCTGTTGAGCTTAAGATTTCTGAGTTTAGTTTAAATGGATCATATATATCCCCCTCACCATTCTCAGCACTAAAGTTTAGCATATTTGCATGTCAGATTAGTTATTATTTGTGTAAGTTTGGATTTGTTTGAATAAAAATGATTTGTGTGAGTATTTTTTGCCTACTTTAACAATTAATAGGGGTCTGTTAAAAAGAGTGAATTGTGTAAGGCTCTATAGGTATGGGGCTTATTTCATGTTGGTCGAGACTTTTCAAGTTCTCTTATTTATAGGCTTAACATTACATAAACCTTTGGAAAATGCCTCTAATTTTGAGCTACATTTTAGTTTTTTGACAACATGATGTAAATGGCCTTCAAATCTTAATATGCTAAACAAATTCAAAGATTCCTGAGTTTAGTTTAAATGGATCATATATATCCCCCTCACCATTCTCAGCACTAAAGTTTAGCATATTTGCATGTCAGATTAGTTATTATTTGTGTAAGTTTGGATTTGGTTGAATAAAAATGATTTGTGTGAGTATTTTTTGCCTGCTTTAACAATTAATAGGGGTCTGTTTAAAAGAGTGAACTTGTGTAAGGCTCTATAGGTATGTGGCTTATTTCATGTTGGTCGAGACTTTTCAAGTTCTCTTATTTATAGGCTTAACATTACATAAACCTTTGGAAAATGCCTTTACTTTTGAGCTACATTTTAGTTTTTTGACAACATGATGTAAATGGCCTTCAAATCTTGATACAAAGTGAAATCAACTTAATTCATTCATCTAGTTTCCCATGCATGCCAACAACCCCCCCCCCCCCCCAACACACACATATATTTATATATATAAAGAGAGAGAAAGGTTCTAAAAGAATTTTATTTTATATTTTAAGTTCCAAAAGAAAATGATTCTTCTTTTAAAGATCATTATTTTTGGAGATTTACATACATACCACTCTATACTTATATATTTACATATTTAATATCTAAAATTTTAATATTACATACATACCACTCATAATTCATTTTTATATCAAATATGAGTGATAGAAATGAAATATATGAGTTCTAGGAAGGAAATATGAGTGACATATTTGGTTACGAGGACTTTCATTAGTTTGGTTAGGGCAAACTCTACGTGATTGAGTAAAAAATGGTTGTGAACTCTATGTGAAAGAAACACCTGATACGAGGAATTAGTTTCAATTTATGCCCCAAATGTCCACAGCAAATTGCCAACATACCTTTCACTCAATAGGAAAGGGATCTTTATCCATTTAATAGTTGAATTTCAAAGTGCTATGCAAGTTCCTTGGACTAGGTGATAGATGATCTTTTGTGATACTGTATCTCTATTATTGTTGGGTTTTTTGTTATTGTTAACTTTGGAGTCAATAGTTAGGCAATCTCTATATTGTACTTGAAGTCATGATTTTTGAGTTTGTTGATTATTGCACTTGACGGGAAATTCCTATTCTTTTCTATATTTTCCTTTGTGAAAATTAGGATTTGCTTATTTGTTTTGTCTCTTTTGCAGTCATCAAAGGTAGCAGATATGTATAATAAAACTATGCCTAGAGAATTACTGATAAACTCGGAACTTGAAGATGAGTTGGATATGAGAAAGATATTTAAAGATATTGAACGCTTGGGTAAGATTTCATGTTGTTTTCCTAAAATAATTTATTTATCTTTTTTTTTTGCATTATGAGCTTTTGAGAAATTTGTGGCACTATTCTAATGTACCTAGTTCAATTATATTAGTTGATCACTTCCCATGCCTTTTATCCTCACTTGCGTATTTTGGGTTGTTCTAGTTGGGTAGATTTAGTAATCAAACTCCCATCATGATGGAACAAGTTATTATAGCCCAAACTCTCCTTCATCAAGATATTGTTCACTTTTGGCTTAACATGCCTCATGCTGTTATTATCCTTTTTGTGGAACTTATCAGTAGTCACCCATTTGGGGAGTATTCCTGCCCGAGCACACTTAACGTTGGCCTAATATGAAAACACTTAACATCTAGATTTGTTTCATTTGGCCTAAAATGCCTTATAGTGTTGTCCTTTTTTTGAAACTTATTAGGAATCTCCCATCCTAGCAGTGTTCCTGCATGAATATACTTAATGTTGGAGTTCTCGATGAATCTCCAACTGTCATAGTAAAAATCACCTCAATAATTAAGAGATTTATTTCATTATACTTAAGTTGTCTTACATTCTTCCTTATTATAGTTATTGGCATTCTAATTAGTGATTTTATACATAGATTTAAATCATCTACCTGTCGAATTGGACTCAAGAGGTGAACTTCTAGGTTTAAGAGATGTCTTTCACAACATATCATTGTCCCAAGTGTTTTTAAGAGATGTCTTCCATGTTGTAAAACTTTGTTTTGGATGATATTTAGCTTCCATCTTCTACTAGGTGTATTATTCTAATACTCTCTCTTGATTTATTCTTGTCATCGTTGCAGAAGGGTCTACTAATCTTTCTATGGTTCCAATTCTAACTACTATATCTGAAGAGCCTTTTGATAGTGATCGTAAGACCCCTTATTTGTAATTAAGTAAAATACTTGAGTATTAAGTCACCTTTTAATTGGACTTTTGTCAAGAACTTCAAATTTAAGTAAGCTCTTGTTGGAGTAGTCTTAAGATTGGTTCTCTCTTAGGAAGTTGCACTAAGGGGATGAAATTGCTTGTTGTTTTAGACTAAAGCAGACAATATCTTGATGAATGAGATTTTGAGTTATTACAAAAGACATCAAAGTAATACACTAGCAAAATATGAAGCTAGGTCTTGGTGTGCAAAGTCTTATACTATAGGAACCATATGTTGATCTTCTTTGGGACAAAGTTCTTTATTGTGGGAGCCATCCCTTCAACTTGTAGGGACCAGTTATAGATTTTTATTTATTTCGTGGATGATTTTGAGCTATGTGGAAGATCCCTGGTGAGGTTGCCAATTACTTACGTGGAGAGATTGTTAGACTTTTTAGTGTAACTGCAGAAGTTTTTCCAGAACACCTAAATTAAGTTTGCTTATGATGGAGCATTCATAATATGGATGACCTTTTGAAAAGTTACCCTAAGTGGACAAAATAGTGTGAGGTTTGTTAGCCTAAAGAAAACAACGCTCAATATATGAAAGTTGCGTTGTTGCACAAACTGATGTCACCTGATAGGCAGGTTAGCAACTTTTTGTATGCTCATGTCCAATTATGAAAAGTTTGCTTTGTAAGATTTTGGATTAAGGAGAGGGTTTCAATTATATACAAATTTGGCATAATTTATAACCAATTTATTTGTAAAATGGTAGCCATCTAACTATTTAAATATAAAAGATTTATAGAGTAGAATCTTATCATTTTTAAACTTCCTGTAAAGCACGCTAGTAATTGTAGCAGTCTAAAGCATTTGGATTTGTCTAGTATTTGAGGAACATTATTAAGAACTGACTTCGGATTTTTTTTTTTTTGGCCCAATGGATGGAAGATCATGATATTTCAGAAGTAATTTCCAAACGTCTATATGGATGCTTGGAATGAATAACTAAAACTAAAAATATTTAGATATATGGAGTAATGTTTTTTTTTCTTAGTTAGGTCCTTCTACGATTCTTAGGGAAAACATTTATGCATATCAATCCCTTGATTGCATAAGAAATTGACCCTTTCTGTGAGCTTTCTTGATGTAATGCAAGGACTCATGAGTAATTTTTTCTTGACATTGATTATGTTTATTTTAGTCAATTTTTTCTTAATCTTAAACTAATGTTTATTTAGCTCCAAGGCCTAAACATCTTATAAGCGCAAGCAGCTGTAGTTAATTACCACTTGTACTGGCAATAGAGCACTTCTGGTTAAGGAGGTTTCTTAGGCTTAATTTTAAACTTACATTTGATATTTAGGTTTGAATTCAATTAATGAGGAATGATTTTGAGATTAGAGGTAAGCATGAATTAGACCCCTTGATTTTCATCATGGGTCTACCAGTAGATCTAACCTGCCAACTTTAAAGGGCTTTGAGTTGTGAAGTTCAAGGAGCCTGATAAACAATAATGGTTATATTCTCTCAGCTTTCATGAATAGATCAGGGTGACGTACGTCTCACACCAGCAAGGCAAGGCGCGCCTTAAGACGATCAAGCTGAGGTGCAAGTCTCATTAAAAAAGCTTGAGGCGTAAGCCTTGAGGAGTTTTTCTCTAGAATTGCTCTAAGGCGGCTTCAAGGCGAGCCTCTTATTACATAATTTTAAACAATGAAAGGTACTAAACATGGTTGATATGCTTAGAGGCATGGTATGATCATCAATTTTTAATGAGCTTTCATTTGATTCAGAAAAGCGTGTAGAAGATACACGAGGTTTAAGTAGTATGTTTTGATTGAAGGATTGATTAGCTTGAAAGCTGGCCCATGGTTAATTGATGATCCTAATCCAAATATGAACCTAATCCAAATTGTTATTTGATGTTCTTAAGACATTTTTTATGAACTCTTAGAAAGGTCGGGAGGTAAACCTGATCACAGAGGCTTAACGGCTTTGTATTAGTTTGATTAATTGGGGCGGGGTTTACATCAGTAGGAATACCCACATGCAGTTTTGATAGGCTTGTTGAGTTTGCATGGACCCAGCCAACTAGATTGGAGCATATATCCTTGGGAATGTCCATGAATGGGACTCACCACTTAGGGAACGAGAAAACCCATAATTCAAACTTATAAGTTTGAAAGCAGAGAAGACCCTCAAGTGAGAGACTAGTAACTTTAAGGACGAGGAAAGCATATTTAATATGTTACTTAGATTGTTGATTTATGTTTAATATTTAGAATTGAATGATTTGAAATTTGAGGCTTGTTGCTCTATTTATGAACTGTCCATGAGGTCGGACCTTACGATCCAAGCTTTCATAATACGGACATGTGTTACTTTTGACTTATATATTGGAGTCGGCCTGATGATGGGCCTTACAACCTTGCTGGCCAGTGTTATATCTTGCAATTTTAGAATCAAGGTGAGCTTGTTCAGTCATAATTAATTGACCTAATTATCATATATTTGGAATTGTCAATCCGGATTCATGTGTTGAATTTTAGTTGTTAGAGAGTAGATCGAGGATTTCAAAGGCTATCTGAATCCTTTATGGTGGTTCTTTTTTTACCGAACCTAGTCTTCACGGGTTTCCTAATTAAGTGTAAGTTGTGATATTTTAGTTGTTTTTCTATACCACAAATCTTCTTCAGTTTGTCGAATGCCCATAATAGGAAAGTTGGCAGTTTCAGTTTCCACGGCTTGAGGGAAGCTCAGTGGCTAGGGAGCCGTGAATAGAAAAGTTGGCATGTGCAACTTTCTTGTGACCTGAAGGAAGACAAGTGGCTAGGGGTTGTTTGAATTTATTGCCTTTGTTATTTAAACTAAATGTCCCAACCAGATTTAAACTGATTTTCACACCAAGTCAGATGCCAAGTACCTATCTATTGTATGCGTTTTATATTAATTGAGGTTGGCTTAACTTCATCTCCATAAACTAATATTTTAATTCATACTCACTTCAAATTTATTTTATTTATTATTGTGGATACGGATATGAAGTGTTGAAAATAGAATTATTATGGTTGGCAAACTACTATGTGGAGAATCAGGACTAATTTCAAATTTTTTGTTCTTTTTCATTGTTAAGCTAATAATATTAAATTATTTTATTGTGTAGTAAGAGAATAATTTTTGAAATAGGCACTATTGTAGTTGTTAATTATCTCATAGAGAATAATGCTAAACTTTTGCGGATGTGCTTTATCATATTAGATAAAGTTGGACCAATTGGACCAAATTAGATAATCGACGTGCACGAACGCACGCAGGCGAAGTTGAAGAGCATGATGGCATCCGAATTCGAAGTGCGGTGTAGGCGAAGTCGAATATCATGAAGGAAATTAGAAATACATATATATTAGGTTTAGGTTTTTATTTTTTATATTAGCCTTTTAAGAGACTAATGACTTGTTGAAGTGAGGCGAGGGGCGTGCCTCTGCTTATTTGAGGCATACGCATTGTGTATCACGTTCAATGCGTTCTCCTTGACGCATAGAAGGACCGAATTGCACTGAGGTGCGCCTCTTATTGCGCAATTTTTAACCATGGCCACCTATCTATCTTCGATACACATTTGTTGAGCGTGATAAATTTAAATCCTACTAAAGCTCTGAAATTGATAATGTAATATCATAAGATATTTTTATATGATCACATTAAAAAATCTCATGTCAATAAGGAGGTGACATGTGCCCGCTAATTTGGTGCTAGTCTGGTTGCGATAACAGCACTATATTATTGTTATGACCTAAGTTTAAATATTTCTCAATTGCTGAGTATATGAGTCGTGAGTTATAAGGCACTTTCAATGGGGTAGGAAGCCCTCCTTTTTTAGCCAGCAACCAAATAGCCCCTAACTGCAACCAAATAGCCCCTAAGTGCGAGTCTTTTCAGAACTTTGAATGGTGGGCTATTTCTGAAAATATATTATATTTTGGCCAATTGAATGCCAAAATATAATCATTCAATCTTCTAATATTTAGCTGTAAATTCTCAAAAGAGCTTGATTTTATTTTAAATATGTTTGAATCATTTTTTGCTTTCTTTTTTTCCCCTTTTTTATTGTTCCCATTTTTTTCCTCTTAATTTGTAAATGTCTACAACTCTTAAGTTTAGGCTCCTCAACCTTGACCTGGAAAGAGAGAAAGATGTTGGAAAACAAGAATGTGGTTGCTTTGGGTGGCAAGGTGAAGTCATTTGAAGTCTCCTCATACCATTCAAACTTAAACGCCATCTGATGTCTAGTTTGCTTTATTCTTCCTTGATTCAGCCAACCAAAAGTCACAGGATGCCTCTGAGTGTTGCAAAACCAATGATGAAGAACACTAAGAGGAGGGAAGAGAAAAAGATGGAGGAGGTGATAATTACCACATCTTTATTATTTCCCATCTCAGTCTTTGTTTACTGCTTGATTGCAGATATTGTCTCTTATGTATTCAGGAAAAACTTCTTGGAGTATTCACTAACCGCAAAAGTTACAGTAAAGTTGAGAAACGCCAGCCTGAAGACAAGGTTCTTAAGGCAACTGAAGGCTACTTTAGCAAGGGTGTACTAAATGTGAAGCATCTATTGGAGCCCAAGTCGGTGAAAAGGGTTGAAAGCTCGAGCAAGAAGATTAGGAAGCACAAAAAAAGAAAGGGAAAGAAGAAGAGCAAAGGGAAGAGGAAGGGACGATAGCTTTTACTGCAGGTTTGTTCCATGTTTGATGATTCTTATAACCAAACTAATATTCATTGAAAGATTTTGTTTCTATATTGTTTAATTAAGCTAGCCTTAATCAGTATCTTCATTGTTTTAAGTGAACTTTAGACCTTACGGGGTTTATGAAGTTATTGAATCAAGCATGTGATGATAGGGTTATGGATTTGAATTGGTGTATTTTCACATGTGTAATTGTCATTGCTAGAAATTGAATCCAAGCATATTTTAGCTATTGCTTTAAGTCCTGGAAATTTATTCAATGTGTAACTTCCATTTTTACTGTTCAGCAGGATCTCCCTTAACCTGCTGGCAACCAACTATTTATCCATCTTTGAAAGATTTTAAAATTATGCAGTTCATTTTGGTCTGTTGGTTGAGAGCTTCGGCTATCAACAAATAGGTCTTAGGTTCAAATATTGTATGTGTGATATGTGTTTGAGTTTATCTTAATTGATCTAATTGCTAAAATAAGATTGCAAAATTCTCATTGAACCGACATGAGCATTCCCGTCCGTTGAACAAATGCTAGCACTCTTTAACAGCCCCTGCAGTTGGGATGCTTCAATCTGCAGTTTTCCTCGAGTTCTCTACCTCTCCATGTTGGCGGGGGAATTATCAAGACCCTCAAGATTTTAAGAAATTATTATGTGCGGATACCGAACGGTTTGGAGATCAATCAGAACGTGTCACGTCATCCGGTACCGAGCGGTATCAAGCGAAAAAGTGACATGAGGCATTCTGGTTGGCCTCCAGACATCGTCTGGGTCCGCACATAATAAATTTTCCAAGGTTTTTCCCTTTTCCTTGGCCTGGATAGGCATTTGTTTTTTTTTTTTTTTTTTTAAGTTTGTAACGTTCTTGTTGCATATTTTGGTTTTGGGACAATTTGTAACTAATCATTTCTTTTGTAGCCCTCTGGTGGTTTTAGGATATTTATACTCTACTCGGTTCTCTAGCTGTTTGATTTGGTGTATTTGAAATGCAATATAAATTAAATACTCTCAATTTGGTTGTATTTACTTGAGATTTATGAAGAAAGTCAACAGAAAAGTTCATTAACCTTTATTTTATGTTCTTCAAATCAAAAGCGAAGATTTTTAGTACAACATTTGGCTTCAAATTGTTATAATTCTCCCTCATAGCGTGTCACTTGAAGGTTTAATTATTCTGTGCGGATTTCGTATGTCATTCGGATGTCACCCGTTTGCTGGGTACTGGTGCTTGTACCGGGTGATGTTGCGTGCTATGATTTGCCTTCGGATAATCTGGAATCCACACATAATAATCTTCGCTTTGAAGATGGTGGTAAGCAGTCTCCAAAAGAAAGAGGAAGCTGTCGCAACCACTCCTTGCACTGAACAGAGTGCTTGGCAAGTTTCCTTGTAGTGGCTTAGAAATATTTGATTTTGAGTTGATTTTTTTAATGTAAAGTTAACATGATTATAATTTTACTAAGGTTTCGTTTCGGATAGTTTTTACTTTTTAGTTTAAAAATTTTTGTATTACAATCTGCTTCAGAAATTCTAAATCAAATAGAGTTTTCTCCAAAAAAAAAAAAAAAAAAACTCTTATATTATGCTTAACATGATAGAATGGTTACTCGAATCTTATTCGTACGCTTGCGCAAAGCTATATTCCATCATATTTGATTAAGTGTTCAAATATATTTCAAATTAGTTCGGAAAATATCATAATGTAATGAACTTGGTTCAAATACTTAATGAGCTCAAGATGTTATACACTCTTTAAAATAAATCAATTGTTTTGGTCGATCTAGATGGATCAATATTGTTAAAGATTGCTCGAGTATGATTTCCTATTTTATTTGTGTTTGAATATTGCTAATTGTGGATTGTTAATATATTTTGGGTTCCGAAAATTTGTGCTTCGGTATCTCCGTGCCACTTTTTTATTTACATTCACGAAGAGAGTTTTAACATATTTGCCTAGGGGTGTAAATGAGTTAAGTTGACTAATGAGACGGCTCGAGCTCGACTTGATAAATGGCTCAAGAGCATAGTTCGATGAGTTAACGACTCAATTTTAGCTAGTTCTGACACGACTCATTAGCTCACAAGCATATTTATTTAAAAAATATTAAAGTAAATATACTCAAACTATATTAGAATTCAAAATTTTAAATACAAAATTATTTAAATATTTAATAATTATATCTTAATTATTTATATTAAATTATTCTTTATTATTTTTTTATAATTTATTTTTTTTAATATTTTATTAAAGTAATAATTATTTTTCTTTTATAATAAATGAGTTAATTCAATAATTCTTGAGTCTGCTCAAACTCATATAATAAAGCGCAGCCGGTGCCCTATTTCGCCCTAAAAACAAATATAAAAACTTACGCGTTGCTCCTTTCATTCGAACGCTAGCTACGTTCTAAGCCAGGCGCCAACCTTACTCCCGCGGTCCGCGCTCACTGAGTCTCTCTCCGACGTGCCCCTGCGCTCCGCCGCTTCCTGAGCCTCTTCTCTCTGCGTTCACCGACTGCCTTCTCTCCACACTCACCGAGCCTCGCTCCCGCCGTCCCACATCCCACGGGCGCCTGCGATTGTCTCTAGCAACCGAGGTTTGGCTGCTCTTTCGTTTTTTCAGTTTCTTGTTTAGATTTTATTTTCAGTTTTTTTTAATTGAGTCTTTCGAATTTTTTTTAATGGAGTCTTTCGAATTTTGATTTTGCGGCATTTTTGAAAGTCAAATTCACCTATGGATTTTTCTGTTCTTGGAAGAAATTATGTGATCTCTCACCACCATGTTTGAAGAGAATTTCAATTATCAAATTATATTTTACGTGGAACAGCAAGGCAAAGAATTCTCTTATGAGAAACCTTTTTATATCTCAACCATCAGGTTCAAATTGCATTATAATTAACATAGCATAGCATGTGTGCTTTAAAATGAAATTTCTTTATTTGTGTGAGTATTTTTTGCGTTAAACGAATTGTATTATTACAAATTATTTGACATGGTGGCTATTGTTTATGCTAGCTATGACAGTTAGCTTAATTCAAAGCTATCTAGGTTTCTAGGGGATGTTTAACAACTTAGAAGTGTTTTCCATGCAAATCAGAATATGGTGAAATCGAAGGCTGCAAAAACAACTGTACATGATCCTTCAAGTTCTCGTGTGTCACGTCTGGGGGCATCCCATAGCGAATGGCGTAGCTTCATGGTATTTCTGGAATCCCTCTTAACATTTTGTGAATTTCGAATGTTTTGCTTTGCTGAGTTTTTCATTAATTGCTTCTTTGTTATATGCTTGTTCTTTTCTATTTCGAGTAATTGGGTATTGCTTTAGGGAAAAATATGTTTTCTTAATGACTTTCTACATTTCATTTATTGCATTTATTAGTAAAGACCATCATGTATTCATTTATCTCCTCTCCGTACCCATGCCTAGTTTGATAAATGCACCTGTAAGCTTCAGCTTGGAAACAATTTATACTTATCTCAAATATTGAAATGATTAATGTGCTGAAAAACTGAAATTTAGTTAGCAGTGAGTGTGAGAGTTATATTCATGTAATTTTATACATATTCTTTAAGACTTTGTTTCCTCTTTAGATTAGATTCAATGTATAGTTACTAGCTGAAAGCTAAAACTTTGATTGTGCTGGATTTCAATCTTTTTTTAATACAAATGCAAAATCTAATTGTTGTCATAATTGACTGGAGTGGAAATTTTCCTCATTTTCCGGTGGGAGTTGGTGAACAAGATGTAGTCATGTAAACATGATGGTGGTTTTCAAATAGAGGACTTTGTTTGTTTATTCATGACTGCTGAAGTATGAGTAGGTTTGGTGATGTTTTCATAAGCCATGTTGTTTTTCTTCTAACTTCTCTGTAATGTTATGTCACTTTAGACAACTGTTGTAGTTAGAAAGCTGAGTGATTAAATTGAAAAAGTGCCCCTTAGTATTTTAGAAGACTATCATTGAGTCAAAGGTAAAGTTTTACAAAACTGTGATTAAATGGGTTACGTCATATGGATTCAAGTATTAGTCAATGAAGGAGTATAGCAATATTGAATGGGGAACGATAAGATTTATGTGTGGGAGATTATGAATGATAGATCAAGAAATGGATTTATGGAAAGGATTCGAGAATATTACTTATTAAAGATAAAATAGTTTCAAATTGACTTAGATGGCTTGTACATATGCAAGGGAGGGTAGGACTTGCATCGACAGGAGGAATAGGTAGGATAGAAGTTGTTGTTGTACGACGTATGTTATGCCCTATGAGTTTGTTGGTGTTTTTATGCTTTGCGATTCCGCAATTGTCTTTGTAGTCACATATTTAAACCTGCTTTCTTGAGTTCTTCTTCCCTATTTGAAAATGACATCTTACTTTATTTTTGCGGTGCTTTGCTTATTTCCTATAACATTATTTTAATGTTTATATGGGGACCACCAAATTTTGTTTTTGCGGTGCTTTGCTTATTTCCTTGAACATTATTATAATGTTCATCTGGGGACCACCAAATTGCCCCAACAACATTAGTCGGGATGTTATAAATAGGATTGTGTGGTCTTGCTTGATTCCGTATTTATATTCTATAACACATATGTATCCAATTTTCAAATAATTGCTGCTATCTTCGGATTCATAAAATTATATAATTTTCAAAGTGATTTTAATTTGCAGTTCTTTTATGTTGCAAGCTTTTCATGTAAATGTTCCATGTCTTTCCATTATTATATGGAGTCGGATCTGAATGTAGTTCTGACACGTCTTGATTGTTCTATTTTGCTACAGAAGAATTGAAAACAATGGTAATTTTGATCCAAGGTAGCATTGCATGTAATGTCATGAATGACACCTATGTTACCCTGTTACTCGTATGGCTGCCCTCTATTGGTGTCATGGTCAACTCTTGAGAATTTTTTTATTTTATTTCTCAAATGTCATCTATGTTATACCAGTATTGTTCCATTCAACATCATCTTTTTTTTTTGGTTACTTTTTTTTATTCCTTGAACAAGTAGTTGTTAAACAGGGCATAATCTCCTCCCCCTCTTCTTCTCTCTTTTATGCTTTCTATCCTTTACACCTTCTCTTCCTTCTCTCTCCACCATCTATGTCCTGCTGGTAATGACTTGATCTCACCCTGTTCTTCTGTTTGGCTTTTAGCAACAATCTTGGAGTAGCAACCACTACTATTGATGGGAGAGATTATTACATGCGGAGTCCGAACGGGAGAACCTTCCGGATTCTGTAAGGGTGCACAGTAAATACACAACAAATATACAAATTTGTTTTTTACTGTGTAGTTATTGTGTACCCTCATAGAATCCAGATGGTTCTTATGTTCAGACTCCACACGTAATAATTTCTCTACTGATGGGGACCTGTTGAGCTTAAGATGCCTGAGTTTAGTTTAAATGGATCATATATACCTCCCTCCCCATTCTCAGTACTAAAGTTTAGCATATTTTCATGTCAGATTAGTTATTATTTGTGTAAGTTTGGATTTGTTTGAATAAAAATGATTTGTGTGAGTATTTTTTGCCTACTCTAACAATTAATAGGGGTTTGTTAAAAAGAGTGAACTTGTGTCAGACTCTATAGGTATGAGGCTTATTTCATGTTGGTGGAGACCTTTCAAGTTCTCTTATTTATAGGCTTAACATTACATAAACCTCTGGAAGATGCCTCTAATTTTGAGCTACATTTTAGTTTTTTGACAACATGATGTAAATGGCCTTTCAAGTTCTCTTATTTATAGGCTTAACATTACATAAACCTCTGGAAAATGCCTCTAATTTTGAGCTACATTTTAGTTTTTTGACAACATGATGTAAATGGCCTTCAAATCTTGATACAAAGTGAAATCTATTTAATTCATTCATCTAGTTTCCCATTCATGCCAACTTATTTGTCTTTGCTTCTACTACTTGATCACTAGATTCAATCTTTCTAATCCCCCCCTCTCTCTCCTCTCTCTCTCTCTCTCTCTCTCTCTCTCACACACACACACACACACACTCTCTCTCTCTCTCTCTCTCTCAAACACACACACACACACACACTCTCTCTCTCGCTCTCTCACACACACACACACACACTCTCTCTCTCTCTCTCACACACACACACACATGCATGTGTATATATGTATATGTATAGTTAATGGAAAATAAAAGGAAAATATCAATTTCAAAGGTATTATGGACAGCAATTGTGCTAATAGACTTGAAAAATATAGAGAACTTGTAACACTCAAGTTAAATGAATTCAGGAAGATTCATGAAAGTGATCTGATTTGTTGGGATAAGACTAATGCGTGCACGTGTGCGAGTGCATGCACACACGTGTATTCATTTTCTGTTCAATTATTAGTAAGCTGTGTCAAATACAAATTTGATCTAATTCATGTTCAATCATTGTTGTACCTAATACGACCTTCATTAGTTTGGTTAGGGCAAACTCTACGTGATTGAGTAAAAAATGGGTGTGAACTCTATGTGAAAGAAACACCTGATACGATAAATTAGTTTCAATTTATGTCCCAAATGTCCACATCAAATTGCCAACATACCTTTCACTCAATAGGAAAGGGATCTTTATCCATTTTATAGTTGTATTTCAAAGTGCTATGCAGATTCCTTGGACTAGGTGATAGATGATCTTTTTTGATACTGTAGCTATATTATTGTTGGGTTTTTTGTTATTGTTAACTTTGGTGTCAATAGTTAGGCAATCTCTATATTGTACTTGAAGTCATGATTTTTGAGTTTGTTGATTATTGCACTTGATGGGAAATTCCTATTCTTTTCTATATTTTCCTTTGTGAAAATTAGGATTTGCTTATTTGTTTTGTCTCTTTTGCAGTCATCAAAGGTAGCAGATATGTATGATAAAACTATGCCTAGAGAATTACTGATAAACTCGGAACTTGAAGATGAGTTGGATATGAGAAAGATATTTAAAGATATTGAACGCTTGGGTAAGATTTCATGTTGTTTTCCTAAAATAATTTATTATTATTATTTTTTTTGCATTATGAGCTTTTGAGAAATTTGTGGCACTATTCTAATGTACCTAGCTCAATTATATTAGTTGATCACTTCCCATGCCTTTTATCCCCACTTGCGTATTTTGGGTTGTTCTAGTTGGGTAGATTTAGTAATCAAACTCCCATCATGATGGAACAAGTTATAATAGCCCAAACTCTCCTTCATCAAGATATTTGGCTTAACATGCCTCATACTGTTATTATCCTTTTTGTGGAACTTACCAGGAGTCAGCCATTTGAGGAGCATTCCTGCTCGAGCACACTTAACGTTGGCCTAATATGAAAACACTTAACATCTAGATTTGTTTCATTTGGCCTAAAATGCCTTATAATGTTGCCCTTTTTTGAAACTTATTAGGGATCTCCCATCCTAGGAGTGTTCCTGCATGAATATACTTAATGTTGGAGTTCTCGATGAATCTCCAACTTTTATAGTAATAATCACCTCAATAATTAAGAGATTTATTTCATTATACTTAAGTTGTCTTACATTCTTCCTTATTTTAGTTATTGACATTCTAATTAGTAATTTTATACATAGACTTAAATCATCTACTTGTCGAATTGGGCTCAAGAGGTGAACTTATAGGTTTAAGAGTAGGGGTGTCAATTTTGGGTCACGGGTCAGGTTCGGGTCGAACCCGGAATTGACCCGGTACTATTCGGGTCAACCCGAACCCGACTCGTTTTTTCATACGTGTCGGTTTTGAGGACCCGAACCCGACCCGATTTGGGTTCGGGTCAACCCGACCCCACCCGCTTCGGGTTCGACAGCGGCATGCAGATCACGAGCACCGCGACAACAACTCAAACGCGGCGGACTCAAACGGCTCAAATGGGGGCGGACTCGTGCAGCTGGATCGCGGGCACCGCCGCTTTGGGCAGACCGCAGACGCGATTGCAGTCCTGCAACGTTGCGCGAGTCGCTCGTGACAAGTCGGTGATGTGACGCGTCGTCACGCGTGGCACTGCGGCAGTGGCTCGATGCACGCGGGCAGAACGAAGCGGGCAGATCGGGCAGCCAGGTCATTTCGGGTTCCCGGGTCAACCCGAACCCGAAACGTTTTTTGAAACAGGTCGAAAATCTCAAACCAAACCCGACCCGGTTTGGGTTTGGGTCAACCCAAACCCAAAATTTTCGGATCGGGTTTTCGGGTCGGGTCAAATATTGACACCCCTATTTAAGAGATGTCTTTCACCACATATCATTGTCCCAAGTGTGTTTAAGAGATGTCTTCCATGGCTTAAAACTTTGTTTTGCATGATATTTAGCTTCCATCTTCTACTAGGTGTATTATTCTGATACTCTCTTGATTTATACTTGTCATTGTTGCAGAAGCGTCTACTAATCTTTCTATGGTTCCAATTCTAACTAGTATATATGAAGAACCTTTTGATAATGATCATATGACCCCTTATTTGTAATTAAGTAAAATACTTGAGCATTAAGTCACCTTTTTGTTGGACTTTTGTCAAGAACTTCAAATTTAAGTAAGCTCTTGTTGGAGTAGTCTTAAGATTGGTTCTCTCTTAGGAAGTTGCACTAAGGGGGTGAAATTGCTTGTCGTTTTAGGCTAAAGAAGGCAATATCTTGATGAATGAGATTTTGAGTTATTACAAAAGACATGAAAGTAATACACTAGCAAAATATGAAGCTAGGTCTTGGTGTATAAAGTGTTATACTATAGGAACCATATGTTGAACTTCTTTGGGACAAAGTTCTTTATTGTGGGAGCCATCCCTTCAACATGTAGGGACCAGTTATAGATTTTTATTTATTTTGTGGATGATTTTGAGCTATGTGGAAAATCCCTGGTGAGGTCGCCAATTACTTAGGTGGAGAGATTGCTAGACTTTTTAGTGTAACTGCAGAAGTGGACAAAATAGTGTGAGGTTTGTTAGCCTAAAGAAAACAACGCTCGATGTATGAAAGTTGTGTTGTTGCACAATCTGATGTCACTTGATAGGCAGGTTAGCAACTTTCTAGTTGTATGCTTATGTCCAATTATGAAAAGCTTGCTTTGTAAGATTTTGGATTAAGGAGAGGGTTTGAAAACTTTTCATGAGCTTTCAATTATATACAAATTTGGCATAATTTATAACCAATTTATTTGTAAAATGGTATCCATCTAACTATTTAAATATAAAAAATTTATAGAGTAGAATCTTATCATTTTTAAGCTTCCTGTAAAGCACGCTAGTAATTTTAGCAGTCTAAAGCATTTGGATTTGTCAAGTATTTGAGAAACATTATTAAGAACTGACTTCGGATTCATTTTTTTTTGGCTCAATGGATGGAAGATCATGATCTTTCAAAAGTAATTTCCAAACGTCTATATCGATGCTTGGAATGAATAAATAAAACTTGGAATATTTAGATATATGGAGTGCTGTTTTTTTTTTCCTTAGTTAGGTCCTTTTATGATTCTTAGAGAAAACATTTATGCATATCAATCCCTTGATTTGCATAGGAAATTGACCCTTTCCGCGAGCTTTCTTGATGTAATGCAAAGACTCATGAGTAGTTTTTTCTTGAGATTGATTATGCTTATTTTAGTCAAATTTTTCTTAATCTTAAACTAATGTTTATTTAGCTCCAAAACCTAAACATCTTATAAGCGCAAGAAGCTGTAGTTAATTTCCACTTGTACTTGCAATAGAGCACTTCCGGTTAAGGAGATTGCTTAGGCTTAATTTTAAACTTAGATTTGATATTTAGGTTTGAATTCAAGTAATGAATGATTTTGAGAATAGAGGTAAGCTTGAATAAGATCCCTTGATTTTGTCATCCTGGGTCTACCAGCGGATCTAACCTGTGAACTTTAAAGGGCTTTGAGTTGTGAGTTGTGAAGTTCAAGGAGCCTGATAAACAACAATGGTTATATTCTCTCAACTGTCATGAATAGATCAGGGAGAAAAAAGCGTGTTTCGAAGTTGTGCTTTTTGAGGTTGCGTTTGACTCATTTACTGACAAAAGTTTTGTAATATTAACTTAACTAAATGTAATAAAGGCATGTGACAAGATTACTTATGGTTAAAAGGTTACTAAGATTTAAAATTGTAGAATTGGGTATTGAGGTGTTTTTCATTCGTGAGATGAGGCGTAAGCCTCAAAATTTAAAAATTGTGTAAAGTGAAAATGAAAGTTAAAAGTATTTTTTTATATAATACTAAAAAATACGTTAAATGATGATATATTAACTTTGTATTAAATTATGAAGTAATAAATTGATATATATTTGAAACAAAAAAATTTTACAAGGCGTAAAGTGGCCAGTGATAAATTACATGAAATAGAATTTAAATTCAAATATTATAAGAGCAAAACAACATAAAATATAAAAAATTGCACAAAAGTATCTTATAACATCAAATTTAGCTCAAAATTCATTCTTTCTCAGTTTCTTACTCATCCACATTTAATTCCTAAAGAAAGCTAAAATAGTTGACAATAACTCATAAATTATTTACATTGTCATCACTATGAGGATCTTTATTTGAGTCACTGTTATAAGTTATAACCAATTGGTCTCTTCCCTGTGTCATCCTGTGGAGTCCAATACCTCTCAATTTGTTTCTTCTTTATTTAATTTAATCATATTTCTCTTTCATAAATATTTGTCATCAACATAAAAATGAGAGTTATACTCCAAAATTTTTAGAGGAGGTGGTGGTGGTGGTGGTGGTGGTGCGCGGCTTTCAAGTGATGCCTGACGGTGGCTACAATGGTGGTGGCTATAGCAAAGACGACGGGCTGGAGGTCGAGGCAGTTGAGAGGAAGTTGCCGCAGCTTGGGGGGTATAAGAAAGCATGATTTATTCGAGGCTTTTGTTTAGGATTTATATAAGTTTTAATAAAAAATATATATAAATTGGTGCGCCTTGCCTTACTAGGGTGATGCGTACGCCTCACACTAGTAAGGCAAGGCGCACCTTAAGGCGGGTCTCAACCAAGCTTAGCCTCATTAAAATAACTTGAGGCGTAAGACTCGAGGAGTTTTTCTCTGGAATTGCGCTGAGGCGGGCTTCAAGGCAAACCTCATATTGCGCAATTTTAAACAATGAAAGGTACTAAACATGGTTGATATGCTTAGAGGCATAGTATGATCACCAATTTTTAACGAGCTTCCATTTGATTCAGAAAAGTGAAGGGTTGATTAACTTGAAAGCTGGCCCATGGTTAATTGATGAACCTAATCCAAAGATTAACCTGATCCAAATTGTTATTTGATGTTCTTATGACATTTTTATGAACTCTTAGAAAGGTCAGGAGTCAAACCTGATCTCAGAGGCCTAACGGCTTTGTATTAGTTCGATTAATTTGGGCGGGGTTTACATCAGTAGGAATACCCACATGTAGTTTTGATAGGCTTGTTGAGTTTGCATTGACCCAGCCAACTAGATTGGAGCATGTATCCTTGGGAAGGTCCATGAATGGGACTCACCACTTAGGGAACGAGAAAACCCATAATTGAAACTTATAAGTTTGAAAGCAGAGAAGGCCCTCAAGTGAGACTAGTAACTTTGAGGACGAGGAAAGCCTATTAATATGTCACTTAGATTGTTGATTTATGTTTAATATTTAGAATTGATTGATTTGAAATTTGAGGCTTGTTGCTCTATTTAAGAACTGTCCATGAGGCCGGGCCCTACAATCCAGGCTTTCAGAATACTGACATGTGTTACTTATGACTGAGATATTGGAGTCGGCCTCATGATGGGCCTTACAACCTTGCTGGCCAGTGTTATCTCTTGCAATTTTATGAATCAAGGTGAGCTTGTTTAGTCATAATTAATTGACCTAATTATCATGTAATTGGAATTGTCAATCCGGATTCATGTGTTGAATTTTAATTGTTAGAGAGTAGATCGAGGATTTCAAAGGCTATCTGAATCTTTTATGGTGGTTCTTTTTTTACCGAACCTAAAGTCTTCGCGTGTTTACTAATTAAGTGTAAGTTGTGATATTTTAGTTGTTTTTCTGTACCACAAATCATCTTCAGTTTGTCGAATGCCCATAATAGGAAAGTTGGCAGTTGCAGTTTCCACGGCTTGAAGGAAGCTCGGTGGCTAGGGAGCCGTGAATAGAAAAGTTGGCATGTGCAACTTTCTTGTGACCTGAAGGAAGACAAGTGGCTAGGGCTTGTTTGAATTTATTTCCTTTGTTATTTAAACTAAATGTCCCAACCAGATTTAAACTGATTTTCACACCAATTCAGATGCCAAGTACCTATCTATTCTATGCGTTTTATATTAATTGAGGTTGGCTGAACTTCATCTCCATAAACAAATATTTTAATTCATACTCACTTCAAATTTATTTTATTTATTATTGTGGATACTGATATGAAGTGGTGAAAATAGAATTATTATGGTTGGCAAACTACTATGTGGAGAATCAGGACTAATTGCAAGTTTTTCGTTCTTTTTCATTGTTAAGCTAATAATATTAAATTATTTTATTGTGTAGTAAGAGAATAATTTTTGAAATTGGCACTATTGTAGTTGGTAATAATCTCATAGAGAATAATGCTAAACTTTTGTGGATGTACTTTATCAAATTAGATAAAGTTGGACCAATTGGAACCAATGTTTAAAATTGCGTATACGAGTATTGAGGCATTTTTCATTCGTGAGGCGAGGCGTAAGCCTCAAAATCAAAAGATTGCATAAACATAAAATGATAAATTTTTTATATACTAATGAGTGAATAATATAAAATATAAAAAAGCATAAGATATGAAGTGAAATCAAAATATCCCAATAATAAGATAACATGAAATATAGTTCAACTCAAAATTTTATCTTTCCCAAATCCCAATATTCTTTTCATTAACATATAATTCAAATTTTCAAAAATAAATAGCAATGACATATCACATAAGAACTCGTAAGTCATCAGCACTGTCATCACTAAGGGATTCTTCATTTGAATCATCATTATGATGAACTGCTCTCTCCCCTTCCTCCTCTCCTTTAGAGTCCAATGTCGAGCATTTACTTCAAGATTTATGTAAGTTTTAATATATATATATATATATAGCGTGAGGCGTAAGCCTCATGCCAGTGAGGCGAGGCGGGCCTCAAGGCGGAAGGCGGGCCTCAACCAAGTTGAGGCGCAAGCCTCATAAAAAAAACTCGAGGCGTAAGCATCGAGGCGTTTTTTATTGGAATTGCACAAAGGCGGGCCTCAAGGCGAGCCTCATATTGCGCAATTTTAAACCATGATTGGAACAAATTAGATAATCGACGAGCACTAACACACACAGGCGAAGTCGAAGAGCATGATGGCAGCTAAAGTTCGAAATGCAATGTAGGTGAAGTCGAATAGCATGAAGGAAATTAGAAATACATATATTAGGTTTAGGTTTTTATTTTTTATATTAGCTTTTTCAGAGACTAACGCCTCGTTGAAGTGAGGCGAGGGGCGTGCCTCAGCTTATTTGAGGCATACACATTGTGTATCACATTCAACGCATTCTCCTTGACGCAGAGAAGGACCGAATTGCACCGAGATGCGCCTCTTGTTGCGCAATTTTTAACCATGGCCACCTATCTATCTTCCATACACATTTGTTGAGCGTGATAAATTTAAATCCAACTAAAGCTCTGAAATTGATAATGTAATATCAAAACATATTTTTATATGATAACACTAAAAAATCTTATGTCAATAAGGATGTGACACGTTCCTGCTAATTTGGTGCTAGTCTGGTTGTGATAACACCACTATATTATAGTTATGGCCTAAGTTTAAATATTTCTCAATTGCTGAGTATATGAGTCGTGAGTTATAAGGCACTTTCAATAGGGTAGGAAGCCCTCCTTTTTTAGCCAGCAACCAAATAGCCCCTCAGTGCGAGTCTTTTCATAACTTCGAATGGTGGGCTATTTCTGAAAAAAATATAATCATTGGGCCAAAATATAATCATTCAATCTTCTAATATTTAGTTGTAAATTCTCAAAAGAGCTTGATTTTATTTTAAATATATTTGAATCATTTTTTGCTTTCTTTGTTCCCCTTTTTTATTGTTCCCATTTTTTTCCTCTTAATTTGTGAATGTCTACAACTCTTTAAGTTTAGGCTCCTCAACCTTGACCTGGAAAGAGAGGAAGAAGTTGGAAAACAAGAATGTGGTTGCTTTGGGTGGCAAGGTAAAGTCCTTTGAAGTCTCCTCTTACCATTCAAACTTAAAGGCCATCTGATTTCTAATTTGCTTTATTCTTCCTTGATTCAGCCAACCAAAAGTCACAGGATGCCTCTGAGTGTTGCAAAACCAATGATGAAGAACACTAAGAGGAGGGAAGAGAAAAAGATGGAGGAGGTGATAATCACCACATCTTGATTATTTCTCATCTCAGTATTTGTTTACTGCTTGATTGCAGATATTGTCTCTCATGTATTCAGGAAAAACTTCTTGGAGTATTCACTAACCGCAAAAGTAACAGTAAAGTTGAGAAACGCCAGCCTGAAGACAAGGTTCTTAAGGCAACTGAAGGCTACTTTAGCAAGGGTGTACTAAATGTGAAGCATCTATTGGAGCCCAAGTCGGTGAAAAGGGATGAAAGCTCGAGCAAGAAGATTAGGAAGCACAAAAAAAGAAAGGGAAAGAAGAAGAGCAAAGGGAAGAGGAAGGGACGATAGCTTTTACTGCAGGTCTGTTCCATGTTTGATGATTCTTATAACCAAACTAATATTCATTGAAATAGTTTGTTTCTATATTGTTTAATTAAGCTAGCCCTAATCAGTATCTTTATTGTTTTAAGTGAACTTTAGACCTTAAGGGGTTCATGAGGTTATTGAATCAAGCATGTGATGATAGGGTTATGGATTTGAATTGGTGTATTTTCACATGTGTAATTGCCATTGCTAGAAATTGAATCCAAGCCTATTTTAGTTATTGCTTTAAGTCCTGGAAATTTATTCAATGTGTAACTTCCATGTTTACTGTTCAGCAGGATCTCCCTTAACCTGCTGGCAACCAACTATTTATCCATCTTTGAAAGATTTTAAAATTATGCAACTCATTTTGATCTGTTGGTTGGGAGCTTTGACGTTCAACAAAGAGGTCTTAGATTCGAGTATTGCATATGTGATGTGTGTGTTAGTTTGCTTTAATTAATCTGAATGCTAAAAAAATATTGCAAAATTCTCATTGAACTGACATGAGCATTTCCATCTGTTGAACAAGTGCTAGCACTCTTTAACAGCCCCTGCAGTTGGGATGCTTCAATCTGCAGTTTTCCTCGAGTTCTCTACCTCCATGTTGGCTGGGGAATTATCAAGACCCTCAAGATTTTAAGAAATTATTATGTGCGGATACCGAACGGTCTGGAGATCAATCAGAACGTGTCACATCGTCCGGTACCGAGCGGTATCGAACGAAAAAGTGACATGAGGCATTCTGGTTGTCCTCCAGACATCGTCTGGGGTCTGCACATAATAAATTTTTCAAGGTTTTTCCCTTTTCGTTGACCTGGATAGGCATTTAATTTTTTTTTTTTTTTTTTTTTTCAGTTTGTAACGTTCTTGTTGCATATTTTGGTTTTGGGACAATTTGTAACTAATCATTTCTTTTGTAGCCCTCTGGTGGTTTTAGGATATTTATATTTTCTACTCGGTTCTCTAGCTGTTTGATTTGGTGTATTTGAAATGCAATATAAATTAAATACTCTCAATTTGGTTGTATTTACTTGAGATTTATGAAGAAAGTCAACAGTAAAGTTCATTAAACTTTATTTTATGTTCTTCACATCAAAAGCGAAGATTTTTAGTACAACATTTGGCTTCAAATTGCTATAATTCTCCCTCCTAGCGTGTCACTTGAAGGTTTAATTATTCTGTGTGGATTACAGATGTCGTCCGGAGGCGAATCGCAACACGTCATGTCACCCGTTTGCTGGGTACTGGTGCTCGGTACCGTTGTGTATTGGGTGATGTTGCGTGCTGTGATTCGCCGTCGGACAATCTGGAATCCACACATAATAATTTCTCCTCTTTGAAGATGGTGGTAGGCAGTTTCTCCAAAAGTAAGAGGAAGCTGTCGCAACTCGCAACCACTCCTTGCACTGAACAGAGTGCTTTGCAAGTTTCCTTGTAGTGGCTTAGAAATATTTGATTTTTTTAATTTATAGTTAACATGATAATAATTTTACTAAGGTTTCGTTTCGAATAATTTTAACTTTTTAGTTTAAAAATTTTTGTATTACAATCTGCTTCAGAAATTCTAAATCAAATAGAGTCTTCTCCAAAAAAAAAAAACTCTTATATTATGCTTAACATGATAGAATGGTTACTTGAATCTTATTCGTACGCTTACGCAAAGCTATATTCCATCATATTTGATTAAGTGTTCAAATGTATTTCAAATTAGTTCGGAAAATATCATAATGTAATGAACTTGGTTCAAATACTTAATGAGTTGAAGATGTTATACACTCTTTATAATAAATCAATTGTTTTGGTCGATCTTGATGGATCGATATTGTTAAAGATTGCTCAAGTATGATTTCCTATTTTATTTGTGTTTGAATATTGCTAATTCGTGGATTGTTGTATATATTGTGGGTTCCGAAAATTCGTGCTCCGGTATCTCCGTGTTGCTTTTTTTATTTACGTTCACGGAGAGAGTTTTAACATATTTAGATTATGAGGTAAATTTTTAGAAGACAGATTGGTTTTAGAGAAGTCGCTATTTTGGATAGAAACACTCGCTTTTGGCTCGTGGATTGGTGACTTATGAGGGCTCAAAATAAATTTTGCTAAAAAAATCGATTCATTTTTTGGGCATTAATAGGAGTGTCAATATTTGACACAATCCGAAAACCTGACTCGAATCCGACCCGAAAATTTCGAGTTAGGGTCAACCCGAACCCGAAACGGGTTGGGTTCAACATTTCGACCAGTTTCAAAAAATCGGGTCGGATTTGAGTTAACCCTTTGACCGGAAAATGACCCGAAAACTCGATTTTGACCTGGCAACTCGAAATTGACCCATTTTTTACCCGAAAAAGAGGAGAACCAATTTTGACCTGAAAATTAGCAATTTTTTGTTGGAAACGGGTCATTCAGGTCGTTTCGGGTTGATCCGGACCCGAAGCGGGTTGGGTTCGGGTCCGAAAAACCGACTTGTTTTCAAAAACAGTTCGAGTTCGGGTGACCCGAATAGTGCCGGGTCAGTTTCGGGTTCGACCCGAACCTGAGCCATGACTCGAAATTGACACCCCTGTGCCTTAAAATGTATGTTATACAAAGTCTTTTGATCGATACATTAGTATTTGACAAACTTGGCAAAACTGTATAGGGGTGTAAATGAGTTAAGTTGACTTATGTGTTGGCTAGAGCTCGACTCGATAAATGGCTTTCGAGCCTAGTTCTATGAGTTAACGACTCAATTTTAGCTAGTCTTGACTCGATTGATTGGCTCAAAAGCATACTTATTTAAAAAAAATATTAAAATAAATATACTCAAACTATATTAGAATTCAAAATTTTAAATACAAAATTATTTAAATATTTAATAATTATATTTTAATTTCTTATATTAAATTATTCTTTATTATTTTTTTATAATTTATTTTTTCTTAATATTTTATTAAAATAATAATTATTTTTCTTTTATAATAAATGAGTTAATTCTTGAATCTGCTCAAACTCATATAATAAAGCGCAGCCGGTGCCCAATTTCGCCCTAAAAACAAAAATAAAAACTTACGCGTTGACCCTTTCATTCGGAGGCGCCAACCTTACTCCCGCGGTCCGCGCTCACTGAGCCTCTCTCCGGCGTGACCCTGCGCTCCGCCGCTTCCTGAGCCTCTCTCTCTGCGTTCACCAACAGCCTTCTCTCCACACTCACCGAGCCTCGCTCCCGCCGTCCCACATCCCACCGGCGCCTGCGATTGTCTCTATCAACCGAGGTTTGGCTGCTCTTTCGTTTTTTCAGTTTCTTGTCTAGATTTTATTTTCAGTTTTTTTTTTTAAATGGAGTCTTTCGAATTTTGATTTTGCGGCATTTTTTAAAGTCAAATTCACCTATGGATTTTTCTGTTCTTGGAAGAAATTATGCGATCTCTCACCACCATGTTTGAAGAGAATTTCAATTATCAAATTATATTTTACGTGGAACAGCAAGGCAAAGAATTCTCTATGAGAAGCCTTGTTATATCTCAACCATCAGGTTCAAATTGCATTATAATTAACATAGCATAGCTTGTGTGCTTTAAAATGAAATTTCTTATTAATCTTTTTTGTTTTAATTTGATTTTAATTTTTCTAGATTACCACTCTGTGCATAGAATTACTTGTGAATATTATAAACATCAACAGTACTTGCATTATAAACTATAATAGTCTAAATTATATGCTTATGTCTTTGAGAATTTTTGTCATTTACTTTTGACTAGTTATATGAATAATATATTTTGGTCTTGATGTAAAAATGGCCGAGTGAAGGTCAGTTTTTTTCTACAAGAAAATTATTGTTACAAATAACAGTTTAATGCCATTTGGAAAACTAATCAGATAATGTCAATCATATTTATTATGCAACTGAGAGTTTCATTTAAACCTTACCATCTTGGGATTGTGAAGCTTTCCATTTTTTATTGGACAAATTTATGGAGTTGTGTATGATAATCATAAACCATCCTCTAAAGAAAGTAAAACCTTTATCCTTCTCGCCTCCACTTGTTATCATTTAGAACAACATTGCACATATTTTTCTTCCTCTCCATCAACCTTTATTTAAGAGTTGCAATCCTCAATAAACTTTCACCCTTCACTACATTATCACTTTTAAAGAAGCCGAAGCTACTAAATGTTAAGGGGTAGCTGAGTTGTTGTCCTAAAATGAGAACAGCTGAATATTTTATAATGGAAACATTCCTTTTTGAGCATGCTTATTTGATCAAAGTGGTGAAAGATGAGAGGAAGTTCTTCGTAAGAGAGTTGTCTGTCAGAAGTTAATTTCAAGGAAAATTTTAACTGTGCTCAATGTTTTAGATAGCTGAGTACTATTTCATGAACTCACATTATTGACATGCTTTGTCTGACATGAAACATAACGAGATTTAATTTTTTTCAAGTTTTGATTTTTTTTTTTTTCATTTTGCAACTCTTAATTGAACATTCCACTGTGAAACTATATTAATCAGTTCATTATGAATAATTTATTTTCAAGTAATATCAATATTGCTTAGACAATATCAGAAAATTTGTTAAAGTATATGTATATCTTGGAATTCTTACAAGGCATCCATACTTCTAGTCAAGCACAATCACTTTACTTGCAACATTACCAATATTTTGCTTTGCAGCCTATACTTTTTGTGTACTTGTCTTCATTTCACTCAGGTAAAATTAAATATAATGAGCTTTAATCTGTTATCTAGGATGGTTACAATTTTTATTTTATAGCAGACTGCAGTTATATCTTTTAGTTAACAAAATTTGGATATTATAAGCTTTCTTAGCTGCGATAAGGCATTGTAATTTTCATGATAAAACTTTGGTTTATCATCAATAATATATTTTGTTTGTCACAGATCTTTTTTCATTTTCCTTTTTCTCAATACTATAATTCTTATTCCATTTGATCATGTGCCTACTTTATGAATTTGTAACAGCTTTTAATTTTTGCTATATATGTACCTAAATATTAATTAAATTAACTTATGACACAGTGAAGATCACTTAATTTTGCATTTTAATCATGTTCTTATTTATTTTTAAATATTGGCAACATTTACTTGCATGGAATTAAACTGGTATGTATAATGTTTCAAGGAATGCCTATCATTTTGAATATCTAAGAAAGTTACCACCTAGCAAAGTTTGTCAACCCCACTCATGGAACTCATCATTTTGAGTATCAAGCTAGAGTTCATTCAAGCCAGAAGTATAAGATGTCAATGGTCAAACAAAACAATGTTTAAACTTTGCAATTATCAGCATGCTTAAAAATACACAAAATCAAGGGAAAACAACAATTTACTAAGTAATGTATCACATCATAGACTAATATTAAAAGAATAATAAATGATGAAATAAATATCAATAAACCTACATAATAGGACACATTCATCTACTAAAACCTACCTTGAGGTGCAGTGCTCGGATCCAACACTCCTCCAAGATCCACTAAGTCTGCAATAGTTGAGGACCAACCCAACAAGTCTAAAATTAAATACACATTCGTACATGCATTTATCTAAATTTTGATAATCAACTAATTTAAATATAATTTACTTCAATAGATGAAAAACAAAATTAGTAAATTCAAACCATGAAGTCATCATGAACTTCATCACCTAGCACTACTTAGCTTAACATAAATGTTTCTAAAAAATCTTTAATTTTGAGTTTTTTTTTGGTTAAAAGCCAGCTTGAAATCAAAGCAAAGCTAAATTAACCTACTATATGCTTGATATTAAAAATAAAAAAATAAACCAATATCACGTAAATCATTAATTAAATTTTATTAATTTTTCATCAAATAAGCCCCTTTCAATTACATTACATTATGTCATATAGAAAATAAAACAAATTAACAAAAAGGTGAAGAAGATTGATGGAAAGAACTGGGGATTACAAATGAATCGCTGGAGGTACAGCAACAACAGTTGGTCCTTTGTACGGCAATGGTAAGAATTTCTAGCGGCTAAGACGAAGAAGCGGTATTATGGAAAGCAGATTCCTCGGAGATCACGAAAGATGAGAAAGGAAAGGCTAGGAGCAATAGAAAGAATATGGGATTTCGCATACCAAATGCGAGGTAGAAGACGATATACAAAACCCTAATCTCAACACAACGATGAAGTCGAGGAGGGGCGGTTTCGGCTTTCGAGAGGGGGAGGGTGTAAACAAGTCAAGTCCAGCTAGAGTGGCCTGGTCAATTAATCGAGTTCTAGCTCGTGCTTGTGCTCTCGCTTTATCTAATCAGCCTTCGAAAAATTTATCCCATAACCTAAATTCGTTAAAAACTCTCCTCATTAAGAAGACGTGAGAGGCTGGAGCGCGAATTTTTGGAGCCCATTGCTAGCATGTCCTCTGCATTATTATAGCAAAAGGTCATTGTTAGATATCTTAATATGTCTTGAACTGTTGAAGGAGATGAAATCAAATCCCTAGATTGGTTACCTCTCCTCATCATCAGTCATGAATGAAAAACATGCATGGTCTCCATTCCCTCTGGGAGAAGGAAGATAAGCTAAGGTGCGTTAAATATTGGATTTAAACACAATATCCACTCTCAGTGATAACCAAATACATTAGTTTCATCTTCAAAATTAAAGATCGAAATTTTCTGAGTAGAATGGCAAATCACTTTTTTTATTGGTAGTGTAGATAGTTTAGATGTGGTTATGCAGTGGATGCTCATTTTTTTTATGCTTTTAATATGCCTTGGTTATCATTGTTGCATGTTGATTATGGGCATTGTGCATGCTATGACTTTGCCTTTATGCCTTAACAAGTGGGTTTCCTTACAAGCTTTCCCCTTGCTATTACTGTATGTGCATCTCTTTTGATTTGTGGACCATTTGCACTAGAGAAACATTGTCAGTTTCTGATCTTATCTGGCACTGGGATTTACTATATCTTCTAGAGGTTTATTCACTTATTTGTATTAGATATTTATTTGTACCTTCTTTTCTCTTTATCGAAACTTAGTATTTCAATTCTCTTGTCATTGTATTATTATACATGGTGAATTCTGTTATTTTATAGTACAAAGCTGCTTTACTTGATATTGAGTCTCAAATAATGTGTTTGTAGTTGAGGTTAATCCTCTATGACTGTGCAAGGCTTTTTGGATGTGGGCTGAAACAATCAATCGCCTACTTAACTCTGTTGAGAACTCGCAAAACTCAAGGGTGTGAGGTGATAAACTAGAAGCTGATGGGTTTCCTTGAGGATTTTCAAGCCAGTAAGAAACTTACTCTGTATCCTTTCGATCCTGTGCTCCTTTGTATTACACTATTGTAGATTTCTCCCTTTTTTCATGGGATTTAGCACTGGATTCCCTTGCTTGGTCTCTGGCTTAATTTGATTTTTGTTTATGTTTTGCATGTGTTCATGAGATTACAGTCTGCAGTGTGCTAAATATATAATTAAAAAAACAAATATGAATTCTCTATGGTAGGGAATCCAAGGTGCATTTTCAAGCTTGATTATAAGGCATCAGGGCAACATTAGAATGCCTGTTTCATCTCACTTTGTTTTATGACAAGGTTGACATTATGGATTGGTATGCCATCTCATTACTTTGGCCAGGTAGTCATAATCCCATGCTTCTAACAATTATTAGAAGTATGGTACTTTAGTATATGATAATCGTATATGGCAATCTTAATAGATAGGACTAGATTTGAAGTACTTTATTTGAAATATGTAAATAGATAATATCATAGGGATTTTAGTCATTAGTTATCAACTCAGCCTAGTTGAGCTGAAATTGATATGATGAAAGTATGGTGACACAATGAAGGGTTGCGTTTGAACTGATTATTCCATAGTCTGGGAATAACGGCTATTGCGGATAAATTTATGGGAAGTACATTTTTGGCGGACACCTATAAATAAGAGCAGCAGATGAACTTATTAGGAGTGATCGTGATTATGTTGTGATGTAGGCAATTGCGAGTTTGTGAAATTAAGTTGGGGTAGTTAGAAATTGTTGGGAGTTTGTATTTAAATGGATGAAGGTTGTTAATTACCTTTAGTTTGTGTTTTGGTTTCAATTTTAATTTGGGAGAGGCTTTTTTGTAAGGGATGTGGATGTGGCTTGCAGTTTAATGATTTTTGAAGAAGAAGATGATGGATGAAGGACTGATTTTGAGAATTCTTTGGTGTGGTTGGAGGGGAGGGGGTAGTGTAGTTTTCTGTGGATAAGCTGGTAGGGAGGGATTGGTCGAGCATATCAAGAAAGAGAATGGGAAGAAGTAACATCTAAAGAATGCCATGCCATAAGATACCTTAATCAGATTATCATGGAAACTCTCATACTCCATTTATTTGATTTTTTGAATTGATCACAGTATGAAGTTTGTTTAGATATCAATTGTTGCAGCACCAGGAAACCTCGAGGAAACCTTTATAGAAAGGTGGGAGGAATCTGCATGGAAAGGAGGTATGCACTTCTGAGCAGCCTGAGGAGTCGGAATGACACTAAAGGAGGAGGCAAAGTAAAAAAAATTGTAGGACGAGAACCGGAAAAGTAACCAATATCGATATTCACTGCAATTCAAAAATCAGATGTCTCTTGAATCAATCCTAAGAGGCCATTTAAAAAGATTGCTCGCAAGTACAGTGACTTGAGTCCTCATGAAAATAATTGCCATAGAAATTACTAATAACTACTATTATAATAAATCCATATTACGTGAGCATGACTAAGAAGATATTAAACCTTGAAAATAATCGACAACCAGTATGTTCAATCACTAGCTGAACCTTGGCACAATTATATGGAGGTGATTACGCAGCTATCCTTTAAATTGCAGTAAATTGGGATATAACAAACAGAGAACTAATTTACCTGATAAAAATTGCGTTAATATCATTTAATATACTAGCCATGGAGTCATATGAGCTGCATTTTGATATATCTTTGTAGATGAATAGTATAATTCTAGCATCAGTTGGATTGTAGCTTTTTATCTCTCTATTTTAAGAACCCTGTTATTATGGCTAACACTTCTTCATCAGGTTTGGAATCTTTGCCTGCCATGCTCCAGCGAACCTATGGGCTTATACGAGAGCTTGATACGAGTTTGCTAGGTAAGCTATCTTTACAATCCCTCTTCTAGGTTCATATGAAATTTCCATCTCAACACTCGCCACCCATCCACGCCATTCACTCTCAATTATAGCAATTCACCTTCTGTATTTGCAGCCTAACATATATTTCTTGATTTGAAATTCCTGGCATGTGATGCGTATATTAGTGGATTTTAAACACTTGCATCTTATGAATTCTTGCAGCAAGCCAACGGCAGAGTGAACAACACTGCGAACAAGAAATAGATGAAATTAAGCGTGGAATCGAAGCTGGTAATGTTGCACCTGACATGTCGCTCATCAGATTTTCTGATGAGGCTCTTGAGGAACAAAAGCATTGCATTCGTGTTGCTGATGAAAAAGTGGCTTTGGCCACTCAAGCTTATGATATGGTATGTGATATTGTTTTAACACCTTATAAAAATGTGTTTTATTTTATTGTAAAGGAATTTCTTAGACCCTGTGGATATGTTCTTTTTTGGCACCATTCGACAATCTTCGAAGTTCAAACCTCATGACAATCATTCGTGAGTATCTTCTATTTTATGAAGTCTTTGTTGTTTGTCTCTTTCACCACTCCATTAGAGTTTGAAAATTTTTATTTTACAAAGTATTTGTTGTCTTTGTAAGTTTGTTGAATGCTAAGTGTTGATGGAATAAAGGAATCTTAGACGCCTTCCCTGACAAAAGTGCTTGCCAAAACCTCTCATCCAATATGCTGTTTAAGGCTTTGTTTGGGACGGCTTTCTTTATGCTTCTTAAAGCAGTTTTTTATTACAAAAATTTTTAATTTTGTACTAGAAAGATGATTTAAGAAGCAGAAAGAAAGTCATCCCAAACGAAGCTCAAGTAAACTCAATTGTGATCCTCATTATCATGACATAAAAAACACGGTCATATTTTTTAGATTGTCATCATGGGATCCTGATAGGAAATACTTAGATCCAAGTATTTCCTATCGACTCAAGTGGGGAAAACAGCAATAGAGCTGCTGTTTTCTGCAGGAAAACAGCCCAAATCACAGGAAAACAGTAGAAAACTGTAGGAAATCTGAGAGAAAAACACCCAATGGACTTATATTCCACTAGTAGATAATCAAAACGAAAGCAAGATACAATGTTCTTCGATTCGAGAGGAAGAACAACTCTCCGACAATCTCCGGCAACGCCAAGAGCCCAAGCAAGAAAACCTAGATCTCAAATTACATTCAAATTCAAGATGATCTCTCTTTCCCCCCTAATCTCCTAATTATACAAATTAATCATAAAGGACCATAATGGACTTCCTAAAACAGCCCCTCATTCAAAATTCTCCCTCCCAAAATCAATTTCAGCAACCGTGGGGTCCACAGGGGGTTCCGCCCATTTTTGCTGTTTCCGCCTGGAATAGCATCGGACCGGTCCAGAAGGGACCGGTCCGCTCGTAACATTACTCCCCTCCCAAAGATTCACCTTGTCCTCAAGGTGAAAGTCTGGAAACTGCTGCTTTACCATCTCGTAGGGCTCCCAGGTAGCCTCGTAATCGGGAAGATCTTTCCATTTGATTAGCACTTCCTTGGTTCCTATTTTATTAACTCTTACTCCTTCCAGCTCCATGGGTTCCATTACCACCTCCAATTCTTCTGTCAATGATGCTGGTAGCTCGGGACTGGCTCTCCTTAATTGTGACACATGGAACACCGGGTGTATGGTAGCGTACTGGGGTAACTTTAGTCGATACGCTACTGCTCCAACCCTTCCAGTGACCTCATAGGGACCAAAATACCTCGGGGCCAATTTCTCATTTCTCCTGTTTGCCACTGATCTCTGCCTGTAGGGTCTTAACTTCAGAAATACCTTCTCTCCCACTTCAAATTGTATGTCTCTCCTGTGTGTATCTGCTCGTTTCTTCATGATTTGTTGTGCTCTTCCCAAATGCTTCTTTAACTCCTCCAGCACCTGATCTCTTTCTTCTAAGTACTGCTCAACTGAAAAGATCGCTGTATTTCCCTTTTCATAATGCACTAAATGTGGGGGGTCTCTTCCATAAAGTACCTTGAAAGGGGTCATTTGGGATGCTGAGTGATACGAAGTGTTATACCAGTATTCTGCCCAAGGTAACCATTTGGCCCACTTACGAGGTGTTTCTGAAGCGAAACACCTCAAATAGGTTTCCAAGCTCCGATTTACCACCTCTGTCTGTCCGTCTGTCTGTGGATGGTAAGCTGTACTCCTTTTGAGAATAGTGCCCTGCATTCGGAAGAGTTCCTTCCAGAACTGACTAAGGAAAACTCTATCTCTATCTGACACAATGGAAGCAGGGAATCCGTGTAATCGCACCACTTCTCTAATAAATGCTGCTGCCACTGAGACTGCTGTGTACGGGTGTCGCAGGAGGATGAAATGGGCATACTTACTGAGGCGGTCCACCACTACCAAAATGACTGTGAATCCCTCTGAACGAGGTAGGCCGTCAATGAAATCCATGGACACTTCCTCCCAAACTTTGTTTGGAAGTTCCAAGGGTTGGAGTAGCCCTCCTGGTGCCATCGCCATATACTTATTTCTTTGGCACACCTCACACCTTGCCACCAGCTCTTCCACATCTTTATGCATGCCCTTCCAATAGAGCTCCGCTGCTAGCCTCCTATATGTCTTCTGGACTCCTGAATGGCCTCCAACTGCACTGCCATGGAACTCCTGTAGCAGGTGGGGGATATGTACAGAAGTTCGTGGCATCACAAACCTCCCTTGATACAATAGTCTCTCTCCCTCAATGCAGTAGCCCGGATGGCTACTTTTGTCTTTCTGTAGGTCCTCCCTGATCTTCCCCAATTCTTCATCTAGCTTGCTTTCTTCCTTGATGGCTCCCCAATCAACCATCAATGGCACCGACAGAGCTAGCTCCTGGAGCTCCCCCACAATCTGGATAATGCGTCAGCTGCTTTATTCTCCAAGCCTGGTCTATACTGGATCTCAAAGTCATAGCCTAATAACTTAGATAACCAACGCTGATGCTCCTCAGTGACCATTCTTTGCTCCAACAAGTACTTCAGGCTTCTCTGATCGGTCCGGACGATGAAATGTCGTCCTAAAAGATAGGGTCGCCACTTCTGAATCGCCAAGACAATGGCCATCAGCTCCCTCTCATACACTGACTTCAGTCTAGCCCTGGTCGACAACACTTGACTGAAGTATGCTATAGGTCGGTGGTTCTGCATCAGTACTGCCCCAAGTCCATATCCTGATGCGTCCGTCTCAACCACAAAGTTCTGGCTGAAATCAGGCAGAGCTAAAACTGGTACTGTCGTCATGGCCTGTTTCAATTTCTCAAACGCTTGAGTTGCTGCTTCCCCCCATAGGAAACTGTCCTTCTTCAACTGCTCGGTCAACGGCCAGGCAATGGAACTGTATCCCTTCACGAATCGTCGATAGTACCCCGTCAACCCTAGGAATCCCCTCAGCTCCCTTATGTTCCTAGGCTTTGGCCATTTCTGCATTGCCTCAATTTTAGTCAGATCTGCCGCCACTCCTTCTTGGGACACCACATGTCCCAAGTATTCCACACTAGTCTGGGCAAAGCTGCATTTCTTCAAATTGGCTTGTAACTGATGTTCCTGCAATACTCCCAAAACCACCTTCAAGTGTTCTAAGTGTTCCCCCTCAGTTTTGCTGTACACCAATATGTCATCAAAGAATACAAGCACAAACTTCCTGAGGTACTGCCTGAAGACCCTGTTCATCAGAGACTGAAATGTAGCAGGAGCGTTAGTCAAACCAAAGGGCATTACCAGAAATTCATAATGCCCTTCATGTGTCCTGAAGGCTGTCTTTGGAACATCCGTCTCCTTCATTCTGATCTGGTGGTATCCGGATTTTAAGTCCAGCTTGGAAAACACTACTGCCCCAAATAGTTCATCAATCACTGGAATTGGGAACTTGTCTGGTACAGTGCCCTTATTCAGAGCTCTGTAATCCACACAAAATCTCCAACTCCCATCCTTCTTCTTGACCAGGAGGACTGGACTAGAGAAAGGGCTTACACTTGGCCTTATGATCCCTGCCTCCAACATCTCCCGGATCAGCCTCTCTATCTCATCTTTTTGGATCTGGGGGTAGCGGTAAGGGCGAACGCTGATCGGTGTCTCCCCTTCCTTCAAAGTAATGGCGTGCTCCAGCTCCCTCTGAGGTGGCAAACCCTGTGGAGGTTGGAAAACCTCCTTGAATTGCTGTATGACCGGTTGTACCTCAAGAGGAATGTCTCCCTCTTCCCCCACACTGACTTTCTCCAATCGTTGCAGCTCCACTAAGTATCCACCCCCAACCTCTTGGATGGTTCGGATCATGGACTTGAGAGACACCCCCGTCCTAGACAGGCCGACATCTCCCTGTATCACCATTCTCCTCCCCCCCACTATCAGTTCCATCCTCAGTTCTCCCCAGTTCACCTTGGTCTCCCCCAAAGTCTGCAGCCACTTCATTCCCAAAATCACATCAGTACTCCCCAATTCTAAGGGAAGAAAATCCTCCCTCACCTCTATTCCCTGGATGGTAATCACCACTCCCTTACAAACTCCTCTACCCATTTCTACCTTCCCTGTGCCCATCATCACGCCATAGCCTCCTGTATCCACTAATTTCATTTCAAGCAACTCCACCAGCTGGGTGGAAATGAAATTATGGGTTGCCCCACTATCTATCAGAATCACCACCTCGTGGTCAGCTATCACCCCTTTCACTTTCATAGTGTGACTCGAAGTGAATCCAACTACGGAGTTCAGAGAGACTTCTGCCACATCCAGGTGCAACTTCTCCTCTTCCTCCACTTCGGACCTGCTCCCACCTACCTCTTCGTCTTCCTCGTCTTCGCAAACAAGGAGAACCTGAAGAGTCCGGTCCTTGCACTTATGTCCCGGCATGTACTTCTCATCACATCTAAAGCACAATCCCTTGGCCCTCTTCTCCTGCATCTCCTTATCAGTAAGCTTTTTAAAATTTCCTCCAGGCCCTCCTCCAGATCTCTCCTTTGGTACTTCTCGTGTACCCCCCGGTGCAGCTCCCTTGGACGCTAAAAACGTGGTCGTCATCCGGTGGGATCCCCCAGAACTGCTGCCTCGATTCCCCCTCTCTAGATGCTTCTGGTCCTCAACCAACTGAGCCAACTCCATGGCCTCCCCCAGGTCGTGTGGTCTCATCACTCTAACGGCTGCTCTGATTTCTGGTTTGAGGCCCTTCATGAAGTTCCCCTCGAGCACGGTATCAGAAAGACGATCCAACCTGCTAGCTAGGTACTCAAACCGGTCCCGGAACTCTGCTACTGTCCCCTCCTGCGTCAGTGCAAAGAACTGCTCGTAGAAATCCCCTCCGCTGCTGGTTCGGAAACGCTCTAGCAGGCAATCTTTGAACTCCCTCCAGTTTCGAATAGGTCGCCTCATGTCCCGCCACTGGTACCATGCCAGTGCCTTCCCTTCCAAACACAGTCCTGCCGCTGTCAGTTTCTCCTCCTCTGTCAACCCGTTGACTGCAAAATACCGTTCCACCTTGTAGATCCAGCCATGGCCATCTTCCCCTTCAAAGATGGGCATCTTCAATTTCCTCACCTTCGGATCCCTTCCGTTACCTCGATACTCTCCATAACCTCCCATTCCTCGAAGATGAGGTGCTCCCCAAGTATCCCGGTCTTCCCTCCCACGTTGGTATCCGAATCCATCGTCATAATCCCCTCTTCCCCTTTCAGAATCAGCACCTCGACGCTGAAATTCAGCACCTCGACGCTGATATTCTCCTCTTCTTTCGCCAAAATCTGCACTTCCCTCATATTCTCCCCTCCGGCCTTCAAAATCCACACCTTGACGCTGAAAATCAGCACCTCGACGCTGAAAATCAGCACCTCGACGCTGAAAATCTGCACCTCGACGGTCATTCCCCAGGCTCATCTCCTCTCTAGAAAGTGGCTCTAGAGGTGGCATGTCGTCGTCTCCCTCAAGGATCTCCACAGCCGGATTCCTCCTCCCCCGAGGCGGGTTCGGATTTCCTCCTACGCCATGGTCGCCGACAGTCTCTCTTGCATCCGACGCCGTCGGATTAGTCTTCATCTCAAGTAATTTCTTCATCATCTCTTCCATGGCCGTGAATTTTCCCTCCAACCTTTCGTTGTTGGTGGTGATTTGATTTTGAAAATCAAAAAATCTTTCTTCCAAATCGGTTTTTAATTGACCGACTTCGCCTTCCAAGACATCCACTTTCTTTCCGGCCATTGTCCTTCTAACGGTTCCACAAAAACTTCTTCCGGAGACAAGAAACTTGCTGAAATTTCAGAATTTCAGCCGCCGGTGGTCCCGAAACGTTGCTCTGATACCAATTTGATAGGAAATACTTAGATCCAAGTATTTCCTATCGACTCAAGTGGGGAAAACAGCAATAGAGCTGCTGTTTTCTGCAGGAAAACAGCCCAAATCACAGGAAAACAGTAGAAAACTGTAGGAAATCTGAGAGAAAAACACCCAATGGACTTATATTCCACTAGTAGATAATCAAAACGAAAGCAAGATACAATGTTCTTCGATTCGAGAGGAAGAACAACTCTCCGACAATCTCCGGCAACGCCAAGAGCCCAAGCAAGAAAACCTAGATCTCAAATTACATTCAAATTCAAGATGATCTCTCTTTCCCCCCTAATCTCCTAATTATACAAATTAATCATAAAGGACCATAATGGACTTCCTAAAACAGCCCCTCATTCAAAATTCTCCCTCCCAAAATCAATTTCAGCAACCGTGGGGTCCACAGGGGGTTCCGCCCATTTTTGCTGTTTCCGCCTGGAATAGCATCGGACCGGTCCAGAAGGGACCGGTCCGCTCGTAACAGATCCACCATTATTTATCAGGTAGTTCATTTGCCTTTGCATCTGCCTCAGCGCCACCATTCTAAATGTTTTTTTGTTCAAGCTATCTAATCACTGTAGATGTCATGGTAAATTCAAGATCATATCTAGAATTCATCTAGTTATATGACTCATCTGAAATATTTGTAGGTTGATACCCACATCCAACAGCTTGATCAGTATATGAGAAAAATGGAAGAACTTCGTCTAGGTGCACTGAATGAAGTTTAAAGATTCTTTCTTCCCCCGGTGAAATTAACTTTTTCATTTCTATGTTGCTGATTCTATAATTTTTCTTACTGTCTGTGCAACAGAAAGGGAACTTTCTGCCGCTGCATCTCCTGGAGGTACTCCCGACGTTACCACAAAATCTGGTAGAACTGGAGCAAGTGGCAGGGGTGGTCGAAAGAAGTATGTCAGCTCATCCCATACAATTCTTGCCACTGGAATTATGTTCCTATTCTGTAAGAGTAGGGCTGTCAGAATCGGGTCACGGGTCGGATTCGATATTGTTCAACCCGACCCAAATCCGACCTATTTTTGCAAATTGGTCGGTTTTCCGAACCCGATCATGACCCGCTTCGGGTCCGGGTTAACCCGAACCTGACCCATTTCGGGTATGTTTTACTAAAATTTTTTTATTTATTTTGATTTATTTAAACCTAAATTAAATTAAGGTAAGATTTACTTTAATCAATTTAAAATAAATCAATCTTAATTTAATTTGGGCAACAATTTTTGCTATTTTTTAGAAATATTATTTACTTATTTCATAACAATCTTTTAAAATCCTCCTAAATTAATTAAAAACGGGTCAAACCGGGTTGATTTTGGGTTTCCGGATCAACCCTAATCCGACCCGATTTTACAAACGGGTTGAAATCCTTACCTGAACCCGTTGACCCGAACCTGAAATTTTTGGGTCGGGTTATCATGTTGCCCCTATGTAGGAGTTATCATGTTGCCTAGTTTTTCCGGTCTTTATGGATTTCAGGGCTCGACAAGCTGCTGTTGAACTACTAAACATAGACTTGGAATTACCAGTTGACCCAAATGAACCCACTTACTGCTTCTGCAAACAAGTCAGCTTTGGGGAGATGGTTGCTTGTGATAACCCTGATGTACATATTTCCCTTATAATTCCTCCATTTTTCTTCTTTGATCCTTCTCCCCCTTCTAATTACATGATTTCAACATCTCAGTGCAAGATCGAATGGTTCCACTATGGATGTGTTGGTTTGAAAGAACAACCTAAAGGTAAATGGTACTGCCCTAATTGCGTTGGACTACCAAAGCGCAAGAAAGGTAAGTGAGAAATGGCAGTGTGGAAAAGCCCTTAAAGGAGCTAAATAGCTCGTATGCTGCTGCCATGGGATCAAATGCTTTGAATCCTCTTGTAATAAGATTGCTCTATGCATAATCATACTGTAAACTAAGATTTCCTTACATTTCCGTATACTGGAGTTGGTTCTAACATTTTGCTCAAGTACTTGAGGCAGTTACCATTGTACATTAAAGAAATAAATGATCCCATCTACCTGCTGTTGAAAAATAGTTAAAAGGCCTAGTTTGATTGGACGTTTTTTGTGCTTTTTTCCTTTATAAAATGATAAATTTATTTCTTCAGTACTGTTTGGTTTCTCAAATAACGTTTACAATAACATCATTTTTTTCATTTTTCAGTTGTTTTGATAAAGCTTTTTATATATGATTCTCTGTTAGAAAGCTCTTTTTTCTGAACCGATATTTCTTAAAACTGCCTTTTACCAAAGTACTGGATAACTAAACGAAGCCTAAATCTTGTCTGCTTTTCAATAATTGAGATGTTTGACAATATACAGTTATACACTCCTCTCACCTCACAATGGTCTGTTGGTCGAAAATTTTGATTACCAATTAATAGTTTTTGAGTTTGAGTTTTGTTTGCGTGATATATATGAGTTTGCTTTTATTATGTTTATAGGCATCTCATGTTTGTCACGTGCATGGGTCTGCCCTCTATATTTTTACATTGGTTATCGAGAGTGGCAGAATCTTATGAATAATCATTTCATTTGACTCTCTCGTAATGGACTTCCTTGATGTGGTAGAGGAGAGTTGCAGGTCAATGGAAACAGTCCTTCCCTTTGAAAGGTGGTGAAGGTAATGTCAATCCACATGAACTCTAGCAGGGGGTGTTTTGGGAAAAATTATTCTGTGTGATTCTGGACGGCGTCTGGAGACCAATCAAAACGTGCCACATCATTTTTTGTTCAGTATCGGTGCTCGGTACCGCTGTGTACCGGGTGATGTGGCCCATTCTGATTGGTCTTCAGATCGTCCGGTGCTTGCACGTAATAATTTCTCGTGTTGTGGGCCCCTTAAGTTGAATGGATGTAACTGCTCCCACCTTGTTGGGTCGCTTGAATTCTGATGATTTCTTAGATTTTGACTATATCTAAAGAATGCTGTAGTGGTGATCTCGATCAATCATGGCTGAGGGTTAATGGTGTTGATTTTATTGGAGAGGTCTCTGCATCAGGTTGCACTAGAACAACTTGTTCGGTTATGAGGCTTGCTCCAACATCCCCTCCAGGTTAGTTGGGTTCTTTTTAGCTTGTGGGTGCTTAAAAATGGATATGTGGAGACCAAGAGTCAAGGCCATCTTGGCTAGCTCCTGCTTTTAGTTGGTGACCTCTTAGGACTCTAAGATAAATTGGTATACATAATCTTAAGAACGTGTCATAGGATTTGAGTGGGCTTTAGGCTTCACTGAGGACGGCTTTTTTACTGCTGCTTAAAGTAATTTTTTAGTACAAAATTTTTAATTTTTGTATTAAAAAATTATTTTAAGAAACAGAAAAAAAAAAACTGTCTCAAATGAAGCCTTCATGTTCAAGGTTGTAGCAATGATATGCCAACAAAGGTTTTTAGAACTAGGGGTTAGTTATTTGACATCTTTGAAGCTCATGGGAGGCATAATAGGGTACAATGAGCCCTTGTAATGATCCAATTAAAAGATCTTCATCTTTGGATGTGGAATTTCCAACATGATCCCTATAAAAAATGGAGTGTAAGTCTCGTACTCAGAGAGACTAGTATTCTTTTTTTTTTTTTTTTACGAGGAGTGGATGATTAGTATCTGTTATGAGACACAAGAAGTTACACTTATAAAATAATAAAGTTATTTAAAACCATCTTTAAAGAGTGACCTTTTAATTTGAAGATACTATTCTATTTTTTTTATTTCCTTTATTCAATTATTTTACTTGAGATATAAAAAATATATATATAACAAAAACGACATCAAGTTTTTATCCCATTACGTGAGGTCGATTAGATGATTTTTTTTCTTCGTTGTGTTGTATTAACAGTTAAATTTTCATTTAAATATAATGAAAAAATATCATTTATAATATTATCTAAGCAAGTCTTTTTAGATCTAGCTCTACCTCTCTAAACATAGGTCAAATCTTATACATCTACTATCCTAACTGAGTTATTAGAAGACTGCCATTTTATGTGACCAAACCATCTAAGGCCACTCTCTATAATATTATATATCACTGGAGCTACTCCAACCTTTTTCACGTATATGCTCGTTTTGCATTTTGTCTCTAAGAGTAAAGCCACTCATCTACTCGAGCATCATCATCTTTGAAAAACTTAGCTTAATTGTATGCCTCTCTTGTAATGGCCAACACTTAACGTTATAAAGCATTGTAGGTCTAACCACCATCTTATAAAAATTTCCCTTAAGTTTGAGGGTTACTTTTCTATCACACAACAGGTCAGATGCATTCCTCCATTTCAACCATCCATTTTTAATTCTAATAATAACATCCTCATCTATTTCACCACCACTCTGGACAATTGACACAAAATATCTAAAATGTGTACTCTTATTAATGACTTGATTACCCGAAGTCACAATCCCACCACTATATTTATTACTACTAAAATTAAACTCTATGTATTATGTGAAACTAGTTAAGTAAAATAAGCTAAAGTCTTAAACATTAAGGTGCTTTTGGTGAAATAGTTTGAATTTTATTAAGAAACTTCATAGTTAAGCTTGCTCATATCGAAGAAATCACGGGATGAGTGACATACTAGGAAGTTACACAATTTAGACAAAACTATGAGGCCCTTAGGCCAAAGAAAATAATATATCGACAATTAAGAGTTTTGGCTGTTACAAATGCTATAAGAACAATACATCAGTTGGAAGATAAGAACTAAGTGTTATACAATACAAAGTTCTACACCATGTGAGCCATCTCTTAAACCCTGCATGATACGAAGTGATATGTGGTTGGAGTCACCTCTTGAACTTCTAGGGGCCATCTTTAGAATCTTATCTTCCTAATAGATGATTATGAGATAAATATACTTACGAGAATGTCAGTTACTTAAGTGGGGGAGATTGTGATCCCTTAAGAAAAAGAAATTAAATTCTTAGACATCGAAACGCTTTTTGGTGTAATAATTAAAATTTTATTAAGAAACTCCGTAATTAAGCGCCCTTATCTTGGAGAAATTTTGGGATGAGTGAACTCCTTGGAAGTTACTCCAGCATGATAAAACTGTGAGGCCCTCAGGCCAAAGCAGATAATATCTTGATAGTTAAGAATTTAGGTTATTACATATTCGACTTTAGATCTACTCAAACAAAACATTTAGACTCAAAAGTTGACATCCATAATTTAAGTTTACCTTCAATGCCCTCACCAATCCTGTCAACAAACATAATATCATCAGAAAAAAAGCATACACATGGTACATACTCTTGCAATTGTCTAGTAAGATCCATGACTAAAGCAAAAAGAAACAAGATTAAGGCTGATCCTTGATGTAATCCAACTGAAATAGGAAAATACTTCGCAAGCCACCTTGTGTTTGAATAGAAGTAATAGCTCTTGAATACATATCCTTAAGTGCTTGAGTATAAGCCTTATTAACCTATTTACTTACTAAAACTCTCCATAACACTTCTCTTGGAACTTCATCATAAGCTTTCTCTAAATCAATAAATACCATATGTAATTTCTCCTTATTCTCTTTATACTTCTCTATTAAACCTCTCAAATAAATATATAGCTTTCATAGTAGATCTACCCAACATGAATCCAAATAGAGTTTGAGAAATATTAGTATCATGTTGTAACATATGCTCAATAGCTCTCTCCTAAGGCTTTAATTTGTGATATATTAATTTAATTCTTCTATAATTCGCACGTTCTTGTGCATCAGCTTTATTCTTAAAAATAAAAATCAACACACTCATTCACTTATGACATATTTTTAGTTTATAAAACAATATGGACAAATTTTGTAAAACAAATTCCTTATCTCTTAAGCATTTTCACACTTATATTGTAATGGCATGTTATAATAGTTTTTCCACACTTTATTTCTCTAAACCACTATTAAGCTTAAATTTAATTAAAAAAATTCAAATTAATTGTTGATTAATTTAAATATTTTAATTAAAAATTTTATAAAATAAACTAATTTAAAAATGAGCCAATTTTCAGTAAAATATAATATTACTCTTCAAAAAGTAAGAACAACTATTTTTTTTTTGTGAATATTCTCTTTTGATTAAATTTTAATTAATTCTATATAATTATCTTAATTTTATGCTTTTAAACATGGTTTTGAAAATCGGATTGGACCGGCCTGTTCGACCGGTTCAATCATGAACCGGTCCAACGGCCGGTTCGGTCCTATTGGAAAACCGGGCTAGCATCAAACCGGTGAAAACCGGTTTGAACCGCCGGTTCAACCGCCCAACCGTTGAACCGGTAAGAACTGGCTCGGTTCAATTAGTTTAATATAAAATTTTTTATTAAATATTAAACTAATTTAAATATGACATAATTTCAAAAAAAAATTGAATTTAATTCCAAAAATTTCATAATATTATATATTAAATTTTAGACAATTATTCCCGCATGATTCCTTCACCCCATATGGGCTCTTAACCTATGACTATAAGAAAATATATATAAACAACACAACATAAAACTCCTAAGTGATGTGAGATTAAACATGCTAAAAATTTATATTTTTAGCAGCTTTTAATACTGGCGGTTTTGAAAAGTGCTGCAATATGATGTAATTGAAACAACCCTAAAAATCTACTGCCTCCCGCACTATCCTGATTTCGCTTTATTTGGCCTGTTCGATGCCCTAGGGGTTCCCGATCCCTCCTCTCGGCCAATGATCCACAGGCCCGTTCGCACTTCTCTCACGCAAGCTCCACTCCTACCCTTTGTTCAACTTCCTTCTATATAGCCTTCTGATCAACAAGATTTCAGAAGGGAGGTTTCGAGAATTTTTTTGCGGAAGTTGTGGATATTGAGAGCAGTGGCGGAGGGAGGCGGGGTCCCGTGAAAAAATTACCTCTGCATGATTGGTCGTTTTGGGCAGAAATTTCACAGAGGTTTTGGTTCTCCACGCGCACTACTACTCACGCCCGACTCCTCCCCTCTCCCTTCTTAGTTATTTCGTCTAGGGACTCGGTTCCGGCCGATAAAGATTCAGAGAAACAGAGAAAAAATTCCTGCGAACAGCAAGTCACGCCCAACTCCTCGCAACGTCGTCTCTGCGCACAAAAGATTTCGTTTGCTCTCGTCCGGCACTCCGGCAGGCGGCAGTCTGCTAGAAGTTCTCATCCGACTCCGGCCGGCTGTGCAGCACAGCTGCACAGGTAAGATTTTGTTTTTATAATTTTATTCCTTTGGTTAATATGTTAAAAACTCAGAAAGTGGACGAGCTGACGAGGAGTTTTTTAAAATGGTACACTATTTTGAATATTGTTTGAAGAAATATCATTTAATCAAGATTTTAAAATGAGTTTTTTAGCACATTAATCAGAAAATGTAAACTGAAAATTGTATTATCAGTTTATCACTTTGAATCACTGTAAACGAAAATTTTTTAATGTGTACTTCATGAGAACAGAAAGTATAAATTGTAACTTAATTTTTGTTCTAAGATAAAGTGATTGGGTTTTTTAACTGAATTATTTTACTTTGGAGGTTTGGAATTGGTTTCAAAACAGAAGATATTCACAAAGAGCTGATGTGGACTAATCCTGGTCCGGCGGAGCAACATATCCTTACTGGCAATAACGAACCTACAGGCTACCACTACTACCTACCTAATAGCTTTACTTTTACACTTTTCGGCTCTATAGTTTTTCGTTTCCTTACAACCAGCCGCATAAGGCTGTTTTATCGCATTTTACTTTCATTTGCTATGTTACCGGGAGTATATATCTCCTCACAGGAAGAGAAGGTGGGACAGAAAAATGAATACAGAAACACTGGGATGAATCCAGTTCCTCTCCGACTTCTTCTCTCTTCTTTCAGTTTTCTTCTTCTCATCTGATGCGATTCTTCTCCTAATTCTTTCCTCCTCTGTTTTCGCTCTCCTCTTTCTCTTTATCTTGCAGGTAATCACGGTTCCACACCAAATTGGTATCAGAGCTGCGAACGCATAACAATGGCAGACGGAAGCAAACGGCCGATGGTTGAAGATGATCGGAGCTTAGAGGCGCTATGGCAAGCTCAGAGTAATATCTCGCGCCAGTTGGAGGTATTGACTAACGAGTTCGTCCGTTTTTCCACAGAAGTGCGGAACGACATTCGATCAATGGGGACGACGAGAACAGCGCCAGACCGCGGACGACCAATTTCTCCAATAGCGCCGAGGCGGTATCGCCCGCGACATACTCCGGTGATAGCAGCAGCCCCGTCCGATTCGGATGGAGAAGCAGATTTTCACCCAGCGGATGAATCTGAATCAGAAATGGAGGCAAGAACAAATCACCACAATCCCCCCAGACGATTTCAAGCGCATAATCGTCAATCGGGTGAATTCCGCATAAAATTAGACATCCCTTTTTTTGAAGGTCGAATGAATATCGAAGAGTATCTTGATTGGGAACGTTCGGTAGAAGCGTTTTTTGATTATATGGAGATTGCTCCCGAAAAACAAGTCAAATATGTAGCCTGCAGGTTGAAAGGTGGAGCTGGAGCTTGGTGGGCACAGCTGCTTCAAGCACGTAGGCGTGAAGGAAAAGGGGGCATAACTAGTTGGTTTCGTATGAAACGACTACTGCGCGGGCACTTTCTTCCTAATGATTTTGAACAGATGCTATATCTGCAATATCAACATTGCACTCAGGGAGGGAGATCGGTGAGTGAATACACCGAAGAATTTTACAGACTCAGTGCGCGCAATAATCTGAATGAATCGGAGAACCAGTTAACAGCCCGCTACATTGGAGGATTGAGGGAAGTTATTCAAGATAAACTGGAATTAAATTCAGTTTGGACGGTATCCCAAGCTGTCAATTATGCACTCAAGGCAGAGGGACAGCTTAACCGTCAGCCAAGGGGACGGAACTTCACTCGTCATATAGGAGAATCAACTCAGGAAATGAACAAACAGACGGCTGGCGGCAGCACCAAGCCTACAGTTCACTTACAAGGCGGAGCAGGCATTCTTGGCGCTGAACCTAAACAAACAGTGACACCCATCCAAAAGCCGAGGATACCATCCAAAGACACTAACCCGTATGCAAAACCCTCCACATTCAAATGCTACCGATGCTTCCAACCGGGACATAAGTCCAATGAATGTCCCAATCGTCAGCAATTATATGTAGCTGACGGCGAACATGATGAAGATCACCAGCTAGCTGAAGCTGTTAATGAACAAGATTTTGAAGAATTGCAGGCAGATGAAGGTGAGCCGTTAGCTTGTATTTTGGAAAAATTGTTATTAGCTCCCAGGCAGGCGAACAATTCCCATCGTCACGCGATCTTCCGCACACGATGCACGATCAATGGAAAGCTCTGTGACATGTTAATTGACAGCGGATGTACTGAAAACATCATATCCCGATCTGTGGTTCAAAAGCTGCAATTGAAGACGACAAAAAATCCACAGCCATATAAGATCAGTTGGGTAAAACGGGGAGTGGAAATTTTAGTATCTGAAATGTGCAGAGTAACTTTCACCATTGGCAAGAGCTATGTATGCGAAGTTGTGTGCGATGTCTTAGAAATGGACGTGTGTCACATTATTTTGGGGAGGCCCTGGCAATTTGATGTTGGAGCAACCTATGATGGTCGTTTGAACGTTTACTCGTTTGAATGGAAGAACCGGAAAATTAGATTGTTACCGCAAAGACCAAATGAGAGCTCACCGGCAGCTCCTGAGAAGGCAGTAATGCACGTGGTATCGGGACAGAATATTGTTCAGTCCTGGAAGGAAGCCTCTGTTATGTTTGCTCTAGTGACCGACTCCCATACCTCCAGTGCTGACCTTGCACGGTTACCAGATCAAGTGCAAGAACTACTGCTCCAGTTCAGTGACATCTGGCCTGATGAACTTCCGAATCAATTGCCTCCGCTGCGTGATATACAACATCAAATCGAACTTCAGCCGGGTGCTAATTTACCCCATTTACCACATTACCGAATGAGCCCCCAAGAACATGTGGCGTTACAAGAAATAGTGGAGGATTTGCTACAGAAAAATTTAATACAACCCAGCTTGAGTCCATGCGCTGTCCCCGCTCTTATTGTGCCAAAAAAAGATGGAAGCTGGCGTATGTGTATTGATAGTCGAGCTATCAATAAGATCACAACGAAATATCGTTTTCCTGTTCCCCGGCTGGAAGATATGCTCGAAAGGCTCACCGGTGCTATTATCTTCTCCAAGTTGGATCTCCGAAGCGGTTATCACCAAGTGCGCATCCGACCGGGAGATGAGTGGAAAACCGCATTCAAAACGCGGGATGGACTGTATGAATGGCGAGTTATGCCATTTGGTCTCTGCAACGCTCCAGCCACGTTCATGAGGCTCATGAACGACATTCTCAAACCAGTGCTCGGGAAGTGCTGCGTCGTGTACTTTGATGACATCCTCGTGTATAGCTCGTCATTGCAGGATCATTTAACTCACCTGCTCTCCATCTTTGAGATTCTCAGGAGCAACAAACTGTATTTAAACTTTCAGAAATGTGAATTCACTACTGATTCGGTTCATTTTCTGGGATTCATAGTTTCCGGCCAGGGGGTGCACACTGACCCGAGGAAGATTGCAGCAATCACCGAATGGCCAAAGCCCAAATCTATAGCCGAGGTACGCAGCTTCATCGGACTTGCGAATTTCTATCGAAGATTCATCCGGGGCTTCAGCATAGTTGTTGCTCCACTCACAGACTGCCTCAAATCGAAATCCTTTCGGTGGGATCCTGCTCAACAACTCAGTTTTGACAACATTAAGGCGGCCCTGAGTTCCGCTCCTGTTCTTGCTATTCCGAACTTCAGCAAACCTTTTCATGTAGATACTGATGCTTCTGCAATTGGAATTGGTGCGGTACTGTCACAAGAAGATCGACCACTTGAGTTTTTCAGTGAAAAACTAAGTCCTACCCGACAGAATTGGTCCGCTTATGAGCAGGAGCTTTACGCCGTAGTGAGAGCTTTGAAACAATGGGAGCATTACCTGATTCATCAGGATTTCGTGTTGAGCAGCGATAACCATGCCTTACAATTCATTAATAGCCAGAAAGCAATCAACAGGATGCACGCCCGGTGGATTACATTCCTACAGCGATTCACTTTCGTGTTGAAACATAAGTCAGGAGCGCAAAACCGAGTCGCGGACGCACTAAGCCGGCGGACGGCTTTAGTACTGAGACTCCAAACTGATATGCAAGGATTACATTGCATCACCGAGCTATATCCCACTGATGACGACTTCTCGGAACCGTGGAGCACCCTCTCCCAGGATTCAGCTTCCACATTTGGTGATTTTTCTATACGCCATGATTACTTATTCAAAGGTAATGTGTTATGCATTCCTAAGTCTTCCTGGAGAGAACATTTAATCCACGAAATGCACAGTGGAGGCCTAGCAGCTCACGTAGGCAAGGCAAAAACGCTGGAGTTAATGCAGAGCAGGTTCTTCTGGCCACACTTACGGCGAGACGTTAGTCGTTTTGTGGAACGCTGTCCAATTTGTCAATTGTATAAGGGTAATGCGCAAAACACGGGGCTATACACACCATTACCTATCCCAAACTCCATTTGGGAGGACTTAAGCATCGACTTCGTTCTTGGGCTTCCGAGGACTAAGCGTGGAGCAGATTCCATATTGGTAGTGGTTGATCGATTTTCGAAGATGGCGCACTTCATCGCTTGTAAGAAGACCTTCGACGCACTGAATGTTGCCATTTTATTTTTTAAAGAAATCGTCCGCTTACATGGACTACCACGGAGCATCACTTCGGACAGGGATGTTAAGTTTGTAAGTCATTTCTGGCGGGAGTTGTGGAAGCGCCTGAAAACAGATATCAAGCTAAGCTCGGCTTATCACCCTCAATCTGACGGACAAACCGAAGTCGTCAACCGTTCCTTGGGCAGTATGCTTCGATGTATAGCTCATGAACATCCAAAGCAATGGGATGATTATCTTGGACAAGCAGAATTTGCTTATAATTCGACATCCAACCGCTCCACAGGGCAATGTCCATTCAGCATAGTGTACACGAAAATTCCGAATCATGTAGTTGATATCGCGGTATTACCGAATTGTCGAAGCAAACCAGCTGCAGACACCAGTGCAAGATTCACGAAAATGCTAACTGAAGTCAAGGATCGACTTGCGGTATCAAACGCCCGTTACAAACAAGCCGCAGATCAGCACCGTCGAGAGAAAGTCTTCAAACCAGGAGATTTGGTTATGGTTAGGCTCCGCAAGGAACGGTTTCAGCAAGGCACGTATTCGAAGCTGAGTCCCCGGAAAATTGGCCCCGTGCCAGTTTTAAGGCGCATCAACAACAATGCTTACGTTGTTGACCTCCCACCGGAAATTTTGACACCGTCAACCTTCAATGTAGCTGATCTTGCTCCGTATCACCCGGCAGACAGTGGAGAAGTCCAAAGTGTTTCCTCAGGTGAGGAATCTTCAACGGGCGGGGAGACCTGATGTGGACTAATCCTGGTCCGGCGGAGCAACATATCCTTACTGGCAATAACGAACCTACAGGCTACCACTACTACCTACCTAATAGCTTTACTTTTACACTTTTCGGCTCTATAGTTTTTCGTTTCCTTACAACCAGCCGCATAAGGCTGTTTTATCGCATTTTACTTTCATTTGCTATGTTACCGGGAGTATATATCTCCTCACAGGAAGAGAAGGTGGGACAGAAAAATGAATACAGAAACACTGGGATGAATCCAGTTCCTCTCCGACTTCTTCTCTCTTCTTTCAGTTTTCTTCTTCTCATCTGATGCGATTCTTCTCCTAATTCTTTCCTCCTCTGTTTTCGCTCTCCTCTTTCTCTTTATCTTGCAGGTAATCACGGTTCCACACCAAGAGCAAAGGTTAAGTCATATAAAACGTCAAAGAGAAAAGTGCCATGACTGTCGTTACATTATCATTGATGAGGTCCATTGCATAAAGAATGAGAATTCTCTTCTTTCCAAAAACAATGAGACTCTACAGGCAGCTATTCATTTGGATCAATTTGTACAATTGATTGGTATTTGTTTCAAATCTTACACACTGGAATTTAATTTGAGGACTACATTTGGGAAGCATTCCAAGCTAGTTCTTTTTTGCAGAAGGAGCTTCAAATTCTGCATTACAGACTAAATTATGAATTAACTAACTGTCTGACATCTATGAATACTAGAGCTGGCCTTGTATTTTCCCATTATGGATTTTAGTTTCTTGCAAGTCTACTTGTAGATTTATATGTTGTTAATATTCACTTAATTTATAATTGTATAGAATTTTATTGATATTTGTAATTTGATCAAAAATTTTGATTTTTTTACATTATATATATATATATATATTTTAATTTATTATACCCTTTAGCAGCTGTTTTAACACCTGCTAAAAGTGCTGTTAAATCCATCATACAGCAGCACTTTTAAAACCGCTGCTAAAGCCTTTCCAGCGAAAGCAAATACAGCGGTTCTTAAAACGCTGCAAATAAATTAGCAGGTGTTTAAACCGCTGCTGTAGGTCCTAAAAAGTGCTGCAAAAGCATGATTTTTTACTATACAACTAGTAGTTTCTAATTTCTACAATGAGTACAAGATGAATATTTCTAAGAGAAATTGTTGGAAAAATTTTGTATGAAATATTCAAATAAAAATAATCATAATAATTTTTGAAGTTCTTATATATATAATTATTTGTATATTTATAATTATTCAAATAAAAAATAATTATTTATAATTTTTAAAGTTCTAAAACTTCTCTCTAAATGTGAAATTAAACGATATTAAGAAAAATATAAAATCTAAAAAAATATTGTATGGCTTTATAAATATAATTTTATAATGTGAAATTTATATATAATTTATGGATGTAAAATTATACAAAAATATATAATATAAATTAGTAATTATTAATATTAAATATATGTTTACATATAAACTAATTTTTTATTAAATATAAATTAAAATCGAAGATTGAAGATATTTAAATTTAAATTTAAAATTAATAGTTATTTATATTTAAATATAACATATGAATATAATAATTATTTATATTTAATTTTAAAATTATGTAATATATTATATATGCATGAATTTTATTTATTTTTAGTCTCAAAATTTTTAAAATGAAGAAAATTTTTAGATTAAATTTGTATTATTTTTATGTTAATTTTATTAATTTTTAAAATATTATTATTTATTATGTCATCCGGTTTGATCCCAATTAGACCGGTCGAACTGTGAATCTCTCATTTTATCAATTTGTTGTTCGGTCCGGTTTTCACAACCTTGCTTTTAAATTCGACTAGAGTTATTATTTTATCACTATGTTATTGCAAAAAATAAACCACATAAAAGAAATAAAAAAATGACAAATTAAAATAAATTAATGGCATCGATGATTCTCTTATGCTGCGTGAGCTTTCTTCTCGTTAAAATGAAATGAGACATGGCTGGATTCAAACCGCTTGTTCCTCGTACCGCTCAAGTGCTGGTTTCCAGTTCTTCTATGAAAAGCCAGAGCAGTATTTAATGCACAGGCGAAGCAAACCGATTTGAAAGCCCTCACAAAGCAAAATCTCTCCTTTTCATTCTTCTTTCGATGAATTCTTCAATCTTCGCATCGGCAGTCTTCACTGCGGGGATCCCCTTAACTTGCGGGGGCGTCCGATTAGCTGGCTTTCGGGGAGCTTCAGAATTTCTAGGCCTATCGGCGAGGTTCTCTTCGGGATTTCGGGGATTTACGGTCTTGAGTCAGAGTATTTTTTCTCGGAGATTGAGGATTCCAGGGTTGGTAATGAAGGGGCAGCGTACACTTGGCGTAACTTTTGCCACTGCCGCCACGGGGAAGAGCCTTCATGAATTTACAGTTAAGGTATTAAGCTCCTTTCTTAATTACTAATGTCTCCTGTTTGGATCTTTCCACGTCTCTTTTTTTTTTTTCTGTATGTTTCTATGAAGCGTTTAGGTGATTTGGCTTGATTGGGTGGTAAAAATTGGTTCTTGTTAACATTGATGGGACCAAAATTTAGTTCATTCGTGTTATAGTAAAATATAAGAAATTCAATGCAAAGTGCTGTGGATTACTGAAGCTAGGTTAGGATTTCTGTGTAGAAATAGAGGGCCTGTTTCTCCAGAAATTGTACACAGTATACACTGAGTATAATTTTCTACACAGTTTACACTGTGTACAAATAGTGTGTACACTCACATCTGGAAACCGGACGGGTCTTTACCGTCCGGACTCCGCATGGAATAATTTCTTCAGTTTCTCAGTCTTTGCTTAAAAGGATGTTGAGGATTCCAGAAGCTAATTGAAGGCAATGATATGCTTGTTGAGTTCACATATCCCCTCAGATAGAGAAGTGAAGCTTCATATATATATACTTTTGGTGCAGGATATTGAAGGCAATGATATTTCTCTTAGTAAATTCAAGGGGAAGGTCCTATTAATTGTTAATGTTGCTTCTCAATGGTAAAATCTCTTCCTATCTAACAGAATGTTGTCGTGTGATATACATTTTTTCAATCCCTATAGCTTGTGAACCTTTTTTTGCATTGTTCCTAATTGTATCTTTATATTGAGAATGGCAGTGGTTTGACATCTTCAAATTACACAGAGCTCTCCCAACTTTATGACAAGTATAAGGACCAAGGTAATTGCTTTGGATCATAAGCTACATTTCTTGACTTTTTGGTTTATTTTATGGTTTGTTTGCGCCTAGTGAAAATGCAATCTCATGCAAGTTTTCAAGATAGTGGTAATAGAGTTTCTACAAGCATAGAAGTTATGGAACTTAACAGAGAATAAAGAACAATGGAGAAGATCTGAATCTCATGCAAGATAATGGAAAGAGTTAATTTCCTAAATGGATGTTGTTGTTGCTTTCCAATAATATAAAATTTTGTCTCCATTCTATCCACTTTTTACCTTCAATTTTTATTTTTACTTTTTATCCCATTTTTATTTATCTAGTGATATTTAAAAAGATTGATGTTAAACATCTCATGCACTTCAGTGATTTTGCGAGTCAAACTACGATTACATGTTAACCCGTGTTAAATTCAAAATTGTTCGTGAATCAAAACTAACTATACTGATAATACTAAGCAAAAATAGAACGTAGAAACAAAGAATGAAGCACAAAAATGCTATAAATAAGTTGATAAATAATAGTTGTAAAGTATTTTTTTATATAACAACAAATAACAATACATCTACTGATTTGGTAGCAAAAAAAAATTATGTTTTCAATTTCATGTCAAGCTGAAATGATATTTTTTTAGTTTCGGGTTAAGCCAATTTCACTCAAATTTGACTTGATATTAACCCTATTCATGAGAAGTAAGTGCCATTTCTTTTTGAAACAAATATCAAGTTGTTAGTAATTTATTATTTTGGAAGTTTTTGTATTCTTTTTCCTCATCAACTAGCTGAAGAATATTAAGATCCTACTAGTCGGGTTTGCTTGGTCTTCACCATTCTTAAAAATAATCTAAATTTCTTTTGATTCCAAGCACCAATAATATAGGATTTAATTACACAACCATATGACCTGTAACCTCGTCTTTAAATATAGGCTTTGAGATTTTGGCTTTTCCTTGCAATCAATTTGGAGGCCAAGAGCCTGGAACAAATACACAGATAAAGCAGTTTGCTTGTACAAGATTTAAGGCAGAATTCCCTATATTTGATAAGGTATGCCTTCATGATCATATTCATCTTTGACCCTTAGCGTCTGTTTGGTAGAACCCCGGATTTGATTTAAGTAGGATTTCATAAATCCTCTAAATCCAGATTTTGGAAATGCTGAGGGGCTTAAATCCTGAAACCTGTTTGGTAACATTCATGATAAATCCTCTTAAATCTCAACAGACTGTTTGGCTATAGAGCAGGATTTACCGAGCAGACTCTTCCTCTAGCTCCATGGATTTCATAAATCCGACAAAATATAGGATTTTGGAAATCCGGGATTTAGAGCGAATCGGCGGAATTTTCCGTCTACAGCAGATTTTGTTTGCCGTGAGATTTGGTTTTGCATTTTAGGCCGTTTGGCTGGATTTCGCTTAAATCCGCCTCAAATCTGACCTAAATCCTGCTACCAAACAGCCATTTAATGTAACCTTTTCTTTGAAGAGGGATTTTATGTGATAGTTTGTATCTTTCGAGTTTGCAGAATGAAGTATCTTGTTGAGGTAGTACCATCTCCTCTCTCGAAACATTCAAAGAGAGCTGATGTGGGAGAAAGCTTTCGTTTTTATTGACCATTTTCTTTCATCCTAACAGGTTGATGTAAACGGACCAAACACAGCGCCAGTCTATCAATTTCTGAAGGCAAGTGCTGGAGGATTTCTTGGCGACCTTATCAAGTGGAACTTTGAAAAGTTTTTGATAGATAAAAATGGTAATGTTGTGGAGAGGTACCCACCTACCACTTCACCATTCCAGATTGAGGTGAGTTTGTTTAAATATTTGGATATGCCATTTCAATAATTTTGTTGATCTTATGCTATCAATAATGACAGATTGAATGATGTCTTATCTTATATAATGAGGAAGAATTATGTTTATGTGAGTACATTTAGTAAGACTTTGTTTGGGATGGTCTTTTTACTGTTTCTTAAAGCAACTTTTTAGTATAAAAATTTTAATTTTTGTACTAAAAAGCTGCTTTAAGAATGTCATCCCAAACGTATCCTAAAGTAGGCAATGCTATCACCACTTATGTTTTGTTTAGGATAATTTTTTTACTACTAAAAAACTGCTTTTAAAAATAGTTAGAAAGTTGTCCCAAATGAAACCTTAACGACTATAGTATTATTGAGTTGTACCTGAAATTTAACTTTGGTGTTTTACGAACATCTTTTTTATTTTGGAATATTTTCATATTAATCTATCCATTATGAGTTCTTTGAAGTGATTTCCATTTTCTTTTTTCTTTGCATTGCAGAATGATATCAAGAAGCTCCTTGCAGCATAACAAGTTTAATAAGTTCATTACTAGTTGTAAGTAGCAGTTATTTTGAGATTTTTCATCATCACACTTATATTCAGAATTTTTGGACAATTTTGTGCTCCTATATTTGTTAGTCTTTGCACACTATGTATTTATTATATTCAGTTTTATCAAGAGGAAGAAGATTCAGTTCATTTCATTTTGTCTTTCCTTATTCTGATTCTACACAAAAGGTTGGGGAATTAACAGTGGTTTTTCTGTCATCTTTTTAGCTTTTTCACTTATTTTGTCTCCTCTGAAAATTTATTGAACTTAAATTTTTTTACTAAAAAGCTGCTTTAAAAAGTAATAAGGAAATCCTTAGATTTCATTTGGGACCGTTTTTTTACTGCTTTTTAAAATAATTTTAGTACGAAAATTAAAATTTTGATACTAGAAGGCTGTTTTTAGAAACAGGAAAAAAGCTATTCCAAACGAAGCCTTTGTGGGACTTTAATTACTCAAAAATATTTATTTTCGCTTCATTTTAAAATGTCCGAATCGGGCTATTTCCAGATCCTTCGTCCTGCCGCTCACATCGTCCTCGTGTATTACAGATTATTATTTATTATGGTAATTATGTAAAATATTTTTAATTAAAAAATTGTGTACATTTTTTTTTCTAATATTAACAGTGAATATTTAAATTTAAATAATAAATTGTACATAATAATAATGTGTATATAAAATAAAATTATGTAAATTTAACCTTCTAGTATATTAGTTTAGCGTAATAATATAATTTATGTAATTTTTTAATTTATAATTTTATTTTATATTTTATATATAATTTCATATATGAATAATTATATAATTTTATATTTTATTAATTATATATATATTATTATTATTTATTATTTAAATTTAAATAATAATGATTCATTCATATAAGTAATATATTACTCAAGATTTAATTTCAAATTTAATTTGTTCATGTAATTTTTAAAAACTATCAAATATCTAACAGAGTATATAATATAAAATTAAATATTCACTTATAATATTAGAAAAAATGTACTCAATTTCTTAATTAAAATATTTAACATAATCACAAAAATATATGATAATCTGTAATACATATATTATATATATAATAATATAAGTTAGTTATTGATTTTAATTAATGCCAATTATTGTTGGGCTAGAGGGGGGGAGAGAACATGAAATTAAAAAAAAAAAAAAAACGAAGCAAACATGAAAATTAATCCTTAACCTTGCTTTTTCAGTCAAAATAAAATCTAAATATTCTCCTTTTTATAATTTCGCCTATTTTCGAAGAAGAATATCAATTGAATTCTAAACATTTATAAATTAAGTAAAATAAGCAAATTGAAAGCATTCTTGTGGACGTGCCGGAGTGGTTATCGGGCATGACTAGAAATCATGTGGGCTTTGCCCGCGCAGGTTCGAATCCTGCCGTCCACGTTTTACATACTTATAAATATAAAAAAAAACTTTTATTTGCAAAAAAATCAAAATTTAAATTTCTTATAAGTTACATTAAATTAAATTTTTATTAAAAATCTACATTATAAAATAATAAAAAAAAGCTATTTTTAAGTTTCATTAGGTATACCTTCTTTATGAAGAACTTGATTATCCGGTGAATAAAAAAAGACGTAGAAGAAATATTACTTTGTATTATCATCTTTGGAATAGTACATGCTAGTATTTATAGAGTTTTAGACACAGCTGGTTATACAAGAGGCTACATAAAGAGATACACATAAATACTAAATATGATAGTATTTATTGCTCTAATACTCCCCCGCAAACTGAAGGTATTTTGGAGACATTTAGTTTGTTGCGAAGCAGATGGAACCGAGGTGTTGAGACGGATTTGGTGAGAATGTCGACAGTCTGATCGATTGTACTGATAGGCAAAATACGGATGTGTTGTTGGTGAATGTGATCACGAACGAACTGGTGGTCTATTTCAATGTGTTTCGTTCTAGCAAGAAACACTGGATTGTTGGCCAGTGCGATCGCTGATGTATTATCACAGAAGATATCTGTGGGTTTGTCTTGATGTATGCCAAAGTCAAGTAGAATACGACGTAGCCAAACAATGTCTGTCGTGAGTTCTGCAAGCGATCGATACTCCTATTCGGTGGATGACCGAGCAGCTGTAGTCTGCTTCTTGACTGACCATGATATTAGTGTGTCTCCGAGGAATGAACAGTACCCGGAAGTTGATTTCCTTGAGACAGGATCGCCCGCCCAGTCGGCATCTGAAAAAGAAGTAAGAGATAGATTAGATTTAGATATAGGAATGCCGTAGTCGATCGTACCTTTTATATAGCGTAGCAGCCTTTTTAAGAGATATGTGTGCCCGGGCATTGGTTGATGCATATGTTGGGAGATAAGATTAAAATATACGCAATATCAGGTCTTGTAAGGCAGAGATACTGAAGCGATCCTGTGAGTTTCCTGTACATAGATGGTTCGGTGAGGATTGGATCGGGCGGAAGTTCTTTCGGCATTTTCGTACACGTCGGATTTGATACCGGATTACAACGGGTAAGCTGAGCCGCCTGCAGGATGGAATTAGCATATAGAGATTGTGACAGAAAATAGACATCTTTTCCCTTGGTTATTTGTATTCCAAGAAAAGAGTTTGCTTCTCCTAGTTGTTTCATTACAAACATGCCATTCAAATCTTTGATAATTCTATTAATCGCATCAGTATTGTTACCCGTAATAAGAATGTCGTCCACATATACAAGTAAATATATAGAAATATTATCTTTGTTAAACATAAGCAAAGAAGGATCATATTTACTATGTGTGAAATCGATTGAGACAAGAAATGATGTGAAAGTGTTATACCATTGTCGCGGGGCCTGTTTAAGGCCGTAGATAGCTTTGTTGAGAAGGCATACGTGGTCGGGTTTGTAGTATCTTCAAATCCTTGAGGCTGGCGCATATACACTGTCTCCGATAGCGAACCATGAAGAAAGGCATTAGCTACGTCCATTTGTTGGACTTGCCAATTGTGCTGAAGTGCCACGGCCAGAAGAATTCTGATCGTGGGTAATTTGTCAACCGAACTAAACATTTCGGTGTAGTCTAGTCCATACTCCTGATGATTGCCTTGCGCCACAAGCCTAGCTTTGTATTTGGCGATGGATCCGTCCGAGTTAAGTTTGGTTCGGTATGTCCATTTGCATCATAATATGGACGAATTAGTTGGCCGAGGAACCAAACTCCACGTACCTTGTATCTGGAGTTCAAGTAACTCGTTCGCCATTGCCTTGCATCATTCAACATGTTTGCTGGCTTCAGTGTAGGTTGATGGAGTCATCAGATTGGATTGAATGTTTTTGTTGTGAAGCAGATTCAAACGATTGACCGGTTTGAGGGACCCAGTCTTGTATCGGGTAGCCATGGGATGATTTGCAGGCTGGATGTTTGGTGGATCAGGTGATCTGTGCGGAATGTAAGGTTCCCGAGCCTCCAATTGATTGGATATGGGATCAGTTGTGATCATCGTAGCCTGAGATGCTAATGATCCGGGCTGAATGCTAGTAGAAGCATTGTGTTCCTGGGCCACCGACGTGGGAGTAAGGAACATGGATGACAAATTATCACGGGGTTCTTGATCAAGATTTGTCTGCATTTTAAGAAATGGAAAGTAATTTTCATCAAATTGAACATGCCGAGACATAATTATTTTATAGGTAGAGATATCTAAACACTTATAGCCTTTGTATTTCTCCGAGTATCCCAAGAACACACACAATTGAGATCTCGGTTGAAATTTGTTGCGAATAGGAGAAGGAGTAAGCCGGAAGCAGGCACATCCAAATGTTCTTAGATGACCATATTCCGGCATTCTCTTATTAAGAAGTTCATACGGCGACATGTTATTCGTATTTGGACATGGCATTCGGTTCACCAAGTAGGTAGCCATTAAGACGGCATCAGGCCAATATGAATTCGGGACCGACGCAGTGTAGAGGAGAGTCCGAGTAGTCTCTAGGAGATGTCTGTGCTTGCGTTCGGCGACCCCATTTTGTTCTGGCGTGTACGGGCAAGAAATCTGATGAGAAATTCCATATTGCTGAAGAAGACTTGTGAACCCTTTACTTAGATATTCGCCACCGCCATCTATTCTAATGCATTTAATTTTATGGGACATAAAGTTTTCTATATAAAATTTGAATGTGTTAAAAATATTAGTAACTTCAGATTTGTGCTTCATAGGAAACAACCAGGTAAATCGCGTGTAATCGTCAATAAACAACACATAATAAAGAAACCCAGAGTTAGAGATTTCGGGTGCAGGACCCCACACATCATAGTGCAGTAATTCAAGAGGCAAATTAGATCTATGATTTGATTATTCAAATGGAAATTTGTGTGTCTTAGCCTTATTACAAGAGTGACAGTTATTAAAATGAAAATCTATATTGAGATGAGGTTGAGAGGAAGCAATTTTATGAAGAGTTCTCTGGCTTGGATGTCCCGTCCTATTGTGCCAGACATTTGTGACTTCCTTAGTAGAATGAAGAGCATGATTCTTGGTAGCTGTTGGAGCCCTGATCAGGTACAGCCCTTCACGGCAAGGTCCTTGAAAAATTATTTGATGCGTCGTCAGATCCTTAAACACAAAGCCAGATGGGTTAAAAATAATCGCAATATTATTGTCCTTCGTTAGTTGAGAAATTGAAAGCAGATTGAAGTGAATTGATGGAGAATGAAAGATTTGAGATAAGACTAGCTTACGAGAGGGAGTCGGTAGCAAACCTTTGCCGGAATTTGCTATGCTTACCAAACTCCCATCGCCAATTGTAATGCCATCATTCCCGATGTATGGACTTGTTATTGATAGATTGTTCAGCGATTTTGTAAGGTGAGAGGAGGCACCCGAATCAAGATACCAATCAGTGTAGTCTGAGGAGTGATCCGCCAGCAAAGTTTTGTTTGATTGTTGTTGTTTGGGAATGAATTGAGCGTTCATTCGGTGCCAGCAATCATTTGCTGTATGCCCCTTCTTTAGACAAATTTGACATGTCGGGGCCGGTGCAGTGGAATCTTTTGGAACGTTAGCATTGCTGTAGGAGCGTCCTCTGGTTCTTCGGCCACGTCCACGACTAGAGAACAGAACCGTGTTTGACGTGTCTGATACCGCAAGATCGGCAACCATATGGATTTCTTCGGTAATGAGGAACGAGTATAGCTGATCGAGATTGAGCGGTTGGGTCATTGTCTGAATTGATGTCTTGAAGGATTGATAGTTGGGAGGTAGCCCACGAAGGATGTAAAGAATAATCTCTTCTTCTTCAATATGACCGCCCGCAGCTGCAATTTGATCGACAAGCATCTTAACCTCATTGAGGTACTGAACCATAATCAGGTTCTTGAGCGAATCGTTGTGAAGAGCATTCTTTAATTGAATGACTCTGGTTCTGTTTGTTGATTGGAATCTCGTTTGCAGAGTCGTCCAAATGGCCGACGTGGTGTCAAGATTGAGAACGTATGGTAAGATGGAGGCGGAGATGGTAGAGCATAAGGAGGCTGCAAGGTTTTGATCGTTCAAAACCCATTGACAATAGGAGGGATTGGGAGCGGTTGTCCCATCAACCCGATGAAGAAATCTGTTCAAAACTGGAGACAAAGGATCAAGAAGAGATTCTAGTCCATTTGCCCTATAGATTTTAAGAATTTGTGAGCTCCATAGCTAATAGTTGTTCGGCGAGAGTGGGTTTTGCACCGTGTTCTTGAAGTTTGACAGAACAAATTTGAGAGATGAAGAGAGAACTGGAGTTATGGAGGTGGATGTATCAGATTGTTCGCCGGGCGTAGAGGTGTTTGTTGACGCCATTGGTCCTAGAGATCTTCAAGATCCTTTTGATACCATGAAGAAGTTGATTATCCGGTGAATCAAGAAGAGATCACCGCGAGAACCGAAGTTAGGGAAGAGAATAAAGAAAGACTGTAGAAGAAATATTACTTTGTATTATCATCTTTGGAATAGTACATGCTAGTATTTATAGAGTTTTAGACACAGCTGATTATACAAGAGGCTACATAAAGAGATAGACAGAAATACTAAATATGACAGTATTTATTGCTCTAATACTTTATTGCTTTAGAAAGAAGCTTTAACCTCTCTCTTTTATTTGTACAACTTTTTAAGTTTAATTGTAAGTACTATCATGATTGTTTTTATGACTAGTTATTAAATTTATAAAATATAGATATTATTTATGTTTGGATTCGATTTCGAGTCTATTTGACTTGATATAAAATTTGAAAACAGCTCAAAGGCCAGGAGGTCGAATAAAATTTTTAGCTCTCGACCCGACTCATTTGAGTTGAGTCAAGCTCATTGATTAGATTTTAGAATGAATTGTAGTACTGAGGTTAAAAGTTCAACCCTCTATTTGGGACTTACATCTTGAATTTTACTAAGATTAGGGGTGTCAATATTTGACACGACAAGAAAATCCGACCCGGACCCAACCCCGAACGGGTCGGGTTTGGGTTCCAGAAATCGACCCATTTGAAAAACGGGTCAGGTTCAGGTTGACCCAACGGGTTGCCGGGTCAACCCGCGAACCTGTTTAAAATCACCTAACCCGCGACTTTGCCCCGGCTGCCCGCGACTCTGCCCTGCCTGCCCACGACTCTGCCCCGCTCGCCCGCTGCACTCGCGATGCCCGCTCGCCCGCGACGCTGCCCCGCACTCACGCTGCTCGCTCGCCCGCGCGGTCGCTGCACCAGCCGACGCGCTCACCCGCCGCCCGCGCGATCACTCGCGCTTGCTTGCGCGTCCGCTTCGGGTCACCGACCCGTCGGGTCAATCCGGCAATCCGTCGGGTCGGGTCCGGATTCAGATTTCCGACCCGTTTGTCTACCCGGGTCGGGTGAGGGTCGACCAGTTTGAACCCGGGTTAGTTCCGAGTTTGACCCGAACCCGACCCATGACCCGAAATTGACACCCCTAACTAAGATGATCTTTATATATTATAAGAGTTAATTATATATTATATTTAGTTAATTATACTTTGCATTGACTAATAGTTTTAAGGCTTTATTAGGGATAATTTTTTATTGTTTTCTAAAATTAATGTAGAGAGTCACTTTTTTTTTAAACTGTTGCACAAATCAATTTTTTAACACAAAAAATTTTTTAATGCAACGGAAAAATAGTTGTGATTTAAAAAATAAAGCGGTTAAAAGCCTTTTAAGAGATGCTTAATATTGGAACAATTAGCATTAAAATATGAAAATGATTTATTTACTGAGAAAAAGATTGAATAGTCTTCTAATTTTTTTCCGAACGATTATAATTTATGTTTTAATCTACCGATTTTTACAATATATATCTAAAATAATTTATTTATTTATTTATGGAGAAAAGATTGAATTAATCTTCTAACTTTTTCAAAAAATTTAAAATAATCATCGATTATATGGAATTAACAAGCTAATTCATTGACTCTTTAAATATGGACCAAATTAGTTCTTTCACAAAATAATTCGAGTCCATATTTTAAAAATTAGGCAACTAAAATGAGATTTTTAAATAGATAAGGCCTATTTTTTATTTTTGATCATTCATGAAAAGTTAATGAATCATTTTTGGTCATTATCTTTTTGTTATTGATACGTCATGCAAAAATTATCTTGACCAGGCACGAATCTCTAGGCAAAAATCAAGTTGGAAACTTCAAAAATTAAATCCGGGAGCACATGAACTCCGATTTCAGCAAACTTATAGTCAAACTGAGCGTCTCAGAAATACGGATCCAACGACACCAAATTCAACCCAATTCGAGCCCAAATGGGTCAGAATCATGGACCCGAAGCGTTGTTGGAAGGTTCAAACCGCAATTTGAGTTACCAAACGGTCTCTGATTTTAACTGGATTATACTCGAATCGAACGGCTCGACGAGACGAATCCAAAACGAGCCCAAGATCACAGAATTCTAACATCATTAAGGCCTTCAAATGTCTAACAAACTGTGCGCGATCGTAGGATTCAATATCGGCCGTCCATTCAAACCACTCCCAATTCGCCCTTGATCTCACACCTATTTACGGGCCATGCCACTCCAGAAAATCTATAAATAGAGCCCTCATTCTTCACAAAGGAGGGTCCAAGCAAGAAGAGAAGAGGAGAAGAGAAGGAAGAAGCTCCTCCTCGACCATCGTCGGAACCTCGCCGAACCACCGCTGGAGCCTCGCCGGACCACCGTCGGAGCCTCGCCGGACCACCACCTCAAGGCCCGACGTTCAGGCCCGATGTTCAGGCCTGACATTCAGGCCCGACGTTCAGGCCCGATGCTCTACTGAAGGCCCGACGTTCAAGCCCAACGTTCTGCTGAAGGCCCGACATTCTGCTGAAGGCCCGACATTCTGCTGAAGGCCCGACATTCTGCTCAAGTCCCGACGTTCAGGCCCGATGTTCTACTAAAGGCCCGACGTTCAGGCCCGACGTTCTGCTGAAGGCCCGACATTTTGCTCAAGACCTGACATTCTGCTCAAGTCTCGACGTTCTGCTCAAGGCCCGACGTTCAGGCTTGATGTTTTCATTTGAGGCCCTCACCTTCGCCAGAGGCCCTCACCTTCGCTAGAGGCCCTAACCTTCGCCAGAGGCCCTCACTTTTGCCAGAGGCCCTCACCATCGCCAGAGGCCCTCACCTTTGCCAGAGGCCCTTGTTTCGCCAGATCATCATCAAAGGCCGTGTGCTCCACTAGAACATCACATGAGGCCCAGACTTCCGCCGGACCACTACTTGAGGCCTTGAGCTCCACCAGGCCACCACCTGATGCCCACAGTTCTCCCAGAATACTGCCGACTACGATCCTTTCGACCTCCGTTGCCTACTATGGTCCTTCCGACCTCCATCAACAAACAATGGTCTTTCTGACCCCGATCTCCTGCCGACTACAGTCCTTCCGACCACCGTCGCCTACTATGGTCCTTCCGACCTCCATCAACAAACAACAGTCTTTCTGACCCCGATCTCCTGCCGACTACGATCCTTTCGACCTCTGTCGCCTACTACGGTCCGTCCGACCTCCATCAACAGAACAGTCTTTCTGACCCCGGTCTCCTGCCGACTACGGTCCTTCCGACCAAACAAACATGTATATGTAACTCCTACCATGTAATGCAATCTATATGATGTATATTTGCTACATCAATACAAGGTCTTCTCCAAAGGAAGGGCCTCATTTGTAATCGACTGCAAATACTAGTGGATTCATTCAAACTGGGCCATGCCCCGTAGTTTTTCCCCCTTTTTTGGGGTTTTCCACGTAAAAACTCTGGTGTCTCTTATGAATGCTATACCCTCTCACTTATCTGCTTGTGTGCTGGATCTTCGTACAATGCTAAGACGTTAAACCATATATTTCTCTACCGCCGTGAATATTCCAGGACGCAACAGCTATTTTTATTTTTATATAGTAATAGTTGAATCATTTCAATTATTTATAATGCAGTAAGTCTCAGGCTTCATTTGGGACCGCTTTTTCATTGCTTTCTAAAATAATTTTTTAGCATAAAAATTAACAATTCAATAAAATTTTTAACTAAAAAAATATTTTAGAAAGCATTAAGAAAACTGTCCTATACTAAGATCTTGTTTGAGAAATTTTTTATTATTTCTTAAAATAATTTTTAATATAAACATTAAAATTTTTGTACTAAAAAAATATTTTAAAAAATAGCAAGAAAGTCACCCTAAACGAAGCCTAAGTTTTAGGCTTCGTTTGGAATGGCTGTCTTCCTACTTCTTAAAGCGGTTTTCTAGTACAAAAATTTTAAATTTTGTACTAAAAAGCTGCTTTAAGAAGCAGGAAAAAAGTCGTCCCAAACGAAGCTTTAGAAGGCTTAATATACTAATATTGAGATGATTTAAAATTAGTTTATTTTTTAGAGGTATTTTTGGAATGAAGAATTTAAAAGCATATATTTGATATAATATTACTTGAAACTAGTTTTTTTTAAAGGTTTTTTTTTTTAACATTTTTTAATTATTAGTGCAATCTTAATTAAAAAAAAAACAAATGATTAAGCAGTTATTCTAAACAAAACTAAAAGTCTCAGAGAGCACACTCTGATATTGCCTATATAATTAATTACGCCGTCAAATATCTCTTTTGGTAAACCCTAAACCTTAAACCCTAAATCCTATACCCATTCCAAAAAAAACAAAAAAATCGGTTCACCAAATTCTGCGGGTCTTTTTTCTTTGATGTCCTCCCCGCCACAACCACCTACCACCTCTATAGGGCTTGCATCGGCGTCGGCTGACGGCGGAAGGCAGCGACAATCAACGGAAATGGAGACGGTAGAGAAGGAGATATTCATCTTACTTTCTGAAAGAAATGGAAGACCAATGGATGGAAAGATTATATTTGGATGGAAGAAATCAGTTCAACATTATCTGTTTGTTCTTCTGTTGCTGTTAGGTATCAGTCCTATACGCTAATAATGCCACTCTTAATGGTGGTGTTGGAGACATGGTAGGACCATTTCTCATGTCAACACACCAGTTATCTTCCCTTGAAAAGTACAATGAGAAGAAATTTTTTTTTTTTTTTGCAATTCATGTCTCTTATTAACTAACAAAAAATAGATTGTAAATTAAGTTAGGTACATATAAGAGATATTTTAGAAACATATTTCATAATCAAATAGAATCCTATCCTTCAATAGAAGTTTTGTTTTTTTTCTATCAACAACCCAAACATAAATCAAACAATCTATTTTGTTATATGGTCAGATGCTCCTATATCAGCAATCCAATGATGTGCTTTCATGGAGTCAGAGTAGAGAGTGTATTAAATTACCTTTATGTATCACAACCACTATGGGTTGATGGGTTGAACTATACTCTATTATTGGATCCCTTGTTGATTGAGAAGTTGATGTAGCTTTTTGAGGTGTTACAATTCAAGAGTATTGCTTGGATCGGTTTTAAAATTTGAGCATTGTAGCTTTGATTCCTTTGAAATTTGTTTTCCAATTCACTGGTTTTTTTGTGAATCTTTCAACCCTAGCCATGAGTTTTGTAAGGATTATGATAATGATCACACCTCACTTTATCTTTGGTTTGGTAGTTGTTTCTTCCCTCCTTGAAAATAACAAGAGTAGACTTTTCAGAGTCAGGAAAGCTAAACACGGGGTTTCCTGTGTTCATCATCACACATTTTTTCTTGCTTTCCTCTCTTCTAACTTCAAAAACTGATTCTCTGATGTTGGGAAATAGTTTCATCCCTACCAAACTACCTCGGACCTCTTCAAGGGCAAGATTTAGTCCTTGGAGAAAATTGAATACATGCTTCTTTTTGAGCATTTGCCTATAATCTTCGTGATAACTCCAATCTATCTCGTAGAGTATATTCATTTTGTACCACAATTTCATTATGATATTATAGTATTTCCTTACAATGTTTTTTTTTGGAACGGGGTATCTACCGGCTGCCACTTTAAAGGGAGTGCTTGGCGGCGTAAATAATCTATCGGCGGAACCTAGCGAGGCCACCCACTGACATCAAGCCCACATTTGCTTTGCCCCACTGAAGAGGTAAGGCTGTAGTAGAGGGGATTCAAATCCGAGATGGGGGGTTCCCAACCGTGCTCGCTCACCAACCACCCTAAGCCTCGGTGGGTTTTCCTTACAATGTTGTTACCTTGCCAAGTGGTGCGTATTTTTATCTAATATTAAAACATTTGACTGTGTTTTCAACATCCTAATATATCTCCTAGATAGCTTCCTAAATTTCCTCGGAAGTTTTGTAGAATGAAATGTCTTCACAATTTTGGGTTCCATGAAGTAGATAAATCACACCATGATGATAGAGTTTTAGCTTCCCAAATATTGTAATTTGGTGTATATTTTGATGGTTGAGTTGGTTCTGTTAGGTATCTGACCTTCCCTATTCATTTAATCACGAGCATAACTTATTGGAACTGATCATGGAAGTTGACCCTAGTAAACTAGCGTTGAGTTATTTGAAGAGATTGATCTTTGTGGCTGGGAGTGGTTACTGTATCAGCGAGTGCTATTGCTTTTGTGACTTTGTGGTGCTGGTTCCGTTGTGGATGAACCATTGACCATGCGCCTTCGTGAAGAAGAGGTGGCATCAGGATTTGATGAGTTAATACCATGAACAAAAGCAGAGAGGAAGAAATGAACTATTTTCTCATCACAAACAAATTTATATTCATATTTTATATAAAAAAGAACGTCTCGGAAAACTATGAAAGAAATAAAATACAATCAATCGTAATAAACAGAATAATGTCTGGTAGTAGCCTTCCATACTGGTGAAAGCAAAAATTACTTCTTCCATTGCTGAAACTAGAAATAGGAAGGTGCAGTAACAGCTATTGGTGGAGATAAGGAATGACGACTGAGATCATAGAGGAAAAAACTGGGAAGGACTGCTATATATTCTTTTCTTCTAACCAAATTTCAGGCAGCCCATGCAGCCAGCTTCTCAGTATTGTTTGATTTTACTCCACAATCCACATCAATAACGAAAAGTCCTTCTAAATCTGCCAACAAGTTCTGAGTGGTCCTTTAACTTTGATATATTCTACATAAAAATACTATTCATTTGTTATAAACTTGTTAAGTGTTGCAGAGATGAAGATGCTTAGGTGGATGAGTGGCTTTACCCTTAGAGATAGGATACAAAATGAGCATATACGTGGTAAGGTTGGAGTAGCTCCAGTGGAAGATAAGATTAGAGAGAGTCGCTTTAGATGGTTTGGTCACATTAAACAGAGGCCTTCTGATGACCCAGTTAGGAAAGTTGAGGTATTAAATTTAACTTATGTTAACAAAGATAGAGGCAGACTTAAAAAGACTTGGTTATAAAATATTAGAAATGATATTTCTTTATTAAATTTAAATGAGAATTTGACTTTTAACAAGACACAATGGCGAAAAAGGATTCATGTAGCCAACCCCACGTAGTGGGACAAAGACTTGATGTTGTTGTTGTAGTATTTGTTATAAACTTGTTAGTCCTGAGTTTAACAGTCATCATTGGGATGGCCTCGAGTCTTGAATATTAATATTATTTATTACATGTATGACAAATTTCTTAGATATACATGAAGATGACATGATACTTGATAGTGGAGAGAAAACCTATTTTCCAAAAAGGCTATGATTGTTCTGACACTTGACCATTAGTGGAGGCTCTATAGGCTTTTACCCACTCAGCAGGTGGCTAAAGGTCAAATAACTGGAAAGCGATTGATCATTGGAATAATTATTTTTGCTATGATTGAGAAAGTGAGTTCATTAGCACTGTCATTTATACGAAACTGTATTGTATTTGCTTATGCTCATTCCTGTGTAATTTGGGACTCCATTAAGCTGTTCTTATTATTCTTACTTTATTTCTTACGCAGCTCACCACTTTATCATGTACATTTCTTTTTATATTTTAGTTAGGAAATGACGTTGCTATCTTTAACTTCAATATCTTTTTTGTATGTTCTTGAACTTATTTGTTAAATAAATTCACTGTAAAAAGTAGTATAAATGTTTAACTAAAATATATTACCCTTGAAAGATAACACAGAAAAAAATTTCTCCCTATGCGATTATCTAAAAAAATTTGTTGTGCTTTTTAATCCTCATAAGTTTTGCACTAAAATATAGTATTAACAATATCAGAAGAAAGTTTTGCATTTTCCATCAAAACAGATAATCAAGTTTCTTGTTTAACATACGTAATTGAACAACTAAAGAACAGCATTCCTAGTAAAAGGGGAATGGAGAAGAGTTACAACATACAAAAAAAACCTATTAAGTTGGAAATTAAACTATTTTTCCTGTAAAGATAACTCTATCATAAATTTTAGCATCCAATCAATTACTAAGTTCTCAACTATCAAACATCTTAGGTACATCTAGATTCTACACCTATTAAGCTCCACATTTTCACACTAATGATCCCAATGCTGAAAAGGCCCAAATTCAACCAAGAAATATTCCAATTTTTTTGTTTATTTCTGATGCATGGATTAATGAGGTCATTTCAAACTAGTGGAGTAAATTTTTTACTCATGTTAGTGGTGTGGCATCATCTATCTCAAGTCTCAACCTCCAATTAACTTATATGGGTTGTGGACGCTTCAACACACTATGTACAGTGCATTTGAAGAAACCTAAGCTAGATTTCAAGAAGAAGCAGAGAGAGAAACGAGAACAGAGACGGTATTAACAAAATGCAAAAGCTTGCCTTGTTATTCACAGTAGTGGAAAATATATATAGAGCATTTACATGTGAGCATCCACGTCATTATTTCTTATTTACAAATATGTTTATTATTATGTACTAATACTCCCCCGCAAACTGTTGGGTCTGAAATAACCCGCAGTTTGTTACGAAGATTCACAAATCTAGGAGTTGATAACGCCTTAGTGAATATATCAGCGATTTGGTCGACTGTGCTGATAGGAAGGAGACGCACATTATTGTTCTGAATATGATCTCGAATAAACTTTTGGTCAATCTCTATGTGTTTCGTTCTAGCATGAAACACAGGGTTGTTAGCAAGTGCTATTGCCGAATTGTTGTCACAAAACATGTCCGTCGGATGCTGTTGTGGAACACCGAAGTCAGCTAGAAGCCTTCTAAGCCAGATGATGTCCGATGTTAATGCCGCCAATGCTCTATATTCTGATTCTATGGAAGACCGAGCCACCGTCTGTTGTTTCTTCACCGTCCAAGAAATTAAAGTGTTCCCTAAGAATGAACAGTAGCCGGAAGTAGATCTGCGAGTGTCCGGATCTCCAGCCCAGTCAGCATCTGAAAAAGATTTAAGCACAAGTTTAGATTTTGTAATTGGTATACCATAATCTAAAGTACCTTTGATGTATCTTAACAATCGTTTGAGAAGGTAGACGTGTTGTGCTTGAGGATCCTGCATATGTTGAGATAACAGATTGACGCTGAAAGCTATATCAGGCCTTGTAATGGTTAAGTACTGCAGTGATCCCGTGATTTTCCGATACAAGTTGGGATCCGACAGATACTGATCCGGTGGAATAACAGCAGGCATTTTAGTACAGTTCGGGTTTGCCAAAGCCTTGCAATCTTCCATATGCGTTTGTTGTAATAGAGACAACGCATACACTTTTTGAGATTGAAAGTATTCATGAGAATTTCTATGTATTTGAATTCCTAGGAAATCGTTGACAGTGCCTAGTTGTTTCATGGAGAACCGGCTAGTTAATTTTTGAATAACCAAAATAACTTCTGCAGAAATGTTACCAGTTATTAAAATATCATCAACATAAATCAATAGAAAAATATGAATATTAGATTTATGCAAGATGAGAAGTGAAGGATCTGCACTGCTATGTTGGAACCCGATAGAGATGAGATACTCCGTGAATGTGTTGTACCACTGTCTCGGAGCTTGTTTGAGACCGCAAATAGCCTTTTGTAGATGACAAACATGTGTAGGATTGAGTTCGTCAACAAATCCTCTCGGTTGGGTCATGTAGACTGTTTCTGACAGGTTGCCATGGAGGAATGCATTTGCGACGTCCAATTGTTGAATTTCCCAATTGTTGTGCAGCGCTATTGTGATCATAACCCGAATCGTTGGTAGTTTGGCTACAGGACTGAAAGTTTCATTGTAATCCAGTCCAAACTCTTGATGATTGCCAAGAGCAACAAGCCTAGCTTTGTACTTGGCAATAGATCCGTCTGAGTGATATTTGATTCGGTAGGTCCATTTACACCCTATCACTGGAGCGCCTTGCGGTTGCGTAATGAGCTTCCATGTTCCCTGTTGTTGTAAGGCTAGAAATTCAGATGCCATGGCTTCTCTCCATTCTCTGTGTTTAGCTGCTTCTGCATAATTGGATGGAACAGAGTATTTAGAGGAAACGGAAGTATCATGAAAAAGATTTAACCTGTTTACCGGTTTCAACGTTCCTTTCTGATTTCTGGTAATCATAGGATGGCGCTTGGGAGGAGGATTGCAGTCTACGGGCTGCTGTTGTTCAGTAACATCCATATTGTCAGATGGAAAATCAGGTGGAGCAATAACAGGTTGAGGAACAGGTAACTGTATGGATTTGTCTGTGGAGGAAGTGGTATATGACTGGGAGGTTGGTATAAGAAGAGCTGGTGGGATTTCAGAGGGTTGAGGAGGCTGTTGCGAGGAGGGTAAATTAAACGGGAACATAGTTTCATCAAAAGTAATATTACGAGAGATTATAATCTTATTGTTAGAAGTATCTAAACATTTGTATCCTTTATGTTTATCCGAATAACCCATAAGTACGCATACAGGTGATTTAATATGCAGTTTATGATGAGAATGAGGTGGGTATAGCGGAAAACAGGCGCACCCAAATGTTCTGAGATGATTATAATCAGGTTTATTTTGATGAAACAGTTCATAAGGTGTGAGATTGGATGTAGTAGGGGACGGCATCCTATTGATGAGGTAAGTAGCGGTGAGAACCGCATCCGGCCAGTGCACAAACGGAACAGACGCTGCTTTGAGCAAAGTTCTTGTTGTCTCGATTATGTGCCGATGCTTTCGCTCGGCAACCCCATTTTGTTCAGGAGTATATGGGTATGATACCTGATGCTGAATTCCATGGTTATTCAGAAATTGAGCAAATTGGTGATTTATAAATTCTGATCCACCATCGGTCCTGAAAACTTGAATTTCTTTAGCAGTATATTTTTCAACGAATGATTTAAAATGCAGAAAAATCTCATACACTTCAGATTTATTTCTCATAGGAAATATCCAAGAAAATCTCGAGTAATCATCGACGAACAAAACATAGTATCTAAATCCTTGTACAGACGATACGGGAGCAGGTCCCCAAACATCAAAATGAATAAGAGACAGGACAGACTTACGACGATTAACAGATCTATCAAAACATAATTTGTGTCCTTTAGATTGTTTACAAGAAAAACATGAAAAAGACAAAGAACTAATGTTTAAATTCGGATTATTCTTAGCTATGGTAGAGATAGTTCTGGTATTAGGATGTCCTAGCCTATCATGCCAGGAAATATCACGAGCAGAGGATGCAGTGAAAGCGGAATTCCTGAAATCAGCAGGCGATATTTGAATCGGGTAGAGGCCATTTTTACATGGTCCTTGAAGCAACACTTGATGAGTCTTCATGTCCTTAATAACAAAACCATTAGTATCAAAAGTGATAGAAATATCGTTATCACGAGTAAGTTGCGAAATGGAAATCAGATTATAAGCAAGCGAAGGAGTATGGAAAATCTTTAAAAGATCCAACTTACGAGAGGGGGTCGGTAAGATGCCAGCACCTGAATTGGCTATATTTACCGACCTCCCATCACCTATGGTGATAGACTCAGTGCCAGTATACGGAGATGAAACGGTTAAATTGTCCAGCGATTGAGTCAGATGCGAGGTCACTCCGGAATCCAAATACCAGTTGTGATATGTGTTATCCGAGTTCGCAGCTAGCGCCGTGGGCTGGTTCGTCTGTTGTTGAGGAGTGTAATTGGGATCCATACGATGCCAGCAACTACTAGCAGTATGACCTTTCTTTGAACAAATTTGACAAACAATCGTAGATGTGGTAGAGGTTCTATTTGCAGATGAGGCCGATTGAATGTTTCTACCACGACCACGCTTACCTCGACCACGAGCAGAGAATAATGCAGTGTTTGGATCAGGAGATTGGCGAAGAAGATCAGAGGCAATGTTCACCTCTTCACTCAAAAGTAACGCATATAACTGATCTAGTGTGATCGGAGTTAGCATTGTGCGTATGGCCGTCTTGAAGGACTGATAAGAAGGAGGTAAACCATTAAGAATATACAGGATCACATCTTCTGTGTCAACAGCCGAACCTGATGCAGCAATTTGATCAACTAAAATCTTGATTTCTGATAAGTATTGCGTCACCGTCTGATTCTTGAGCGAGATATGATGAAGAGCGTTCTTAAGTTGAATTACTTTAGAACGATTGGTCGACTGAAATCTTGATTCAAGAGTTAACCAGATTTCAGATGTAGATTGAAGATGTACCACATACGGTAAGATCGTCGTTGAAATTGTTGAGCATATCGCCGCAGACAGATTTTGATCGATCAGAGTCGTGAGCTGAGCCGACTCATTCTCTGACGAACTTCGCTCAGAGGACGTAGTATTGGCAGATTGAGGAAAAGGTGGTTCAAGAAACTTATCGAATTTGTTGGCCTTGAATATCTTGATGATTTGAGCACGCCAGATTGAGTAGTTGTCTTCGGAAAGTTGAATCGAGACAATCGATTTGAGATGAGCCACTACGAATTTCAGAGCAGGTGATAGAATTGCTTCGTTGGATCCATTATTTTCCAGAGGATCGCGAGGATTGGAGGTAGCGGAGATCGACATTTGCGAAAATATCAGGATCTTTCGCCGCCTGATACCATGAAGAAACCTAAGCTAGATTTCAAGAAGAAGCAGAGAGAGAAACGAGGACAGAGACGATATTAACAAAATGCAAAAGCTTGCCTTGTTATTCACAGTAGTGGAAAATATATATAGAGCATTTACATGTGAGCATCCACGTCATTATTTCTTATTTACAAATATGTTTATTATTATGTACTAATAGCATTGCCCCATCCGAAAAAACAATTAATGTCCATTTCCCCTGATATCAAGGCATGGCATTTTGATTCAATTAATTTAATAATATAATATCTCATACATACAAGGCATCTCTTTTGAATTATTTTTGGTATCATGCCCATGATCAAATATGTAGAAAATGAGACAAGATTTTTTTTTATGTGTACAACCCCTAGATGGAAAAAATTGGGGGCATGACTTTGTTGCAGAGTTTCATTGTTTTGTAAACATTTTATACAAGGTAAGTCCACCTAGGAGTAGTTGGAGAGATTTTATTTTTTATTTTTTCTTTTAGGACATTCAGGCCAATTAAGGCAGACTCACACACATCGCATACACAATATTCGAACCCAAGTCCTCTTAGTTGGTAGTCTAAGCTCTCAACCAACAGACCAAGGTGAGTTGTGTTTGGAGAGATTTTCATACAAGATACTACTTGAATAATCTAACCATTAAGTTAGTCTTAATTATGTATTCAAATTTTGGAAAATATTAAAACTAGATAGTTTAGTGCATAGTTTAAAAAGACGAAATACGGAATTGAGGTGTTTTTCCTTATCAATGTGAGGCAAGGCATAATCCTCATAATGGAAGAAAAAAAAAACTCATAAAATTAAAAATAATTTATAAAAATGATAGAAATAAAATAAACCACTGATATATTTACGTGATTCATCATCATAGATACAAATTATAAATCAAAATATTAAATGTTATTAAAACGAGATTCAAGGTAAACACTCACTTAAAACTTAAATACTTCATGAACATCAGAATCCATGAAAACCTCATCGTTCCTCTCATATTCTTCTGAATAGATTTGATATGTAATAATTATATTAAATATGAGCCAAATCCAGTGCATCTCTTTTAAAAAAAAAATTAGATCATTCGAAGGCCGTCATTTTATGTGACCAAACCTGTGAGAGCACGTTCCTTTGATTTGCCAGCTCAGATTTGAGTTTTTCTCCCAGGATCGTCCGGGACGATATTGAGATCGTCCAGGACGATCAGTGCAGTGAAACAGCTGATTTTTCTGGAATGGGATCGTCCAGGCCAATTTTGGATCGTCCTGGGACGATCAGATACGACAAGAATCCAGAGAGCAAAATCGAAATTATCGTCCTGAGGGATCGTCCTGGACGATTGGAATTTGTTCACATCGTCCTGGACGATGTGGCGATCGGCCGGGCCGATCAGCTTTGTTTTATAAGGAAATCAGCTCGTTTTGAAGAGAGAAAGTTTTTATAAAAAAATCAAAATATCTGAGGAGAGAGAAAGAGAAGGAAAGAGAAGGAAAAGTTCGTTTTCGGAGGCCGCGGAGCGCTTTTCGTTCGACGCCGCTGTTGAGAAAAGTGTTTATCTCGCTGTAAGGACTCCGAATCCTATTTCTGTTTTCGAAGATGTTGAGTTTTGGTCGTTTTGTGCACAGATTTGTGTTTTCATTACCGAAAAACGCGCCGCATTTTGTATTGATGAAACTTTCACCGTACAACTTTTGATATGTTATTGATATGATTTTTCTACACGTTTTGAGTATTTTCTGTAACGATTCTACCGGTTATTTTGGATTCTGTGCGATTTTGATCGAATAGATAAATATCAGGTTGTGGATTGATGTTGCTTCAGTAGAATAAAAGTCTTATATTGATGTTGTGCACATTCTATGGTAATTTGGTAAATTTCTGATTTGGTGATTTTTGTGTAAATTCCGTATACTGCCGTTATGCCGCTGGATTTTCGTACGATTTCCGATTTTTCCGAAATTGATGATTTGAGTTCATATGAATGTGACTATCTGATTATTGATACTGAAAGACAAGTGGAACCTGGTTGAACCGTTGGTTGGAGATCGATTTGACCTGTACAGGATGGTGGGCCGACGGGCTTTCCTTTAAACCATTGATTATCGATATAACGATTGGGAGTTATAAGGAGATTACTATGCCGACGGGCAGCCGACGGGCACAGAGTGACGACTCTTATTGAAACCAACGGATGGATATCTACAACAGCAATATGGATTCTACAACAGCACTATTGATAATAGCCAGTGATTGTACTTGTCCAGTAAGACTGTATGGAATTGCATGTGTATGATATTGCATTGTATGGATTTCCAGATCTGCATCGACCTATTGATTTCCGATTGATTTTATTGATTGCCCTACGCTTGATTGTTATTTATGGATTTACGGTTTACTATTACTGTACGATTTCATTGATATTACATATTATTCTTGTCACTGGATACTGGCACCGATATGGATATGGATATAGTATTGACTCATAGATATAGATACCGACATCATTGATTCATCGATATTATGGATTCATTGATTCATGGACATGATTGATACTACTGATACTGATATTGCTAGTACAGATCTACTGATACATTGATTCATTGTATTGATTTTTATAGCGCGTGATCATTGATGTATTGGTTTGATTGATTTATTGATTTATCGATTTGATTGTTGTATATGACTTTATTGCATTGATTGATTTCAATTGTATTTGACGATCGTATTGATCCTGCTCTTTCGTTGTATTGATTTGATCGTTTTATGGGATTCTGTGCCGATTGATATTATTGACCGGAAGTAATGGCTTTACCGAGTTGATTGATGCGGTTTCACTGTCGTAGCATCATTCGTTGTCGTCATTGGATTGTTATCATTGTGGATATGGATACATACGCGGCCGTACTGACATGGAGCAAACGATATTGAACAATTGATCGATTTGCAAGTGTATGTTTTGATAAGATTTCATTCTATTGATTTGACTGATGTTATAGACTGATACGATAGATAAGACGGCTAGACGACCGTATTGATGTTATCGACTGCTATGATAGAGACTGTAGAGATTTGACGGATGCATTGATTTCTTGAGCTTTATGGATTCTCTACTGTTCATTGATTTTATCGACTTTTGTCCCGTATTGATTTCCGTATCTGCATTGACTCATTGATCATGTGCGACTGATTGATTTGATTTGATTTGATTGACCTGCATATTGTTTCCAGTGCCGTGCTTTGATTTCAGTTGTAGGCTTTGGTGACCTGCTGGGCTATTTAAGCTCATTATATGTGGTTAATATTTCAGGTGCAGAGCCTCCAGCGTGAAGCGTCTTCGATCGCTAGTGTAGCTTTGTTTTTGTAGCCCTTGGTAGGCTTTTGTTTTGTAGCCGTATGGCTATTGTATATTCTTTTGGACGCTCCTGTTGAAATGTGAATTATAGTAGTTGCTGTATTTCTTCTCTGTAATGCAATTATCTCTGGATGACTGTATTGATCTGAACGAAAAAAAAAGAAAGAAAAAAAGAGAGCATCAGATGAATCCTTTTACTATTGATTTCTGGGACGTCACAAAACCATCTAAGGCTACTCTTTTTAATCTTATCTGCCACTATAGCTACTCCAACCTTTTCATGTATGTGCTCGTTTCGTATCCTATCTCTAAGTGTAAAGCAACTCATCAACCTGAGCATCATCATCTCTGCAACACTTAACTTAATATTATGATTCTCTTTTAATGGCCAACCACTACAGGAAATTCACTGAATACCGGCGGTTTTTGCCGGCGGTTTTAGTGGTATAACCGACGGTTTTCAAAAATACCGGCGGCTTATCGGCGGTTCTCAAGCCTCCTGTAAAAGTGGCGTAGGAAACCATTGCCGGCGGTCTTTTTCCGGCGGTTTTATTCGCCGACGGAATTCCAGCGGCTTATACCGCCGGTTACGACCGGTTTTTGTACCGGCGGTGCTTCGGCCGTTGAGCCGCCGGTACTTTTATGAACTGCTACCGGCGGTCTATACACCGACGGCATGCCGGCGGTTACAGCGGCTGGCGTGCGTTCGAACAACTGCCGGCAAGCGTCGGTACACCGCCATTAACACTCTACGCCATAAAACATTGCAAGTCTCACGACCATCTAATAGAATTTTCCCTTTGGTTTAAGGGGTACTTTTGTATCATACAATAAGTCTGATGCATTCCTCCACTTCAATCATCCAACTTGAATTCTACTAATAATATCCCCATCTATTTCACCATCACTCTAAATAAGAAACTTAAGATATCTAAAACATATACGTTTATTAATGACTTGATCGCCCAAAGTCACAATCCCCCCACTAAATCTATTATACTCCATGTATTTGGTTTTAAATCTACTCAAAGGAAAACCTTTAGACTCTAAGGTTGACCTCAATAATTCAAGTTTATCTTCAACTCCCTCTCTAGTCTCTTAACAAGAAGAACATCATCAACAAAAAACATACAGCAGGTTGCATCCTATTGCAAATGTCTAGTAAGAACATCCATGACTAAAGCAAAAAGATATGGGCTTAAGGATAATCCTCGATGTAATCCAACTGAAAGAGGAACATATTTGGTCAAACCACCTTATGTTTGAACACAAGTAATAGCTCCTACATATATATCCTTAATGACTTAAATATAAGCATTATTAACCCATTTCTTATATGTAGATCCTCCTTTTTCTCTTTATACTTTTGCATCAATCATCTCAATAAATGTATAGCTTCCATAGTAGACCTACCTGGCATGAATCCAAATTGATTTTGAGAAACATTAGTTATACGCCGTAACCTATTCTTCACAACTCTCTCCCAAAGTTTTAAAGTATGACACATTAACTTAATTCTTCTATAATTTGCACAATCTTGTGCATCATCTTTATTCTTAAAAATATGAATCAACACACTCATTCTTCACTCATCTGGCATCTTTTTAATATTCAAAATAATATTAAAAAGTTTTGTAAGCCATGAAATTTTTTCATCTCCTAAACATTTTCACACCTCTATTGGAATATCATAAGGTCCAACAACTTTTCCACTCTTCATTTTCTTTAAACACTCTCTAACTTCGGTTTTATTAATATGTGGATAAAAGCAAAAACCTCTATTTTCATTTAGAGTGCTAAGGTCACTAAAGTCAACCGTATTCTCATAATCTTCATTGAAAAGCTTAGCAAAATATCTCATCCATCTTTGTTGAATATCCTCTTCTAATAAAAGCACTTTTTTATCTTCATCCTTAATGCACTTCTCTTTAACTAAATCTTTACCACTCTTATCTCTTTGTTTGACTAACATATATATATATATATATATATAGTCCTCTGTAGCATCTAATCTATTATATAGAACATTAAAAGCTAAAATCTTTGTATCGCATATTACTTTCTTAGACTACTTGTGTGCATCTTTATATCTTTACAAATTTTTAGAATTTTTACATCTAAATCAAGTTTAGATTTCTTCCCAAAAAATATTTAGGAAATTTAATTATTTTATTTGATTAATAATTTATTCATTAGTTCAATTAAACACTTATTACGCTCTAGACATTAATTTAATCAAATATTTACTTATGTCCACATCACTACAATATCAAATAAAGCCAAATGCTTTCATTAGTAACCCTTTGTAAAAATGTCTGAAGTGAGGGAATTATTCTCTAGTTGTTAAGAGGATTTATCTTCCACGTGTTAACAGTTTCTTTTTTATCAAGCAGGACTTTGTTACGTTCATAAAACCATTAATGCTCTTTACTTGCCAGTGAAAAATGTTTTGTGTTAAAAAAAAGGCACAGAGCATTGACTAATATTATGAGAACTGCCAAAGAAACGATACTGCTATGACACCCACAGTTTTTGAAACTTTTAAATGTACAACAATAAGACAGCTAGCATTAAAAAAAAAACCATAAAGAATTCCCAATTGGACAAAAAACACACCTGCAATGCTTTTAAAAATAATCGATGCTTCTAACCATTTAAAATTTGCTGAAGGTTTGCTATTTATAACATTTATGTAATATATACATATATAAAAGCTCGTGCAATGCTCATACATTGAGTTGCTTGAAATTCAAATTCAATTTCAACTCAAAGTTCTAGTGAGTAAGAATCCCAATGTTTCATTTCAAATTGCGACAATTTTGCTTGAATTTGACTCAGTATGAGGATTTATTATTTTGTACGGAGTCCGGAGGGCGTCCTGAGACCAATAAAAATGCGCCACATCACCCCATTGCTCGGTACCGCGCTCGGTACCCCTCGGTATCGCTGGGTACCCAGCGCTTAACCGGACGTTTCTCCCGTCCGGTGTCCGCACAAAATAATAGCTCCAGTATGAGTCATGCATTCTATGAATGCACAATGATTCTAATTGCAACCAAGCTTTTCTACCAAATACATTCAATGGGCAAACCAAACACATGCTTATAATACAATTTAAGCATCACATGATATCCTCTGCAATAGTTGAAGACATCCCCAATGATGATGCAAATGTAGCCGTGGTGTCACCTGAGAGATACCTTTTCAATCGATCCAAATCATCAGCAGCATCAACCATCGTTGGCCTCATAAATGGATTGTCCTGTGTGCACAAGAGACCAAGCTCTACCAACTCTGATATTGCCGCCTCCCACATTCTCCTCACTTCAGCTGCTTGGTTCCCTGCAGTTCTCATTAAACTTGAATCAATCACCACCTCAATCGATCTTCCATGGTAGTGATTTTTCACCCATTTCTGAATGCTTAGCTCGCCTACAAACATTTCTTCTGTTGGTCTTTTCCTTGTTAATACTTCAAGGACTAGTACACCAAAGCTGTAGACATCTCCCTTTGTGGTTGCTCTTGAGCCAAATCCATATTCTACAAGATTGATTAAACATCAAGCAAAGGTATGGTTAAGTTTGGTTAATGTTCACATACAGAAGATGAGTATATGACAATGAAAGCTAGAATTCAATCTACTAATATTTATTTGATTCAGTATTATTTAGATTTCAGTACTCAGTATTACATTTTGAATGTATTGCATTTGCTTCAACATTTAGATATTGATCAAGTTGAGTAAAATCTAGATACAAACAAATAGGACTAAAGTCTAAAATACTATTTACATATTTCTTCTTTAAACAACAATTCTTTATCCCATTATGTGAGATGGGCTACATGAATCATTTTTCTCTATTGTGTCCTACATATTCCTTTTTTTAAGATTTTAGTAAATTAAAGTTTTGTTTCGGACAACTTTTGTGCCGCTTTCTAAAATGGCTTTCTAGTACAAAAATTTCAAATGGAAAGCTATTTTAGAAAGCAAGAAGAAAGCCGTCCCAAACGAAGCCTAAATTACTTGAATCTACTAATTATATATCATTGTAAAGCAGATATCAACAAACGAAACAACCCGGAAGCGATAGAACAATCTTGCCAAAGAATAATACTTGCAAAACAGGAGAGCTTGAAGTAAACAATATTAAATAGAAGAAAGGTGAATGTACCTGGAGCTATATACCCTATAGACCCACATAACATATTGGCAGTGGAGCTGCCTGCAATATCTGGTCCAGCTATAGTAACTCCTGCGCCCACACTGATCACAAGTCTTGAAATTCCAAAATCAGAAACCAGTGCAGCCATATCTTCATTGAGCAACACATTGCTAGGCTTTAAATCACAGTGAATGACCTTCACTGGAGAGTGGTGGTGTAAGTATGCCATCCCCTCAGCTATGTCACTTAGAATGCTAATTCTCTGCTCCAAATCCAGATGATGATCATTTTCATTTGAGTACAACCTAGAATCAAGACTTCCATTTGACATAAATGGAAGAACAAGGGCCTTGAATTCTGGAAGGCTGCAAGCCGTGATTATTCTAATTAGATTTCGATGCCTGATTCTTTTTAAGACCTCACATTCTCTTTTGAAGCTCTTGGTGGAGTTCCCAGTTTGAAGGCGAAGTACTTTGACTGCTACAATTGTTTCATCCCTTAAAATTCCTCTGTAAACACTCCCATAGCTTCCAGAACCAATGAGCATTTCCTCTGCAAATCCTCTGGTTGCTTCTGAAAGCTGTCTGTAAGTGATTCTTGGGTAGCTCGACCTCAAAGAAGGCAGTGTCACGCCTGCCAAATCATCATCTCTTCTGTTTAAATTATTTTTTCTAATCTGTCTTATTTTAATCACAAATAATATGGTTATTGTGAAAGCCAGTACTGAAGCAACAACACAAACTGTGATTAAAATTCTTTTTGAATGGATCTGTTTGCCTTTTTTTTTGCTAAAATTTCGGTACAAATTTGGGTTCCCAAGAAAGGAGAGGTCAGAGAACATGCTAATAATTCCTGCACTTGGTATCAATCCACTGAAATCATTGTAGGATAAATTCAATAGTTTGAGGCTGGTGCAGTTGTTAAGGCTCTGTGGGATCTCTCCAGATAAAGAATTGTTGGACAGATCAAAGACTTCGAGGTCATGAAGGACCCCAAATGATTTGGGGAGTGGCCCTTGGAGAAAATTATGTGAGAGATTGATCAACTTCACGGCGACGCACAGAGAGAGCTGAGGAATCACAGGGCCACTGATTTTGTTTGATGAAATGTCAATTTCTTCAACTTGCTCCATCTTACTGAGCTCCATAGGCAAAGGACCATGAAGCTGGTTGTTTGAAAGATTAAGAAATATCTTCAATAATCCTGCTATTGTTGTAGGTATGATACCCGACAAATTATTGTATGATAAGTCCAATCTGGTAAGGCTAATGCAATTACCAAGTGAAGAAGGGATGTGCCCTGAGAGGTGATTCTTTTGCATATAGAGGTCACTGATTTCTACCAAATTTCCAATACTTTCAGGTATCTGACTGGTGAATCTATTGTTTGATAAATCAAGTAAGCCAACTGAGCTCATATTACCCATCACTTGAGGGATTTCTCCACCCAAAATGTTATTAGACAATATAAGCCTCTGTAAACTTGCCAAATGGCTGATCTCTTTTGGAATCACTCCATCTATTAGATTGCTTGACAAATTCAGCAATGTCAGGTTTCGAAGTTTCTCAATGTTGGGAGGGATAGACCCATAAATTTTGTTGCTATCAAGATTCAAAATTGACAAGCTTGAGATGTTTAATCCAAGTCCACGAGGAAATTGCCCGCCGAGATCTATCCCTGCCAATTCCAGCTCTTTCAGCCTGGAGCAATTAGAAAGAGCACTGAAGAATGGATCTAAGTCTGTGTTGTTGCTGTGGCTTGTAAGATGTGTATATGACAGGTGAAGGAATTCAATATTCTTCCACTTTCCTATCATCTCTGAAGGCAATTCACCAGAAAGATCATTGTTCTCAACATCAAGCTCATTTAATATGGATGAATTTGAAAGCCATGAAGGTATCTTCCCTGTCAGATTATTCAGATAAAGATCGAGTGTGTACAGCTGAGGAAGGCTGATTCCCATTTCAGCTGGAACATTACCCGAAAGTGAGTTGTTTGAGAGATCCACAACAGTTAAGCTGGTGCAGTTGCTGAAGATAGAAGAAGGTATTGAACCAACAAGTAAATTGCTACGAATGTTGAGATAACCAAGGGCATTAAGGTGCGAGAGAGCTTCTGGTATCATGCCATTGAGTCCATTTCCTGAGAGATCAAGAATGTTGAGCATCCTCAGCTTGGAGAATTCAGGTGGAATGTGGCCAGTTAGTTGATTATCTGATAAGTCAAGCTCATAGAGCGCAGTGAGGTTGGCAAGTGCAGGATTGATTGTGCCTCCGATGCTAGTTTGTTTGAGTATTATGCAAATGACATGAGCCCTCCAACGGTCGCATTCAACTCCATTGAAGTCACATACATTGGTAGACCTGTTCCAGTTTGAAAGAACTAAGTTAGGATCTGACCTTATAGAGCTTTTGAATTCCAAGAGTGCTGCTTTTTCTATGCTAATTGCTCCTCGGCGATTGATGAGAAGAGTTGGATTGCAAGCATAGCTTGGTGAGACCATGCAGATATGGAAGAAGAGGATACTTACTCGAGTAAGAATTATGCGTTTAAACTTAGAAGTTTTCATTCTTAAGATTGCAAACTGGAAATATAGTGGAATAGGCCTAGGTGTTTTCTTTTGCTAATGGCATCTCTGCTATGCATTTGCATATAACCTTGACATGACAAATTAGTGCTTAGTGGCACTTTAACCGTTTTAAGTTCTAAATGAAAATTCAAAAGTGAAACTGAAATGATTATCATTTGGTTTATACTGATGTGCCCTTGGGCTTATTCCAACAGTTCATATGAATAACCTTGAATAATAAATATTAGAATTAAGGTTTTGTTTGGAACAACTTTTTCATAGCTTCTTAAAGCAACTTTTTAGTAAAAAGCTGCTTTAAGAAGCAATAAGAAAGCGATCCCAAACGAAGCCCTAAGCATATATGAATGTCACTTTATCTACATAAACATAAATGATACTTTTAAGGTGAGTGATGCTGTTAGTTTTTAATGGATGAAACTATGTGGTGGATATGGATATTGCGCAATCATAATTTTCAACACAGGCTATGATTGATTTTATATGAAACCATAAGTGGAGGCTCCATAGGCTTTTCCCCCGCTTATTAGTGTGACTGTGGAAAGCAATAGGCCACTGGAATGATTCTTTATCCAAGATTGAGGAAGTGAGGTCATTAGCAATGTCATCTTTTTTTTTTTTTCCTTGAAAATAAATGTTGCAGAAAATAATATGCTTCACTCTGCAATTGCCAAACAGTATGTGTTGTTTTTTGGTAATGCTTGTAATTGGTGCAGTACTGCAGTAAGAGAAGCTATATGGGCATCTCCAAGCAAAAAACTCATTTTCCACTCCAAAATGCGGTAAAATTTCAAAATGCTGGCATTCTTCTCCAATCAAACATCATTTCTTCTTCTTTCGCACGCTTCCTGTGAAGGTAACCATCGTTGGCACTCTTTTCTCCTCTTTCGCGAGCTTCTTCGGCATATCCCACAACGAATTTTTTTGACGTAGGTGAACAGTCCAAGGCCAATATTGGCGTCGCACTGTTTTCCTACCAGACTTTGGCGTACGATTTAGAGTTCGAATGGAGCAAATGACGGATGGGATATGATGGTATCAAGTTCGGTTGGAGATTGTATGAAGAAAATGGTTGTTTTCCTCATTTAAAAAGTATTATGTGTGACTCAGTAGAATCTGGAGAACGTTTATAAACTCAGTAGAATCTGGAGAACGTTTTGCTGATGCCATAAAAATCAATTTTCTTGTTTTAAGCCAAACTTAAAATTATGACTGAGGGCATGCAATCTTTGACATATCCAGTTTGATTCTGGACTTATCTAATCCCAATTAAATACTAATTAAGCCTAATTCTTGTTGAAATGATTCCTAATTACTTTAATCTTAATATCTAATTAATATCTTAATGTAAATTATTAATATTATTGTTATTAAACTCTAATTAAAGTTTGAACAGCTAGATCCATGAAAATAAAGAATAATAAGCCTTAAAATTCTAATTAAACACATGTTATTCTAAAATTTTTTATGTCAATTAGTCTATCTATATGTAGCATCTAATTAATGACTAATTAAGCTAATAGTTAATAAACCGAATGAAAACTAAGTGATGAAATTATACATTGATGCGTCTATAAAAAAATTTGCATGATCGGCATGAATCTAAGGGCAATGGGCAATATTTAAATTAAAAACTTTTATTTTAGAAAACTTATAATTGAATTGAACATCTTGATGAGAAGCTTCTATCAATGCTACAATTGACCCATCTGACTCCACATAAGCTCAAATCAAAGAATTGAATTATATTGAGAAACTTTTGAATATGAATGGGTGGACCAAATAATCTCCAATTATAGTTTATAGTCAAATTAAGCGGTTCCATGAGACAAATTTAATGAGTCCAAGATTACTCAATTCTGACATCGCTAATGCATTAGAATGTTTGATAAATAATCTCCAATCAAGAAGATCAATATGGACCTTACGAAGGAGTGTTTGAATTATGACAAAATTTACCAAAATGCTCATCTCAAAAAGCCTATCTAAGGGAACCAAAGAGCTATGTTGCATTTTTTCGGCTATCACCACTAGTAACAGTTATCATCATCGCCAAATTTTTGTCAACATTTATCTTTATTGTTGGATTTTAATAGTCAGTGTGGATGCCAGACATCTATAATTCCTATAAGAAAAATCGAATAATTCTATTATAACTACTCCCCTCTTCTTTAATTGTGAGAAATGGAATATTCTTATATCTTTTATTTGCGATTGAATTATTTCAATTGGGTCCGACCTTGTTGTCTTTACATTTTTAAATTTTTCATGCAAAATAGTTCTTGGCACTGAAAACTTTGTTTTGTTCGTGCTAAACTTTTGTCAAAAACTAAGTCATAAAATAAATACTAAACCGTCAAAATTTTCTAGCATGTTTACATGGCATTAAAATGCCAATTACATAATTAAATAAGAATTCCATAATTCAAATTCATTTCTAATCTTCTAATTCCCTTAAATTATAGGGTGACAATTTGAAAAAATAAATATTATGACATTGAAATAATTCTCTAATTCATTGCCAACTAAAATAGAAATTTTAAGTTAACAAAATATGATTTTTCATTTTCTGAAAAAACTCATTTGATTGCTCGATGTTGTTTAATCCATTTAAAAACTTCCTTATAAATTATTTAAAAAGATTTTTTTTTTAATTTTTTTAATATATTTTAAAATTTATTGGTGATAGAATTCGATATAAATTATTTATATTAAAAAGATAATATTTTCATATATAATACACTCAAATGATTAAATTAATCTTAATCTCACCAATTGCAAAATAATTATGATAAAAAATATTGATGTTAGAATATTATAATATAAAATGCGTCAAAATAATTTTTCAAAAAAAAAAAAAAAAAAAAAAAAAATATATATATATATATATATATATATATATATATATATATATTTGTTTTCCGGCTAGAACTATGTTTTTTGCCTGGTAGCCCTCGCCTTCTTCATACATATAGCTCGGTCGACTAAAGGTTCGCGCTAGCAATCGAATCAACATCCCTCCGCCTCGCTGCGGCTCTCGCTCATCGTAGACGAGATCGATGGTAGCTTCCCCTCTCTTTTTTTCCTCAATTTTTTTTTTCTGTTTTCTGCATCAGTTCTCATTTGATCCTTACGTTCTTAGCGGTTTTTTTCCCGAAGATTCGATCCTGTTTTTCTAAAGTTGCTTATTTAGATTTATTCTGCCGGGAGGAAGAGGAAGGTACATTATGAATAGATTCTAGTATTTATTTATTTATTTTGCTTGGATATCGTAGTTGTAGATTTAGGAGACCCAAATTTGATGACAATGGACTTTATATGATCATATTTGATTTGAGATGAATTAATAAAAAAAAGCACTTATATTGCGCTTATTTTAAAGCTCATTCTAATCAGAAAAAACCCCAATTTTTCCCTAAATTTTATTCGAAGGACCATAGCATATGGTCAAATATGTTCGGTTATAATATTCTAAAAATTAAACTATACCAAATTCTTTACCTTCAGCAGCAAGAGGAATCCCATAAAACAATTGACTTGATTTATTGCCACTTGTGGAAACACTTCAAGTAATGATGCCCAACTTCTATGTTAATTTATTGTTAGTTTGATCAGCAGTTCCTTTTAGTGGTGTTTGAGTTTATTGATGATTTAGCTTCATTTGGGACGGCTTTCTCATTGCTTCTTAAAGCAACTTTTTAGTACAAAAATTAAAATTATTGTATTAGGAAGCTGCTTTAAGAATCAGAAAGAAAGCCGCCCCAAACAAAACCTTAGTCAATACTTTCATTAAGTTAGAAGGCATGCTCATTAAGAGGTTTTATAAGGCCTAAAAAAAGTAGATGATTTTTATCGCTTCGTACAAAAAGAAGGAACAACTAAAAATTCTCCAATTATATTATTAGTATTAGAAGCTTATCATGCAACTCACACACACAAAAAAAAAAAAAGTTTGTTTTGCTACTTATGGGTAAATTAATGACTTTAAAGCCTCAAGCCCATGCATAGCCAAACTTGATACATTATAGAGGCTCCTACTTTAGGTGAAAAAAATTAGAAGGATGCTAATGCCTAAGGGCTATAGCAAGCTTCTCCACAATCAACTCAAAGCCTCCAATAACAAGCGACATGAATTTGACTTATCTTTCTTCATTGGAATTTGTCTTTGTTAACTTAAAACATATTTTTTTAGTGCTGATTGTTTCTTTCGTGCAGGCTAACAGGCACACCATTGTATTGATGCAAGCATCTCAGAACAGGGCATCTAGAACATTTATGGATTTTGATTCACTCAGCCAAGCCATGGACGGTACACATGAATAGCATTTTTTAGAATATTAACATGCATTTGAAGAGTATAGCTTAAAGTTTTAGAGTTCTCTTATGGTCTGGATCAACTCCAAACAAAATTCTTGTTCTATTGCAAGTTTTAGTCTATAAACTAATACATTGTCTTAGTTTTTATCATCTTTGATAGAAAGTGTGATAATAATCGAGGCAAAAGTAGAGTTTCTCTTTACTAGGGAGTTGAAAGATAAAAAAATGTGCATATTTGACTCTTTAGTCTTTAATGTAGAAAATCTTTTGAGGCTCAACATTCTCAGGAGGATTGTGTAGATTTATAGGTAATAAGCACACATTGCTTCATTGTAAGGGCCTTCTTCTTAGATATTTGTTTACTTGTCAAAAATTACAAATGGCTTTTTATAATTAGATCATCTAACTTATTATGAATCTTGGTTTGCTCTTCACTTGTTGAACAATATGCATAGGTCAACTTTTTTTCAAATATTATTAGTTTGTCTTAGGATACTGTGGTGTTTGGCTCAATTATAGTTATGTGACAGGTTTAGATATCTTATCCTTTTATGCAAAGAATGGGAATATAGGTGGATATCATCATTAGCCTTATTCCAACTATTACGAGTTATATTTATGAATCTTTATTCTTCATGCATTTCTATTGATCGTTGCATGTGATGTTAAAACTATTTTACATAAATATTTTTGCACAATTTCTATTCAAGTGAACTTAAATCATTCTATTTTCCTTCATAATCCTTTAACATTAGTTTATCTACCCATCTTATCTATACATCTTCTATACTTCATTATATATGCCAAACTATCTAAGTCTTTTTTGGCTATCTTATCATTAATAGATGCTTGGTATCTGGACTATAATTATTTTTTAATATATCTTTCCTAGTTACCGCCATATTCATTTTAATATTCAATTATGTCACAGTGTCACACTCAAATTATATATGAATGATTTCTTTACTATCTCATGCTTAGATCCATACAATATAACTAGCCAAATTGTTGTTTTATAATATTTACATTTAAATCTCCATAATATTCTCATATGACATTGTACTCCTAAAACGTTTTTCAATTTAATCATTCATTTTTAGCTTTAGAAGTTATATCGTTATTCTATAGTGTAATAGATCCAATGATTGTGAATTTTTAGGTCACTCCACAACTATGATGATTGCTAAACAAAAAGCATTTATGTTGGGTTGATAAAAAAGATGCTTTTGTTTCGAGCAACTTAATCAACAATACATGGCCTAGGAAATTTTAACAATAGTCTTTAGTTAGGAAAATTTTAACATCAATCTGGAATTCATGTTGTCAGGTTTTTTATATTAATTCCCTCATCCCGAAAACCATGGAGTTTCTTTATGCAAGATTTTGAATTTAAAATCAATTTTGACCTGATTTGTGGCAAATTTAATTGGGTTCATTTTTTTCTTCTTTGATCGGCTCAATATAATTTCTAGAGTTTAATTAATTCATTTTATTATTTCCTAGATCCCTATTGATGATAATTTTATTTGTTATTATATTAATGAATCATCACTCCTCTCTTCTATAAAAAAGGCCATGAAACACATGGTTATATACATGATAGATTAGGATGGAGTCCATCTCTAGTTTCTCTTTACTCAGTGGTTCTACTGGAGAAACATGTTAAATAAAAGATAAATGGTAGTTTGACAAGATGGTCACTGGGACTTGGGAAGGCTGAAATATCATTTTTTGGTGGTTAGTTAGAGCTATTGTAGTGAGCATGTGACTATGATGGCATCAATGAGCGATGTTTTTTCTAAGATTAACAACTATTGTAGAGAGAAAGTCCAATGAGCAATGGATGATAGTTCGACAATCAATTACCTTTGGTTGGATTTTGATAGTTGACATTCTTGGTGGCTATGTGAAGTATGTTAGGTACTTTGCATGTTGTGATTAAGATATCTTAACAAGAAGAAGCTATGGTTAGATGTTGTATGGCTTCAGTAATAAAGAAATAAAGCAAGTGAAGCAAGATAATAATAGAGTAGTTATATATAATATTCAACATCTTTTTTTAGAAGGCTTATGTTTGGTTGTTTAGGTTTTTAAATAAGATAGTATGAGAGAGATAGAGAAAGGATGAGTAACATGTTGATGGAGTTGCTTTTCGAGACAATCAGATTAATTAATCTTATATTATACATTATGTTTCAATGCCAAATCATACCATTACATTGTTTAGAGTGAGGAGATAATCACTTTGGGTTTCAATAATTCAGCGCCAAGCGCACTTTTGGGGTCAATGAATTCTTCTTGGTGTGTAACAAGTATTATGTGATTCTCACATGAGTGTTAAGATCATAAATCACTTGGGCATTGTGAGGTTGTGCGATATTCTGACCTTTGGTTGGGCTTTGGGTGTAAAGTTGATCATATCTTCATAGTACATTAGCAATCTAGTTTTCAATTGGGAGTTTATTGAACCTCATCCTAAAATGCGGAATTTCTTACTGTATGATTTTAACTTTAAAATCAATTTTGAACATATTTTGCTAACAAAATTGGGTTTAGTTTTAACTACTTAGATTTAATCAATAATTTAGAGTTTAATAAATTTAGTTCCCATATCCTTTTGAATAACAAGCTTTATTTTTTTATCCTAATCATCCATCGCCCTTTTTACCTATAAAAAGCCATGCCAATTTGCGATTGTAGGTGTGTAGGTGTGTTCGTTCAAGAGGAAATCCATGGCTCAATTATATTTGTTTGGTGCTTGAAGTACTAGTGAAGTGGAAACTTCCTAAGGGCCTGTAAATGGTCAGTGTGCCTTGGGAAGACTAATGATGTCACTGTTGAGTGGCTAGTGAGTGTTATTATAAGGATTATAATAGCCATGAAGCTCAAATATGATAAGTTTGATTACTATATGTTTCGATCATTTGAAAATCATGATGTGGTGCTATAATACAACAGGAACTCGTGACGACACTCATGGGACGTGCAACTATGTTCGAAACTATTAATGAGATGGAAAAGAAGTTTTCTCGACAATTCATTTGTGGTTGGAAGGCATATGCTTAAGTCTTAGATTCTGATCAAGATCTATTCTTTAGCCTACATCCTTATGGCATTTTTTATTTGGTGAAAATATTATCTATTGTTCACCCATATACTCCCATAGTATGATTATATTATATTTCAAAGTAATAAATAATTGTTCGACAACCATAAATGTCTATACAAATAACAAAAGGCCATTGCAAACCAACAAATAAATTTTTATGCAAAAAAATATTCATTTTTTATTTTGCAATGGCCTCTTACTGACAACAATAATTCATGTAGCATAACTAATTTAGATTAAATAAATAATGGTTTATTAATAGTAGATCCTTATACAAGTAGTTTGTTATCTAAACAAAATTAGTATTAAGTAGTTATGGACTTGAAAATATATGTTACTTCCTTGTAAACAATTATGACTAACTAATAACAAATGAAAACTAAATTATAATCCAAAAGTAAAGTAAGACTAGTTATGTCGTAACAAGAATCCACATATTAATATCTAAAACACTCACCTTGAGTTTCCCTCACTCAATCTCTTTATGGCTTAGCGGAAGAAGTTTAGCACTATTGACGATGCCACCAAAAGAAAGAGGGAGCTTATGATACCGTCTAGGGAGAAGCTAGCCGGAGTTAGAGGAGTGGGTGGATGATGTTGAAGTTGCCACTGGATTGGATGATAGTAGTCGTCGATGGTGTTTGTCAAGGAGAAGAATTGAATATTCTGTCGACGTAATCTTCCCCGATAGAATCAATGTCCAAATCGATGTCAAAGAAAGGTGAACTCAATACATTAATTTGTCCTTGAGAGTCGAATACGAATCCGTAATGAGTATCCGGATCGGCCATGCATGGTAGGAAGTAAGCCAAGTGGTGATGAATCTTCTTCCTTGGATAGTATGTGAAGCAAGGGAGGAGGGAGGTAATGGGGGAAGAGGGTTGAGGGTTTCGGCCAAGGGAGGGGTTTTGGGAAATTTCAGTATTTAGGAATTGGGAAGGGAGGGAAAATAAATTCAAAACTGAAATTTAATTCCAAATTTGGTCGAAATTAAATAGAATTTGAATTTTGAATTTCAAATCAAAGGCGGGAAGGGGAGGGAAAGGGTGGATTTAATTTCCTTCCTTAGTCTAGGATTAGATGGGGGCATTTAAAGAATATTAACAAAAATATTTTTGGAAATAAGATCTTAGATCTTAAGATTTTGTCTGTGCATGAGGATGCTAATATTATGTGGGAAAAAGTGGCTAGTGATATTAAGAATATTGCAAAAGATATCCTTGGAGTATCAAAGGGAAAAGTTCATAATAGTAAAAGTAGTTGGTGGTGGAATCCAAATGTGCAAGAAAAGATTAAAAATAAGAAGATTTGTTATAAAAATTGGTTTAATTTTAAAAATTCTGATAATTGGGAAATATATAAAGTGGCTTGTAAGGATGCTAAGAAAGCAATATGCAATGCAAAGACATTAGCTTTTAGTGATTTATATAATATATTAGATACTAAAGAGGGAGAGATATATGTATAAGTTAGCCAAACAAAGAGATAGGAGTAGTAAGGATTTAGTTCAAGTGAAGTGTATTAAAGATGAAGATCAAAAAATATTTTTCTTAGAAGATGATATTCAACAAAGATGGATGAGATATTTTGCTAAACTTTTTAATGAAGATTGTGAATATAAAATTGACTATAATGACCTTAGCACCCTAAATGAAACTAAAAATTTCTGTTTTTATCGGCGTATTAGTAAAACTAAAGTTAGAGAGGCTTTAAAGAAAATGAAGGGTGGAAAAGCTGTTGGACCTGATGATATTCCAATAGAGGTGTGGAAATGCTTAGGAGATGAAGGAATTTCATGGCTTACTAAACTTTTTAATACTATTTTGAAGACTAAAAAGATGCCAGATGAGTGGAGAATGAGCGTGTTAATTCCTATTTTTAAGAATAAAGGTGATGCATAAGATTGTGCGAATTATAGAGGTATTAAGTTAATGTGTCATACTTTAAAACTTTGGGAGCGAGTTATGGAGCATAGGTTGCGGTGTGATACTAATGTTTCTCATAATCAATTTGGATTCATGCCGGGTAGGTCGACTATGGAAGCCATACATTTATTAAGAGGTTTGATGGAGAAATATAGAGAAAATAAGCAGGATCTACATATGATATTTATTGATTTAGAAAAAGCATATGATAAAGTTCCAAGAGAAGTGCTATGGAGAGTTCTTGAAAAGAAAGGAGTCAATAATGCTTATATTCAAATCATTAAAGATATGTATGCAAAAGCTATTACTTGTGTTCAAACACAAGGTGGATTGACCAAGTATTTCCCTATTTCGGTTGGGTTACATCAAGGATCAGCCTTAAGCCCATATCTTTTTGCTTTAGTCATGGATGTTCTCACTAGACATTTGCAAGAGGATGTACCTTGGTGTATGCTTTTTGCTGATGATATTCTTCTTGTTGATAAGACTAGAGAGGGAGTTGAAGGTAAACTTGAATTATGGAGGTCAACCTTAGAGTCTAAAGGTTTTCGCTTGAGTAGATCTAAAACGGAATATATGGAGTGTAATTTTAGTAGTAATAGACCTAGTGAGGGGATTGTGACTTTGGGCGATCAAGTCATTAATAAGAGTACACGTTTTAGATATCTTGGATCTATTGTTCAGAGTGATGGTGAAATAGATGGGGATATTATCAGTAGAATTCAAGTTGGATGGTTGAAGTGGAGGAATGCATCGGGCTTGTTATGTGATAGAAATGTACCCCTCAAACTTAAAGGAAAATTCTATAAGATGGTAGTGAGGCCTGCAATGCTTTATGGTGCCGAATGTTGGCCATTAAAAGAGAAGCATAATACTAAGTTAAGTGTGGCAGAGATGAGGATGCTCAGGTGGATGAGTGGCTTTACCCTTAGAGATAGGATACGAAATGAGCATATACGTGAAAAGGTTGGAGTAGCTCCAGTAGAAGATAAGATTAGAGAGAGTCGCCTTAGATGGTTTGGTCACATAAAACGGCGGCCTTCCGATGACCCAGTTAGGAGAGTAGAGGTATTAGATTTGACTTATATTAAGAAAAGTAGGGGTAGACCTAAAAAGACTTGGTTCGAAAATATTAGGAATGACCTTTCTTTATTAGATTTAAACGAGAATTTGACTTTTAATAGGACACAATGGAGAAAAAGGATTCATGTAGCCGACCCCACGTAGTGGGATAAAGGCTTGATGTTGTTGTTGTTGTTGTTGTAGACTTGCAGTTAGGGAAGGTATTAAACAATTGAGGAGAGAGGGTGGGCGACCAAGAGAGAGGAAAGGGAGAGGTGGTGTCCACATTCAATGAATGTGTCAAGTTGCAATGAATGTGTGAATTTAGAATTAAATCCAATATTAATTTCAGATTGGATTTAATTAGGAGCCATTCCCAACATAGGTTTTGATTAATTAGAAAGATTTTGAAATTCAAATTCTTTAGAATTTGAATTCCTAGACTTTCCAAATCAATAAGGGCTAAATATGGAAAATATAAATAGGCAATTTAAAATTGGGATATAAGGGATTGGGGGAATAGACTGGCGGCTAGGGTTAGGTCGGGGGCTAGGTTGGAGGCAGGTGATGGTTTGGGGTGGAGGGTGGGTGGATGGCCGACGGGTATGGGGAAGTAGAAGGGGATTTTGGCTGTAGGACAGGGAAGGAGGAAAGAGAGGTGGCGGCTTGGGAAGAGAAGGAGAAATAGAGAAGAAGAAAACCACGAGCTCGGATCCCTCCAGCGGCTGGTGGGTATTGCGCTATCCTCCCCACGGAGTTTCACTCAAGAACTCTCAAACTCACAATGGAAGAAAGGGCTGAAATTTTCATTCATCGAATCATCATTCCCAATATAATAGAGAGGGCCTTTATATATAGGTCTCAACTCTCAACATGATTACATGACAAAGGAAAATGACTAAAGTGTCCTCCGGACTACAACATCAAATTAACTACCCATAGGGGTAAAATAGGAAAAACTGAAATATAAAATAAAATAATACATAAAATGCTTCAAAAATAAAAGCTCCTAATCGTAGACATCGATCTATGGTGCCTCCTTTGATAAACGCGCCATAATCTCCTGCTGGTGCCCCTATCAACTGCTTTATACAATCAGTATGTTTAAAATTTGTGATCAAATTTAAAAGTTGTTTTCAGCAAATTACTTTCATATATGTGTATATTGGCAACTAAATTCATTTAAGTTGCATCCTATTATTCTGAAAAACAAGTGATTGACATCGATGAAATGACTAGCATGACCATAAATGAATAGCTATTTAGCTAGAATAGCTAGTTTCATAATTTTGGGACACTCCATTGGCATATTAGAAAATAAAAAGATTCTCTCAAGCATAGCCAAAAATTGGAAGTTAGGAGATTGGGGGGATGTATGAAAGAAAGAATGGAGTTGGTTTCTATTTTAAATAATTTTTTAGTGGTTTGCTGATAGTTGTTTGAGTAGTGCAATATCTGCAAGATGGAGAGGGGGTGATAGATATAGAGGGGAGGATAGAATGATGTGGGGTGGGAGGGAGGGGCGATGGAGTGGTATGAATGCAGAAGTGGAGATTAGCATGAAAAATTATTCATAGTCAATGGTAGAGACAAAGGCAATGTGCATTATGAAGGTGTGAAAGGTGGATGGCAATAGAAATTTGATCAGACAAACCAAGGTTATAGATGAGATGTGGAAAGCGATGAGCTTGTGGTCAAGCTTGGTAAGGTGGGCATTAGGGTATGGTTGCCATCTATCACCCTCTGCTCATCCCAACCCAAAACTTGATATGGTTTATTAGAGAATTTATCCAAGGTTGATGTGATATTTTACCCTAAATTGATGTTTCATTTAATAATGGAAACAAATATCTGATTAGATGAACTAAAGTAGATAATTGGATGGGTTGTTGGTCGAGTTTGGTAAGGTGGGCGTTGAGGGTATAGATGGCAACTGCCACCCTCTCTCATTTCAACCCCAAAACTTTGTTGGGTCAATAGGAGTAAGGAGAAGAGAGGGAAAATATTATTCTAGCAGTATATGTGATATTTTACCACCCTTAATTGAAATGTGACTTAGGACTTGTTTGATTGCAAATATTTTAAGTGTAAAATGTAGGGGTTGTGAATTTTAAGTGTTTGATTGAGAGCAAAAAAAGAAAATTCAATATTCACTAAGTAGTTTTGAATGCCTCCAAAAGGTCATGTCAGGTGAATTTTGAATTCATCATGTATTGTGACCTCATGAGAAGTATAATATTAAGTTAATTGTTGCAAAGATGAGGATGCTCAAGTGGATGAGTGGCTTTACTTTTAGAGACAGGATACGAAATGAGCATATACGTGAAAAGGTTGGAGTAGCTCTAGTAGAAGATAAGATTAGAGAGAGTCGCCATATATGATTTGGTCACATAAAACGACAACCTTCCGATGACCCGGTTAGGAAAGTAGATGTATTAGATTTGACTTATGTTAAAAAAGGTAGAGGTAGACTTAAAAAAACTTGTTTAGGAAATATTAGAAATGACATTTCTTTATTAGATTTAAATGAAAATTTAACTTTTAACATAACAGAATGGAGAAAAAGGCTTGATGTAGCCAACCCCACATAGTGGGGTAAAGGCTTGATGTTGTTTTTCTTGCATGTATTGTGACCTCACATTTCACTCACGCTTGCGGACACGTTGTATCCCATGCTCATGAAGTCACCATCCTGGCATCCCCACACGTCAAATGCCCCCATGCGCACTAACTCATCATCCTTATGTTGACTCGGGCACCATTTGTCCTCTTAATCATACCACCTCAGGACCCAGGCCACCTCACAAATTCATCATCATTTCAATCTTACATACATTACTTTCCACTCTTTCCTCCCCTTAACTCTCCCCATCCTCACATCGTCGCCAACCCCTCCACGCAATCTACTGTAATGCTCTTGTGTTTGTGTTCTATGTTCTAATCCATTTAAAAATTTGTATATTACAATGGATCAAACAACCTGGAATATTTCAATATTATTGTATTTAATTTACAATGTATATGAAGTACACATGCTTTTCAAATACTTAATGACTGTTGTAATTTTCCCTTAATAGTTAATATATTTTATTCATTTATTTGCTCTATTTGATTCATTATGTTGGTTTTATGCAATTTAATGTATCAATTATAATGATCTATATTTCATAATTGATTTAAGAAATTTTTTTTTTTTTTTTTTGCTTAATATTCACACATCAAGGTACTATAGAACCGTCATGTAGGCAACCATCATGTTAGAGTCGATATTCCCAATGGTCGACTAATCCTTCCACCTCAATATCCATGATCGAAGCCATTATTTGTACTTCTCACGTTAGCTAAAGGGACTTTTGATTATTAAATTATTAAACTATTGAGCAATAGAATTGAACTCTATAATAAGGAGAGGGAGAGTGAGATAAAGAGCTTTGTCACTTTCTTTTTCTTCTTCCTACTAGTCCTACTTTTCACCCCCTATAGTGAATGTAGGTCATCACGGTCGAAACAATTAAATTTGGCCTACTTCTCTCGTGATTCTAGTGCTTTATATTTCTTTTACTCCTTGTAAATAAAAAACATTCCTATAATGAAGTAAGCTGACTTGAAAGCTTTCCTAAGGTTCTCATTTGAACCGATATGAATCTCTTATTGATTTCTTACTCTTTATATTATCAAACCTGACAAAATCTAAATCACACACACAAACCAATCACTAAATAATTTAGATAAAAAAAATATTGATAGAAATCATCGATTGGAAGTCAAAGCTCTGCATTAATATAAGGAGAATCATTCTTCGGTTTTCTGTCAAGACTTGGAAGGACTTGATGAATTTATATGCAACAACACACATAATAATTAAGAGGAAAGCATAACCGATGTTATTTATAACCCAAAAATCTCTAAAATAAGCTGATTTTCAAAATTACCTACAATCTAGCCTAATACTGCAAGTATCAATTTTATTTTGAATTCTAACAAGCACAACAAATCTCAATTTCAGCAAACAATAAACCTTCAACTTCAAAACTCTTGTTTCAGCAAGTCTCTATGATTTTTGGAAGGTTCTACAATGCGATACCCCTGAAATTCATGTAAAACAATCAGCCAAGCCCAATATACAAAGCTAAAAATGAAAAGCCACCTATAGCTATAGTGCCACCAATAGATATAGTGCCAAATACATAAAATATTGAATACAACTGCAATGTTTTTTACAAAAGGGCGAACTGCAAAGCTGTCAAGGAAGAAATCTAGGGCAACCCAGGGCCTCGATATTTGTTGCAGTGATTTGCTGTATAGAGCGGATCAACAAATGCCATGTTTCGGAAAAAAAATTGACTCAACTTAACGACATCAATAACAACGAAATTAATGGCTATAATAGTGAATTTATAAATTAGTGGATGCAACAATATAGAGGATTAGATTACTGGTAAAATAGGAATCGGATTAAGACGAACTAAGGGATCATAGAGCTAAATTAATTAAAGTAACTTATAGTAGTAAATAAAATATAATAAGATAATCAAAATACTATAGAACGCATACTGTTCTTATTGGAACAATCATCATAGACATGTTGCATCCATTAGACATACAACACTAAGATTTATAATATTCATCCTAATGCATCCGCTTTGTGCTTTATATGAGCATACACTTTCAAATTGTGATCAAATATTCTTATTCGAAAAATTTCAGCTCTGAAAATTTGATATTTATCAAGCTTGGCTATTGTTGATGTGCTTCTTGGAATATAATATAAGCACATTATAAGTGCATTTATCACACTATTGTATAAGTTGCCCTGATACACACAACAAGCATTGGACATTGATAGGAAATACTTGAAGTTCACAAGTAAACTCTAACAAGATTGACGAAAACAGTAGGAAAAACTCCACAAATCCAATGGAAAACAAGCACAAACAGTAGTTTTTATTATATAAATCAAACCAAAGGAAAAGAAATTACAATATACAGTTGAATGAATTGATCTTCAATTCGAGAGGAGAATTCTTCTCTCCCAATCTCTAGACGCCGCTAGATCCCAAGGCACCAACTTCAAGAACAAGAAACATCCACAATGATTTTGCATGCCCTAATCCTCCAATTCTCCACCTAATTTAGCTCCTAGTGGGCCCCACCCCTTGCTTTGGTGGAAATTCAAGAGAGCGGACCAACTTTGGTCCGCCTCTTGTATGTTTGAACCGGCCCGTTGCCAAGGGCCGATCCAATGGGGGTTGATCTAGCAATACTCCTTTCCAAAGAATCACCTTATCCTCACGGTAAAAAAAGGGAAACTGATGCTTCATCCTCTCATAAGGCTCCCATGTGGCATCGTAGTCCGTGTGAATCTTCCATTTGATCAGCACTTTCTTAGCTCCATCTTCTCTGTGACGAACCCCCATTAACTCTAAGGGTTCTAAAATCACCTCTAAATCCTCTGTCAATGTCATTGGTAACTCCGAACTCGCTGCATGATCTTCAATTGTCCTCCTTAGCTGGGATACATGGAACACCGGATGTATAGTCGTCATTGATGGTAGTTTTAGTCGTTGGTGGTAGTTTCAGTATGATTCATCCAATAATGTGGCAAAATAAGTAATGACAATTGACAACACGAGAATCAATTTAATAGCATTTTAAACATCTCTAAGTGGACGTGGAGGCTTGGTGAAATGTAATTCCTTAAATTTAGGACGCACATACATACTCAATCACATACTTGTTCAATTCAACAGGTATCAAGGTATAAATAACTCTCTGTTCTCTACTTTCTTTTTCAAAAGCGTTTTGGTTGAAGATATGCAAATGTTTCGTTAGTTCATTAGGAGAACTTGATTCTTTTGATGTAAGAACTCTTAGTTTTAGTAGGTTTCAAAAATAACTTCCTCCCATTGATCTTAAATACATAGGTATTGAGCTTTCCATAGTGCGCCAAATCTAAATGATTCAACTATGGCAACTTGTTCAACATCTATAAGTAAAGTGTCACATCTAAACAAAAATCCTAGTTTGTCTACCCAAGTTATTTGGTAAGGATGTGGGCCTAGTTCATCCTTCAAATTCATATGTTCAATAGCATACTTAAAAATAACATTTAGAAGAAAGAATAAGGAAAGAAATCAGTGATTGAAATGTCCAAGCTCCACATCAATACAAGGAGAACCATCCACTAAAGATTGTTTTCAAGACACACAATGCTCAAAGAATCTACATGCAATAGCAAACACAAGAACTAAAAAGAAATATAAAATTTGTTCAAACATTTAATAAATTCTATATGCCTCAAAGATTCTATTTATAACCCCAAATGACCCAAGTAACTTATCAAAAGTCCATAAGCTCTGACCTAATATTGCAAATTTCAATTCAACACTTGAAATCCTATAATAACAATAAGTTTTCAACCTTAATATTAGTAAAACAGTGAATTTTCAACTTTAAAAATCTTGTTATAGCATTTCCCTGTAATTATGGAACTTGAAAAGTTCTCCGGATGCAATTTTACATACACAGATAACATTGTTACAACAAACTGCCAATTCTATAATCCAAACGAGCACGATTTTACAAGGAGATTTTGCTTGAAAATTTATGTTTCATTTGGGATAGCTTTCGTACTGCTTTTTAAAACGGCTTTTCAGTATAAAAATTTCAAATTTAAGAAACTTTTGTACTAGAAAATTATTCTCTTGACTTCTGGAGCGACGGCTTCTGTCATTTGCAGGAATCTGCGGACTCTATGAAAGAAAACTGAAGGAGATCGATCCAACCATCTTAAACATCACCTATGATATTGCTGATCTATATAACTTCATCGATGGCTTCACAGACTTAAGTGCATTGGTGTAAGTTTCCAGTGTAGCAATCTCCATGACCAGGATCATCTACTTCATATTCTATAATTGATAAACTGATACATTTTATTCTGTCTAAATTGCAGCTATGATCACTCTATTCATGCTTTTCTTCCCTACGATCGACAGTGGATTAAACAGAGGATGTTCCAGCACCTTAAGAAACTTGCTTTGAAATAAGATTCAATGAACAAAACTTCATCCCTACCTTGATGAGCTTCTCTAACTTCAATTTTTGATGAATAAATTATCATAATTTGTCATTGGATGTTTGTTGATACTTGTGTATGTGAACAAGTTGTGTATAACCTGTAATTCAGATTCTTGATTCAAGTAAAAAATTAAATGAACAAATGGAATTTCTTCAAGGATTAATATTAAGGATAATTATATTTAAGGCTTCGTTTGGGATAGTTTTTTTTTTTTTTTTGCTTTCTAAAACAAATTTTTAATAGAAAAAAAATTTTGGATTTGAAATTTTTGTACTGAAAATCCGTTTCAAAAAGCTTTATTTGAAACTTGATGAACATGGCTAAACACAATTTGAATGTGGTTAGAACAAAGGTGAAATCCTATTTGAACAAAGTTCAAGCAAAGTTCAAATATGATAAATGGACATAATAGAGTATAATTTAAGAGAGAGCTAACTTTCATAACATAATAAAGTTCAATTCAAAACATTTAACGAGCAACCATACGATTCAAAAGATAAAACAACATTCATAACATAAAGAGTTCAATTCAAGAAATATAACGCAACATACAAATTGAGAATTTGGCACCTTTAAAACTGTATGTAGTGTGTATAACTTTTAGAAGATTTTGTATTTGTACTCCTTTGATATATGATATTGTCATTAAAATTTCAAGTTTATGAGCACATTAGAACTAATTTTCTTAAACGATAATGCTTACTGTGAATTAGCACAACTTACACATAAAAAAAGTAATGTACTTGCTCTTGAAGATCATTAGGGTTCAAATCATTCCTAATAAGCACAACATGATAGTGAGTTCATTAGCTTGGGATGGAAAACTTCTTACAATAAGGCCCACTTTTGCATTAATCTTTAGCAACACATTTGTTAAATACTGATAAGTGCAAAATCCAACAATGTCAAATATTATGTTATTGCTATTAATACTGGACATAAAGAGATCATTAGCATCAAAATTCCTAATAATTTTCTCCATCACACTCCTAACTCTATATGTGACCCAAGAAATATAATGTTTCTCTACGTGTCTTGTTAGAGCAAATATTTACATACATAGTACAAATAGGCGAAACAAGTTAATTTTAAAAGAGCAGTAATAATAAAATAATATAATTTGAATCATATTTGAACAATAATTGAAAAATATTCTAATATTATTGAGACATTGCTTGAACCTTCATGAAACCTTATTCCACCAATGATCGAATTTAATTCAAACCATGTTTGAAACTTATTGAAATTTAGTTAAATTGTGATCGAATCTTGATTAAACTTTATTTGAACGGGGTTCCAACTTTGATCAGAGCTTATTCAAACCTTCTACGAATATTGTTCGAGCCTTGTTCCAAATGTACAATATAACTAATCTTGACTAACTAGCTGGAGATGGAGACAATTTTTTTCTTGGAACTTTGTCTCAAACTGATCACAAGCAAATGATGACCACCAAAGGCAGGGAAGGCACTGGGAAGAGGAAGGGTCAGGTAGCTTATTGTTAAAAAGTTTATATGCCTATTTGCTTGAGGGTTTCTTTGAATTCTACTTCTATAGAGTGGGTGTATTTTCCCCAAGAAAACAAATATAAACCTATTTGGGTAAATTATGAGGCCTTGAAACTTTGAGAATTTTTGCTATATGTCAAGGCAGGCAATGGAAGTTGAGGAAAATTTTGCTCTATGTTTAGTAGGAGAATTTTTGTTTTTCATCTATGCTATTAGGGTTGCAAAATAATTAAATGTTTGACAAGTACTCGAGGTTCGATTCGATTAGATCTCATTCATAATCGTTTTACTACCTAATCGAACAAGATTGATTACTTTTATAAATATTTGGTTGTTAAATAAACTAACTTGAATAATTTGTTACTCAATTCATTTATAATCATAGTAAGGTTAATGAATAAATTTGACTAGGGCTTAATATAATTATTAATTATAAGAAAACAACAACAATAACATCAAACTTTTATCCCACAACGTGTAGTCAACTACATGAATCTTTTTCTCCATTGTGTTATGTTAAGAGTTAAATTCTCATTCAAATCTAATAAAAAATATCATTTTTAATATTTTTTAAGCAAGTCTTTTTAAGTTTACCTATGGCTTTCTTAACATAGGCTAAATCTAATACATACATCTACTCTCCAAATCAAGCCATCAGAAGGTCGATGTTTTATGCGTCCAAACCATTTAAGACGACTCTCTTTAATCTTATCTATCATTACAGTTACTCCAACATTTTCATGTATATACTCATTTCACATTTTATCTCTAGGAGTAAAATCACTCATCTATCTGAGCATCCTTATCTCTACAATACTTAACTTAATTTTATATTTCTCTATTAATGGCTAACATTCCATGCCACAAAGCATTGTAGGTCTCACCACCATCTTATAGAATTTTCTTTTAAGTTGAGGGGAACTTTTTTGTCACACAACAAACCCGACGCATTCCTCCATTTCAACCGTTGAACATGAAATCTATTAATAACATCCTCATCTACTTTACCATCACTTGGAACAATAGATCCGAAATATCGATCTAAAACGTGTACTATTATTAATGATTTTATCATCCAAAGTCAGAATCCTTCCATTAGATCTATCACTATTAAAATAAATCATATATTAAAAAAATTTACATATCAATGTACTCTTATGATTAATAATAATATTAGCTATAAGAAAATATTGATCCATAATTTTTTTTAAAGAAGGGTTTTTCTTAATATCTCAATTAAAGAATTTCATTCTCATCATCATCATCATCAAAATAATAATAATTAATATTATTATAAATGAGAAAGAAATCCTCCAATTGAGAAATAAAAAGTCTTTTTTAAGAAAGTTCATGGATCAATCTTTATTATATTTATTATTGTGATAAACTTGTGTGGAGATTTTTTTTTTGTGCTATTATATTCTCATTTTTTGACTTTTAATATAAATCATTTATTGCACCATTTTTCCTTGGGTCTCCACTTATGTATGTTTTTCTTATAGTGAGTTAATTAAAATTGTGAAGCACAATATCAAATTCACATTGTTGCGTCCTGGAGTATTCGCGGTGGTATAGAAGTATATAGTTTAACATCTTAGCGTTGTACGAAGATCCAACACACAAGCATAAAAGAGAGAGGCTGTACTGTTCATAAGAGACACCAGAGTTTTTATGTGGAAACCCCTAAAAAGGGGGAAAAATCATGGGTCCTGGCCCAATTTGAATGAATCCATTAGTATTTGCAATCGATTACAAATGAGGCCCTTCCTTGGGAGAAGGTCTTGGCTTGATGTCACAAATGTATATCATATAGAGCGAATTACATGGTAGGAGTTACAATAATCAATATAGACATGTTTGTTTGGTCGGCATGACCATAATCGATAGGATAGAGGTCGGAAAGACCGTAGTAGGTGACGAAAGTTAGAAGGACCGTAGTCGACAGGAGATAGGGGGTCAGAAAGACCGTTGTCTGACGAAGGAGGTTAGAAAAACTATAGTCGGCAGAAGACAAGGCTCATAAAGACCATAGTTGGCGAGGGAGGTCATCGTTGTAGGCGACGAAGGTCGGAAGGATCGTAGTCTGTAAAAAACTATGGTCAAAAAGATCGTTGTCTAGCGAGGGAGGTCAGAATGACCGTAGTAGGTGATAGAGGTCGGAAGGACCATAGTCTGCAGGAGATTGGAGTCAGAAAGACCATAGTTGGCAGGAGACCGGGGTCAGAGAGACCGTAGTAGTAGGGTGGTACTCCGGTAGAAGTCCGAGCAATAGGTGGTGGTCCGGCAGAAGTTCGAGCCTCAGGTGGTGGTCCGGCAGTGGCACTTCAGCGTCAGGGGGCACTTCGGCTTCGAGTGGCACTTCGACGAACTTAGATAGTGTAATATCAGTTCTGCTCCAGGTTCGTCCGGGACGAAGTTGGATCGTCCGGGACGATCGGTACAGGTTGTGCAGAAAATCAGTTTTGGTTGTATGATTCGTCGGGACGAAATTTGGATCGTCTGGACGAAAATTCTCCCGAGGACCTGTCGCCGGGGACGATGATGAAAATTTCGTCTGGACGAGGATTTTCCAGAGCACATCGTCCGGGACGAAGTGCGATCGTCCAGGACGATCTGAGCATTTCTTAAGGGAAATGAGATATTTTGAAGAGAGAGAAAATTTTAATAAAAATCTGATATTTGATCCGAGGAGAGAGGAAGAAAAAGAGAAAAAGGAAAAGTTGATTTCGGGAAGCCGCGGGTCCGTTTTCGTTCGTCGAGACTGTTGAGGATTTTGCTGTACGCAAGGTAAGGCACATTCCGCCTTTCTCAATTTTCAGAACCGTCGAGTTTGGCGGTATTTTCTGTCCGGATTTCGTTTCCGTTACCGATTTTCGTCCGTAACTTTTGATTGATTCAGTTTTTACCGCGTAACTTTCTGTATATTGTTGATATGCCGAGTGTGCAGTTTTTGGTTATTTTCCGAAGATTTTTGTCCGGGTATTTTTGATTCGGCAGCGTTTTCAGTTGAGTACATTTTTCTGTGAATCCGTAAATTCTCTGTGCAGTAGAATAAATGTTCTGGAATATGATTATCTACGTTCTGTGCGAATTTGGTAAATTTTCTTTGCAGGAAATTTTGTGTAAATTCCGTCTACTGCCGTTGTGCTGCCCGATTTTTGTCTGATTTCTGATTTGCCCGGATTTCTTCTGAATTGAAATGCTATCTGTATGTGCTATAAAAAGGGAGTTATAAGGGGCCTGGATCCTATGAGATTCAGTTAGTGTCTGGAGAAATTCTTAGTTGAGCTCAAGTTGGAGAAATTTCTGTTCAGTTCCGGATCCGAGGAATTCTGTTATTCTGGTGCCGTGAGCACACTTAGCTATTTATTACTCAGAGAAATTCTGGTGCCGTGAGCACAAAGGGAGTTATAAGGGGCCTGAATCCAAAGAGATTCAGTCAGTGTCAGGGAATTTAGCTATTAAATATATATCTGATATCTGATATCTAATTTGATCTGACTCTGCTTTCTGTATCCGTTCTGTAAGCGATAATAAGTTCCGTACGATATGATTTGATCTGTCTGATATCTAATTTGATATGATTTCGAATTCAGTATTTGTTCGGTAAGCAATTCTGATTTCTGATTTTGTTAATGTGATATGTCTGATTCTGTCCTGTTTCTGATACGATTTCTGTTCCGTACAACTCTGTGAATTCTAACTCTGACTTTCTGATTTCTGTATAATTCTGACTCTGTTGATTTATTATGTTCTGTTTGTACTCTGAATCCGTACGACTCTGATTCTGATTTGATATCTGTTCGTATCTGTTCTGATTCTATTCTGTTTCGTTCTGATATGTCCGGTTTGACAATCTGTACGATTCTATTCCGATTTCTGATCTGATTTCTGTCTGATGAGTTTGGTTTTGAATTCTGAAAGTTTTGATTGGAGGTTTGTTGCTTTGCTGAGCTGTTGAGCTCACTCTTGTTTTCTGGTGGTTTTCAGGTTCTGGGAAAGGGAAGGAAGTCCAGGAGTAGATTTCTGAGTCTGATTCGTATAGGTATTTGTTGTACCTTTTGATTTTTGTACAGTCATGGCTTTTCTGTTCTGTCTTTCTTTCTGTTCAAAAGCCATGCACTGTATTTGTAGATGATTGTATTTGAGGAAAAGACAAGATAAATGTTTTGTTCCGCTGTATTTGGTGATTTATAGTAGCTCTGTTGTTCTGCGTTTGTGTGGCCGTTTTGAGAATTATTTGGAAGATTCAGTTCCGAAACCAATTCCCAAACCAGATCCTGGTTAGTTTGTTTAGGCTGGTCGCGATCCGGTTTGGGCGGGATCCGTCCCCGTCGAATCGGGTCGTGACAAAGCCTTTTGAGTGGTATCAGAGCACTGGTTTGGAAACTGGTTGGATTGTAAGACAGAGCTATAGGAAGTGATCAGTGAGTCTGTCTAGGGGTAGTTTTGGGTCGTTTGGCTTTTTATTGTGTTGTTTTCGTGTTGTTTTTGTGATAGTTTTCCGGATTTTCTGGATTTTTCTGTATGGATCAGCCAGACCCAGACATGACAGACGGGCAGAGTGCCAGTCAGGCAGCACCAGTGGGAAGTACAGCCCCAGTGGCCGGTGCTGATACACTTGCTCAGTTTGCTACACTTGTTGCTCAGATGATGAGCGAGACTCAGAGCAGAGCTGTTACTGTCAGATCAGAGGATATTGATAGACATTTACAGTTATTTTTGAGGTTGAAACCTCCGAGATTTGAGGGCGCTGTTGAGCCCAAAGCAGCCGAGGAGTGGCTGAGGAGATTGGAAAAGACTTTTGATGGGATGCAGTGTCCAGCGGATAGGAAAGTTCTGTTGGCAGTTTTTCTGTTGGATGGAGAGGCTGAGCACTGGTGGGAAGGCCAGCAGGCGGCCAGATTTCAGGGTAGGCTGAACTCTTTGATCACTTGGGACGAGTTCACTGAGGTATTTCGAGACTGGTTTGTTCCCCCTTCTGCACGACAGCAGATGCAGGAGAGTTTTCTGAGACTGGTTCAGGGGAGCAAGACGGTGATGCAGTACGAGGCTGAGTTTACTGCACTAGCCAGGTATGCTCCGCAACTAGTGAGCACTTCTGCTGAGAGGTGCTACAGATTTCTGAGGGGATTGCGAGATAGTCTGAGGCAGCCCCTGGTGCCTTTTCACATTTCTGATTTCGCTGAGCTTGTGGAGCGAGCTCGTCTGATTGAGAATGATCTGATGGCTACTCAGCAGCGGTGGACTGCGAGTAGGAAGAGATTTGGCGGTGAGGCTTCTGGCAGTGGTTCCTCTGGGAAGAGGAGATTTGTGACTGGTTCTGGATCCGGAGTCAACAGATCTGACTCCAGGAGGAGTGGAGAATCGTCTGGTACTGCTACCAGTACGACGAGTTCAGGATCTGTCAGTGGGGCACCTGTGTGCCAGAGTTGTGGACGGCGACATCATGGCCAGTGCTATAGGATGGCTGGTCTGTGTTTCAGATGTGGTCAGCCTGGACATAGGATTGCAGAGTGTCCACAGGCTGGATTTGATCGACGTTCTGAGTTCCGACCTGAGGGCTCTGTTAGACCTACCGGTTCTGCAGCAGGAAGACCGAGGACTGTTCCTCCTCGCCCTGAGGGATTTTCTGGAAGAGGTGGTAGTACTAGTTCTGGACCACGGAGACCACCTACGGTTCAGAGGGAACAGAGTAGTTCTGTTGCTTCAGCTCCTGCTCCAGTTCAGCCACGAGTTTACAGCCTGAGTCAGCAGGAGGCTCGTGATGCTCCGGATGTTGTGACAGGTACGATTTATATTTCTGATCAGCCCTGTCGTGTTTTGTTTGACTCTGGAGCTAGTCACTCTTTTCTATCCGAGCGCTGTTTTGAGCTTTTGCGTTTGGATTCTGTTTTGTTGCCGATTTCTCTTTCTGTGATTTTACCGGCTGGAAGTAATTTGATTGCCCGCAAGTTTTGTTTTTGTGAGATTGACATTGCTGGCAAGAAGTGGAAGTCAAACCTGATTTTGTTACCGATTTCTTCGTATGACGTAATTTTGGGCATGGATTGGCTGAGTCTGTATGAGGCTCAGATTGATTGTCTGAAGAAGCAAGTGAGTTTGCTTGTGGCTGTAGAGAGAGTTGTATTTCAGGGATTACGAGGTGTTCTCTCCAGTCTGATTTCTGCGTTGGAGGTGAGCAAAATGTGGAAGAAGGGTTACCCTGTGTTTTTGGCTTCGGTGCGGGATCTGAACCTGGAGGTTGGTTCTGTTTCTGAGATCCCAGTGGTACGGGAGTTTGCCGATGTTTTTCCTGAGGAGTTGGTTGGTTTACCTCCGGATAGAGAGGTGGAGTTCTCTATCGATGTTTTTCCGGGTACAGCTCCTATATCAAAAGCTCCGTACAGAATGGCACCGAAAGAACTTTCTGAGTTGAAAGTTCAGCTTCAGGAGCTAGTTGACAGAGGTTTTGTCCGTCCTAGTGTTTCGCCTTGGGGAGCACCTGTTTTGTTCGTAAAGAAGAAGGACGGGACACTCCGTATGTGTGTTGATTACAGAGATTTGAACAAGGTCACTATCAAGAATAAGTATCCTTTGCCTCGGATCGACGACTTGTTTGATCAGCTTTCCGGATCTTCAGTATTTTCGAAGATTGATTTGCGATCCGGATACTACCAGGTGAAAGTGAAGGAATCTGATGTGGTGAAGACTGCTTTCAGTACTCGGTACGGGCACTACGAGTTTTTAGTTATGCCTTTTGGGGTAACCAATGCGCCTGCTATTTTCATGGATCTGATGAACCGAGTATTCAGGGAGTTTCTGGATCAGTTCGTGATCGTCTTTATTGATGATATTTTGGTGTATTCTGCTTCTGAGGATGAGCATGCCAGACATTTGAGCATTGTGTTGGAGACCTTGAGGCGGCATCAGCTGTATGCCAAGTTCTCCAAGTGTGAATTCTGGCTGAAGAGTATTTCTTTTCTGGGGCATGTGATTAGCGGAGAAGGCATTTCTGTTGATCCCCAGAAGATTCAGGCGGTTGCTGATTGGCCAAGGCCGACTACGGTATTTGAGGTACGTAGTTTCTTGGGCATGGCCGGGTATTATAGGAAATTTGTGAAGGGATTTTCACAGATTTCGACGCCTCTGACGAGACTGACGCAGAAGTCAGTAGCTTTTGTTTGGACACCGGAGTGTGAAGCTAGTTTTCAGAAATTGAAGGACTGTTTGACTTCAGCTCCAGTGTTAGCACTTCCGTCAGGTACGGAAGGTTTTCAGGTCTTCAGTGATGCTTCACTGAAAGGATTGGGATGTGTTCTGATGCAGCGTGGTCAGGTAATTGCTTATGCTTCTAGACAGTTAAAGCCACATGAGAAGAATTACCCGACGCACGATCTGGAGTTAGCTGCTGTAGTATTTGCTTTGAAGATTTGGCGTCATTATCTGTATGGCGTCAGTTGTGAGATCTTTACTGATCATAAGAGCCTGAAGTATATTTTTACTCAGAAGGATCTGAACCTGAGACAGAGAAGGTGGCTCGAGTTAATCAAGGACTATGATCTGACTATTCAGTACCAGCCTGGGAAGGCTAATGTGGTAGCGGACGCTTTGAGCAGGAAGTCTTCTGGATTATCAGGTATTCAGCTTACTTCCGATGACTTTCTGATTCGAGATATGGAACGCTTGCAGTTGGAGGTGATTCTCTCCAATGGGTTGGATTTGGCTCAGATGAGTATTCAGTCTACTTTGGAGACAAGGATTCAAGAAGCCCAGAAGTCAGATTCTGAATATTCGAAGTTGATTGCTCAGATTGGATCTGGTAAGACTCCTGAACTTCGAATTTCTGATTCTGGTGCTATTTTCTGCAAGAACAGGTTATGGGTACCTGTATTTGGAGATTTGAGGCAGGAGATTCTGTATGAATCTCATCATTCTGGCTATACTATTCATCCAGGCAGTGGTAAGATGTATGCTGATATGAAGCTATTATTTTGGTGGCCTGGGATGAAGAAGGATGTGGCGGAGTTTGTGTCGAGATGCGAGGCCTGTCAGTTGGTGAAGGCAGAGCATCAGCGACCAGGTGGACTGTTGCAGTCGTTGCCTATCCCTGAGTGGAAGTGGGAGGAGGTGACAATGGATTTTGCGATGGGTTTTCCTCGATCACGGCAAGGACACGATGCCATCTGGGTAGTCGTAGATCGATTGACGAAGTCAGCCCATTTTCTTCCGATCAGACAGACTGATTCAGTAGAGCGCTTGGCACAGGTTTATGTTAAGGAGATTATCAGATTGCACGGTGTGCCTCGCGTGATTGTATCTGATCGAGATGGACGTTTTACTTCCAGACTTTGGAAGGGCATTCAGCAAGGCTTGGGTACTAAACTGCATTTCAGTACAGCTTTTCATCCTCAGACTGATGGACAGTCTGAGAGGACCATTCAGGTATTGGAAGATCTATTGAGACTTTGTGTTTTAGATTTTGGAGGAAGCTGGGAAGATCATATCCCTTTGATTGAGTTTGCTTACAACAATAGCTTCCAATCCAGTATTGGTATGGCACCGTACGAGGCTTTGTATGGCAGGAAGTGCCGGACTCCTTTGACTCTGACGGAAGTCGGAGATAGACAGACTTTGGGTGCCACTTTTGCTGATGAAACTGTTCAGAAAATTAATTTGATTAAAGAAAGATTGAAAGCAGCTCAGGACCGTCAACAGAAGTATTACAATCAGAAGCACAGGTTCGTTGAGTTTCAAGTCGGTGACTTTGTGTATGTCAAAGTCAGCCCGATGAAAGGTGTGAGCAGATTTGGTCAGGTAAGCAAGCTTAGTCCAAGGTATGTTGGACCTTTTGAAATTTTAGAAAGGATTGGGAAAGCGGCTTACAGACTTTTGCTTTCTGATTCGATGCCCGACGTGCATAATGTGTTTCATGTATCCACTTTGAGGAAGTGGGTATCAGACTCTGGTAAGAAGGTATCTGCTGATGAGGTTGAGATTCAGGAGAATCTGGCGTACAAGGAAGAGCCAGAGTTGATTTTGGCATACGACGTCCGAAAACTACGAAGTAAACAGATTCCGATGGTTAAAGTCCAGTGGAAGCACCGTACTGCTCGGGAAGCCACTTGGGAGAAGGAGTCTGACATGAGACAGTCGTACCCGTACTTGTTTTGACGGAGGTTGGATTGGATAATGTCGAGGACGACATTTTTTTTTAAGTTGGGGAGATTGTAATATCAGTTCTGCTCCAGGTTCGTCCGGGACGAAGTTGGATCGTCCGGGACGATCGGTACAGGTTGTGCAGAAAATCAGTTTTGGTTGTATGATTCGTCGGGACGAAATTTGGATCGTCTGGACGAAAATTCTCCCGAGGACCTGTCGCCGGGGACGATGATGAAAATTTCGTCTGGACGAGGATTTTCCAGAGCACATCGTCCGGGACGAAGTGTGATCGTCCAGGACGATCTGAGCATTTCTTAAGGGAAATGAGATATTTTGAAGAGAGAGAAAATTTTAATAAAAATCTGATATTTGATCCGAGGAGAGAGGAAGAAAAAGGAAAAGTTGATTTCGGGAAGCCGCGGGTCCGTTTTCGTTCGTCGAGACTGTTGAGGATTTTGCTGTACGCAAGGTAAGGCACATTCCGCCTTTCTCAATTTTCAGAACCGTCGAGTTTGGCGGTATTTTCTGTCCGGATTTCGTTTCCGTTACCGATTTTCGTCCGTAACTTTTGATTGATTCAGTTTTTACCGCGTAACTTTCTGTATATTGTTGATATGCCGAGTGTGCAGTTTTTGGTTATTTTCCGAAGATTTTTGTCCGGGTATTTTTGATTCGGCAGCGTTTTCAGTTGAGTACATTTTTCTGTGAATCCGTAAATTCTCTGTGCAGTAGAATAAATGTTCTGGAATATGATTATCTACGTTCTGTGCGAATTTGGTAAATTTTCTTTGCAGGAAATTTTGTGTAAATTCCGTCTACTGCCGTTGTGCTGCCCGATTTTTGTCTGATTTCTGATTTGCCCGGATTTCTTCTGAATTGAAATGCTATCTGTATGTGCTATAAAAAGGGAGTTATAAGGGGCCTGGATCCTATGAGATTCAGTTAGTGTCTGGAGAAATTCTTAGTTGAGCTCAAGTTGGAGAAATTTCTGTTCAGTTCCGGATCCGAGGAATTCTGTTATTCTGGTGCCGTGAGCACACTTAGCTATTTATTACTCAGAGAAATTCTGGTGCCGTGAGCACAAAGGGAGTTATAAGGGGCCTGAATCCAAAGAGATTCAGTCAGTGTCAGGGAATTTAGCTATTAAATATATATCTGATATCTGATATCTAATTTGATCTGACTCTGCTTTCTGTATCCGTTCTGTAAGCGATAATAAGTTCCGTACGATATGATTTGATCTGTCTGATATCTAATTTGATATGATTTCGAATTCAGTATTTGTTCGGTAAGCAATTCTGATTTCTGATTTTGTTAATGTGATATGTCTGATTCTGTCCTGTTTCTGATACGATTTCTGTTCCGTACAACTCTGTGAATTCTAACTCTGACTTTCTGATTTCTGTATAATTCTGACTCTGTTGATTTATTATGTTCTGTTTGTACTCTGAATCCGTACGACTCTGATTCTGATTTGATATCTATTCGTATCTGTTCTGATTCTATTCTGTTTCGTTCTGATATGTCCGGTTTGACAATCTGTACGATTCTATTCCGATTTCTGATCTGATTTCTGTCTGATGAGTTTGGTTTTGAATTCTGAAAGTTTTGATTGGAGGTTTGTTGCTTTGCTGAGCTGTTGAGCTCACTCTTGTTTTCTGGTGGTTTTCAGGTTCTGGGAAAGGGAAGGAAGTCCAGGAGTAGATTTCTGAGTCTGATTCGTATAGGTATTTGTTGTACCTTTTGATTTTTGTACAGTCATGGCTTTTCTGTTCTGTCTTTCTTTCTGTTCAAAAGCCATGCACTGTATTTGTAGATGATTGTATTTGAGGAAAAGACAAGATAAATGTTTTGTTCCGCTGTATTTGGTGATTTATAGTAGCTCTGTTGTTCTGCGTTTGTGTGGCCGTTTTGAGAATTATTTGGAAGATTCAGTTCCGAAACCAATTCCCAAACCAGATCCTGGTTAGTTTGTTTAGGCTGGTCGCGATCCGGTTTGGGCGGGATCCGTCCCCGTCGAATCGGGTCGTGACAGATAGTCTGGTGGTGGTTTGACAGACTCCGGCGGTGGTGCGGCGGAACTCCGACAGTGGTAGAGGGGAGCTAGGCGACTAGAGCCTTTCTTCCTTTTCTTCCTTATTCTCTCTTGACTCTTCCCCTCATTTTAAGAGGAAATGAGATTTTATTTATAGAATTCTTGTGTGGCATGACTTGTAAATAAGTGGAAGATTAAGGGTAAATTATGAGTGGTTCAAATGGACGGCCGATTTTGATTCTTACGATCATGCACCATTCAATGGACTTTTGACTATATTTATGATATCAGAATTTGATGATCTTAAGCTCGTTGGATTCGTCTCGTTGAGTTGCTCGATTCGACTATAAGCATGTCATGATTGGAGAATATTTCGTAACCTAAATTATGGTTTGATCCTTCCAAAAGTGTTTTGAGTCTTTGATTTCGACTCATTTGGGCTCGGATTTGGTCGATTTTGGTGTCACTGGGTTCGTGTTTCTGAGAAGCTCAGTTCGACTATAAGTTTGGATGGTCTCAATTTTAATTTTTGATGCTTCCAACTTGATTTTTCCTCAAGATTCGTGCCTGATCAAGATAACTTTTGATGATGTATCACACATAAATTATGTATTTAATTTGTGTATTTTCATATAATATTATTTCACTTCCTCTTTTTTTTTTGAATATTTTAATTGCTTAATATATATATATATATATAAGAAATATACATCTTAATTTATATTATTTAAGACTTATTAAAACTCAATCCTCACCTTCTTCTAAATTCATACCCTTATGAATTAGATTAGATTGTTATTAGAATCCTTTAAATTACTTAGTTTAGTTTCAATATCAAACTACTTGCTTTATATTTATTATGAATCAAATTATTTAAATATTATTCAATTATATATATATATATATATTAAAAATATATATATTAGAATTCTCTTTCAAATCTTACTGTTTTATAAAGTAATTTTTTAGAATAAAAATTTTCAATTTAAAAATTTTAGATATTAAAAAATTATTTTAAAAAATAATTAAAAAAATATTACAAATAAAGCCTTCATCATCTTTCAATAAATTTTATATTAAATATTAATGAATATATACTCATAATTAATTTATAAATTATTATTATTAATATATATATCTATATTATTATTATTATTATTCTGAGGAAAATTAGGGATTTTATATCTTATTATTAAAACATTTTAAGTTTTTAACCAGCCACATGCATGCTGAAATATATGTTCCCCGCCAAGAGATTTTGTCGGACCCACCGGTTCCTATATATACTCTACACATAGAATCCAATACGTCAAACCCGCTTCCGCTTCGGCTTTCGCTCTTTGAGACCTTTCTTTTCTCTTTCTATCTCCGCCCCTCTCTCTCTGACCTAGGAAATTGATTCAGAGCAATGACGAACTCCTCCTCGAGAAGGCTTAAAAATGTGACCGGTAAGAATCTTCGGTTCTTGTTCTAATCATTGAACAGTTCTCTTTTATTGTTCATCTTTTATTTCTTTTGTTCGGAGGATCGAGATTCATGTTAGGTTTCTCATTCATTTGTATATTTTTCTTGTCGATAGTTTATTTTCTGTTTTGTTCGTCATTGATGGAAATTTATGTTTTATGTTGCACTCCAATAATCTTTTGATGGGGTTTGATGGGGCGACTTTGCGTCCGAGCGAATTGGAGTATTTTGCCCTCCTTTTATCTTGTTTGTTTTCACGAGGTAATGAGGGGGTGACTATTTCATTATATTGCTGTGGATGGGTTATTTGAATGAATTAGCTTTGTAGATTTAAGAATCCGTATTCTGTCTTTGGGAGTTCTTTGAATCAGTTATATTTTAGTGAAATGGGCTCATAAGAGATCAACTTGGAGTTTATTTTCTGTAATTTAGGGTTCAAATGGCTGCTTTTGTAAATCATCATCATTGGCCTTATGCTAACCTTTTGTGGTTGGCGATGGTTGCTTATGTAACATGATTTTAAAATGGTGAATTTTTCTAAATTCTTTGTTTGGATGAATGTTGTTAGAAGCCCACATTACTTCTAAATTCCACAATCCTTCTCCAAAGCTCATCCAATGCAAAGATTTCATTTCACACAAAAATGAATGAAAACAAATCTTTACTTTCTGAAACATGTATTTTTATCTGCATGTAACTAAATGAACCCTTACTTGCTTTGGATCTCTGAAAGCTGATATCTATCTAATGCCTGTGCATTGATTTATTGACCTTTTTGCTATGTATCCAGCAAAGTAAGCATTTTACCAACTGAAGATTGCAATGAACATCTATTAAGAGTTCAAAATGTACTTTTTGGATCATGATTTTGGGGGATTGAAATGGACCCTGAATCTTTTGTAACTGCCTTCAATATTTGTTCTAATAACAAGGGTTTGTAATTTTACTTGAATTATGGTTATGACCTTGGTTATTCTAAGCTTTTTTCCAGAGAGAGCCAACTAGGACACATTCGAGGAAATCATCATAATTTCTTCATGCTGGTCCTCAGCCGATTCAGAAGGAATGGTTCATAATTGCAAGAAAATTCATGTATATCGCTGACATCCATTTGGATGTCCCTCAAGCAAAATAGTTTATCAAAAATTTTTGTGAACTCTGAAGAGTGAAAAAACTTTTTGCATTTGTCTTCTAGGTTCATAAACTTGAACATCTCATTAGAGGTGAAACATGGTTTCTTTACCCTTAGCTGGGTTTTCTCACCCTCTTTTCTTAGATGACATCTAGTGCATTAGGAAAGAGCCATTCTATTCTATCTTGGCCTCATGCTAGTCTCATGATATTTTTTCCCAGTGCCTCCAAGTTTCTAGCAAACAATCAGATGAGCATGATCGACTTCTTTGCTTCTATCTAATTCTTCTCCTCTCGTTGACATTTAGGTTTTCACTTTTTCTTTTTTATTCACTTACCTTGGGCTCTAAATTTGTTCTAGAGCTATCTTCTCCTCTATTAATTGCTTTCAGATGAGTTATATCTCCAATTTTTGGATTAGAAGTTCAAATTCTTAACAATGATTGGCTACCTTCCTTTCCTTAATACCACAATATAGTCGATCTTCTACAACCATATCGTTGATCTTCTTCTTTTGGAAAAAAAGTTTCAGCATCTCCAAAGGCATGACCAAGAGAAGGTCGACTTTGCTAGCTAGATTACTCTTGATCGATCCCTTAGAGTGAGGCCTCCATGTGATTGCTTGAAAGCAAATGACTATGCCATGGTTGGTCGAAGGGTTGAGAATCCTCCCCCATCCCGTCATCAACTTTTCTTCTTGCTTACAGTTCATCTGTAAAGTTATGAAGCAAGAAGATTTGTAGGCCTTTTGATTCGAGGATCTAATCATGAAGGGGATATTAATCTGATTGTCCACTTTAAAGGTGCTTATAAGAAGAAGTTTTCTTTTGATTTGTGCATCAAATAATGAAAAGATTAAAGGAGATTGTGTTTATTGAAGCTACAATGATATGATTACTCCATGGAATTTTTGATGTTGCAAATGACCAACATAATGGAGCAGGTAGGATGCAAATAACTATTTTTTTGGTTAGCAAGTCAAGCTGAATTCCTCCTACTTTGATGTTAAATGTAAACATGATTAGAGAGGAGGAAGACGAGGATACAAATACTACACATGAGGAAGGATGTGCCCATTCAAAGTAGAAGTCATTGTTGAAATAACTACATGTTTTGGGATAGTTGATGCTTACTTATAACAACCATGACAATGCTGCTTTCATTCTTGTGAAATTAAGTCATCAAGCCCTAGTGTGTTGGAATACCATCTAAAAATGAATGACCATCAACACTTGACAACTTTCCATCCCCATGGTCTTTTTTCCATCACAATCTCTTCCCTTCTTGGATGCTCCTAAGGCCTCAAGGGCATCTCTTATTTGGTTACCTTCTCTGCCTCATGTGCTGACTATCTTGGAGGCTTCTTAAGTTGCTCACATTTTATCATACCTTATGCAAGCTTGAAAATCTGCTCAAATTTGAAACTTGACAAGCTCGACTTGCGAGCTCATTAACGAGTCGGGTCCGAGTCGGCTTGCTGGTTGACTTGACTCATTTGCACCCCTAGTGAGAACAAACAACATCACCAAGAACTCGTAGTGTCCCTCATGTGTTCAGAAAGAAGTTTTTGGGACATCCTTCTCTCTCATCTTGTTCTAATGGTACTTGGATTTCATATTAATCTTTGAGAACACCATCGTCCCATATAGCTCATCCAACAACTTGTTTCTCACTAGAATAGGAAACCTATCTGGCACAGTCTCCTTATTCAGGGTACGGTAGTTCACACTGAATCTCCAGCTCCCATCTTTTTTCTTGACTAGTAAGACTGTGCTAGAAAAATGACTCATGCTCGACCTGATGATCCATGCATCCAATATCTCTCGGATCAGCTTCTCTATCTCATCCTTCTGGATCTAAGGGTATATGTAAGGTCTGACACTGATTGGTGACACCCCCCTCCCTCAAGGTGATGGCTTGTTCCGCTCCCTTGGTGGTTGCAATCCTTGAGGTGGCTGAAAAACCTCACTGTAAGCGGTTGTATTGAAAGTGGGATGTCTCCCCCCTCGTCCAACCCTATGCAACTCCACCAAAAATCCTCTCCCCACCTCCTGTACAGTCCTCACCATGGTTTTGAGAGAAATTATAGCTTTGAAGAACCTTGCATCTCCCCTGTATCACCACCTTCTCTCCCTCCACTGTCATCTCCATCGTTAGGCTCCCCAGTTGATCTTGGTGTTTCCCAAGGTCTGCAGTCTAAAGTACAATACTATTGGATTTGTAATAGAATAATAAACTATTTGACAGGCTTCATAAAGGTGCTTCAAGCTATGTTTGAATGATTAGAGTGAACAAAATGAAATCATATTCCGTCAATTTGAAACTTTTGGAATCTCTAAACGTTGATTTGGGAGTGTGGACTCAAATTTTCATTATATTTTATAAATATTTTTGGGTTACAATGGCCAAGGGGGCATCCAGCCTAATATGATGTGTACAAACAGGTACTGGGTTGCTGCTCTTTGCCTTTTTGGTAGAGTTGATGTGGAATCAGACTATGTGATGGAGTTTATAGGCTAAATTGATTGTATCAATTTTTGTTGATATAATAACTTGATATTTAGGATTTTTATGTGGCCCTTCACAACACAGCTTCATATAACGTCCCATGTAGTCAACTATAATGGAAGAAAATTGGGTAAGGATATCCTGATCAAAATTTCAAATGAGTGCAAGACATGAGTAACCAATCAACTGTTGTATTGTAGTCATTTGAAAGCAAATTCAACAATTTTAAAACACATCCTGACATTATCTTTTTCCCTTAAGATTTTGTAGCTCATGTCAAAAATTGGATTGGGAGTTGGAGCAAGCACTATTTTGTTTCTAGAAATATTTTCTTTTGATATCTTTTGTATGGTATTTACATCTAATAGTCTGTATCTAATTCTCTTCTATTGGCATGCATTAATATTTTAATTTTGTTTGCAATTGTGAACCGTGGATAAAGGCTTGTGAAGACGATGATGACAAAGGTTTTGACAGTTTTGTTAATAGATTTTTCAGATTTACTTAATGAACAATACCTTTTTGTTTTCATTGAAGAGTTTGATTTGAAGAATGCAAATGCAAACAATACTCATAAGTCATCAAATTTAGTTCCCCTTGATTGAGTTGACTATCTATATCAACAAAATTAGTTAAAAAAAATGTGGGATGGTGATTGATCTGTCAACCTGAGTTTCTATTTTTAAGTATTTACAGGAAGTATCTTTGCTCATCGTTACCAAACTAGAAGTTGTGTTGCTCGATCAAGTCATGCTGGTTCGAGTAAAGCCACTACACAAGATTTAGCATTTGCGAGAATTAGCAAATGCAAAAGCAAAAGTGAAGCACTTTCATTGTCTCGCCCAAGTATTCCTGGTATTCCTGCCTTCAACTTATTTCAATTAGCTGGCAATTTTTTTGTGCAATTGTACGTAAAATTTATTGTAAATTTGGGAAAAAAAAAAAAGGTTTTGTGGCACATATTATGTTGATAAATAAATGTCATAAGATAAAACTAATTTAACAAAAATTGTCTTCTCTTATATATAATAATAATAATAATAATAATGGAGTTGTTAACTTTTTTTGTAATATAATATATTGGAAGAAGCTAAATGATAAATCATAAGAGATGAGTAGATTTTAAAATAAGTAACATCATGGGAGTATAAGATGATATACTTTGTAGCCATGATTAATGAGTATGATTCACAACCCATCCTTTCAATTTAGCCTTTAGTTATATATTTTAGGGTAAAGTGCATCTCAACTCCTATAAATTAATTCATTTGCATCTCAGAACCGTACTATTTGAAAATGGGCACATAACTCTAATTCGTTTGTCAATGTCTAAAAATTGATAACACGAAATTCAAATAATAAGAAAAATATTCTTGAAGGGCTTAACATATTGTTATAGGAAAAAATATCCTTTATTGTATCTTAACGTAAATAAGAGAATATTTTGTTGATTGTTCTGTCAGAGTAGTAGGTATTGTATTTATACTCAAATCATACGTAACTTATGTGTCTATTTTTAAAGAATAAAAGAGTGAAGTGTACTTTTTCCTATATTGAATTGAGCATCAAACTATTTTATGAAGCAATGCAATTATAAAGATGGTGAAATCTAATTAAATTTATAGATTACTTTCTATTATCATATTGGAGGTATGAAAAGGAATTAAAATCTAACACATCTCATTTCAATTCTGCCATATATTTATTTTCATTTGCCACATTAATAGAGAATAATAGTCTAGAAAAATGTCACTCATGCCACTTGTTGCTTGGTAAGGAAATTATTGGTTTTTGCTTAAAAAGTATGAATAAGCTGATGTTAGACTTCAAAAGGAGCCAAATGATCATCACCATCTCTCTCTCTCTCTCTCTCTCTCTTTATATATATATATATATATATATATATATATATATATATATATATCCTATAATAAGGAATTTTTATATATACAAATCTATGTGCATAAACAAGAAGTTGGTACTTGGTGTATTCTATGACTCCACATAGCACATTAGTAAATTTGAATTCAAATATATTTCACATAACACATCACAAGATCATGATTTTAAACATTATCACTATTTTATTTAATTATAAACTATTAAATCATGCATGTCATTACTTAAATTATAAAATGACATATACAATTTTCATTGTGAAAAGTACTCAAATCTTATTTAATATTTATTTTTCACCTCACGTGTCATTACTTTTGAATTTGAATTCAAATTAAAAATTATAGCTATTTTATTTAACACTTAAATACTATATCATGTATGTTGTTACATCTCAAAGAAATCGTCAAAACTGTCATCGCGACCCGCCGTCTCCCAATGTCGCTAGGGCATCGCCCTAGCCATTCTCTGGTGTTTCTCAACTCCTGCTTTCCTCAGCTTGCTCGGTCCATCTCTAGCCTTCATCCAAGAGGGAAGTCTTCTCTTCTTTATGAATTTTCTATGCTTTTTTTCTTGCTTTTATGGCGAATAAGCTCTTGGATCCTGGTTTTCTCGCTAGTAATACGAAATCTCGGTCGTTTAAAGATGCTTTGTCTGGATCTATCTCCTATTCTTCCTTTCCTGATCTCAAGGAAACTACTAATGTGGTTTGAAGGCCTTGTGGATCTCCGAGGAAGAAACCTTGCATTGGCATCTCCTTTTGCCTTTTCGTTGGTTAGTAAATTCTCTAAAGGCGTCCTAAATTGCATCACATTAGAAATTTCTTTTTCAATCTCAAACTTTCAGGTGATTTCTTTGTTACTTTGCTTGATGCTCATCATGTGCTTATAAAACTATTCAACGACTTGAACTATAGTAGAGTTTTTGCTCATCGATCTTACTTTGTATATAACTGTTCTATGAAACTTGTGAAATGATCACCTATGTTTGACATTCATGAGGAATCCCCCATCATGCCAGTTTGGATCTCTTTCCCTAATCTACAACCTCACTTATTTTCGCCAAGAATCCTCCACGGGTTAGGATCTTTTTTTGGCAGACAAACGAACAACGCCACTGCTCACGGCACTAGGCCCTAGGTTGCTCAAGTCTTGGTGGAGTTGGATATTACCAAAAACTATCCAACTAATATTTGGATTGGACCTGAGAAATTTGGTTATGTGCTAAAAGTGATTTTGGAAGATGTTCCTTCATTCTGTGAGCATTGTAAGACCCTTTGACATGCAAAAAATGAGTGATTTATTTTGCACCCTAATCTTAGGAAGAACTACCCTATTAAGCCTAAGGATGTTATTATGCAAGCGGCTAATGCAAACCTCACCGATGCTAATGTCAGCTCTTACCCTTCTTTGAAGGATCTAGCTTTCAAAAATGATAATGTTGATGTTCCTTCTGCTGGCCAAAGGGACGATTTTCCTATCAGAGCTACTACCTTATTGCCTATGACTGATGTTATACTTGAGAGCAATGTGATTCCTAATGTTGAAGTAGCCCCTGTTGCAGATGGAAAGAATATAGATGGTGATGTTGATCATGTTGGTGGGGATCAAATGGTGAATCACAAATCTCCCTGTCTTCATGGCCCTGTGGATGATGATGGTATTTTCAATAATATGGAAGTTGTTCCTACTATTCGTGCCTTTAATTACCTTACTAATTATCCTGCTACTTCTCCTATTGTGAGTTCTGATGCGGTTACTGGTGGTGCGGTTGTTCTGTCTCTACAGGGGTCCCACCACAGGGCCACTTTTGTTGATATTTCTAATGGTATAGATGATTTGTTACATTACCTTTTAATGTGGATTCTAATATGAACTCTATTGACCGCTATGACTGGTTAATCCCATACAATCCGTCGGTTATTAGAGATTCTTGGGAGGCTAATGTGGATGGTTGTTTTGGTTCCCATGATGACTATGATATGAATGTGGTGCAAGTTGATAATGATGATTTTGAAAATGTTGTTGGTAAGAAAAATAAAAATGTGGTGCAAGACTTTAAGGTTTTTGAAGGAAGGCCTAAGAGATCTAAAATTCCTTTGAAATTTAGTTGCTAATGGTGATTTGTCTTCAGTGATTTCTTTGATATGGTGGTGTTATAGTTGGATGTTGCTGGTTGTTTCTTTGGTTGGCTGTTTGGACCCTTTCCTCTGCCTGTATCTGGATGGTTTGGTTCGTTGTGGTTGGAGGGAGCTTATTGTTGGTGGCATTCTCCTAGCTGTGGGCTTTTGTTCTGTTGCTCGTGAGGATTTCTCTGACTCTCTAGCTGTGTTGCTGCTCTTCCTCTGGGAGTCTCTTGTTTCCTGTGTTGTTGCTCTTCCTTTGGGAGTCTGCTTTTGGCTTCTTTGTGTGCTTTCTGGCTTTGCATTTTGTTTGTTGTATCGGTGTCTTAGTTGGGTAATAAGCTCATTAGGTTTTTTTTTTTTCATATGATATTTTTTCAGAGAGCTCTTGATCCCTTACGGTATTGTAACCGTTTTATTTTCGTTAACGCGTAGGCCCCTCCGTGGGTTTTTACCCAAAAAAAGAATAAAATATATGCCATGACATCGAAATTTAATTTAAATTTAATTATATTAAATTCAAATATAGATAGAATTACTTAATATTCTACTATTTAATTTAATGACTAAGTATATATGACATGTGATATGAACTTTAAAAATAATGCAAAAAAATTCTTATATTTTAGTTTAAATTTATTTGCTCAATCTACAGCAATTTAACCCAAGGTTATTGTATTTGAATTCAAATTTATAATTATGGAATTAATACTCTATATTTATTTTTATCATGGTTATCATTCATTGCAATGCATGGGCGTTGAATACTTTTATACAATAACAAAGGCTATCCTACAGCTACTGCAGGAGAAAATGATACTTCTTGCACCGTGCCTGATGTCGTTGACAACAAGAACAAGGTTACAAGTCCTGTTACTTCTAAATTGATCCGTGAGAAATCTCTACAATCATGTTTGGAGAAGGATATAGTTGGCCATATCAGAGCTGAAGAAGGTATGCATCTCATATCAAGACTAATGAAATAATTTAGCACCTGTATTTAGTACTTTATTAGTTAGTACTTTTAATTTTGGAAGGAGATTGTTTTTAAATGCATACTTATAAATTTTATTATTCTTAATTATTTGTTTTCGTATTGTATCCTTTTGTATTTCTACTTATAGGCCCTCTTACAAGCCAATAAGATATATATATATATATCTCATTTTCTTCTCACACGGTATCATAATGGAAAAATCTTAGCCGTCATCTTGATTAATTCCATCGTTTCACATTTGCTAGGCACCTATCTTCCCATTATTATTTCTCAGCTAGTTCCTCACATGTTTTGTATGAATCTTGATTATGTATTTCATATATATATAGTTCCAGTTCATAGTAATATATATTGTAACATTTTTTTTAAAATAGACTATGAATTTTGAAATGGAGGCTCTTCTCAGTCATGATACTTAGACCATGTTACTTAGGGGCAAACTCCTAAATGCCATATACTAACGGTTACATATGACCATAAACAAACTCCACTTGGAGGATTTGATGGCCCATGTGAAATTATGGCTGAGATTGACCTTTGAAATTATATTGTAGATCACTTTATCATCATTAATATACTTGATACATTACCAAAAAAAAATCATGATTGGGCAAGAATCTCGAGGCAAAATCAAGTTGGAAACTTCTAAAATTAAATTCTGACAATCCGTAACTCCGATTTCAGCAAACTTACAGTCAAACTGAGCGTCTCGGAATTACGAACCCAACGACATCAAAATCGACTCAATCCGAATCCAAATGGGTTCAAATCAAGGACCCGAAGCATTGTTGGAAGGTTCAAACAACAATTTGGATTGCCAAATGTTTTCCAAATATGACATGCTTATAGTCGAATCGAACGGCTCGACGAGACAAATCCAACGAGCCCAAGATCATGGAATTCCAACATCATTAAAACCTTCAAATGGCTAGCGAATGGTCCATGATCAAGGGATTCAACATCAACCATCTCCAAATCACTCCCCATTTACCCTTTATCTTCCTCCTATTTACGGGCCATAAATATCTCATTCCTCTAGAAAAGGGACCCCCTAAGCCTAAAGAAACAAGAGAGAGATCGGATATCGCTCTTGCCTCCTTGCCTCCTCGCCTCCTCGACCACCTGACGCCCGAAGTTTCGCAGGACAACCATCTGACGCCTGGACTTCTGCCGGACCACCACCGGACTCCCGAAGTTCCGTCGAACCACCACTTGATGCCCGAAGTTCCCCGGACCACCACCTAATGCCCGGACTTCCGCCGGACCACCACCTGACGCCCGGACTTCCGTCAAACCATCACCTGATGCCCGGACTGTCGCCGGACCACCACCTGACACTCGAAGTTCCGCCGGACCACCACATGACGCCCGAAGTTCCGTCGGTCCACCCCTTGATGTCAGGAGTTCCGCCTGACCACCACCTGAGGCCCGGAGTTTCGCCTGACCACCACCTGGCGCCAAGAGTTCCATCGGACCACCACCTAATGCACGGACTTCCACCAGACCACCACCTAACTTCCGGACTTCCGCTGGACCACCACTTGACGCCGGAGTTCCTCCGGACCACCACCTGACGCCCAGAGTTCCACCAGACCACCACCTATAGTAAGGGATGGTCCCTCGAGTATTATCTCATAGTCAAAAGGTTGATGTGGATATGACCTCAAATGATGTCTCATGCCACAAATTAACTCTGAAATAACTAACAAGAGAATGCATTGTACCACGAGCTCATGGGTATTTTTAGAGCTCACAACTGACTGTGATCGCTCAATTGAAGACGACGATTCAACCTAACACAACTTATCTAGTTATCGTAACTGTTTTTTTTATGTTGGCCTTGGTCTTGTTTTATTATTTGATGGCTCATTTGTTTGCTTCTCTCTCTCTCTATGTTTTTTTCTTTCTTTTTCTCACCCAAAAGTTCTTAAATGATAATGTGGAATGTGCTCAAATTTATTTAATGTCTTCAGATATTTGTGTTGGTCATCGAATAAAACCACTTGGAGCAAGCTGCCAACTCTGTAGCCTGGATCTAGCATTCACCCCTATGAATTTCTCGGAATCACTTCAATTCAACGAGTTTCCAACTGCTGCAGTCTTGTCTTGTGGTCACTGCTATCATAATCTGTGCGTTGAAGCTGTTTTTGGTACAGTAGAGCCTCCATGCATCACCTGTTTAGGTTGTTGAGCTTTTTTTTTTTTTTTTTTTTTGATAACGAGGAACCGTCTGCTGCCACGTCTGGCTTCGCCGAGCGCGTTTGGCAGTCCGTAAACCCCGGCTAACCTATCACACCACCCATGCCATTGTACCCACAACTGGCGCTTTGGAGCCCCCACCGAAGGTTGTTGAGCTACCATTACTGCTTTCATGATACCCTAAACTTTATTCAATGCTTGTTCATTTTAGTATAGAAATTTGCAAATTGTGAAAAAAAAAAAAAAAATTGGACATGTTAAACGGAAGAAAATTAGACTATGCATAAGTTTTGTTTTTGTTGAAGGGAATTTCTACTAATTTACCTGTTTATTAAGAATCTATGGCGATTAAATGTATAAGATGGCTTGTCTACTTCAACCAAATAGAGCCAAAATGGGATCCAATGTTGGCCAAGTACCAATAAAATGTAACAAATGAGACATTGTATTCTATTGCGATTGTTAAGACAGTTTCGTGAGAATTAGCAAGCATACAGAAATGCCTGAAATTGCCTTCTGTTGTACTTCTTTTGCGTGTAATTTATTCTCAATCAGACATTTCGTGTGGGGCCGTTGAGGGAATCGGATGGGATCGAACGGGAGCCACGGGGAGGAATTCCTTTAGCTCAACCACCGAACTGCACGCGCATCCCCAATCAGACCTTTCCAATTCCATGATTAGGTGGCGAGTAGAGAGCTGGCAAGTGGGGTAGAGTGGGTCCTACATGCCCCCACTTGTTGGCTGTCGCTCGTTTCACATGGGTGAGTGGATATGCTAAGGAGCTTTGAACTTGTTTGATCTCTTCTAAAAATGATAGATGCAAAAAGCCTTATCTTTACTAAATTAGGGAGAGAGAGAAGAGTTGTCAACTTAGGTCCAACGCCTACTTGAATATGATCAATTCAGCCTAATTCTTATTTAAATTTAGAAATTTTTACATACATAACACTTTAAACTATTATAAATACATATTCAACACTTAAACTTTTGTATTTACTAATATACCACTTAAAATCCATCTTTTCATATCTTTTAACACTCTGTTTATACGCCGTGAGAAATCCCCATCCTCCTCGTTTTCGTGTGCGACTCTTACGTTCGATTATGAGAAATCCCTATCCTCCTCGTTTTCTATGATATTTAAGAGAGAATTAAAAACAAGAATGAGAATATGCTTATTAATGATGACTTATAACGGATTCTTATCATAAATAATTATCACATGTAATAATTTAGGCATAGAAGCATTTCATAGATTGAATTAATTGCTCACAATGAGAGCTTCTTAAAGATCTCACTTGATTTAATGGCTCGTGTCCACTATTGAGAACCGCGGGAATACATGAGAAAATAGATGATTTGTGGGTCATACTTAATACATTTTTAATTCTTTTGTGGGTGAAAATAGAAAAAAAATATTATCTTTGATTAATAAGTCAAAACATACATAGCAGAGCAATGCTATTTTGGCGTGTTTTGGACAAATTCAGCTTATTTGAGAGAAGAAACCAAAACTAATTGCCAAAATTTGCAGCTATAATAGCTTTTATCACCCCACCGGGCTTTGTTAGGTTGGTGGAGAGCGTTATAGGGAACCTCCCAACCCATCTTTGATTTCTCTCTCAAAGCGGCGCGACTCCTTAAACAGGGAGAAAATAAGAGCATGGCCTGACACATTTGGGGTTGGTTGCCGCTAGGCCCGCCGAGAGATTAGTTACTCCGCCAAGTGTCTCATATAGGGAAAATTATTAGGTCCGGTGACCAGACCTAGAAATAGGTCCGGATATCCAATTAAAATTTGACACGTGGACTGCATTTTGACTGTTATTTTTTACTGCGCTTTGGCTGCACTTTACATGCGCTTTGAGGTGGCAGCGGGTAGATACTCCGGTTCCAAAAAAAAAAATGAGGGGGGGTTATCTTTATACAAACATTTAAAATTTATTTTCTTAAATCATAAAATTTTTTATAAATGCTTATGTTTGAAATAAAAAATTATAGCATAATAATTGAATATATTTTATATTAAAATTAGTTTTTTTTATGTGTAGATTAAATTTAATGCCTCATATTTTATCTCAATCTAATAATTATATATATTATTTAATAAGTAAGATGTATTTATCTAATTGTTTAATTATTTTATCTAATAATTACTTTTCTTAAAAATTAATAAGTAATATGTAAAATTAAAAAATATGTAAAAATTTAAAAAAGCACAATTTTGATATAAATAAATTAAGAAATGTTGATATATATGCATATTTAAAAACGCCACCAGCAGGCGACCGAAGTCTCCCAAGTTTGTTTGCCGTAAACCGGCAATGCACGAAAACCTAATTCAAAGAGTTTCTCGACCGTTGGATTTACAAAAAAATTGTGCAAATTATTTCAAGATCAATGATAATCTCAAGAATATTTTTCAAGATCCAACGGTACCATAAAAGAGAAATCCTTTCTGTTTTAACATCACTTGTGCATTGGATTTTCCTCCGCATGGCGATTTAACTCATTCGAATTGCGAGGATCACGAGGTCCAAACTTCTCCGTCTCCAACTTAGTAGGATAATACCTAGCCGACAAACATAAGACGAAGCAGCAGGAGAAGAGAGAGAGAGAGAGAGAGAGAAGCGAAAAATATTCCCAGGCAGGTTTCAATCGATTCTTTTTCCGTTTTCTTTCCCCCACCCCTTTGTTTTTTCAAATCACGAATGTTTTTGTTGCTGAATCTTTTGTAGCAATTCTCTCTGTGAGACTGTGATAGAATGATGGAAGGATTCTCCCCGATTTCGCCACCGCGAATTTTCTGGAATTCGCGCAAGAGATCAGGTATTGTTTACTGATTTACCTTTATTTAACTTTTTACCTGGATAAATTCACCAAGGAATCTCATTTCTTCGTTTTTGATATTATGAATCGAGAGATTGTTCTGTTTTTCTACTCCAAAATCACATTTTTAGGTCACCTAATCGATGAAAATTAGAGAAGAGAGGGGAGATGTTTGAGATTGCTTAGCTTGAACGGCACGACCCCGTCTTACTCTTTGCTTTTTCTTGTGTCTTTGGTTTCTTAGAAGCCTATGCTTTGAAAATCTTGTCTTTACTGCTAGTCATTATTTAACTTGGCTGACTGATAGTTTACTTGTTTATTTGGTTTTTTAGCTTATCCTATGTTGTTTTACAGTATTCAAACAAAAAAATTAAAAAAATATATATGATAAACTGGCTGTCAGCCAGCAAGCTTGGTTATTTGTTTTTTAGTTTATGTTTTCTGTTGTTTTACAATACTAAAACAACAACATCAAGCCTTCAGTCCCACTATGTGGGGTCGGCTACATGAATCCTTTTTCTCCATTGTGTTTTGTTAAAAGTCAAATTCTCGTTTAAATCTAATAAAGAAAGATCATTTCTAATACTTTCTAACCAAGTCTTTTTAGGTCTACCTTTCTTAACGTAACTCAAATCTAATGCGTCTATTTTCCTGGCCGAGTCATCGGAAGGCCGCTGTTTTATGTGACCAAACCATCTAAGGCGACTCTCTCTAACCTTATCTTCCACTGTAGTTACTCCAACCTTTTCACGTATATGCTCATTTCATATTTCTGCTGTTTTACAGTGTTCAAACTAAAAAATAAATAAAATAAGAACTCTTTGGAAGGTTTATAACTTCGGATCCTTGCACCTTGAATATTTGTCGAATTTGATTTGATTAGATTTTCTTAATGTTTTTTTCTTTCGTTGGACTTGAATAGAATGTGTATTAATTGTGGTGAACATATATGAAGCTTTGCATTTATAAGCAATTTCAGATATGAAGCATTGCATTTCTTTTGTTGGACTAGAAGAAATTATTCTGTGCAGTCACCGGACGGTTCGGAGGCGAATCAAAATGTGCCATGTCACCCGACCTATAGCGGAACACAATAAAAAAGGACATTGCGGGTCTTAATTAGCCTCCGGACAGCGTTTGGTGACCACACATAATAATTTCAGGGGGAGGGGGAGAATTATTCTGTGCGGTCACTAGACAGTTCAGAGGCGAATCAAAATGCATCATGTCACCCGGCACATAACGGTACACAGTAAAAAAGTGATGTGGTGGGTTCTGATTCACCTTTGGACAGCATTTGGTGACCGCACTGAATAATTTCGGGATTTTCTTATTCCTCAGTTAACCTTGGTGTCTAGAAGCTGCTTCTAAACTTCAGGTTACCTCGGATTGAATTGTATGTTAAAACGCATCATTTACTGGTTAATTGGCTAAACTTTGTTTTGTAATGCGATTGATTTTATGAACTGTAGCCAAACATGTAACTTCCATGCAACTTGAACCTTTTTCTTATGGAAAAAAGGAATATTCAAATCAATTATATGCTTACTTCTATGAATTACAATTGTGACAAGAAACGATATAAATTAAGAGAATATTTATCTCATTCTGTTCAGCTAGTTCCCGAAGCTTAGAGAGTTCATTGAAGGAAGAGGGGGACAGCAGAGTTCTCAATGACATTACAAAGGAAAACCAAGCCCCGTCAAGCCCATTAAATGACAATGAAAAACAAGATGATCCTAAAGCTAATCTCTCTGAGAGACGCCGAGCTCTATTCGAACCATTGCAGCCAATCATGTACCGTGGAGATGGCAAGAATCGAACTCCTGCTGAAGAGCTCCTCCCACCGCCAGACTTTGACTCAACCTCATACCCAAAAGGATGGTTAGTAGGAAAGAAGCGGAAGCTCGTAAATGTGGATGTGGTTGAAAGCATGAGGAGGATTGCAGTCCAGGAGATGAACAGAAAGGTCTTTCCTGACTTCTTTTGCTTCTTTGCATCATTAAGCTAACATTTTACCATAGGAGACCCACATGTTCTTATAGCTATGCTGTTTTAATTTTAAACATTAGCTCCATATTGATATAGATCTAAGATGAGAACAACATAAAAATAGCTTGTTAGACCATCTTAAAATGTGATTGAAATCATGAAAATCTCAAGTACAAGGGTTCATTTGGGACAATTCTCTTACCACTTTCTAATATAGCTTCAGTGCAAAAATTTCTTAAAAACAGCAAAAAAACAGTGGTCAAAACTATCTCAAACGAAGCCTTAGTGACAATTTACCAACTATAGACATCATTCTAAATGAAGGATTTCCTGTTAAATTACATACTTTTAAGAATATTGTCAAATGTTAGGTGACTAGCGTAGGTTTAATTTCTAAAAATTAGAGATTCTTTGAAAATAGAAGACAAAAAACAACTAAACGTAATCAATCTCTTAAAAGAAGTATATTTTATTACAAATAGATATTAATCATTGTAAACCTAAAGAATTAAGTTTTGCGTGTGATTTTAAATATGAAATTGCTGCTACAGAGATGTCTTCTCTATCAGTTGAAAATGAGCAAACAACGCTCCTCCTGCTTCATCATAGCGATAGAAATGAAGTCCACCTAAATGTTGTATTAAGTGTAGAAATGCATTACATTTAACTAAGATAGTATTGCTTGAAACAGAGATAAAATGGATGGTAGAATATTTTAAAACTTTTTATTATTTTAATGTATATTACTAAAAACAAGCAAACTTCTGGATTTATAAATAGGAGGTTAGAAATGAATATTCAGTCTTTGATTGTTTATTCGATATAACAGAACCAAAAGATGTTTTTCAAGGAAAAAACAATAAAATTTTCATTTCTAGGATCATTACACTTACATAGATAACATAATTACGTGCTGACATTTGTGAAATGGGAACTTTAAAATATATATAATTCACTCTTAAGACTGATAGAGAGAGAAGTGGTTTTCCTTTGAACTTGCTTTGAATATCATTACACTTACATAGATAACATAATTTTAATTTCTGAGAGACAGAGAGAGAGAGAGGATTACAGTGGGGACAAGAAAAAGAGGAAATATATAGTGAGAAAAATTCAAGAAAGAGAAAAATATTTGAGCAAAAATACTTTGCATGCTTAAAATTAATATTGTCTTTCCGTGCAAGCCTTGGACGTAGGTGAATTTTGTTGAATCACATAAATCTCATATCTTCTGTTCAGGTATTTTTCTTATTCATTTTTTCTTGTTCTCATGTTCTGTATTGCTCTCAGATGCTCCTTTGGCCAAAAGTTGCCCGCCCAATATGGTTGTGGGAAGATACTTTTTGCCTGTTGCCTGAAAGTATTTATTGAAAGCAGCTTTGTATAAGGCTTCGTTTGGGACAGCTTTCTTTCTGCTTCATAAAGCGGCTTTCTATAGTATAAAAATTAATTTTTGTGCTAAAAAGCCGTTTTACGAAGCAGAAAGAAAGCCGTCCCAAACGAAGCCTAAGTCTAAAATATCTTCAAATCCATCCCCCACCCATTTTAATGAGGATATTGTAAAGACCAAACAGCTTCGCATAAATTTTAACCAAACAGAGAAATGTCATTTATTCTTCATACAATATGTACAACACAAGTGCTGCAATCAAACAGCTCAATTGTTAACACCTTTAAAGGAATATAGTTCAGCAATCTGTTAGATCTTCATTGTAAGATTTCAAAATTAAATGAAGGTGTCATAATTCTTAGGTTGTTTATTACCCAATAATGAGGATGTAGAAGGGAATGGTTGGCCAATAAATATAGAAGACTAACTTTTGATTCTAAGTAAAAATGAATAGGATAGAGAGATTGATGGCCTCAATGAGCAGCTGGAGGAAGATGCTAAATGCCTTGAACGTCTCCAGCTACAGCTGCTTGATGAGCGAAGCAAGAGAACTGATGTTGAGAGGGAGAATAGTATGTTGCAGAATCAGATTACCATGCTTATGAGCTTGCTCGAAGAAAACCAAGCAATGGAAGATGAAGCAGCAGAAGGGGATGAAGCTTCCCTTCCCTGAAATTCATGGATTTTGTTTAGTTTTATATAAGGCAGCAGCTCCAGAGACTCATTTGTGACCTGTTTAATAGATTTACAGCAAAGTGTTATTTGTTATTGCAATCCAGAAGAATAAGAGATGGGTATCAATAAACTTATTTTGTTCTTTTTATTACTTAAAATGTGCAGTGTTACAGTTACCTGGCATATGTATTTATTGTAAGCAGTTCAGAATATTTTATAATATTCATTTGATGTATGAAAGTGGTGGAAACATATATTTTTCATATTTCTTTTGATGTGGATTGACCATTATGCATATTTTGTAAGCTGCACTTAAGCACGGTATAACTTAGATCATCTTCAACTGAACTACATGTTATTGTATACCATTCGCAAATCGGTGCATTCAAACTTCAAATCTTATGCGAAAAAACAGTAGGTGAACAGTATGACGCAATATTGACGTCAGACTGTTCAATTACGAAAAAAAAAATATGATTACATTTGCACTTTGCTTCGCAAGAAGAGCACGAAATAGGAGAGAGATGGTTATCTTTGCAAGGAAGCGCGCGAAAAAAAAAAATTTTTTTGTTTTATTGGAGAGAACTGCATTTTGAAATATTGTGGCATTATAGAGTGAAAAATAGGGTTTTCAGTTTGAGATGCCTAAAGGCCTCTGCTAAAAAGATATCAAAGGAAAAATAAAAAGTTGCACCAACTTATCAACAATCCAAAAAAAAAGCTTGATGGAATTTAGTTTAATGATGCAAGTCCAAATATCCCAAAATATTGACATTATAGACCCAACAACATCTCATCAACACTCAGCAGGCTTTACAAAGATTGAGATGCCATTGTTGGTATTTAAAAGATGGCTTGGTTATCATTGTCTTCTTCTATACTAAAAAGATGCAAATACTGTGGTATGGAAGCAATTCGAGGAAAATTCATCAGAAAATCGCCTATGGAATCCTTTCTTGAAATACCACAAGGCTGTGGGTCATCAAAGACTTTTTTCCTCTGCAGTTGCTTTGAATCATCTTCAATGAAATCTTGGCGACCTTCCATGCCTGCAATGGAAGCTGACTGCAGATTCTCATTCGAGGGATCCTTCTGAAGAAGACGGTTTAACGAGTTTACTTTTGATAAGAGAGAATTTTCATCAAAATCAAAACTTTGAGAATCTGTGAGAAAATAATCAGCCCATTCCTCTAATGTTTCTTTGTTTAGCAAGCAATCGGCTGAGAAGACTGGGTTGCCTAAAGCCATATGTTCAGAAATGCAGTGTTCTAAATGGCTCACCAAATCATCTTTCGACATGGAAGCTTTAAGTTCTGGTACTTTAAGTTGTTCCAACTGCACAGGTTGATTGCTTAATGATGTGTTTTCTCTATAAATACCTGCAATTATAAGCCAAAATCAGAGAGCTAGACTTTTTAAAGAAACTGGTGATCCAAAAATGGAATTTGAACTGAGATTTTTTACCAAGTACCTGCTGAAGCTCAAATTTATCAATAAAATTTACATGCATACCAACTTTATTTCATACTATTTATATATGTAACACTCAAAACATTAATATTACATGACTATCACCCATATAAAACTTTACTATCAAATATATCACCCCTATAATTCATTTCTATCATTCATACTATTCTATAAATTTTAATATTTTATAAATTTTAATATTTTATAAATTTTAATATTTCATTCCATGCATTCAAATTTGTTCTATGGGTGGTAGGCATGTATTATTAATATTTTGGATGTTAGATATATAAATAGCATGAAATAAAGTGGTATGTATGTAAATCCCCCTAAAATTTAATTTGCATGTAAGCTGGGTATAATTCAATTCAATAGATTTTCAACTAACCAGCAACACATTTACAACTAGTAAGGTTGAAATCGCGCACAATACTAAGTTAAAGTTAATGGTAAGGAAGGTAGGTCAATAGTACAATATTGGTTAAAAGATGTTTTCCATGGCATTAGCAGCCTAGAAGATGCCAAAAAAGAGCTTTAAAAAGGAAAACAAAACATAATTTCATTCAGCTATAAAAACTACATTAATAAGCTAATAATAAATGGGGAATTAATCTTCTGTGTTTTCCATCATAATATCAAGCCAAGGTAAACATAAGTGACATCAACGGATTTACGCAAGGTGAAGAAATTACCTGAATCATGGAAATTCATTTGTCTGGCTGAAAGATCTAGACCTGCATCAATAGTAATCCTTGCTCCAGCCTTAGCACAGAGCCGTTTAGGATCATGAAATTCAGCAGAGGATTCATGATTCTCCTTCAGCTTATCAAATCCAAGGCATTTAGATTCATCTTTGTCCTCCAAGCACGAGGGGGGTTCAAAGCAGGAAGATTCCAAGATGATATCTGGTAGCAGACTTAGAGATTTTAAACGTGGATCACATTGGATAAGTTTCTCAAAATGCTTATTTAACAAGCCTTGCTGACACTGCAGAAAATGCCTCCTGCGTACACACATGATATTGAATCTCATGGCTTCAAAGAACTTAAAAAAGAGAATAAATCTAAAAGAAGAATAATTCTATTGGAAGTTATAAAAGAGCCACAAGCGTTCCATTTAAAAAGCATCATAGTCCTAAAAATCTCATGAGGTAACAAATGCTCACATCCATTGTTATTATACAACAAAGTTGCAATACTGACTAGAAAAAGAACATCATAGTCCTAAATATCTAAAACTGAGGCAACAGAGAGGCTACTACATAAACTCCTATCTTAAGCACATCCTAAGCTAGGGATAAAAAATGACAAACATCACATTTGATGTAAAACACAGTAAGAATGGGAAGGAGTAGAAATCATTAATCCAATCAAAATCAAATCACTAAAAGCTAGATGCATGAATATGTATATCCTTGTTGTTACAAACATAAATATTTATTCAATGCAAGCACATATTGATGCTCCAAGTGTACAAATTTATGTATTTTCAGTTTACTTCGTAGAACAAATATTAGGCATTGTCAAAGTTGGGCCAATCTCTCTCAATACTAACTCACCCAAAAAAGCATGCTTTTCAAATCTCATTCTGAATGCATCCACTTCAATCCATCTCCAATTGAACTTCATCAAGTTCCAGGTTCTCGTCGCCTAATCTTGAAGCTTAAGTTGCAATTGTCCAATAGTTAGCAAAAGATCATGCATTCCAGTTCAAATCACCGAAATCTAGATCCCATCTCTAAAACTTATGGTCGGAGTTGAAGAAATATTGTTAATCAAAGCATGCAATCAAACATTTATCTGTACAGTTATCTAAGTAACCTTTACTTCCAATAAAAACATACTAAGCATGGTATAGCTAACTTGGTTGTTGGTTTAAAAAGGGATCTTTATCGAAGTGCATATTCCTACATTTACCTAAAGACAATACTTACTATATAGTCACATTGTAGGTATCCTCTATCTCTCTACACCTTCACTTCATGCCATTTTTCAAATTCCAGCCGTCTTTCAAATTTCCTTACATCTAACTCATCCTATCTCATATTGCACTTTTCAAACCTCATATACTCGTCCTATTCCTTTTCTATTAAAGCTAAATATTTCGAGCTAGGCAGTATCCAACAATAAGATTGATCCACAAATTAATTTTTAACTTGCAAATCATTTTGACTTCAGGCTTCCAAGTTTACAAGGAAAATACACCTTTCAAAGAACCAAACCCTGTGGTCTACAGTCAATTTGCCCACAACCTGCGGCTTAAGGTCTTGCACATGTTTTAATATGCATATTAAGGGGTTGTTTGATTAGAAGTAAAATTGATGTGAAGTATTTCAAATGCAAGGTTTTGAGAATATTGATGTTTTGTTTGAAATATTGCTCTCAGATGCTCCTTTGGCCAAGTACCAATAAAATGTAACAAATGAGACATTGGATTCTATTGCGATTGTTAAGACAGTTTCGTGAGAATTAGCAAGCATACAGAAATGCCTGAAATTGCCTTCTGTTGTACTTCTTTTGCGTGTAATTTATTCTCAATCAGACATTTCGTGTGGGGCCGTTGAGGGAATCGGATGGGATCGAACGGGAGCCACGGGGAGGAATTCCTTTAGCTCAACCACCGAACTGCACGCGCATCCCCAATCAGACCTTTCCAATTCCATGATTAGGTGGCGAGTAGAGAGCTGGCAAGTGGGGTAGAGTGGGTCCTACATGCCCCCACTTGTTGGCTGTCGCTCGTTTCACATGGGTGAGTGGATATGCTAAGGAGCATTGAACTTGTTTGATCTCTTCTAAAAATGATAGATGCAAAAAGCCTTATCTTTACTAAATTAGGGAGAGAGAGAAGAGTTGTCAACTTAGGTCCAACGTCTACTTGAATATGATCAATTCAGCCTAATTCTTATTTAAATTTAGGAATTTTTACATACATAACACTTTAAACTATTATAAATACATATTCAACACTTAAACTTTTGTATTTACTAATATACCACTTAAAATCCATCTTTTCATATCTTTTAACACTGTTTATACGCCGTGAGAAATCCCCATCCTCCTCGTTTTCGTTTGCGACTCTTCCGTTCGGTTATGAGAAATCCCTATCCTCCTCGTTTTCTATGATATTTAAGAGAGAATTAAAAACAAGAATGAGAATATGCTTATTAATGATGACTTATAACGGATTCTTATCATAAATAATTATCACATGCAATAATTTAGGCATAGAAGCATTTCATAGATTGAATTAATTGCTCACAATGAGAGCTTCTTAAAGATCTCACTTGATTTAATGGCTCGTGTCCACTATTGAGAACCGCGGGAATACATGAGAAAATAGATGATTTGTGGGTCATACTTAATACATTTTTAATTCTTTTGTGGGTGAAAATAGAAAAAAAATATTATCTTTGATTAATAAGTCAAAACATACATAGCAGAGCAATGCTATTTTGGCGTGTTTTGGACAAATTCAGCTTATTTGAGAGAAGAAACCAAAACTAATTGCCAAAATTTGCAGCTATAATAGCTTTTATCACCCCACCGGGCTTTGTTAGGTTGGTGGAGAGCGTTATAGGGAACCTCCCAACCCATCTTTGATTTCTCTCTCAAAGCGGCGCGACTCCTTAAACAGGGAGAAAATAAGAGCATGGCCTGACACATTTGGGGTTGGTTGCCGCTAGGCCCGCCGAGAGATTAGTTACTCCGCCAAGTGTCTCATATAGGGAAAATTATTAGGTCCGGTGACCAGACCTAGAAATAGGTCCGGATATCCAATTAAAATTTGACACGTGGACTGCATTTTGACTGTTATTTTTTACTGCGCTTTGGCTGCACTTTACATGCGCTTTGAGGTGGCAGCGGGTAGATACTCCGGTTCCAAAAAAAAAAATGAGGGGGGGGTTATCTTTATACAAACATTTAAAATTTATTTTCTTAAATCATAAAATTTTTTATAAATGCTTATGTTTGAAATAAAAAATTATAGCATAATAATTGAATATATTTTATATTAAAATTAGTTTTTTTTATGTGTAGATTAAATTTAATGCCTCATATTTTATCTCAATCTAATAATTATATATATTATTTAATAAGTAAGATGTATTTATCTAATTGTTTAATTATTTTATCTAATAATTACTTTTCTTAAAAATTAATAAGTAATATGTAAAATTAAAAAATATGTAAAAATTTAAAAAAGCACAATTTTGATATAAATAAATTAAGAAATGTTGATATATATGCATATTTAAAAACGCCACCAGCAGGCGACCGAAGTCTCCCAAGTTTGTTTGCCGTAAACCGGCAATGCACGAAAACCTAATTCAAAGAGTTTCTCGACCGTTGGATTTACAAAAAAATTGTGCAAATTATTTCAAGATCAATGATAATCTCAAGAATATTTTTCAAGATCCAACGGTACCATAAAAGAGAAATCCTTTCTGTTTTAACATCACTTGTGCATTGGATTTTCCTCCGCATGGCGATTTAACTCATTCGAATTGCGAGGATCACGAGGTCCAAACTTCTCCGTCTCCAACTTAGTAGGATAATACCTAGCCGACAAACATAAGACGAAGCAGCAGGAGAAGAGAGAGAGAGAGAGAGAGAGAGAAGCGAAAAATATTCCCAGGCAGGTTTCAATCGATTCTTTTTCCGTTTTCTTTCCCCCACCCCTTTGTTTTTTCAAATCACGAATGTTTTTGTTGCTGAATCTTTTGTAGCAATTCTCTCTGTGAGACTGTGATAGAATGATGGAAGGATTCTCCCCGATTTCGCCACCGCGAATTTTCTGGAATTCGCGCAAGAGATCAGGTATTGTTTACTGATTTACCTTTATTTAACTTTTTACCTGGATAAATTCACCAAGGAATCTCATTTCTTCGTTTTTGATATTATGAATCGAGAGATTGTTCTGTTTTTCTACTCCAAAATCACATTTTTAGGTTACCTATTCGATGAAAATTAGAGAAGAGAGGGGAGATGTTTGAGATTGCTTAGCTTGAACGGCACGACCCCGTCTTACTCTTTTCTTTTCCTTGTGTGTTTGGTTTCTTAGAAGCATATACTTTGAGAATCTTGTCTTTACTGCTAGTCATTATTTAACTTAGCTGGCTGATAGTTTACTTGGTTATTTGGTTTTTTAGCTTATCCTATGTTGTTTTACAGCATTCAAACAAAAAAATTAAAAAATATATATGATAAACTTGCTGTCAGCCAGCAAGCTTGGTTATTTGTTTTTTAGTTTATGTTTTCTGTTGTTTTACAATACTACAACAACAACATCAAGCCTTCGTCCCACTACGTGGGGTCGGCTACATGAATCCTTTTTCTCCATTGTGTTTTGTTAAAAGACAAATTCTCGTTTAAATCTAATAAAGAAAGATAATTTCTAATATTTTCTAACCAAGTCTTTTTATGTCTACCTTTTTTAACATAACTCAAATCTAATACGTCTATTTTCCTAGCCGAGTCATCGGAAGGCCGCCGTTTTATGTGACCAAACCATCTAAGGCTGCTCTCTCTAATCTTATCTTCCATTGTAGTTACTCCAACCTTTTCACGTATATGCTCATTTCATATTTCTGTTGTTTTACAATGTTCAAACTAAAAAATAAATAAAATAAGAACTGTTTGGAAGGTTTATAACTTCGGATCCTTGCACCTTGAATAGTTGTCGAATTTGATTTTATTAGATTTTCTTTTTTTTCTTTCGTTGGACTGGAATAGAATGTGTATTAATTGTGGTGAACAGATATGAAGCTTTGCATTTATAAGCAATTTCAGATATGAAGCATTGCATTACTTTTGTTGGACTGGAAGAAATTATTCTGTGCGGTCACCGGACGGTTCGGAGGCGAATCAAAATGTGCAATGTCACCCAGCATATAGCGGTACACTATAAAAAAGTGACATTGCGGGTCCTAATTAGCCTCTGAACAGCGTTTGGTGACCGCACATAATAATTTCAGGGGGAGGGGGGGAATTATTCTGTGCGGTCACTAGACGGTTCAGAGGCAAATCAAAATGCATCATGTCACCCGGCACATTGTATACAGTAAAAAAGTGATGTGGCAGGTCATGATTCACCTCTGAACAGCATTTGGTGACCGCACTAAATAATTTCGGGATTTTCTTATTCCTCAGTTAACCTTGGTGTCTAGAAGCTGCTTCTAAACTTCAGGTTACCTCAATGAATTGTATGTTAAAACACATCATTTACTGGTTACTTGATGCAATCTTACTCAGATAATTGGCTAAACTTTGTTTTGTAATGCGATTGATTTTATGAACTGTAGCCAAACATGTAACTTCCATGCAACTTGAACCTTTTTCTTATGGAAAAAAGGAATATTCAAATCAATTATATGCTTACTTCTATGAATTACAATTGTGACAAGAAACCATATAAATTAAGAGAATATTTATCTCATTCTGTTCAGCTAGTTCCCGAAGCTTAGAGAGTTCATTGAAGGAAGAGGGGGACAGCAGAGTTCTCAATGACATTACAAAGGAAAACCAAGCCCCGTCAAGCCCATTAAATGACAATGAAAAACAAGATGATCCTAAAGCTAATCTCTCTGAGAGACGCCGAGCTCTATTCGAACCATTGCAGCCAATTACGTACCGTGGAGATGGCAAGAATCGAACTCCTGCTGAAGAGCTCCTCCCACCGCCAGACTTTGACTCAACCTCGTACCCAAAAGGATGGTTAGTTGGAAAGAAGCGGAAGCTCGTAAATGTGGATGTGGTTGAAAGCATGAGGAGGATTGCAGTCCACGAGATGAACAGAAAGGTCTTTCCTGACTTCTTTTGCTTCTTTGCATCATTAAGCTAACATTTTACCATAGGAGACCCAGATGTTCTTAATAGCTATGCTGTTTTAATTTTAAACATTAGCTCCATATTGATATATGTGTGTACATATAGGTATAGATAGATCTAAGATGAGAACAACATAAAAATAGCTTGTTAGACCATCTTTTAATGTGATTGAAATCATGAAAATCTCAAGTACAAGGGTTCGTTTGGGAAAATTTTCTTAATATTTTCTAATACAGTTTTAGTATAAAAATTTCTTAAAAACAACGAAAAAACAATGGTCAAAAGCCGTCTCAAACAAAGCCTTAGTGACAATTTACCAACTATATACATTCATTCTAAATGAAGGATTGCCTGTTAAATTACCTATGTTTCAGAATATTGTCAAATGTTAGGTGACTAGCCTAGGTTTAATTTCTACAAATTAAATATTATTTGAAAATAGAAGACAAGAAACAACTAAACGTAATCAATCTCTTAAAAGAAGTATATGTTTTTACAAATAGATATTAATCATTGTAAACCGAAAGAATTAAGTTTTGCGTGTGATTTTAAATATGAAATTGCTTCTGCAGAGATGTCTTCTCTATCAGTTGAAAATGAGCAAACAACGCTCCTCCTGCTTCATCATAGCGATAGAAATGAAGGCCACCTAAATGTTGTATTAAGTGTACAAAATGCATTATACATTTAACTAAGATAGTATTGCTTGAAACAGAGATATAATGGATGATAGAATATTTTAAAGCTTTTTATTATTTTACTGCATATTACTAAAAACAAGCAAACTTCTGGATTTATAAATAGGAGGTTAGAAATGAATATTCAGTCTTTGATTGTTTATTCGATATAACAGAACCAAAAGATGTTTTTCAAGGAAAAAACAATAAAATTTTCATTTCTAGGATCATTACACTTACATAGATAACATAATTACGTGCTGACATTTGTGAAATGGGAACTTTAAAATATATATAATTCACTCTTAAGACTGATAGAGAGAGAAGTGGTTTTCCTTTGAACTTGCTTTGAATATCATTACACTTACATAGATAACATAATTTTCATTTCAGAGAGAGAGAGAGAGAGAGGAGGATTATAGTTGGGACAATAAAAAGGAGGAAATATATAGTGAGAAAAATTCAAGAACAAGAAAAATATTTGAGCGAAAATACTTTGCATACTTAAAATTAGTGGAATATTGTCTTTCTCTGCAAGCCTTGGATGTAGGCGAATTTTGTTGAATCACATAAATCTCATATCTTCTGTTCAGGTATTTTTCTTATTCATTTTTTCTTGTTCTCATGTTCTTTACTGCTCTCATATGCTCTTTTGGCCAAAAGTTGCCCGCTCAATATGGTTGGGAAGATACTTTTTGCCTGTTGCCTGAAAGTATTTATTGAAAGCAGCTTTGTATAAGGCTTCGTTTGAGAGGGCTTTCTTTCTGTTTCGTAAAGCGGCTTTCTAATACAAAAGTTTCTAGTACAAAATTTAATTTTTGTACTAGAAAGCTGCTTTACGAAGCAGAAAGAAAGCTGTCCCAAACGAAACCTAAGTCTAAAATATCTTCAAATCCATCGTAAAGATCAAACAACTTCGCATAAATTTTAACCAAACAGAGAAATGTCATTTATTTTTCATACAATATGTACAACACAAGTGCTGCAATCAAACAGCTCAATTGTTAACACATTTAAAGGAATATAGTTCAGCAATCTGTTAGATGTTCATAAGTTCATTGTAAGATTTCAAAATTAAATGAAGGTGTCATAATTCTTAGGTTGTTTATTACCCAATAATGAGGATGTAGAAGGGAAAGGTTGGCCAATAAATATAGAAGACTAACTTTTGATTCTAAGTAAAAATGAATAGGATAGAGAGATTGATGGCCTCAATGAGCAGCTGGAGGAAGATGCTAAATGCCTCGAACGTCTCCAGCTACAGCTGCTTGATGAGCGAAGCAAGAGAGCTGATGTTGAGAGGGAGAATAGTATGTTGCAGAATCAGATTACCATGCTCATGAGCTTGCTCGAAGAAAACCAAGCAATGGAAGATGAAGCAGCAGAAGGGTATGAAGCTTCCCTTCCCTGAAATTCATGGATTTTGTTGAGTTTTATATAAGGCAGCAGCTCCAGAGACTCATTTGTGACCTGTTTAATAGATTTACAGCAAAGTGTTATTTGTTATTGCAATCCAGAAGAATAAGAGATGGGTATCAATATACGTATTCTGTTATTTTTATTACTTAAAATGTGCATATGTTCTTCTTGTAAGCAGATCAGAATATTTTATAATGTTTATTTGATGTATGAAAGTGGTGGAAACATATATTTTTATATTTCTTTTGATGTGGATTGACCATTGTGCACATTCTGTAAGCTGTAAGCCGCACTTACGCACAGTATAACTTAGATCATCTCCAACCGAACTACATATCATTATATGCAGTTCATCAATCGCTGCACTCAAACTTCAAATCTTCCGCTAAAAATTGGTAGGTAAACAATACGATGCAATATTGAATTCGGACTGTTTACCTCCATAAAAAAAAAAGCAATTATATTCGCACTTTGCTTTGCTTCGCAAGAAGCGCGAAATAAAAAAGAGATGGTCATCTTTGCAAAAAAGTGCGCGAAAAAAGAAAAATATAATTTTATTGGAGATGAATTATTGCATTTTAAAATTTTGTGACATTTTAGAGTGGGAAATGATGTTTTCGGCTGGAGATGATGCCCTTAAGGCCTCTGCATAAAAGAAATCAAAGAAAAATAAAAAGAAGTTCCACCAACTTATCAACAATCCAATAAAAGCTTGATGGAATTTAGTTTAATGGTGCAAGTCCAAATATCCCAAAATATTGACATTATAGACCCAACAACATCTCATCAACATTCAGCAGGCTTTACAAATATTGAGATGCCACTGTTGGTATTTAAAAGATGGCTTGGTTATCATTGTCTTCTTCTATACTAAAAAGATGCAAATACTGTGGTATGGAAGCAATTCGAGGAAAATTCAACAGAAAATCGCCTATGGAATCCTTTCTTGAAATACCACAAGGCTGTGGGTCATCAAAGACTTTTTTCCTCGGCAGTTGCTTTGAATCATCTTCAATGAAATCTTGGCGACCTTCCATGCCTGCAATGGAAGCTGACTGCAGATTCTCATTCGAGGGATCCTTCTGAAGAAGACGGTTTAACGAGTTTACTTTTGATAAGAGAGAATTTTCATCAAAATCAAAACTTTGAGAATCTGTGAGAAAATAATCAGCCCATTCCTCTAATGTTTCTTTGTTTAGCAAGCAATCGGCTGAGAAGACTGGGTTGCCTGATGCCATCTGTTCAGAAATGCAGTGTTCTAAATGGCTCACCAAATCATCTTTCGACATGGAAGCTTTAAGTTCTGGTACTTTAAGCTGTTCCAACTGCACAGGTTGATTGCTTAATGATGTGTTTTCTCTATAAATACCTGCAATTATAAGCCAAAATCAGAGAGCTAGACTTTTTAAAGAAACTGGTGATCCAAAGATGGAATTTGAACTGAGATTTTTGACCAAGTACTTGCTGAAGCTCAAATTTATCAATAAAATTTAATTTGCATGTAAACAGTTGATGGGAATTAATCTTCTGTGCTTTCCATCCTAAGTGACATCAACGGATTTACGCAAGGTGAAGAAATTACCTGAATAATGGAAATTTATTTGTCTGGCTGAAAGATCTAGACCTGCATCAATAGTATTCCTTGCTCCAGCCTTAGCACAGAGTCGTTTAGGATCATGAAATTCAGCAGAGGATTCATGATTCTCCTTCAGCTTATCAAATCCAAGGCATTTAGATTCATCTTTTTCTTCCAAGCACGAGGGGGGTTCAAAGCAGGAAGATTCCAAGATGATATCTGGTTGCAGACTTAGAGATTTTAAACGTGGATCACATTGGATAAGTTTCTCAAAATGCTTATTTAACAAGCCTTGCTGACACTGCAGAAAATGCCTCCTGCGTACACACATGATATTGAATCTCATGGCTTCAAAGAACTTAAAAAAGAGAATAAATCTAAAAGAAGAATAATTCTATTGGAAGTTATAAAAGAGCCACAAGCGTTCCATTTAAAGAGCATCATAGTCCTAAAAATCTCATGAGGTAACAAATGCTCACATCCATTGTTATTATACAACAAAGTTGCAATACTGACTAGAAAAAGAACATCATAGTCCTAAATATCTAAAACTGAGGCAACAGAGAGGCTACTACATAAACTCCTATCTTAAGCACATCCTAAGCTAGGGATAAAAAATGACAAACATCACATTTGATGTAAAACACAGTAAGAATGGGAAGGAGTAGAAATCATTAATCCAATCAAAATCAAATCACTAAAAGCTAGATGCATGAATATGTATATCCTTGTTGTTACAAACATAAATATTTATTCAATGCAAGCACATATTAATGCTCCAAGTGTACAAATTTATGTATTTTCAGTTTACTTCGTAGAACAAATATTAGGCATTGTCAAAGTTGGGCCAATCTCTCTCAATACAAACTCACCCAAAAAAGCATGCTTTTCAAATCTCATTCTGAATGCATCCACTTCAATCCATCTCCAATTGAACTTCATCAAGTTCCAGGTTCTCGTCGCCTAATCTTGAAGCTTAAGTTGCAATTGTCCAATAGTTAGCAAAAGATAATGCATTCCAGTTCAAATCACCGAAATCTAGATCCCATCTCTAAAACTTATGGTCGGAGTTGAAGAAATATTGTTAATCAAAGCATGCAATCAAACATTTATCTGTACAGTTATCTAAGTACCCTTTACTTCCAATAAAAACATACTAAGCATGGTATAGCTAACTTGGTTGTTGGTTTAAAAAGGGATCTTTATCGAAGTGCATATTCCTACATTTACCTAAAGACAATACTTACTATATAGTCGGTATCCTCTATCTCTCTACACCTTCACTTCATGCCATTTTTCAAATTCCAGCCGTCTTTCAAATTTCCTTACATCTAACTCATCCTATCTCATATTGCACTTTTCAAACCTCATATACTCGTCCTATTCCTTTTCTATTAAAGCTAAATATTTCGAGCTAGGCAGTATCCAACAATAAGATTGATCCACAAATTAATTTTTAACTTGCAAATCATTTTGACTTCAGGTTCCAAGTTTACAAGGAAAATACACCTTTCAAAGAACCAAACCCTGGTCTACAGTCAATTTGCCCACAACCTGCGGCTTAAGGTCTTGCACATGTTTTAATATGCATATTAAGGGGTTGTTTGATTAGAAGTAAAATTGATGTGAAGTATTTCAAATGCAGGGTTTTGAGAATATTGATGTTTTGTTTGAAATAAAATAAATGCAGTATAAAATTTTAGTGCAATTGGAATTCACCCTCTAGTTCATTCTTGGTATAATTGGAATTCCTTAGATTTGGGTGATTTCCAACTACAATATAAATTCATCTCTATTGTCATTGCCTGCCACCAACCCCCACTATAGTCGCACCCCGCCGTCATTGCCACCGGCCACCCAACTCTACTGAACACCCCCGCAACAAACCTCCCACCTTCATCGTACACCCGCCACCCACCATGCCCCCACTGGTCACCCCCGCTGCCCCAATTGTCAGCCACCTGTTATTGCCAACCGCCAACCACTCGCTGCCTCGATCACCCACATCAATTGACCTCCCATTGTTGTCAGTCAACCACCGCCACGGCCGCTGATGGCGGCCTCTCACCACCGCCTTGCTTGCTACCAGCCGCCACGACTGCCAACCTCCTCCGACAGTTGGCTAGCCCATCACCAGCTACAACAGTCATTGTCAATCACCAACCACTATCCTCTTAATACTTTACAATATATTCATTTTAATTCAAGCAAAAAAAAAGGACTCTCATGCATTCCTTTTACACACATCCAAACAACTCCAAAGAATTTCTTCTACACTGATTTCATTTTACATTACATTCTTTTTCAGCCAATCAAATAGCTCCTAAGTGTAGATATAAAGATATTCCTTTTTCCATCATACTAAACATAGGTCTTAAGTACATAAAATTTCCATTTCATGGTCTTGGTGCAATACTACAATGACATAAAAAAATAAACATCCAAAGCAAAAGGTGTAATCACAACCTTTCTTTTTAGACAACAATCACAATTATATTTTATCACAACCTTCTAGATGCTTTTCATCAATTTATGTGGTGAGAAACAACTTTTTATAACAAAATTTCTTAGTTCAGTTACTATAAGATAGCTGATTTCCGATATTTTTTAAAGAGAGAAGTATACAATACTCACAACAACTTTCAACAAAATCTATTTTCCTCACAACTATTCTCCAATAATTTTTACAGATAATTGTAGCCACCCCAAATGGCCCCCAAGTCCTATTGCTGCTGGCTTGCACTTGTTACTCAGTAAAAAAAAAGGACTCAAAAAAGTTTAAGTCCAAGGCAAGCATCAATCATTTATACCAAAAATGAAAAACAACAACAACATTAAGCCTTTATCCCACTACGTGGGGTCGGCTATATGAATCCCTTCTCTCCATTGTGTCCTATTAAAAGTCAAATTCTCGTTTAAATCTAATAAAGAAAGATCATTCCTAATATTTTCTAACCAAGTTTTTTTTAGGTCTGCCTCTACCTTTCTTAACATAAGTCAAATATAAGACCTCTACTCTCCTAACCGGGTCATCGGAAGGCCGCCGTTTTATGTGACCAAACCATCTAAGGCGACTCTCTCTAATCTTATCTTCTACTAGAGCTACTCCAACCACCAAAAATGAAGCTGAAAAAAAAAACAGCTTCTCTTGAATTTCTTTGCATGTACGGGAATGTTCATGGCAATAAAAATTTCTCCCAATATTAATAATGCGTTGAAAATTAGAATCACAAAAGACAGGAAAAAGAAGATATAACTAACCTATGAATGCTTGCCTGGCCTCCAGTAAAATCTGAAGTTGCCTGCCAAAGTGTGTGTTTTCTGGGTTGAGGATTGGTCTCTCTGAAGAAAAGTGGTCTCCTAGCAAGCTAAACAAAATCAAAAGATTTAATATAAACATATTACTTGCAGAAATTTAATAAAGCGTATTTTATAACTCCTTACCATTACATCAAATGTTTCAGATCCATTTTCTGGGTAAGTTGCTTTCAGTGCAGTTATATCTGACCATTGGATTTCAATCTTGTTCTTCAGACCGCCATCAAGGACCTCCCATACAAGCTTATGTTTTGCAAAGTAACACTTCGCAACTAAATCACCTTCATACCTCGAAACATACTGTTCAGTTAACGGTTTATTAGACATGTTGAAATCAGAACATACAGTCAAAGGTTAACATATGTTGAAATCAGACCAATACCGGCAAAGGTAATAAAAATAATCAAACAAAGTCAAGAGCATGATAATTGATGATGCCTCTTCCTCAACAAAATTCCAAAATTAAATGCAAATGCAGAAGATGTGTTGCAATACAATAACTTGATACAAAAAAATTTGCACATAAACAAAATTCAGGACTTACTATAAAAAAACAAAAAATTGTCACATCACATGTAGCATTCTCAGTTTTCACTATGTAGCATATGAAAAAGATAGCCTTCCAATATGATTTCGTTGATGAGAGATGCAACATAAAAAAAAAACTAATTTGCGAGAAGATTAAAGTTGAAAGGGGTTCTTTGCTTTGTGGACTATAAGTTTGTATTTTCAGGCATGCCGTCATTTGATATGCAATTTCATTCAATTTAGTTGGCAAGTAAAGCTTTTTCCTTGATACTTCACAAAAATTTACCACCTCATAACACATGAAGGCGTTATCTTCAATATGATAGGTTTTATTTAAGTAACAACAAGAATCTCATAGAATTTCTGATCGTTTTTTACATTTATTAGACCTCTTTCTTTATTAAATTTTATAATTGGATAGCAAAAAAGATCCTCCTCCTAAATGCAGGGATGAGCTTGTTAAAAACTAACCAATTGATAATCACATGGCAATGATTAAACCTGAAAAGGGCCACTTGTGTTAAGAAAGGTAGAGGCAAACCTAAAAAGACTTGGCTAGAAAATATTAGGAATCACCTTTCTTTATTAGATTTAAACGAGAATTTGACTTTTAATAGGACAATGGAGAAAAAGGATTAATGTAGCCGACCCCACATAGTGGGATAAAGGCTTTATGTTGTTGTATTGTATTGTTGTTGTATTTTTGGTTGCATCAATTTGTTATCAGAGATTTAAGTTTTGAGACTTCCTTTCTTTAAAAAAAAAATAAAAAAAGAGAGAAAAAAGTCAAATCAGTCAACAAGCCAAGGTTCACTTTAAAAGAAACTTTTGTCATCGGAAATAATGCATTTGGAACATCAAGGAAGCACTATTATTCAATCTAAGTTTGCAACGTCGTCATCCTGATATTTTCCAACATGTACCAAGGCATTCTCATCAGGAATTGATGCAATCAAAATTTTAAAGCAAAAGGACTATCAACAAATTGCATATAAACTTGACGTCTTCCATTCAAAAATGACAAAAAGTAATACAATAAATAAGACACAAAATTTGACACTACAAACTTGAAATAAAAGACATAACATGATGCAATGACACCCTAAAAATACGACTCAAGACACCTTAAAACTTTCATATTGATTGAGAAGAAAGATACAAATGGGGTGAAAACTTGCAGAGAAGAAATAGATAAGAAGCTCGAGACGAAGTCAAAGAGGGAGAAAAAGAAGTGGATAAAGCTCGCAAGCTATCCAAGAAAAAACCCTCAAGTTTTAGTTTCAAAAATCATCACATAATCTCTCCTAAAATAGCCACGAAATAGCCCCTATTTATAGGAGAAGAAAGGGATTCCAACAGCCAGCAGCCGCCCACTCAAACCAAACAGAAAATGAGAGGCAAACGGCCAACAGGAAGTTGAATGGAGCAGCACCCAAAGGGGCAGCGGGACACACCCATCGAACGGACAACGCCAGGGGAAAGGAACCGAACAGGCAGAGGAAACGAAGGGCCAAAATAGGGGAGTTGAACCCGGCCAACAGCCAAAATGAACTGAAAAAGGCAACAGAACTCAGCAACTAACATAACTATGCAGCAAATCAACCCCCCCTGCCTACATCAGCTAACGAGCCAATCTTGAGCCAGCCCTGACTTGACTCTTTAGCTCGCGAGCTCATTTAAAATTTGTTAATATAAAATATACTTAAAATATATTAGGATTTAGATTTTTAAGTTGTTGAAAATGTTTAAAAATTATATCTCATTGTTGAAAATGTTTGAAAATTATATCTAATTTCTTGTATCAAGTGATTATTTATTATTTTTCTTATAATTTAAAATTATGTTTACCATTTTATTATAATAATTGCTTAAACCATAATCATTTTCTCTCTTTCATAATAAATGGTGATATCATCATAATGCTTGATCAATTGAAATTCAAATCAATAGCTGTCACAATATTTAAAGGTTGGGTTATTCATTAGGTAAATGTGAAACAATGTATATCCATCAAAATGCAAAGCACACAATAAAAAAGGATAAAAGCACAAAATTCAACCAAGTGTATTCACTAAATTGCTTGTTCATGGAGCACAATTCTTGTGTAATTCCTTGTGTTGTATTCCATTTAAAACTAAATTTTATTTTTAACAAAGCATTTAAAAGAAAAAACTAATTTCAGTACAATGATGGAAACTTCAAGGGAATAAAGTGATTTTCAGAAATTAAACAGGTTGCATGAGATGATAAATTGCGAACAAAACAGAATAATAAAATCTTCTAAAGCAAGTAAAATGGAATACAATAAAAAGTTGAATACCAGATCAAAATAGGGAAAATGACATGGCCTTTCTTACCTCCCAATTTCCAATCCTCAAAATCGAAGCTGGAAAGTTTGAGGCTTTCATCTTGTCAACAGAATTTGAAAGAGCAGTAGAATTGAATTCATTGTTTTTCACAGTTTCTAAGCTATTGCCCGTGAAAGATGACGTTGAAACCCGCTTTCCCTGAGAAAGCCTCATTTGAATCAAATCCAAGAAAGATGGACTCTTTTTCAGCCGAAGGCCAAGTGGACTTGGCTCTTCAAGTGGATCGTAATGTGACGATGGCATGACCATCTTGCTTTCCAGCTACCATAGGTCAAAATAGAAAAAAAAAACATTAAAGCATCTAATAAACCAAAAGAGAATGATTTGCACAAACCACTGTTCAAACAGATTTCCTTATCAAAGCTAAATTTCCCAAATGTGCGTGACTGCATCAATAAAAAAATGCAAAACGAAAAACAAATAGCCACTGATTCAAAGCACGAGTTCAAACTCAAGCAAAATCAGAATAAGAAACAAATTCCATCGCAAGGATAAGTTGAAGCACCACAACCTATTGGAAAAGCATTTCCTAAATTTTTCAATATCCCTAATACAAGTAAAAAAAATCTTAATCGACATCAAAAACCATCGGACTAAATCAAATACAACAACCTCGGACGACCCAAGCCGTGATAAGATGAAAACTGGCGGGAAAAGCAAGGAAACTACCTGCTCATCCAGCTCAGCTAGCTTCGATCTCTTGTTTAGAGGACCCTGCATTTCATCAAAATAGTCCTCGATCTCATCCTTTACTGCAATCGGCACAGCCGCCACCGTCGTAAATAGCTGCTTCGGCTCCGGCCAGAGCTTGTCAAAATTCGTTAGCTGAACCATCGTAATCCAACCTCAATCGAAAGTATTCGCTGACTACCGGGAAGAATAATCAAACTTAAAAAACGTTAATAGCCAAACCCTAACCCTAGAACAAAATGTCTGTTCAGTAGAAGCCCAAAAAAAAGGAAGAAGACGGGGGGATGAACCGACTTCGCTAACACCCTTTTCCTTTTTGCTTCCGCGTCAAAGCTTCCCGATATATCGAGGCTGATAAAAAAAAAAAAAAGGAAAGATCTGTTCCAAGCCTAACTTTTTTGTTAAATAACCTATTTATTTAATATTTGATTTCAATTCAATGAATTATATAATATCAACTGAAAAAGAATATAATTTTAAGTTATATTTTAAGATAATTTTAAATTCTTCTCTAAAAGTTAAAGATAAATTTTATTAAAAATAAATTAAATTGTTTTAAATTTCATACAGGTAATTTAATTCTTTATTTATAATGAAGCCTTTATAGTTTTTACACTTTTCAAAAAAATTAATGATAATGATAAACTCAAATAATTCCAATAAAATAATTTTAAGTAAAATTGAACATTTAAAAAAATTCACTTGATTGGCACAAATCATAATGTACTTTTTATATTAAAATTTTATAAAATTAAAATTAAAATTAAAATTATTCAAACAACAATTTCATCAAGCTTATAATCAAGCTGAGTGAATTGATAAGGCAAACTCAACGGCATCAAAGTGATCTAATTTGAGTCCAAATAAACTCAAATCAAGCACATTAAATAAAGTTGAAAACTTCGTAATATTGATTAAAAGATCTTCGAATATTACATGCTTATAACCTAATTGAGCGGCTTAATAAGAAAAATCCAACAAGCCCAATATAACTCTATTATGAAATCATTATAACACTTAAATCCTAAATGAATAGTCTATAATTAAAAGATTCAATATAAATCGTTTGATGAAGTATTACAAAACCTTTGCTAAATTCACCAAAATGTCACTCCCAAAATAATATAAATTGAGTCATGTTCTCCATTATAAAGGAAATGAATTTGAGTACGAAGAAAGCTTAGAGATATGACGAACTCTCTACCCAATATTCAACGTCGACGATCGCCATCACCACCATCGTTGCTTGTCTATTGTCATCTTTCAACTTATCATCTAATTACAGTTGTCCGATCATCATCATCAGACAATCATCAACCGAACGTCATAATCCATTTATTGTCATCTGATTGTCATCACTGATCAATCATCATTTGACTATCATTACTAAGCCATCATATGTAATCATTATCGCCCGACTGATATTATCTAACTATTACATATCTAGTAGTTTGCCTCACATTCCTAGAAAGATAAATATGAATTACATATTTTATAATTCCATCTCCTCAATTAAGGGGAAGAACTAACTCTTATATAGGGGTGTCAACTTTTGACCCGACCCGGACCCGACCCGGAAAATCCGGGTTGGACCCGACCCGTTTGATAAACGGGTCGGGTTCGGGTTCACAAATTCGACTCGTTTATCAAACGGGTCGGGTTCGGGTTAACCCGGCGGGTTGTCGGGTCAACCCGCAAACCCGTTTATTTTAAAAAAAATTGAAATTTTCCCTGCCCGGTGCCCGCTCTGCCCTACCGCTGCGCCTGCCCTGCCCGCATCTGCCGCGTGCCTCCCCGAGTGCCGCGTGACGCCTCGCGTGCCGCTGCCGCTGCCGCTGCCGCGTGTCGCGTGACTCCCACGCTGCCGCGTGCCGCTGCCGCCAGCGTTGCTCTGCCGCGTGCTGCTGCCGCCCGCGTGCCGCTGCCGCTGCCGCCAGCGCCGTCGTCGTCGCCGCTGCAGCCTGCCGCGCCCGCGCCAGCAAGCCGTTGCCGTTGCCGATTCCGAAATCCGAACCCGCGCCGTCGACATTGCCCCACTGCCGGGTCGCGGGTCGAGTCGGGTCAACCCGGCCGGGTCGGGTCCGGGTTGAAATGCCGGACCCGTTTTTGCAAACGGGTCGGGTTCGGGTTGACCCGTTTAAATCCGTGTCGGGTCGGGTTCGACCCGAACCCGACGGGTTGACCCGAATTGACACCCCTACTCTTATAATTCTAACATGATAAGATGCTTTACATGACATAATTTTGAAATTGTAATCTTGATCATAATTCTACTATATATGATACCTACACATGAGTAGTAGCATATAGATTTATTTACTTAATACTTTTTTTATAAAAATTGGTTGTTAGCATTCATATTTTTTTATTTATGTCAATTGAATACAGTTGTAGGTTTCAAATAGCCAACTGGGTTGTTAGCTTGTCATTTTTATATTTGCATATTTTATTGTTAGAATACTTTTTACTATTATGGATGGGTTATTTTATTATCATGGGATTATTATTATTATTATTATTATTATTATTATTGTAACCGACTCAAATTATAGTGGAATCATTTTCAACTGGGCTAGGCCCCGTGGTTTTTCCCCTTTTCAAGGGTTTTTCACGTAAAAATATTGTGTTCTCTTCCCTTCTTGCTTGAGTCCTTTCTTGTGAAGAATGAGGGCTAGAGTTCAAACTTTTGACTTGGGACTCCCATGTCGACGGGAATAACAGCCTCTGTGCCAAAAGACATTTGGGAGCTCGTCAGCCCATTGCCCCCCAGTCTTATCCAGCCGTGTCTTCAATCCTCTTAGAATGGTTCGATTAATGACATCTGTCTGTCCATTAGTCTGAGGATGGGCCACAGCCGTGTGTACTAGTTGAATGTGGAGATCTTTACAAAATGTGGTGCGGAGACATCCGATAAAATTGGAACGATACAGAGAAGATTAGCATGGCCCCTGCGCAAGGATGACAGGCATAAATCGTGAAACGGTCCATTCGTATGCGGATCTAATCCATCGAGTAGAGGCTCAAATCTCTACCGACGAAGCTATTAATGCTCATAGGAAACAGTTTGAGCAGACAACCGGGAAATGTAAAAATCCCCCAGGGATGAAGAATCCATCCTCACAAAGGAAGAAGCAAGGAAACTACAATCTTCCTCCTCGACCCTCACAGCCGCGACGAGAGCCTCGCCAAGAAAAGGAGTACACACCACTGAATACATTCCGAGCGAATGTATTGATGGCCATCCAAGATCAGGAGAGCGTGAAATGGCCACACCCTCTGAAGCCCAACGTCGGAAATCAGGAGCAATATTGTCACTTCCACCGCAGTCGTGGGCACACTACTGAAGCATGCAGGCAGCTCAAGGAAGAAATTGAGAGACTGATCCGACAAGGATATCTCCGAAAAATCATCAAGAATACACCAGCCAAAGATGAGGTTGATCAAGATAATTTTTTGAACCCAAATTTTTACGATTTGGCCAGTATAAAATTTTGGAACAAGTATTTTCGGACTCCTAGAGCTTCGACATCCGAAAATAGGGGGGCAATTGATACGTCATCATGAAATTATCTAGATCAGGCACGAATATCAAGGAAAAACCCAAATTGAAAACTTCAAAAATTAAATCCGGGAGTACGTGAACTCTGATTTCAGAAAGCTTACAGTCAAACTGAGCGTCTCAGAAATACGAATCCAACGACACCAAATTCAACCCAATCTGAGCCCAAATGGGTCCGAATCATGGACCCGAAGCGCTGTTGGAAGGTTTAAACCGCAATTTGAGTTACCAAATGGTCTCCGATTTTAATGAGCTTATACTCGAATAGAACGGCTCGACGAGACAAATCCAACGAGCCCAAGATTATAGAATTCTGACATCATTAAGGCCTTCAAATGTCCAACGAACGGTGCACGATTGTAGGATTCAATATCGGCCGTCCATTCAACCATCCCCTATTCGCCCCTGATCTCACACCTATTTACGAGCTATGCCACTCCAGAAAATATATAAATAGAGTCCTCATTTATCACAAGAAAGGACTCAAGCAAGAAGGGAAGAGAAGAAGAGAAGAGGAGAAGAGAAGGAAGAAGCTCCTCCTCGACCACCGCCGAAACCTCGTCGGGTCACCGCAAGAGCCTCGTCGGACCACCGCCGGAACCTCGCCGGGCCACCGCAGGAGCCTCGCCGGGCCACCGCCGAAGCTTTGCCAGACCACCGCCGGAGCCTCGCCGTACCACCGCCGGAGCTTCGCCGGACCCCACCTCAAGGCCCGACGTTCAAGCCCAACATTATGCTCAAGTCGACGTTCAGGCTTGACATTCTGCTCAAGTCCCGACGTTCAGTCCCGACGTTCTGCTTAAGTCCCGACGTTCAGGCCCGACGTTCTGCTCAAGTCCCGACGTTCAGGCCCGACGTTCTGATCAAGTCCCGACGTTCTGCTCAAGTCGCGACGTTCAGGCCCGACGTTCTGCTCAAGTCCCGACGTTCAGGCCCGACATTCTGCTCAAGTCCCGACATTCTACTGAAGGCCCAACGTTCTGCACAAGTCCCTACATTTTGCTGAAGGCCCAACGTTCTGCTCAAGGCCCGACGTTCAGACCCAACGTTTCTGCTCAAGGCCCGACATTCTTCTTAAGGCCAGACTACCAACTAACACCCGAACTTCTAGGTGACGCCAAGGTACTACCAAGTGACACCGGGTCTAACGCAAGACTTCTATCAAACAATTGCTAATTGTAATCTGATCGCCCTTGGAGGCGGGTCAGCCCTTTGTAACCGACTCAAATTATAGTGGAATCATTTTCAACTGGGCTAGCACCATGGTTTTTCCCCTTTTCAAGGATTTCCACGTTAAAAATATTGTGTTCTCTGTGTGTGAGCTAGTTATCCGTACAACGCTAAGACGCAAAATAATAACTCTATCGCTGCGTATATCCTAGCTCGCAACAATTATTATTATGTGTGTTGAATGATAACCACAACTTTAATATTGTACATTAATGATTAGCGGCTCCACATCATAAATTTTGATGACAAATGAAATTCCCTCCAAATAGAACTTAGGCAAAATTTCATGTTGTACTCGACCTAATATAATATTTTATAATACATTAGATATATTAAGTTGGGTCATGATATCACTGATGCAACTATGGTTGCCTCCAATGAGTACTAGTTGTAAATGCCTCTCGAGCGAGTGCCCTATGTGGGTTTTGTTGAAGTGGAGATTAATGTAACATATGAGACTATTATCGTGGAGTTGATAGATGTATATCTCTTATAATTTGGATGAGGGACCCTCTTATATAGGCGAGTCAACTCGACTAGGGTGAATCTTCATTTGTGGAGAGTTCACATAAGATAAGTACCTCATTGGTTCAAGGTCTACTAAGGTCAGATTCTTCCACAATCAAACCCTTGGAGGGTGTGTGCTTCCTTTGTTGAGCTTCTTTAGGTGAGCTTCAATGGTGCAAGTGCCTGGCCGTGTTGAATTTTATTGGGGTGGGTCTCCTTGTGCAAGGGGTATATTTTGGATGAGTGTAGCTCTCTGCTGAGCTCCTATGAGGCATACTTGACCGGGCTTTACAAGTTTTTTGTACACACATATTTGGGCGTATATTTAGTTTCTCAATTCTTTTGCCCATTTGGAGAGCAACATATAAAAAGGATGAAAATTAAATATAAAATTTTTATTATTTATGTCAATTGATTAAAGTGATGGGCTAAAAAAAATTATGAACATCATTAATGGAGGGTTTATTGCTTTTCCAATTCATTAAATCCCTCTTTTCTCAATAAAGGGACAATTAGGCTAATATAAAGAGGCAACCTTATCATGCATATATTATTCTTCTTGGTGGCCTTGGCTATCCTATAAGTTTTTGCCTAAGGGTATCAACTTGCTTACAAAGAGTTGTCTCATGACTCTTACTTAGCATTGAATCAATATCACTTTAATCCCTGGACTCAAGTTAAACCACCTTTTATGTATGGGGAATCCTCTTAGACATTACTCTCTAAACTTGCAGTTAAGGATGTTTGATTTCTAATCTAGATGAGCTTGCAACTTCTATTTTTGCCATTGTTCTATAGGCTTGCTACAATGAGCGAGTTTATTGAGCTTTAGTCATGAAAATTTTAGATATTTATGAGTTAAGGTTAGTATGACCAATGGGGCGGCATTGTCTCTCAATCTAGCCATCGTTTGTTCTTCAAATGACTAGCCCTAGTTGGAGATTATGAGTGCCTACCATTTACTAATACTTTAATATCTTTTATGAGTGGAAAATCATAACATTGATTTTCTCTATTAGAAATGAGTGACTTGCAACTTCAAAGGAGGTGTGTATTTATACACACTTATTGGGGTGTCACTTCAAATATATAAAACTTCGTGATAAATTATTATTGATTTAGCCTTCTTGTCATGACACTTTATTCTCCTCATTCCCTGTTATAAATTGTGATTAGGTGTTTCTTTCTTCATCATTAGCATATTCCTCATATCGTCTCTATATATTTCTCAGTCAACTTACGACATTGTTGGATGCCACTCTTTGTGATGAGGAGGAACTCTTTGTGAAATTCAACATTGATGATGACATCATGTCACAGACTCCTTCAAAAGGCAAGTCTCCAAACTCACTGAAGAGGGCAAATTATGTTTCATCTAGGTTAGTCCCATTGTGATCCATGACTTCCTCTTTTTGTAGGTGTGACAACCATCCATGGGCACTATGGGCTAGTACTTGCCCTTATTATGGCGAACATCTTCATCGTTTTGGCTATACATTTTTAGCCTTTTAGATGTGTGGCAAGCACTAATAGAGCACATGCCTCTTTCATAAACTATTCAAGGCAAGGCATGTCAAGTGGAGTTGCATTCTGTTCTACTCATCTCATCTACAAATTTAAGGGTTAAGGGTGATGTGTGACAAGAGGAAGAGATTCTTCTTATGAATTCAACTGCATGGTGTTCTCCCAACCTGATAAAACCCACAAACTAAAGCATGTCCCAATATCTAAGTTTTAAATTGAACATATCCTATCGTATTGAGCTTTAACAAGCAAATCTCAATATCTTCTAAATTAACTTAAAATAACAATAAACATAGAGCTACTAACGACGCCTAGTATTGAAAATAAACTTATCTAGAATATTTGTTTTTCATTTATCATAAAAAGTGCATATACAATCTCAGTGCATGACTATAAACAAAAGCTATGGAACAGAGTAATAAAAACTAGACTACTTACCTTTTCTAGACCCTGAAAATAGAATGTAAAACAACGATGAGCTAAAACAGCTATGCAGACCACAAAATACCAATCAAAATTTTCAAATGTCACTTTTATTAAATATTTTTTTTTTAATTATCAAATGCAATATAATAATTTATTGTGCTAAGCAAATCATAATACCATAGTATTATCCAAAATTTTAAATAATAATATTGAGAAATTAAATAAATTGAAATTTTATATGAACTTTATTCGCATAATATAATGTAACAGATTTCTCCAGTCCCAGACAAAATCTAAAGATTATGATCATTATAACACCCAGCAAATAGTCTTCCCCCTCTTTCAGACATAATTCAAGTTTATAGCTCCTTATGACTCCAACTAATAGAATTTAAAAGAGTTTTAGATTCCCTGCATCAGACATAATCCAAAAGATTCTAACCTCGTATATATCCAGTGGACATTTTTCACATCAAAACTTGTATAAATCAATCAATATAATACATGATTAATAACAATATAAAAAATAAAGTATAAAGAAACTCATTGCAAAATCTTGTAATTTACTATAACGATAAGCAACAGAACACACTATTGAGTGAAAATGTACTATTTCATAATTTCATCATATTATCAAGGATCGTGCAAAACACCTTTTAAGACTTCAATCTATTTTTCTGGAATCATGATTATTTTATATTCAATTAAAAAAGTGCATATTTTAGAATGCATGGTGTAAAATTTTTAAAAATTGTTCAAAAGTGTTTAGAATCTCAATCTTTATAACATATAAAAAGTTATGATATGAAAATTTTACCAATATAAAATTATTCATATTTTTGGAAACAAAAATATAATTTTAATAAAAAAATTGAGAATCTTCAAATTTTTAAAAATTGAGATAGAGATAGTATGACATATTTCAATCCGGATAATTTCCAGAATTGGACTAAAGTGGAAAAAAAAACGAAGCAACCTAAATCGAGCTTTCTCTCTCTAATATCATCCCCTATCTCTCTCTGGTGTGGGCTACCTCAAATAAAAATGAATCAATAGAATAGTGCAAAAATATATATTCTTTGGGAGCAAAAATATATATTTTTTGGGACCAAAAAACATATTTAAAATATTAAAATTTGATCTAGCGCCGCAGCGCCATGCAACGCTAGCCACAACACTCTTCAAAAACTCACAGTGCTATTGCACGTTGCCACACCGAATTAAATGCAAATTTTCCCGAGATCCGCTAGGCGTTTATGGCAATAGTTATTAACCTAGAAAGGAAAATAAAAGATGTTTAAACCTTATTAACAAGGTCCTCCTTACATGATATTGGATTATCCACAACACTGCTACATTGTTCAAATTATCATATTTTGAATAAGAAACTCATCATCAACTGTACATCCTTGGTTAGCAGAGATTAATAAACAAAAGTGAAGTGAAGAAGAAAAAAGCAATTACACAAAACTAAAAGGAAAAAAAGAAATCATGTATCAGTCACCTTATCATGATTGTTTTACAACCAATTCAAAAAAAAAAAAAAAAAAAACAGTAAGAAATGTAATAACTTTCTCAAACATCATTCACTCAAATGAGCCTTGCAAGTAAAAAAATGATGAAAAAACACTTAAACAAAATTTGACTTGTTCCATCCACAAATGCTTTCTTACACAGTTTTCTTGAAGTAAATATTTAAATAGCATATCAACATGACGGCATGAATGAGGAAGGATGATAGCTTCTAAAGTTCAGAAGGTTCAGAACTTGTATATAAAATTAAACATGTTATCAAACTGTTAGCATATCCAGACCTGAAACCAACAGATATTTAAGAGGTATTAGTTTCTCACTCTATTTCACTACTGCATAAAAAAATTTAACAAAAAAAAAGATTTATTAAGATACACCAATCTCATCCTAACATATAAGGAAAAGTATCTGCAAAATTAGCAACAGCAATTAAAGACACCTTCAATTAATATCAGCATAGGAAGACAATGGATATAATGCATTTATACATAACCATCATCTTAATTTCTCCTTCATATACAATACACTTTTATTAATAATCAAGTCTTAAGTACCATGAGAACCCAATGGACTGCACCAAGTTGTCTGTAATAATGATTCAAATTTCAAGCCTCACATACATTTCATCCCTGTAATTATAAGATTGCGATATTTGAGCAATTAAAGAACATCATATTATATTAAACTCATCTGCCATGTTAATGCATCAAAGGTGCAGTCTTTCCACTGTTAATAAACTAAATAATTTCCATTCATTGTGAACTTTTCTGTGTCCTACCAAAAGTGGCTTGCTAGAACTGAACCAACATCTCATCCAATTCCACAGATGAAAAATAAAATAAAGGCTGTATCAACTATACTAGAAGAAAAAGCTTCAGATGATTCCAAAAAAAGAGATAAATACCTATTAGCTGTTAACCAGAAATGCCAACTCAACATCAGCTTCTTTTAGACCAATCATTACTTCATTTTCCTTAAGCATCTCAGAAGGAAGAATAGTAGCATTTGGATCACTTTTTGGCACCAGAAATAACAAAGGTAATGGCAAAACTCTGATTATATTGCGGAACAAAATAGCTATCCATAGGTTATTGAATTCAGTTCTTGTAACCTTTAAGGTATGAATTAATAACCCGCCGCCCGATGATGCCGAGAGCAAGCCAAAATTCTCAATGGACATAAGCAATGCAAAAAAAGTTCCTTCAATTCCAGAAGGACAAAGCTTTGAACTTAGAACAAGAATGGGCATCCACTTGATGCGCCCAATCATTTGAGAGATACACTCATCTAAAACAACAAAGAGAAAGTCGGGTATACCGAGCTTTAAGTTGAGACGAAGTATTAATATCAAATCTAACATGCCAGCGAAGCCAGTTAATAGCTGGCCCCAGAAAAGCAAGCTGCGGAATTGGAAGTCCTTGAGAAAATTTTGGTAGAATAGGACCCCAAGAAGAGAACCGACTGAACCAATTGAGAAGATAAATCCAATAGTTTCCTGCATAATCAGGTATTGATGTTTAACAAAATGAGAAGATATTGCTAATTGAATGAGCTATTAATGCTTCTATTAGGGGTTGATCAGTTGATGTATGCAGCCTTTTGTTGTTATTGCAACAAAGTTGTTTCGGTGTTTTGAAGCTGTAACATTCCAAATCTCGGTGGAATCAACCTAATTATTATAGTCTAAGGCTTTGTTTGGCACGGCTTCCTTCATGCTTCGTAAAACATTTTTTTAGTATAAAAATTAAATTTTTTATACTAGAATGCTGCTTCAAGAAGCAACAAAAAGGCCGTCCCAAACGAAGCCTAAGCACACCCTATTTTAACGTAGTAGATATGTTACACGTTCAACAAGTATTTACAGATACCTGAGAAAAAGAAGGCCCTTCTTTATTATCTGTATACCAATAGAACATCCCTTCATGAATGTTCAGGCTCAAGGAAATTGAAATAAACATGTATAAACATGGTCTCCAGACTTCAGGGCACTTCAAAGTTGACAACATGGTTTGGCCAGCTTTAAGAAACTTATGATGTACCTAAGATAAGAATGTTCAACAATCTAATACTGGTTAAGCAAAGGAATAAGTAGACAGAACACCAAAGAAAGTTGAAAGATGATGTTCAGATTCACCTCAGTGTAAGCGAAATTGGGTGTAGGAATCTCCTTAATCAAGATTCCAACTGACAACACCAGCAATGACGGAATGCTTAGCAAGCCAAGTACTCCCTTTGATGCATATCAAAGAAAACAAATAATAAAACTAGTAGACTTAGTCGTTATGGGAATTTTCCTAGGGCCATTAAAAAAAATTTATAAATAATTTTTTGTTTCCCTAAGGGGTTGTTTGGTATCGGATTTACAGCGGGATTTAAATCGGATTTATGCTAAATCCAACCAAATGGTATTTTGCATGACTGTAAATCCGGCGACGACGTAAATCCTGGATTTACGGATTTACGCCCCAAATCCGCATAAATCTGGATAAATCCTAATCCGGTTCCTCCGCAGATTTAATAGGATTTACAATTGAGTGGTGCCGGTACTTGTCTTCGCGCACGTATCATGCTGACTCCGCGGATTTAACTGTTTTAAATCCTACAATCTGTTGCAAAACAGTTTATCAGGATTTAACATTTATCATACCAAACCATTTTCAAGATTTAACAGCTTCAGGATTTACTAAATTCGGATTTTTAGGATTTACTAAATCCTACTAAATTAAATCCAATCCAATACCAAACAGCCCCTAAGACTTCTTTATTAAAAGGGGAGCACCATCTTATGCTTGTATCAGAGGATTTAGGGCAGCAATTCTTCACAATCAAACGATTGTGATGACATCTACAGCAATAAAAACATGACTTAAAAATCAATTGAGTAAACATGCATAAAATTCTTGTATATTTTTGTGTAAGTTTTAATCTTCATTTCCATTTTCTTTTCTATTTTATGTTATATTTTGCTCTTGACATTTGAATTATGTTTTGCCTATTTCCCAACATTAATTGCAAGCAATATCTTTAATGTCAAGCTAGATACTATAGGGATACATTTAGAATATAACCTGTGATCCCATGGCATGAATAAGTATCCCACTAATACAGAAACCCAGAAGAGCTCCTATGGCTGAACTTAGTTCACATAAGCTTTGCATGTCTGATGCAAGTGCAGGTTTCGCAATACTGTTTTGTGCAACGAATGCATCTGTAACCACATCTGCTACAGCCACACTTGCGCTGCCCGCGGTCATCACAAGCAATGCAAACATAACATGTAGTTTGCTATGGAGTGATAATGTTAGCATTGAGACCACTCCCAAAAGGCCTACATGGATAATATAAAGTTTAAATCAGTACTGCTACTTATGTTGTGAGAGGAAACAATAAGCAATAATCAGAATTCAAAGGCAGAAGAACAAAATAATGACATCTATATAAGAAATTTGAAGACATGCAAATGAAAGAACGAATCTTCAATCAGAGCACTTTGATAAAAATATTTGGAATTCAAAAAAAAAACTAAGGGATAAAAAGCATGATGGAAGTTGTAAAACTTCATACAAGAGCACACCAATATATTATTTAAGGTTTACTTTTTCCCAAAAAGCAGAGCAGAGAAGGCATTACACCAAATGCCATAAATCTTCAAACAACTTTAAGCAGTAAACGTTAGTAGACTTGGTAACTATCAGATATTATAGTTCAAAATATCCAAATTTATTATAACAAGAGAGGACATCAATATTGTGGGAAAATAGTTGGAAGCCAAAACATCATTCATCAAATGGCTTGCTCAAAAGGTGATCCAATAGCCGTTTCTTCTTTAATGCCAATCCATATCCTATTTTATTATTCTGTTGAGTAATCCATATCTGATTATAGTGACTTACTTATTATTACAAGAATAAGCCCATAATTTTATGGGCCAAAGACAGTTTTTATGCTCAGGGAAATAAATCAGTGCACTGAATGATTACAAGGTGTTGAATCCATAATTATCTGTGAATTACACCTAATTATATTGAGAATAATAAGAGAAAAAGAGAACAAGAAAATAGAGAGAAGGAAGAATTCTAGAGTGAGAAACTCTATGATTTCTATAAATTAGGCTCAATTATAGAAAATTGCATACAATGAACTCACCCCTCAGCCCCTTATTTATAGATTTGGGTTGGAGCTTGAGATTTATAGAATTGACTACATATATGGCTATACAAGAAATAAGAGAAAAATATAATAATTGTGCAACCTGATCAGAAAGTTTGACTTGATGCGGTCATCTACTGAGCTCTTAAGAAATTGTCGGCTTGGCATGCATTAACAGTCAAGTAGCCAAGTTGGCGATCAATAGTTTGCACTAAGAAATCATCTCTTTTTGAATAAACATCAGAGCTGACATCATAGATAACAATCACCAATGCAATTTGATAAAATATACTCATCGAATGCGATGAGTTCTTAGATCACGCTTGCCTGCTTGAGGTGAGTTCTCTAGGAGGTTGGAGACTCTTTAAACCTAAAACCAATTAACTTGACTTGAACCAACTTTATTTATCTTGAAACTTTTTTTTAATATTTGGGTGTACAAATGGTGTCCTCCATGAAACACCTGTGATCATTCTTTTCTTTTCCTAAGATCATTCCAAAAGTATGTTGTATTAAAGAGATGTAGTGATGCATGTTTGTTTTGCAGAAACTCACTTCTTATAAAATCAATCTAGAATCTATTTGGATTTTAGTGAGTTTCACGTTTATCACCATGACATTAATTATCTATTATTTTAACCAAAAATAATTTAAGCAATTCTGAAAGTCTATGTTCACAGGAATATAATTCATGCATAGTAATTTTTAGTCTTTTTTTTAGTCCATTTTAAGTGTAAGAAAATGTCTATGATGTTGATTTCTATATGAACAAGATGTGTTCTCTGACTAATCGGTCTAATTCATTACTATATGATTTCAAATCAATCCATTGAATTCAAGCAAGCGCATATGGAGTTCTTGTTGCTATAGTCCATGTGTATTCCTGCTAGTGTTTCTGCCACTGTTATAGTTATAGCTGAAAGCCTACAACAATTTATTCATCATGGGCAGCCTCTACTGCTTGTTGCCTCTGCAATTTACCGCCTTTGGATTTCCCACTAAGGTACTATGCCTCTTTTATATTCCCACTGTTTTCTTGTTATGCTGCGGTCACCAGTAAAGTATTGAAATAACAACTTGTCTTCAACAATGCCTCGAACTTTTCTATGTCATTCTTTTGTCTTGAAGCTGCCTGGGTTCATAATTTTTTGCGTCATACCTTTCCACCTCACTGTTTTGGGTAAATACTTTCCTACTTTTGTCGGGACCTCACTGTTTGACAATCAGCTTTCCTTAATACGAGATCGGGTCTGCGGCCGAGTGGTCAACGGAAGAAATTCCTCCCATTTAACCCAGGCTCGAATCCCCTAACCGTCCCAAAAAAAATTCCTTAATAAAGGTGCAAAATTAATAATTTTTATTGCTAAGCTTAACAATGCAAATTATAGCTTAAGGATGTGGTTTTACCAGACCATGAAATTTCAATAATGCAGCGAACTAGAAATCTTATCTACTCCTCATAACATGAAGGCCAAAACAATAAGCTTAAACATCAAAATTTCTCTGATAAAGGTGATAAAGGGCCTTCTTGTTGAAAAATTTTTAACAAAAAGTTTACCAATAAGAAGAAGAGCATGGTAGAAGAAGAGGGAAGACTTTCATATATCACACATAAAAAATTTTATTAAGAAAACCATCAGTGACCACCTAGAAGAACTACAAAGTTTACTTATTAACTATTAATACAATTATGCTGAACCAATAACAATGCAAGTTTGACAAATTGCAGTAAAAAATAAGATGACTGATAAGAAAAATGAACATTAATCGAGTCAGAAGAAACCAAACTTTCCTTGCCTGCAATTATAATGTATGGTTTTCGCCTGTATCCAGCCACTGGAAGAACATCAGTGAAAAGACCCCAAATAGGTTTTACAATCCATGGAGTGTACACTATCCCTTGGTATAACTGTGCCGCTGAAGGCTGCACCTTCTGCACATCTTTCCAGTAATAATCAATGGCAACTCTCGATGTTCCACCGCCAAATCCCTGGCTGATTCCATTAACTACAATGACCCCAAACACAAAACTCCAATGTGTTTCCTTCGAAAGAACTGTAAGCCAATTTAGTGGAGATAGTAGAAAAGCCCCTCGGTGACACTTCGGTAAAAATACATCCCCATAAGATTCATCAGTCTCCTTTGAAATTCCATTGGACACCACAATGGGCTCCTTTTCACCTTCAATGATCTCCTCCGATAAGCAAATTTCACAAGGTAAAAGGGAATCCATTAGAAAACTAGGGTTCTTCTTTGAAAAGGCGAGGTTCTTACAGAAGAGGGAATTATGATAGTATTTGGTTTCTTACACGTACAGAAAGAAAGGATCTTTGATAGACTTCTCAAGTGTACAAGCAAACAATACAAGATGGTTCCAGTCAATCACTCAGATTTAGAAATTTGGTTCAATTAATTGGGTACAGGAAGGACTTCAAGATCTCTGGACTGCTGTGAGCGCAAAGAAGTTACAAAAAAAAAAAAAAAAAGGATCATCAGAATAGTGAATTTGACTTTGCAACTTAGAGATGAGAGAATACCAGCTGAAGACAGGGAGGTGACGCTTCTGTCAGAGCAGTTGAGCAAAATTCTTCCAAAATCTCAAGCACCTGGAAAAATTCTTTCGCGCTCCGCAAGTGGGGATCTTAATAAATTTCAAGAGAACAGTTTGACTTTAATACCAATTCGTGAACGCCACACATGGCAGCTTCTAAGGTTATCTCACATTCTCACTGGTCGTCTGTGCGAAACACAAACAATCAAATTTATAAGCTAAGAATTAAATCAAAATTAGAACATAACTAATAAAAATATAAAACAACACTAATTATCAGTGTTTTAATATAAATTACTTTTAGTTTTTCTATTAGTTTTGACCATTTATATTCAATTGCCGTCCATAGGCAGGTTGTTATAGCACAATGGCTCATCATATTATTTGTGACAGGTCACTTGTCATTTTTCATAGGCAAGAAGTCGCATACACCGCAAGTTCTCAATCACTGTTTGTAGGTACTTGCATAAAGTAAAGCTCTTCTATATTTGCTTGTAAATAAATAGCATATAATATGTATGACGGGTCTCTTACAGTGGCTCGTAGGTGTTTATGTTTGTTGCAAAATGACCACTCCATTTTGTGAGGGCTTGTTGCATTTACCTTTCGATGGATGGTTGTTGACTGCAGGAATAATCTAACATATGTTGTGTATTATTCATTGATGTCTGCAGGTGGACGACTGTAGCATGATGGGTCTCCCTCATTTATTTTCAAGTGATGTACATATTGGTGTCCATAGGGGATTCGTCATACTTGTGATATATCCTCTGTTGTTATCCACAAATAGGTCATATCAACCATCTTTGTTTGCATTCAAATCAATGTATTCATCTGATGTTGCATCGTTGTTGATTATATGAATCACCGGCTTTTGCAAGTTAAAGTGGGCTACCATCTGAGCTACATTCATTATTGAGTACTTTTTGTGCATGTTGGCTAGCAAGTAGTAGCTCAATGCACATATGTGATTTCTGCTTAAAAGATAGCATTGTACATTGATTTTTTAGATCCTTGCTTGCAAGGGGTCAATGTATTTACATGATTGTTGGTTGTATAGATGATTTAGCATCTGTTGCATAATGCTCGTCGTCATCCGTAGATTGATTATTATGCACATCATATCTCTCATAATTGTTTGCATTAGTTCTTGTTCACAACAAGCTTCTGAGTTCAGCTTGCATATGTATTGTCACATTATAGATCCCCTACTTATGAATCCAATGCAAGCTTCTTAAATGTGCTTGTAGGAGAGTCACTATACTGGTGTCATATCCGACTTACATACGAACCCTCACTTCATAGGTTTTCTACTTGTACATTTATTGCAATCCCCTTTAATGTACTTGTGGTGAGATCCTTGTACTTGCATCACGTCTACCATCCTCATTCAAAGGCAGTAGAGTGCATCAGTTGTATGCAAGTTGTTGATGTTGACTACAAGGCCTTGTTACATTCATCGCAAGTTGCCCTCATGTGAGCTGTTGTGCACATGCCAGGTCTTCCACCATTAATTGCAAGTGACACCATTTCAATCTATAGGTCAGTTGTTACTTGCATATAAGTTCTTCATTGTCCCTTATAGCAAGTGTATGTTACTTGTAACTGATTGGTGTTGCTTGGAATTGATTGAATATCGTCATGTATCATATGTGTGCACTAAAGACCCTATTTGTCACGAGTCCTCTACTTGCTCATTCAAGATTGTTTAAATGACTTGAATTATCATTTAATATTTGCATTTCTTTATTTAATTGTGCATTTTAGAATTTAGGATCCAATTTCATGTTGTTCAATTTGAAAGTCATATGCCCTATCATTCAGCTTGAATCAAGTCCATGTTGTTCATTCAAATTTGTGCGTTCTAACTTTGAATTTAGGCAATCCCTTGGCATATCAAAAGTTTGGGGAAAATTTGAGGAGTCATAGCCTTTCCATCACGTCAAGAAAGACGTGTATGGTTGATATCGTACGACTTTGCGGTCATAGTCTTTAATCTCACCACGTCAAGAAAGACGTGCATGGGTTTTCGGGGCTACATGTTTAAAAATGTACATCTATTTTGGTCGCAAGCACTAATGCTTGTATACGGGTATTTAATTTTTACCCCATCACATTAAGAAATCATGCACAAGCATCGTAAGCATCGCACCGAGTTTCCTCTCACCGTGTTAAGAAAAGCACACATATGTGGTTGCTCGCTCTGCCACAAACGCCGAGGTTTTTGACCTTTTATACCTTTGCAAAGCGACGAAGGTGATATCTATGTTGACGGTTATGTCAATGTTGAGAGCACGTAGAACGAGGTGATAGATTTTTTTTTTTTTCGTTTCATCTATTTTTCTTTTTGGAAATATTAACCATAATTATAATTTATAATTATCAATAATTAACATATTTATAATTATCAATCATTATAATTAGCAAAGATTATAATCATCAATATAAATATAATTAACAGTAATCATAATTATCAATAATAATAATAATTAACAATTACTAATTATAATCAACAAAAATTATGATAGCATAATTATTGTAATTAAGAGTTAATAAAACGGGATTTATGTAGGTTTTGAGCGGGATTTAAGCTAAGTCCTGTCAAACCGGATTTAGGGAACGGTTAGATCTCACCGTAGTTAAATCCTTAAACAGGATTTAGGAACTGTTAATCTCACAGCAATCTAAATCCTCGGTTTCCCTCATGCTACCTTCCTAACGAGCAAGCTCCGTCACTACTTCCGATCCAACAAAGTCGTCGGAGGGGGCTTGCGATCGAAGATTTAGCCGCGATTGAATTCGATCGAGTGCCAGGAGTCGACGATAGGAGGCGTCGATTGAGGGGTTCGTGGGTTCGACAAGCGGAAGAAGCTCGAATGGGAAGGGGTATTGCAGCTGTAGCGATGTGGAGGACTGGAAATCAGAAGAAGCAGAGAATGTCGAGTAAGATTTCGTGAAGGGATCGACGGCTTGCTGCAGCTGTGAGGTTTCAGTTGGCTTATGGAGGAGGCGTGGGTTTTGAACCAACAGGAAGAGACGTCGTTGAAGAAGGCCAGAGTAGTTCGGGTAGGGGCTTCGTGTGTAAGGAAGGAGTAGAGAGATTACGGTTTTTTCAACCGAAGATCTCATTTATCATTCCAAACTGTCGTCAAACTAAAAAAATGTCATAATTCATCTACAATTGAACTCCATTTTACCCCATTTTATGAAGGTAATCGTCATTTTTTCTTCCGTACTGTTTCTTCGCAAGTTCGGTAGATATAGAAAAATAGCGGAGATGAACAGTGTAACGTCGATATTGGCATCCCACTATTCATCTGCAACCAAATAGCTTTACCGTTCGGCTGGAACTCGGGAGCTTGCGAGCGAGGCCATATAAGAGTTCGGAGTTTTGTCCAACCGAAAATCTCATTTTTCACTCCAAAATGCAGTGAAACCAAGAAATGTCGTGATTCATCTCCAATGGAACGCCATTGTGCCCCGTAAACCGTCGTTCTCTTCATTCACGTCTTTTTCCCAAAGTTCGGTAGAGATAAAAAAATGGCGCAGATGAACAGTGCGATGCCAATATTGGCATCGCACTGTTCATCCGCGATCAAATGACGTTAAAAATGACATTCGGTTTGAGCAAAGCGCCGTTCTGTTGGAGATGCCCTAAGGACGTTCGGTAGTGTATGCCTAAGAGAAAAATGAAAGCCTCGATTACAATATTAACAAATATTTTATGATTTCAAAATTATCGAGGATTTTTAACTTTGAATTCTCAAAGGGAGATTTGTTCACCTTTGAAAGATATTTTAATGCGAAATTCAAACAAGCAAAGGCCGACACACTAAATATTTCTTGGTATCCTCTCGTCAGCAAAGTCTAAACAATGAGACCAATCACTGCTTGGGTACCCTTCACATTGTAGGAGATGGATGGTATTAGTCTATTTTCCATGACATTTGGGCTATGATATTTAAATCTTTGCTGTAGTAGATGATTACATCAAACCAATCATGTTCATGGTTCTAACACATTAACTATTGAGGCTGTGTTGAACTTTCTCTGGCACAAATCTTCATTTGATTTGATCTTACTCTTGCAGCTAGATGGATAATTGTTCCAAATTATTGCAGCTATCCCTCCGACCTCCGTCACCGGCCGACTACAGTCCCTTTGATCTCTATCGTCCGACTATGGTCTCTCTGACCACTAAGGTCATCCATCAACTACGATCATCGAACCACCGTCCCTCGACTATAGTCCTCGGATCATTGTCGTCCAACTACGATCCTTCCATTCTTTGTCGCCCAACAATGGTCCATTGAACCTCAATTGTTCGACTATGATCCCTCTGATCACAATCTCTCGTCGACTCCAATCCTTCTGACCATCATCACATCACAACAATCCATATGACCATTGTCACCTACTTAATATAGTCCCTCTGACCACTGTCGCGTGACAATGGTCCCCCGACCTCAATCGTTTGCCAACTATGATCGTTCTGACTACGGTCATTCTAACCATCGACACTCGACTACGGTCCTTCAACCTCAGTTGCTCAACCATGATCCTTTCAGACCTCCATGACCTGTTGACTACGGCCCTTCTGACATCTGTCACTAATCGACCACAATACCCCAAGACCTTCATCACCACACTATGGCCCCTCCAACCTCTATCGCCCAACTACAATCCCTCCAACCATTGTCGCATGATAACAGTCCCTCCAACTTTCATCACCTAATAATTGTTCCTCCAACCTTGTTCACCCAACAATGGTCCATTCGACCTTGGTTTCCCAAGTACATTCCCTTTGAACTACATCACCCGATAATTATCCCTCCAACCTCTCTTGCCCGACTACGATACGATCCCTCTGACCTCCATCCCTAATCAACCATAATCCTCCTGACCTCCACCAATCACCCACCATAATCCCTCTGACCTCAATCCACTACTACAGTCCCTGACATCTATCACATAACTACAATCCTACGAATCAAATGAATAGGTTAACATTCTCTTCAAAACAACTATCATATCATTAAATTCTTTTTAACTCCAATTATGAGATTTATTTTATAAGATATATATTTGCTGCATTGAGGCAACACCTTACTCTGAGAAAGAAAATCATTTATAACAAATGATGAATACTAATAAAATCATTTCAACTAGAGCCCTCTTAATTTTTCTTTTTCAAAAAATTTCACATAAAAATTATAACCTCTTATAACTTTTGAATTTCTCTTTATAATCTGTGTTACATCTTCATACAAAATTAGAACATTAAACTCTATATCTCTCTACCACCAAACATATGTTAGCATGCAACAAGTATGGACTCAATTCAAAATAACTATTTAAAGTCATGCATCAAAGCTATGAGAGCCTTTCATTGAATGTCAAAATCGAGACTATTACAAACATAGAATAACTTTTTTATTAAAAAATGTCCTACTTAATTCAAATTTAGCATTAAACATCAATCTTAAATAATAATATTTTATCAAGCATAAAATCCTTGAGTTTTTTTTTTTTTTTAGTTGGATGTCAAAATCCAAAAATTACAATGAATATTACAGATACACTTCAAGCTTATCAACACTAAAGCCATTTGCAGCACTATGCACGTAAATTGCAGCTGCTCTTTGAAGGTCTAAAATACCTGATTTGGTCTAACAGACATGTCGCTAGCATTACAAATCTTGAATTTAAAACAACAAAAAAAAACAGGCAGTAACTCATTTTCATTCTTGCAAGAAAATACACTTACTAAACTTATTAGCTTGACTTGTCTTATCAAAGCGAATCAAAATACCCTCTCTATTCTGAATAAACTTGTTCAAGAATGAAGAAACATACTGAACTTACATCATGTTTCAATGGAAGAACAAATGACAAGAAGAATCAGTTGAATTAAGCTATACATTCTAGTTGACAAAACGAGAAAAGTAAATTTAAAAACAAAAAGTTCTGTGCAGCACACTTTGAAGGAAACACAGATGAGGCCGTGTAAGGGAAATTTAGCAATTTTTAGGCCAAGAATCTGAAATCAGCAATTTTCACTAGTTGCAGAAATTGAGGGCTTGAGAAAGAACAAATGGAATCAGTCAGATATAAAGATCATCTATTGTTTCTTCTTTTAGTTATACGAGTTCTCATCCTTTTGCAGCCCCAGACGGAGTTCGAAAAGTTTGGCTGGCTTGTCTTCTTTCTGCTCCCAAGAAAACCTCGACAGTTTGAAGCTCCACAGTAACATTGAACCACAGGGCCAAATTGCACAAACCTGAGTGAAAGGGATTCGATACAAATTTGTTAATCAAATTTTAAAATGATTAGGATGGCTAAACTTTTGAAGACATGCCACAATGATTAAGTTTTAAGGACCGTCTAAGAAGGGATGAGAGCAATCTATTATATATATTGAATGCAGAATTAAATCATATACTTCACGCATATGCCAGGTCAATATTATCATTTGTGCACAAGAATTTCGTTCCATTCTTTTCAGATAATACAAATCTCCATTTTAAAATTATTTAAATTATATAAGCCACCTGCCAAGGCATCCATGTCAACAGAGGAGCAAGGTGAAAGAACTTTTATCCCACTGTGGGGTCGGCTACTTGAATCTTTTTTCTCTATTATATCTGTTAAAACACAAATACTCATTTAAATCTAATAAAGAAATGTTATTTTTAATATTTTCTAACCAAGTTTTTTTAATAGCTCCAGTGGCAAATAAGATTAGGGAGAGTCGCCGTAGATAATTTGGTCATATAAAATGTCGACCTTCTGATGACCCGATTAGGAGAATAGATGTATTAGATTTGTCCTATGTTAAGAAAAGTAGAGGTAGACCTATAAATTCTAATATTATAAATGACATTTTTTATTACATTTAAATAAGAATTTGACTCTTAACATGAAACAATGAAGAAAAGGAATTCATATAGCCGACCCCACGTAGTGGAATAAAGGCTTGATGTTGTTGTTATAAACTATAATAAATAAACTTGCTCATGAACCAACTTGAACTCATAGAATTAAGCTCCAGCTTAAGTTCGAGCCAACACTTAAGCTCACCTCGACTTGTTTACGGTTACCCGAACTACCCTAAATAGTTTATAGGATTTATTATATTAAGTCGCTAAATAATAAAATTTCCCTAAGACTTATGGGCTTATGAGAACTACATAATTCATAGGTACAGCACAACTAAATATATTCAAAATGATTCTTATTGCCAAATAAATTCAAAATTACCAAGATCACCCAAGAAACCTCATTGAAAGTGACTACTATGAAAAGTACCCTAACAAATTTATGAAGAGGTAGGTTATCACATCCAATAATGTTGATGGCATGATTAATGCTGCCACCACACTAATTGGCAATTTCCTAAAAGCTAGTACTTTAAAAACCTGATGAAGATTGTTCCCAATAGCTTTTGAGATTTATGATAACTGTGGTAAGTCAAAACATCACTTAGTTATCATACCGCCCTTGAGAGTGACAATAGATTCGGTGTTTCTTATCTAGATGCTGAGTGGAGTGATCCTAAGGATTGTGAACATGCTGATATTTAAACAATTTTAAATCACTACACATCGAGAAATGGAGTTTCATTCTTCGTTTTGTTTACTCAACCCAAAATATTCAATGGACAAATGAAACGACATATGAAAGATACACATTCCACAAAGGGATCAATACAATGGAAGTCACCAAATCAAGAAATCCATAAGATATTAGGAATAAAAATGACAATAACTGATACCTGTAATCATATGTTAAAGGTTCGCCATTTTGAATTGTTCTCAAAGCAAAAACACCTACGCGTGTTTCTCCATCTACTTGCCTATCAGAAAAGGCATGGAATGCATCATTGCAAAAGAAGCGATAGTATGACAAGTCTATCTAGTTCAAGATGTCAATGTTAAGAGGAATTTTGGAGGACATACCACTTCTCGAGCTTACAATTAGGATCACAACTGTGGTTTAGAAACCTAGAAAAATTCCCTTTGAAAGTAGCATCTATTGTAAAATCTTTTCGAATTTCACACATGTAAAAGTTTTGGTCGCCCCGACGTTTCATGTCCCAAAGCCTTTGTTCACATAAGGCATCATCAATAACTGAAATACAAAGAAACAAGTCAACAGGTGGACCATTAAAGAGAAATCGACCTGTAAAATTGAAAATCCTGCCTCATCTAAAAAAAGCAGAAACAGAGAAATTTTCAGCAGCAGAGATTAAAAATCATAGTGAAGTTATATAACGCTGAAACTATAAATAACAATAATAGCTTTATAACAATTAGCAATAAAAAGGGTATAAAATTACGAACAAGGAAAAATGACAACAAAAGGATTTGCAGAAACCAATAATATTTATTTGGATCTCACTAGAAAATGAATCGACAAGTTCCAAGCAACATACAAAACTATCAATGTAAACTGACCAATACATAAGCAACATACAATTCATCCATTCACTCAATAAATCCATCTTCGTTATAATTTATAGAATGCTTAGTTCTAGAGCCCTTCTCAAAGAGCCAATAAATCTTGACAAGAAACTTCTATGTTTCTTTCCTTATTAGGCGCATTTATATTTTTGGCTCTATTCTGGTTTTTGTATTTGATTTATTTTATTAGATTTAATTGTTTTCATTGGATTATAATAATAATAGGTTTGAATTTGAAAGTATTGATATAATTAGATTTGAATTTAAACTTTTGGCCTATGATTACAGATACATCATGAAAAAATATTCATACAATCAAACACGAATGATGGCATAATTTCAAATCCTAAAAAACTCAAGCATTTGAATAATTTTTTTAAAATGAATTTTGGGAACATCCTAGCTATATTCTCCATATATTCATAATCAAAATAAACATTTTGATGAGATAAATCTAATGATGCCATAAGTGTCTTCATCCGAGTCTAAATGAACCTAAATCAAGCACTGAAGTATAGTTAGAAAGTTCACACCACCATTTGAGAGAGCAAATGATCACTAAATCTTACATGTTTATACTTGAAACAAGCATCACAAGAAGAAAAATTCAACAAGGCCAAAATCAGTCAATTTTAATACCATTAAAAATTAAGATGTCTAAAACATATCGTGTGATCAAGAACACTAATCGCCTAATGAAGTGTTATGAATTTTAGCTGGAATGTCTATCACCAAAAATCTCTCAGCACTAAATGTTTGTTATAGCCACCAAGGCCATGCCCATCATAGACAACACTAACGATCATGCCACAAACATAGTCAACACTCACTGTGACGAACAAGGTTGATGCTTGTGATATAAAAAAATAACATCTCCCATTGCCAGCAAAGTTTGACACCGCCATCGACACAACCGTTGACACACATCATCATGAAAAAAGCCAATACTCATTGTTGACACCAACGCCGACACACACCATCATGAACAAGGCAAACGAATACCGTCAATGACACCAATGTTGACGCTCATCATCACAAATAAAGCTAATGTCACATTTGACATTAAGGTTGGCACCCGCCATCGACACCAATAACAACGTACACAGTCGCCAATAAAGTATGCCCCCACCTTCAATACCAACACAAATTCCCATCAATTTATTAAGGTTGAAACTTCCCTCGTGGTTGCTAATCTCCCCTCTTATAAGGAAAACGATCAAACAAACCACCAACAATCCCTTAATGATAATTCCAACGCCTCAAGGCATCTCTTACTATGGCCATAGAAGTCATCTATCACATTTCATCTTTAAATGTTATAACTTACTCTAATCATGCAAAAGCAAATCTTTTGTAACATATGAATCATAATAGTGGAATCAATTCAACTGGGTTAGGCTTGAAGATCTTTTTCATTCATAGTTTGTCCACATAATAAACCTCATGTAAAGCTCATGTCTCCTATGAGCTACTTTAAACTAATTTATATGTATGCGTGCAAAATTTTTGTATAATCTTAAATGATAAACTTTATCTCACTATACCACGGTGACCATTTAGCACATAACCCTTATATAATTCTCTCTATAAATATGGATTGATGGTTTGTAATTTTTTAATTAATTAATTAAATTTATTTAATGAGATCAATTGAGTGTGCTCTCTAAATACCATATTGTGTGCACAATAGCTCCAAAATGTTTGCGTTAAGTCTCTTCTTCTTACTCCATCAACTTTGGTATTAGAACATGATTTGATTAATATTTCATTCCTTTTCTTTGATTTTCAATCGCTAAGCCTGCATTCCAATCATTGTTGCCTGCTAATTCACACCTAAGTCATCCCAATCCTTGTAACAAGTAATCTCCACAATTTGCATTTCAGAACGTCTAGTCCATTAATTCTCATATATTGTGAGCTAAAATCCCATCAAAATCCCTCATTAAAATACTTTACTCCCAACCTGCGCATAACTCTTTATCTCTTGACTACCTCTCTCTGTTAAAAAGAACCACAAGTCTCATAAAAATCCACGTTCCTATAGCCATCGTTCTCATTAAAAGCATTCAACTAACAACCACCCTTATTAGTGCATGTTGCTACGTCCATGATTTTCCCCCACTTGCATAACCAACCGTCCTACTTCCTCTTGGCTCTCCATCCCAATCACACATTGCTCACACACTTACTCCCATTGCCTCACACCATACAATACCCATGCATAGCCATCTCGATTGTTTTCAACAACCTGCACCCAATCTTAAGTTCTCATCTCGACAATATCCCACTTTCCTCTCATTTAGTTTTCGAAGGTTGCAGCATTGAAACATACTCTACCTGCAATAACCATGCCTCCCTTATTGACATCCCAACGATCTCAATGCCTCCATCTGCATCCTCTAACTTCAAGTTCAATCTTAGTATTGATTCGTTCACGACAGCACTCTTCCATCAACGATCACTTGTTATCAGCCATTGCGGCTTCCACCGGCCAAAAAGGGAGATCTACTTACAAGAAGATCACAAGTTCATATAGTTTAACTATACTACGATAAGGACAATTTTCTACTATGATTACTAATTTTATAAATCCATCATTTCAATTCCACAAGCCTACTTGCATGTTGAGTGCTATTTTAGATGAAATGATACAACAACAACATCATCAAGCATTTACCAACTATGTGGGGTCGGCTACATTGTGTCCTATTAAGAGTCAAATTCTCATTTAAATCTAATAAAAATATCATTTCTAATATTTTCTAACCAAATCTTATTAGGTCTACCTCTAGCGCCCTTAACATAGGTCAAATCAAAAGCATCTACTCTCCTAACCGTGCTATCAAAAGACCAAAGTTTTATGTGAACAAATCATCTAAGGCGACTCTAATCTTATATTCCATCACACATATGCTCGTTTCACATTATGTCCGTAGAGTAAAGCCACTTAACCTTAATTGTATGTTTCTCTTTTAATTGCCAACATTCTATTCCATAAAGCATTGCAAGTCTCACCATCATCTTATATAATTTTCTATTAAATTTGAGGGGAACTTTTCTATCACGCAAAGGATCTGATGTGTTCCTCCACTTCAATCATCCAACTTGAATTCTACTAATAATATCTGCATCTATTTCACCATCACTTTGAACAATAAATATGAGATATCTAAAATGTGTATTCTTCTTGATCATCCAAAGTTACAACCCCAAACTAGATCTATTACCGCTAAACTTACACTTCATGCATTCGGTTTTAGGTCTATTCAAACGAAAACCTTTAAACTCTAAGATTGACCATCACAATTCAAGTTTACCTTTAAGTCCTTACCTAGTCTTATCAACAAGAACAATATCATCAGGAAAAAGTATACACCAAGGTAAAAACTCTTGCAAATATCTAGTAAGAACATTCATGACTAAAGCAAAAAGATATGAACTTTTAATATAACCCAATTAAAATAGGGAAATATTGGGTCTAACCACCTAGTAATTGAACACAAGTAACAACTCCTGCAAACATATCCTTCATGACTAGAGAAATGATGAAATGGTGCTTAGGAAAAATGTTGATCAGGGGTTTCTAATCAATACGAAATGCAAGCTTAATTTAGATAATATATAATGATCAAGGATGAACTTGAAAAACCTACTGCCTAACTTATTGAATGACTACAGCATTAATAACTCTCCAAAAGAGAGTTCTTAAAAATCGAATTGCCATATAACAATTACAAGGATTGAAGTCAAGCCACACAATGAAGTTGAACAGGTTTTTCTTTCAACTCATTTCTATTTATTTCTAATTTTTTTATGTTTTTAATTAATTTTTCTTATTAGGTTTATTCACCCTCTTTGAATAATATTAGTTTTAAAAATATTATTTTGAGATTGAAATAAACTTGATTTGAATTTAAAATATAGCGTTATACTAATAAATTAGTTTCTAAAATATATAAGCGCTGATGGCTTGTAATTGATTAATTGATGGATGAATGAAATTTGTGTTCTAAGGTCAATTGAGTGCGTTTAAAATCATATGAAGAGACCAAAGCAAAAACTATAGTGAGCAAAAGTTTAAAATGATTCAAGAGAAACGAAAAGTAAACAGCTCTAAACGAAAAAAAAAAAGGAACGGTGGGAACTCGTTTGAAAAATCCTAAATAATTGGAATACGACCACTCCTGCTGCTAAAGAAAATTCAGGAATTTCATAAGAATATACTAATTAGATTCATCAGAAGTAAATCATACCTTCTCCTACGTATTCTACCACAAAACGACCCTTTTCAATGGACTCCAAGGCAACTGCCCCCCAGCCACACCAATCTGTCTGCAAGAGAACATGGATTAAACATGCTACAGCTACAAAGTTATGGTGTCAAATATAAATAATGATAAGCTTATTTTAATTTATAACAGCTTTGCAACAAGAAAATTTTATCATTAAAATGACAGTTCCATTTATGGTTCAGTCGATGATATATGTAAAACAGAGAACCATCATAACAACTTATGTCTTCAGAACTCTATTTCAATCTCACGCAATTTTACTGCCCCAGAATAATACAGGATGCATTTTCATGGTCAACAGCACACTTTGTTTATGGGCACATTTGTACAAGAAGCAGGACATCCAAACTGAGGCTTCGTTTGGGACACATGGGTGGAGCCAAGGTGAGGGGGCCATGGGAGCATAGAACCTCACTGGCCATTCACAAAACAATTTATTTTAAAAGTTAAAACCTACAAAGCAATCATTACACAGCCTATCACATTGCACCTAAAACCCACATAATAATTGATTTTAAATTTAAAAACAAAACAAAATTGCTCTTGGAGACCAAACCCAGCACCTATTGCTTTGCTAAGCAACCTCTCATCTAGTAGACCACAGAGTAATTTACTCATAAGCTCTTACTTTTTTTAGTTAAACTATTAATTAAATTCTAAATATTTTATTATTATTATTATTATTATTATTATTATTATTATTATATATATACATACATATAAGAGAAATAAAACAACATAAAAAATTTAAAAGTATGCTACAAATTATCAATTTGTGTCCTCACTAATTAAAATTCTGGCTTCGCCCTAGGGGACAACTTTCTTATTGCTTTTCAAATCAGCTTTTTAGTACAAAAAATTTTTATCCAATATTTTTTTATATTTGAAAACTATTTTAGAAAACAATGAAACTATCTGAAACGAAGCCTAAGTAAAATATGGTATGTACATTAAATTAACATTAATGCATATTTATATTATATGAATTTTTTATTCTGAAATGTAGAATAAATAATTTGGATTTTTTAACTGAAAATCAAAACATTTTGTTCTTTTAATCAACAAATTTCATTACTAAAAAATCAAAATAAAACAAAAATAAGCACTATCATGAATATGAGTATAATATGTAAAATGCATGTGCTTTATTTTTATTGTTTAAAATAAGAGTATTTTTTCATACATTTGAAAGGTGAGAACTATGAAAGTTTCTTTAAATAATTAGTAAGTACAAGTAATATATGAGTATAATACAAGAACGATACCCAAGCATACAAATGCATGCATGCATAAAAGGAAATTTGTGGGAGTATTCAAATCCAAAACAAACATAGAAAACTGAACTGCATTAGGATTCTAGAAATTACTACAATATAAAACTGTCAAAGAGATGAAGATTCAGATCAAAGCAGAGAAGCACTTTTTACAGAGCATGATATTTAATGAGATTTCCTGATTTTATTATTTGCATACGTAGCCAAAATTCCTTAGCGTTGCAAGAAAAACCATCTTAGCTTTATCTTTATACTCATGATTTTAGCTGGTTCACCGAAAGAAATTTTAAGCAGGCAGCAAGATAAAGTTCATTTAAATGTCATCAATGCATTTGTGACAAACCTAATGTACAATACATCATTTATAAGACATCCAACAACTCCAACCTTACCTAAGAGTCACATGGGAAAATAAGAAGTTTCTGGGGTTTTCTGGACTAATCACGGTGTGACTAGTTATTGCACTGTTTTTAAGTTTACCATAATTTCTTGTAAACTATAACACTTCTGATGATTTTGTTTTAAATGTACAACTATGTGGTTTCTTTTGTAAAAAACGGATTAGAAACGTTTAATCAATTAAAATTATAAATTTGGGCTCGAAGCAAAACTAGGCTACGGTTAAAAAGCCATTGGACCAGCTTGCAGAAAAATCCCAAAGCATGTCATGTTGTTATGCATGTGTTGGCCGAGCTCAATCTTTTGGTAACACAGCCAGGCCAACGATTTTGCTTATTACCAGTTTACCACACAAAGCTATGATCACTTTCCCTGGCACCATGTACAGAGAAGCAACTCTTGACCCCTCTCACCCACTCTTAATGTTGTCAACCATTGTTTAAATCTTGAGGCCATAGGGAGGTTGATCGCCTCACCTCAACACCCAACTCAATGCATTATTACCTGGCGATTGTCATGAAGTGCGGTCGTGAAAAATCTTTAGAACGGTAGCAAACGTGTTGATCTATAAAAATTCCAACTATAAATGATTGTGATGGCAGTGGACTAGACCCAACCTGTTGTTCTGAGAGGATCCATGCCAACACTCCCCAAGGAACTACATTATTGAGGGATGGTTCTGAAATGCATCGAGGATCATTTACAGAATCCAAATCCCCAATAAAACAACTTTGATCAAACCTGTTCAGTACGGTCAAACTTCACCAACAATTTTCAAAACAGGCCAAATTGAGTAAAAGGATCTGAGATGTATCAGGTCGGATCAAGGAAACCGAACCGAAAACAAGATCCAAGAACAAGACAAATAGGGTCCAAAAGGCCAAGCTGGCCCATATACAATGACCAAATTGTCTATACGATAAATCATATCAGTTGTATATACGATTGGCCAGAAGAAATATGGGATATCATGTGCCTAGGCCCACACTCATTCTGGTCTTTCTCAAGACAACCGAACACAACCTATACTTAAGCCCAATTGGCCACGAAGTCATTAAGATAAATAATAAATAATAAATTTTGATTAATTATATTCATTGATCTTGATTAATAAATTTATCCAATTAATTGAGCTTAGTAATTATCAAAATAATTATCCAGGAGAACTCTCATGTTATTAAAATATCTAAAAAGCATTAACAGTATTACAGGTTGACGATTGATTTCATCAAAATCATCTTTATGTGAATGAAAATTTACTTAAATAGATTGATAATAAATTAATAGTAAATAATATAATTATTCTTTGTATGCTAAAAGATGTAATGAAATCACATAAAACAAAACAAAAAAAAATCGACATAAACGGCATAATTTATTGCTTTAAGTACCACATAAGCTATATTAATGAATCGACACAGCCTATTACTTAATCACCAATTAAAGTAGAATATAGATTCATGCTTCACTCGTCCATTATGGATTGTGAGAAACGATCGAGTTATAAACTACTTGGAGCAACCAAATGCACTCATTCTTCCCCAGGGTACAATGTTTATATATATAACCAAATTTTGATCCCTCAAAAATTTAAAAAGGAATGGAACTATTTTGATTCAAGTTTAAAAAGTTGAGGAACAAAATGATCATTTAATATAGTTGAGGCCTATTTTGATTTTTCATAAAAAATCAATAGACTATTTTGAACTTTTTCTCTATATATAATTTATTAAGTAGATGAAAGAAAAGTATCTTACCTTGACAACCTTTATCTTTTTTTCTTTGCGGAATGGTCTGTTTGTGCACATTTCTGAGCAATGACAGGCCTTCGTGCAACTGAGTGAGAGACCTCTGTTGCATAATCAAAGACATGAATGAAAAACAATTATTTGATCTATAGAATTTATGGCTAAGAATGAAATTCAACAGAACTCTTTCTTTTATCTGGAAATGATATGAGCAGTCAGACTTTTTCATTGACACAGCTCAGAAATTGTCACCTCTATAAAGGAAGGCTCAAACAATCCTAACCAGCACTTGCAGGTAATTCTATAGAAGAATTAAGGGAAAAAAGCTCGAAAGAAATGTAGACAATTTGATGCATTTCAGGATATACACTAGGGAAATCTTAAAAATCTAAATCTCTGTGTTTATGGGTTGGGAGGGTTGTTCTCATGTGAGATCAACAAAGTTTTGATGAGTAAAACGAGCCGTAGTTTCAGCTAAAAATTGCTAAATTAAGATATACATTCCATTAAATATGAGAGAATTAAAAAGGAAGGCTAATCCTTGCTTTCATTAAAAACGTACCATATTGAATAATATAAAAGGCATACGCATCAGAAATGAACATTGGAAACCAGATTAACCTCAGTTGCAGCAGTTAGCAACCGAGAAAAAACTTTAAAAGAAAAAAAAAATCCTGCCGATATGAACTAAAGGTCGGTGAAAAACAGACCAGTAAAACTTCTTGGTTGCAAAGCTAGATTTCAGCCGCAAACTAACGTGAAGATATGCGCATGTCCTCAAACAAAGTAGGTAGCCATATGCACCGATCATAAAGGAAGAATAAGGTAGAAAGCAAATGTTAAACATGACCTATTTTGACTATTATCCAAAAAGGATAACATGAAACAAAAGGATGGTAAATGTGAAATTTCTATTCTAAATAACTCAAGGTATTGGAATTCTAGCTTGTTTCAAGCAACTACAGGAGGCACAACTACACGCAGCATGAGAAACTAGCAGAAAGCACAATGATGACAATAAACAAAAAAGTTGCAACATTTTAACTGTGTCAATGCAAGAAACGCAAGAGAAGATAACCAACAATTATATTGGCTTAATTAACAACCAGCCGCCTATTATAATAGGCCGATTCTAATGAAAAACTACACAAATGCAATGCAATATATCAATATTTGCCAGTTAAGCTTATCCAGTTTTTAAGAAAATCCAAGCATAAATTAAAGGCAACTAACCATGAATAAAATGGTTGATTATATTGTGGAAGAACTGCAAAGCTTTAAGAGGATAATTTTAGCAATTTTAGAGAACCAAAAGTGTCATCTAAATTGGATACCAGAGGAAGCTAAACATACCGGTCATAGAATAGCATGAGATTGGTGAAGTATTATCAAGTGAGTTATACTGTTTTACCTGCACTCACAGTTCTCACTGCAGTCAGAATTTGCATTGCAATTTGTACATCCAACATTAGTATCAGCACCATCACGTTTCCGCTTGACCAAATAAACATCTTTCAACATTAAGGATCAAAATAAACATGTCAACACCATAGCAATTATTAAAACTTAAGTATTTTTAAAACTTTTCAGTATAGTTTCAGTACAATGACAAATCCTGGATGAACAATGTTAAAAGATCTCAAGGATACTGCGCTTGATATGTATGTAAGGAGCAGGCTCAGTAATGTTCTCCAAAACATCATTCACAATTGAGCCAATCTCATACTCCTCCTCAACATATGGAAGAGGCAGACGGTGGAACACTTCCTGTGAATTGAAGGAATTTAAAATTGATCAGTTAATATTTACACAAACCTCAATAACATAGGCTTCTAATTGCCAGAAACGATTCCGCTAGACCAATTTCAGATAAACATAATGGCAATACAGATTTCATAAAAACAGTGATGGTTTCAGAAACGGATTAACTTGAGTAACATATTATGTGGGTGTTAAAAAATAAACCCGCTTGGAAAACATAGTGCAAACAAGCAGCAATTTCCATAAATAAAAGCCAGCAGCATTAAAACAGCAGACACAACAAATTAAAAAACGGGCAAAAATACAAATATTAGTCTAACCTCCAAGTCACTTGTGGCATCTGCATGCTGTTATCCAACAAAGAACATTCCTGTCAGACAACCTAAGCAATAAAAAATAAGAATGGAGAAACATAGAAACAATAAAAAATCAAAACAAGTAAAATGAAAAGGGAAATTAATAAATTATCACTTTTCAGTTTGTGTCATATATGCATATAAAAGAAAGAAAAAAGCAACAAAAGCCATTAACTAAAGAGGAATAAAGGCGACGACAATAATGGCCCTTAAAAGACCACATTGACCAAAAAAAAAAGAGTTCTTGCATGATCAAATAAAGAGAAAGTATTAAATACTGCCAATAATTCATATAATTTGTTGTTCTTCAATTTGTATGTCATAATTTGTGTCATTCTTTAATGCTTTAAAATTTATGTTCTCACCTGCATTATTTCAATTTTCTAGAGGAAAAGTGGCAATAAGCATCCCTTGGACATGACTTGCAATCTTGTTTAATAGTTCAGAGTTTTTTATAACTTTAATAGGAACCACATATCAACAGAATGCAATTTTGAAGAAATAAAAAATGAGTTCATGCAAGGATTTGCACCCAACCCCTGGGCTTTAACACCGCCTCAACTTTTTATGAGAAAAGTACCAAAACGGTCTCTCAACTTTTTATGAGAGACCAAAATAATTCTTAACTCTTTTGAGGGACCAAAACTTTTTAAAATGTGACATTTTTAGTCCTAGCATACAATGTTGGAGTTAATGATGTTAAATGTAAGGGTATTTTAATTATTTTTTAACCAAACATTTATTAAATGTAATTTTCATATAATTATAATTTAAAAAATAATAATAAAACATTTTTTATAAAAAAAATTAATAATAATTTTATTTTTAATTTCAAAAATTTTAGTAATATCTGCTACCTGCTGCTTTATATTTGTATTTATTTCAATCAATTTTGAAAATTTAAAATGTTATTCAAATCCAGAGTAATTGAATAAAATGACAATGCAGTATGCACAGAGCAGTTTGATTTTCACATTTCTCTGCTTCGAATTATATCAGATGAACCATAAATCTATTTTATTCTGAATAACAGGCATAAGTAATGCGGATCGTATTTCAAACTAAAGCACATAATCCATGTTTGCTTTTTAATTGGAGAGGTGGAACAGACGAATTGAGTGCTCACGCAAGCGAGCAAGTCAGTAGCGTAGTTGGGTTGATAGCACAGTGCACGAGTGGGCGGTTTATCACACGTACAGGTTGATTGCACAGGGCAGATAAGCAAGCAATTCGCATGAAGTGGGTCTGAAAAGGTGCATGCAAACGGGAGGACTTGTACGGGAATGGACTGGCATGTGTGCTCGAGTACAGACAAACGCGAGTAAGATTCACATGAAGCAACCGAGGTGACAGTACAGGCCGTCGCGAGTATAACTGGATGCGCGGTGAGTGCGGTCGAAGCGTAGTCGGGAGTTCTGTCCAGCGTGGAGATGTCGAACGCGGGAGATTGGTCCGGCGTGCCGGCGTGAGGCACGAGTGGTAGGTTTGCGCCTGAGAGTTGAAGCGGGCAATGATTGTGACTGTACGAAGGTGCGGGCACAGTCGGGATCCGATCCAGCCAGCGAGAGTAGTCACATAGAGAGGTCAAAGGTTGTGTGGGAGAAGTGTGAAACTAAGAGTAAGGGGTATTTGGATTTTTGAAAACAAGCGTAAGCCGCAAGTTTCTGTTCGGTTTTCTGTCCTTTTATAGAGCAAATTACCAACGGGACGTAGAGTTTTGCCAATCAAGGCCTATTTTTTAGTTATTCTTCGCCTCTAATTTTTTTTTTGTTAGTAAAAGTTAAAAGAATTAATAATATTTATATTTAAGTCATTAGAGATATGTATATATGAGTTGTTATTTGTGTTCAAACACAATGTGATTTGACCAAAAATTAAGTACCTATCACTATTTTTTTAGACGGAAAAATAATGTGTTTTAAAAAAAGTATTTGAAGACCTCGTGACCGCTTTTATTAGTGAGCGAATAACATAACTAATGCCGTGGTGTCACTTGACACCTACCATTAATGTCTTTCTTGGCAGACGATAAGGCTCTACACAACCCGATACAGCCCCTTATATGGAGACGACGACTAGGTGCTGCCAAAATTTTCAACATAATTCATGACTTAAAATTTTTCAAAGAGATTAAATCCACCTAAACTCTAAGTTAACAAAAAATAAAATACATGATATACTAAGCTCCCGACACTAAAAATTAAAGATAAAAAATCAAAAGCATAGCAAAATACAACTTACACTGAACTTATAGGAGAATTAGTTATTCACTAACAAGTAGGAATCAAATTTCTTCCTCCTAGTTCTTGAGCACACCTAAACTCCCCAGCAACACTCCCTACAAAAGTTAAGTATGAAAGAAATGAATTGAGTCTCTCTTCAATTTAAAATATGCAATTCAGATTATTTGCGAACCCCACAAGTTAAGATCCCTTGTTAAAGGACAAAGAAAGTACACCTATGAACCCCGCCAGCCTATGATCTCTTTCCTAAAAGACAAAGAAAGTACGCTTATGGGATCCACCAGCTTAAGATCCTAAAATGTCATTTTGAGGCTCCAACCATGAATTCCTAGAGTATTCACTAGCAAGTAAAATACGAATAAATACATACAAATATGAGCGTAAATACTTCCTTATCCTTTAGCAAAGGGATCCTAAGTGGTGGGCCCGTAAATAAGTTTAATTTCATATTATAAATAGGAGTGAGACTCTGTTCATTTCTTTTACACTTAAACTTCTGTAAAAAGTGTAGATGGGGAGTTTAGGTGTGTGTAAGTCAAGAGCTAGGAGAAAGAAATTTGTTTCATACTCATTGGTAAACTAATTTTATTATAAGTTTAATATAAATTGTATTTTGTTATGATTTGGATTCCTTTCATTTTTAATTTTCAATGTCATGAGCCTATAGTGTCGTGTATTTTTTTTTTTTACTTACAACTTCAGTTGGATTTTAATTTCTTTGAAATTTTTAAGTCATGAATTCTGTTAAAAATTTTGGCAGTACCTAAATATTATCCCCGCATAAGGGCTATATCAGGATGTGTAAAGCCTTCCCGCTTGCAAGGAAAAGCAATCATGGTAAATGTCAAGTGACACCATAGCAGCAGTCGCGTTCTACGCTCGCTAATAAAAGCAATAACAAAGTCTTCAAGTACCTGTTTAAAACACAGCATTTCCCCGCCTAAAAAAACAGTGATATGTACTTAATTTTTTCATACATAACAAATTTCCTCACTCGCTAATAAAAGTGATCACAAGTACTTATATTTCATGCATATGAATTTTTCTGCTCGCTAACAAAAGCAATCACGGGTACTTATGTTTCCTTGCTCGCTAATAAAAACGATCACGATTACTTTATATTTCATGCATAAAAATTTAAAATATTAGTGTCGGGTTTATATCTTAAGTGCACAGTGAGTTGGTGATCGAGACAACGACGGCGAATAACGACGACAAAGGAAAAAACCTACGATACACAAATTCATTTTTATCACATATGCAATATAATTAATTACATATGCTTTCGTTTAATTTAAAATAGGAGATAGAGGGAGAGATTAACTCTTTTTCTATATAGAGAGAAAGAGAGGAAATGAGAGAAAGAGAGAGATTTGCATAAAAAGAGGTTTATGATGTGTAGGAGAATGGAGGGTAAGGTTTAGAGAGGGAAAATTCTTCTCTCTCCAATTTTAAAGAGAGAAAGAGAGAAGAGGAATTTTTTCTCTCTCTAGGAGGGGAGATATGGAGGAATGATAGTAAAGGAAGACGTTTGGGATAGAGAGAGAAACGTTTGTGATGAAATTTGTCTCTTTTTATAGAGATAACTTTTCTCTCTAAGCTAGAGAGAAAGTTGGGGTGAAAGGACTTTTTGGTTGAAGATATATAAGAAATGTAGATTTTATGAAGAGAGATTGGTAATTTGAAAGATGAATATAAATATATTAGAAAATTAGGATTATGTTTGTTTTAGATTTGAAAAAAAAATGGAAGAAAAATAAGATAAAGGAGAAGGAGAAGAAGAGGAAGAGGAAAGAAAAGAATAACAAATGAATGAGAAAAAGGATGTAGGAAAAAGGAGAAAGAAAAAATGGAGGAGAAGAAGAAGAAGAAGAAGAAGAAGAAGAAGAATGGAAGAGGAGGAGAAGAAAAAGAAGAAGAATGGAAATTTTACCTTAAGCTTTGAGGGAGCTTGGGAGGCTGGCAGATGAGAGGCATGAGATAACCGAATGGGGAGAGGGGGAATCATGGGTTTGGCGATTTAGATAGTGTGAGAGAGTGTTATGAGCGTTTAAGTGGATTCAAGGGTTTAAGTGGGGACATTTTAGTTTTTTTTTATTTTAGATTTTTTTTAATATCTCTTTCTCTCCCTCTCTCTAAATTACTTTTTATAATTATATGGTATGAAAAAAATAACTTTATGAAGCACCAAGTTAGTCGTGACGTCGTTGCCATTCGTCCATGTCGTCACCTCAATTTGCGTATCTAAAATTAAAATTTTCACTGATCGAAAACCTCAATCAATATGGGCATTGATCTTAGCTGTTGCCGTTGCTCCGGACGCATCGACGCTATTCGTTTCGCAAACAAAGGCCATTTTGGCAAATTTTAGGGCTGCAAGCGAACCAAATTTTTTACGAGCTACTCATTTGCTCTGTTCAATTAAAGCTCATTTGTGATCATTTAACTAACTAAACAAACAAACTTGAACATCATTTTAAATACTCGATCCTTAAATAAACAAGCTTGAACACTAATGTGTTAGGTTCATTTATGTTCACAAACAACATTTGAAACTTGTGAACAAGCTTGACAATAAGCTCGAAAAGAAGCTGGATAAAAGCTTGATTCGTGTTCGATTCAGAGCTCATGAATAAACTCGATAAAAATTCGATTAATATTTAATTATAAAATTGATAAATAAACATAATATAAATATTTTAAATTTATTATACCATAATAAATTTATTCATGAACAAGAAACATTTTACATTTATCCACATTTCCTAGATTATTTGTTTAAGACATTCATGAACAAATTTAAAGTTTGTCTATTCAATAGATTGTTTCTTAAATATGTTCACAAACATAGCCCGTTAATGTTTGTTTGTTTAAAGCTCGATAAGCACTAAACGAACCAAACATGAACACCGATAAATAAAACGAACCAAAATGAACACAAAAAATAAAGCTTAAATCAAACATGAACCGAACTTGAACGATGTAAAAATAAACGAACTCAAACATGAACACACATATACTCAGTTCGGCTCGATTCGCTTGCAGTCCTAACGATTTTGGTTTCTGATCAACATACGTCTATGAGTTTTGCCCAATTTTAAGCTCTTTCACTTTTGAAATTCACTTTGAAATTCACTTGCGCGGCTGACTCGACCCTAACACTAGTATGGAGGTCAACAGATGCTTACACCTTGAAGCATATACTAGTCACTTTTTTTCCAATTTTGCCTTTTTAAACCTTAAAATGAACATTCTAAATATAAATGAACACAATAACATCAAACTAATAAAGATTATGATGCATTTAAATTTTGTGTGACACATGAACAGTCATTAAGAAAAATTTGAAAGGAATTAATTCATCATGGTGAAAAATGCAACAACAACGTAAATTCTTTTGGAATGAAAGAAAATCTACCTTTTTGTAAATAACAAATAAGAGCTTATTAAAGTTGTTTAAAATAACAAAAGAAAATGCTAATTTATTCCTAAAAACAAACAATTAAGTAACCATGTTCATGAATGCGATGAAATCAAATAAAAGTGTTTTATTAGAAGCTTAAGCAAAGAAAATCACCCATTTTTGTAAATAGCGCTTAAGAACTAACCAAAGTTGTTCAAAAAAAAAAAAAAACAGGAGAATGCTAAATTAAGTGTGCTAAAATAAAAAAACGCAGTATGCCATATAAATCAAATAAAAGCATTTTCTAGTAACTTGATCAAAGAAACAAGCTTCACAGGATTCAGAAGTATAGATGAGGTGACAGAAGAAATACTTGTGTGCAAGCAAAATACGAATAGTTTATGGTCCATACAGCTGCGTGTTTTTATTTTATCTCACAACTTTGATTTACTCACAAATGAAAAAGGTGATTGAAGGCAACAGTTAAATTAGATCCCACTATATGTTTGATAGCATATATCAATCGATGTAGTCGACAATAAAACATCTAAAATAAGCAAAAAAATAATTACATGCATTAAAAATCTTGATGAAGGAAGGAAGCAACCTGCTTATCCAAACGCCAATCCGACGGGTGTCTCCAGCAGATAGCTCGTCCAGGCCGATGTGCTAGAAAAACCACATCAGCAGGCCAAGGAGAGCATTTAACATGAAATGCTATGAAGCATCGTACACAATGCCAATGGTTTGTCCGATTGCAAACGAAACAAGCCTGTTTGAGGGAGGAAGAATATGAGTCTGTACATTAGGTGGTTAAAGAGTGTACCTCTAGTGCCCGACAAGGTTGTGCATTTTAACGTTACTATCATTTAATATACAGTAAATTTGAAAGCATTGGTGCAATCCTAAACATTAAGACTTTATTTGACGTATGTTTCAAATAAAACCAACAATTTGGCTATTCAATATTCACACACAGCGAACATAACAACAACAAAAGTTTTTTTCATATTCTCTCTGGAGAGTTATCTGTAATTGTCTATTTTTTGCAAAAAAAAAATTGTAGCTAGAATGATGAGGACATCTACCGGACATTTCGACGTACTTACCATAGGTGGGATCATAGATCGACGGCTACGATTCATAGTCTCTATTTATGATGTTTTAGTGCATTTCTTTTATTTATTTTTTCAATTTTTTCACTTGCACCCCTATGAAGGATTTGTGTCATATTATAGCCTAAGGGCATTTGTGTCTTTTACATTTTGTACTTTGAAGGCCTATATATAAAGGCCTAGTCTTTGTATTATTTTTCAATGATGAATTATGAAGAAAATTTCAGCTTTCTTTGATCTCTTGGTGAGTTCTTGAGAGGAGAAACCCTAGGTGGGTGAGAGCAATACCCATCAACATTTGGAGGATTCCAAGGTTCGTAGTTCTATGATCTCTTTGTGAGTTTTTGGTTCTTTTATTTTAGTCTTCATCTTCCTCTTCCTCTTCCCTCTTCCCCTATACCGCCGGCCTCCTTTGGCCACCCCACCCGCCGGCCACCACCCCTCTCAAGCCACCGGCCTCCTCCCCAACCTGACGGCATCCCCTTCATCCCTCCTCCCACCGGCCAAAATCCCCACTCCCAATCCCACCGCCAGCCACCCCTTTTCTTCCCCACTTAATGTTGGTTTAATCACCATCAAGACCTACCTAATTGAGCCTACCTGATTGTGGAAAGCTAATTTGAATTTCAAATACTTTCCAAAATTAGTCAAGTTAAATTAGGAAAGTTTTTCCATTCAAATCTAATTGAATATTAAATTAGATTGTAATTCTTATTTATTTGCTTAAAGTGGATTAATGCATTAAGAAGCATTAATTTATCCCCTCATCTCCCTCCTCTATGCATGCCGCCAGTCCCTCTATATGGAACCCTACTTATTTTTTTTCTCTCCCTACTTTAACATTACCTAGATTTGGATTTGAAATTTAAATTCAAATTCATAATTAACTCCCACCAATTATCTCCAAAATCTGAAATTAATTTCAGATTTTGTCTTTCCTATCTTCCACCCCAAACCCTAGCCTCTTTTCCTCCTCATCCGACAACCCCCTCTCTCCGCGGCTCCCTCCTCTCCTCCCAACCGGCGGCTCCACCAAGAACAACGAGGACATTTTCAAGCTCATGGATGGCAAATCCGAAAATTGATCACAAATTCATTTACAATTCTCAAGAGGAAGTCGACATCATTCAATCACCTTTCTTTGATCCCGGATTTGGGTCCGAAGGCACCGTCGAAGAATACATAGCGTATTCTCTATAGTTTGACGGACGTCATCGAAGAGCAACAACCTACAGGATCGTGGAAGATCGCAGGACGACCACCCGTCTCTCCAACTCCGGCCAACTCTCCGTTGATCAAAATCGCCAGCATCCTCTGTCTTGCAGTGGCATCACTGGGCTTGCTAACCTTTGTCCTCTGCTAACCCTACTTCCAAAGAACGATCGAAAGGGAAACTTTAAGGTGAAAGTTCTAATTATTAATTGGTGGATTATTTTTAATCGCATATTTGTTTACAATTTTCTTGTCATTATTTCGGATCGCTCTGTTAATCTACCGTGTAACTGCATGCTAGAAGCAAGCCAATAACTACAAAAACTGAAAATCCTAATTTAGTGAATCATTAATCTTATAATTTTATTGCAGAAATTAATTTCTTAATAAGATCATGCAATTTCGTTGGTTCTTTCACATCATAGAAAGCTGCATAACTTTGTAGCTTAGCTATTATTTTCACATGACAGAGACCAGCTTTGACAAACAAGTTGGAAAGAGAAGTCCCATATACAGATTCTTTTTGTCAAAACGAAATATCCTTTAATGGAGTGTAATAATCTTCAAGAAGGTAATCAAATTCTTTGTTTCAAAGTTTTTTTTCTTTCTTTCTCAGGGAAGAGGAAGAAGTTGGAGGGAAACAATTAGTATGCTTTCCAAAGAATTAAATAATGAAGAAATTAGCAAGAATTTAATAAAATAGTCCTGGAATAAAATATAATATATTGAACAAAGCCAAATGAAATAAATTTGGAGAACTTAAAAATTACATAACATAAGCAACTAATGTTCTCCTGACCTTGCACAAAGTAACTGAAATAAGATAGGAAGACACAACAAAATCAAAAGAACCTTACGTGTTGAGGGCACTTAAAGTCCTTTGAGGATCTTTTTTTCCAATTAACGCAAGTCCTGTGATAGGCATGTCGGCACAGCTGCACTGAACAAAGCACTTCATCACCCTGGCTGACAAATTTTTGGCACAACTGACATTGAACCTAAATCAGATGAAAGTGAGGAAATTCATACGTATGGAAGGCATCAGAATGTATGGAATGTAACAGCTACAGAACGAAGAAATTTCACTTCATATGAACTAGCAGAAAGAGGAACCAAAGGCTTATTTAGTGAAAAAAGCCATTTAACTTCACATCTATCAATTCCCTCGAGTGAAAACATAAACTGTAAGAACAAAAGAAATTTCTGGTATATTACCTTCACGGTCAAGTCATAATAAACGTTCAATGGAGAAAACAAGATAATTTTTAAAAGAATCCAATAGTAAACCATTTTTAACAAAAGAACACACAAAATATAAAAATAAAAACGATCATAGCGGCCCTTAAAGGAGCAACTATTGTTTTTTGTTGCAACTCAGACGGCCTACCCAACAACCTAATCAACCCTTGAAAAGGACAAGTAGGGTTATAAGTTGGCAGTCAGTTGCCAACGTGACAACATAGTCATCCCTTAAAAGAGCGACTAGGAGTGGTTATTTAAAATGATTTACTATTTGATTGTTTTAAATTTTTTTTCAAAAAATAATTTACTTGATAAGTAAATGATAATGTGAAAATCCACCAAATTTACCACAAGCATTCAATTAAAAACAGCATTTACATTAATAAGGTACACGAAAAAATCAAAACAACTCCAGAGATCAATCAACTGCATTTCTCTTGTACGTGAAGGATAATTTAGAGAAAAGACAAAGTTATGATGTAGGAAAATTTCTTCATGAACAAAAACGATCAAACTAATTCTCTCAGTTGTCATTTGTTGTTTGCTATGGATTTAAGGCAGGATGTATGGTAAATCCTGCCATGGTTTTAAAGAACACATATTATGGCGTAGCTGAAGCCAGGATTTACCATACCCAAGATTAAAATCCTGCAAAAATCAGCATTAAAAGAGATTGAACTACTGAGATTTATGAATTTAGTAATTCATTTTACTTACATCTAAACAATTTTCAAGATTTAACACAAATTAACTAGATTTGGAACTAAAAATTTTCAAATTTAACACTCCCAAGATTTCCTAAATCTGGATACACAGGAGATACTAAATCCAAATTTATTTAAACCACTACTCATTTCCAAATAGCATAGATGGATTAAATAAGTTCAATGGTCACCCCTACAAGCAACCTGCAGGCTGCAGCTCAAAATCGCTAATAAATTTCCAAAAAATACTAAACAAATTTATGATAATCCAACAGCAACAGACAATCCGTTCCCTAAAACATCCACGAAATAAACAAAGCCAACAACATAGAAATTTTATATTAATAATAATGAGAGAGAGTTAGTTGACTAGGTAGAACCATAACTAAAAAACAATTACAATAATTCATGAATTAATGAGTAGGCAGTAGAGATCCTCCAAACTAATGAGATGGCAGTGAAGTAGGAAGGGATAGGGTGGAAGTCTTGATGAGTGTGGGTCTAAACTAGCAAAACTTACACAAGCATTTTACACTCCCCCTGAAATGAACAAATGAATATTATCTATTCCAAGCTAACCTGGTAATTTCTAAAATCTTGCCTCTGACAATCAATTTGTGAGCATTACAACAAACTGTTCACCCGTGGTTTCAAATAGAGTAAAAAAATTGATATGTATCAAGCTTTTATGGTCATATTACATAAGATTATGTACAATATTGATTGCTAATTTTTTATCATAATAAAGCATCATAAGAACTTTTAATTCAACATTCAAATAATTCAAAATAATTTTTTAACATGGCATTTCACAAATTCCCAATTCTATAGATCTAAATTTGGGTCCTATAATAAATTTTGTACCAAATTTTATTTTTTTACTTATCCAAGCAATAAGATAATGAGATGCCTTGTAAGAATATGCAATATCCTAAAGTTGACCTCCAATCAACAATGGAACCCGCATAATCTACATTTGTGCATGCTTCAAAAATAAACTTCTCTCCGTTTTTAATAGAATTCCTTTGTTAAGGGTTCCCTTTCAATATTACAAAATGTTATATATTGCGCTAAATTGTAATACTTTGATATTGCATATGAATTGACTCACCTCACCCACAACATAAGCAATGTATGGTCTAATACATTATAGGTAAATAAGCCTTTCCACCGGTCTCTAATAAGAGATTTTTTTTTTTTTTTGTTATATCATATGGAGTATCTTCAAATTATAATTAAATATAAATGTCTCTCGATATGTTTGAATCCTAGCTTACTTGTTCTTTTTAGCCTTTGTGTTCCATATTTTTGTTATGATACTAATATTTCATGACAAGAGTGTATAACTTCATTGCCAAGAAGTACTTGAACTTGTCTGACTCTTTGACATCAAATTTTTAGAGCAATATTTTCTTTAAATTCTACATTACTTTTAAATCAACGTTTAAAATTGCGCAATAAAAGGCGCGCCTCAGCGCATTTTCGACCAATTAAGCCTCAAAGCCTACGCAATAAGTTTAGTTTATAAGGCCTCGCCTCATATATTTAAGACGTCGCCTTTTTAAAATTTAACCTAATTTATTTTTTTTCAGTTCGGACCCCCAGTTGCCGACGTGGCGCGCCTAGTGAAATGTCAACGTGGCATCAACATTTAAACCCTTGTAAAAGTCGAATGGCGGAGTCGACGTTTCGATTTTCAAGTTACAGTAAACTTTTGAACTTTCAAGCATTCACCCGGAGGAATTTCAAGCATTCTTCACTCAGTTTCTTCTAAGATGGCGTCACCCCCAAAGAAAAAGGTAACTTAATGCTATGTTTTCTGTTTCGTATTGCATATTTTGTGGTTATGCTATGCGTTCGCGTTGAAGGGTCTGAAGATCTTCCAATTTTATGCTTATTCTATGCGTATGCATGGCTTCTCGAAACTTTTTAAATGTTTGATACGATGATGCCATCGTGTTTTCTCTGTATTCAGGTTTATATGATAAATTTATGTTGAGATTTGAAACATAAAACCTAACCAAATTTTAACAATCGAGTAAATATGCGTAGGCTGTGCGTACTCAATGCATCTTTTGTGCATACACAATGCGTACACGTTGCTTACTTAGTGCTTACACTATGCGTACTTTATGCGTGCGTATAATTTGCTGTATGTTTCCTGCAATGTGCGTGTGATGTGCGTAATATATGCGTATGTTATGCGTACACTGTGCGTGACCGTTGCTTATATTATGCGTATGTTGTGCTTGTTTTGTGCGTATCTCATTTACTTATTTTTAATCTATCATTTTTTACAATTTTCAGATATATGTTCGTCCAATTACCTATAGATGCTATGTTTCTTCGTTTCGAACAATCTGTGATAACTTTGCTCGGCAAATTACTCCTGAAGTCAAGAATAGATTGAAACATTTAAAGATGATACAGTTTTTGGAATTTCCTGGGTTTGAGCAAAATGTCCCTCTTATTTATGAGCTGATCTTAAGGTGAGACATTTCAAAACAATGCTTTGTTATAAAAAATCAACACATTCCTTTCACTGCTGATGAAGTGGCCCTTCTCACTGGTCTGCCAAATAAAGAAGAAGAAATATCCTGGCATTCCTTAGCACATACTTCAGTTACATCAACGGAGATAAGGAATGACATGATGGAGTTGAACAAGCAAACACCCCCGGAGACTATGTTAAAAACATTTATCATGTATTTATTTTCAAATTTACTTTTTTAACTTAACAACTTCAAAACCCCTCGGTTGATCCAAAGAATAGCAAATAGTCCAGATATTTTTTTGTCAATAAACTGGGCTAGTTCAATTAGGGAGTTTTTAGTTGGAGAGTTTAATAAGGCAGCCTCCAAGATTTCAAATAAGAAGTCAGCATGTTACATCAACGGTTTTGTACCTCTGCTAATTGTGAGTACTAAGTGCTAACTGTTAAATTCATTCAAAATTTTATTGGCTCAATGTGAGTGCTAAAATTTTCTTTCATCTTATGCAGATTTGGTTCCTGGAGCATACTACTATTCATACTCCTATGCATTCTGACAAAAGGCCCCGTTTTCTTCGATGGGCTGATGATATTGTATATATTACAGAGGTGATCACTAACTTATTTGCTAATATAAGAAAAAGTCAGATTTGTAATGTCCTACAAGTAGTAAACCAGGAAGAAATGGATATGGTTAATGTTGAGAAATATCCACCAGACTGCCCTACATCCCCTGATTCCCCTCATGACATATCCACCCATCAAAACAACCCCCCCCAATCTCCCCATCATACCCCCCAATCTCCCCATCATACCCCACCTCCTCAGCAAAACCCCCACCAATCTCCTCAGCAACCACATTTAAGTTTTTCTGCTGAAGCACTTCAATCTATACAAGAAACAATCATGAAATCCTGCCAAGAAACATGCACAAAACTTTTTCGAGAATTTGAAGACATGCTGAGCACAAAGTTTGAAGATCTTACTGAGAGAGTTAGAGTTATTGAGGTCAAGCTCAATAATTACATTGATCAAAGCAAAGTAATTCCTCAGAAAAGATCTATTAGCTACTCTTCATCTTCCAATAAGAGACAGAGATCAGATATCCAACCCCACAGCCCCAATGAACCAAATGAGCCAATCCCAACAAAAGATCCAATCCCACCAAAAGATCCAATCCTAACAAATGAGCCAGTCCCAACAGAAATGCAACTTGTTCCATATACAAAACCAAATAAACCAATACCAGTAGATAACATTCAAATAAAACCTGTAACTTATGTTTATGCAGCTGAAATAAAAAATTACAAAGGACTTATGTGTTTGACTTCTGAGAAGAGAAATTTTGTGCTAGAATGTTTGAAAAAAGTACTCTAAAAGGTAAAAAATTGCAACTTTATTTTTGTTTGAAGATCTATATGCGTATGATATGCGTGTTATATGCGTATGATATGCGTGGGTTATGCTTATTATATGCGTGTGGTATGCGTATGATATGCGTGTGTTATGAGTATGATATGCGTGGGTTATGCTTATGAAATGCGTATTTAATATTTTTTGTTTTTTTGCAGGGACGATAGTATCTTGTTTGTTATTAACATTCTTATTTCCAGATCTGAGATTGATGAGTTATTAAGCGACAGTTATTTAGGCAATGAACATGTAGATATTTTTGCCTATCTCTTAAATGAGAAGTGTAACCTTATGTCAGACAAGTACCATAAATTTCTATACATCTCTCCAATCTATTGGGTTAGTAACTTAGTATTCAATTTATCAGTTTAACTATTAGATTAGTAACTTTGTATCCATTCTTAGTTCTTACATTTACTCACTTGCACTTGCAGGATAACAAAGGAAGGGAGAAATTGTCCAAATTGAAAATCGACCATATAACCGAGCTTTCTGTTTCTTCAAACAACATTTTATTACAACCAATCATTGATTCTAATCACATTACCCTTCTGGTTGGTTTGCTGAAAGAACATAAGTGCAAATTTTATGACTCATTGGACCACCGCATCAAAAAGCATAGGCTTGTTGTTCCAAAAATCATAAGTGTTAGTCTGTCAGATACTTAGGTCATTAGATGAACATAAACTCTTCAATTTTTAAAAAATTTACAGAACTAATCCTTACTCTACGTATATTTCAAGTTAAAGCCCTATATTCTGACACGAAAGGAGCTTTTAATAGTGATATCAAAAAATGGAAGCTTTCTACCATTAAAGGAATACCAAAACAATAGAACTCTTTTAATTGTGGAATGTATGTCTGTAAATATATGGAAAGAATAATTTTTGAAGGCAACACTGATTGAACTGATAGTACAAATTGGCAACAAGACATGCCAAAGTATAGGGCAGAATTTGCATATGAATTACTTTGTAAAATGTTGTCAAAATAATAATTTTTCATTCTGTGTAATGTGTATAAATGCTTCTGTGTATAAATACTTTTCATTCTGATTCTGTGTATAAATGCTTCTGTGTATAAATGTTTTTCATTCTGATTCTGTGTATAAATACTTATTTAAACATAATACGCACAACGAACGCATAAAATAAGCATAATGAACTCGCCACATACGCATTACGAACGCATAGAGTACGCATAACGCACGCATTCTACACGCAGACATAAGCAATAAATTTTATTTTCAAAATTCTATTATATATTTTATGAGCCTTTAGACAGGTATGATTGGGAGGATAATAGGGTAGGTTGATTTTTTATAATCCTTTATTACTTACTATTGCTCAACATTCATAGTTCTTCTATATAATGCGGGACCACTTGAATACATCTTTCAATTCTATGTATAAATGTTATTTACATTGGTTTGAGTAAAAAATTACATATTACGCATTGGAAGTTTATGTTCGGCAATTTCATTCAAAGATTAGTGTTTGAATTTCTTATTTGTTTTAAAGCAAAAAAAAATAATTTTATAAATGATTTTGAAATGTTTTTACATAGTACGCACAACAAACTCATAAAATACGCATAACATACGCTTAAAACACGCACAACAAACACATAAATTACGCATTTAGTACGCATAAAACACGCACACATTCTATTAAATGTTTTTGATTATTTACATTTAGTATGGAGTATGGACTGAGGAGCCGGGACATGAATAATAATTTTCGTTAGCTGTGGACTGACGGGTGGCAGATATGGTTGGGAGGGTGGGTTGAATTTTTATGAGCCTTTATTTACAATTTATTACTTACTATTGCTCAACATTAAAATTTTCACTATATAATGCGGGAACGTTTACCTTATGATAACGCATGATTTTTTCAAACATAAGTAAAACAAGCTTGACAGAAGGTAAACATCAAACTATCAAAGCAAGCTACTCTTGTAAAAAATCTTACCTTCTGTTAAACCTGCATTACTTCTGATTGACAATCATATTTTTAATGGAATGATTGATGTATTGTCCAATATAAATCATCTTTGACAACCAAGCCTTCCATTCATTACTCCGATACTTATTCTCCTCCCATGAAATTGATGCCAATAACTTATAAACTTAAACCTCTCTTACCTGACCAGATTTCTGTTAACAAGTTATTGGCATCAGGAACATGGAAGGAGGATAAGTATTACAGTGATGGAGGAAAGGCTTGGTTGTCAAGGTGATTTATATTGGACAAAACATCAATCATAATTCTTGTAAGAAAATTGATGTTGTTGTCTTGTTGAAGATGTACATTAGGGTCTCTTGTAAAATTGTATTTATTATAAATGTTCTTTTAATTTGTTTTTATATTTTTTATATTGTACATAGTCATTAAATTTTCTTTTTTTTTTGTATTTAAAGATGTACATTAAATGTTCTTTTTTCTCTTTGACTTTATCTTTCATTAAAAATACGCAATGTTGACGCATAGGCCACGCACAAAAAACGTATGGTGAACGCATAGTTTACCAATATATAACGCATAAAATACACATAATATACGCACAATAAAATAATTAACACTCACAGTACTCAAACAATACCTAGAAAATCATGTTTTATTAACTATTAATATAAAATCATACATTAAATTACATCTGCTCCAAATCACGCAATGTGCACGTAGAGTGTACGCACAAAATACGCATAAATACGCATAGAATACGCAGTATTCTGCTTTATCGACAGCTCGACATTATATAATACTGAACACATCCAGCACGCATATTAAACCCTAAACTTATTTGCTTGGAGGTTTCTTCTACTGCGAGACTGCGAGTTGGGTTGCTGTCTTCTCCGTCCGACCAGCGTACGCTTCTGTCCGAGCCTCCGAGGCTGCTGTCTCCTCCGACCTGCATCAGGTTATATAAAAGATTAGTAAGAACTTGTTTGCTTCCTAAAATTTCTCTCAATCAGGATGGTCAAAAATAAGGATAAGGCTGCATCAGGTCATAGAAAAGATCCAGCATGGAAATATAGCACTCAGGTGGATGTAGGAGAAAGTGATAAAACATATGTCTATCTGAAATGCAATTACTGTGATAAAGTTGTGAAAGGTGGTGTGACTAGGATGACGGAACACCTTTTAGGCTCTCACAAGAATGTTGCTCCATGCTCCAAAGTTCCTGATGCTGTAAGGAAAGAGATAAAGTCATACATGAATAAGTCTACCACATCAAAACATCTTGCACAAAAGCAATTTGAGGATAGAGTTGATGCTGGATCTTACTACGGAAGTGAGCGCAGCATCAGGGATTCATCTTCTTCTATGAAGCCCATTTCATCAAGGTGTTAGAGGGCCTATGGATCATTATATGGTTGACACATCAGAGGATAGGCCTTCTACTACACAGAAGATGGCCCCAGAAAATGCAAGAGAGGCGCAGAGAAGAGTGTGTAAGGATATAGGCAGATTCTTCTACAAAAATGCAATTCCATTTAATGTTGCAACATCACCTGCTTATTACAACATGATTCGTTCAGTTGGAGCATTTGGAAAAGGGTTCAAACCTCCAACCATGTATGATTTAAGAACATGGATTTTGAAGGAGTTGAAAAACACTGATAAAAGCATTGAAGAAATTAAGAAGACTTGGGCCCAAACAGGAGTAACAATTATGTCAGATGGGTGGTCTGATATCAAACATAGAAGTCTGATCAACATCCTCATTAATAATCCTTATGGTACTGTGTTTTTAAGGTCAATTGAAGCATCTGACCAGGTCAAAGATGCTGAGTTCATATTTAGATTATTAGATAGCATTGTTGATGAGGTTGGAGAACATTTGGTTGTACAAATTATGACAGATAATGCAAGTTCTTATAAGGCTGCAGGTAATAAATTTATGAGAAGAGGAAACATTTGTATTGGACTCCATGTACTGCACATTGCATAGATCTGGTTTTTGAGAAGCTTGGGGATCTACCTCAACATAAAAATGCACTCACTAAAGCCAAAAAAATAACCAAGTTTATTTACAACCACTCTTGGATTCTAGCTCTTATGAGAAAGTTTTCGAAGAAAGAAATTCTAAGGCCAGCCGCAACAAGATTTGCCACCGCATACTTGACCTTAGAGAGCATGCTGGATGCCAGACAATTTTTAGAGGCTATGTTCACATCTACACAGTGGTTGAGTTGTGCTTGGGCGAAGAAGGCTGAGGGAAAAGAGATTAGAAAGATTGTTTTAAATGACAGATTTTGACAAAATATCTTATATGCCATTACAACCACTAGACTTTTGGTTCATGTTTTAAGGATGGTGGATGCTGAGAAGAAGCCTGCAATGGGTTTCATCTACAATGCTATAGATGAAGCCAAAGAGATGATTGCCTCCAACTTAGGAGGCAGTGAGGGAAACTTTAGGGAAATTTGGAATATTATTAATGATAGGTGGGAACTACAGCTTCACCGACACTTGCATGCCGCTGGCTACTACCTAAACCCTCAGTATCAATATGCAGAGAACAAGTCTACAAACCCTGAAATAAAGTTGGGATTATATCATTGCATGGATCGTCTAATAAGTGATGCAACTGAAAGATCAAATGCTGACTTGCAATTGGTACCTTTTAGGAACAAAGAAGATTTTTTTGGATTACAACAAGCAAAAGATACAATTACCAAACAATCTCCAGTTGAGTGGTGGATTCAATTTGGTGATGGGACTCCAGAATTACAACGTTTTGCTGTGAAAGTTTTGGGCTTGACATGCTCTTCATCTGGCTGTGAAAGGAATTGGAGTACCTACAACCAAGTGCATACAAAGAGGAGAAATCACTTGTCGACATTGAGGATGAACTCACTGGTGTACATTATGTATAATAGGAGACTCAAAGATAGAAATTTGAAGAAAAAAGGATTAATGGATGATGAAGATCCTTTGCTTTGCGATGATGTGGCATCTGATGATGAGTGGTTTATAAATGATGAAGTTGAAGTGATGCCATCTGAATTACAAGATGAAGATTTAAATGTTAATTTCTTTGATGGTCTTAAAGCATCCACATCCACCACAACTCAAGAACAAATCAAAAAAGGTATATAAATAATATAGTTTTCTTTTCTTAAATTTTTATTAATGTATTACACTATTATTCATTATGATATTGTTCAAAAAAATTTACTATTTAGAGAAGAGGAAGATAATTAATAATGAGAAAGAAGAAGCTGATTGGGAGATATTGGACTCTATAGGAGAGGGGGAAGAGGAGAGAGCAGCTCATCATAATGATGATTCAAATGAAGACCCCCTAGTGATGACTGATGAGTGATGATAATGCTAATGACTAATAAGTTCCTAACTTATGTGATATGTTAATGTCATTGCTATTTATCTTGTGCATTTTTATGTTTTATATATTATTTACTCATTAGTATATACAAAATTTATTATTTTATGTTTACGTAATTTTTGATTTTGAGGCTTACGCCTCAAATCGCCTTGAGGCTTACGCCTCGCCTCACGAACGAAAAACGCCTCAATACCCGAATACACAATTTTAAACCTTGTTTAAATCACCATATTCCATGAAGCCAATCATTAACACAGCCTATCACATTGCACCTAAAACCCACTATAATTGATTTTAAATTAAAAAACAAAACAAAATTGCTCTTGGAGACCAAACCCAGCACCTATTGCTTTGCTAAGCAACCTCTCATCTAGTAGACCCAGAGTAATTTACTCATAAGCTCTTACTTTTTTTAGTTAAACTATTAATTAAATTCTAAATATTTTTATTATTATTATTATTATTATATTATTATTATTATATATATACATACATATAAGAGAAATAAAACAACATAAAAAATTTAAAAGTATGCTACAAATTATCAATTTGTGTCCTCACATAATTAAAATTCTGGCTTCGCCCTAGGGGACAACTTCTTATTGCTTTTCAAATCAGCTTTTTAGTACAAAAAATTTTTATCCAATATTTTTTTATATTTGAAAACTATTTTAGAAAACAATGAAACATCGGAAACGAAGCCTAAGTAAAATATGGTATGTACATTAAATTAACATTAATGCATATTATATTATATGAATTTTTTTATTCTGAAATGTAGAATAAATAATTGGATTTTTTAACTGAAAATCAAAACATTTTGTTCTTTTAATCAACAAATTTCATTACTAAAAAATCAAAATAAAACAAAAATAAGCACTATCATGAATATGATATAATATGTAAAATGCATGTGCTTATTTTTATTGTTTAAAATAAGAGTATTTTTTCATACATTTGAAAGGTGAGAACTAGAAAGTTCTCTTTAAATAATTAGTAAGTACAAGTAATATATGAGTATAATACAAGAACGATACCCAAGCATACAATGCATGCATGCATAAAAGGAAATTTGTGGGGTATTCAAATCCAAAACAACATAGAAAACTGAACTGCATTAGATTCTAGAAATTACTACAATATAAAACTGTCAAAGAGATGAAGATTCAGATCAAAGCAGAGAAGCACTTTTACAGAGCATGATATTTAATGAGATTTCCTGATTTTATTATTTGCATACGTAGCCAAAATTCCTTAGCGTTGCAAGAAAAACCTCTTAGCTTTATCTTTATACTCATGATTTTAGCTGGTTCACCGAAAGAAATTTTAAGCAGGCAGCAAGATAAAGTTACATTAAATGTCATCAATGCATTTGTGACAAACCAAATGTACAATACATCATTTAAGACATCCAACAACTCCAACCTTACTAAGAGTCACATGGGAAAATAAGAAGTTTCTGGGGTTTTCTGGACTAATCACGGTGTGACTAGTTATTGCACTGTTTTTAAGTTTACCATAATTTCTTGTAAACTATAACACTTCTGATGATTTTGTTTTAAATGTACAACTATGTGGTTTCTTTTGTAAAAAACGGATTAGAAACGTTTAATCAATTAAAATTATAAATTTGGGCTCGAAGCAAAACTAGGCTACGTTAAAAAGCCATTGGACCAGCTTGCAGAAAAATCCCAAAGCATGTCATGTTGTTATGCATGTGTTGGCCGAGCTCAATCTTTTGGTAACACAGCCAGCCAACGATTTTTGCTTATTACCAGTTTTACCACACAAAGCTATGATCACTTTCCCTGGCACCATGTACAGAGAAGCAACTCTTGACCCCTCTCACCCACTCTTAATGTTGTCAACCATTTTAAATCTTGAGGCCATAGGGAGGTTGATCGCCTCACCTCAACACCCAACTCAATGCATTATTACCTGGCGATGTGTCATGAAGTGCGGTCGTGAAAAATCTTTAGAACGGTAGCAAACGTGTTGATCTATAAAAATTCCAACTATAAATGATTGTGATGGCAGTGGACTAGACCCAACCTGTTGTTCTGAGAGGATCCATGCCAACACTCCCCAAGGAACTACATTATTGAGGGATGGTTCTGAATTGCATCGAGGATCATTTACAGAATCCAAATCCCCAATAAAACAACTTTGATCAAACCTGTTCAGTACGGTCAAACTTCACCAACAATTTTCAAAACAGGCCAAATTGAGTAAAAGGATCTGAGATGTATCAGGTCGGATCAAGGAAACCGAACCGAAAACAAGATCCAAGACAAGACAAATAGGGTCCAAAAGGCCAAGCTGGCCCATATACAATGACCAAATTGTCTATACGATAAATCTAATCAGTTGTATATACGATGGCCAGAAGAAAATATGGGATATCATGTGCCTAGGCCCACACTCATTCTGGTCTTTCTCAAGACAACCGAACACAACCTATACTTAAGCCCAATTGGCCACGAAGTCATTAAGATAATAATAAATAATAAATTTTGATTAATTATATTTCATTGATCTTGATTAATAAATTTATCCAATTAATTGAGCTTAGTAATTATCAAAATAATTATCCAGGAACTCTCATGTTATTAAAATATCTAAAAAGCATTAACAGTATTACAGGTGACGATTGATTTCATCAAAATCATCTTTATGTGAATGAAAATTTACTTAAATAGATTGATAATAAATTAATAGTAAATAATATAATTATTCTTTGTATGCTAAAAGATGTAATGAAATCACAAAACAAACAAAAAAAAATCGACATAAACGCATAATTTATTGCTTTAAGTACCACATAAGCTATATAATGAATCGACACAGCCTATTACTTAATCACCAATTAAAGTAGAATATAGATTCATGCTTCACTCGTCCATTATGATTGTGAGAACGATCGAGTTATAAACTACTTGGAGCAACCAAATGCACTCATTCTTCCCCAGGGTACAATGTTTATATTATATAACCAAATTTGATCCCTCAAAATTTAAAAAGGAATGGAACTATTTGATTCAAGTTTAAAAAGTTGAGGAACAAAATGACATTTAATATAGTTGAGGCCTATTTTGATTTTTCATAAAAAATCAATAGACTATTTTGAACTTTTTCTCTATATATAATTATTAAGTAGATGAAAGAAAAGTATCTTACCTGACAACCTTTACTTTTTTTCTTGCGGAATGGTCTGTTTGTGCACATTTCTGAGCAATGACAGGCCTTCGTGCAACTGAGTGAGAGACCTCTGTTGCATAATCAAAGACATGAATGAAAAACAATTATTTGATCTATAGAATTTATGGCTAAGAATGAAATTCAACAGAACTCTTTCTTTACTGGAAATGATATGAGCAGTCAGACTTTTTCATTGACACAGCTCAGAAATTGTCACCTCTATAAAGAAGGCTCAAACAATCCTAACCAGCACTTGCAGGTAATTCTATAGAAGAATTAAGGAAAAAAGCTCGAAAGAAATGTAGACAATTTGATGCATTTCAGGATATACACTAGGGAAATCTTAAAAATCTAAATCTCGTGTTTAGGGTTGGGAGGTTGTTCTCATGTGAGATCAACAAAGTTTGATGAGTAAACGAGCCGTAGTTTCAGCTAAAAATTGCTAAATAAAGATATACATTCCATTAAATATGAGAGAATTAAAAAGGAAGGCTAATCCTTGCTTTCATTAAAACGTACCATATTGAATAATATAAAAGGCATACGCATCAGAAATGAACATTGAAACCAGATTAACCTCAGTTGCAGCAGTTAGCAACCGAGAAAAAACTTTAAAAGAAAAAAAAAATCCTGCCGATATGAACTAAAGGTCGGTGAAAAACAGACCAGTAAAACTTCTTGGTTGCAAAGCTAGATTTCAGCCGCAAACTAACGTGAAGATATGCGCATGTCCTCAAACAAGTAGGTAGCCATATGCACCGATCATAAAGGAAGATAAGGTAGAAAGCAAATGTTAAACATGACCTATTTGACTATTATCCAAAAAGGATAACATGAAACAAAAGGATGGTAAATGTGAAATTTCTATTCTAAATAACTCAAGGTATTGGAATTCTAGCTTGTTTCAAGCAACTACAGGAGGCCACAACTACACGCAGCATGAGAAACTAGCAGAAAGCACAATGATGACAATAAACCAAAAAAGTTGCAACATTTAACTGTGTCAATGCAAGAAACGCAAGAGAAAATAACCAACAATTATATTGGCTTAATTAACAACCAGCCGCCTATATAATAGGCCGATTCTAATGAAAAACTACACAAATGCAATGCAATATATCAATATTTGCCAGTTAAGCTTATCCAGTTTTTAAGAAAATCCAAGCATAAATTAAAGGCAACTAACCATGAATAAAATGGTTGATTATATTGTGGAAGAACTGCAAAGCTTTAAGAGGATAATTTAGCAATTTTAGAGACCAAAAGTGTCATCTAAATTGGATACCAGAGGAAGCTAAACATACCGGTCATAGAATAGCATGAGATTGGTGAAGTATTATCAAGTGAGTTATACTGTTTTACCTGCACTCACAGTTCTCACTGCAGTCAGAATTTGCATTGCAATTTGTACATCCAACATTAGTATCAGCACCATCACGTTTCCGCTTGACCAAATAAACATCTTTCAACATTAAGGATCAAAATAAACATGTCAACACCATAGCAATTATTAAAACTTAAGTATTTTTAAAACTTTTCAGTATAGTTTCAGTACAATGACAAATCCTGGATGAACAATGTTAAAAGATCTCAAGGATACTGCGCTTGATATGTATGTAAGGAGGCAGCTCAGTAATGTTCTCCAAAACATCATTCACAATTGAGCCATCTCATACTCCTCCTCAACATAGGAAGAGGCAGACGGTGGAACACTTCCTGTGAATTGAAGGAATTTAAAATTGATCAGTTAATATTTACACAAACCTCAATAACATAGGCTTCTAATTGCCAGAAACGATCCGCTAGAAAATTTCAGATAAACATAATGGCAATACAGATTTCATAAAAACAGTGATGGTTTCAGAAACGGATTAACTTGAGTAACATATTATGTGGTGTTAAAAAATAAACCCGCTTGGAAAACATAGTGCAAACAAGCAGCAATTTCCATAAATAAAACCAGCAGCATTAAAACAGCAGACACAACAAATTAAAAAACGGGCAAAAATACAAATATTAGCTAACCTCCAAGTCACTTGTGGCATCTGCATGCTGTTATCCAACAAAGAACATTCCTGTCAGACAACCTAAGCATAAAAAATAAGAATGGAGAAACATAGAAACAATAAAAAATCAAAACAAGTAAAATGAAAGGGAAATTAATAAATTATCACTTTTCAGTTGTGTCATAATGCATAAAAAGAAAGAAAAAAAGCAACAAAGCCATTAACTAAGAGAGAATAAGGCGACGACAATAATGGCCCTTAAAAGACCACATTGACCAAAAAAAAAAGAGTTCTTGCATGATCAATAAAGAGAAAGTATTAAATACTGCCAATAATTCATATAATTTGTTGTTCTTCATTTGTATGTCATAATTTGTGTCATTCTTTAATGCTTTAAAATTTATGTTCTCACCTGCATTATTTCAATTTTCTAGAGGAAAAGTGGCAATAAGCATCCTTTGGACATGACTTGCAATCTTGTTTAATATTCAGAGTTTTTTATAACTTTAATAGGAACCACATATCAACAGAATGCAATTTTGAAGAAATAAAAAATGAGTTCATGCAAGGATTTGCACCCAACCCCTGGGCTTTAACACCGCCTCAACTTTTTATGAGAAAAGTACCAAAACGGTCTCTCAACTTTTATGAGAGACCAAAATAATTCTTAACTCTTTTGAGGGACCAAAACTTTTTAAAATGTGACATTTTTAGTCCTAGCATACAATGTTGGAGTTAATAGTTTAAATGTAAGGGTATTTTAATTATTTAACCAAACATTTATTAAATGTAATTTTCATATATTATAATTTAAAAAAAATAATAAAACATTTTTATAAAAAAAAATTAATAATAATTTTATTTTAATTTCAAAAATTTAGTAATATCTGCTACCTGCTGCTTTATATTTGTATTTATTTCAATCAATTTAAAATTTAAAATGTTATTCAAATCCAGAGTAATTGAAAAAATGACAATGCAGTATGCACAGAGCAGTTTGATTTTCACATTTCTCTGCTTCGAATTATATCAGATGAACCATAAATCTATTTTATTCTGAATAACAGGCATAAGTAATGCGGATCGTATTTCAAACTAAAGCACATAATCCATGTTTGCTTTTTAATTGGAGAGGTGGAACGACGAATTGAGTGCTCACGCAAGCGAGCAAGTCAGTAGCGTAGTTGGGTTGATAGCACAGTGCACGAGTGGGCGGTTTATCACACGTACAGGTTGATTGCACAGGGCAGATAAGCAAGCAATTCGCATGAAGTGGGTCTGAAGGTGCATGCAAACGGGAGGACTTGTACGGAATGGACTGGCATGTGTGCTCGAGTACACAAACGCGAGTAAGATCACATGAAGCAACCGAGGTGACAGTACAGGCCGTCGCGAGTATAACTGGATGCGCGGTGAGTGCGGTCGAAGCGTAGTCGGGAGTTCTGTCCAGCGTGGAGATGTCGAACGCGGGAGATTGGTCCGGCGTGCCGGCGTGAGGCACGAGTGGTAGGTTTGCGCCTGAGAGTTGAAGCGGGCAATGATTGTGACTGTACGAAGTGCGGGCACAGTCGGGATCCGATCCAGCCAGCGAGAGTAGTCACAAGAGAGGTCAAAGGTTGTGTGGGAGAAGTGTGAAACTAAGAGTAAGGGGTATTTGGATTTTTGAAAACAAGCGTAAGCCGCAAGTTTCTGTTCGGTTTTCTGTCCTTTTATAGAGCAAATTACCAACGGGAGTAGAGTTTTGCCAATCAGGCCTATTTTTTAGTTTTCTTCGCCTCTAATTTTTTTTTTGTTAGTAAAATTTAAAAGAATTAATAATATTTATATTTAAGTCATTAGAGATATGTTATATGAGTTGTTTATTGTGTTCAAACACAATGTGATTTGACCAAAAATTAAGTACCTATCACTATTTTTTTAGACGGAAAAATAATGTGTTTTAAAAAAAGTATTTGAAGACCTCGTGACCGCTTTTATTAGGAGCGAATAACATAACTAATGCGTGGTGTCACTTGACACCTACCATTAATGTCTTTCTTGGCAGACGATAAGGCTCTACACACAACCCGATACACCCCTTATATGGAGACGACGACTAGGTGCTGCCAAAATTTTCAACAAATTCATGACTTAAAATTTATTTCAAAGAGATTAAATCCACCTAAACTCTAAGTTAACAAAAAATAAAATACATGATATACTAAGCTCCCGACACTAAAAATTAAAGATAAAAAATCAAAAGCATAGCAAAATACAACTTACACTGAACTTATAGGAGAATTAGTTATCACTAACAAGTAGAATCAAATTCTTCCTCCTAGTTCTTGAGCACACCTAAACTCCCCAGCAACACTCCCTACAAAAGTTAAGTATGAAAGAAATGAATTGAGTCTCTCTTCAATTTAAAATATGCAATTCAGATTATTTGCGAACCCCACAAGTTAAGATCCCTTGTTAAGGACAAAGAAAGTACACCTATGAACCCCCAGCCTATGATCTCTTTCCTAAAAGACAAAGAAAGTACGCTTAGGGATCCACCAGCTTAAGATCCTAAAATGTCATTTTGAGGCTCCAACCATGAATTCCTAGAGTATCATAGCAAGTAAAATACGAATAAATACATACAAATATGAGCGTAAATACTTCCTTATCCTTTAACAAAGGGATCCTAAGTGGTGGGCCCGTAAATAAGTTTAATTTTCATATTATAAATAGGAGTGAGACTCTGTTCATTTCTTTTACACTTAAACTTCTGTAAAAAGTGTAGATGGGGAGTTTAGGTGTGTGTAAGTCAAGAGCTAGGAGAAAGAAATTTGTTTCATACTCATTGGTAACTAATTTTATTATAAGTTTAATATAAATTGTATTTTGTTAGATTTGGATTCCTTTCATTTTTAATTTCAATGTCATGAGCCTATAGTGTCGTGTATTTTTTTTTTTTACTTACAACTTCAGTTGGATTTTAATTTCTTTGAAATTTTTAAGTCATGAATTCTGTTAAAAATTTTGGCAGTACCTAATATTATCCCCGCAAAGGCTATATCAGGATGTGTAAAGCCTTCCCGCTTGCAAGGAAAAGCAATCATGGTAAATGTCAAGTGACACCATAGCAGCAGTCGCGTTCTCACGCTCGCTAATAAAAGCATAAACAAAGTCTTCAAGTACCTGTTTAAAACACAGCATTTCCCCGCCTAAAAAAACAGTGATATGTCTTAATTTTTTCATACATACAAAATTTCCTCACTCGCTAATAAAAGTGATCACAAGTACTTATATTTCGCATATGATTTTTTCTGCTCGCTAACAAAAGCAATCACGGGTACTATGTTTTCCTTGCTCGCTAATAAAACGATCACGATTACTTTATTTTTCATGCATAAAAATTTAAAATATTAGTGTCGGGTTTATATCTTAAGTGCACAGTGGTTGGTGATCGAGACAACGCACGGCGAATAACGACGACAAAGGAAAAAACCTACGTACACAAATTCATTTTTATCACATATGCAATATAATTAATTACATATGCTTTCGTTTAATTTAAAATAGGAGATAGAGGGAGAGATTAACTCTTTTTCTATATAGAGAGAAGAGAGGAAATGAGAGAAAGAGAGAGATTTGCATAAAAAGAGGTTTATGATGTGTAGGAGAATGGAGGGTAAGGTTTAGAGAGGGAAAATCTTCTCCTCCAATTTTAAAGAGAGAAGAGAGAAGAGGAATTTTTTCTCTCTCTAGGAGGGGAGATATGGAGGAATGATAGTAAAGGAAGACGTTTGGGATAGAGAGAGAAACGTTTGTGATGAAATTTGTCTCTTTTTATAGAGATAACTTTTCTCTCTAAGCTAGAGAGAAAGTTGGGTGAAAGGACTTTTGGTTGAAGATATATAAGAAATGTAGATTTTATGAAGAGAGATTGGTAATTTGAAAGATGAAATAAATATATTAGAAATTAGGTATTTTTGTTTTAGATTTGAAAAAAAAATGGAAAAAAATAAGATAAAGGAGAAGGAAAGAAGAGAAGAGGAAAGAAAAGAATAACAAATGAATGAGAAAAAGGATGTAGGAAAAAGGAGAAAGAAAAATGGAGGAGAAGAAGAAGAAGAAGAAGAAGAAGAGAAGAATGGAAGAGGAGAGAAGAAAAGAAGAAGAATGGAAATTTTACCTTAAGCTTTGAGGGAGCTGGGAGGCTGGCAGATGAGAGGCATGAGATAACCGAATGGGAGAGGGGAATCATGGGTTGGGGCGATTTAGATAGTGTGAGAGAGTGTTATGAGCGTTTAAGTGGATTCAAGGTTAAGTGGGGACATTTTATTTTTTTTTATTTTAGATTTTTTTAATATCTCTTTCTCTCCCTCTCTCTAAATTACTTTTTATAATTATATGGTATAAAAAAATAACTTTATGAAGCACCAAGTTAGTCGTGACGTCGTTGCCATTCGTCCATGTCGTCACCTCAATTTGCGTATCTAAAATTAAAATTTTCACTGATCGAAAACCTCAATCAATATGGGCATTGATCTTAGCTGTTGCCGTTGCTCCGGACGCATCGACGCTATTCGTTTCGCAACAAAGGCCATTTTGGCAAATTTTAGGGCTGCAAGCGAACCAAATTTTTTACGAGCTACTCATTTGCTCTGTTCAATTAAAGCTCATTGTGATCATTTAACTAACTAAACAAACAAACTTGAACATTTTTAAATACTCGATCCTTAAATAAACAAGCTTGAACACTAATGTGTTAGGTTCATTTATGTTCACAAACAACATTTAAACTTGTGAACAGGCTTGACAATAAGCTCGAAAAGAGCGGATAAAAGCTTGATTCGTGTTCGATTCAGACTCATGAATAAACTCGATAAAATTCGATATAATATTTAATTATAAAATTGATAATAAACATAATAAAAATATTTTAAATTTATTATACCATAATAAATTTATTCATGAACAAGAAACATTTTACATTTATCCACATTTCCTAGATTATTTTAAGACATTCATGAACAAATTTAAAGTTTGTCTATTCAATAGATTGTTTCTTAAATATTTCACAAACATAGCCCGTTAATGTTTGTTTGTTTAAAGCTCGATAAGCACTAAACGAACCAAACATGAACACCGATAAATAACGAACCAAAATGAACACAAAAAATAAAGCTTAAATCAAACATGAACCGAACTTGAACGATGTAAAAATAAACGAACTCAAACATGAACACACATATACTCAGTTCGGCTCGATTCGCTTGCAGTCCTAACGATTTTGGTTTCTGATCAACATACGTCTATGAGTTTTGCCCAATTTTAAGCTCTTTCACTTTTGAAATTCACTTTGAAATTCACTTGCGCGGCTGACTCGACCCTAACACTAGTATGGAGGTCAACAGATGCTTACACCTTGAAGCATATACTAGTCACTTTTTTTCCAATTTTGCCTTTTTAAACCTTAAAATGAACATTCTAAATATAAATGAACACAATAACATCAAACTAATAAAGATTATGATGCTTTAAATTTTGTGTGACACATGAACAGTCATTAAGAAAAATTTGAAAGGAATTAATTCATCATGGTGAAAAATGCAACAACAACGTAAATTCTTTTGGAATGAAAGAAAATCTACCTTTTTGTAAATAACAAATAAGAGCTTATTAAAGTTGTTTAAAATAACAAAGAAAATGCTAATTTATTCCTAAAAACAAACAATTAAGTAACCATGTTCATGAATGCATGAAATCAAATAAAAGTGTTTTATTAGAAGCTTAAGCAAAAAAAATCACCCATTTTTGTAATAGCGCTAAGAACTAACCAAAGTTGTTTCAAAAAAAAAAAAACAGGAGAATGCTAAATTAAGTGTGCTAAAATAAAAAAACGCAGTATGCCATATAAATCAAATAAAAGCATTTTCTAGTAACTTGATCAAAGAAACAAGCTTCACAGGATTCAGAGTATAGATGAGGTGACAGAAGAAATACTTGTGTGCAGCAAAATACGAATAGTTTATGGTCCATACAGCTGCGTGTTTTATTTTATCTCACAACTTTGATTTACTCACAAATGAAAAAGTGATTGAAGGCAACAGTTAAATTAGATCCCACTATATGTTTGATAGCATATATCAATCGATGTAGTCGACAATAAAACATCTAAAATAAGCAAAAAAATAATTACATGCATTAAAAATCTTGATGAAGGAAGGAAGCAACCTGCTTATCCAAACGCCAATCCGACGGGTGTCTCCAGCAGATAGCTCGTCAGGCCGATGTGCTAGAAAAACCACATCAGCAGGCCAGGAGAGCATTTAACATGAAATGCTATGAAGCATCGTACACAATGCCAATGGTTTGTCCGATTGCAAACGAAACAAGCCTGTTTGAGGGAGGAAGAATATGAGTCTGTACATTAGGTGGTAAAAGAGTGTACCTCTAGTGCCCGACAAGGTTGTGCATTTTAACGTTACTATCATTTAATATACAGTAAATTTGAAAGCATTGGTGCAATCCTAACATTAAGACTTTATTTGACGTATGTTTCAAATAAAACCAACAATTGTGGCTATTCAATATTCACACACAGCGAACATAACAACAACAAAAGTTTTTTTCATATCTCTCGGAGAGTTATCTGTAATTGTCTATTTTTTGCAAAAAAAAAATTGTAGCTAGAATGATGAGGACATACCGGACATTTCGACGTACTTACCATAGGGGGATCATAGATCGACGGCTACGATTCATAGTCTCTATTTATGATGTTTTAGTGCATTTCTTTTATTTATTTTTTCAATTTTTTCACTTGCACCCCTATGAAGGATTGTGTGCCATATTATAGCCTAAGGGCATTTGTGTCTTTTACATTTTGTACTTTGAAGGCCTATATATAAGGCCTAGTCTTTGTATTATTTTTCAATGATGAATTATGAAGAAATTTCAGCTTTCTTTGATCTCTTGGTGAGTTCTTAAGGAGAAACCCTAGGTGGTGAGAGCAATACCCATCAACATTTGGAGATTCCAAGGTTCGTAGTTCATGATCTCTTTGTGAGTTTTTGGTTCTTTTATTTTAGTCTTCATCTTCCTCTTCCCTTCCCTCTTCCCCTATACCGCCGGCTCTCTTTGGCCACCCCCACCCGCCGGCCACCACCCCTCTCAACCACCGGCCTCCTCCCCAACCTGACGGCATCCCCTTCATCCCTCCTCCCACGGCCAAATCCCCACTCCCAATCCCACCGCCACCCACCCCTTTTCTTCCCCACTTAATGTTGGTTTATCACCATCAAGACCTACCTAATTGAGCCTACCTGATTGTGGAAAGCTAATTTGAATTTCAAATACTTTCCAAAATTAGTCAAGTTAAATTAGGAAAGTTTTTCCATTCAAATCTAATTGAATATTAAATTAGATTGTAATTCTTATTTTTGCTTAAAGTGGATTAATGCATTAAGAAGCATTAATTTATCCCTCATCTCCCTCCTCATGCATCCGCCAGTCCCTCTATATGGAACCCTACTTATTTTTTTTTCTCTCCCTACTTTAACATTACCTAGATTTGGATTTGAATTTTAAATTCAAATTCATAATTAACTCCCACCAATTATCTCCAAAATCTGAAATTAATTTCAGATTTGTCTTTCCTATCTTCCACCCCAAACCCTAGCCTCTTTTCCTCCTCATCCGACAACCCCCTCCTCCGCGGCTCCCTCCTCTCCTCCCAACCGGCGGCTCCACCAAGACCAACGAGGACATTTCAAGCTCATGGATGGCAAATCCGAAAATTGATCACAAATTCATTTACAATTCTCAAGAGGAAGTCGACATCATTCAATCACCTTTTTTGATCCCGGATTTGGGTCCGAAGGCACCGTCGAAGAATACATAGCGTATTCTCTAATAGTTTGACGGACGTCTCGAAGAGCAACAACCTACAGGATCGTGGAAGATCGCAGGACGACCACCCGTCTCTCCAACTCCGGCCAACCTCCGTTGATCAAAATCGCCAGCATCCTCTGTCTTGCGGCATCACTGGGCTTGCTAACCTTTGTCCTCTGCTAACCCTACTTCCAAAGAACGATCGAAAGGGAAACTTTAAGGTGAAAGTTCTAATTAATAATTGGTGGATTATTTTTAATCGCATATTTGTTTACAATTTTCTTGTCATTATTTCGGACGCTCTGTTAATCTACCGTGTAACTGCATGCTAGAAGCAAGCCAATAACTACAAAAACTGAAAATCCTAATTTAGTGATCATTAATCTTATAATTTTATTGCAGAAATAATTTCTTAATAAGATCATGCAATTTCGTTGGTTCTTTCACATCATAGAAAGCTGCATAACTTTGTAGCTTAGCTATTATTTTCACATGACAGAGACCAGCTTTGACAAACAAGTTGAAGAGAAGTCCCATATACAGATTCTTTTTGTCAAAACGAAATATCCTTTAATGGAGTGGTAATAATCTTCAGAAGGTAATCAAATTCTTTGTTTCAAGTTTTTTTTCTTTCTTTCTCAGGGAAGAGGAGAAGTTGGAGGGAAACAATTAGTATGCTTTCCAAAGAATTAAATATGAAGAAATTAGCAAGAATTTAATAAAATAGTCCTGGAATAAAATATAATATATTGAACAAAGCCAAATGAAATAAATTTGGAGAACTTAAAAATTACATAACATAAGCAACTAATGTTCTCCTGACCTTGCACAAAGTACTGAAATAAGATAGGAAGACACAACAAAATCAAAAGAACCTTACGTGTTGAGGGCACTTAAAGTCCTTTGAGGATCTTTTTTTCCAATTAACGCAAGTCCTGTGATAGGCATGTCGGCACAGCTGCACTGAACAAAGCACTTCATCACCCTGGCTGACAAATTTTTTGGCACAACGACATTGAACCTAAATCAGATGAAAGTGAGGAAATTCATACGTATGGAAGGCACAGAATGTATGGAATGTAACAGCTACAGAACGAAGAAATTTCACTTCATAATGAGCAGCAAAGAGGAACCAAAGGCTTATTTAGTGAAAAAAGCCATTTAACTTCACATCTATCAATTCCCTCGAGTGAAAACATAAACTGTAAGAACAAAAGAAATTTCTGGTATATTACCTTCACGGTCAAGTCATATAAACGTTCAATGGAGAAAACAAGATAATTTTTAAAAGAATCCAATAGTAAACCATTTTAACAAAAGAACACACAAAATATAAAATAATAAAACGATCATAGCGCCCTTAAAGAGCAACTATTGTTTTTTTGTTGCAACTCAGACGGCCTACCCAACAACCTAATCAACCCTTGAAAAGGACAAGTAGGGTTAAAAGTTGGCAGTCAGTTGCCAACGTGACAACATAGTCATCCCTTAAAAGAGCGACTAGAGTGGTTATTTAAAATGATTTACTATTTGATTGTTAAATTTTTTTTCAAAAAATAATTTACTGATAAGTAAATGATAATGTGAAATCCCCAATTTACCACAAGCATCAATCTAAAAATAACAGCATTTACATAATAAGTACAGAAAAAATCAAAACAACTCCAGAGATCAATCAACTGCATTTCTCTTGTACGTGAAGGATAATTTAGAGAAAAGCAAAGTTATGATGTAGGAAAATTTCTTCATGAACAAAACGATCAAACTAATTCTCTCATTTGTCATTTGTTGTTTGCTATGGATTTAAGGCAGGATGTATGGTAAATCCTGCCATGGTTTTTAAAGAACACATATTATGGCGTAGCTGAAGCCAGGATTCCCATACCCAGATTAAAATCCTGCAAAAATCAGCATTAAAAGAGATGAACTACTGAGATTTATGTTTTTAGTAATTCATTTTACTTACATCTAAACAATTTTCAAGATTTAACACAAATTAACTAGATTTGGAACTAAAAATTTTCAATTTAACACTCCCAAGATTTCCTAAATCGGATACACAGGAGATACTAATCCAAATTTATTTAAACCACTACTCATTTCCAAATAGCATAGATGGATTAAATAAGTTCATGGTCACCCTACAAGCAACCTGCAGGCTGCAGCTCAAAATCGCTAATAAATTTCCAAAAAATACTAAACAAATTTATGATAATCCAACAGCAACAGACAATCCGTTCCCTAAAACATCCACGAAATAAAACAAAGCCAACAACATAGAAATTTTATATTAATAATAATGAGAGAGAGTTAGTTGACTAGGTAGAACCATAACTAAAAAACAATTACAATAATTCAGAATTAATGAGTAGCAGTAGAGATCCTCCAAACTAATGAATGGCAGTGAAGTAGGAAGGGATAGGGTGGAAGTCTTATGAGTGGGGTCTAAACTAGCAAAACTACACGCATTTTTACACTCCCCCTGAAATGAACAAATGAATATTATCTATTCCAAGCTAACCTGGTAATTTCTAAAATCTTGCCTCTGACATCAATTTTTGAGCATTACAACAAACTGTTCACCCGTGGTTTCAAATAGAGTAAAAAAATTGATATGTATCAAGCTTTTATGGTCAATTACATAAGATTATGTACAATATTGATGCTAATTTTTTTATCATAATAAAGCTCATAAGAACTTTTATTCAACATTCAAATAATTCAAAATAATTTTTTAACATGGCATTTCACAAATCCAATTCTATAGATCTAAATTTGGTCCTATAATAATTTTGTACCAAATTTTATTTTTTTACTTATCCAAGCAATAGATATGAGATGCCTGTAAGAATATGCAATATCCTAAAGTTGACCTCCAATCAACAATGGACCCGCATAATCTACATTTGTGCATGCTTCAAAAATAAACTTCTCTCCGTTTTTAAAGAATTCCTTGTTTAAGGGTTCCCTTTCAATATTACAAAATGTTATATATTGCGCTAAATTGTAATACTTTGATATTGCATATGAATTGACTCACCTCACCCACAACATAAGCAATGTATGGTCTAATACTTATAGGTAAATAAGCCTTTCCACCGGTCTCTAATAAGAGATTTTTTTTTTTTTTTTGTTATATCAAGGGAGTATCTTCAAATTATAATTAAATATAAATGTCTCTCGATATGTTTGAATCCTAGCTTACTTGTTCTTTTTAGCTTTGTGTTCCATATTTTTGTTATGATACTAATATTTCATGACAAGAGTGTATAACTTCATTGCCAAGAAGTCTTGAACTTGTCTGACTCTTTGACATCAAATTTTTAGAGCAATATTTTCTTTAAATTCTACATTACTTTTAATCAACGTTTAAAATTGCGCAATAAAAGGCGCGCCGCGCCCTCAGCGCATTTTCGACCAATTAAGCCTCAAAGCCTCGCAATAAGTTTAGTTTATGAGGCCTCGCCTCATATATTTAAGACGTCCCTTTTTAAAATTTAACCTAATTTATTTTTTTTCAGTTCGGACCCCCAGTTGCCGACGTGGCGCGCCTAGTGAAATGTCGACGTGGCATCAACATTTAAACCTTGTAAAAGCGAATGGCGGAGTCGACTTTTCGATTTTCAAGTTACAGTAAACTTTTGAACTTTCAAGCATTCACCCGGAGGAATTTCAAGCATTCTTCACTCAGTTTCTTCTAAGATGGCGTCACCCCCAAGAAAAAGGTAACTTAATGCTATGTTTTTCTTTTCGTATTGCATATTTTGTGGTTATGACTATGCGTTCGCGTTGAAGGGTCTGAAGACTTCCAATTTTATCTATTCTATGCGATGCATGGCTTCTCGAAACTTTTTAAATGTTTGATACTGTGATGCCATCGTGTTTTCTCTGTATTCAGGTTATATGATAAATTTATGTTGAGATTGAAACATAAAACCTAACCAAATTTTAACAATCGAGTAAATATGCTTAGGCTGTGCGTACTCAATGCATCTTTTGTGCATACACATGCGTACACGTTGCTTACATTAGTGCTTACACTATGCGTACTTTATGCGTGCGTATAATTTGCTGTATTTCCTGCAATGTGCGTGTGATGTGCGTAATATATGCGTATGTTATGCGTACACTGTGCGTGACCGTTGCTTATATATATGCGTATGTTGTGTTGTTTTGTGCGTATCTCATTTACTTATTTTTAATCTATCATTTTTTACAATTTTCAGATATATGTTCGTCCAATTACCTATAGATGCTATGTTTCTTCGTTTCGAACAATCTGTGATAACTTTGCTCGGCAAATTACTCCTGAAGTCAAGAATAGATTGAAACATTTAAAGATGATACAGTTTTTGGAATTTCCGGGTTTGAGCAAAATGTCCCTCTATTTATGAGCTGATCTAAGGTGAGACATTTCAAAACAATGTTTTGTTATAAAAAATCAACACATTCCTTTCACTGCTGATGAAGTGGCCCTTCTCACTGGTCTGCCAAAAAGAAGAAGAAATATCCTGGCATTCCTTAGCACATACTTCAGTTACATCAACGGAGATAAGGAATGACATGATGGAGTTGAACAAGCAAACACCCCGGGAGACTATGTTAAAAACATTTATCATGTATTTATTTTCAAATTTACTTTTTTAACTTAACAACTTCAAAACCCCTCGGTTGATCCAAAGAATAGCAAATAGTCCAGATTTTTTTTTGTCAATAAACGGGGCTAGTTCAATTAGGGAGTTTTAGTTGGAGAGTTTAATAAGGCAGCCTCCAAGATTTCAATAAGAAGTCAGCAGTTACATCAACGGTTTTGTACCTCTGCTAATTGTGAGTATTAAGTGCTAACTGTTAAATTCATTCAAAATTTTATTGCTCAATGTGAGTGCTAAAATTTTCTTTCATCTTATGCAGATTTGGTTCCTGGAGCATACTACTATTCATACTCCTATGCATTCTGACAAAAGGCCCTTTTCTTCGATGGGCTGATGATATTGTATATATCTACAGAGGTGAATCACTAACTTATTGCTAATATAAGAAAAAGTCAGATTTGTAATGTCCTACAAGTAGTAAACCAGGAAGAAATGGATATGGTTAATGTTGAGAAATATCCACCAGACGCCCTACATCCCCTGATTCCCCTCATGACATTCCACCCATCAAAACAACCCCCCCCAATCTCCCCATCATACCCCCCAACTCCCCATCATACCCCACCTCCTCAGCAAAACCCCCACCAATCTCCTCAGCAACCACATTTAAGTTTTTCTGCTGAAGCACTTCAATCTATACAGAAACAATCATGAAATCCTGCCAAGAAACATGCACAAAACTTTTTCGAGAATTTGAAGACATGCTGAGCACAAAGTTTGAAGATCTTACTGAGAGAGTTAGAGTTTTGAGGTCAAGCTCAAATATTACATTGATCAAGCAAAGTAATTCCTCAGAAAAGATCTATTAGCTACTCTTCATCTTCCAATAAAGACAGAGATCAGATATCCAACCCCACACCCCAATGAACCAAATGAGCCAATCCCAACAAAGATCCAATCCCACCAAAAGATCCAATCCAAACAAATGAGCCCAGTCCCAACAGAAATGCAACTGTTCCATATACAAAACCAATAAACCAAACCAGTAGATAACATCAAATAAAACCTGTAACTTATGTTTATGCAGCTGAAATAAAAAATTACAAGGACTTATGTGTTTGACTTCTGAGAAGAGAAATTTTGTGCTAAATGTTTGAAAAAGTACTCTAAAAGTGTAAAAAATTGCAACTTATTTTTGTTTGAAGACTATATGCGTATGATATGCGTGTTATATGCGTATGATATGCGTGGGTTATGCTTATTATATGCGTGTGGTATGCGTATGATATGCGTGTGTTATGAGTATAGTATGCGTGGGTTATGCTTATGAAATGTTATTTAATATTTTTTTTTTTTTGCAGGGACGATAGTATCTTGTTTGTTATTAACATTCTTATTTCCAGATCTGAGATTGATGAGTTATTAACGACAGTTATTTAGGCAATGAACATGTAGATATTTTTGCCTATCTCTTAAATAGAAGTGTAACCTATGTCAGACAAGTACCATAAATTTCTATACATCTCTCCAATCTATTGGGTTAGTAACTTAGTATTCAATTTATCAGTTTAACTATTAGATTAGTAACTTTGTATCCATTCTTAGTTCTTACATTTACTCACTTGCACTTGCAGGATAACAAGGAAGGGAGAAATTGTCCAAATTGCAAATCGACCATATAACCGAGCTTTCTGTTTCTTCAAAAACATTTATTACAACCAATCATTGATTCTAATCACATTCCACTTCTGGTTGTTTTGCTGAAAGAACATAAGTGAATTTTATGACTCATTGGACCACCGCATCAAAGAGCATAGGCTTGTGGTTCCAAAAATCATAAGTGTTAGTCTGTCAGATACTTAGGTCATTAGATGAACATAAACTCTTCAATTTTTAAAAAATTTACAGAACTATCCTTACTCTACGTATATTTCAGGTTAAAGCCCATATTCTGACACGAAAGGAGCTTTTATAGTGATATCAAAAAATGGAAGCTTTCTACCATTAAAGGAATACCAAAACAACAGAACTCTTTTAATTGTGGAATGTATTCTGTAAATATATGAAAGAATAATTTTGAAGGCACACTGATTGGAACTGATAGTACAATTGGCAACAAGACATGCCAAAGTATAGGGCAGAATTTGCATATGAATTACTTTGTAAAATGTTGTCAAAATAATAATTTTTCATTCTGTGTAATGTGTATAAATGCTTCGTGTATAAATACTTTCATTCTGTTCTGTTATAAATCTTCTGTGTATAAATGTTTTTCATTCTGATTCTGTGTAAAATACTTATTTAAACATAATACGCACAACGAACGCATAAAATAAGCATAATGAACTCGCCAACATACGCATTCGAACGCATAGAGTACGCATAACGCACGCATTCTACACGCAGACATAACAATAAATTTTATTTTCAAAATTCTATTATATATTTTTATGAGCCTTTAGACAAGTATGTTGGGAGGATAATAGGGTAGGTTGATTTTTTTATCCTTTATTACTTACTATTCAGTTCAATTCATAGTTCTTCTATATAATGCGGGACCACTTGAATACATTCTTCAATTCTTGTATAAATGTTATTTACATTGGTTTGAGTAAAAAATTACATTTACGCATTGGAAGTTTAGTGTCGGCAATTTCATTCAAAGATTAGTGTTTGAATTTCTTATTTGTTTTAAAGCAAAAAAAAATAATTTTATAAATGATTTTGAAATGTTTTTACATAGTACGCACAACAAACTCATAAAATACGCAAACATACGCTTAAACACGCACAACAACACATAAATTACGCATTTAGTACGCATAAAACACGCACACATTCTATAAATGTTTTTGATTATTTACATTTAGTATGGAGTATGGACTGGAGGAGCCGGACATGAATAATAATTTTCGTTAGTTGTGGACTGACGGTGCAGATATGGTTGGGAGGGTGGGTTAAATTTTTATGAGCCTTTATTTACAATTTATTACTTACTATTGCTCAACATTAAATTTTTCACATATAATGCGGGAACGTTTACCTTATGAAACGCATGATTTTTTTTCAAACATAAGTAAAACAGCTTGACAGAAGGTAAACATCAAACTATCAAAGCAAGCTACTCTTGTAAAAATCTTACCTTCTGTTAAACCTGCATTACTTCTGATTGACAATCATATTTTTAATGGAATGATTGATGTATTTGTCCAATATAAATCATCTTTGACAACCAACCTTCCATCATTACTCCGATACTTATTCCTCCTCCCATGAAATTGATGCCAATAACTTAAAACTTAAACCTCTCTTACCTGACAGGTTTCTGTTAACAGTTAATTGCATCAGGAACATGGAGGAGGATAAGTATACAGTGATAGGAGGAAAGGCTTGGTTGTCAAGGTGATTTATATTGGACAAAACAATCAATCATAATTCTTGTAAGAAAATTGATGTTGTTGTCTTGTTGAAGATGAACATTAGGGTCTCTTGTAAAATTGTATTTATTATAAATGTTCTTTAATTGTTATTTATATTTTTATATTGTACATAGTCATTAAATTTTTCTTTTTTTTTGTATTTAAAGATGTACTTAAATTGTTCTTTTTTCTCTTTGACTTTATCTTTCATTAAAAATACGCAATGTTGACGCATAGGCCACGCACAAAAACGTATGGTGAACGCATAGTTTACCAATATATAACGCATAAAAATACACATAATATACGCACAAAAATAATTAACACTCACAGTACTCAAACATACCTAGAAAATCATGTTTTATTAACTATTAATATAAAATCATACATTAATACATCTGCTCCAAAATCACGCAATGTGCACGTAGAGTGTACGCACAAAATACGCATAAATACGAATAGAATACGCAGTATTCTGCTTATCGACAGCTCGACATTATATAATACTGAACACATCCAGCACGCATATTAAACCTAAACTTATTTGCTTGAGGTTTCTTCTACTGCGAGACTGCGAGTTGGGTTGCTGTCTTCTCCGTCCGACCAGCGTACGCTTCTGTCCGAGCCTCCGAGCGGCTGTCTCCTCCGACCTGCATCAGGTTATATATAAAAGATTAGTAAGAACTGTTTGCTTCCTAAAATTTCTCTCAATCAGGATGTACAAAAATAAGGATAAGGCTGCATCAGGTCATAGAAAAGATCCAGCATGGAAATATAGCACTCGGTGGATGTAGAGAAAGTGATAAAACATATGTCAATCTGAAATGCAATAACTGTGATAAAGTTGTGAAAGGTGGTGTGACTAGGATGACGAACACCACTTTCCTCTCATTTAGTTTTCGAAGGTTGCAGCATTGAAACATACTCTACCTGCAATAACCATGCCTCCCTTATTGACATCCCAACGATCTCAATGCCTCCATCTGCATCCTCTAACTTCAAGTTCAATCTTAGTATTGATTCGTTCACGACAGCACTCTTCCATCAACGATCACTTGTTATCAGCCATTGCGGCTTCCACCGGCCAAAAAGGGAGATCTACTTACAAGAAGATCACAAGTTCATATAGTTTAACTATACTACGATAAGGACAATTTTCTACTATGATTACTAATTTTATAAATCCATCATTTCAATTCCACAAGCCTACTTGCATGTTGAGTGCTATTTTAGATGAAATGATACAACAACAACATCATCAAGCATTTACCAACTATGTGGGGTCGGCTACATTGTGTCCTATTAAGAGTCAAATTCTCATTTAAATCTAATAAAAATATCATTTCTAATATTTTCTAACCAAATCTTATTAGGTCTACCTCTAGCGCCCTTAACATAGGTCAAATCAAAAGCATCTACTCTCCTAACCGTGCTATCAAAAGACCAAAGTTTTATGTGAACAAATCATCTAAGGCGACTCTAATCTTATATTCCATCACACATATGCTCGTTTCACATTATGTCCGTAGAGTAAAGCCACTTAACCTTAATTGTATGTTTCTCTTTTAATTGCCAACATTCTATTCCATAAAGCATTGCAAGTCTCACCATCATCTTATATAATTTTCTATTAAATTTGAGGGGAACTTTTCTATCACGCAAAGGATCTGATGTGTTCCTCCACTTCAATCATCCAACTTGAATTCTACTAATAATATCTGCATCTATTTCACCATCACTTTGAACAATAAATATGAGATATCTAAAATGTGTATTCTTCTTGATCATCCAAAGTTACAACCCCAAACTAGATCTATTACCGCTAAACTTACACTTCATGCATTCGGTTTTAGGTCTATTCAAACGAAAACCTTTAAACTCTAAGATTGACCATCACAATTCAAGTTTACCTTTAAGTCCTTACCTAGTCTTATCAACAAGAACAATATCATCAGGAAAAAGTATACACCAAGGTAAAAACTCTTGCAAATATCTAGTAAGAACATTCATGACTAAAGCAAAAAGATATGAACTTAAAGCTGATCCTTAATATAACCCAATTAAAATAGGGAAATATTGGGTCTAACCACCTAGTAATTGAACACAAGTAACAACTCCTGCAAACATATCCTTCATGACTAGAGAAATGATGAAATGGTGCTTAGGAAAAATGTTGATCAGGGGTTTCTAATCAATACGAAATGCAAGCTTAATTTAGATAATATATAATGATCAAGGATGAACTTGAAAAACCTACTGCCTAACTTATTGAATGACTACAGCATTAATAACTCTCCAAAAGAGAGTTCTTAAAAATCGAATTGCCATATAACAATTACAAGGATTGAAGTCAAGCCACACAATGAAGTTGAACAGGTTTTTCTTTCAACTCATTTCTATTTATTTCTAATTTTTTTATGTTTTTAATTAATTTTTCTTATTAGGTTTATTCACCCTCTTTGAATAATATTAGTTTTAAAAATATTATTTTGAGATTGAAATAAACTTGATTTGAATTTAAAATATAGCGTTATACTATAATAAATTAGTTTCTAAAATATATAAGCGCTGATGGCTTGTAATTGATTAATTGATGGATGAATGAAATTTGTGTTCTAAGGTCAATTGAGTGCGTTTAAAATCATATGAAGAGACCAAAGCAAAAACTATAGTGAGCAAAAGTTTAAAATGATTCAAGAGAAACGAAAAGTAAACAGCTCTAAACGAAAAAAAAAAAAGGAACGGTGGGAACTCGTTTGAAAAATCCTAAATAATTGGAATACGACCACTCCTGCTGCTAAAGAAAATTCAGGAATTTCATAAGAATATACTAATTAGATTCATCAGAAGTAAATCATACCTTCTCCTACGTATTCTACCACAAAACGACCCTTTTCAATGGACTCCAAGGCAACTGCCCCCCAGCCACACCAATCTGTCTGCAAGAGAACATGGATTAAACATGCTACAGCTACAAAGTTATGGTGTCAAATATAAATAATGATAAGCTTATTTTAATTTATAACAGCTTTGCAACAAGAAAATTTTATCATTAAAATGACAGTTCCATTTATGGTTCAGTCGATGATATATGTAAAACAGAGAACCATCATAACAACTTATGTCTTCAGAACTCTATTTCAATCTCACGCAATTTTACTGCCCCAGAATAATACAGGATGCATTTTCATGGTCAACAGCACACTTTGTTTATGGGCACATTTGTACAAGAAGCAGGACATCCAAACTGAGGCTTCGTTTGGGACACATGGGTGGAGCCAAGGTGAGGGGGCCATGGGAGCATAGAACCTCACTGGCCATTCACAAAACAATTTATTTTAAAAGTTAAAACCTACAAAGCAATCATTACACAGCCTATCACATTGCACCTAAAACCCACATAATAATTGATTTTAAATTTAAAAACAAAACAAAATTGCTCTTGGAGACCAAACCCAGCACCTATTGCTTTGCTAAGCAACCTCTCATCTAGTAGACCACAGAGTAATTTACTCATAAGCTCTTACTTTTTTTAGTTAAACTATTAATTAAATTCTAAATATTTTATTATTATTATTATTATTATTATTATTATTATTATTATATATATACATACATATAAGAGAAATAAAACAACATAAAAAATTTAAAAGTATGCTACAAATTATCAATTTGTGTCCTCACTAATTAAAATTCTGGCTTCGCCCTAGGGGACAACTTTCTTATTGCTTTTCAAATCAGCTTTTTAGTACAAAAAATTTTTATCCAATATTTTTTTATATTTGAAAACTATTTTAGAAAACAATGAAACTATCTGAAACGAAGCCTAAGTAAAATATGGTATGTACATTAAATTAACATTAATGCATATTTATATTATATGAATTTTTTATTCTGAAATGTAGAATAAATAATTTGGATTTTTTAACTGAAAATCAAAACATTTTGTTCTTTTAATCAACAAATTTCATTACTAAAAAATCAAAATAAAACAAAAATAAGCACTATCATGAATATGAGTATAATATGTAAAATGCATGTGCTTTATTTTTATTGTTTAAAATAAGAGTATTTTTTCATACATTTGAAAGGTGAGAACTATGAAAGTTTCTTTAAATAATTAGTAAGTACAAGTAATATATGAGTATAATACAAGAACGATACCCAAGCATACAAATGCATGCATGCATAAAAGGAAATTTGTGGGAGTATTCAAATCCAAAACAAACATAGAAAACTGAACTGCATTAGGATTCTAGAAATTACTACAATATAAAACTGTCAAAGAGATGAAGATTCAGATCAAAGCAGAGAAGCACTTTTTACAGAGCATGATATTTAATGAGATTTCCTGATTTTATTATTTGCATACGTAGCCAAAATTCCTTAGCGTTGCAAGAAAAACCATCTTAGCTTTATCTTTATACTCATGATTTTAGCTGGTTCACCGAAAGAAATTTTAAGCAGGCAGCAAGATAAAGTTCATTTAAATGTCATCAATGCATTTGTGACAAACCTAATGTACAATACATCATTTATAAGACATCCAACAACTCCAACCTTACCTAAGAGTCACATGGGAAAATAAGAAGTTTCTGGGGTTTTCTGGACTAATCACGGTGTGACTAGTTATTGCACTGTTTTTAAGTTTACCATAATTTCTTGTAAACTATAACACTTCTGATGATTTTGTTAAAATGTACAACTATGTGGTTTCTTTTGTAAAAAACGGATTAGAAACGTTTAATCAATTAAAATTATAAATTTGGGCTCGAAGCAAAACTAGGCTACGGTTAAAAAGCCATTGGACCAGCTTGCAGAAAAATCCCAAAGCATGTCATGTTGTTATGCATGTGTTGGCCGAGCTCAATCTTTTGGTAACACAGCCAGGCCAACGATTTTGCTTATTACCAGTTTACCACACAAAGCTATGATCACTTTCCCTGGCACCATGTACAGAGAAGCAACTCTTGACCCCTCTCACCCACTCTTAATGTTGTCAACCATTGTTTAAATCTTGAGGCCATAGGGAGGTTGATCGCCTCACCTCAACACCCAACTCAATGCATTATTACCTGGCGATTGTCATGAAGTGCGGTCGTGAAAAATCTTTAGAACGGTAGCAAACGTGTTGATCTATAAAAATTCCAACTATAAATGATTGTGATGGCAGTGGACTAGACCCAACCTGTTGTTCTGAGAGGATCCATGCCAACACTCCCCAAGGAACTACATTATTGAGGGATGGTTCTGAAATGCATCGAGGATCATTTACAGAATCCAAATCCCCAATAAAACAACTTTGATCAAACCTGTTCAGTACGGTCAAACTTCACCAACAATTTTCAAAACAGGCCAAATTGAGTAAAAGGATCTGAGATGTATCAGGTCGGATCAAGGAAACCGAACCGAAAACAAGATCCAAGAACAAGACAAATAGGGTCCAAAAGGCCAAGCTGGCCCATATACAATGACCAAATTGTCTATACGATAAATCATATCAGTTGTATATACGATTGGCCAGAAGAAATATGGGATATCATGTGCCTAGGCCCACACTCATTCTGGTCTTTCTCAAGACAACCGAACACAACCTATACTTAAGCCCAATTGGCCACGAAGTCATTAAGATAAATAATAAATAATAAATTTTGATTAATTATATTCATTGATCTTGATTAATAAATTTATCCAATTAATTGAGCTTAGTAATTATCAAAATAATTATCCAGGAGAACTCTCATGTTATTAAAATATCTAAAAAGCATTAACAGTATTACAGGTTGACGATTGATTTCATCAAAATCATCTTTATGTGAATGAAAATTTACTTAAATAGATTGATAATAAATTAATAGTAAATAATATAATTATTCTTTGTATGCTAAAAGATGTAATGAAATCACATAAAACAAAACAAAAAAAAATCGACATAAACGGCATAATTTATTGCTTTAAGTACCACATAAGCTATATTAATGAATCGACACAGCCTATTACTTAATCACCAATTAAAGTAGAATATAGATTCATGCTTCACTCGTCCATTATGGATTGTGAGAAACGATCGAGTTATAAACTACTTGGAGCAACCAAATGCACTCATTCTTCCCCAGGGTACAATGTTTATATATATAACCAAATTTTGATCCCTCAAAAATTTAAAAAGGAATGGAACTATTTTGATTCAAGTTTAAAAAGTTGAGGAACAAAATGATCATTTAATATAGTTGAGGCCTATTTTGATTTTTCATAAAAAATCAATAGACTATTTTGAACTTTTTCTCTATATATAATTTATTAAGTAGATGAAAGAAAAGTATCTTACCTTGACAACCTTTATCTTTTTTTCTTTGCGGAATGGTCTGTTTGTGCACATTTCTGAGCAATGACAGGCCTTCGTGCAACTGAGTGAGAGACCTCTGTTGCATAATCAAAGACATGAATGAAAAACAATTATTTGATCTATAGAATTTATGGCTAAGAATGAAATTCAACAGAACTCTTTCTTTTATCTGGAAATGATATGAGCAGTCAGACTTTTTCATTGACACAGCTCAGAAATTGTCACCTCTATAAAGGAAGGCTCAAACAATCCTAACCAGCACTTGCAGGTAATTCTATAGAAGAATTAAGGGAAAAAAGCTCGAAAGAAATGTAGACAATTTGATGCATTTCAGGATATACACTAGGGAAATCTTAAAAATCTAAATCTCTGTGTTTATGGGTTGGGAGGGTTGTTCTCATGTGAGATCAACAAAGTTTTGATGAGTAAAACGAGCCGTAGTTTCAGCTAAAAATTGCTAAATTAAGATATACATTCCATTAAATATGAGAGAATTAAAAAGGAAGGCTAATCCTTGCTTTCATTAAAAACGTACCATATTGAATAATATAAAAGGCATACGCATCAGAAATGAACATTGGAAACCAGATTAACCTCAGTTGCAGCAGTTAGCAACCGAGAAAAAACTTTAAAAGAAAAAAAAAATCCTGCCGATATGAACTAAAGGTCGGTGAAAAACAGACCAGTAAAACTTCTTGGTTGCAAAGCTAGATTTCAGCCGCAAACTAACGTGAAGATATGCGCATGTCCTCAAACAAAGTAGGTAGCCATATGCACCGATCATAAAGGAAGAATAAGGTAGAAAGCAAATGTTAAACATGACCTATTTTGACTATTATCCAAAAAGGATAACATGAAACAAAAGGATGGTAAATGTGAAATTTCTATTCTAAATAACTCAAGGTATTGGAATTCTAGCTTGTTTCAAGCAACTACAGGAGGCACAACTACACGCAGCATGAGAAACTAGCAGAAAGCACAATGATGACAATAAACAAAAAAGTTGCAACATTTTAACTGTGTCAATGCAAGAAACGCAAGAGAAGATAACCAACAATTATATTGGCTTAATTAACAACCAGCCGCCTATTATAATAGGCCGATTCTAATGAAAAACTACACAAATGCAATGCAATATATCAATATTTGCCAGTTAAGCTTATCCAGTTTTTAAGAAAATCCAAGCATAAATTAAAGGCAACTAACCATGAATAAAATGGTTGATTATATTGTGGAAGAACTGCAAAGCTTTAAGAGGATAATTTTAGCAATTTTAGAGAACCAAAAGTGTCATCTAAATTGGATACCAGAGGAAGCTAAACATACCGGTCATAGAATAGCATGAGATTGGTGAAGTATTATCAAGTGAGTTATACTGTTTTACCTGCACTCACAGTTCTCACTGCAGTCAGAATTTGCATTGCAATTTGTACATCCAACATTAGTATCAGCACCATCACGTTTCCGCTTGACCAAATAAACATCTTTCAACATTAAGGATCAAAATAAACATGTCAACACCATAGCAATTATTAAAACTTAAGTATTTTTAAAACTTTTCAGTATAGTTTCAGTACAATGACAAATCCTGGATGAACAATGTTAAAAGATCTCAAGGATACTGCGCTTGATATGTATGTAAGGAGCAGGCTCAGTAATGTTCTCCAAAACATCATTCACAATTGAGCCAATCTCATACTCCTCCTCAACATATGGAAGAGGCAGACGGTGGAACACTTCCTGTGAATTGAAGGAATTTAAAATTGATCAGTTAATATTTACACAAACCTCAATAACATAGGCTTCTAATTGCCAGAAACGATTCCGCTAGACCAATTTCAGATAAACATAATGGCAATACAGATTTCATAAAAACAGTGATGGTTTCAGAAACGGATTAACTTGAGTAACATATTATGTGGGTGTTAAAAAATAAACCCGCTTGGAAAACATAGTGCAAACAAGCAGCAATTTCCATAAATAAAAGCCAGCAGCATTAAAACAGCAGACACAACAAATTAAAAAACGGGCAAAAATACAAATATTAGTCTAACCTCCAAGTCACTTGTGGCATCTGCATGCTGTTATCCAACAAAGAACATTCCTGTCAGACAACCTAAGCAATAAAAAATAAGAATGGAGAAACATAGAAACAATAAAAAATCAAAACAAGTAAAATGAAAAGGGAAATTAATAAATTATCACTTTTCAGTTTGTGTCATATATGCATATAAAAGAAAGAAAAAAGCAACAAAAGCCATTAACTAAAGAGGAATAAAGGCGACGACAATAATGGCCCTTAAAAGACCACATTGACCAAAAAAAAAAGAGTTCTTGCATGATCAAATAAAGAGAAAGTATTAAATACTGCCAATAATTCATATAATTTGTTGTTCTTCAATTTGTATGTCATAATTTGTGTCATTCTTTAATGCTTTAAAATTTATGTTCTCACCTGCATTATTTCAATTTTCTAGAGGAAAAGTGGCAATAAGCATCCCTTGGACATGACTTGCAATCTTGTTTAATAGTTCAGAGTTTTTTATAACTTTAATAGGAACCACATATCAACAGAATGCAATTTTGAAGAAATAAAAAATGAGTTCATGCAAGGATTTGCACCCAACCCCTGGGCTTTAACACCGCCTCAACTTTTTATGAGAAAAGTACCAAAACGGTCTCTCAACTTTTTATGAGAGACCAAAATAATTCTTAACTCTTTTGAGGGACCAAAACTTTTTAAAATGTGACATTTTTAGTCCTAGCATACAATGTTGGAGTTAATGATGTTAAATGTAAGGGTATTTTAATTATTTTTTAACCAAACATTTATTAAATGTAATTTTCATATAATTATAATTTAAAAAATAATAATAAAACATTTTTTATAAAAAAAATTAATAATAATTTTATTTTTAATTTCAAAAATTTTAGTAATATCTGCTACCTGCTGCTTTATATTTGTATTTATTTCAATCAATTTTGAAAATTTAAAATGTTATTCAAATCCAGAGTAATTGAATAAAATGACAATGCAGTATGCACAGAGCAGTTTGATTTTCACATTTCTCTGCTTCGAATTATATCAGATGAACCATAAATCTATTTTATTCTGAATAACAGGCATAAGTAATGCGGATCGTATTTCAAACTAAAGCACATAATCCATGTTTGCTTTTTAATTGGAGAGGTGGAACAGACGAATTGAGTGCTCACGCAAGCGAGCAAGTCAGTAGCGTAGTTGGGTTGATAGCACAGTGCACGAGTGGGCGGTTTATCACACGTACAGGTTGATTGCACAGGGCAGATAAGCAAGCAATTCGCATGAAGTGGGTCTGAAAAGGTGCATGCAAACGGGAGGACTTGTACGGGAATGGACTGGCATGTGTGCTCGAGTACAGACAAACGCGAGTAAGATTCACATGAAGCAACCGAGGTGACAGTACAGGCCGTCGCGAGTATAACTGGATGCGCGGTGAGTGCGGTCGAAGCGTAGTCGGGAGTTCTGTCCAGCGTGGAGATGTCGAACGCGGGAGATTGGTCCGGCGTGCCGGCGTGAGGCACGAGTGGTAGGTTTGCGCCTGAGAGTTGAAGCGGGCAATGATTGTGACTGTACGAAGGTGCGGGCACAGTCGGGATCCGATCCAGCCAGCGAGAGTAGTCACATAGAGAGGTCAAAGGTTGTGTGGGAGAAGTGTGAAACTAAGAGTAAGGGGTATTTGGATTTTTGAAAACAAGCGTAAGCCGCAAGTTTCTGTTCGGTTTTCTGTCCTTTTATAGAGCAAATTACCAACGGGACGTAGAGTTTTGCCAATCAAGGCCTATTTTTTAGTTATTCTTCGCCTCTAATTTTTTTTTTGTTAGTAAAAGTTAAAAGAATTAATAATATTTATATTTAAGTCATTAGAGATATGTATATATGAGTTGTTATTTGTGTTCAAACACAATGTGATTTGACCAAAAATTAAGTACCTATCACTATTTTTTTAGACGGAAAAATAATGTGTTTTAAAAAAAGTATTTGAAGACCTCGTGACCGCTTTTATTAGTGAGCGAATAACATAACTAATGCCGTGGTGTCACTTGACACCTACCATTAATGTCTTTCTTGGCAGACGATAAGGCTCTACACAACCCGATACAGCCCCTTATATGGAGACGACGACTAGGTGCTGCCAAAATTTTCAACATAATTCATGACTTAAAATTTTTCAAAGAGATTAAATCCACCTAAACTCTAAGTTAACAAAAAATAAAATACATGATATACTAAGCTCCCGACACTAAAAATTAAAGATAAAAAATCAAAAGCATAGCAAAATACAACTTACACTGAACTTATAGGAGAATTAGTTATTCACTAACAAGTAGGAATCAAATTTCTTCCTCCTAGTTCTTGAGCACACCTAAACTCCCCAGCAACACTCCCTACAAAAGTTAAGTATGAAAGAAATGAATTGAGTCTCTCTTCAATTTAAAATATGCAATTCAGATTATTTGCGAACCCCACAAGTTAAGATCCCTTGTTAAAGGACAAAGAAAGTACACCTATGAACCCCGCCAGCCTATGATCTCTTTCCTAAAAGACAAAGAAAGTACGCTTATGGGATCCACCAGCTTAAGATCCTAAAATGTCATTTTGAGGCTCCAACCATGAATTCCTAGAGTATTCACTAGCAAGTAAAATACGAATAAATACATACAAATATGAGCGTAAATACTTCCTTATCCTTTAGCAAAGGGATCCTAAGTGGTGGGCCCGTAAATAAGTTTAATTTCATATTATAAATAGGAGTGAGACTCTGTTCATTTCTTTTACACTTAAACTTCTGTAAAAAGTGTAGATGGGGAGTTTAGGTGTGTGTAAGTCAAGAGCTAGGAGAAAGAAATTTGTTTCATACTCATTGGTAAACTAATTTTATTATAAGTTTAATATAAATTGTATTTTGTTATGATTTGGATTCCTTTCATTTTTAATTTTCAATGTCATGAGCCTATAGTGTCGTGTATTTTTTTTTTTTACTTACAACTTCAGTTGGATTTTAATTTCTTTGAAATTTTTAAGTCATGAATTCTGTTAAAAATTTTGGCAGTACCTAAATATTATCCCCGCATAAGGGCTATATCAGGATGTGTAAAGCCTTCCCGCTTGCAAGGAAAAGCAATCATGGTAAATGTCAAGTGACACCATAGCAGCAGTCGCGTTCTACGCTCGCTAATAAAAGCAATAACAAAGTCTTCAAGTACCTGTTTAAAACACAGCATTTCCCCGCCTAAAAAAACAGTGATATGTACTTAATTTTTTCATACATAACAAATTTCCTCACTCGCTAATAAAAGTGATCACAAGTACTTATATTTCATGCATATGAATTTTTCTGCTCGCTAACAAAAGCAATCACGGGTACTTATGTTTCCTTGCTCGCTAATAAAAACGATCACGATTACTTTATATTTCATGCATAAAAATTTAAAATATTAGTGTCGGGTTTATATCTTAAGTGCACAGTGAGTTGGTGATCGAGACAACGACGGCGAATAACGACGACAAAGGAAAAAACCTACGATACACAAATTCATTTTTATCACATATGCAATATAATTAATTACATATGCTTTCGTTTAATTTAAAATAGGAGATAGAGGGAGAGATTAACTCTTTTTCTATATAGAGAGAAAGAGAGGAAATGAGAGAAAGAGAGAGATTTGCATAAAAAGAGGTTTATGATGTGTAGGAGAATGGAGGGTAAGGTTTAGAGAGGGAAAATTCTTCTCTCTCCAATTTTAAAGAGAGAAAGAGAGAAGAGGAATTTTTTCTCTCTCTAGGAGGGGAGATATGGAGGAATGATAGTAAAGGAAGACGTTTGGGATAGAGAGAGAAACGTTTGTGATGAAATTTGTCTCTTTTTATAGAGATAACTTTTCTCTCTAAGCTAGAGAGAAAGTTGGGGTGAAAGGACTTTTTGGTTGAAGATATATAAGAAATGTAGATTTTATGAAGAGAGATTGGTAATTTGAAAGATGAATATAAATATATTAGAAAATTAGGATTATGTTTGTTTTAGATTTGAAAAAAAAATGGAAGAAAAATAAGATAAAGGAGAAGGAGAAGAAGAGGAAGAGGAAAGAAAAGAATAACAAATGAATGAGAAAAAGGATGTAGGAAAAAGGAGAAAGAAAAAATGGAGGAGAAGAAGAAGAAGAAGAAGAAGAAGAAGAAGAATGGAAGAGGAGGAGAAGAAAAAGAAGAAGAATGGAAATTTTACCTTAAGCTTTGAGGGAGCTTGGGAGGCTGGCAGATGAGAGGCATGAGATAACCGAATGGGGAGAGGGGGAATCATGGGTTTGGCGATTTAGATAGTGTGAGAGAGTGTTATGAGCGTTTAAGTGGATTCAAGGGTTTAAGTGGGGACATTTTAGTTTTTTTTTTATTTTAGATTTTTTTTAATATCTCTTTCTCTCCCTCTCTCTAAATTACTTTTTATAATTATATGGTATGAAAAAAATAACTTTATGAAGCACCAAGTTAGTCGTGACGTCGTTGCCATTCGTCCATGTCGTCACCTCGATTTGCGTATCTAAAATTAAAATTTTCACTGATCGAAAACCTCAATCAATATGGGCATTGATCTTAGCTGTTGCCGTTGCTCCGGACGCATCGACGCTATTCGTTTCGCAAACAGAGGCCATTTTGGCAAATTTTAGGGCTGCAAGCGAACCAAATTTTTTACGAGCTACTCATTTGCTCTGTTCAATTAAAGCTCATTTGTGATCATTTAACTAACTAAACAAACAAACTTGAACATCATTTTAAATACTCGATCCTTAAATAAACAAGCTTGAACACTAATGTGTTAGGTTCATTTATGTTCACAAACAACATTTGAAACTTGTGAACAAGCTTGACAATAAGCTCGAAAAGAAGCTGGATAAAAGCTTGATTCGTGTTCGATTCAGAGCTCATGAATAAACTCGATAAAAATTCGATTAATATTTAATTATAAAATTGATAAATAAACATAATATAAATATTTTAAATTTATTATACCATAATAAATTTATTCATGAACAAGAAACATTTTACATTTATCCACATTTCCTAGATTATTTGTTTAAGACATTCATGAACAAATTTAAAGTTTGTCTATTCAATAGATTGTTTCTTAAATATGTTCACAAACATAGCCCGTTAATGTTTGTTTGTTTAAAGCTCGATAAGCACTAAACGAACCAAACATGAACACCGATAAATAAAACGAACCAAAATGAACACAAAAAATAAAGCTTAAATCAAACATGAACCGAACTTGAACGATGTAAAAATAAACGAACTCAAACATGAACACACATATACTCAGTTCGGCTCGATTCGCTTGCAGTCCTAACGATTTTGGTTTCTGATCAACATACGTCTATGAGTTTTGCCCAATTTTAAGCTCTTTCACTTTTGAAATTCACTTTGAAATTCACTTGCGCGGCTGACTCGACCCTAACACTAGTATGGAGGTCAACAGATGCTTACACCTTGAAGCATATACTAGTCACTTTTTTTCCAATTTTGCCTTTTTAAACCTTAAAATGAACATTCTAAATATAAATGAACACAATAACATCAAACTAATAAAGATTATGATGCATTTAAATTTTGTGTGACACATGAACAGTCATTAAGAAAAATTTGAAAGGAATTAATTCATCATGGTGAAAAATGCAACAACAACGTAAATTCTTTTGGAATGAAAGAAAATCTACCTTTTTGTAAATAACAAATAAGAGCTTATTAAAGTTGTTTAAAATAACAAAAGAAAATGCTAATTTATTCCTAAAAACAAACAATTAAGTAACCATGTTCATGAATGCGATGAAATCAAATAAAAGTGTTTTATTAGAAGCTTAAGCAAAGAAAATCACCCATTTTTGTAAATAGCGCTTAAGAACTAACCAAAGTTGTTCAAAAAAAAAAAACAGGAGAATGCTAAATTAAGTGTGCTAAAATAAAAAAACGCAGTATGCCATATAAATCAAATAAAAGCATTTTCTAGTAACTTGATCAAAGAAACAAGCTTCACAGGATTCAGAAGTATAGATGAGGTGACAGAAGAAATACTTGTGTGCAAGCAAAATACGAATAGTTTATGGTCCATACAGCTGCGTGTTTTTATTTTATCTCACAACTTTGATTTACTCACAAATGAAAAAGGTGATTGAAGGCAACAGTTAAATTAGATCCCACTATATGTTTGATAGCATATATCAATCGATGTAGTCGACAATAAAACATCTAAAATAAGCAAAAAAATAATTACATGCATTAAAAATCTTGATGAAGGAAGGAAGCAACCTGCTTATCCAAACGCCAATCCGACGGGTGTCTCCAGCAGATAGCTCGTCCAGGCCGATGTGCTAGAAAAACCACATCAGCAGGCCAAGGAGAGCATTTAACATGAAATGCTATGAAGCATCGTACACAATGCCAATGGTTTGTCCGATTGCAAACGAAACAAGCCTGTTTGAGGGAGGAAGAATATGAGTCTGTACATTAGGTGGTTAAAGAGTGTACCTCTAGTGCCCGACAAGGTTGTGCATTTTAACGTTACTATCATTTAATATACAGTAAATTTGAAAGCATTGGTGCAATCCTAAACATTAAGACTTTATTTGACGTATGTTTCAAATAAAACCAACAATTTGGCTATTCAATATTCACACACAGCGAACATAACAACAACAAAAGTTTTTTTCATATTCTCTCTGGAGAGTTATCTGTAATTGTCTATTTTTTGCAAAAAAAAAATTGTAGCTAGAATGATGAGGACATCTACCGGACATTTCGACGTACTTACCATAGGTGGGATCATAGATCGACGGCTACGATTCATAGTCTCTATTTATGATGTTTTAGTGCATTTCTTTTATTTATTTTTTCAATTTTTTCACTTGCACCCCTATGAAGGATTTGTGTCATATTATAGCCTAAGGGCATTTGTGTCTTTTACATTTTGTACTTTGAAGGCCTATATATAAAGGCCTAGTCTTTGTATTATTTTTCAATGATGAATTATGAAGAAAATTTCAGCTTTCTTTGATCTCTTGGTGAGTTCTTGAGAGGAGAAACCCTAGGTGGGTGAGAGCAATACCCATCAACATTTGGAGGATTCCAAGGTTCGTAGTTCTATGATCTCTTTGTGAGTTTTTGGTTCTTTTATTTTAGTCTTCATCTTCCTCTTCCTCTTCCCTCTTCCCCTATACCGCCGGCCTCCTTTGGCCACCCCACCCGCCGGCCACCACCCCTCTCAAGCCACCGGCCTCCTCCCCAACCTGACGGCATCCCCTTCATCCCTCCTCCCACCGGCCAAAATCCCCACTCCCAATCCCACCGCCAGCCACCCCTTTTCTTCCCCACTTAATGTTGGTTTAATCACCATCAAGACCTACCTAATTGAGCCTACCTGATTGTGGAAAGCTAATTTGAATTTCAAATACTTTCCAAAATTAGTCAAGTTAAATTAGGAAAGTTTTTCCATTCAAATCTAATTGAATATTAAATTAGATTGTAATTCTTATTTATTTGCTTAAAGTGGATTAATGCATTAAGAAGCATTAATTTATCCCCTCATCTCCCTCCTCTATGCATGCCGCCAGTCCCTCTATATGGAACCCTACTTATTTTTTTTCTCTCCCTACTTTAACATTACCTAGATTTGGATTTGAAATTTAAATTCAAATTCATAATTAACTCCCACCAATTATCTCCAAAATCTGAAATTAATTTCAGATTTTGTCTTTCCTATCTTCCACCCCAAACCCTAGCCTCTTTTCCTCCTCATCCGACAACCCCCTCTCTCCGCGGCTCCCTCCTCTCCTCCCAACCGGCGGCTCCACCAAGAACAACGAGGACATTTTCAAGCTCATGGATGGCAAATCCGAAAATTGATCACAAATTCATTTACAATTCTCAAGAGGAAGTCGACATCATTCAATCACCTTTCTTTGATCCCGGATTTGGGTCCGAAGGCACCGTCGAAGAATACATAGCGTATTCTCTATAGTTTGACGGACGTCATCGAAGAGCAACAACCTACAGGATCGTGGAAGATCGCAGGACGACCACCCGTCTCTCCAACTCCGGCCAACTCTCCGTTGATCAAAATCGCCAGCATCCTCTGTCTTGCAGTGGCATCACTGGGCTTGCTAACCTTTGTCCTCTGCTAACCCTACTTCCAAAGAACGATCGAAAGGGAAACTTTAAGGTGAAAGTTCTAATTATTAATTGGTGGATTATTTTTAATCGCATATTTGTTTACAATTTTCTTGTCATTATTTCGGATCGCTCTGTTAATCTACCGTGTAACTGCATGCTAGAAGCAAGCCAATAACTACAAAAACTGAAAATCCTAATTTAGTGAATCATTAATCTTATAATTTTATTGCAGAAATTAATTTCTTAATAAGATCATGCAATTTCGTTGGTTCTTTCACATCATAGAAAGCTGCATAACTTTGTAGCTTAGCTATTATTTTCACATGACAGAGACCAGCTTTGACAAACAAGTTGGAAAGAGAAGTCCCATATACAGATTCTTTTTGTCAAAACGAAATATCCTTTAATGGAGTGTAATAATCTTCAAGAAGGTAATCAAATTCTTTGTTTCAAAGTTTTTTTTCTTTCTTTCTCAGGGAAGAGGAAGAAGTTGGAGGGAAACAATTAGTATGCTTTCCAAAGAATTAAATAATGAAGAAATTAGCAAGAATTTAATAAAATAGTCCTGGAATAAAATATAATATATTGAACAAAGCCAAATGAAATAAATTTGGAGAACTTAAAAATTACATAACATAAGCAACTAATGTTCTCCTGACCTTGCACAAAGTAACTGAAATAAGATAGGAAGACACAACAAAATCAAAAGAACCTTACGTGTTGAGGGCACTTAAAGTCCTTTGAGGATCTTTTTTTCCAATTAACGCAAGTCCTGTGATAGGCATGTCGGCACAGCTGCACTGAACAAAGCACTTCATCACCCTGGCTGACAAATTTTTGGCACAACTGACATTGAACCTAAATCAGATGAAAGTGAGGAAATTCATACGTATGGAAGGCATCAGAATGTATGGAATGTAACAGCTACAGAACGAAGAAATTTCACTTCATATGAACTAGCAGAAAGAGGAACCAAAGGCTTATTTAGTGAAAAAAGCCATTTAACTTCACATCTATCAATTCCCTCGAGTGAAAACATAAACTGTAAGAACAAAAGAAATTTCTGGTATATTACCTTCACGGTCAAGTCATAATAAACGTTCAATGGAGAAAACAAGATAATTTTTAAAAGAATCCAATAGTAAACCATTTTTAACAAAAGAACACACAAAATATAAAAATAAAAAACGATCATAGCGGCCCTTAAAGGAGCAACTATTGTTTTTTGTTGCAACTCAGACGGCCTACCCAACAACCTAATCAACCCTTGAAAAGGACAAGTAGGGTTATAAGTTGGCAGTCAGTTGCCAACGTGACAACATAGTCATCCCTTAAAAGAGCGACTAGGAGTGGTTATTTAAAATGATTTACTATTTGATTGTTTTAAATTTTTTTTCAAAAAATAATTTACTTGATAAGTAAATGATAATGTGAAAATCCACCAAATTTACCACAAGCATTCAATTAAAAACAGCATTTACATTAATAAGGTACACGAAAAAATCAAAACAACTCCAGAGATCAATCAACTGCATTTCTCTTGTACGTGAAGGATAATTTAGAGAAAAGACAAAGTTATGATGTAGGAAAATTTCTTCATGAACAAAAACGATCAAACTAATTCTCTCAGTTGTCATTTGTTGTTTGCTATGGATTTAAGGCAGGATGTATGGTAAATCCTGCCATGGTTTTAAAGAACACATATTATGGCGTAGCTGAAGCCAGGATTTACCATACCAAGATTAAAATCCTGCAAAAATCAGCATTAAAAGAGATTGAACTACTGAGATTTATGAATTTAGTAATTCATTTTACTTACATCTAAACAATTTTCAAGATTTAACACAAATTAACTAGATTTGGAACTAAAAATTTTCAAATTTAACACTCCCAAGATTTCCTAAATCTGGATACACAGGAGATACTAAATCCAAATTTATTTAAACCACTACTCATTTCCAAATAGCATAGATGGATTAAATAAGTTCAATGGTCACCCCTACAAGCAACCTGCAGGCTGCAGCTCAAAATCGCTAATAAATTTCCAAAAAATACTAAACAAATTTATGATAATCCAACAGCAACAGACAATCCGTTCCCTAAAACATCCACGAAATAAACAAAGCCAACAACATAGAAATTTTATATTAATAATAATGAGAGAGAGTTAGTTGACTAGGTAGAACCATAACTAAAAAACAATTACAATAATTCATGAATTAATGAGTAGGCAGTAGAGATCCTCCAAACTAATGAGATGGCAGTGAAGTAGGAAGGGATAGGGTGGAAGTCTTGATGAGTGTGGGTCTAAACTAGCAAAACTTACACAAGCATTTTACACTCCCCCTGAAATGAACAAATGAATATTATCTATTCCAAGCTAACCTGGTAATTTCTAAAATCTTGCCTCTGACAATCAATTTGTGAGCATTACAACAAACTGTTCACCCGTGGTTTCAAATAGAGTAAAAAAATTGATATGTATCAAGCTTTTATGGTCATATTACATAAGATTATGTACAATATTGATTGCTAATTTTTTATCATAATAAAGCATCATAAGAACTTTTAATTCAACATTCAAATAATTCAAAATAATTTTTTAACATGGCATTTCACAAATTCCCAATTCTATAGATCTAAATTTGGGTCCTATAATAAATTTTGTACCAAATTTTATTTTTTTACTTATCCAAGCAATAAGATAATGAGATGCCTTGTAAGAATATGCAATATCCTAAAGTTGACCTCCAATCAACAATGGAACCCGCATAATCTACATTTGTGCATGCTTCAAAAATAAACTTCTCTCCGTTTTTAATAGAATTCCTTTGTTAAGGGTTCCCTTTCAATATTACAAAATGTTATATATTGCGCTAAATTGTAATACTTTGATATTGCATATGAATTGACTCACCTCACCCACAACATAAGCAATGTATGGTCTAATACATTATAGGTAAATAAGCCTTTCCACCGGTCTCTAATAAGAGATTTTTTTTTTTTTTTTTTGTTATATCATATGGAGTATCTTCAAATTATAATTAAATATAAATGTCTCTCGATATGTTTGAATCCTAGCTTACTTGTTCTTTTTAGCCTTTGTGTTCCATATTTTTGTTATGATACTAATATTTCATGACAAGAGTGTATAACTTCATTGCCAAGAAGTACTTGAACTTGTCTGACTCTTTGACATCAAATTTTTAGAGCAATATTTTCTTTAAATTCTACATTACTTTTAAATCAACGTTTAAAATTGCGCAATAAAAGGCGCGCCGCGCGCCTCAGCGCATTTTCGACCAATTAAGCCTCAAAGCCTACGCAATAAGTTTAGTTTATGAGGCCTCGCCTCATATATTTAAGACGTCACCTTTTTAAAATTTAACCTAATTTATTTTTTTTCAGTTCGGACCCCCAGTTGCCGACGTGGCGCGCCTAGTGAAATGTCGACGTGGCATCAACATTTAAACCTTTGTAAAAGTCGAATGGCGGAGTCGACGTTTCGATTTTCAAGTTACAGTAAACTTTTGAACTTTCAAGCATTCACCCGGAGGAATTTCAAGCATTCTTCACTCAGTTTCTTCTAAGATGGCGTCACCCCCAAAGAAAAAGGTAACTTAATGCTATGTTTTCTGTTTCGTATTGCATATTTTGTGGTTATGCTATGCGTTCGCGTTGAAGGGTCTGAAGATCTTCCAATTTTATGCTTATTCTATGCGTATGCATGGCTTCTCGAAACTTTTTAAATGTTTGATACGATGATGCCATCGTGTTTTCTCTGTATTCAGGTTTATATGATAAATTTATGTTGAGATTTGAAACATAAAACCTAACCAAATTTTAACAATCGAGTAAATATGCGTAGGCTGTGCGTACTCAATGCATCTTTTGTGCATACACAATGCGTACACGTTGCTTACTTAGTGCTTACACTATGCGTACTTTATGCGTGCGTATAATTTGCTGTATGTTTCCTGCAATGTGCGTGTGATGTGCGTAATATATGCGTATGTTATGCGTACACTGTGCGTGACCGTTGCTTATATTATGCGTATGTTGTGCTTGTTTTGTGCGTATCTCATTTACTTATTTTTAATCTATCATTTTTTACAATTTTCAGATATATGTTCGTCCAATTACCTATAGATGCTATGTTTCTTCGTTTCGAACAATCTGTGATAACTTTGCTCGGCAAATTACTCCTGAAGTCAAGAATAGATTGAAACATTTAAAGATGATACAGTTTTTGGAATTTCCTGGGTTTGAGCAAAATGTCCCTCTTATTTATGAGCTGATCTTAAGGTGAGACATTTCAAAACAATGCTTTGTTATAAAAAATCAACACATTCCTTTCACTGCTGATGAAGTGGCCCTTCTCACTGGTCTGCCAAATAAAGAAGAAGAAATATCCTGGCATTCCTTAGCACATACTTCAGTTACATCAACGGAGATAAGGAATGACATGATGGAGTTGAACAAGCAAACACCCCCGGAGACTATGTTAAAAACATTTATCATGTATTTATTTTCAAATTTACTTTTTTAACTTAACAACTTCAAAACCCCTCGGTTGATCCAAAGAATAGCAAATAGTCCAGATATTTTTTTGTCAATAAACTGGGCTAGTTCAATTAGGGAGTTTTTAGTTGGAGAGTTTAATAAGGCAGCCTCCAAGATTTCAAATAAGAAGTCAGCATGTTACATCAACGGTTTTGTACCTCTGCTAATTGTGAGTACTAAGTGCTAACTGTTAAATTCATTCAAAATTTTATTGGCTCAATGTGAGTGCTAAAATTTTCTTTCATCTTATGCAGATTTGGTTCCTGGAGCATACTACTATTCATACTCCTATGCATTCTGACAAAAGGCCCCGTTTTCTTCGATGGGCTGATGATATTGTATATACTACAGAGGTGATCACTAACTTATTTGCTAATATAAGAAAAAGTCAGATTTGTAATGTCCTACAAGTAGTAAACCAGGAAGAAATGGATATGGTTAATGTTGAGAAATATCCACCAGACTGCCCTACATCCCCTGATTCCCCTCATGACATATCCACCCATCAAAACAACCCCCCCCCAATCTCCCCATCATACCCCCCAATCTCCCCATCATACCCCACCTCCTCAGCAAAACCCCCACCAATCTCCTCAGCAACCACATTTAAGTTTTTCTGCTGAAGCACTTCAATCTATACAAGAAACAATCATGAAATCCTGCCAAGAAACATGCACAAAACTTTTTCGAGAATTTGAAGACATGCTGAGCACAAAGTTTGAAGATCTTACTGAGAGAGTTAGAGTTATTGAGGTCAAGCTCAATAATTACATTGATCAAAGCAAAGTAATTCCTCAGAAAAGATCTATTAGCTACTCTTCATCTTCCAATAAGAGACAGAGATCAGATATCCAACCCCACAGCCCCAATGAACCAAATGAGCCAATCCCAACAAAAGATCCAATCCCACCAAAAGATCCAATCCTAACAAATGAGCCAGTCCCAACAGAAATGCAACTTGTTCCATATACAAAACCAAATAAACCAATACCAGTAGATAACATTCAAATAAAACCTGTAACTTATGTTTATGCAGCTGAAATAAAAAATTACAAAGGACTTATGTGTTTGACTTCTGAGAAGAGAAATTTTGTGCTAGAATGTTTGAAAAAAGTACTCTAAAAGGTAAAAAATTGCAACTTTATTTTTGTTTGAAGATCTATATGCGTATGATATGCGTGTTATATGCGTATGATATGCGTGGGTTATGCTTATTATATGCGTGTGGTATGCGTATGATATGCGTGTGTTATGAGTATGATATGCGTGGGTTATGCTTATGAAATGTGTATTTAATATTTTTTTTTTTTTGCAGGGACGATAGTATCTTGTTTGTTATTAACATTCTTATTTCCAGATCTGAGATTGATGAGTTATTAAGCGACAGTTATTTAGGCAATGAACATGTAGATATTTTTGCCTATCTCTTAAATAAGAAGTGTAACCTTATGTCAGACAAGTACCATAAATTTCTATACATCTCTCCAATCTATTGGGTTAGTAACTTAGTATTCAATTTATCAGTTTAACTATTAGATTAGTAACTTTGTATCTATTCTTAGTTCTTACATTTACTCACTTGCACTTGCAGGATAACAAAGGAAGGGAGAAATTGTCCAAATTGCAAATCGACCATATAACCGAGCTTTCTGTTTCTTCAAATAACATTTTATTACAACCAATCATTGATTCTAATCACATTACCCTTCTGGTTAGTTTGCTGAAAGAACATAAGTGGAAATTTTATGACTCATTGGACCACCGCATCAAAGAGCATAGGCTTGTTGTTCCAAAAATCATAAGTGTTAGTCTGTCAGATACTTAGGTCATTAGATGAACATAAACTCTTCAATTTTTAAAAAATTTACAGAACTAATCCTTACTCTACGTATATTTCAGGTTAAAGCCCTATATTCTGACACGAAAGGAGCTTTTAATAGTGATATCAAAAAATGGAAGCTTTCTACCATTAAAGGAATACCAAAACAACAGAACTCTTTTAATTGTGGAATGTATGTCTGTAAATATATGGAAAGAATAATTTTTGAAGGCAACACTGATTGAACTGATAGTACAAATTGGCAACAAGACATGCCAAAGTATAGGGCAGAATTTGCATATGAATTACTTTGTAAAATGTTGTCAAAATAATAATTTTTCATTCTGTGTAATGTGTATAAATGCTTCTGTGTATAAATACTTTTCATTCTGATTCTGTGTATAAATGCTTCTGTGTATAAATGTTTTTCATTCTGATTCTGTGTATAAATACTTATTTAAACATAATACGCACAACGAACGCATAAAATAAGCATAATGAACTCGCCACATACGCATTACGAACGCATAGAGTACGCATAACGCACGCATTCTACACGCAGACATAAGCAATAAATTTTATTTTCAAAATTCTATTATATATTTTATGAGCCTTTAGACAGGTATGATTGGGAGGATAATAGGGTAGGTTGATTTTTTATAATCCTTTATTACTTACTATTGCTCAACATTCATAGTTCTTCTATATAATGCGGGACCACTTGAATACATCTTTCAATTCTATGTATAAATGTTATTTACATTGGTTTGAGTAAAAAATTACATATTACGCATTGGAAGTTTATGTTCGGCAATTTCATTCAAAGATTAGTGTTTGAATTTCTTATTTGTTTTAAAGCAAAAAAAAATAATTTTATAAATGATTTTGAAATGTTTTTACATAGTACGCACAACAAACTCATAAAATACGCATAACATACGCTTAAAACACGCACAACAAACACATAAATTACGCATTTAGTACGCATAAAACACGCACACATTCTATTAAATGTTTTTGATTATTTACATTTAGTATGGAGTATGGACTGAGGAGCCGGGACATGAATAATAATTTTCGTTAGCTGTGGACTGACGGGTGGCAGATATGGTTGGGAGGGTGGGTTGAATTTTTATGAGCCTTTATTTACAATTTATTACTTACTATTGCTCAACATTAAAATTTTCACTATATAATGCGGGAACGTTTACCTTATGATAACGCATGATTTTTTCAAACATAAGTAAAACAAGCTTGACAGAAGGTAAACATCAAACTATCAAAGCAAGCTACTCTTGTAAAAAATCTTACCTTCTGTTAAACCTGCATTACTTCTGATTGACAATCATATTTTTAATGGAATGATTGATGTATTGTCCAATATAAATCATCTTTGACAACCAAGCCTTCCATTCATTACTCCGATACTTATTCTCCTCCCATGAAATTGATGCCAATAACTTATAAACTTAAACCTCTCTTACCTGACCAGATTTCTGTTAACAAGTTATTGGCATCAGGAACATGGAAGGAGGATAAGTATTACAGTGATGGAGGAAAGGCTTGGTTGTCAAGGTGATTTATATTGGACAAAACATCAATCATAATTCTTGTAAGAAAATTGATGTTGTTGTCTTGTTGAAGATGTACATTAGGGTCTCTTGTAAAATTGTATTTATTATAAATGTTCTTTTAATTTGTTTTTATATTTTTTATATTGTACATAGTCATTAAATTTTCTTTTTTTTTTGTATTTAAAGATGTACATTAAATGTTCTTTTTTCTCTTTGACTTTATCTTTCATTAAAAATACGCAATGTTGACGCATAGGCCACGCACAAAAAACGTATGGTGAACGCATAGTTTACCAATATATAACGCATAAAATACACATAATATACGCACAATAAAATAATTAACACTCACAGTACTCAAACAATACCTAGAAAATCATGTTTTATTAACTATTAATATAAAATCATACATTAAATTACATCTGCTCCAAATCACGCAATGTGCACGTAGAGTGTACGCACAAAATACGCATAAATACGCATAGAATACGCAGTATTCTGCTTTATCGACAGCTCGACATTATATAATACTGAACACATCCAGCACGCATATTAAACCCTAAACTTATTTGCTTGGAGGTTTCTTCTACTGCGAGACTGCGAGTTGGGTTGCTGTCTTCTCCGTCCGACCAGCGTACGCTTCTGTCCGAGCCTCCGAGGCTGCTGTCTCCTCCGACCTGCATCAGGTTATATAAAAGATTAGTAAGAACTTGTTTGCTTCCTAAAATTTCTCTCAATCAGGATGGTCAAAAATAAGGATAAGGCTGCATCAGGTCATAGAAAAGATCCAGCATGGAAATATAGCACTCAGGTGGATGTAGGAGAAAGTGATAAAACATATGTCTATCTGAAATGCAATTACTGTGATAAAGTTGTGAAAGGTGGTGTGACTAGGATGACGGAACACCTTTTAGGCTCTCACAAGAATGTTGCTCCATGCTCCAAAGTTCCTGATGCTGTAAGGAAAGAGATAAAGTCATACATGAATAAGTCTACCACATCAAAACATCTTGCACAAAAGCAATTTGAGGATAGAGTTGATGCTGGATCTTACTACGGAAGTGAGCGCAGCATCAGGGATTCATCTTCTTCTATGAAGCCCATTTCATCAAGGTGTTAGAGGGCCTATGGATCATTATATGGTTGACACATCAGAGGATAGGCCTTCTACTACACAGAAGATGGCCCCAGAAAATGCAAGAGAGGCGCAGAGAAGAGTGTGTAAGGATATAGGCAGATTCTTCTACAAAAATGCAATTCCATTTAATGTTGCAACATCACCTGCTTATTACAACATGATTCGTTCAGTTGGAGCATTTGGAAAAGGGTTCAAACCTCCAACCATGTATGATTTAAGAACATGGATTTTGAAGGAGTTGAAAAACACTGATAAAAGCATTGAAGAAATTAAGAAGACTTGGGCCCAAACAGGAGTAACAATTATGTCAGATGGGTGGTCTGATATCAAACATAGAAGTCTGATCAACATCCTCATTAATAATCCTTATGGTACTGTGTTTTTAAGGTCAATTGAAGCATCTGACCAGGTCAAAGATGCTGAGTTCATATTTAGATTATTAGATAGCATTGTTGATGAGGTTGGAGAACATTTGGTTGTACAAATTATGACAGATAATGCAAGTTCTTATAAGGCTGCAGGTAATAAATTTATGGAGAAGAGGAAACATTTGTATTGGACTCCATGTACTGCACATTGCATAGATCTGGTTTTTGAGAAGCTTGGGGATCTACCTCAACATAAAAATGCACTCACTAAAGCCAAAAAAATAACCAAGTTTATTTACAACCACTCTTGGATTCTAGCTCTTATGAGAAAGTTTTCGAAGAAAGAAATTCTAAGGCCAGCCGCAACAAGATTTGCCACCGCATACTTGACCTTAGAGAGCATGCTGGATGCCAGACAATTTTTAGAGGCTATGTTCACATCTACACAGTGGTTGAGTTGTGCTTGGGCGAAGAAGGCTGAGGGAAAAGAGATTAGAAAGATTGTTTTAAATGACAGATTTTGACAAAATATCTTATATGCCATTACAACCACTAGACTTTTGGTTCATGTTTTAAGGATGGTGGATGCTGAGAAGAAGCCTGCAATGGGTTTCATCTACAATGCTATAGATGAAGCCAAAGAGATGATTGCCTCCAACTTAGGAGGCAGTGAGGGAAACTTTAGGGAAATTTGGAATATTATTAATGATAGGTGGGAACTACAGCTTCACCGACACTTGCATGCCGCTGGCTACTACCTAAACCCTCAGTATCAATATGCAGAGAACAAGTCTACAAACCCTGAAATAAAGTTGGGATTATATCATTGCATGGATCGTCTAATAAGTGATGCAACTGAAAGATCAAATGCTGACTTGCAATTGGTACCTTTTAGGAACAAAGAAGATTTTTTTGGATTACAACAAGCAAAAGATACAATTACCAAACAATCTCCAGTTGAGTGGTGGATTCAATTTGGTGATGGGACTCCAGAATTACAACGTTTTGCTGTGAAAGTTTTGGGCTTGACATGCTCTTCATCTGGCTGTGAAAGGAATTGGAGTACCTACAACCAAGTGCATACAAAGAGGAGAAATCACTTGTCGACATTGAGGATGAACTCACTGGTGTACATTATGTATAATAGGAGACTCAAAGATAGAAATTTGAAGAAAAAAGGATTAATGGATGATGAAGATCCTTTGCTTTACGATGATGTAGCATCTGATGATGAGTGATTTATAAATGATGAAGTTGAAGTGATGCCATCTGAATTACAAGATGAAGATTTAAATGTTAATTTCTTTGATGGTCTTAAAGCATCCACATCCACCACAACTCAAGAACAAATCAAAAAAGGTATATAAATAATATAGTTTTCTTTTCTTAAATTTTTATTAATGTATTACACTATTATTCATTATGATATTGTTCAAAAAAATTTACTATTTAGAGAAGAGGAAGATAATTAATAATGAGAAAGAAGAAGCTGATTGGGAGATATTGGACTCTATAGGAGAGGGGGAAGAGGAGAGAGCAGCTCATCATAATGATGATTCAAATGAAGACCCCCTTAGTGATGACTGATGAGTGATGATAATGCTAATGACTAATAAGTTCCTAACTTATGTGATATGTTAATGTCATTGCTATTTATCTTGTGCATTTTTATGTTTTATATATTATTTACTCATTAGTATATACAAAATTTATTATTTTATGTTTACGTAATTTTTTGATTTTGAGGCTTACGCCTCAAATCGCCTTGAGGCTTACGCCTCGCCTCACGAACGAAAAACGCCTCAATACCCGAATACACAATTTTAAACCTTGTTTTAAATCACCATATTCCATGATAATGTCATAACCTAAACTAGTAGTAATGTATTTCACAATTGATGTAAAGTCTCCTTGAATTTATTTGTATCTCATATTAATCATTAACTTAACAAATCTTTCAAACCATGCTCTTAGAGATTGCTTCAAACCACACTATGCTTTTTTTTTATTTCATACCTTCTATTCTTCATTTAAGCCAAAGTTTGTACTTTCGACTCCAAATTGCTATATAAGAATGCATTCTTCACATCAAATTATCGTACGTTCTAGTCCATGTTAGCTGCCAAAAATAAGAGAACTCTAACAATGTCTATTTTAACAACTAAAGCAAAAAAATTTAAGAAATCAATCTCATATGTTTGAACATAATTTTTTTGCCACTAATCTGACTTTATATTTTTCTAGTGAACTATTGAACTTATATTTTACAATACTAATTCACTACACCAACTTATTTCTTTCCCTTTAGTAAGTGTATCAATTCCCACATTTTATTTTTTTGAAGGGTGTCCATTTCTTCTCTAATAGAATTATACCAATTCATATTATTTAAAACCTCAAAGATTATTTCAGGAATAAAATAATATGTAGGTTACTAAGAAATAATTGGTGATTATAGAAAATAAGTGTAAGCCATATTTAGTGGAAATTTTCATAACTTTATTTGTAGGATCAACGGACTCAATTATAGGATTCATTGAGTTGGTTGAACTTGCATATATTGAGATGTATTTCTTCTTAAGTAAATATATAATCATCGAGTAAGAAGGGGTTCTGGTATAGGCAGGATTTAGATACGAGTAGATGGTTCTGGAATAGAATTGTTTGCAAATATGAGGAAGAAAAGAAAGACAATATCAGAGAAAAAACTTATTTGTAAATAATATTTCTTCTATAGATAAGTAATAATAAATTAGTGATCTTTTATTGAAAGTGACATCAACGAACACACATACCTTTCTCATAAAGGATGTTAGTAGTTGCACCCTATTTGAGAGGGAGAATAGCCAATATAAAATATGTTTAACAGCTCAAGAATTAAGGTTTCCTTTATTTTAGGAAGGTGCATAAACAAAATCAACACTTCCAAATATTTTAGGAATAAGATGGTTTGAAGTATTGAAATGGGATAATGATTTATTTAGGATTTGTGTAGGACTATTTAACCCAAGGACCTTTCTAAGTAACCGATTTATAATGCAGCTTGTTGTTAAGCTTGCTTTCACAAAATATTATTTTGGGATATTTTTCCAAAAAAATTGAGTCCTTATGGTAACAAATAAGTGTTCACTCTTTGTTCAGCTACTCCATATTGTTGGGATGCATATGCACAAGAGAACTAATGTATTATATCCTTTTTTCTTGAAAGCATGAAAGAGAATGATTAAAATAATATTTGGTATTATTGAATCCAACTCTTCATTTAAACACCAAATTGATTTTTATCAAGTTAAAATAGTGGAAAAGATTATACTTATATCACATTTGACTTCTAGTAAAAAGATCTATGACATGTGAATACAATCATCGATAAGGAACAAAGTACATAGCCAAAATGTGCTTCTCTAACTATCATAGCAGAAAGATAGAACCTTAGATGTCCCAAATCAGCTGCTACTAGTCTGACTCGATATTCTCTGTCTTTAGAACACCATAAACTGGAACTGGATTACCTTAGAGAAAAACAGATATCATACCTACAAGAGCAAGCATCCAAGCAACGGTCGAGCGCATGGCTTATGGCTTAGAAAGAAGTTCCCGTCTCGAGAAGAAAGTATAAGAATTTTGACTACTCAGTGAATTTCACCACGAATCGAATATATATACGATAGATCATGATATATAAGCATTTCAGAATAAAAATTCATGAATCTTTTTTTTTTTCATGAAAATGAAAAAGTCTCATGAACAATCATGAATGATCCACCAGATCATTGATACGGATAATGTCCAAATACCAAATACGTTCTCTATGTAATCCGTGTAAAAGAAAAGGGATTTTTTGGAGGAAGATGAAAGAAAGAGATTTTTCTTCTTCAAAACAAAATTCTTCTAAGAATCCCGAACCTAACCTTCGCATAAAAGTGCGTACTGTACTTTTCTGTTTACGAGCCAAAGTTCTAGCACACGAAAGTCGAAGTATATACTTTATACGATACAAAACCTGTTTCTTTGAGAACCAGCTGTGATAACGACAAAGATTTCTACATATCCGACAAAATCGATCAAGAATATCAGAATCCGATAAATCGGTCCAGATCGGTTTACTAATAGGATGACCCAATACAGTACAAAATCGATCTTTCGACAATGATCCAATAAGAGAAATAACTGGGGCTATGGTATCTAATTTCTTAGACAGAGTATTTATTAGAAATGAATTCTCTAGCATTTGATTTCTTACTACCAAAAGATTTTTCAATAGTTCCCAAATTTCACTATAAATAAGAGAAAAGGGAATAAGGATTCTTGTGTTGTTCACTGGAACATTAGTATAGTTGTCTTTGCTAGTGCACAAATCATAATGAAATTCTTCAATATTCATTTATTTGAATAATGAAGGAAATGTGATTTTGAAAAAATAAAAGAAAAATGGCTTAGCTATTGAAGTCAATTTTTAGCTATTGAAGTCAAATTTTTTCTTTATTGGATTTAAGGGTTTCTAAGAAAAGACATGATATTGATTGTTATACAAAATTTCTTAATCATTGTAATCCTCAAGAATGTAGAGATCAACACTTTTTCTAATGCTTCTAGCAAGCCGTTTTATATTTTTATGCCTTATAAATGACTCAATTTTATTCTTCCCTTCAAGAAACTACAAACCAACCACGATCAATTTAGATCATTCTTTTCATTCAAGTGGTATGTTGAATTGATGTCTTGCAACTCTCATGTTAGATAAATATTGAATACCTCAATTACAACATAACCTGAGAACAAGGCTATGGTTATTATTGTTGTCATGGAGAGAAATCATGATTATGTTTAAAAGAAATAAGAAAAAAGGAAATAAATGCAACAATGCAGTGATAAATGCTTTTCAATAGTGGAACCAATTTATGGCATTGCAATTATGAAAGCTGCAGCAATAGGAAATGTAGGTGGCAATGTAACAAGAACCCTGCCAATATGAAAAAAAATAAGAAAAAAATAAGAGATTTCAACAACCAAGGCCTTAGGATTGTGGTAATATAATGATAAAGGCAATTCTAATGGAAATATAAGGAATCTAAAAAGTCAAAGGCTCTAATATCACGACAACAATTAGAGATAAATGATTGAGTAGGCAGAGTAATAATTATAGAATAATTGCAATAGTCCACATTATTGATGAGTAGACAACAAGGATACTATAGATTAATGATGAGGAACTGAAGATGAAGGAAATCTTAAATCACTTTTGATTTATTTGAATTTGCTTGCAGGGCTGAAAATCCTTATGAATTCTAAAACATCAAAACATAGGATAAAATCTACAAACCTTTTCATTTTTAAAGCAAGCTTTGTAGCTCAAGCACCCCAATGAACCCTTGCTATATCAAAAATGTTCGTCGGTCACAACTCATGCCAATTACAACTGAAAATCCGTAACTCCCAAAACAAATGCATAGCCATTAAATTTCCACGATCCAACAGAAATCCAGCAATCCATCCCATCTCCATAATAATACAACCATTCCATCGATTAACGACAAAAAGATTTCAATACAACTGGGAAGCAAAACAAAAACAAAAATAAATCAATGGAGCAGAGAGCAAAAAGAGAAATCACCATTTTAAGACCATTGCTGAGGAAAGGCAAAACGCAATCCTTCTCAAGAACTCCGGCATCCATCTTTCTCTTCATCCACGCTTGCACGGGTTCCACCAGCGAATTCGCTGCGGCCGACCGCCGGCCTCCGCCACGTCGCTCCCTTCGCAGCGCTTCGTATGGTCGACGCGCTGAGATCGACAGCCGAAGCCGCCGTCTCCACTCGAACTCGACGCCAGCGTTCGGAGGGGCAGAGTCCGGCAGGAAGGAGGAGGTGGAAGTAGAGGGGCAGTCTAGTTCGAAGTGCGGGAGAGCGGGGAGGAGGAGATTGCTGAGATCCGGCATGGGAGGGAAGAAGAAACCCTAAGGGAATGGAGAAGGAGAAAGGAGGGATTTTGAAATTTTATTATTATTATTGTAATTATTTATTTGTGCTGTTACTTAAGTAGGGAAAACCTGAGCATGGGAGGGAACATACTGACAGCCAAAACTGAAGCGGTCAAGTGAGCAAATTTTGGCGGGAAAGAAGGGGCGGATAACTGAGATATGTATTTTTTGGGGGAGGGAGAAATGATTGATGAGATTGGGATATGAACAATAGCAATTATAAGCTGTACTAATAAAACAATATATTATTGATAATCAAGTTATATAAATTAATAAACTAATATTATAATTGTAAATAATAAATATTCATTGAATAATAATAATTATGAAAATTTTAGGGTACAACAACAACAACAACATCAAGCCTTTATCCCACTACGTGGAAAAAAAATTTTAAGGTGATAAAAAGAAAATATTCGTCCTAAATTTGTAAAAGATTTTTTCCAAAAAAACATTTGTAAAAGATTTGTGCACAAAAATTAAAAGAAAAAAATATATGTGGTACTAAAGTTGTTTTTTTTGCTTTTAAAGCTTAATAAGAATAAAAAAATCACATAATTCAATTTAAATAACCCACAATATACTTGGAATTATATAAGTCAATTATTATCCACAATTCGGGATGACAACATTATAAAATTGGGAACATAAACTTGAAAAAAATATTATGTCCGGACAAAACACCGAGCATACCGAGTGTACCGAGTGCGGTACCGAGCGCCCAAGTGACGTGGCGCTTTGTAATTGGTCATTGGACGCGTTCGGAATCCGCACATAATAATTACTCCATAAACTTGATCTCATGTAGTTGTAAAAGTAATTGTGGAGAAGCAGCGGAGGGATGATGATAGTAAACAGTCAATGCTAATTGATCAACAATAATCAAACGATAATAATCAGACAATAATGATCGAATGATTATAGTCGGATGATGGAAATGCATATTAATGTTAAGCGATGGTGGTCAAACAGCAATGAGCGAGTGATGGCAGGCAAATGATAACTATTGGAGAAGGCGATGGTCAATAGTTATCATTAGTGTCGAGTGTTTGGTGGTGTTTTTTAGAGTTTTTCGTATCTTCAAACTATTTAATCTCAAGTCTATGTCTATTTTATATGGATAATGGGGGTTTATTTATAGTATTTTAGAAGTGATATTTGATCTAATGCGCTAAAAAATCTTTAAAATTCTATTGGACAACTCATATTAAATCATTTAATCATAAATCATTCATTCAACATTTAAGTGCCATAAAGACCTCGAAATTAAGTGATATTTAACTCATTCAATTTCATTCTTTAAGCCTTCAAATTTTTCTCATAGATGTAAGATTTGAATATTGTTTAGTTATTTAATTAATGTCTCAAAAATTCAACCATACTTTATGTGTTTTATTTGGCTTATATGATCTTAGAGCAAACACCTTTGGCGTTGTTAAGTTCATCTTATCGAGATGTTCGATTTAACTATTAGTTTGATGAAATTAGAGTTAAAATTGTCTTAAATTTAGTTTAAAAAATAAATATAAATAATGCATTGAGATTCATACCAATCAAGCAAAAATTCGAATAAAATTACATACTACATAACTACTAAAATATCGAAATACTGAAAATAAACCTATCAAAATTTTCTTTCATTCTATCAAAATAAATATCTTCACTATAGTACATGGCTGCATGCAAGAGCTACAAAACTTCAAATTTAACTAGACACGACTATGTAAAAATCAAAATAAATATCAACTCATATCCGATCCTGAACAAGTAATCAACAATCTCCTTTCATTTCCTATATCCTAAAATACAAGCAAATCACTGTGAGTTATAGCAACTCAGCAGGCCACACAACCCATCAAAATTTTTAAATATTCTTTTATTAAATCTTTTTACTGAATATTTAAAAGCAATTAACTATAATTTAATAAATCACTGTTTGTACTGAGAAATGAAAAAAAAAAAACATAACAGTTATCCAATTTATTTAAATATCAATACTAACCACATAATTCATATAATAGTTTATATCACAAAACAGTACATATCACATCCCGATCTCAAATAAAATCTCAAATGATTTTGGCCCCTTATATCCCTGTTTTGTGCTTATAGCTCTAGAACATGCCCGTAGACTCCAGAATATGACTTATAACCACTAGAATATACCTTATAGGCACTAGAATATGTTTTGACACAGATAGATCTCAAAAGATTCTGGCCCTTACAGCTCTGAGCATGTGTTTTTCAATCATATAAGCATATATTTCATCACATAGTGACAGTAAAAGAAACCACATGTCAGAATTGCACACTATGCTGTAAACTTAGGCAGCTAAATTTCTTGTTGAGCAAATTTTTACAATGCCAGAACAAATACCAAATAACAAAGGAGTGTGTAAAACATTGTTTTAAGATATTTATTGAGCTAGAAAGTTATTTTTAGTGTACAAATTATTTTCTATTTAATTAAAACTACACAGACTTCAAATTACCAAATATAAAATTTTTTTAATCATATTCAAAATGTTCATTATCATCATGTTATATATAACATATAAAAGTTACGCGATGAAATTTTTACCTGTGCGGAATTATACGTGTTTTTCGCTAATGAAAATATAAATTTAATCGGAAAAAATTTGTATTTTTGAAATATGAGATAGACATAATGTGACCTACATCAATAGGGATAACTTTTGTAATTACGCACAAGCTGAAAACAACTCAAAGTGGCTCAAAACACAATTTTTCCTCTTCAAATCTCTCTTTCTCTCTCATGTTTAGCCACCTGCGAGGTTAAAATGATCGGATTAATGTAATTAGGCTATAGAAAAGATATTTAAAGAACAACGAGTTTATTATATTCAACTATTTGGTTGAAATTAATTAGGAATCAATATAGACTATAAACACCGAATACTTAAATTGACAATTTCTAACAAAAGTATCACTTTTAAAAGCATATTTTTCAGCCACAAACAACCAAATGAACACTTAAAACATTGTCTTAAGCGTTTCGACGGTTTTCTCTCTGCTTTTTAAAACAATTTTTTAGCACAAAATTTTTTTTTATTAAAAAACTGTCTTAAGAAACAGAGAGAAAGCCATCCCAAACGAAACCTTAATCACAACAATATGCTTAAATTAAAATTGTGAAAATGTTGAGAGCCAAAAGAAGAAAACTGAGAATAAATTATAAAAGCAACACTAGGGGAAAACATGAGCCGAGGGTCCTTTATTTCACATATTTGGAATCCATAAGGAGAACTACAAAAAGCATGGAATAAGAAAATGTATGACGCACAGCTCACCTTGGCCTGTTGGTTGAGAGCTTAGACTTCCAACTAAGAGATCTTGGGTTCGAGTTTGTGTATGCGTTGTGTGTGTGAGTTTGCCTTAAATGGCCTAAATGTCCCAAAAAAAAAGAAAATGTATACTCTCCCATTTGATTATTCTTCATTTACCAACACGTTTGTTTTGATCAATGAAGAAGCATAGGATCCCCTAAAGTGAGACATTTATATAGGGAGAGAACCGTCCGATTTTCTCTCTGTTTACGATAAAAGCGCAGTCAAAGCGTAGCTGCTACAGTAACTACGCTTTTACTATAAATAGAGAAAAAATTGGACGGTTCTCTCCCGTTCGACGTCCGCACACAATAATCTCTCCTAAAGTGGACCATATGTTGAAAAAAAATAGCATCAAAATAAAAGTTTGAACGTACAATAACAACAATTACAAATAGAGCATTGGCAAACATTCAAATTGGAATTAAATTACTTGAGAATTTTACAAAAGCAAGCTTTCGAATTGATTCTTTTCCAAGTGGGCAAGGCTTCAGGTTGCTTGCCGATTCACTCTAAGGTATGGCAGTGCACCAATTACATTATCATAATCACTCTTGTCCACTGCATGCTGCAAGCAAGAAAATGAATCAGAAGGCATTCAAAGAATCTATTGCTTAAAAATGGTGGCTTGGAACAAATTCAAAAGCATATTAGAGATTAGAGAGCATACAAACAAAGGCTTCGATTGGGACAGCTTTTTTGTTAGTTTCTAAAATAGCTTTTCAGTAAAAAAATAAAAAAAAAATTGAACAAAAAAGCCGTCCTAAAAAGCAGTAAAAAAGCTGTCCCAAACCAAGCCTAAATGATCCATCATATATTCATAGTGTAACAAATAGTCACAGTACATAAAAGATATACAACAGAGATTCTCTCTTGGAGTTGTTTTGATAAGTAGGATTTATGATTTTTTTTTTTAAATGCTGTTTTGTCAAAATGGTTTTCTCAATTCCATAAGCTAATATAAAGAAAATATAAAAATATATTTCTGTTGAATGAAATTCTTCCTCTAAAAAACAAAAGAATTGTGACTTCAAGGCAGGATGGACTCTGTCATGTATTCCCGATACTGTAAGTACTGAATTCAAGTCTAACAGGATATTAGAATTCAACAATTAATATTCATTCATAACGCAATTCTCTACTTTTCTCAGCCAGGACTTGAGACCTGACAACGGCAGTGTTCAACTTTAGCCTTGTACCAAAACACCCATATATGAATCCTCCAATATTCATTCCTATTAAGTCTATATGAGATGTCAACTATATTTCAAACAAAAAAAATAAAATAAAATAAAATAAAAATAAAAATAAAATAAAATAAAAAACTATATTTCAAACAAATTTATTGCACTACTATTACCGATGCTAGCATTGACTTATCCCTTTTCCTTTTCCACATTACTTCTATCAACTCATCACTAAAACTCCTCTGCCTTCCATTATACAAACCACCTTATTATGGATTATTAACTTCCATCTATTATTACAACCAGAGAAATTTCCTTTTTTTTTTTTAATATTGGGTTAAGAATTAGAACTATGATTTTGTAAGCCACTAATGAGAATTTTGAATGACAGTTTCATTAATCAGCTCGGTATATGTCCACATGAAATGCTTAATTGACAAGCTTCACCCTTTTTTTTTTTTTTTTGCACATATACGAGGGCAGTGTACACCATTTTGAAAAAAAAGGCTACTAGGAAATTTTGCAATGACAACTTAAAAAGAAAAGACAAACCAAAAGGAAATAGAAGCCTATACAAACCTACATAGTGGCCGAAAAATAACATAAAGACAACTCTCCAAGTGGTATAAGTACAATCATAATTAAGAACCCTCGAGCTTAGCTCAAGAAAATCAAAGTTGGTTCCTCTCATCCAACACAAGAACGGTCCAATTTTTTATGATCTCACTCACAAGCTCCTCTTAACGACCAAACTTCCGAGCATTGATCTTAATTAAAACTTAATATTATTGATAAGAGTTGCAGTACACTTCTTCCAATCAAAGATCCTTTATATTTCTTTCAATCCAAGAGTGCATTATGTTAAAACCATGGCTATTTTGGTGATCAATTTGACACTTTTCTGATAGGAAATACTTGATTTCAAGTATTTCCTAGCCAAAACTGAAGCGGAATCAGGGAAAAACTGCTGTCTCCAGCAGTGGACAGCAGCTTTACTCAGGAAAACAGTGAGGAAACGCGAGAAAACTGAGATCCAACGCAAGCAAAGGCTAGTATTTTATTAGTAGACGAATAAAATTGCAAAGATACAATTTGTTCTTCAATTCGAGAGGAAGAACGTACTCTCCAAAGTCTCCGGCGAAGCCAAGAGCCCAAAACAAAGCCTAGATCTCAAAGAGAAAACTCAAATTCAAGATAATCCCTAATTCTCTCATAACTCTCTAATTAAAGCAAAAGGAAAGATACAAATTACATAAACACCCTATTTATTCAAAAATTCCCTCCAATGAAACGTTCAAAAGCCGCCTAGCCCGCTCCTTCGTCCGTTGTTTCTGCGATCGGCGGGTTCCGCCCGGCTCTGGACCGCCGGGTGTAGAACCGGACCGGTCCAGCTGGGACCGGTCCAATGTTATGTGTAACATTACCGCCCTCCCAAAGAATCACCTTGTCCCCAAGGTGAAAATCAGGAAACTGATGTTTCGTCCTCTCGTATGGCTTCCACGTGGCCTCGTAGTCAGGAAGGTTCTTCCACTGGATCAACACTTCCTTAGTTTTATCTTCTTTCTGGCGAACCCCCCCTCAGCTCCAAGGGTTCCATGATCACCTCTAATTCCTCCGTAAGTGTGGCCGGCAGCTCGAGAATGGTGATGTGATCACCAATGGCCTTTCTCAACTGTGAGACATGAAAAACCGGGTGTATAGTCGCCGATGGGGGTAATTTCAGTCGATATGCTACTGCCCCAATCTTTTCCATCACTTCATAAGGACCAAAGTACCTTGGAGCCAGCTTTTCATTCCTCCTGTTGGCGACTGTCTTCTGCCTGTATGGACGGAGCTTCAAGAACACCTTATCCCCTGCCTCAAACTGGATATCATTTCTATGCCCATCTGCTTGCTTCTTCATGATTTGCTGCGCCCTCAGCAAATGCCTCTTTAACTCCTCGAGCACTCGATCCCTCTCCGCCAAGTACTCCTCTACTGACGAAACAGGAGTACTATTGCTCCCAAAGTGTACCAAGTGTGGGGGATCCCGTCCGTACAACACCTTGAATGGGGTCATCTGTGAAGCTGAGTGAAATGACGTGTTGTACCAATACTCAGCCCAGAATAGCCACTTTTCCCATAGCTTTGGTGTTTCTGAAACGAAGCATCTTAGGTACATCTCCAAGCTCCTGTTGACTACTTCCGTCTGGCCATCCGTCTGGGGGTGGTAGGCTGTGCTTCTCTTGAGAACTGTTCCCTGCAATCTGAATAACTCCCTCCAGAAATGGTTGAGGAATACCTTGTCCCTGTCTGATACGATCGCCTATGGCACTCCGTGTAATCTGACCACTTCTTTGATGAAGGCTGATGCTACTGTTACTGCGGTGTAGGGATGTCGGAGGGGAATGAAATGGGCATACTTGCTCAACCTGTCCACCACCACTAAGATCACCGTGAACCCATCTGAACGAGGCAGCCATCTATGAAGTCCATAGATATCTCCTCCCATACTCTACCCGGCAAAGCTAACGGTTGTAGTAATCCTCCTGGTGACATAGCTAGGTACTTACTCCTTTGGCAGACCTCGCATCAGGCTACCATCTCCTCTACATCTTTATGCATCCCTTTCCATTACAGCTCCCCAGCTAGTCTCCTGTATGTCTTTTGTACGCCTGAGTGGCCCCCCACTGCACTCCCATGAAACTCCTGGAGTAGGTTTGGGATGTGGATCGACGTCCGGGGCATCACAAATCTCCCCTGATACAGCAGTTTGTCTCCCTCTAGTGAGTACCCCGGGTGGCTACCTGGTTCCTTCAATAACTCAGTCCTGATTTTTCCCAAACTCTCATCTCTAGCGCTTTCTTCTCTGATGGCCTCCCAATCAAACATCAAAGGAACGGATAGAGCAACTGTCTGTAGTTCCTCCATACATCTGGACAAGGCATCTGCCGCCTTGTTCTCCACTCCGGGCCTATACTGAATCTCAAAATCGTACCCCAATAACTTGGACAACCACCTCTGATGCTCTTCTGTCACCATCCGCTGTTCCAGAAGAAATTTCAGGCTCTGCTGATCCGTCCTGACAATGAAGTGTCTTCCCAGTAAGTAGGGCCGCCATTTCTAGAAGGCCAACACGATGGCCATCAATTCCCTCTCATATACTGATTTCATCCTTGCTCTAGCAGTCAATACCTGGCTGAAATAAGCGGCGGGCCTCCGATTTTGCATAAGTACTGCACCCAATGTAATATCAGTTCTGCTCCAGGTTCGTCCGGGACGAAGTTGGATCGTCCGGGACGATCGGTACAGGTTGTGCAGAAAATCAGTTTTGGTTGTATGATTCGTCGGGACGAAATTTGGATCGTCTGGACGAAAATTCTCCCGAGGACCTGTCGCCGGGGACGATGATGAAAAGTTCGTCTGGACGAGGATTTTCCAGAGCACACATCGTCCGGGACGAAGTGCGATCGTCCAGGACGATCTGAGCATTTCTTAAGGGAAATGAGATATTTTGAGGAGAGAGAAAAAGAAAAAAATAAAATATCAGATTTTGATCCGAGGAGAGAGGAAGAAAAAGAGAAAAAGGAAAAGTTGATTTCGGGAAGCCGCGGGTCCGTTTTCGTTCGTCGAGACTGTTGAGGATTTTGCTGTACGCAAGGTAAGGCACATTCCGCCTTTCTCAATTTTCAGAACCGTCGAGTTTGGCGGTATTTTCTGTCCGGATTTCGTTTCCGTTACCGATTTTCGTCCGTAACTTTTGATGGATTCAGTTTTTACCGCGTAACTTTCTGTATATTGTTGAAGTGCCGAGTGTGCAGTTTTTGGTTATTTTCCGAAGATTTTTGTCCGGGTATTTTTGATTCGGCAGCGTTTTCAGTTGATTTTATTTTTCTGTGAATCCGTAAATTCTCTGTGCAGTAGAATAAATGTTCTGGAATATGATTATCTATGTTCTGTGCGAATTTGGTAAATTTTCTTTGCAGGAAATTTTGTGTAAATTCCGTCTACTGCCGTTGTACTGCCCGATTTTTGTCTGATTTCTGATTTGCCCGGATTTCTTCTGAATTGAAATGCTATCTGTATGTGCTATAAAAAGGGAGTTATAAGGGGCCTGGATCCTATGAGATTCAGTTAGTGTCTGGAGAAATTCTTAGTTGAGCTCAAGGTGGAGAAATTTCTGTTCAGTTCCGGATCCGAGGATTCTGTTATTCTGGTGCCGTGAGCACACTTAGCTATTTATTACTCAGAGAAATTCTGGTGCTGTGAGCACATGGGAGACATAAGGGTCAGAATCCGTAGTGATTCTGCTTAGTTTAGTTTTAGCTATTAAATATATATCTGTTCTGTTGATATCTGATTTCCGTATCTGTTCTGTAAGCAATTCTGCTTCTGATTTCTGTAAGCAATTATGATTCTGAGATGATATGATCTGCAATTCTGATTTCTGATTTTGTTAATGTGATATGTCTGATTCTGTCCTGTTTCTGATACGATTTCTGTTCCGTACAACTCTGTGAATTCTAACTCTGACTTTCTGATTTCTGTATAATTCTGACTCTGTTGATTTATTATGTTCTGTTGTACTCTGAATCCGTACGACTCTGATTCTGATTTGATATCTGTTCGTATCTGTTCTGATTCTATTCTGTTTCTTTCTGATATGTCCGGTTTGACAATCTGTACGATTCTATTCCGATTTCTGATCTGATTTCTGTCTGATGAGTTTGGTTTTGAATTCTGAAAGTTTTGATTGGAGGTTTGTTGCTTTGCTGAGCTGTTGAGCTCACTCTTGTTTTCTGGTGGTTTTCAGGTTCTGGGAAAGGGAAGGAAGTCCAGGAGTAGATTTCTGAGTCTGATTCGTATAGGTATTTGTTGTACCTTTTGATTTTTGTACAGTCATGGCTTTTCTGTTCTGTCTTTCTTTCTGTTCAAAAGCCATGCACTGTATTTGTAGATGATTGTATTTGAGGAAAAGACAAGATAGATGTTTTGTTCCGCTGTATTTGGTGATTTATAGTAGCTCTGTTGTTCTGTGTTTGTCTGGCCGTTTTGAGAATTATTTGGAAGATTCAGTTCCGAAACCAATTCCCAAACCAGATCCTGGTTAGTTTGTTTAGGCTGGTCGCGATCCGGTTTGGGCGGGATCCGTCCCCGTCGAATCGGGTCGTGACACCCAATCCGTTCCTGATGCATCTGTCTCCACAATGAATGTCTGAGTAAAGTCTGGCAAAGCAAGGACCGGCACTGTAGTCATTGCCCTCTTCAGGCTCTCAAATGCTAATGTGGCTGCTTCCCCCCATAAGAACCCATCCTTCTTCAACTGCTCCATAAGTGGCCATGCTATGGCGTTATACCCCTTTACAAATCTTCGGTAATACCCTGTCAATCCCAGAAATCCCCTCAGCGCCTTCAGATTTTTCGGTAGTGGCCACTGAAGCATGGCCTCAATTTTGGATTGATCCGCTGCCACCCCTTCCTTTGATACCACATGTCCCAAGTACTCTACACTGACTTGTGCAAAGCAGCATTTCTTTAAATTTGCCCTCAACTGATGCTCTCGCAATACCTCTAACACTTTCTTCAAATGTTCCCAATGTTCGACTTCCGACCTGCTGTATATCAGGATGTCGTCAAAAAATACTAAGACAAACCGTCTGAGATATGGTTTGAAAACCTTATTCATTAGGGCCTGGAAAGTAGCGGGGGCATTGGTGAGACCAAAAGGCATCACCAAGAACTCATAATGACCTTCATGAGTTCTAAAAGCCGTCTTGGGAGCATCTTCCTTCCTCATTCGAATCTGGTGGTAGCCCGATTTCAAATCTATCTTGCTAAATATCACAGACCCGCTTAATTCATCCAACAATTCATCGATAACGGGTATCGGAAACTTGTCAGGTACCGTCTCCTTGTTGAGTGCCCTGTAATCCACACAAAATCGCCAGCTGCTATCCTTCTTTTCACCAACAAAACGAGACTAGAAAAAGGGCTGATGCTGGGTCTGATGATCTCTGCTTCCAGCATCTCTCTAATCAACCGTTCAATTTCATCTTTCTGGAACTGAGGGTAACGGTACGGACGTACACTGATCGGTGAAACCCCGTCCCTCAACACAATAGCATGCTTTAGCTCCCTCTGCGGTGGTAATCCCTGAGGCGGCTGAAACACCTCCTGGAACTGCTGAATCAGCGGTTGAACAGAGAGGGGTATGTCTCCCCCTTCTTCCATTCCTGCTCCCTCCAAACTGTGCAATTCCACAAAATAGCCTCCTCCCTCCTGCTGAATGGTCAGAATTAGGGATTTGAGAGAAACCCCAGCCTTGGTCAATCCAGCGTCACCCTGAATCATCCTCCTCCTCCCCCCTATCACCAATTCCATCTTCAGTGTCCCCCAGTTGATTTTAGTCTCCCCCAAAGTACGCAACCACTTCATCCCTAGGATGACGTCAGTGCTCCCCAATTCCAGGGGAAGGAAGTCCTCCTTTACCTGGATCCCCTGAATCTTCAACACCACCTCTCTACAAACTCCTCTACCCATTTCCACCTTGCCCGTGCCCATCATCACCCCATAGCCTCCGGTATCGACTAGTTCCATTCCCATCTGATCAACGATCTGGGTGGAAATGAAATTTTGGGTTGCCCCACTATCGATCAACACAACCACCTCGCGGTCAGCTATCTCTCCTCTCACTTTCATAGTGTGACTCGGGGTGAATCCCACTACAGAGTTGAGGGAGACTTCTGCCACATCCAGGTGCAGCTTCTCCTCCTCTTCAGTCCTGCTCCCACCTCCCTCCTCGTCTTCCTCGTCTTCACAGACTAGGAGAACTTGAAGAGTTCGGTCCTTGCATCTATGCCCCGGCATGTACTTTTCATCACAACGGAAGCACACCCCCTTTGCTCTCTTTTCTTGCATCTCCTTCTCTGTCAGCCTCTTGAATTGTCCCCCATTTCCTCCTCCACCAGATCTCTCCTTGGGCACCTCCCTCTGGTTTCCTGGGGCTACCCCCTTGGAGGGTAATACAGCAGTAGTCATCTTGTACGATCCCCCTGAGTAGTTGCTTCGAGATCCTCTTTCTGATCTCTTCTGATCTTCCACCAATTGTGCAAGCTCCATAACCTTGCCTAAGTTCCTTGGCTCCAGTACTCTGACAGCTGTTCGTATTTCCGGTTTGAGCCCCTTCATGAAATTCCCCTCCAGGGCTGATTCTGAGATGTGATCCAAACGACTAGCCAAATACTCGAATCTGTCCCGATAGTCAGCCACGGTCCCCTTCTGAGTCAGAGCAAAGAACTGCTCATAGAAGTCTCCTCCCCCATCGGCTCGGAAACGCTCTAATAAACAATCCTTGAACTCTCTCCAATTCCTGATAGGCTCTCTCCTGTCTCGCCACTGATACCAGGCCAACGCCTTCCCCTCCAGACACAATCATGCCGCCGTCAGCTTCTCATTGTCCGCCCGTTGACAGCAAAGTAACGCTCCACCTTGTATATCCAGCCATGGACATCTTCCCCCTCAAAGATGAGCACCTTCAACTTCCTCACCTTCGGATCCCTTCCGTTATCCCGGTACTCTCCATAACCTCCCATTCCTCGAAGATGAGGTGCTCCCCAAGTGTCCCGGTCCTCCCTCCGACGATGGTATCCGAATCCGTCATCATATTCCCCTTTTCCCCTTTCAAAATCAGCACCTCGACGCTGAAATTCAACACCTCGACGCTGATATTCTTCTCTTCTTTCGCCAAAATATGCACTTCCCTCATATTCCCCCCTCCTGCCTTCCAAATCAGCACCTCGACGCTGAAAATCAGCACCTCGACGGTCATTTCCCATGCTCATCTTCTCTCTAAAAAGTGGCTCTAGAGGTGGCATGTCGTCCTCCCCTTCAAGAATCTCCACCTCCGGATTCCTCCTCCCCCGGATTGGGTTTGGATTTCCTCCTACGTCATGGCCGTCAGTAGTCTCTCTCACTTTTGATGTCGCCGGATTGGTCTTCATCTCCAATAGTTTCTTCATCATTTCTTCCATAGCCGCGAACCTCCCTTTCAACATGTCATTGTTGGTGGAGATTTCCAGGAACTTTCCCTCCAGATCTGTCTTCAGTTGACCGAACTCGCCTTCTAATACTTCCACCTTCTTTCCGGCCATCTTTCCTTCCACGAAAAACCGGAAAAAAATTCCTTCAAATCCCTCAAGAACTCCGCTGAAATTCCTGATTTTCAGCCGCCACAAGTCCCACGACGATGCTCTGATACCAATTTGATAGGAAATACTTCCTAGCCAAAACTGAAGCGGAATCAGGGAAAAACTGCTGTCTCTAGCAGTGGACAGCAACTTTACTCAGGAAAACAGTGAGGAAACGCGAGAAAACTGAGATCCAACGCAAGCAAAGGCTAGTATTTTATTAGTAGACGAATAAAATTGCAAAGATACAATTTGTTCTTCAATTCGAGAGGAAGAACGTACTCTCCAAAGTCTCCGTCGAAGTCAAGAGCCTAAAACAAAACCTAGATCTCAAAGAGAAAACTCAAATTCAAGATAATCCCTAATTCTCTCATAACTCTCTAATTAAAGCAAAAGGAAAGATACAAATTACATAAACACCCTCTTTATTCAAAAATTCACTCCAATGAAACGTTCAAAAGCCGCCTAGCCCGCTCCTTCGTCCGTTGTTTCTGCGATCGGCGGGTTCTGCCCGGCTCTGGACCGCCGGGTGTAGAACCGGACCGATCCAGCTGGGACCGGTCCAATGTTATGCGTAACATTTTCCCATTCCATCATATGTGCTCTTGAATTCTATTGATTGCGTTGGTCATATTGTCAGCAAAGCATCTTTGAAACTTACAGCACCCGAAGATTCATATTACAACACATGTAATGAAATCATAGTTAAAGAACAGGCCAGCAGCAAATGGGAAGGGAGCACAAAATACAAAAAGTTTTATCCATTACAATATCATGCTTTCATAGCATGCTTTAGTTTCAAGCTTATCAGTTAGCGCCATCCATAATGTCATCACCAGCTTAGGGATACAGTTATGATAGAAAACAGTAGTAGAACTCAAGTGAATCCTACCAAGGATGCAAATTCAGCGACTTTCCACCACACAATCTCACACAAATCACAAATAACAGCAAGAATCACATAGCAATAGAGAAGAAAACAGCAAGATACAAGCGATCCTCTATTCGAGAGAAGGATCAATCTCTCCAAAACTCTCTAGACGCTGCTGGAGCCCAAGAACACCAAAAGCACTCAAAATTCAACAAACAAAAAGATGCCCTAACCATAATACAAACTTATAATTAAAGAAAACATAAAAATAATGCAAAATGACTAAATAGCCCTCACACTAACTCTCTTAGATAGTGGACCCCAATCCAAGGGAACTGGATTTGGAGCCTGTGCACCTGTATTGATTGAGACGGCCCAAGGGTTGGGCCAGCTGGACCGGTCCCTCGTAGACCGATCTCTGCCTATCAAGTTACCATGTGAAACAAATTTTACCCATTCGATGGGAAGTAGTTTTTTTGTAAGAGGCAAATGTTGGCAAAGGTGAACTTGCCATTAGAGCAAAGTTTAAATAAAAATTAATCATTTTCATACATGATATTTTCTCTAATAAAAGGCAGAAGGTGAGACAAAGCCCAATAAATGTCGATGGGAGTACCCGGAGTACCAACAACCATCATTGCTATGAAATTCACTGATGCAAATGAACTCTGATATCCAAAGATATACCTCATTCTTAAACATCGACCACCTTCCCTAAAGACTTACAATAAGATCCCAAAAGATGGACCAATTAAATTAAGCCTCAATTTGAAGCGAAAACCTTTCCTTTAGTAAGCAGCTCCCTAAAAATGAAGATTGGGAGTTAGACGAAGTATATTCTCTGATTTTCTTAAGAGTCTCATCTCATGTATGATTTTCCAACAAAGTTCGAACTTCGAACATAACAGTGGTATCGCAGGTATTAATAGAATGGATGTGTAAGCCACCCACCAACTTAGGTTTATAAATGTCTTTCCAAGCAATGAATATTGTCTTGCAGACCTCAGCATCATTAATAAAGCGAAGAACAGTTGTTTCAACCATATTCACAATGGAATCTACAAGGTGACAAGGTGGAAGAAATGAAACCAGTATGGGCTCACGGCAGGGAGGGTTGATCTCACAACTTGGAAGTCCCTTGCTTTAGAAAGAAGCTTCTTTTTCCAGTCTGCAAGCCTTTCATTAATTTTATCAATGAGTGTTGTCGAATGGTTTTGGAGATTTTACCAAAAAAAAGAAGCAAACCAAGGTTGGCGAGCACGAGATCAACAGACTGAATATTGATTCTCCAAGACAGACCCTCAAACTTTTTGGCAACCTTTGATAAGTAGAAATTACAATTTTTTCGGTTGATAAGAAGACCAGTAAAGGAGTTAATCTTCTCAAACGTATCCTTCTAGAATCTAGATATCAATATTACCTGTGGTGGCTTTGGCAAAGGCCAAGAGGTTATCAAGAAACAAAATAAGGAGCATTGTGTGGGAAATCTTCAATTGGATGTAAGCTACACTAAAAAACAACCTTAAAAAAGATCAGTTATCACCAAGGTGAAAAGATGTGGAGACAGTGGGTCAAACTCGTCTTAAACCTCTGCTACACTTAATATAACATTTCGGATCGCCATTATTTTGTATAAAGAAATGACGTTTTTTGATACGAGCCTTAATCCAACTAAAGAACTTGCTTGGAAAACCCTTAGCTTCAAGTTGCATAAATAAAATTGTGGTATAGAAAATCAAATCCCTTTGCTATATCAAGTTTGATGCACATGGAAAGAGAAATTGAAGTGAAGTTGAAATTTTTGATAAACTCATCTCCTCGTGTATGTTGTCTTTGATCGATCTCACCAAAATGAAGGTCCATTGGCAATCACTAACAAGTATCATCATCAATAGTATCAATCAATTAGTAATTCTATCGATAAATATAAAAAGACATTTGCAAAAGAACTTAGACCAAAATCAAAGAAGGAAAGAGTCGGTTGCTTCTTTGGTCACTTTGAATGTCCATTGGCAATCACTAACAAGTATCATCATCAATAGTTTCAATCAATTAGTAATTCTATCGATAAATTTAAAAAAAACATTTGCAAAAGAAGTTAGACCAAAATCAAAGAAGGAAAGAGTCGGTTGCTTCTTTGGTCACTTTGAAAATCCTTGCCATGTTCCAGATGTTTTTTACCATGACAACAAAATCTTTAGATATTACAGAAACGCCATAAGAAAAAATTTTGCAATCCATTATTCACCCGAGTCCTCTTTATAAGAGTTGACTTTGTATATCAATTCTTCAATCACATCCAAATTCATGGTTCAGCAGGAAAGCCTTAGCTTCAATACGCTTATGGGAGAATATTATAATAGGTGAGTGTTGATGAGAAGAATTGAAAAGGATGTTGTTAAAGTATTTTACGATAACCTCCTTACTTTCTCCTTCCCACTCTTTTCTTCATCATGCGATGTAAGAATAAATTCTCAATTTCTATTTGCAGCTAGCTTTTTCAACATAGACGAATCTTTTGAATTCAGCACAAACCTTCTTTCCAAACATAATTAACTTAAAGTGGCATATTTTCCATGCTGAATTTGAATGTCTTCACGTTGTTGCTTCTGAAGGGAGACCTGATCTTTATGTTTAGCAACTCCAGTTCATTGATCTGAGCTTGTAAAAAAAATCTAACCATAGGGTCCCCATAAGGTCTACTGTTCCAACTTCCAACCAATACTAAAAACATTAAAAAAATATATATATATCCTGCTCCTAGGCCCAACAGTAACAAAAAATTGAAAGTGTATTTTCAACAAAAAATTTGTCAATTTTAGTAATAATGATAGGTGAGTGGTCTGAGACATTAGAAAGGAAGAAAAATGTGCTTTAAAATTTTGAAGTAGATCTATCAAATCAATATTTCCAAGAGCTCTGTATAATTTGATAGAAACAGGCTTACTATCATAATTGTTAGACCAAGTGAACAAGCTCCCCATCTGAGAAAGGTCTTCAAGACCATGGTTCACGGCACATTCAAAGAATCACCCAAATTTTCAATGGATTGTGTGAGTAGCATAAAAGTATGTAAGAAGAAAATGATTACCATCCATGATCGGCACCCTGCAGTGGATAACTAATGTGGATTTAACAATGTCATCAATACTAATCATTTTTGCATCCCATTCGATCATGATTCAACTAGAGCTCAAGTTAGGCTTATGAATAATTCCTTAATTTTGAAAGAACATGTTTATCTTATCGAGGTTTTTAACACGGTTCATTTTATGTTCAACAATCCAACATATTTTAATGTTGTGGACAGCAAATCTTCTACAACTTATTTTCATGGCACCTAGTATGCATCTAACATTCCAACAAAGAAGAACTTCCATTTATTCAAGTGGCGAGTCCCCTACACGGCTACACCTTCACATTCATAATCTTCTAAGACTTCATATTTATTGATTATTGGAAATTTCTGTCTTGAGACACCAATTTCTTCCTTACATGAAAATTCCCCCAACCCTAAATAATTCATATTTGAGCAAATGAGTATGTTTTTAGGAGACATGTTGACAGCACCTAGACTATCTTATTTACAGTTACGGGTTACTGTTTCTTCTTTTAAATTATCTGTCATCTTGCATAAAAAATGGTTGCATGCATGCAAAGACCGTCACTATTTTTTTACCGATGATTCTTCAATGGGAGTGGATTAACTTGAAGGATTGACATTGCTCCATTTTGGTCTCCATATTTGCACTTATTGCTTTGAGCTTTTCAATATTTGCTTCTACAAGCTCACTTAAATATTGTTCTATGTTCTGGAAGAAAGAATTAGACGTATAGTATTAGTTGGCTTCCATTCGCAGACAATTTGTGGATGAGTGATGTTATGATTTATACAGAAAGGAATGTTAATATCAATAAGGATGATAAAGAAACCTTTATGCACAATAGCAAAATAAAGGCAATTACTAGAAGCAATTGTACTTTCATACCAAGGAGTTTGTGTCTGTGAGTTTCATTTTTAATCAATCCACCTAATAATTTATATCAAGTGATTATATAACTAAATAAATTTTAAATATCCTCAGATTAATAATATAGTATACAACTTTTATTAATATTATATATTAAAAAAAACTAAAGGTGACTTTCACAACCTTGTAAATGAAAAGCATTTCTAATCTTCATGCAGTAGAATTCTATCAAAAAAAAAAAAAAAAAAAAACCTCTAGCAAAAGAATATAAAAACTGTTTCCTGTTTGACTAGAACTTGAATAATTCTTGATGGGTTCATGCTCTCCCGAGGGCAAGCATGGCAATTAGTAATGCCAGCTTATCAGAGATGACTAAAAACATACTAGACAAAAAACACATCATCAGCTAGTCATATAAAGGGACATTCCCTTCTCAGTTCAACTTTCATTTTCTGGCAAAAAAATTTCATGAAAACATTCAGAAAAACAAGCTTTATAAAAGCATTAGCATGAGTAGCAGGTACAGATGAAACATAAACTAAATAAAGTTTGCTTGAGTTTTACTAAATCGGTACTGGTATAATTAAGAAGGAAATGCAAAGAAATAGAGCATTCCACAGAACAAAACCTGCAGCTCATAATAAAGCTATGGCAAATAGCCGATGGAAGAGATAATTCATGAAGGATTCAAGACAAATGTACATACCATTTTGGAAAGTCTCAATTTCCTCTTATTATTCTTCTTCGCAAGGAGATGCTGCTTCCCCGCTCGCCTCCGGACTATCTTCCCCCTACCTGTAACCCTAAAACGCTTCGCCGAAGCCTTCAGATTTCATCCCTCGCAAAATAAAAAACAGGTTATTCTCAGAATCGCGTCGAGAGCAAAGATAAGAGGGAAAATGAGGTACCTTGTGGGTCTTCATCTTGTATCCCTTGGTCGCGAATACTGTGAAGACTGAAGGCTTCGGAGTATCGATGAAGAAATGGGGATGGATTGGAAGGGAAGTAAAGAGGACTTTGGAGGAACTAAGACTTGTCTTCATGGTGAACGAGATAGGAGATGGGGAGAGGCGAATTGCATGGAAGCGTCTAAGGGCTTGTGAGGAGAAAGGCAGATTCGACAGGCAGACGAGAGAGGTGACGGAGGCCATCTTCGCCGAATTGTGTTTGTCCTTCGGGTGCCGCTTTCTCGTATTCAGGATAAGATTTTGAAGAGTTAGATGGGAATTTATACTAGAAAAAAACCAGTGAACGGCAAGAATTCATAGGAAAAATGAAGTCGCCGATCATGAGTGACAGCTTTTAAGGGCTGTTTGGTAGCACCCACGATTTGTTAAATCCCGATTTCAGAAATTCTGAGGGGTCTAAATTCAGTAAACTGTTTGCTTAACATTGATGATAAATTTAATTAAATTGTGTGTAACTATTTGGTTGTTGAACGGATTTAACGAGCTGACTCTATCTCTCGAGCCAACGACTTCGTAAATTCGGCAAAAACATGATTTCGGAAATCCAGGATTTAGCATGAAAATGCAAAATTTTCTGTCTCCGGTGGCTTTGATTTACTCTGAGATTTGGCTTTGCATTTTAAGCCGTTTGGCTGTATTTTCTCTCAAATCCAGCCTAAATCCTACTACCAAACAACTCCTTAAGATACCGAAATACAATGTAATATATATTGTATAAAGAATATATTATTTTTGAAATTATTCGTAAAATTGTTTTTAAGTTTAAAATAAAAATAAATAGTCTTTTCTTTTTAATATAACTTGAAGTAGAATGAATGAAGTACAAAGTTAAAATATGACATATTAGCAATGGTAACGACCGGCAATAGTGGCGGCCGATGTCGGCAAGCGGTGGGGATCGACAATGACAGAGGGTGGCGGTGCTTGGTGGTAGTTGGCCGCGGTAGTTGGTGGTCAGTGGTGTTGGGCGGTGAGAGGTCATGGCAGGTGGTTGGCAACGACATGGTAGCTTGCTTACAGTGAAAAATGAATTCAATCAAATTTGGCCGAGTTTAAAATTCATAAAAAATAAACTAATTAGCAAAAATTGAATTCTGTGGAATTTTACGGTGCATTCATTTTCATCCAATTCTTTGAATACTTATTGATACGTCATGCAAAAATTATTTTGATCGGGCACGAATCTCGAGGCAAAAATCAAGTTGGAAACTTCAAAGATTAAATCCGGGAGCACCTGAACTCCAATTTTAGCAAACTTACAGTCAAACTGAGCGTCTCGGAAATACGAACCCAGCGACACCAAATTCGACCCAATCCGAGCCCAAATGGGTCCGAATCAAGGACCCGAAGCGCTGTTAGAAGGTTCAAACCGCAATTTGAGTTACCAAACAGTCTTCAATTTTAACGACCTTATACTCGAATCGAGCGGCTCGACGAGACGAATCCAACGAGCCCAAGATCGCCGAATTCCGACATCATTAAGGTCTCCAAATGTCCAACAAACGGTGCATGATCAAAGGATTCGACATCGGCCGTCCATTCAAACCACTCCCAATTCGCCCCTGATCTCACGCCTATTTACGGCCTATGCTACTCCAGAAAAATTATAAATAGAGCTCTCATTCTACACAAAGGGACTCAAGTGAAGAGAGAGAAGAAGAAGAGAAGAAGGAGGAGAAGGAAGAAGCTCCTCCTCGACCACCGCCTGAGCTCTTCCTGCCGCCCGAACATGTCGGGATTCTGCGTGATATTCGGGAGAATGTAGGAATTCCTCTCAACTTCCACGTGATGCTGAAATTATTCCCAATTTGCAACAGAGTTCCCTCCTGACGCCGAAACTCCGCCCAAGTGAAGCCGGAGTTCTCCTCTGCCACCAACAAACGCCGGACTTCTACCCGACGTCGGACCTTCACTCTTTGCCAAGTTTCTATATGATGCCGAACTTCTACCGGTTATCGGACTTCGCTGGACGTCTATGCAAAAATGGATTTCTTTCCTTTGTTGGACTTCCACTTGACGTCGTCCTTCTGATCTTCGTCGTTAGACAACAGTTCTTTCGACCTCCGTCGCCCGCCGACTACGGTCCTCCTGACTTATGTCGTCTGCCGACTACAGTCTTTCCGACCTCCGTCGCCTGCCGACTACGGTCCTCCTGACTTATGTCGGCCGTCGACTACAGTCTTTCCAACCTCTGTCGCCCCCCGACTACGGTCCTCGTGACTTATGTCGGCCGCCAACTACAGTCTTTCCAACCTCCGTCGCCCCCCGACTACGGTCCTCCTGACTTATGTCGCCCACTGACTACAGTCTTTCCAACCTCTGTCGCCCGCCGACTACGGTCCTCCTGACTTACGTCGCCCACCGACTACAAGCCCTCCGACCTCCGTCGCCCGCCGACTACGATCCTCCCGACCAAACGAACATGTCAACAATGACTCTTTGTATTCATATCATGTAATGTACTCTATAAAATGTACATCAAGCTAAGGCCTTCTCCCAAGGAAGGGCCTCATTTGTAATCGACTGCAATACTAGTAGATTCATTCAAACTGGGCTAGGCCCCGTGGTTTTTCCCCATTTTCAGGGATTTTCCACGTAAAAATCTTGGTGTCTCATAAATGCTAGCCCCTCTCTCTTATCTGATTGCGTGCCAGATTTTTGTACAACGCTAAGACGATAAAATTTATATTTCTCTACCGCCGCGAATACTCCTGGACGCAACACTTATATATTTGGAATACTTTTGCATCCTCTTTACTTCAAATCAAACATATCCTAAAATGTGTAGTGTATGAGAGTATTTAAGACATTAGGGAGTTAAAATCTTTGTAAGAAAAAGTATCCACATTCGGCTAAGGGAAGAGTACAAAAATTTTTAAGAGACATTAAATCCACCTCTATGTAAATTTGATCCTTCGAGTAGAAGTAGGGGTGTTAACGAGATGAGAAGAGCTCGAGTCATTTTTTGTTTGAGCTTGGCTTAATTAATTAATCGAGTTCTAGTTCAAGCTCAATTTTAATTTTAATAGTTTGAATCAGCTCACAAACTAGCTCATTTATATAAAGAATAAAATTTAATTAAATCATAAAAAAAGAAATTATAAGAAAATTAATAAGAAATCATTTGATATATATAAAAAAAAGATATAATTTTTAAATATTTTTGGACTGTTTTGTTGACTAGACTTAAGCTAAAGAGTCAAGTTGATGTTGGCTCAAACTTAATTGGTTAGCTTATTGAGGTCTACTTACTAGTCATTTATTGAGTTGAACTTGAGCCCGAGCAAATTTGACTAACTCCCCCTAAGTAGAACACAAAATAACTACTCATGATATCAAAAATGTCCATAAAATTTAAATTGAACAACTCTCAAAGATGTATAAGAATTCCTACTAATAAATTAAATTGACTCCCTAACAAAAATAGGTGTTAAGAGATCACGAGAAATTATTTTGTGCAGACACCAGATGGTCCGGAGACCAATCAAAACACGTCACCTCATCCTGTACCAAACAATACCGAGCACTGATTCCAAACAAAAAAGTGATGTGACGTGTTCTTGTTGATCTCCATATATCGTCCTGATCCGCACAAAATAATTTTTCTTTAGTAGGTCTCATTTTCATCAAATTTAGTTTTATTCATCCAATTACACCCTATCAAAGTCATCAAGAGCTAATATTTTAATACAAATTAAAGTCAAATTTAGTTAATTAATTTTTCGTTAATCCTTCATTATTCGAAGAAAACTCTCATACATCCCTAATTAACCGAAATTAACATCTTAATTTCCCCCTAAATTTAATAACAATTAGATTTGTTGTGTGGCTGCTGGACATTTAAGCCTATGATATTTATGTATTTGTTGTAATTTTTCCACTACAAAAAAATAATTTGCCACTCCAAAGGATTAATAGAATCAGCAAGAAATGGTTGTCTTGAACTTCATGAAGCACATCAACTAATTGAAAATTGCAAAATTCTTTTGAGGGGTTTATAAGTAAACAATTTGATCAAATAAATAATTAAATTCACTATTTATAATTTTATGATAACTGATAATTTTGTAAATAAAAAAAAATGTAATTGCATATGCATACATTTTGATCTCATTATTTGATAAATATAAAGATGATGATAAAACCTTCCCTATCTACAGTGCTAAATACAACAACCAAAACAATCTCAAACTTAAAGCTTCCTAACACATACAACTCCTAAAGAATCTTATCATATCTCAAGAGATTATTCTGTGCGGATGCCGAACGCAGTTCATCGTTCGGAGACCAATCGGAATACGCCACGTCAGTGGTACCGAGGAGTACCGTGCCGGGTACTGAACCAGGGGTGACGTGACGCATCTTGGTTGATCTCTGGACGACATTTGACATCCACACAGAATAATTTCACCATCATCGTCTCCCTTCCTAAAAAACAAGACTAATAAAGCTAAATTTAACTTTGACTTCCTTCGAAACAGCTTTTTTACTGTGTTCTAAAATAAAATTGCTTTAGAAAGCAGTAAGAAAGCTGCCCCGAAATGAACTAAAAAGAAAAATACATAACAAATTAAAACCCAACTGATGAAAATAAAATAAAATGAAGTTCAAACATCAAGCTCACAATGGAAAATTGGAGCTTCGAAGGCATTGAGCTCACCAAAGATGGCATCGGCTCCTTCAACAACAAAGCTTTCATTGTCATGGACCTTGAAGAAAGTCTGAATGTCGTCAGGAAAACTGCACTGAGATGGCGATTTTTCTCCGGAATCTTGCAGCGACGGCGGCGTGTTGATCGCCGATGTGCTCTCGAGCATCTCCTTGAACTTTGATGATCGAAATAACAGCTCAAGTGCGGATGATGGAGTCGGAATTGTTGATTGTGAGTGAGGTAAAGGTAGGATTTGCTCATAATTTTGTTGCTGTTGTTCTTGCGAAAAGCTGAGACAAGAATTGGGCGATGAGTTTGCGGATTGCGAGGCGTTCATCGATCTGTTGTCTTCAAGATTCGGACGAACCAGCTTGATGTAACGGCTGAGATCAAAGTTGGTGACTGCATTGATGCCGCGGTATTTGATTGCTGCTATGTCATATGCTGCTGCAGCCTCTTCTTGTGTGGCTGTGAAATTTAGTTTGTATCAGAACTAAACTACTCCAATGATTTTAGATCATCGTTAAAAAAAAAAAAAGCCTTAGGCTTCATTTTAGATGGCTTTTTTACCGCTGCTTAAAATAATTTTTTAGTAACAAATTAAAAATTTTATACTAAAAAATTATTTTAAGAAGCAGTAAGAAAAAGCCGTCCCAAATAAAGTCTTATATTTAGTTTGAGACAACTTTTTCTATATTTTTCAGAATGTATTTTTAGTATTAAATTTTTTAATTAAAAAAATTTTTGTGCTAGAAAAATATCTTAGAAAATAGTAAAGAAGTTGTCAAGCTTCATTTAGGATAGCTTACTTATTGCTTTCTAAAGTAGTTATCTAGTACCAAAATTTTGATTTCAAAAATTTTTGTACTAAAAAACTGCTTTACAAAGCACAAAGAATGCTATCCCAAACGAAGCCCCTTAGGCTTCGTTTGGGAAGGCTTTCTTAAAGCAGCTTTCTTGTATAAAAATTGTACTTTTTAAACTAAAAAGTCATTTTAAGAAGCAATAAAAAGCTGTCCCAAACGAAGGCTTAATCTTGATTGCAAATAAATAAAATTGCATATTTCGAATTAATTGGAGCATAGCATTGCCCCCAACGATAAATTCTCCTATTCGGTTGAAATTTATAGCTGTGAGACTGTGGCAGCCACATTAAAATTGATCATTATAAATCGCCAACCATGAGGACATTTTTAGGTAGGAGCTTAAGCTTAGAAGGGACGTGGCAATTAAGTCTGCATCTTAAAGTAAAATTTCATCACATCAAAAAAAAATATATATATATATATATATGAAATTTATATATTAAAAAAATATTTATGGTCAGTTTCTTATATTATTCATTTTCCTTTTATGAAGATTGACATTTAAGGGCTAGTGTGGGACAGCTACGTTATAATGTTTTATAAAGTTGATTGTAAAGTTGTGGGGAAAGTAAATTAACTATTTTGGGTGCAAAATATAAATTTTCACCACAAATTTTATTGAAAAGTAATGAAAAAATAATAAGGAAATATTAGCTAAATAAAATTATTGCTACTCTTTTAAAAATAAAACAGCAAGAAAATAGTCCCAAACAGGATTAATTATGCTGTGGGGACACCGAGAGCCATCCGAAGACCAACCAGAATGCGCCACGTCACCATTCGCTCGGTATTGTGGCTCGGTACTGCTCGGTATTGCTGCTCGGTACTGCTGATGTGACATATTCTGGTTGCTCTCCAAATGACATTCTGCGTCCTATCTCAGCACAAAATAATTTCTCCCCAAACAGACCCTAAATAGAGTAGTTAGCATATAAGTTGTATTATGATAAGCTCATTGGCCAACTTTTACTTATTTATAAAAAGTCTTTATAAAATATATATTTCAAATATTACTAAATATATTATGAATTACTTAGTGATGTTAATTCATTTTTTTTATATGTGACTTATTAGAGGCTGAATAAACTATTATGATAAAAAAAATTGAGCAAAATGACCTAATTTTTTTTTTTCAATAACAAGAAATAAAATAGAAGTTTAAATAGAATGAAAAGTTGGTCCCAAATCTATCTATGAGGTAGCTTTCACATATTAGGACAATATGTGGGGAGTAAAGGGAAAATAATTAATGCTTCTTATTTAGAGATATAAAATCTATATTAAATTAGTATTTTTCTTTTTTTATTAAAAAATCATCATAACTATTTTAATCTTAATTATAATAAATAAAAAGATAAAGAAAAAAAAAATCTATATACAAGTTGCAAAAATAGAAATTAAAACTAAAAACAAAAAGCTCCTACTTACCATATGTTCCCAAATACAAGTACTTGTTGCCAAATACACGACCAATCCGAGCTTCCCATTTTCCATTATGATGATGCCTATAAAACATTTCAAATTAATGCATTGTTTACATATTCACACAAAAAAGAAAGATAATTCTTTAGTCCGAATGTAGCTCGTGTCTGAACTCCAATGAAATCAAGTCACGTTCAAATTCTGCATGTAATAATTTCTCCCTCATGTGAGATTAATTATAAAGTGCGGATGCCAAACGTCATCCAGAGACCAACCATAATGTGTCACGTCACCCCTGTGCTCGGAACCACGACTCGGTATCGTTGACGTGGCGCATTCTGGTTGGTCTCCGGACAACATTCTGCTTCTAGTCTCCGCACAGAATAATTTCTCCTCATGTGGGGCCTCCTCATGAATTGACATAAAAAGTTATATATACCACGAGTCAATAAGGCTTGAGTATATCTAGCATGAATCTCGAGACATATTTAAATGAAAAACTTTCAAATATGAATATCAAAATTATTAAATTTATGCCACATTGTTATCTTATTTGTGTTTCTGTCCACACTCTGTTCTTATTTATACGTAAGCTGGATCTTCGTGCAAAATTAAGCCATTAAACTCTCTAACTCTCGATTACAGCGAATGTTTCGACATGCAAATTTTAAAATCAATGTGATAAATAAATTATAATTTAAATATTTTTTGAAAAAAAAATTGAGGTGCAATCATTAAGAAAATTAGAGATGTGAAATAAATTTATTTATGTCACAACTTCTCAATGGTTGGAAGGTAACCAACCAAGTTCATGCTTAGAGGCTACAATAAAGCAACCAATCCTAACTATTCCACCAAAACCACAACTAACTCCATCCTCAAAATTAACTCATCATCCACCCCCTTTAAATTTAATCCAACGGTCATAAATCCATCCTTCATAATTATATTGCTTAAAAGCAATAAATATAAATGTAAAGGTGGATATGCTATTCTTTCTAGCTTCTTTATTTTCGTAATAAATAATTTTATTTTATTTCTTAAAAATAAAAAAAATTAATAGTTTTCTTACTACTATGAAAACTATTTAAATGATTTCCATAATATTCCATTATAACTATAGTTAAGCATAGATTATTAAGTCATGATTCCTTTATCGAATGTTTAAGAGTAAAAAACAATGGACTCACCTTGCAACGCCTCTGTATTTAGATACTCCTCTTGAGAATCCACTGCTCTTCCTGCATTTCACAAAAAAAATTATAATATTAATTACTTAACTAATTGTTAATTAATTTTGATAATCCTATTTAGTGTATTTGGTTGTGGTTTAATTACCTTCTTAAGGATCCAATATACTCTTCCTTGGATTGTCCTTCCATTTCTTTCACCTCCCCTGTGTAGTTCAGAAGCTGCCATTTTTACAATTAAAAATCAAAAAAATTATAAGAAGAAAGAGAAATAATCTGATGAACAGAGATAAAAAGAAAAATTACAGGAAAATTCAGTATGGTTTCTTGTCCCCAGTACTTCAATGCAGCCAAATCGTAGGCATGTGCTGCAGCTTCTTCATCATCATATGCTCCTGTACGCATCAAAACCTTAGTAAAATCTTTCTGAAAATGTATAACTCTCTCTCTAATGGTTTTTATTCTTCTTTACTGATCAAACTCACCAAGATAAACTGCATTGTATTTGAATTCCATCCACAGCAACAGCACAACAAGAGGGGAAAAAGATGAAACAGAGTATTAGAACAGAAATAATCTCATAAACACATAGAAGAAGAAGAAGAAGAAATAAAAACCTTGTCTTCCTTTCTTGTTTTGTGAATAATTCCAGCAATTCTTATCCCATAGATGAGCCTCATATCTTCCAGTCCACCTGTGCCTGAAATCCCAATAGACAGAGCAAAGTAAGGAAAACAGAGCAAAACAGAAAGATCAAATTGAAGTGATTATACTTCTCAATTTAATAATTCGTGTTCCATTTCAATATAATAAATAAGTAAATTTATGTAATAAATATGAAAAAGTTTATATTTTTCATTAATAATCTGCTGAAAAACAAGAAGAAATCGAGCTTAGAAGACAGTATAAGAAATGGTGAACAGATCTATGAAAGAAGAAGAAGAAGAAGAAGAAGAAGAAGAAAGAACCTTGTAACACCACGAAAAATCGAGCTTCTCTGAGATGGAGATTCTCTCGGCACGCACTTCCTCGTCCTCCTCACCTTTTGAATGCCTTTGAAGCTTCCTCTGTTGCTGTCGTTTGTTTCTGTGAAGGAAGGAGAGTTGCTCTGTTTCTTCTTCGCCATCGAAAACTGAGGTGTTGAGAGGAGGAGAAGACGAGAGATATAAGGAAGAGTAAGAGGGAAAGAGATTGACAAAGTAAACAAGTGGAGAGCGTCTTAAAAAGCCGGCAAAAGGTTGGACTATTTTGGAATAATGGAAAATAAGAGCCGGCCAACCTTTCTTTCTCTCTCTAAAATATCTCTCTAAACTTTTTTTCTGACCATTTTAATCTACGTTGTAGTTTTTGGAAGATTATAAGGCCCCATTTGATTTTCTAAATAAAAAAAAAATTTTAGCTTTATAGTTTAGTTGGATGTAATTGAAAATTAATATTGGCTATAAATATTAGAAATTCTCTCATAATTCTCTTGAATGTATTGATTTGGATTTTACATGTAAAATGAATTTATTATTAATAAGATATTTGTATTTTATATTCTGATATTTGAATATTAATGTTCAATAGCATAAGCAAAATAATGAACAAAGTCTTAAAATTTTATAGACATCAAATTAATTTGACCAAATAGATTGCAATAGATTGGATAATGAGTAGAAAGTATATGACAATTCTGTTTGAATTCTGACTTGTACGTGAATCACACCTAATTATATTGAGAGAAATTGTATATATTAAGCTCATCTTTTGAAGAGATTATTTTGTGCGGAGTACAAACTCGCCTGGAAGCCAATCCGAACGCGTCACGTCATCCAATGTACTGGTTCAAGTTCTGTTCATATCCAGATTGGCCGCCGGATTGACACATCCGGATTGGCTTCCGGACGTCTCCGGGTGCCGCACTTAATAAATTTTCCACCTTTCCACCCCTTATTTATATATTTGGATTGGGGCTTGAGTGTTCTAGAATTTATAATTACATGGCTTAAAATATAGTAATTGTGTAGCTTAGTCAGGACTTCTAACTTGATGAAGTCATTTGTGAACCTATCAAGAAGTCATCACCTTAGCATATATGGATGGTTAAATAGCCAATAGCCGATTAAATAGTTCTTTTCTTTGAGAAGTCTTCCCTCCTTAATTATTCATAACGACTAACTTTATAGGCAGTAGTTGATAGGGCTGATTGATAATCTTTGCTCTTCGACTGGGATAGTTTTTTTGGATCATGATCGATTATTTGAGGCGAGTTCTGTTGTTGTTGAGACCAAATAAATTGAGTTAACTTGGCTTGCACGGGCTTGATTTAGCTTGAACCTAGTCAACTACATGAAATTGTAGGCACCTAATGAGTGGCTAAATCTCATTTTATTATGTATTGTCATGCAACCTCAATGCTTTCTCTTTTAGTTTGTTGAGATATGTCATGCAACCTCAATTGCTTTCTCTTTTAGCTTGTTGAGATATGTAGAGCTCAAATTTTTCATGGTTATCTCATGCAAGTTTGAATCATAGTTGTTTTGATTTATGAAAAATCTAGGATATGATTTGTATCAATCAAATTAGAATTTTTTAATTTTGGTTGTTATCAAATTTGAGATCATATTCATATTTAGTTTTTCATGCATATCATCACATGTTGCTCAATAAAAGGAGAAAAAAATTCAATGATTGAGGGAATTACCCATTCTTCTTTTTCATTCAACTAGGTATAAAGGTAGAGAGAGGTCTAAAAAGTAGCCAGTGGAGCGATCAAAGCTTAAAAGTTACATTACTTGATAGAATATAGAGGAATTTTTGTCTTAGGTGATCTATAAAGACCACTCAAGAGATAAATATAATAATTGTAAATCAGGGATATTTTTAAGAGAAAATAAATAGTGGTCATGAAGGCTAGAGATTAACAAGATGATCTGACATAGGGGACATTAAGCTCTACTTTTTTTTTTGTTGAGCATTATAGTCAGAAGAGATGATGCTTATTTTTGTGTGTGTGTTTGTGAAAGAACGATAAAGAGTATTAGTGATATAGAAGTAAAAGTATATGAATGAAAAGAACTTTATATCATATTCTTTATATCTCTAGACTAGTAATTATTTATCTCTATTTGTAGCCATAAACATAAGTGGATCACATTGAACCATCAACTCTATTATGTTATTTTCAAATATAAGACACTTTTATATTTTGAAGGGGAACCTAATTAATCTCAATTGGATAACTTTGTTTAGTGCAATGTAAGAGAATATCTTAATCAAATTTGCTCATGATGGATATTAAAATATATAGATTATTACACTCATCTTCAAGCACATACATGAGTTTTAAAACCCTGATAATTAAATGTTGGTCTTGGATATACATTTCATCCCATCAATATCAAAATCAAAGGACCAAAGTCTCTGAAACTATGAAAGGATTTGCAGCCCAATGACGGAAGAATCTTGTTTCTTTGCATCGTATCGTCAACCTATGTTGCGATTAAGTACTCGTCACTGAAAAAAATCTACCCATCTTTGACCTAATATATAACCAACCCATTTAATCCAGGTCATTCAATGATGACCCACATGATATTTTTTTGCCCTCCTGATCTAATAATAATCTATCTTTATTTGTATAAAACATGATAAAATGAATTAGTGTTTCCCAAAGAAATGTATTATATGCAATTTAATCAACAAAAAGTATTTTTTTTATGATATGTTATTAATTTTATCAAAGAACTTTGTCTCATTAAAAAGGCATTATATGCAAATTAATCTATTTAACTCAAAACTCACCCTCTCTGATAGTTAACAAATACATTTTACACTACCTACCATGTTTGGCAGCTATAAGTGATTAGCTGCCATTTGGTTGGATTAAAGCTTAACAACCATTTTACTGATTAATTAATGGAGAATTTTTTTTACTAATGACAATAGAAAAACTAACAAACACTAGAATTTCTTCAATAGATAAATTATTTAAATATTAATATTTAATTAGACATGCAAATGAATTGTATTGATTCCCTAATTTATATTCTGATTTCATTAATGGCAAGATCGAAATTGTTCTCCTACATCATTCTCTTCTAATTTGCTTCCATGTGTGTGCTTTTAAAAATATTTATGATTTTGATTATTATATTAATTTTGGTTTAAATTTCACAAAAAAAAATGAAATTTTAAATGTCAATTGATAAAAAATAATTAATTAATAAACAAATATTTTAGTTGATTTCATGATGAAATATATTAATAGTAATTAGGTGAAAAAATAATTAGTCATTTTAAAATATCAACTCATTGTTAGTATTGGTTTAATTTTTTTGGGTCAATAAATTATCATTTTTAATTTTATTCTTATTAAAAATTTTATTGTTAAATATATTAAAACTTTCATTAAAAAATATATATATTTTTTGACTGAATTCTTGATGTATGATGATTTTGAAAGGCTATTATTTGATGCAGAATATGATGGCCATTGTTGGAGACCATTTAAGCTTTTCAATATAGATTTAAGTGTTAAATAGTTATGTAGCTCATTTTGATCTGTTGGTTGGATGCTTAGGCTACAAACTAAAAAATTTTGAGTTCAAAGCTTGCATTTTATGTTGTAATCGAAGAATTTTAAATCATTTGGCATTATTCTTTGTGTGGCAAAAGAGAGATGGCCTTCAAGTCCCTTCACAATAACCAATCATTTCTCACTTTGATATCTTCTATATAATCTGATATATGTATTTATTTTTCTTCTTAATTAATAGTAAAATGTAGTAAATCTAATTAAAATAATTTTTCTTGCTTCACAAGACTTAGGCTTTGTTTGGGGGATTTTTTTTGCAGAAGATGAATGTATAATATATATTTTTAACAGTAGGAGCATGGAAGTTTAAAAATTTAAAATAGAACAAACAAGTCAAATCATTTAACAAATTCTAATGAATGCATCAAATGATTTGACGTATTCTAAAGAATGCGTCAAATCATTTGGTGTATTATTTAGAATGCATACAAATTGACTCATTCATCTAACATGATGCCGAACTGAATTTTGCAGAACTGTAGCAATTTGTTATACTAAAAGGCACATTCAATGGAATGCACCAAATAGTATGACACATTCCATTTAATGAACCAAACTGTTTGACTTATTCTAAATATGCCAAATAGTTTTGTGCATTCAATAGAATGCACTGTCTCGTTTTGCTAATTTGCTTCTTTTTAAATTTTTTAATACGCTGCTCTTACTCCTAATTTAAATTAAACACTTGCTTCTTTTTTTAAAATAGTTCTTATTTGGGACATCTTTCTTATTGCTTTCTAAAATATTGTTTTTGTACAAAAAAATTTTGAATTAGATTTTTTTTAAGTAGAAAATTGCTTTAGAAAGTAAAAAAAAGATGTGCAAAACGAAGCCTTTTGGGACAACTTTTTTATTATTTTTTAAACCAACTTTTTTGCACAAAATTTTTTGAGCTAAAGCTTTTTGTTCTAAAAAATAGTAAAAAAGCTATCCGAAACAAAATCTTGATGCTTAATCTTTACCACACCAACAAAATATGCTTAATACTTCCTCAAGCCTTGATAAAAATGTCCCCTTTGTCCATGTTTTAGACATGTTTGGAGCATTCTACAACTTTCTTTTAAAAATTTGTAAATGATTCTTTCAAAAGCCAACCAATTCAATTTTCTTCTTTCGTACCACTAATCAACCATTAAACCCTATAACATTTTAGTGGCACCATTCAATACAACATCATCCTTTGGAATTTAGCAATGGCTCCATTTGATAAAAGGTAAGTTATGAAAATATTTAAATCCATCAGTAAAATACTAAATCAAAGAAAATAAATATAACAATATATTATATTCCATTTTTTTATTAAAACTTATTAGAGTTTAAAAAAAATTACACTTAATATCACCAAGACAAAGTCACAAATTGGTCAGATCAAATATTATTATTCAATTTTTATTTCTTGAAAACTTCAAACTTAAAATATTTTCAGTTGCATGGGATTGAAATTTTTAAGTTTTGTTAATGGAGAGGAATAAATTCCTTATAATGTTTTTAATTATAAATCAGATTTATAAACTTTTGTTGGAAGAATTTGACAAATAGAAGCATCTCTTGATATGTATGCAAATTTCAATGGTATTTGCACATAAAATAATAATTATGAAGGGGCATTTGGAGAAAAGACCCATTAGTATTTTATGAGAAGAAAATCAAACCAAGAATTTTTTTTTAATTTCATTATTTGTTTAATTACACTAATACACCTCATGGTCAACTCATTCTTGAAAAAACTTTGGTTGTGTGATGGTATGGGTTTTGCTTGTTCTTTTGTTTTGTAGTGGTAGGGTTTGAAGCTAAGGTCAAAATCATAGTGTTTATATTGCACAAGTAATTTTCATATTTATGCCAAATACATATATAGAAATTAAAGAAGATGATATGATGTGATGATATAATTTTCATCAACTACATATGCACAAATATTTTAGAGTAAGTATATCACCATCCACAATATCAAGAGTATTTCCTCCCAAAGCAACACTTGTTTTAGATGTCAAGTATGATAATTACTTTTTATTTCTAAGAAAATATCATTATTGACTGTTAGATTGCCCATGGTAGATCGTTTGATGAAGTTTGCTCATTTTATCACAATCCAATAGTCTAATTCGGTGGATAAGTTGACACAAGGTATACATTCGTTAAATTATTCAATTACACAAGATACCAAAAGTGATTGTTTCTAAAAGAGATGTTAGATTTACCTCCAAACTTTAGAGATGTATTCGGCAAGGTCTGATTGTGATAATACTATGGTGGGTTGATAGTTGTTAGGAGATCATATTCGAGACTATCGAGTGATGGCAGGTAGAACTGTAATCGAGTGATGATGATTAAATGACTATAGTCGAGTTATTGTGGTTAAATGAACACATTCAGGTAATGTTGGTCGAGAAATTATTGTCAGGTGATGGTTATTAGAGGTTGAAGGGTGAGAATGGGAAGTGGATCGTAGTCCGATAATGGTAGTCAGAGGATCGCAGTTAGGTGAAAGTGCTTGAAGGGTCATAGTTGGATGACTGTGCTTAAAGAATCATAGTCAAATGATAGTAGCTGGAGATATATAATTATTGATGGTTGTTAGAGGGCCGTATTTGAATGATGATGAACAAACCACCTTAATTGAGTGATGATAGTCAGAGAATCATAGTTGGATGATAATGGCTTAGGAACTGTACTCGCACGATGTAAGTCAAAGGACCGTAGTTGGGCTATGGTGGTCAAACGATCTTAATCAAGCGATGATGACCGTGTTCAAAAGATTATAGACAAGAGAGAGTGGTTGTAGTACCATAATTAGGCAATATGGCCAAGCAACTATATCAAACAATATTTCTTGGAGATTGTAGTTTAGAGAAGGTGGTTATAGGACCGTAGTCTAGCAAAGGTAGTCTAAGGACCGTATATGGGAGAAGGTGCTTGCATTATGATAGTTTGATCATGACAACGGTGGTTGGAGGGGCATAATAGTGCAACGACGGATCAAGCATCATAGTTGGGTTAAGGTAGTTGTGTGACTTTAATTAGTGGTCAATTATTATCGGACTACTATAGTCAAGTGATAATGATTGGAAGATCACAGTTGAGTGACTGTGGTTGGAGTACCATAGTTAAGTGATGGTTGTTGGAGGATTGTAGTTAGGCGACGATGGTTTGAGAACTAGCTTGACAATACTAGACAGGAGATCATAATGGAGCAACGGTGGTTATACAACGGTGTATGGATAGCGGTAGTCTAATGATGGTGTTGGATACAGGTGTTTCAATGATAGTTGTTGGATAATTGTTTGATGGAGCTCCCGAATTCTTCAAGTCTATAAGCACTTTTGAATCACATGCCAAAGTTCCCCTTTATGTAGAGATTGAGGGCAATTTTTAGAGTGACGTGCTCCATAAATATAGCCGAATTTTGGAAGACACTATTAGACAACCTACATTGATTCTCTTAATAATACAAGAATGTTTTTTAGCTTTTAAGTGCCTTAATGATGCTAGAAATAAGCGAATTGATCTCATACAAAAAAAGATATATTTTTGCAGTTGATAAAATCAGCTAAACTTCCAATTCAGATATTAAAATAATGTAAAATCATTAGATTCCACTGTTTGGAGAAAGATACTTGATCTCCTCCTTATCGATACATAACTTCTTCATTAATTTCCTTTCATGCACTATAATTATACGTTTATATAAAGATAGCTATCTGCAGCTGCATCACTTGTTACCAAAGTTGTGTGTTAGATAAGTAACGTTCTGCTTGAGGCAGAATCTAAGAATTTTTTAAAGTAAAATATTGCTTGATTTGGCTTATCAGAGCCATAAATTAAGATGAAGTTGGTAAATTTTGCATATTGTAAGTGGTTTTTCTGTGGAGTAACATGTTTATACGTAACCTCATTTCCACTTTTTGTGGATCTCAGTTCTCAAGTTTTAGACTTTTGGCACGGCTGTTTTAGGTGAAATTATTACATGCGGTTACCGGACGATGTTCGGAGTTGAATCAGGACGCATCACATCATCATTTTGTTGTGTGCTACGACTGTATACCACTGTGTACTGATTGACATGACGCATCCTGATTCGCCTCTAGACGGTCCGGTGACTGCACATAATAATTTCTCCTGTCTTAGACTCTAAATATTTTAACATATATAAAAAATCACCAGAATAAATGATTACAACAATGACAATAATATCAAATCTTTATTGTACTATGAGGCTCAGCTACTTGAATCATTTTTCTCAATTGTGATATATTAAGAGTCAAATTTTCATTTAAAACTAATAAAAAATAATTATTTCTAATATTTTTTAATAAAATTTTTTAAAGTCTGCCTCTACTTTTCTTAAAATAAGAGTAATTGATTGAAGGATTTTAGTCAAGTGTTATATTTTGTAATTTCTTATACTATTTTTTTAGATTTTCATCTTAGAAGATATAATTTTGAATTTTTTTTTTCAAATTCACATAAATTTAGTGTTTTTTAATGATATATTGATAGCTTAAGTTTTTTTTGTAAAATTTATTGTGGAGTTGGTATAGGGAAAATATTTAAAAAAAAAAAATCAAACTGAATTTTTCTTAAAGGGCTTCTCGTCACAAAAAATTTTAAATCAGTGAGAAAATAATAACAAACCAAATGAAAGAGTAATTGCGATGTATAAAAGTGAAGCAGCGAGAAAGCTATCCCAAATATATCTTTAACATCTGAAATAGATGTTATTGCTTTCTTATATCTGTAAGTGGCAGTCTAACCTTAACCTGTCCCTTCATGAGTAAATTATATTAATATCATTATAATATTAATTAGGGTTCCTTTGGGTGCTACAAATTAGAAAATTGAAAATTTTAAAAATATAAATATACGAGATTGATGATGATTGGATGCAGTTAAAAATGGATATAACATTTATAAAATTTTAATATATTTAAATTTTTAATATTGTAATTCAAATTTAATATTTAAAATAAATAGAAAATTTTAAATTTTAAAACAAATTTGACTAAGAAAGTAGCTCTTATATGTATATTATTTTCTCCTAGTGTTATCAATTTGACTCCAATAATAAATTTGACTTATTAAGAAATATTAAAAATTGAATCAAATTTTGACCAAAATGGAGCTCAAATCAAAGTAAATGACTTGACAATTGTGCCATTCCAACATTAAATTTTGACCAAAATGGAGCTCAAAAACTCCATTCTCATAAAAGAATAAATGTGAATTGTTTGGAACGGCTTTCTTCGGCTTCGTTTGGAACAACTTATCCCGTCATAGGCTTCGTTTGGAACGGATTTCTTACCGCTTCCTAAAACAACTTTTTAGCACAAAAATTTTATTTTTTGCACTAAAAATCTATTTTGAGAAGCCGTAAGAAAGCAATGCCAAACGAAGATTAAAACATGGCCTATTTTGAAATTTGACTTCCCCCTTTTACGATTTTTATAAAGTTTCTCTCCCAGTTAATTAATTTGTAGAATACAAAATATTCTCTCTCTCTCTCCCATTTTTTTCTGACCCTATAAGTCAACGCTTTTGGCTGATAGGTTGAAAATTATGATAAAAAGTCAGCGTTCGCAGCTCTCAGGCTTTCAACTTGATTAATATGACATAAGCTTTCAATAAAACTAATTAAAATAATCATACTAAATGGTGAATTGTTTCCATTTTTTATTTTGTAATTGGTTAATTAGCTTATAAAGTTTCAAAGAGTTCATATGTATGAATATTTCAGCATCAAATTAATAAATAAGTCACATAGAAATGGTCAGTCATAACTAAAATATAAAATTTTAAACCAAAAAACAAAATGAAATAATCAAAGGGTAAAATGTTCATACAAAGTCTTCCATAAATATCTGTTTTTTTAATTAATAAGAGCATAATTATCATAATAATAATTTACTTCAGAAAGCAGTAAAAAAGCTATCCCAAACAAAATCTTAATTTCATTGAAGAAACTTCTTTGAAGTAATTCAAGATTAACTTCATTATTTTTAATTACATATAGTATATAAAATTTATATAAATAAATAAAATAAAAAATTAACATAATTCATTAATAGTCATAGTTGTAAATATGGCAATCCATCTGCTGCCATCAAATTACTTGATTTCAAAAAGAAGGGCACAGAGATCAAACAACAAAATAGATCATCACTCAGAATCAGTGAGCAAGAAATGCAGTTACATTCCAAGTAAAAGTCAGTTGAATTCCATTATCCTCCTACAAATTTAGACTTCGTTTGGGACAGCTTTTTTGCTACTTCTTAAATCAATATTTTATACTAAAAATCTGCTTTAAGAAGCAGTAAGAAAGCTGCACCAAACGAAACCTTAATAGGGAAGGCAATCTATCTTCCAATGTAGCTAAACCATTGATTGGTCACATCAGAACAATTAAACTTAGTTCAGGTGCTTATAGAGTTTGAGAATATTTCTTAAAAAAATTAAATAAATAACTTGTGACTACTATATCTTAGTTCTGTGATTGGAGAAAAAAAGAAGAAATATAGAGTTGAAGATCCAGCAAAAGAAGTAAAGGCCAGAGAGGAAGAGTAAACTTGACCATCCCAAGCTTACAGAAGCTCTGAAGTTCAAGAGAGGAAAGACATTGAATGGTCACCAATTTGGAAATTAATTTTTCCTGGAAAAACAAAAAGAAATGTTATTATAATATTAGATCCATTATGAAATAACAATGCAAGAAACTGTATGAAGGAGGAAAAAATACAAAAGATGAGGCTTTATATGTTATAAAATTGATATCAAACTTTCTATAAGAAAAAGAAAAAAAAAACTGAATAACAAGATAAATCTGATGAGGATAAACTTGCAATCAGTCACGGCTTTGCTTAAATAGCTCTTCAGCTCAATGTGGCTGCTTCATCTCTGCAGAAATTATTACCTTATTGCTAATTTAATCTACACCATTGAGCTGTAACCAAGTGTGTAAGTGAGCCGAGCTCGCTCAACTTGACTCATTAACGAGCTCACGGGTCGAGCTTATCGAGTTACAAGTTCGAGCTTGAGCTTAAGCTCAAACCTGGCTCGGCTCAAAAGCTCGTTAAGTGGCTTGATTAAATTAAAATGCATTTAATAATGAATTTAAATTAGTATTGTATAGTATATTTTAATAATTTTAAATTAATTCTATACTAAAATATAAAATTTCTTGAAAACTGGTTTTTTTTTTAAATATGTAGTATCTATCAACGATCGAGTCGAGCTGGAACTCAATAACAACTAAATTAGATAGATACTCGGCTCGACTCGTTTACACCCCTAGTTGAACTACTCCAAGGCAATATTGTATTTACACCTTCAATAAGCTAAATATGTACACATACTCAACTACTGTTATAGTTCAACAAATTGGAAAGGAATACACATTGTATTTTCAGCTATAGTTCCCTAGTTCGTGAATTCCGCTATTGTTCCTTGTTACTGTTTCATTAACTTGATGTTTTAGCACAGCTTTCAGGAATTCAACAGGCTAATTTATAAAAAAGAGCACGGTTGTAATTGAATTAAGCAGAAGAAGCATGTTTGAGAGAATTTAAAAATGAACAAATATGGTTAAACTACTTTTCGGATTAAAGGAATGTGTGAAAACATTTTTTAATAACTTTTAATTTATTTATAATAAATTTTTTTTAATTTTTAATTTATTTTGTGCACTATTTTCAGCATTCTATTGAATGAAAAAATCATTTTCCACGTTCTATTGAATGTAAAAAATAAGACAATGTTAAACATTTTTCACGCTTTCCATTAATCCGGAAAATAATTTTCTGTATTTGCACATTTTTAAATTATCTCAAGCATGTGTATTCTGCTTAATTCAGTCACAAACATGCTCCTTTTTTATAAATTAGCCAAATTCAACATGGCATCGGAGTTTGTTGCTTTACAGTATCTCCTCTTTTCTTTTCTCCTACCTTCTTTACCTTCTCTTCATCATCCATTATGGGTAACTCAGTTCTCTCTACTACCCCAACACCAAATACTGTTCTGAACAGTTTAGCCAAAGTTTCCATTCCTCCCTCCTTAAAATTGTCTCAAATATTAAAAACATTGTTCATATTCAACTTCTACTTGATAATTACCGCGCTTGGAGTAACCTAATCGGCTAATCTCCAAACTACACAAAGCAAATGGCTTTGCTAGCTATCTCAAAGGTACCCTGCCTGTCCACTCAAACACCATACTTCTTACACTGGCCAACTCAATTTAAATCTGCACATTACTCTTTGGTTATTGATTGATCAAAACCTTGCCTTCGCGGTCTTCTCCACCATTTCTCTATCTATTTAACCATATATTCTAAACCTCTGACTCCTGTTAAATTCCATTTGGACTACACTTGAATGCCGATTTTACTCTACCAATCTATCAAGTGTTACATAGCTTAAAAATGAACTTCACTCCTTGTTTATGCAAAATCAGTCTGACAAAACAAAAGATGTCTGATGTGAAACAACCAGCGGAATTGCAGGATTTTATTAAGAAATTTGTTTTAGCAATGAATTTATAAGGTTAATGTTTCACTAAGTTGGGATTTTCAGTTTTCGTAGTTATTGACTTGCTTCTAGCATGCGGTTACACGATAGATTGACAGAGCGACTCAAGATAATAACAAGACAATAGCAAGACAAATATGCAATTAATAATAATCCAGCAATTAACAAATAGAACTTTCACCTTCGAGTTTCCCTCTCGATTGCTTTTTGGTAGTAGGGTTAGCGGAGGATGAAGGTTAGCAAACCCAGTGACGCCACTGAAAGACAGAGGATGCCGGTGGTTTTGATCAACGAAGAGTTGGCCGGAGTTGGAGAGATGGGTGGTCGCCCGGCAATCTTCCACGATCCTGTGGGTTGTTGCTCTTCGTTGACGTCCGCCAAAGTGAAGAGAATACGCTCCACGTATTCTTCGACGGTACCTTTAGATCCAAATCCAAGATTGAAGAAAGGTGATTGAATGATGTCAATTTCCTCTTGGGAATTGTAAATGAATCCGTGATCAACTTCCGGATCCGCCATACATGGACATGGGAGGACTCTTTGTTGTGTGCCTTGGAGGGGAAGTCCGACATTTGGTGGTCGGGAAAGGAGGGGCGGCGGTTTGGGCTATGCAGGATGAGGGAAGGGACGGCTAGGGTTAGTGGAGGGGATTTGAGGTTTTAATTTCTCCTTTTGGAAGTAATTATCCAAAGAGGGTAATTAATTAAAAGGAAATAATGGGATGGAGGGAATAACTAGAATTCAAAATTCAAATGAGAGCTAGGGCCTCATTAGGAAAAACCATGGTGATGCCCATTAATGGGATCGGTGGCTTCATGAGGGGAGAGAGGGATTATGGAGAGATTTTGGGAGTTTCCAAATAGATCTTTGTAGAATAGGAAAATAAATAAGAAATCCAATTTAATTTATTTTAAATCGGATTCATGACTAAATCTTTTTTTATTTGGATTTTTATATAATGAAAGTATTTGAAATTCAAATTTGAAATTCAAATGACTTAAATCTCTCCATTAATTGCTTGAATTAATTTAGGAAGGGAGTTGTGATGATTGAAATCATCATAGATGAATGGGAGTAAGAGGGGAGGCCGGCGACAAAGGGGGAGGGGGTGAGGGCGACGGGTGTGAGGAGAGGGGTGGTGGGGTGGAACCGGCCGCCGGGTTGATGAGGTGTCCGATGGCTTGTTGGGTGGAGAGGCGGCGGGTAATGGGGAATTAAGGGGAGGGGTTGAGGTCGTCGGTTTGGGGAGAAAGGGAGGGGATTGCCGGCGGTATAGGGGAAGAAGGAAGAGGAAGATGAAGACTAAAATAAAGAACCAAGAACTCACAAAGAGATCATAGAACCGCAAACCTTGGACTCCTCCAAAGATTGACGGGTGTTGCTTTCACCCACACACCTAGGGTTTCTTCTCAAGAACTTACTAAGAGATCAAAGAAAGCTGAAATTTTCTTCATAATTCACCATTAACAAATAATACAAAGACTAGGCCTTCATATATAGGCCTCCAAAGCACAAAATATAAAAGACACAAATGCCCTCAGGCTACAACATGACACAAATCCCTCATAGGGGTACAAGTGAAAAACTGAAAAATAAAATAAATGCACTAAAACATCATAAATAGATACTATGAATCGTAGCCGTCGATCTACGATCCCGCTGATGGTAAGTATGTCGAAATGTCCGGTAGATGTCCTCATCAATGTCATTCTGTACATTCTGAATTATCTCCCTCAAATTATCAAACATTCAAGACTGCAATCTGAACTAAGCTCACACCTATAAGCCTAGATGATCTTTATTCCCTTTTGTGTAGTAAGGAAGTCAATCAAGCTACATATGTTGCCAAAGAACTCACCATAACTTATTCATCTGCTACAGCAAAACCGCATTTGCTCTCGCCTCAACTTGTGAACATGTTCGTGGTCACTCTTCTTACTCTCAAGGTTGAAGTTGGTTCAACTTTGTCCCTGCTCCTTCCAGGGGTGGCAAACAACGCTTTGTTGGTGACTATCAAATTTGTGGGAAGTGTGAACATTTCACTTTCAATTGCTGACATCAACCTAACCTTCAATATTCACCATCACCTACCAACAACAATCTAGCTCTGCTTGTTGACTCTTCGTCTTTGCCTTCTCCTTGGTGCATGGATAGTATAGCCACTGCTCATTTAACTCAATATCAACAATCTCTCCAGCATGCCATAACTTATTCAAGCTTCGATCAAGTCCTCGTCACAATGGCACTGCTCTGCCTATCATTCATTCCGAAAAAGAATTGTTTCCCACTACCATGTATGCATACTTCTCAAGGTCTCTATCTTAATGGGTTGCATCCAATCTCTGCTCGCACTCCACCTACTACAATCCTTGTTGCTTCAGATATCTGCACCTATCTCTGCTACGCTTTGGCATCGCCCTGTTGGTCATCCAATCCATTCTTCAGGTTACTGCAAAGTCTTTACCTCAATTATGTATTTCATCTTCTAATAGTTTTGTAATTCTTGTGATCAAGCTAAGAGTCACATAATATCTTTTAATGAATCAAAATATTTATCATTCTCCTCTTGAACTTGTACATGTTGATGTTTCGGGACCATCCCAGATAATTTCGCATAATGAGTTTCACTACTATATATTGTTTGTGGATGACTACTCACGTTATACTTGTTTCTATCCAATAAAAAATAAATTAGAAGCTCCGCATAAATTTATTTATTTCAAATCCTTAGTCGAATAATAGAAATAAATCCATACAAACTCTTCGTACTAATGGGAGCGGTGAGTTTCTAAATCAAACACTTTAGTCATTCTTAACTAAGCACATTATTCATCACCAATACGCGTGCCCTACACTCCCCAGCAAAATGGAATTGCTAAACGAAAACATAGACATATACTTGATACCGTTCACACTTTGCTCATTGAATAGCGATTGCATACATATTTCTGGATTGATCCTATTATTATTGTTGTCTACCTAATTAATCGACTACCTTCTCCTACTACCTCTTCAATTTATCCATTTTAGCTCCTTGTACAACATTTCCCTACATATCTTTGCTTTTTTTATTGGCGTTCCTATCCATGGCTTTGTCCTTAAGTTCCACACAAGCTGGCACCACAATCTGCTCTGAGCCTCTGAGCATTTTTCTTGGCCATGCCACCACAAAAATGGGCTACAAGTGGCACAATCCTGCTACAGGTCATATCATCGCCTATTAGCATGTCCAATTTGATGAATCCACACTCTCGCCGCCACCATCCTTCTCTCCTCCGTTCCCAACTTCAGCAGCCTCTGAAATTCCTTGACATCCTATTCCATCATAGATTCCCAATACCATAAATGTCTCAGCTCCTAGTTCCTTACCCTCTACCATAATTCCATCACTCCCAGCCACACCAACTCCATCTGTTTCTAATAATACAACTTCCTCTCACTCTACAAAATCTTTATCTTCGTCTGTCATCGTGCTACTTCGACATCCAAAGTCTGTCATCGTGCTACTTCGACATCCAAAACTTACGCGGCTACAAAATGGTTGTCTCAAACCCAATCACATTCTCAATCTTAGCCACATACATTACAGTCCACTCCCACTTGTTACACCTCAGACATCAAGCATTATGAATGGTGTCAGGATTGGACTTTAGTTCCTCCTGCAATTCACAATGTCATACGTTGCAAATGGATATTCAAGATAAAAAAATGCTAATAGTTCCATTGCCAGATATAACGCACACTTAGTTACTCAAGGGTTTAAACAAAAACATGACATAAATTACCTTGAAACCTTTAGTCCTATCGCCAAATCCCCTACAATGGCAGCAAAACAAATTGAGATTGATCACAATTTTATTCGTCATTGCATCAACTCCAAGCAAATTGATGTTCATCACATCTCCACAACAAATCAGCTGATCGATACCATCACCAAATCTCGACAACTTCGAGATTCAACACTCTTCATGACAAGTTTATGATTTGTTCTCCCCTCAACTTGAGGGGCAGTGATAACACTACACTACCAACATCTCCTCCAGACAGCCACAGCTTTGCATAATTACCTCCTACATTGGGTTCAGCTCATGTCGCCACTTCCTCTCTGTAGAAATCATTACTTCAATGCTGATTTAATCAACACAATTGAGCTTTAACTAATCCAGGGCAATATCGTATTTGCACCTTCACTAAGCTAAATTACACACACACACACACACACACACACACACATATATATATATATATATATATATATATATATATATATATATATATATATATATATATATATATATATAGGGGTGTCAATTTCGGGTCACGGGTCGGGTTCGGGTCGAACCCGGAACTGACCCGGGTTCAAACGGGTCGACCCTAACCCGACCCGGTTAGGTAAACGGGTCGGAAATGCGAACCCGGACCCGACTTGACGGGTTGCCGGGTTGACCCGACCCGACACGACACGGGAAAGGCAGAAGGCGCGCGCTGGGCGGGGGCGGTCGCGGTCGCGAGGTCGCGTGCGGCAGGGGTCGGCGCTGGGCGGGGGCGCGCGCGGTCGGGCGGGCGCGAGGTCGCCTGCGGCAGAGGTCGGGGTCGCTCGCGGTCGGGTGAGGTCGGGTGCTGCAGTGCCGCAGGGGTCGGGGTCGCGCGCTGGGTCTCGCGCGGTCAGGCAAGGTCGCGCGCGGGGTTGCTTGACTCGCGCGGCAGCAGGGCCTGGTCGCGACTCGCGCGCGTGGTCGCGTTGCAGCAGCGGCAACGGGGGAGCCGGGGAGGTCGCGACTCGCGCGTGGTTAGGTTAAACGGGTTGGCGGGTCAACTTGAACCCGACCCGTTTTACAAACGGGTCAAAATCTCTAACCCGAACCCGACCCGGTTCGGGTTGACCCAAGCCCGAAATTTTCGGGTCGGGTTCGGGTCGGGTTTTCGGGTCGGGTCAAATGTTGACAGCTCTCTCTCTCTCTCTCTCTCTCTCTCTCTCTCTCTCTCTCTATATATATATATATATATATATATATATATATATGATCAAAATGATTCCCAATTATATTAAAAAAATATTTTGGGCCCCAAGACTTTAAAAATTAATTAACATCTTTAAGGAATTGAGAGACCAAAATAGTCCTTTAGTATAGTTGGGGATCATTTTGATCTTTCTCTACATATACACACACTCAACTACTATAGTAGTTCAACATATAAATAATGAATACAAAAAATGTAGTTTCTGCTAAAATTCCCTAGTTCATGAATACCGTTACTGTTCCTTATTACCGTTTCATTAACTCGAAGGTTCACCACAGCTTCTAGGAATTTGACAAAATCATGTATAAAAAAAATTCAATTTTCCCAAAACAAAAACCTAAATCAACGCAAATCAAATGATTTTTACATATTAGAAACAGAAACCAAATCAATATCCTTAGTTTTTCGAGATTTTTAGTTTTAAGCGTTATTCTAACCAACTCCTCATAGTTAAAACTCAGCCAAAAACTAATAATTTGACATTTTCAACAATCAACATGAAGCTGAATAAGCATCAAAAGGCCACCTAGGCTGCATTCCAGAATATCCCAAGCAGAGCAGAACTAGGACAGAACTAGGGCTAAACGAAACCAAGAGAAACAAGCTAGCAAGGCAACAAGATCTATAAACGAAAAAAAAAAAACCAATACAACAAACTATGGCATCTTGATCTCGAGCTGAGCCAACCCTAGCTCAAGATCCATTCAAACCATTTAGTCTGATCTCAAAGGGAGGCCACCTACGCTGCATTCAAAAGTATCCCTAGCAGAACAGAACTAGTGTGAAACGGAAACGAGAAACAAGCTTGCAGTGCAACAAGGTCTAGCAATGAAAAAACAATACAATGAAGTATGGCTGCTTGATCTCAAGATGAGCTGACCCTAGCTCAAGATCCATTCAAATCATTTAGTCTGATCGCAAAGTGTTGTTATAACCTGATTTGATCCAATCTCGATTTGAGCTGATGATTTGTTAACTCCAACTGAAGACAAAAACTTATCCATTTTTTATTGATTTTCAATCCCCTAAACCAAATTCTTAGTTTGACCTTCATGCATGAGCTCATACTTACATAGACAAGTGCATAGATGCACATATAGATTAACAAATATGTAAGTGCATACAAGAATATTAGTATACATTTAGACTTAAGCTTGACTCAATTTAAGTTAGATACAAGCCAAGCTTGGCTCATTAGTAGGCTTAGTAACTACAATCCAAGTCAAAATCGAAGTCAATTGTGAACTGCCATTAATTTTTTTAGCCTAATTCACATTCCCTAATGGCCTGGCAAAACTAATCTAACAGATAAAAGGTCGATAATACAAGTAGAGAGAAGATAAGAACAATGAATCATTTTAAGCAAAAATAACCAGAGCATGCTGCATGATGAGCTAACATTGGAAGACCTCAACATAAAAAGTGAGAGGAGAGTGACAGGTCCCGCAGGACACCATTTCTCACCCTCTCCCTTTCTCTGAAAATCCTCCAACAAGGGTATTTTTTCCAAGGAAATATTTGAATGTTGAAGTGGAATTAAAACTAAGGACGAAATTTAAACAGCGTAAGGGATCAAGGATCTAACAGAGATCGGAAACCATTCTCAAGGCCCAATGCACCATTGACAGTAAGGTGGGCCATACAAAGGGGCAAAAATAGAACTTCATAAAGTTACAAATAATGAGTCCCAACTAGGAGTGTAAGTGAGCCGAGCTGGCTCACAAGCCAAGCTTATTGAGCTCACGAGTCAAGCTAGAGATCAAACTCGAGCTCATTTAGTAAACGAGCTCGAGCTCGATGAGGCTCGGCTCGTGAGCTCGCAATCCGACTAAAATTACTATTTGAATTTTTTTAATTATTAAAAATTTCATTACATTTAAAAGTTAATAAAAAATTAAGTTCAAATTTTAAATGCTGCACGGTTTTCCGCCTATTTTACTTAATAAAATAAGTCTCAAATGTCAATGTTAATAAATGTCATTAAATGCTTGCAGCTTTACTTATTATCAAAAAGGAATGTTTTAAATGTTGACGGCAATCATCTTAAAATATTAATATTTTATTCACCGTAGGATATGCTTTGAGATTTGCAAATTTAAAAAGTTTTCAGGCGGACTGGGCTTTCTTTGAGATGGCAGCTATGGGGAAACCGGGTGGGAAAATCTGTGCGAAAACCGGGCAGAAAAATTAAAATAGGCGGGTGCAAAACCGACGCAGGCAAGAAATCGAGCGACTCGATGACCTCGGTACAATGTCGTGAGTCGAGTCGTGCTCGAGCTCGACTCGCGACACCCCTAGTCCCAACATCAGCAATCTCTAAAATTATGCCTTACATAAATCTTAATAAAACAATCCCAGCTAAAAAGGAAATTAAAAAATTCCACTACACCAATTCCCAAAATGAAAGAGCAGTGAACCAAAGCAGTAGAGGACTGAGCTTTTATTAATACGTGAGGAATTATTTCATTAGAATAAGGTCCAGAAAGAATAAACACATACCTTCAATCTTCTTCACCTGTATGCTCTAATAGATAATTTGCAGCCAACTCCTCATTCCTGTCACAAGCTAAGAATGCCTCTATCACACGTGCCCGATCAAATCCCATTGCCTCCAGCTATGAAGAGATCCATCGCATCACATTAATGTAAAAACTACTAGAACAAACCTAATTATAAATGAAGGTGTAAGATAATTACCCGAGCAATGGCAACCTGCTCTTCAGCTGTCACACTAATGGCATGTGGCATCTCCTCCTCTTCTTGACCAAAGATATCACTGGAATATAAAGGGGAGGGAAAAAACCAGTAAAGAAGTATCTGACAAGGAATAAATATTCCACGTACATTTGAGTGAAAAGATGTATAAATTTCTATAATTGCAGGGCACTTAAAATACATTACAAGAATAAGTAAAAAATTCCTTAAGCTTCTCCATTTAAATATTAAAACAGTTATGATTATCCCCAAATAGTTAAATTCCAGAGGATTCAAACCCTCGCCGCCTCCTTGGAGCGGCGGGAGAATCACCAATTGAGCCATTCTCTAATAGTTACCCTAACTAGCTAAAACAAGAGTGATTGTGTTGATGAAAATAACAAATATTTTTTTATAGCTCATCGTCGTCATTGGAGTTAATGAAATAAATGAGTTGGAAGAAATGCCCTCTGATTACATGAGACAATGCAACCAGTGTTCAAGATTCCTATCATATAGTAAGCTAATCCCAACTTTCAAATTACTTCATAAAACAAATAGTTTTACAAGCTGGTGGAAAACGTTACCCTTCAAGGTCATCATCATGTTCATTAATTAACTGAAGAAACTCAGAATGATGCTCCTGGATACGTCTTAGGAGTTGAGGGTTCTGCTTGCTTAGTTCTTGAAGCATTGGCTACAAAATAGAAATCTGCAATATAAGTCTTTGAGAAAATCTTCAATTTTAGTCTTCAAAGAATGTCAAGCGGTGAAAGGAAGGAGGAATGACGAGTGGATGGGTAAATGAACAGATGTAGGGTGCGTTTATTGTCTCAGAGGAGAGTTCTCAAACCTGCAAGATTTGTGGATTTGCTTGGACCATCGCCCGCAATGCCTGGAACTGTAGAGGAAAATAAAATTTAGAAGTCCCAACTAAATAAAATAAAATTAAACATATGTGAGGAAACAGTTATTTAATATGCTAGCAAACTGCATCACTTCCACTTGGTTGAAACTAAAAATAAAAAATAAAAAAATAAAATCAAAAAAGAAATGGAAAGAACACTATAGGACATGTGACCGCGATCAACGGAAGGGGTTGCAATGCTGGACATGAGTGATGATCATCAGAAGGGCCCTGGTGGTGGAGGCAGTTGCGACGGTGGATAAACGAACACGATCTGAGAATGGGATGCGGGATTGACAATACCAAAGACAGGGAAAACACGATGTAGCTCCGATCGTGTGAGTGGCGTAATTCAAATTTGCACAATTCAGACAAATTCAGAATAAGAGAAAAATAGTCTAATAAAATAATTTTAAATCAACAAAATTTTACTTTGAATATCTTTTTCTCCAAACCAAACACCTAAAACTTAGAACCCCTCACACATTTTTTACTTAACATCCAAAATAAATAGCCCCTTAATAGAAAGGGGTTACACTCGAAATAGAAGTTCCGACCACTTTGACAAATACAAAGAGATGATATACAATGCCAGCTAAAAAGAACCACAAACAAAGAAAAACTTGTAATACACCCTTCCAAGCCACCTGCTTGATTAGATGATAAGCACTACCGACATAGCATGCAAACTTTCATCATGCAATAGAAAACAGTAAGGGAATATGAAACCTATTATACTAAAAACAGATAAAATTCAACCTATAAAATAGTGTACATCACCCGAAAATTCAAGCAAACCAAACTGCTTCAAAATTGCATAGGCAATCAAATAGAAAAAGTGATAAGGCCAAGATCGTTATACACACTACAACTACAAGTATGACAGAAGAAATAGCTCAAATTGCCATAGTAAAGAAGAGAAATAAGACTAACTACAAGTTGGGAAAGAGATAAGACCCAAGAATCCATAAACATGCTCACATATCGCCAACGACTGAACCATGATGAACCCACATAACATCAAAGAACGGAAAAAATAAAGGCCAAATGAAAGAGCTTTGCAATAAATAACATAGGATTAATTATTTACTTGTGCCCGGCTCATGAGTTAACTCCTGCAAAGGCCCGTATTTCCAGGAAACATGAAGTTAAGTTTACTTCATCCAAAAATAGACAGACATATAAGAAGTATCATTCTGATCAAAATCATCACATCAATGCAATGTGGAACTGCGTATCTTTGCATTGATACTTTAACGGCTCAGCAATAAATGAAATTGCAGAGAAAAATCATTTCGATCCCATCAACTTTTTACTCCAATGCAGCGTTAGATTTTTTTTTCCAGAGAACAAATTGTTGATTTCAAAAGTGGGCTGAAAAGGAGAAATTTCTTAACTAGGCTGACACTCTCAAGCGCTAAAATCCAGTTTACAAGCATATTTTTCCTAGCTATTTAGATCTAAAGGAGCCTTATGACACCAAGAGATAATTTCCTTCAAGGAAAATAATCAGTACTACACTAATAGATGAGTAGATGACGCCATTGGGCATGCACACAAAGAACTGGAAGGAATAATAGGAGTTAATGACGGTTAAAAATCTAGTCAGACTAGCAACTTTTGTTTATACATATAAAAAATAAATTAAAAGCATAATTAGAGGACCGAATTACCTGTTGATTGTTCCTCAAGAAATCAAGAGACCCAGCACCTTCACCTAATCCTGGGTTGCCCTATTGAAACTAAAACTATCATTATTTGACTAATAAGATTGATCAAGTATGAAATTTGTTAAATAAAAAATGGGAATTTACCTGTGGAAACATGTCTAAAGGAGCTGAATTCGGTAACCCAGATGAAGGCAGTGTCCCTGTCGCAGCTGCTTCACCCAAGTTCGTACTCTGGCCAGAAGCTTGACTTGAAGGGAAATGGGCTACTGGGACCGCAACTTCAGCTGATGGAGGAATGCCCTAGGAAAAAGGAAAATTTCTGTAAATTCATAGAGCATTCCAGCCGCATCTTCACATTGAATGAAAAATAAACATCACATACAGAGTATAAATAATCAACGGCCCGCTCTGGGTTGTTGTAAGCAGCACGAAGTGCACGTAAAACTGTATCCCTGTCCCACTTTCCACCACCCATTTCTAGCAACAGCTGGACAGTAGATTCAATATTACTTCCTGCTACCAAATTTGAAGCTGCTTGATCATAAGCATCAGCTGTTGGCCTGACATCAAGAAGAATAAGTTTATCAGCTTAAACGGTCAGTTCCACAACATAAAAAGCCAATATGATTGAACATGCCAACATGAATGAATAATTGGAAAACTCATAAGAACGTGGCTAAAGAGTCGAAGAAACAAAGAAAAAAAAGAGAGAGAATAGCAACTCACATAACTAATGAGCGGGACTCCGCAGCAGGAGTATGAGGACTTGGAGTAGCAGCTAAAAGCTGTTGAGGAGGTGGCGCGGACACTTGAGGTTGTTGAGGAGGTGGCGCGGACACTTGAGGTTGTTGAGGAGGTGGCGCGGACACTTGAGGTTGTTGAGGTGGTGGAGCAGTTGTTGAAGGCTATTCATACATAAAAGTTAGTAACATAATCATAGCATTAGGATGCCAGCAGTAAAATTCAGCCATGACAGCCAAAAGTCAAAAACCAAAAAACTAGTAAATTAGTGTACCTGAATGGTAGATGAACCTCCAGTTGTGCTACCTGTTTTGCTCTGGAAAGCAAGGCATGACGTGAAAACAAATTAATGAAAGGGTACGTTAAACATACAATGAAATTATTTTAAAAAAAAGGTTTAGAGGGAAGAAAACGCATATTTTCATATTAATGTGCAATGAGCTAGACAACAATTAAGAATAAAACATCATAAAAAGCCAAACTTCTTCCAATCGTTTGAGGAAAAGATGCCATCAAATAAATAAATGATAAGTTTACCATAAACAAAATTACTTAAAGTTGGTGACAATACAATTCTTCAAAAAAATAAAGGAAAAAAGTATGATTGCAATACAATTTCAATAATACAAACATACATGAAAATAATTGTTGGAGAACTGCAAATTTTGCTTGCGATCAGCATTAAGAAACTAACAAGGAAGAGTAAGATTTGTTTGGCATTAAATTAGGATACTAAATATAAATGAAATACTTTCAATTCAAGCATCTTAAAGAATCACAAGTTCTACAATCATGAAAAAAATATCGATTGAAAATTCTAATTTAATGAATCTAAAAGACCAAGCAATGGATCCACTTGAGTTGATACAAAAATGAAATAATTCTTTCACTTAAAATAGATAAGTGTATCCAAAATGAGACCACTAAATATTTGTTTTTAAGGCATTAAAGAATCTTATACTAAGCCCCAAGGGATCACCCATCCATCCAACACATAACAAATATAAATCATGGTTCATAATCTTTTTTTTTTGGGTGGCAACAAGACAAAACTATCATAGTTAGAAAAAAATCTGTCTGAATTGGTTAGATAAATAAAAAACACTTTCGATTGCATATTAATTCAAGTTGGTGATTTCATGAGAGAGATGGCATTTATTTCATAATTCCACAGTTCTACGCCTAATAGGAGGCATTTGGATTATATCAGAAAAAGGAGGGCAATCATTATTGCAGGGCCCAGTTGAATCAGCTTATCATAAGCTAGCCCTCCTAAAAGAGAGTAGAAGACATCTGGCACCTAACTTGAGTTAAATCAATTAAGGAACTAACTTAACCCCTGTCCACCTCAGGCCACAGAGCTGAAACTCACACACTGATGTTACAAAGAAGTGTTAGAACTAACAAGCTTCTTCATTTGAGACAAGTAATAATTTTTGTTGCATTGCAGAGGAAAATAAACACAGAATCCATATAATATGGATTAAGAACAAATCATTGAAAAAAAGAGAATGATCATATAACTAACATTACAAAAATGGCATAATCAACACAAACCTATCTGCAGTGAAACCATTTTAGGAAAAAAAAAACATTATGTTCATTTCCCATAAAAACAACATATTCCTTCCTTCATATAGTATATGGTAAAAAAACAAGTTCATCTTTGTGAAGTCAGCCTGCTATTTATTTGCCATGAGAGCAGAACTTGGTTATGCTATGAAACATGCAGCGGTAGTCAGACAACTTGAAAAAACAAAATCAGAAAGCACCTATCATGAGAAAAAAATGAGATCATGATATTAATTGGCATTATGATGCTAACTGAAGCATCAATCATAGAAGTAAAGTTATAAGAAATTGCAAAATTCATAGCCATAATAATAAAGACAAAACCATAACATGCAAAAGGGGATGATTAACTTAATCCGACACAGAGAAAATCACATTAATCAAATGTAACATAAGCAATATTTAAACTTAAACAAAATCCATTGAAAGGAAATTCATAGATAGGAGTACCTACAAACTGGAAAAAATATCGTGAGAGATTCTAGAGTTATGAAGTCACTGATTTAATCTGACATGGTGGATCAATGTTACCAGATGATGAGAAGCCATGCAAAATGCTACTATAAGTTGGGCAGTTATATCGTTATAAAGCAAAAGTCTCACCATCACCCATCCTGGTTTCGCACAAAGTTTACCCGGGAATGTGGAACTACTTGATACCAACATGTGAGACATAGCATTCTCAACAAAAAATAAAGAGTAGATACCTTAGTGATGCATCATAAATTTCATAGAAACTAATGAATCGTTGAAATATGAGTGAATCTAATAAAAGTTTTGATTTGTCAAACCCCGAAACTACATGCATTATCACTTAAAAAATATGGCTAGGCAACCATATTGGGATAAAACAACCATAAATATAAGCATAAAATATATTGACACATTTCTTTGGCTTTCATATCCATAAAATTATTCATCGTTAAGGCTCAGGTGCCTTTCAAACTTAAATATTGCAATACCTAAAACTGAATATATGGAGTGTAATTTTAGTAGTAATAGTTCTAGTGAGGGGATTGTGACTTTGCACGATCAAGTCATTAATAAAAGTACACGTTTTAAATATCTTGGATCTATTGTTCAAAGTAATGGTGCAATAGATGGGGATATTATTAGTAAAATTCAAGTTGGATGGTTGAAGTTGATGCATCGGGCCTATTGTGTTATAGAAAAGTACCCCTCAAACTTAAAAGGAAAATTATATAAGATGATTGAGACTTGCAATGCTTTAAGGCGTAGAATGTTTACCGTTAAAAGAGAAGCATAAGATTAATAAGCGTTATAGAGATGAAAATGCTCAGGTAGATGAGTGGCTTCACTCGAAATGAGTATGTAATTGAAAGGGTTGGAGTAGCTCTAGTGGCAAATGAAATTAGAGAGAGTCACCTTAGATGGTTTGGACACATAAAATGCTAGCCTTGCGATGAACCGGTTAGGAGAGTGGATGTATTGAATTTGGTCTATGTTAAGAAAGGTAGAAGTAGAACTAAAAAGGCTTGGCTAAAAAATATTAGAATTATTTTTTTATTAAATTTTAAATGAGAATTTGACTCTTAACAAGACACAATGGAGAAAAAACATTCATGTTGTTGTTAGAAAGGCTTCGGATAAGTCATAATGGTAAATTACATTAAAGTGCCACAAAATGCAACAATAGAACTATCTAAATGTTCTGTTTTGAATTAAATGGATACCAGTGTATATATTATAGGATCTGTAAATAATGCTATATGAAAAAACATCGCCATGTAAGTTTTGAAAACAATTGCTAGTATTACACATGGAAAAAAAAAACAATGCATTTGTTTAAGATGACATGGGGAAAAAAGGTAGCATGCATCAATGATTGGAGCATAAGAAATGCTATGCCAGAAGATATACCTGACTACCATAAATACTCACTTTCTTTATAGAAATAGAAAACGATTCAACTTGAATGCTTGACAGAATGAGAGTTATATATCACAAAGAAGTACAAAATATTTTGCTATAATAAACACAATTGCGAACCTATTACCCCAATAGTACAAAGCCAAATTAGTTTCCTCTACCGAAAAAAAAAACACATAATAAATCATAAATAAACTGAGGATATGAATAATTACAAAGCACATCAAATGAAAAAGAAAAAAGTTGTTTATATAAAATTCATATGGATGAATCACAAATTTTAATTATAGCAAATAAAACAATCTTGCTGAGATGATATAGAAGTATGATAAATTACCTTGCTTAGCATGACAACAAGAAAGCCATCTTCACTAACTTTGTTCTCTTCAAGACTGCTTTCATCTTTCAATACCTTTCCATTGTGAATCAACAATTGTTGTCCCCATGGATAGCTATCCTTCCCTTGAACTTCTTCGATATTCTTTTTGACAGCCATTATCTATCAGAAAGAGAGAGAGAGAGAGAGAGAGAGAGAGAGAGAGAGAGAGAGTCATTAGAAGAGTTTCAAGAAGTAGCCCATTGCAAGGCATCAAAATGACCTTCGACACAACAAACATCACTTCAAAAACATGATCATAAAAAGCAAATACAACCAATGTTATAAGGTAGAACATAGTTAAACGCCCATTAGTAGTCGAAGCCATTTGGATTACAATAAGTTGATGTAATGTTACAAGTGGCTATACATTGCATACAAACCAACTAAGGCTGAGCTTAGTAAGGCTATGAGAAGATTTACGAAATAAAATTCGCTAAACTTGTCTGGCTGGATGAACTGCTCTGCATGCTCATTCTCCAAGGAGGTGAAATGGTAAAGAGCATGCATCTTGATAGAGGTAAATTGTGAATTTCTAACACAAACCAATATTATGGTATGGAAGGTTTTCTAAAAGCAACACATTACTCAAGAAATCCTGAGAGCTAGGACTTTAACTATCAAAAACTCGTTTCCTAAAAAAAGAGACCTTAAATAAAGATTACTTTGTATTTTATTACCTTGAATGTGAATTGAATTTATTCATTAAATCAAACATTATAATGTGAATGATGCATGAATGCATATTCATCACAAAATCATCGCTTTATTAAAATCATTAACGCAATTGCAACAAGAAAATAAAAACAGAGCCAAGTCCTATGCATTGCAACCCAAGGTCCTTGCTGATCATTAATGAGATGCCAACATATGGTAATATATCTTCAAATTTTACTTATTGTATAGTATCTCAGCTAAAACTTTTAATGATATCAAAATCTGAAAAAAAAATCATCCTGCTAAATTATGAATCATGATGAGAGTCCCTTCTGCCGACATTAAATTCCAAAAGACCACGCAAAGTTGTCCACAAACATTCCAACCTGAAGAATTTTCAATCCTCTCACCCTTTTACCAACCACAGATAGACAATTTCACAGTACAACCATTTAACACTTGGAATTTAGCCAATTAAAATCATTCCTAAAAGCATATTGCACCCGAAACAAAGTGAAATTACATTAACGGTCACTCCCTCTATCCCGCAAAAGTTCTCACAATTTCACTATTCATAAACAGAAAACATATTACCAAGAATCCTTCCAACACTTAAACTGCATCACGAAAGTCGTCATCTTACAAAGGCCTCGTGCAAGTTGAATTCATATTGCTTGCTAGAAAATTCAAGCCTTTCCTTTTCAGAATGAAAAAATGGCAATCGCTTGAAGTAAGGAATATATAAAAGACATAATACAGAGCTGGACGTGGCAAAACGAACACAAGAACAACAATAACTCCAAAAACTGCCTCACGAAAGATCAATTTATTTCCAAAAAAACACGTATGTTCTCCCATCAACCCCTTCCATAACAACGCAAAACAAAGCCATTAAATGAAGCCTTCTTACGATCAGAAATAGTCCACAAATAACATAGAAAGATATGTAGAGATATAGAGCAGTACCGTATCATTAGGATGAACCTGGATCTCGAAGTGACTCCCCCTTAGCGTCTTCACCGTTAGCTTCATCTCTGCCGGGAAGTGTGGGAGAAAAGACGGGGACGAGAAACCCTAGCTACGTTGAAAGGAACCGATAAAGCATATGCCGAAAGGAGAAAGCAGCGGTTTAGGGCCGGATCCGCCTGTCGGATATATTTCGGGTTTGGATTTTAAAAATTATATATCTATATATATATATATTATCGTACAACAGCGCTAATTAAAATTGGAAGCGAAGGATAAGATAAGGCTTTTTTTAACAAATTTCTATTTTTATAAAATTTGATAATAAAATATTCTTAAATATTTTAAAAAAGTTATGTAGTATTGGCTCTTGCATCAATAACAATAATTATTTTTAATTATTATAATTAGAGAAATATTATAATTAATTTTATCTCAATTATTCAAAATATACATAATAATTTCAATAATTTCTCATTTTTTATTTATTTTAATTATTAATAATTGAGATGTTAAATTTTGCCTTTGCAATCATTTTTTGAGAGAATTTTGAAATATGAATTAATAATAAAGTTGGGTGAAAGAGACAATAGTTTTTATTTTGTATATACAAAAGAAATTATAATATTAGTATAAATTAAGTTAAAATGGTCATCATGCTTAACATTATTGATCCCCTAAGCTTAGTTTTAGAACCTATTACAACCTTCACCCTCCTACTTAATTATTTATTTTTCATTTATGTTGTGATTACTCTTGTTAATAATTATGTTAAATGCTGAAATATTCATGATGGCAGGGTGAAATATTAATATCTTAGCATTGTACGAACATTTAACACATTGCTAAAAAAGATTGCAAGAAGACAAATATAATTTTACATGAAAAACTAAAAAGGCTATAGTGATCGGATAATGATGGTTATACGATAGTAAATGGACTATGGCGGCTAGGCAACAATGGCATATGATGATAGCAGTTAAGTTGTTGCAGTTGGACAATAATAATTGGAGGTGATTGAGAGCATCGAATGCCATAAAAAGTTCTATTGTTTCTCAAATCTCTAATTTATGTTCAAACACTCATCCATAATGTTTTCATGAGAGTCAATTTATAGCATTTTAGGAATGATGTTTTGACGAATTGAATGTCTAGATGAGTGGAATATAAGGACGCCAAAAGTATGTTGATGATGTCCAAGTGGGCACATATCAAGTATTTGAAGTATAATTGGAAGCTTCGTGACATCAACTGAAATATAAAACAATCTCATACGTGCTTATAATCAGAACAATTAATAGCGAAACAAATTCAAGGAGCTTTAGATCACACAATTTAGAGGTCATTAAAGCATTGAAACGCTAAATGAGTGATCTATGATCAAGGAAATCAATATGGATTATCAGATGAAGTATTTCATGCTTTTTTTTAAATCTATCATAATGCAACTTTAGAAAAATACAAATAAATCATTACTTTTTGCATAAAATGAGGGTGGGGACTAGGAGCTAAACCTAGAATTCATTTTTTTTGAGAATTTAGCCCAATGATCAACATAGATGAACATCGTGAATAATTGTCATTGCTAACCGTTGTTGTCCAACCAATATCACTTTATTTTGCTATCATAACCACTATTGTCTAAATATCGTTGATCGGCTATGATCTCCCAACTTGTATCGCCTGACTATCATCCATTGGTTATCAGTTCATGTCAACTTCTTCACCAATAAAGTCATGTATAACATCACCTGGAAGGCTAATGAAAACATCATTGCCACGACATGTTGATGCCTTCCAATTTCATCGCATATCATTTCCAATAACATTGACGTATATCATTGTTAATCAGATGCCTGCTGGCTTCATCTACAACCAATATCGATGCCTGGTGGCTTCATCTACAACCGTCAACAACAATATTGATAAATATCATCTCCAATAAGGTCAATGCATGTTGTCGACGCCAACGTCGATGCTAGTGGACTTCATCACCAGTTATCAACAATAACATTAAGGCATGACATTATGAATAAGGCCGGTGCATGTCGTAGACTCTAAATATAATTTATACTGTCAACACTAATACTTGTACTATACTTTTGGGTCTATTGTCTTCTTTCATCAATAGAGAACAAATGATCTCTTAAAAATAACTCTAATAATGTCTCAAGACTCATCCAACTTCCAGCCTGAAATTCATCCTCTAGTTTCATGTCTACTACATCGTATCAATGCATTCATAAATTACAAGGAGAGTATCATTTATAACACACAATATATAGAAGTGAAATTCTTTCAACTTGATCATGCCTAGGGTCAGTGGCGGAGCCAGAAAATATGTTGAGGGGGGGGGGGGGGGGGGGGCTAAATTATTTTATTAAAATTTTCCCTCAACTTTTTTCATCCGGGCTTGGAACCGGCATAGACAGTTTTAAAAATTTTTTATTTAAAAGATAAAATACTAAATATAAAATGACATACACTTACAATTTATACCTTCTGTTCTTTATATTTTGGTATAACTGAATAATAACATCATTGTCAATGCAATCTAAAATTTCTTTTTCAATATAAGCGATTAAAGTATCGTTCATCCATTGATCTCCAATTCGATTGCGTAGCCGATTTTTTATGATTGCCATTGCAGAAAATGCTCTTTCAACTCCTGCTGTTGCAACAGGTAGTACTAATGCCAACTTCAAAAGCCTAAAAACAAGGGGATATAATATATCCTTCCTACTCTGACCCATTTTTTCAGCAAGACTTCCGATATCTTTTAATAATGAAAATTTTACATCAAGCTGCATATCCATAATGTAAGTTTCTAGCTGATTATCAAGAATCATCAAATCAGAAGGACTGAAATCACTTCGATATAAGTTTGCCATAACAATTAACTTTTCTTTGTTGAATGCACTGAACGAATTTGATGGATTTAAACAAGCAATACACAAAAGTAATTCAGTATTGGCTTCAGTGAAACGATTATTCAACTCTTGTAATTGCATATCAAGTACTGTGTAAAATATATCGACTCGGTAATGATGCAAATTTGTCATTTCTTGAAGTCCACGTCGTGATCGTCCACGAGCAACCCATTTATCATTTAAATTCGGAGTGATTATTTTGTGTTCAACACAAAATAAAGATACTTTTGATATGAAGTCATCCCACTTGTTATCTCTCATGTCTTGTAATCTAATTTTTGATATTTGAACTAAAGACATGGCATTCACGATGTCCTGATCTTTCCTTTGTAAAGCATCTGATAACTCAGAAGTGATTCCAAGAATGTCTTTCATTAAGTGCAAATAAAAAGTGAAGTCAAAAGATTGAATTGAATCTAATAATGCAAATGCTTCTCCTCTTTGTTCAGAACTTATGCCATCCTCCAAAACTATTTCAAGCACATGAACAACTGAGGAGAACATTGTAATCAATCTAATTAGTGACTCATAATGAGAACCCTATCTTGTTTCACCAGGACGACGTAAAGATATTTCTTGATTTAATCCTCTTCCAGTGAACAATTCACCACTGTCTAATGCACATAATGTCATGTTGCGATGTTTATCTCTTAGTTGATTACGTCGTTTGCATGAAACACCAACAATATTCATCACATTTGAAATTATAGTAAACAATAGTGCAATCTGAACATGATTTTTGGCAACTGCAACTAAAGCTAGCTGAAGCTGATGTGAGAAGCAATGAATATAATATGCAGAGTAATTTTCATTCAAAAAAAGTGCTTTTAGCCCATTAAATTCTCCAGTCATGTTGCTTGCGCCATCATAACCTTGTCCGTGAATTTTAGTGTGAGACAAACAGTAATTTGAGAGAACTTCTTCAACTCTTTTTTTGAGACATCGAGCTCACGTTTCAGGAACATGTACAATACCCAATAAACGTTCAATAATTTGGCCTTTCTCAGTCACATATCGTATAACGACACCCATTTGTTCTTTTCCTGATACATCACGAGCTTCATCCACGAGAATAGAGAAGAAACTGTCTCCAACTTCTGCTTTGATGTAGCTTGTAATTGCACTAGATATTGCTCTACATATATCTTTCTGAATTTCAGGAGCAGTTAATTTCAAATTTTCAGGAGCATTCTTCAATACAAAATTGTTTATATCTTCATTATGTTTTGATAAGAATTGCAGTAGCTCAAGAAAATTTCCTTGATTTTTGGAGTCGAAACTTTCATTATGCCCTAGGCTAGGGTTTTCCTCATTTCGGTTATCCACGTAATTTTTTTGTCTTTTGCAATATTCATTTATCCATGTGTATGCTATAAATTCTCTCTCAATATATACTTTAAAATTAAAACTTTAAATTCTCTTTCTATATATACTTCATTTGAATTAAAAAAAAGGAATGAAATGAAATATAAATAATTTATTATTATATAGTAAAATTATGCCCATCAATTTTAGCCTTTTAATTGCTTGCACATTTCATTTCCTTCTAATCAAAATATCCAAATCCAAACACACCTTTAATAGATATCCATTAAAAGGAGATTTATAGACTCCAAATCAATCGAAAATTAAACATAAACATCTTCATTAGTTAGCCTCATCTCAATGACCTCAAAAGTCCAATCATAAAAGAATGATCATAAGTTAAGCTTTATTTTAATCATGGTTAAGCTGTTATATTGATAAAAATTGATACAGATTAAGGCTTCATTTGAGACATCTTTTTTATTGCTTTCTAAAACAACTTTCTCATATAATATTTTTTGTACTAAAAAAATTAAGAAACAGTAAGAAAATCGTCCCAAATGAAACGTAAGTTGTAACAAAATATTAAAAGTATTTTTCAGTTTTCTTAATATTTATAAATATAACTATCCTCATATGCCCTTAATTTGTTATTCCCTTACTCTAGTTATCATCATTAAATCCAAATTTCTACAATACATGTTATGATAAGTGTCACAACATGCCTTATTCTTCACTGCACATATTCTTCTCCCTTTGGAATGACTCCCCAAATCTTGGCCACATCAATTGCAAAAGCAGTTCTTAAGAACTATCTTTTAAATTCCAATAGATGCCACAGTGTGTTGAAATAGGAGCATGGAGAAGATGCTCTGCTTCACTTATACTTCTAAGACTCCTTTAAATGAAGTAGAAAAATTTGGACTTTTGAGAAGAGAACAAGCAAAGTGTCTAAGCCTCTTGCCAACTTCTACAAAATTGGAGATTTGGAATCAGAATAAGGCTTCGTTTGGGACAATTTTCCACCTACTTCTTAAAGCAGTTTTCTAGTACAAAATTTAAAATTTTTGTACTAGAAAGCCGCTTTAAGAATTAAATTTTTGTACTAGAAAGCCACATTTAGAAGTAGGAAGACAGTCGTCCCAAACAAAGCCTAAGACATCACATATCCCAGCAATTAATCAAGATCTGAAAGCTAATCACAAGTGGTTTTGTTCATTGGAATTTGGCATCTTTTACCTACAAAACAAATCTCAGTTATGTTTGTATAGCTTCATAGCGTTCATTCTACCTAATATTTTCAGAATATTACTTCCCCATTGTCTTGGAATCATGCCAGTAGATGATTATCTTCCATGCTTTATTTGGAACAACTTTCTTATTACTTTATAAAATTACAGTAGAAAAAAAAATACATTTTTTAAGTTGTTGTAGAAAACTTCTTAGTTTTTTTTTTTTTTTGAAAACATAAAAAATAATGGCCAAACAAGAATTTTGGTTACCATCTTAAAACAAAATGGTAAGAAAGCTGTCTCAAATGAAGCCTAAGACTTCGTTTGGGATGACTTTTTTTACTGCTTCTTAAAGCGGCTTTTTAATATAAAATTTTAATTTTTTACTAAAAAACCGCTTTAAGAAATAAAAAAAAAATCATTCCAAATGAAGTATTGACTCTCTTACAGCAATAGAGTGAGCCATGGAGGAATAGGAGAAGTGGCAAAGATCCTTAGCAACTTGGCTGCCATTCTTAAGGGAATCAGATCCATTATTCAGTTATTCCAAGCATTCCATTCTCTTCTAATGCATCCCAACAGTAAGACAATTCTGAAGTTCTAATTCCGTCCAAATTCAATGCATTTTATTTTAAGCAACTATTAGTGCATATTCTTGATTAAGATAATTAATTTAGGGCGATTAAGACTAATCAATCCTTTTCAGTTATAACAACTTCGAGAAAATGTTATCTAAATTTTGAAGTAATAAGAACGCATGATTATAAATATTTGTGAGTCAAAAGAATAATAAAAGAAAATGTTTAAAAAGTAGCATTTTTTATGAAAATTTTAAATAAATGTGATTAAAGATGCATATTTGACTAAAAAGTTCTTTTTTTTTAATGTTCATTTTTTGTTAAAAGAATAAGATTTATTTATTTTTATTATCACACTATATAAAAAATATGGCCATCGCAAAAAAAAAACTCCTCTTTGGAATGTTTTTGCTAATCACTTCTATTATTTTGCTTTAAGGTTGTTTTGTTTGATACAATTTTTTTTTTAAATGTGATAAAAACGTAATAAATAGTAAGATTTTAGTGAATTCAAAATTTACTATACATAGTTCCCATTTTTTTTTCATTTAAAACGTGTGTTCTTCTGTCGTGTCACTCTAACCGAGAGATAATTATTACGTCATTTCATCGCGGATAAACAGTGCAACATCAATATTGGCGTTGCACTGTTCATCTTCGTCATTTATTGGTCTCTACAGAACTTGCTGAAGAAACGTGTGAAAGAAGAGAACGACCGTTGCGGGGCTAAATGGAGTTCGATTGGAGATGAATCACGACATTTTTTTAGTTTCACAGCATTTTGGAGTGAAAAATGAGATTTTCGGTTGGAAATGCCCTAATTGCCGATCATACTCAACCACTGTTGCTACAGTTATCGATAGCCTCAAACTATCACCCGCATGTATCGCTGTTAGCGGAACTCCCCTGCCACCATTATCTTTTTTTTTTCTCATCATTTTTTTTAGTTTGATTAAAGCTTCATTTGGAATAATTTTCTTACTACTTTACGAAAAAAATTATGTAGTACAAATATTTTTGAATTAATTTTTTTATTAATAATTTGTTCGGTGAAACATTAAAAAAATCCTCCCAAATATATAGTTACGTACTACTGATCTGTTGTTATAGTATTCATACCTAAAGGGATGCATTAAGCATACTTCTCTGAAGAAATTCTAACTAAAATTTTTAGCTGTACAAATATTATTATTATTATTATTATTAAAATTAAGAATTTAGTTCATAATTGAGGCAAAATTATATTTTTAGTCAGAAATTAACAGAAAAAAGATTATTCAAAATAAACATTTATTTTGCCACAGCTTTTAAATAAATTAAAATTATAAGCTCAAATAATAATAGCCAATGATTTCCCCATATATTATTTGCAATTATTAAAATCATGATAGAGTAAATTTTAAAATTAAAGCAACTTCAAAGTTATCATCAAATGAAGCCCTTCATTAATCATTATCCATTTGGCAACCATTATCAATTGTGTTAAGCCTTAATTAATCTGCAATCACACAAGCAACCAATAATTTGATTAAGGCTGTGTTAATTCCCATAAGCAATATCGAAATGAGAAGAAAGAGTTTCTTAAGCTTTAATGAAGAAGTAATATCATATAAATTAGTTTACTTTTCTTTCACTTTTTAACTGAATATATAACAAGCGAGACAAATATTTACCCTTATAACTTTGGCTTCCGGCATTAAAATGGCAACTTGCCTGTAACTTGCCAAGCTCCTTAATGCCTACTTGCCTCTCTAACCAATCTCTTCTTTAAATTAGCTTCTCCTCATCCCTCCTTATAAGCAATTAAGATAATTGGAAGCAAAGCAAGCTATGAAGATTGACGACGTTGTTGATCAGAAGAGGTATGCGCTCCTTCTCGCCGCGAGGGATTCTGATTACGTGCGAATGAAGTATGGTGGTTACTTCAATGTCTTCGTTGGTGTGTTTGGGAGTGAAGGGGAGGATTGGGATCTTTTTCGTGTTGTTGATGGAGAGTTTCCTGAAGACGAAGAACTGAACAAGTATGATGGTTTTATTGTGAGTGGCAGCCCTTATGATGCGTATGGAGATGATATATGGATACTGAGGCTTTGTCTCCTGTTGCGAACGTTGGATTTTATGAAGAAGAAAGTTCTTGGAGTATGTTTTGGCCATCAGGTAAGGCTTTATTTTATTTTTCTCTTATTGGATTTTCTTTGGGACGACTTTGTTGCTGCTTTCTAAAGCAGTTTTTAAGTACAAAATTTTTAGTTTAAAAATATTTTGCACTAAAAATTACTTTAGAAATCAGTAAGAAAATTGTCTCAAAGAAAGCCCGTAAAGTGACGATTTTATATATATTTAAATGCAGTTATATTTAAAAAAATTTGTTGATATCTGGATGACTAAAACCATATTTTTATTAAAAAAATTAGATTCAAATTTGTAACTATAATATCAATAGCAACATTTATTCAAAAAATATAAGTATAATATGAAAAAAATAATAATAAATGGACTAGCAACAATTTTTAAAATATTATTTACAAAATTTTTTTTTAATAAGTATTATAGACCAAATTTATGATAGTAAATATCATACCAAACATCATTAATATAGTATAACACATTAAGGCTTTGTTTGGGACGGCTTTTTTATTGCTTTCTAAAACGGAGTTTTAGTACAAATTTTTTTATTTTTGTATTAAAACTCCGTTTTAGAAAGCAGTAAAAAAGCTGTCCCAAACGAAGCCTAAAACACATACAATACAATACAATACATATATACATATGACAACAATATTATCAATTAGAGCTTTAATTCATTCACAACAAGAAAAACTATTGTTTTTCCCTGCGGCAAAATTACCATAAAAAAAAGTGTTGCCAGCGAAGTTTAGTTCCTAGTAACCTATCATATCTAGCCAAACTCCATCTCATAACATAAAAAAGAATATACCTCGTATATTCTTTCTCCAACCGAAAGAAAGAAATGACCAAAAAAAATGATGTTTGTGAACAATGCAACACCAATATTGACGTAACATTATTCATCATCCATGCAAAATGCCATTGAATCTGACATTCGATTGGAGCTCGCGGCAACTCCAAACTCTCATTTGATGTTCGGTTAGAGATGCCCTAACAAGTGAAAATGTTCCCAAATTCGAATCATTAATGCAAGATTTGTCTTGTAATAGGTTCTCTGTCGAGCTTTGGGAGGCCATGTTGGTAAGGCTCTTGGAGGATGGGAAGTTGGCATCAAACAAGTCACCTTTGTTGATGACTTTCTGCAATATTGTCCATTTATGCAAGACTTTCACCATATACCTCACCATGCTTCTATCATAGAGTGCCATCAGGATGAGGTAATATATACAGAGAGAGAGAGAGAGAGAGAGAGAGAGAGAGAGAGAGAGAGAGAGAGAGAGAGAGAGAGATTGAATAGGGATTAATGGTTTCCTGGTTATGCAACAGGTATGGGAGCCTCCAATTGATGCTAAGGTGATTGCTTATTCAGAGAAAACAGCAGTGGAGGCATTCTGCATTGATGATCATATTCTGGGAATTCAAGGGCATCCAGAGTACACAAAAGACATCTTGGATAATCTTATCGGTCGTCTTGTTGACAATAATTCCATTGATGTAAGTGTTTTTTTTATACATTTATGATTATGTTTGAAGAAAATCTATGTGAAATTTGCTATAAAATTTGAATTTCTAAGATGGATTTTGCTGAGGAGGCGAGGAAGAAAATGGAGCTAGTTGAGCCAGACAGGAAGTTTTGGGAGGAGATGTGCAGGAATTTTCTGAAAGGGAGGAAAGAAAGGCATTCGCTATTGCTTTGCTAACAGAAGATGTTCAAGCATTGAAGATCTAATGCATTTATGGGACTTCTTATAGATAATTTTCAAACTCTTTTTTTTTTTTCTGTTTTTTCTTTGGTTCATTTGACTGAATATCAGATGTAATCAAAACTTTATCATGAACTTTTTTGTAATTTTCCTTTTTAAATGAAATTTTATCCTATTTTAAGATATAAAATTTTCTAACAAAAATTATTCTTGATTAGAAAATTGAATGCCACGAATAACATATTCATTGATAAATTTTGATTGCACAAATATTATATTTTTCACAAATTAGAGAACTACAAGAAAGAATGGTTAAAATCAAAGAAAGAAGCAAAAATCAAATAATAAGAAAAGCTTGCAACGTCCCCAAATAATAGTCGTCAATACTCAATTATATTAAAAATGTTAAATTTGCTTACCTTGAGATCCCAAAAAATTGATAACAAATAATGGCCCGCTTCTTTGGGAAGATTATTACATGCGGAGTCAGCACTGAAGAACCGTCTGAATTTTGTTAGGGTACGTATACAGTAAATACATAGCAAATACACTATTTTATTTTTATTGTGTATTTGTTGTGTACCCTCACAAAATTTGGACGATTCTTAGGTCCAGACTCTGCACGTAACAATTTCTCGCTTCTTTGGGTTTAGGGACCACAAAACCACTTAAGATAATGAGATCTTAGCAAACTAATGCACAAAATTTATTTCCAAAGCACCCTTAGATATTTTCTACTTTTTACCATTATATTCTCATGTAAAGGATTTTTTTTTTATTAACAAAAGTTAAAATATATATTAAAAACCAAACGAAACAGTACAGGAAAATACCCCTCCAATCAGAAACAACAAAAAAACAAATGAAAATCAAACTAAGAACTAAAAGTTTCAAGCTAAAGGCGGGCTCAGTTTACCGTCGAAGCTTCCAGCATCCAAGACGTCCCGCACGGACCATCCAGCAAACAATTAAACACCCACGGTTGCCACCAGCAAAGAAGACTCGGACGCGAGCCCCAACCATCATTGCCCATAGCCACGCGAAGCAAGACATAGAAAATTCAGTCCAAAACATTCCAGCGGAAAATACCACGACGAATAGCAAAACAACACACGCTGAATCATCTTTTTCGACGACTTCGCCCCCAGAATTTCCCCCTAATGTCATAGGCAGAACTATCAAGGGTAAAATCAGTCTCCGGCTCAATCGCTTCTGAAAAATCTTCCTCCTTAGACGAATCAATCAACCAATTATTTTGATTCCTAACCTCCTTGCCCGAAGCGTTACCCACACAATCAGCCATCACATGAGTATCAACCTGTAAAACAGGAATCTCAACAAAATTGTTGATACCCGAAATACCAACAGCATCCTTCCCACCTTTATCCATAGCAGCAGAGCCAAATCCATCGGCACAACCTTCCGCCGTCTCAAGCAAAATACCATTTCCATTAGCTGTCACCGCACTCTGAACAGGCAAAACATCAAAAATTTCAACATTCACAACACTATGATCTTCCACTAGCACCAAAGGAGTAACCGAAGAATCCAAATTCACTTCCTGCCGAACGCACCTATCCAGTAACTCAGGAACAAACGGTAATGCATTAGGAGATAATACAAAATCATCCGCAGCAACAATAGCATCTTTACAATTACTCACACCCACTGAATCAACTAAATTACCAGGCGAAATTTCAACAACAGGAAGACAACTCATAGGATCTACAGAGGGCAAGATCACCTCCACAGCCTCAACAGCCTCTTCAGTAACAGTAACCACATTTTCCTTAACATTATTATCGCCATTAACAACACCTAAAGAAGCAGAATTTTCAACAGCCACAACAGCAGTAGGAGAAACAGATAAAGCCACATAATTACACTTCCCAGAAATATGTCCTAAACTTTTACAAACACCACAAAAATGAGGAAAATCATCAAGAATCACCTCTTGAACATACCCTAACGAATCCGAGCCTAGCCACACTTGCTTAGGGTAAGATTTAGTAATATCTAATTCAACTAAAACTCTAGCATTCGACGGACGAGAGCCAACCGACGTAGCTTCGTCAATTTTCAATGGTTTGCCGAATAACTCCCCCAGCCCAAACAAGATCCTCAGAGTAAAAAAATGGGGACGAAGGTTGGGAAACGAGATCCAGATAGGGATAATCGGCGACTCGACATCGATATCCAACGACGGTGTCCATTTCGTAAGTTTCATAAAACAGTTGAGAACCATGTAAGAGCGGTGGCAAAAAATTCTGCAATAATCTAAATCATTGGCCAATTTAATCAGAATGTGAGTAGAATCAAGAACAGTCACAGAAACCTCTCCAATCAACTTCAGATTAAAAAAAAATTTCGTATAGCTTCTAGCGGAGGACGCTTCGAAGGGAAAAAGCTAACTAACGAGAAACGAAAAGGTTCCGCTAAAGCCCTAATTTCTTCATCAGAAACCCACAGAGCAGGAAGGCCCCGGAAAGTAGACAACTTCAAATCGGGAAAGGAAGATGAAGAGCCAGCAAGAGCTTGAAGAAAAGACTTAGAATGAGAGATCCCCAAAAAAAAACCAGGATCTTTCAACTTAGACGGAGGCATACCGACACAAAAGGAAAAAAAAAAACGAAAGAAAAAACACTCACAACACTAAGCAAACCAGATAGAAGAACTTCCTTAACCAGAGGAGCGAAAACAACCCCCGCCCAACGGGGCGATGGAGGCGCCGCCGCCCCAAACCCTAACCGCGGACGAGAAAAAAGAAGGCAACAGAAAACTATTCTCCAAGAAGCGGCTACATGTAAAGGAATTTCATAATACTTAAATATTTTATTTGCACAATTTGTGTATGGCTGAAATTTTATGTATAGCTGAAATCCTATATCTAAATAACATTTTTTATTGATGATTATATTCAATAATTATTTTAATAATAATTGATTTAAATCAAATTTTATTATTTTATTTAAAAAATATGAATTAACTCAAAAATGACTCTATCTATATTTATAAACTTATAAGTGCGTGTATTGATACATTTGTAGTCATATATTAATTATTATATTGATATATGTACGTATATTTCATTTTATTATATAATTTTATAAAAAAATATTAATAACATATTTATCGGTAAATTTCTTGAATTAATCAAAATTTGATCACTTTAGTTTTATTTAAAATTGGCTCGAATTGACATCGAAATTTTAGATTTTGAATTAATACCAAACATTAGACCTATTTGCATCACATTCCTCCATCATTGGGCAAATTTGGCCAAGCCTAAAACTCCAAGAGAATGCTTCTTTTTATTAATTAATAGGACCACAATTCCACATATGATAGTGAGATATCAACACAAAATCCACAATATGTTCACCATGATCTACATAGTCACATTGGTCCTGATTCTCTGATAGCTACATTTCAATAGGAGATTTGAACCACATAGGGCCAAATTTGTGCTTAGTGTTTGTCTCCAAGTATTGCCAAAATTAATTTTGAGCATACTCTAGTTGGAAAAAAAAAAAAAACTTAATTGTTCTTGGGTTTTCATTGAGATTAATTATGAAACTCTTAATTAATATGATATTTGGAATTAATCTCAACGTAAATTTAAAGGCAATTTATAAATTTAAATAAAATTTTCATCGAAATTTGAATTTATTAACTCCATTTACTAATAAAATGTAACTTTTTTTCAAGGAAACTTGTTTTTAATAAATTAGTGATACACTTTGGGTTCGTTTGGGACGGCGGTAATTTTTTCTATAAATGTGGTTTATGAAGTTGCTGTGATTGAAGTAATTTTTATGAAATGTGCTATAGAAAATATCTTTCTAGCACAAAAAAATTCATTGAAGCAGTAAAAAAATTGTGGTCAAATAAAATTTTTTATTGCAGTCTGAAAAGCAAAGAAAAAAAAACTGTCACAAATTGTATTATTGTATATGATGAGATTACTTTCTTTGAACTTGATGTGTATTGAGGATGCCTATAATAAGTTTGAAATTTGTGTGCATATTCCTTTAGGTTGCAATGACGTATATCCGATATGAATCCCCTTTTTCATTAAAAATATGTCCTAGGCTTTAATCACCTATGTGAATTTAATGCATAGCCTATAGTTGTATTGAATACATATAGTTTTCCTATGTGACAAAGTCATTTGTGAATATTCAAAGCAAGAATGAATGGTTATGTTGGACAATTGATATACATATATGTTTGAATCACGACCAAAGATAACTTTAAACATGAAGTTTTATGATGATGTTTGAACAATTCCATATGCTTTATAGTATAAAGCTTGTCATACTTTTTCTTTTCTTTTTTTTTAATGTGAATGTGAATGGTCGTATTGGAGAACTTGCATACATAAATATGCTTTGATAACGTAGATAATTGTGAGATCAAGAGCTTGAGAAATTATCATGTTTAAGTCATGATTTTCATGTAAGGGTTTCATGATCAAGTCAAATGTATGTTTGATATTTTGATTCTCGAATCATGGCTCTTATGTTTTAGTATAATGTATTATCCGTTGTCAAAGAGATATATGATGATTGTATTCCTAAAATCATGAATGGATAGAAAATTTGTTATATATGGTTGTACGTGTTTCAATTTATGTACACATTTTGGATTTCAAAAGCACGTAAAAGTTTGGCATGAACATATCTTATTTTCATTATCCCTTCTTCGCATATATCATACTAAAAAATAATAAATTGAAGTGTTGAACTAGCTCTCTACACTTTCCATGATAGTTTGATTATGAACAACTTAGCTCTCTTTCGTATGTATATATAATGATATCATGTTTGATGACAAAATTCATATGTAGTAAAACAAATGTTATACTTACAGATATTTCTTTGATAATATCATCTTCCCTTTTCAAGTTGTCTTGATCGTTTATTGGATATATCATTCAGCCTTAAATATATATGTGGAGTTTGTTTTAATGTCTAGGAAAAGAGAGTTCAAGTTATGACTTTGTTGGAAAGTTTACATGCATGCTTATAATATTTGGTGGAAAACTCTTACATGTTCTATGCATGATTCTTCTTTATATTTTATGATAATGAATTTCCATGCAATGTTAGTAAGTAGTCTTACATGTTTTATGTGTAGTGTTCTTCTATGTCAACTCTCTTCACTCATGTTAGAAAACTTTCTCATTAATTTATGTTTAAATGATGATGTATACATGTTTGATAAATAAAAATATTGAATTGCCTATTAGTTAGATCTTTATCAGCTTGCATTTCATTTGAATTGTATCAACTCTCATCTTTGTATTCCTTATGTTTTTCTTGCGAGGTATGTCATGTCTTGCATGTGCCGTTAGTTAGCATATTGTGCTTGCATGGGTCTTAAGGAAAGACTCTTACGTTTTGTCGGGGGTCCGTGGAAATGCCCATGCCCTGATGTTTGTTGAAGACTAATGAATTTGTACATGATGGTAAACTGACAAGCTTTCCTTTAAATACTGTGATATGTTATCCTCGATTTATTCCAATAATAGATAATTATAAAGAGTTATTACTGTATCGATGATCAAGAAGTGGCGATTTTGTTTATTAAGCAAACAATTACTGATAACTGATTACTAGAAAAATACTGTAGAAGCTAGAACTCTTTATTTGTTTAGTGTGATTACTGGAATGCATGTGATTGATTCATTATTGCATTGATTTAGTGCTTCAGTACATATCAACAACAATCTTTAATTTCATACAAATTTAAATGAGATATTACATAAGCAAAATGCAAATTTAATTCTTAATATATAGAATATATATATATATATATCCCAACATCTCGAAGTTAATCGACAGGTTAATCTTTGCAACTCACTCATATATAATGGAATTATTTCATGCGAGAAAAGCCATCTGATTTTTCTCTTTTGAGTTTTCCACATAAAATCTCAAGTGCTATATAAGCTCTTTGAGTTACCTATTTTGTACTAGATCTTTGGATAAAATTAAGAAACAAAACTCTCAATTTATTATTGTAAATTTTCTAGCCAACAACAATATTTATGTGAATAAATTAGTTTATAAATATTTAATTGATAATATAAATTAAATACATAAAATAAAATAATCTCAGTTTTTTTAAATTTAAATATCCAATCATAAATTTGATGTATGACTCACCCACAAATACAAATTTCTTCCATAAATACAATATTACTCTTCTTATAATAATTAACCAAAATTACCCAAACAGCCTAAGCAACTAAACAATACTTTTAAACAAAAGATACTAACTCGGAAAAGAAAAACCTCCAGGAGCAATCACAGGCCACCACCACCGCCCCAATGCAAGAATAAAAACCCCACCTTTCGTTCCTTTCCGCATCAATTCCCAACCCCTTGCTCTCTCCGCTTTCGCTAAAGCTCCTCTCCGCCGCCGCCGCTGCCGCCGCCCGCCTGCCGAACAAGAGATCGCCGGAGACCTCAGGTACCACAAATCACTTTCTCTAATCTCCTACTAATCCTCTTTTAACCATCGTTAATCTCGTCATTAACTTCAAACATTCCATGTCTGGTCTTCTCATGGCCTCGAAGCTCGATTCCAGGCGGGGAAATGTTTACCGGGGGTATTCTTGGAATGCCCTGAATGTCCTCGCTTACATTTTGAAAATATTTCTTGGGTATTCCAGGAAGAAATCTTCCAAGTGGGCCCCACATCTGTCTTGCGCTGTTAGGGCTCTGCCCGCCAGTGACAGGCACATGGGAGAGGGTAGTGAAGGTGCAGGGATTTTACTGCGCGCCTTCTGCGTTCCGCCCCTTCGCCTTTTCATAATTACAAACTAACCCATTTTCTTTTCATAAAAACTTTAGTTATTTTGTGCAAATATTTTTTAACAAACACTTGTTTCCCTATTTCCATTAAAACTCTCTCTTTTTTGATTTATTTAGTACTTTTTGTCCTTAGAAAACTCGTTTTTTAATTGGTATAAAAAGGAAAAGATGAGGGGTTTTATGCAAATGACACTTTGTATGAAGCGGTCCTTTTCCGCCTGGATGCATTGGAAATCGCGGGAGCAGAGACTATGGAAGCCCAATCTATTTAGCTTTATCAGTAAAAATAAAATAATATTTGTTAATTATAAATAATAATATAATTAATATTAATTAAATGTATATGTGAACGCATAACTTAGGGGGCGGGGGACATTAGACATTTAAAATATTATCAAATTAGACCGGCCGTATAATTTAGGATTAAGCCCAAATTCCAACATTTGTTGACCATAATTGGGGTTAGCAACCAAAACATGCTTTAAATTTTGTATTAAATTGGTGCAAATGATGCAATCTTTGCCTTAACTTTCTCAGTAATAATAGCCAAATTGTATAGTTTGAATATATTATTTTTTTATGTTCTACAAATAAAAAATGTAGCAAAATTTGATAATGGAACATTATGGTTTATAAATATGGAAAACCTTTAATTAAAATTATAACAATAAAAATATTTAAATAAATATTAGGGCCTCGTTTGGTAGTAGGAAGAGTTTTGGTGAGAAAGGGTGGTTCCAAAACCGTCTTTTACCAACGTAGATAGAAAGATACAATTTTGTAGAAGGTATGCATCCAAATAGCAACACTAATTACGCCCAACCAAACAAAGCCAAGGTCTAGGTGATAGAAAGTTTGTTAATTTAAGAATGATGTGTGTTTGTGTTTGGACTTATGAGGATGCAAAGGACTGTTCAGAGTCGTCAAAAAAGCTCATCGTTTGTGAATAACTCGTGTTCAGCTTGTTAATAAGCTATTATTTAATTCATTCATTACGCAAGCGAGTAATAAGCTCGTTCAAATTTGACTAATTTACACGCCTAGACGGATTTCACGAGGATATGGTGATGGCGCACGCTTTACTTTTGGGGCTATTTGGTAGCACACAAGATTTCATTTAATTACGATTTTATAAATTATTTGAATTCATATTTATGAAATCTTGGGGGGTTAAATACTTAAATCCTAAAAAACTAACTCGTACCATTCATGATAAATCTTGTTAAATCCTATGTAATTGTTTGGCTATAGAGTGTTAAATCCTGAAATGAGCGGACTCTTCTTCCCTCTCGCTCGCTTTGTACTTTTCTATCTACTGCGGCTTTCATTTACAGTGAGATTTGGCTTTGCATTTTAGACCGTTTGGCTTGATTTTGCTCAAATCCGTCTTAAATCCAGCCTAAATCCTGCCACCAAAATCGTGCTGTAACAAACTAATAAAGAGTGAGGAAGCTACTAAATAATAAGTTATAGCTTCTCATCATATTTAAATTTTGTTTGGGGCGGCTTTTTAAAATAACTTCCTAATAGCTAAAAAGTTATTTTATAAAATAATAATAAAGCTGTATCAAATAAAGCCTTAATTGTTTATTCTTCTCATGAGAGATATGATGGATCTTTGGTGAGTTACAGCTTCTCAACACTCACTTGTGCTTGAGGTTCTCACAGAAAAATACAACATATAAATCAGGTCAAAGTGAAAACATCTCTTTATGGAGTATACAGATTTTAAATAAGAGGATATTATTATTTTTAATAAATTGAATGCTTAAACACAAATTTAACATACGTAATATTTAATTCTATTTTGATAATAATTTTTAAAATTTTAACGGCTAAATTATTGATTCAATATCTATTTGAAGAGGGTCATCTCCTTAAATAGCAAATTGGAAGCCCAAAATTCACAAAGGGAAAGGGAAAACTCTCAGTACGAAGTACATTTTTATATTTTAGAGATTAAACTTTAATAAAAGGTTGCCAAAATAGTGAAAAAAACATTTAGTCTTTTAAATAAAATATACCAAAATGGTGAAATAAACACGCAGAGATGGAACCAGGAGAGAGAAGCTGTATGTATCTTGGTGCAGCTTTTTTTTTTTTTAATTCTTCTTTATCTTTTTCTTCAAGAGAGGAGACGAGAAGCACTGATGGAGAAGGAGAAAGCCAACAAAAGCTAGCTTCAACAAGCTTCAAGAAGAAGAAGAAGAAGTGAGGCCATGGAAAGAGTGAACACGCCGCCGCCGCCGCCGGAGATATTGCGATTCCCCGGCGGCGAAGTGGAGGAGGAGGAAGAAGAAGGCAGGCTTTCACTTCAGTGAGGTGTAGTTACTGTGATATTGGCTCCGTTGGCTCAATCACTTCTCCCTGTCTCTCTCTCTTTCTCCCTTTGTTTTTCTTCTTCACATGTTCTTTTTCATTTATTGTATGATTTCTGAGTAGATTTGTAATTTATATTGTATTTTCTTGGATTTACTATTTTGTCTTGCAGCTATTGTCATGGATTGGCATGAGTAAATGAGTGATGATATATATTTTTTTTGCTGGCTAAAATATTTATGGCATGTTATGATGGCGATGATAAATAATATTTCATTTCAAATGGAAAGAAAGTAAGAAATTGAAATAAAAAACGAAGCTTTCTTGTTTGTTTATAAGCATTATCTTCTTGTTGAGCAACTCTTCCTTTCCCATTTGTCTTTTTGCATGTTGGCTTCTTTTGTTTGGCCTTTGGCTCTCTCATTCTCTATTTGTTCTTCTACTTTTGCTTTCTCTTCAAAAGTTTTATCTCTCTTCTTATCCTTAAATGTGCAATTGAACAGTATTCTTTGAGATTTGCATAGACTCTCGCGAGGATTTGGGTGAAATAAAGATCATAAATTTACAATTTTTTTCTGGGTGGTAATTATTTGTTTGTATTTTGTGAAGATAGATTTTTTTTATAATAACATCAATACAGTTTTAAAATTTTTGAAACAGCTTCACTATTAGAATTTCTGATCAAATTGTTTAATCAGTTAAAAAAAAGAATAATCTGTTCTTATTATTTGCAAAATTACAGTTTTTTTTCAGTAAATCAGTAAACTTATAAGGATTTTTACAATTCCTTAACACATTGTTGTGTTTTTTCTGTAAATAGTGACATGTAAAGTCATCATGAGTTTTTGCTCATAATCAGCTCATTAATTTTTAATGGTTTTGTTTTCCGAGCCCATCCCTTTATAGATTTATGATATTGAAACTCTATAGGTTTATGAAGTTGTTTGACATATTTTTATAATTTTAACCAAACTCTGAGTTCAAGTCGTATGATGAAATCATTGCAACTAACGAAATAAGAAAAAAGTTTGACAAAACCATCTCACTTTGGTGTCTTATTCTACCATAATACAATTAGATATTTGGACATTGCAAACTGCAAAGGAGGGAAGAAGAATAAAGAGATTGTAAAGTATTGAAGATCACAGAGGAGGGAAGAAGATGAAAGTTTACCGGACAAGTTGAACCTGAAAGATCACCAAGCTCTAACCCGATTAGGAATGAGGACATCACCAAGACAAGGGGAGAGATCAGTTCTTTTCTTCGTATTGGAACATGTTAATATTTGATTTAGATTTAAGTGTTTAGTCTAGGTTTTACTGTTAGGCCTAATTAGGTTAGGATAGTAAGCCTCAACTAACTGGGAAATTGAAGCAACTTACCAAGTCTGTTGTCATATGGGAGAATCATATATATCCTTCTTAAGGAGGTTAGCTATGAACTTAAAATACATTCTATGGGCTTAGTTTGTACAAAGTCCTCGCAGATCATCTTATCTTTGGTGGTCAAAAAAACCTTCAGGTTCTGTAATATTGCTTCATATATGTCTACTCAGTGATGATAGTGAGAAGATGGTGATATTATATTAGGTCAGTTTGGTATGATGGAGACCTTTTTGTCATTTTCTTGCCATGAATATAAATATTTAAAATGTTATGATGAAGATTTTTGAAAAGAAATACAATAATAATGGCAATAATGTGTCATAAATAATTACAAGATAGTTCTCATCTAACAATATTATTGAAAATAAAAATCTATTATTATACATTTAAATTGGAGACAATCTATTTTACTCCTAAAAAAAAGAAATAAATCCATTCTTTTAATACTTTTACCAAAATCCTCTTTCTCCTATTTAGATAACAATGTTGAACTTATTATTATACATCTCTAGCTTAAAGAGAGTCTTAGGCTTCATTTGGGACGATTTTTTTACTGTTTGTTAAAGAATTTTGGTACTAGAAAACTGCTCTAAGAAGCAGGGAAAAAGTCGTCCCCAACTAAGCCTTAGTACAAAAGTTTCTAGTGTTTTAGAAAGCAGTAAGAAAGCTATCTCAAATGAAGCCTAACTCGAAATGATCCCAATATTCGTAGAGTGGTTTATAGTATTTTGGGTAAATCATAGACCATTATATGCTTCTCTCTATCATAAATAGGAGGATACCCTATTGAACAATATAATTTTATTTTCTAAGGCCACTCAAGTTATCAATTTAAGACAAATTCATATTCTCATTATATCCTAGAGCATTCTATCATCTCCAATAGCTCTTGAGAAGATAATCGTTTTATATTAGATTAGTTTGATATGATCTGTCACCTGCCTTCTCCTAAAATTATAAAATATTTATGGCAATAATGCATCATTGAAATAGTTGCAAGCTAGTCCTAATCTAAAAATATTATTGAAAAGTAAACAGAAGCAAACACTTTCACTTTAATATTCAAAGCAGTCTTTGATTATGTAAACAATTCACTAAAAATCAGAAAAAATGGTTCTATCCTTCAAATCTCTTTAGCAGAATAAAAAAACCTAACCTATCAATCAAAGAAATTGTTAGGCTCTTATGGAAGAGCTTCAAAGATTATGACTTCAACTTCATTTGGCATAGCTTTTCTTTATCATTTCTTAAAGCAATTTTTTATTATAAATTTTTTAATTTTTTAGCTAAAAGTTGTTTTAAAAAGCAGTAATAAAACCGTCTTAAACGAAATTTTCATCTGTTAGCTGCATAGAATAAGAGTTTTATCACAAAAAAAAAGAAGCTTAAACGATGCTGATAAAAACTTTGGATAAAGTAAATTATCATGCAATATATTTGTTGCGTCCTGGAGTATTCACGGTTGTAGAGAATTATAAAGTTTAGTGTCTTAGCGTTGTACGAAAACCCAGCACACAATCAAATAAGAGAGAGAGTGTAACATTCATAAGAGACACCTGAGTTTTTACGTGAAAACCCTTGAAAAGGAGGAAAAACCACGGGGTCTGGCCCAATTTGAATGAATCAACTAGTATTTGTAGTCGATTACAAATGATGCCCTTCTTAGGGAGAAGGCCTTGGCTTGATGGTACAAATGTACATCACATAGAGCGCATTACATGGTGGGAGTTATAATAATCAACAAAGATATGTTTGTTAGGCCAGCAGAACCATAATTGATAAGATAGATGTCGGAAAGACCGTAGTTGGCAGGAGATCTAGGTCAGAAAGACCGTTGCTTGGCGATGTAGGTCGGAAGGACTATAGTAGGAGACGCAGCTCAGAAGGACCGTAGTTTGCAGGAGACCTGGGTAAGAAAGACCGTAGTTGGCAGGAGACCAGGCTCTGAAAGACCATTATAGTAGGGCAGTACTCTGGTAGAACTCTGAGCGTCAAGTGGTGGCCCAGTAGAAGTTCGGGCCTCGAGTGGTGGTCCGGTAGAAGTCTTGGCTTCAGGTGGTTGTCCGGCAGAAGTCCGGGCCATAGGTTGTGGCCTAGTGGAGCACAAGGCCTCAAGTGGTGGTACGACAGAGTAAAGGAGTCAGACGGTGGTCCGGCGGAGGCGAGGGCCTTAAGTGGTGGTCCAGCAAAAGTCCGGGCCACAGGTGGTAGCCTGGTGGAGCACAAGGCCTCAAGCGGTGGTCCGGCAGAAGTTCGGGCCTCAGGTGGTGGTTCGACAGAAGTTCGGGCTTCAGGTGGTGTCTTGGTGGAGCACAAGGCCTTAAGTGATGGCTCGACGGAAGCCCGAGCCTTAGGTGGTGGCCTGGTGAAGCACAGGGCCTCAAGCAGTGGTCCGGTGGAAGTCCGGCTGTGGTCAAGGAAGGCGATGACCTCAAGTGGTGGTTCGGCGGAGCAACGGCATCAGTCGGTGGTCCGGCGGAGGTGAGGGCCTAAAGTGGTGGTCCGGCGAGGCAACAGTGTTAGGCGGTGCTCTGGCGGAGGTGAGGCCCTCAAGCGGTGGTCCAATAGAATTCCGGGCCTCAGGTGGTGTCTTGGTAGAGCACAGGGCTTCAGGTGGCGGTTCGACGGAAGTCTGGGCTTCAGGTGGTGTCCTGGTGAAGCATAAGGCCTCAAGCGATGATCCGGTGGAAGTCTGGGCCTCAAGTGGTGGTCTGGTAGAAGTCCGGGCCTCAGGTGGTGTCCTGGTAGAGCACAGGGCCTCAGGTGGCGGTTCGGCGGAAGTCCGGGCCTCAGGTGGTTGGCTTGGTGAAGAACAGGGCCTCAAGCGGTAGTCTAGTGGAAGTCCGGGCCTCAGGTTGTGGCTTGGTGGAGCACAGGGTCTTAAGTAGTGGTTCAGAAGAAGTTCGGGCCTCAGGTGGTGGTTTGGCGGAGGTGAGGGCCTCCAGTGGTGGTTCGGCGGAGCAACGGCGTCAGGCGGTGGTCCGGCGGAGCAACGGTGTCTGGCGGTGGTCTAGCGGAGGTGAGGGCCTCAAGTGGTGGTCCGACGAAACTCCGACGGTGGTCGAGGAGGAGCTTCTTCCTTCTATTCTCTTCTTCTCTTCTTGCTTCGGTCCCCTCTCAAGAGAAATGAGGGGTCTATTTATAGATTTTCTAGAGTGGCATGACCCGTAAATAGGTGAGAGATCAAGGACAAATGAGGAGTGGTTGGATAGACAGCCAATGTTGAATCCCTTGATCATGGACCGTTTGATGGACATTTGAATGTCTTAATGACGTTGGAATTTGGCGATCTTGGGCTCGTTGGATTCATCTCATCGAGCCGCTCGATTCTACTATAAGCACACCATGTTTGGAAACTGTTTGGTAACCCAAATTGTGGTTTGAACCTTTCAACAACGCTTTGGGTACTTGATTTATACTCATTTGGGCTCAGATTGAGTCAAATTTGATGTCGTTGGGTTCGTATTTCTGAGACGTTCAGTTTGACTGTAAGTTTGCTGAAATCGGAGTTCAGGTAATCCCATATTTAATTTTTGAAGTTTCCGGCATGATTTTGCCTCGTGATTAGCGCCCGATCAAAATAATTTTTTGATGATATATCAATATTAAACTGTGAATATCATGAATGATAATGAACAATGGGAAAAGAATATGAGTTTCATGCATAAAGCCCACATTTACTCTTCTATAAAACAAATAAAAATTCTAACTTTCCCTAATGAACATCCTCTAACTAATTTAAAACATTCAAGCCCAAGTTTTTCTTGTATCCTCTCCATGTAAGCCTTTAGGGGTTGACTGTTTTGTTTTTAAGACTACAATCATAATTTCTATTTGATAATTATTTTTTTCACCTTTTTTTTTAAAAAGTTTGTGTTAGAAAACTGATTTTTATTAACAACTTAAAAAAGAAATTATGTTCTCCATAACAACTTAAAAATCATATTTATAAAAAGTTGCAGTCGTCTGAATAAGACTTCGTTTGTGATAGCTTTCTTAGTGTTTTTAAAACAGTTTTTCAGCACAAAAATTTTTACATGAACTAAAAACTTTTATACCAAAAATATTTTAGAAAGCACTAAAAAACTATCCCAATCGAAGCCCAATCTATGTGAATGGCCTAAGAAAAATCTTCTTCATGATCATTATTAGCTCTATCATAGCTTTAAAAAGAAAGCTTACAATCAACCACATGATACAAATGATAATAATAATAATAATAATAATAATAATAATAATAAATATTAGATAAATGACAGTGTGCAAATGGTGCATTTTATGACTGCATTACAAAAGGGACAAAAAGAAAAGTGGCAGCTGGCTGAAGGCTTGCTGTATTTCTAACCCCATTCTACAACTCCGAGATTCCAGTCAAGCCGAGTCGAATTGATAAATCGCCACTGAACCAAGCTCGATGAGCTAACTAGGCAAGTTTGTGCTAGCTATGATTTGACTTGTTAGCTTGCGAGCCAACTTATTTGAAAAATATGAACTTTAATATATTAACATTTAAAATTCTAAGCATAAAAATTATGTAAAATATTTAACAATGATATCTTACTTTCTTATATTAATAAATTTTTATTATGTTTCTATTGATTTTTCATTTTTTAACAATTATGTTATAATGAGTTTTTAAATAATGTTCTCTTTTTAGTAGTAAACAAGCCAGTTCGAACTCGTAGAATAAAGTTCAAGTCCGACTACAAACACAATTAATTAATCAAGTTCAAGCTCAAACTAGAAGTTACTCGACTTGGCTTGACTCTTTTACGCTCCTTGCTCCCGATGCTTGTTGATAGATTCATTTGTAATGCAAGAACATAAGAAATCCTACTACTTATTATTGGGAATGCAAAATCTCAATCTAATAAAACATAATTTTTGTAGTGAAGGTCTTAAAGCAAAGCAGCTTATGGGATTTGTTCTAACTACAAATATTATTTTTGTGAAGACTCTGGCTTTGTTTGGGATAACTTTCTTACTCCTTTTTAAAGCAGTTTTTTAGTACAAAAAAATTTAATTCAAAAAGCTTTTGTACTAAAAAACTAATTAAAAAAAGCAGAAAGAAAGCTGCCTCAAACATAACCTCTAACAATAAAACAATTTACGAGATCTTGGATTCGAATCCTACTACTTATTGCTGGGAATGCAAAAATCCCAATCTAATAGAACATAATTTTTGCAGCGAAGGTCTCAAAGCGAAGCAACTTATGAGATTTGTTCTAACTTCAAATATTATTTTTGTGAAGACTCTTGTTTTGTTTGGGATAACTTTCTTACTACTTTTTAAAACAGCTTTCTAGCAAAAAAATAATTAATTCAAAAAACTTTTGTACTAAAAAGCTAATTTTAAAAAGCAGAAAGAAAGCTGCCCAAATAGAACCTCTAACAACAAAACAATTTACGAGATCTTGGGTTCGAATCATACGTATATGATATGTGTGTGAGTCCATTCGCTTCCTCTTAATTAAAACACAAAAGTCTTAAGTTTAGTTTGGGACAAATTTTTGCTATTGTATTTCTGCTTTTTCTAGATTTTTTTTTTAAAGTCAAAAGGATAAAAATCAGTATTCTGATTCCATGAAAAGTTTTGTGGGAAGATTATCGAGAATCTTTGGGATATAGGGGAATAGACCAAATTCTCTTTCATTTTTTATTCCTTGAGTGATTAAGAAGAAAGATTTTTGAGGTTTGGATTAGGAGTGTAAATGAGTGAAGTCGAGTCTAAGTATTTGTTTAATTAATTTGAGCTTGTTTAAAGAGTTCGAGCTCGATTTGAGCTCATTTGCTGAGCCTAAAAATTTGACTCATTAAAATAAATTTAGTCTCAAGCTTCTTTAGAAAGATTGAACTTGTTTTAATTGTTGAGCTTGATTTCTTATTTTTAAATCGAAAATTTTTTTAAAAAGAATTTTTTTTACTTTTAATGTACAAATAAAATCATTGGAGTATATAAAAATATTTTGCAAAGATTAAGAGAGATATTACATCATAAGCTTCAGATTGGAATTTGGAAGTAATCGTGGCATTCTAGTTGCCAATTTCTTCATTTCCGAGTCTTGAGATTAACAACCTTCTTGATATTAAATGAAATAGAAGAAATGCTAGAAATGTTGTTAACATTTATGCATAACTATATTCACATGAAACTTCAAGAAGAATATAAGGGGTAAGAAGTCTGGCTACGATCGATGGCTAGGCGAAAGTTCGATGATGGTCGATGGTCGGATGGAAATCAAACAACTATTAATGGCCTGACGAAAGTTTTGTGGCGGTTGGTGGTCAGACGGAAGTCCGGCGAATATTGTTTGTCGGGCGAAAGTTCGAAGATGGTCGGTGGCCGAACATTGGTCGAGGAGGAGAAGTCTGATGGCAACAGAGCTCTCTAATTTCAATGTCAATAAAAATGAAGGGTCTATTTATAATTTTTTTTGAGTGACATGATTAGTAAATATGGAGAATATTAAAGTCATATTTGGAGTGTTTCTGATAGACGACCGATATCAATTCCCTCGATTATATCATTTATCGAGCATTTGAGTGTCTTAATGATATCAGAATTCAACGATCTTGGGATCATTGGATTTGTCTCGTCGAGCCGCACGATTCAACTATAAGCATGTCAAATTTGAATATTATTTGATCATCCAATTTATACTTTGAATATTTGATAAGTATAAATTGATAAGTTAATCATGAATAATACTCTTAATTACTGATACGTCGTTATAAATTTAGCTTGATTGGGCATGAATCTTGAGGCAAAAGCCAGTTGGAAACTTCGAAAATTAAATTCGGGAGCAAATGAACTCCAATTTCAGCGAGCTTACTGTCGAACTGAGCGTCTCGGAAATACGAACCCAACGACACCAAGTTCGACCCAATCCGAGCCCAAAGGGGTCCAAATCATGAACCCGAAGCACTATTGGAAGGTTCAAACCACAATTTGAGTTACCAAACGGACTCTGATTTTGACGAGCTTATACTCGAATCGAACGGCTCGACGAGACGAATCCAACGAGCCCAAGATCTCCGAATTCCGACATCATTAAGGCCTTCAAATGCCCAACGAACGGTGCATGCTCGTATGATTCAATATCGGCCGTCCATTCAACCACTCCCTATTCGCCCCTGATCTCGTACCTATTTACGGACCATGCCACTCCAGAAAATCTATAAATAGAGCCCTCATTTCTCATAAGAGGGGGCCAAGCAAGAGAGAGAAGAAGCAAGAGGAGAAGGGGCCAAGGAAGAAGCTCCTCCTCGACCACCGCCGGAACCTCGCCGGACCACCGCAGGAGCCTCGCCGAACCACCGCCGGAGACTCGCCGGACCACCACCGGAACCTCGCCGGACCACCACCTCAAGGCCCGATGTTCAGGCCCGAAGTTCAGGCCCGACTTTCAGGCCCGACATTCTGCTCAAGTCCCGACGTTCTGCTGAAGGCCACACGTTCAGGCCCGACATTTAGGCCCGACCTTCTGCTAAAGGCCCGACATTCTGCTCAAGGCCAGACCATCAACACCCGATCTTCCAAGTGACACTGGGTCTAACACCTGACTCCTTGTCTCCTACCGCCTACGGTCCTTCTGACCTCTGTCGCCTACTGCGGTCCATCCGACCTCCATCAACAGACTACGGTCTTTCTGACCCCGGTCTCCTGCCGACTACGGTCCTTCCGACCGAACAAACATGTATATGTAACGCCTAACATGTAATGCAATCTATATGATGTATAGTTGCTACATCAATACAAGGCCCTCTCCAAAGGAAGGGCTTCATTTGTAATCGACTGCAAATACTAGTGGATTCATTCAAACTGGGCCAGGCCCCGTGGTTTTTCCCCCTTTTCAGGGGTTTTCCACGTAAAAACTCTGGCGTCTCTTATGAATGCTACACCCTCTCACTTATCTGCTTGTGTGCTGGATCTTCGTATAATGCTAAGACGTTAAACTAAACATTTCTCTACCGCCGCGAATACTCCAGGACGCAACAGTTTGGCGCCGTCTGTGGGAAAGTGGTTCCCGACTGGGGGGGGCAACTTTTGCTCCTATCTCAAAAAGTTCACACATAGCATCAATATCATAAGAAGCAGATGCGGACTGGGGGGCAACTTTGACTCAAATCATGGTCAAATAGATCCTCCAATACCTTCAACATCAAGTTGATATTTCAGGAATATCCGAGCAAATGTAAGGATACTTCAAATCAATTGCAAGCTTTATACAGTCCCTTGTTGGACTTCTACTCCTTAGGCAAGGTCTTAACCTCGACCTCAAATAGGCAGTAACGGTCTAAAGATAGACCTTCTTCACTTTCGATTCGGGATATACGCGGCGTTCGCCCCCTCCCAATCAAAGCAAAATCAATCCCAGGGGGATTCGATTCGACCTCTTCCACACAGGTTAACATCGTCGAGCAGGGCTCCGGTATACAACCTCGGAAAGGTCTTACATCCTTGATGGATTCTCCCGACCTCTTCCACACAGGTTAACGTCGTCGAGCAAAGGCTCCGACATACAACCTCGGAAAGGTCTTACATCCTTGATGGATTCTCCCGACCTCTTCCACACAGGTTAACGTCGTCGAGCAAAGGCTCCGATATACAACCTCGGAAAGGTCTCACATCCTTGGTGGATTCTCCCGACCTCTTCCACACAGGTTAACGTCGTCGAGCAGGGCTCCGGCATACAACCTCGGAAAGGTCTGACATCCTTGGTGGATTCTCCCGACCTCTTCCACACAGGTTAACGTCGTCGAGCAGGGCTCCGGCATACAACCTCGGAAAGGTCCTACATCCTTGGTGGATTCCCCCGACCTCTTCCACACAGGTTAACGTCGTCGAGCAAAGGCTCCGACATACAACCTCGGAAAGGTCCTACATCCTTGGTGGATTCTCCCGACCTCTTCCACACAGGTTAACGTCGTCAAGCAAAGGCTCCGACATACAACCTCGGAAAGGTCCTACATCCTTGGTGGATTCTCCCGGCCTCTTCCACACAGGTTAACGTCGTCGAGCAAAGGTTCCGACATACAACCTCGGAAAGGTCCTACATCCTTGGTGGATTCTCTCGGCCTCTTCCACACAGGTTAACGTCGTCGAGCAAAGGCTCCGACATACAACCTCGAAAAGGTCCTACATCCTTGGTGGATTCTCCCGGCCTCTTCCACACAGGTTAACGTCGTCGAGCAAAGTCTCCGACATACAACCTCGGATAGGTCTTACATCATTGGCGGATCCAATATCGATTAACATTATCGAGCAAAGGCTCTGACAAACAACCTCGGATAGATTATACATCCTTGGTTAACGTCATCAGAATGTCGTCAATAGACTTCTGTACAAAGTTAAATTTCTACACGATTTTAAATTTCCTCCTGTCGCTGAACTTTTGCCTTGCAGGACTTTCGACGGACTAATACCCGACGCCAGAATTCTGCCCGTCGACAAACTTTCATCGGTCTTCTGCCCAAGGCCGTACTTCTACATGACGTTGGACTTCTCCTTGTCGTCGAACTTCTGCTCGTCAGCGGACTTCTACTCGTCGTCAGACATCTTCCCGTCGACGAATTTTCATCGGTCTTCTGCCCAAGGCTGTACTTCTACACGACGTCGGACTTCTCCTTGTCGTCAAACTTCTGCTAGTCAGCGGACTTCTATTCGTCGTCAGACTTCTTCCTGTCGACGAACTTTCATCGGTCTTCTGCCCAAGACCGTACTTCTACACGACGTCGGACTTCTCCTTGTCGTCGAACTTCTGCTCGTCAGCGGACTTCTACTCGTCGTCGGACTTCTACCCGTCGATGAACTTTCATCGGTCTTCTGCCCAAGGCCGTACTTCTACATGACATCGGATTTCTCCTTGTCGTCGAACTTCTGCTCGTCAGCGGACTTCTACTCATCGTCAGACTTCAGCCCGTCGACGAACTTTCATCGGTCTTCTGCCCAAGGCCGTACTTCTACATGACGTTGGACTTCTCCTTGTCGTCGAACTTCTGCTCGTCAGCGGACTTCTACTCGTCGTCAGACATCTTCCCGTCGACGAACTTTCATCGGTCTTCTGCCCAAGGCTGTACTTCTACACGACGTCGGACTTCTCCTTGTCGTCAAACTTCTGCTCGTCAGCGGACTTCTATTCGTCGTCAGACTTCTTCCTGTCGACGAACTTTCATCGGTCTTCTGCCCAAGACTGTACTTCTACACGACGTCGGACTTCTCCTTGTCGTCGAACTTTTGCTCGTCAGCGGACTTCTACTCGTCGTCGGACTTCTACCCGTCGATGAACTTTCATCAGTCTTCTACTCGAGGCCGTACTTCTACACGACGTCGGACCTCTCCTTGTCATCGAACTTCTGCTCGTCAGCAGACTTCTACTCGTCGTCGGACTTCTGCCCGTCGACGAACTTTCATCGGTCTTCTGCCCGAAGTTGTACTTCTACACGACGTCGGACCTCTCCCTGTCGTCGGACTTCTGCTCGTCAGTGGACTTCTACTCGTCGTCGGACTTCTGCCCGTCGACGAACTTTCATCGGTCTTCTGCCCGAAGCCGTACTTCTACACACGTCAGACCTCTCCCTGTCGTCGAACTTTTGCCCGTCTACAGACTTTCGTCGGTCTTGTACCTGGCGCTTCACCTCTTCCCGACTTCGTACTTCTACCAGATGTCGGACTTCTACCAGTTAATAGACTTTCGTCGGTCTTCTACCCGACGCTGTATGTCTACCCGACGTTGAATTCCTACCTGTCATCATACTTCTCCCCGATGATGAAAGTATGCCCGTCATTTCAACCTCCCTCCTTACAACGGTCTATCCGACCTCCATCACTAACCATCAAACATCGAAACTCCACCTGATCTCTCGAAGTAGAGAGCGAGAAGAGGGAGAAGAAAGAATCTTCGGACTTCCTTGCAAAGTGAGGGGCCTTGGAAGACCAAGGAAACACCTCAATTAGAAGGACAGAGGGAGAAGAGGGAAAAGAAAGAATCTCCGGACTTCCTCGCCAAGAGAGGGGCCTTGGAAGACCAAGGAAACACCTCAATTAGAAGGACAGAGGGAGAAGAGGGAGAAGAAAGAATCTCCGGACTTTCTTGCAGAGAGAGGGGCCTTGGAAGACCAAGGAAACACCTCAATCAGAAGGACAGAGGGAGAAAAAGAGAAGAAAAGAGGAGAAGAAGAAGAGGTGCAAGTTTTCTAAAGGCCTAAGGGGGCTATTTATAGGTTTTGGAGAGAAAGGAGGGGAGTTATTGTCATTTCAGAATTTTTATATTTTTCTAAAATTTTTTCGAATTTTTTAGAATTTTTTGAGATTTTTTCGGAATTTTTTGGACCCAAAAACAGCCAGAAAAAACTATTTTCGTGCATGTGGGGCCCACAATGTCGGTGGGCCGAACCGACACACTCTCTCCAGAAAAAATCACGGACAGCGCACCGATCCGCGTGGAAAATCACGCAGATCAAGGCCAGCCTTTGGAATTTTTATTGCGTCCTCCCACCTGACGTAACTTTACGTTCGGTAAGCCGTGATAACGCGACACCTGGCATTAACTTTACCCTATTGACCCGACGTTAGCCCATACGCTTTTACCTCCTTTTTTTAAATATATTGGGTTACCCCGTGGTAATGTATATGAAATGGGCGGGAAACAAAAGAAATACGCGGCTTTTACCTCTATTCCTGGTATTAAAACCTTTCTTGTATTAAACCTAAAATGTTCTACAGTCTTTACGGTTCCCGTAATATTCAAATACCTTACGTAAAGAAGTCGTTAAGTTTTTAAGGAGATGGAAGGATCGAATGAAGGTTCCGGTTTTGAAGACTTCATGTTCTGCGAGGAAACTCAAACTTTAAGCTATGACGAAGCATTTTCTGATTTGATATTAGTAAGTTTTTATCTGTATCGTTTGTTTTTCTTCTACTTTTTACTGTTTCATTAAAGGATTTCAAAAGTTCGTTTTAGCAGTATCGTTAAACTGCGAGGACGATATTAGTTTTTTTAGGTCGGAATTAGATTGGTATTCTATATTATAGAATGGTATACGTTCGGTACTGACTATAATGGATAAGTTAAATGTCGGGTTGCATATGTATAGAGCAATACCGACCAATACCGAGCAATACCGAGAGATACCGATCAATACCGAGCAATATTCTTGAACTCGTAACCTCGGTTTTAGGTAGTTATTGAAATTTATATACACCATACCTAGCAATACGGAGCAATACCGAGTATTACCGAGCATTACAGTTGTACTCGTTAATTCGGATTTATGTTGCTATTGTTTAGTATATATTAGTATAATTTCGGTCTAAATGTTTTTAATTTCTGGAATGATATTTAGATATAAAGCTAACATGGATGATTGATTAATTATTAGGGTGTTTACAGCTCTGAGAAAGAAGCATATGCGAAATATTGCCAGTACGCGCATTCAACTGGATTTAGTGTTAGGAAAGATCATCACCATTTCTGGCCAAATACAAGGTTAATCAAATCAAAGGATTTTGTATGTTCTAAAGCAGGTTTCAAGAAGGAGAATGAAAGCGGTACCAAGTTAAAATATCGAAGATCATGTACAAGAACTGGATGTCCAGCCATGGTTAGATTTTCCGTGAGTCAAGAGGGGCTTTGGTCAGTGAAGAAATCTGTAGAGAGTCACAATCACGAATTGGCTGGGCCGGATGATCAACATCTGCTCAGGTCGGCTAGGTCTATTACTGAAGATAATTCATCTGTTTTGAAATCTATGACAGAAGCGGGTATAAGAACTGTCGATGCATTTACGTACCTATCTGATGAAGTTGGAGGTGTGGCTAATCTTGGTTTTACGAAGCGGGATGCGTACAACCACATCCAGAAAGAAAGAAGAGCAAAGTTTGAGAGTGGAGACACTAATTCACTTATAAAGTTGTTTAAAGAACGGGCTATTGATGACCACATGTTTGCATGGGATGTTGAAACAGATGAAGATGGATGTCTTTTGAATTTCTTTTGGGTTGATGGTGTTGGTAGAATTGATTATGACTGTTTTGGGGATGTGATTATATTCGATACTAGTTATCGTTTAAATAAATATAACTTGGCTTGTGCCCCAATTGTTGGAGTAAACAATCACTGGCAAAATGTTTTACTTGGAGTAGCATTTTTATCTGATGAGACGATAGAATCTTTTACCTGGCTTTTTCAAACATTTATAAGAATCATGGATAACAAACATCCCATTACCATATTTACTGATCAGGACCAAGCCATGGCTCGTGCAATAGAGATTGCTTTGCCTAATACACGACATCGATTGTGCCAATGGCATTTGTACAAGAAGGCACCTTCAAAGGTTTGGTGCTTTAACAGCAACAACAGAGTTAAATGCTTATTTTTTTACTGTTTCAAACATTGTGACTCAGCAGAGGAATTTGAGAGTAAATGGGCTGAAATGTTATCAGAAGGAAATCTGCAAAATAATCATTGGTTGAAAGATCTCTACAAAATCAAGGAGAAGTGGTCAACTGCATTCAACAAAGATTGTTTTAATCTTGGCATTTTATCAACCCAACGTAGTGAATCAACCAATCATGTATGCCATGGCTATTCCAAGCCAACAAGTACTATCACGGATTGCTTCCTCGGTTTGGAGAAGATTATGAGGAATTGGCGTCGAAATGAACAAGATGAAGAATTCAGATGTAGTCAAACTGACATAGTTCCATATATGAAAAGTAGCCCAATATTGAAGCAAGCTGCAAAATTTTATTCAAGGAAGTTGTATGCATTTTTTGAAGAGGAGTTCTTACATGGACTTGGTGGATTATGCGTGGAAAATACCTTGTCAGATTTATCAAGGTTTTCTGTTTGGAACATTGATACCTCCACTGATTCTCACAAATGGATTGTCAAATTTAATTCAATTGAAGGTACCATTGAATGCACATGTGCTAAGTTCGAAATGATGGGAATATTATGTGCGCATTGCATGAGAGTAATGAGACAGTTAGACATTATTAATATTCCCATTAAATATTTACTCCCAAGATGGTCAGTCAATGCTAGAAAAGATTTATATTCAGGAGGTAAGATCCCAAGTGTTTGTAGTAATGCCGGCCAACTTATTTCGGTTGATAGCAACTTCATCTTTAGAAATTATGTATGCCGTTTTGCATATAAAATTAGTACAGAAGCTCAAGGTAATAAAGAGGCTGAGATCTGTGTAATAGAAGATTTGAGTACTTTGGCTGCAAAAGTTCATTCCATCAAGCTTGGTAGAAAAAACATACCAATTCATGCAACTGGTCATGAAACTATTAAAGATCCAAAGAAATGTCGGCCCAAGGGCGTTTCAAATGCAAGATTGAAGGATCACTGGGAGAAGAAGAAGCCCAAAAAAAGTAAACAAACCTCTACGATTCCTTCCACAAGCTTACACTATACATATCCAGATTCAGGTAGTCAATCGTCCTTTATGTAATCAGTAAATTTTGTATTCAACTGATATCAGTAAGATGACCTTTTGAAAGTAAACGTGATTTTGGAGATTTTTTTGGCTAATACCGAGTAATACCGATCGTTGTTGCCATTGTACCAAGTTTATTTCGCGTGATACCGGTAACCTATATCGAGATATATATGAATTCTGAGCTATACAGACCAATACCTATGCATTACGAGATATTATACCGAGAAATACCGAGCAATACCGAGCTGTACCAACTTATACCTGTACCTAAAACGAGATATAATGAGATATACCGATCAATATATATGAATACTGAGCTGTACAGAGCCATACCTATGCATTCCGAGCTATTATACCAAGCAATACCGATAAATACTGAGCAATACCGAACAAAACCGAGAACCGTATTGTATAAAAAATAAAGACAACATTATTAGAGCTAAAAAATTTCAGTCATACACTATTGAAATTTAGTACATATAAGGTCATAAGCAAATTCAGCCCTATACAATGGCATATTTGAATGCCAGTTCAAATACCGATACCATTTAATTGGTTCTTGTTGTATTAGAACTTCCATATATTTACAAAGATACATTCCGCAATCGACACTATTATTTTGTGTCGGAACATTTCTAAATCCTTTGATTGGCCATTTTGTTATATCGATGTCGAAGGCGTCTTCTGTGTCTTTGTAGAAATGCGTAATCTAGATCACGAAAATCAAATTAGCATATAATAATGTTGAGAGTAGAAATGATCAGAAAAGAATTACGGATTACTTACAACTTCCGGGAGAATCTCTTTATGTGTCTTCTTCGGTAATGAATCATAGAACTCCCACCGCTTCTTTAACAAGTTGCAAAGTAAAAGTGTCCAATGTTTTCCATATATTATTGGAACAAAAATCAAATTTACTTTCCTTACAAGTGTTTTGTCTATATAAGAAACGAACGGTCTTGTGTTCGATTCATTGTATTGTTTGTAGTAGAGCTGGGTTTAAATAAAGAAGCAGTTGTCTGATTAGTTCGTATATTAGCAAACCGGCCTGAATCTTAACTACTTACCCAATGAAAGCTTGAAACAAATAGAAACGGTTGGTTGCGAGATTGAGATGTTGCTTCCTTCTGCGTTAATAGATAACCAAACGCATCTATGTGATTATTATCAAGCTCTTCCGACATTAATAATTCATCCAACTGGCTTCTATATATTGCTATATTTCCAACCTCGAAGATAGAATCGCTCCTGCATTTTAAAAAAAAAAAAATATCAAACTGTTGTATGAAATAGTAATCACTATGCTATAAAATGGAGTACTCACATAAACTTGAACTGTTTAAGGGCATTATCGATTATCAGACGTTTATCATCAGCAATTAAGTTTCTGCCTGGGTAATCTAATGTTTCAGCTGCTGGATTCAGAGGAATTTCTTTATTTTCATCAACTTCATAAACAACAATTTCTTTACCACTGGGCATTTCAACAGCAGTGACATTTGCTTGTTCTGGTTCAGCAGGAGTGAAAACAGTAGGGCCAACTGGAATAACAGGTGTAGGTTCTGTTTTAGGTTGTAATGCCGGAGTTGGTGTAAGAATTGGAGCTTTTTCCGGTATTTTATCTGGTTGATCACTTGCTATTGCATTACCTGAATCATCTTTGGTAACCTTTTTTCTTTTAATTTTCTTCTTCGTAATACCCGTAGTGAATGGTGTGGATACAAGTTTTCTTTTTCGATCATTTCTCCTCTGCACCCTTTGTGCTATCCCTGACCTGACAGTCGTGTCAACCTCATACTCACTTAAGGTTGTGTCTTCAGATGCAGTTGGAGATAAAGAAGAACCGGGACACAATTCTTTCTTGTACGACTTTACATAAGAAGGGAAATTTTTTTCAAAGAACTGCATCATGAACCGATCTTTCATTCCAATTCGTTCTTTCAAATCAATATTTTCCTTCTCTAAGAAAAGTATGCGCTGTTCAAGTATGTGATTGGTTGCTTCAACAGCTGTAACCTTATTGTTTATGAAGTTGAACTTGCTAAACAGCTCAAATATTGATTTACTTAATATCCGCAAGTTAGTTTCATCATCAACATTTGTTGAATCAATATGTGCAGATGATTCAGGCTGCGTTTGAGTTGGTGGTGCTGAGTCATGTTTGGGATCACTTGACAACCGCACTGGAGAAGGAGTGGGTGGACTTGACTCGGCTGTTGTGGGTGGACTTGCCACACGTATTGGACTGGCAGGTGGAGAAACAAGCAGCAATAAAAGCTTCTCATCATCAGTTACATCTTTCAATTCTACAATTATCTGCAAAATCTCATTGCATCTCATTAATCCATAAAACAAATACAATATCAAAATGCAATTCAATAAAATTATATAGTGACCGTACCTCATCATCTTGAAGTTGAGTAAACATACTAATTACTTCTTTCTCACTGTAAATAAAGTTACCATCCCATCGAGTAAATCGAGGACGGGATCGATCATCCATTACAGCATGAATTGTTGTATGTTCAAGAAACCAAATCTGTAAAATTAAAGAGAATATATTTTCGTTATAGGTTTTGTACACTAATCAAACATTTATTGAAAAAGCAAAGAATACTCACAATTAAAATCATTACAAAACCATTTACATAACCAAGGCCAAATCCTTTGGCTTGTTTGGAAGCAACAACGTTCAATTCTTTAACTAGGAAACTCCTAATTGATTCAGGCCAGTTGTACTGATTAAATGTATCAAGATTGTTAAGAAGTTCCAGGATGGCTAATGGTATGCGGAAGTTAGCCATTGGATAAAATATGTTCGATAGCAGGTAAAGGACGAAGCAATTCACGAGATCATCCATTGGAGTGCTACTATCCATCCTCTCAATGTCGCGGCGAATGTCATTTGTTGTTTTGCCACTGGATCTGCCACTGCCACTGTCAAAAATAATACCCCTATTTGGCATGCCAATCAATAATGCAACTTCCTCAGATGTAAATTTTAGAGTTTGTCCTTTGATAATGAAACTTTCAGTCTTCATGTCCCACTTCGATAATAGCATATGTATAAGTGGAACATTTTGAGGCATAAGAGGTAGGCGGAGGAACTGGCTGATTTGCAACTGACGCAGTCTATCAACCAAAGGATCTCCAAACCTTTTAACAAGCCCATTACAAACTTCTCTAAAACTCGAAGTCCGGCATCGGAAATGAATCTTTGGAGTATATCCCTGCTTAAAATCAATCGTTAGCAATGCTAATAACTAATAACGCCCAATACTAACTCCTAGGTATTGCTCGGTATTGTTCGGTACAGTTCGGTATCGAGCTGCACCGGCCTGTTACGTGCCAATAGTGATCTTATACAAGCAATTATAGGCAATTACCGAGCAATACCGAATATTATTGCTTCTCGGTATTACTCGGTATTTCTCGGTATTGATCGTTGCGCATAGGTACCGAGCAGTACCTAGCAATACCGACTAATTTTTATGCTCGTTGCGCATAGGTACCGAGCAGTACCGACCAATTCTAAAGTCATTCAGTTCTTTCATGGCAAAACCGCTAGTTAAACCCTAACCCTAAATACCACATAAGAAGAACACTGCTACCAATGCTAGGTATTGTTCGGTACAGTTCGGTATCGAGCTGCACCGGCCTGTTACGTGCCAATAGTGATCTTATACAAGCAATTATAGGCAATTACCGAGCAATACCGAATATTATTGCTACTCGGTATTACTCGGTATTTCTCGGTATTGCTCGTTGCGCATAGGTACCGAGCAGTACCAAGCAATACGGACTAATACCTATGCTCGTTGCGCATAGGTACCGAGCAGTACCGACCAATTCTAAAGTCATTCAGTTCTTTCATGGCGGTACCGCTAGGTAAACCCTAACCCTAAATACCACATAAGAAGATTACTGCTACCAATGCTAGGTATTTTGCCGACCAATGCTTGCAAATACCTAGCAGTACCGACTTTAAGAATGCTCGGTAAAGCTCGGTAGCAAGCTCAACCGATAACTTAACCAATCTTTAACTACAATAATACTGCAACAGTATTGCTCGGTAACTTGCAAGTTTATTCGTGTTTACAGAAGATGAAACTAACCTGAGGCATCGTAAATGCGGAGCTAGCAAGTTCACTGAAATGGAAGAAGAAGCGCCGGTTGGAGAAGATGAAGGCACAGTAAAGTTTGTCTCGCCAGTTTTTCTCGGTTCCGCGGAATAATTTTCGGGTCCGTTGTTCGTGCCAACATTTTTAAATTTCGCACGTGCCATAACCCCACTCTTTCGCCGGGTCGGGTCACGGGTATTGTTGTTGCCAGGTGTCGCGTTATCAAGGATTACCGAACGTAAAGATGCGTCAGGTGGGAGGACGCAATAAAAATTCCAGCCTTTGGCTGGCCGCTGGCAGCAACCGCAGCGGAGCGGTCCAGGCGGACCGCGGAACGGTCCAGGCGGACCGCGGCACGGCCAGGCGGGCCGGCAGGCGCCGCGGAGCGGCCAGGGGGAGGCCGCGGAGCGGCCAGGCGACCGCGGGGGGCATCCCGCGCGCGCGAGTCGCGCGCGCCCGCGCGAGCGGCGGTACCGCGCGAGAGTGGCCGGCGGCGCTGTTCCGCGCCGCCAGCGGCGGTGGCGGCGGCCGGCCGGCAGGTCAGCCCGGTCCGTTTTTGGGCCCGTTTTTCGTCCTGACAAGTCTGAATTCGACATTTTTGAGGTCCCCGAACACATTTTTCGACGTTCTGGACTCGATTTTGACACTTTCGAAGCATTTCGGAGCTCCTACATACAAGAATAATTCTGACTCAATCGGAAAAATTCTCTAAAATTCGTGACAAATATTTTCGGACTCCTGGAGCTTCGACGTCCGAAAATAGGGGGGCAACTGATACGTCGTTATAAATTTAGCTTGATTGGGCATGAATCTTGAGGCAAAAGCCAGTTGGAAACTTCGAAAATTAAATTCGGGAGCAAATGAACTCCAATTTCAGCGAGCTTACTGTCGAACTGAGCGTCTCGGAAATACGAACCCAACGACACCAAGTTCGACCCAATCCGAGCCCAAAGGGGTCCAAATCATGAACCCGAAGCACTATTGGAAGGTTCAAACCACAATTTGAGTTACCAAACGGACTCTGATTTTGACGAGCTTATACTCGAATCGAACGGCTCGACGAGACGAATCCAACGAGCCCAAGATCTCCGAATTCCGACATCATTAAGGCCTTCAAATGCCCAACGAACGGTGCATGCTCGTATGATTCAATATCGGCCGTCCATTCAACCACTCCCTATTCGCCCCTGATCTCGTACCTATTTACGGACCATGCCACTCCAGAAAATCTATAAATAGAGCCCTCATTTCTCATAAGAGGGGGCCAAGCAAGAGAGAGAAGAAGCAAGAGGAGAAGGGGCCAAGGAAGAAGCTCCTCCTCGACCACCGCCGGAACCTCGCCGGACCACCGCAGGAGCCTCGCCGAACCACCGCCGGAGACTCGCCGGACCACCACCGGAACCTCGCCGGACCACCACCTCAAGGCCCGATGTTCAGGCCCGAAGTTCAGGCCCGACTTTCAGGCCCGACATTCTGCTCAAGTCCCGACGTTCTGCTGAAGGCCACACGTTCAGGCCCGACATTTAGGCCCGACCTTCTGCTAAAGGCCCGACATTCTGCTCAAGGCCAGACCATCAACACCCGATCTTCCAAGTGACACTGGGTCTAACACCTGACTCCTTGTCTCCTACCGCCTACGGTCCTTCTGACCTCTGTCGCCTACTGCGGTCCATCCGACCTCCATCAACAGACTACGGTCTTTCTGACCCCGGTCTCCTGCCGACTACGGTCCTTCCGACCGAACAAACATGTATATGTAACGCCTAACATGTAATGCAATCTATATGATGTATAGTTGCTACATCAATACAAGGCCCTCTCCAAAGGAAGGGCTTCATTTGTAATCGACTGCAAATACTAGTGGATTCATTCAAACTGGGCCAGGCCCCGTGGTTTTTCCCCCTTTTCAGGGGTTTTCCACGTAAAAACTCTGGCGTCTCTTATGAATGCTACACCCTCTCACTTATCTGCTTGTGTGCTGGATCTTCGTATAATGCTAAGACGTTAAACTAAACATTTCTCTACCGCCGCGAATACTCCAGGACGCAACAATTACAATTCAATATTCAATTCCCAAAACAAATCCAATAATTCATCTAAGAAAATCACTATAAATCCAACCATCAATGGTAAATCAATGAACTGATTTATCAAAGATAAAGGTGTTTTAATCACCAATTATCATATCATAAGAAATCCTTACAGACAATCTATTGTATCTTGCGCATATGTCCTGATCCAATGCATAAATACGCATATTCAATTCCAGGGTGACACAAATCAAAAATTTATTGACAAAAACATAGATTTATGTTTCGTTTAAAACGGCTTTCTTACTATTTTATAAAGTTTTTTTTAATAAAAAAATTCTTAAATCACAAAATAAATAGTGATATAAAATTATCCCAAACGAAGAATTAATTTCAAATAAATAAAATCTTCCAACAACCAGTGGCAAATCTAACATCTTGTTCTACAGTGGGCAGAATTTTAATTAATTAGACGAAAACAACAACAATAATAAAAATAAAAAATAAAAAATAATAATAATAGAAAAATTTTTATCAGCTATTCGCGAAGAAGAAATGTTCGAAACTTTGGATGGATGGACAAACAACACGATATGGGTCATATTAGGACAATTTTTTTTTTGGTGCAAGAATTCCAAAATTAACTTAAGTATAACATGATTCATTAGATAACACAAATACGTATAAAAATTGAAATCCACCATACGTGTGGATGCATAGAAATATAAAGGGAACAATCCAGTGCAATTTTCTCAGTTCACAATTTCATAAAATCTCAAATCATATAATATGATGGAAAGACACGCTAAGCATAATGATATATGCAACTCATCTTGATCTATTGATTGAGAGTTTTTGGCTACCAGTCAAGATATTTTGAGTTCGAGTCTTGCATATGTGATGTGCGAAAAAAAAGGGGACTGCGGAGAAGTCGGGGCACAAATTTTTGGAACCCACATTCGTTTTGGCACGTACATACACAGTCAAGATATCTTGAGTTCGAGTCTTGCATATGTGATGCGTGAAAAAAAGGGGACTGTGGAGAAGCCCGAGCACAAATTTTGGGAAATCTCCTGAGTAGATCTGTTGGAAGTTCCCTTTCATTCTCGGCCCATTTCTCTCTCTTTTTTATTCTTACCATCTTCCTTTGCACCTTAATTGCCGGTTACAGGGAGGGAGGGGGAAAATTATTATGTCCGGTGTCCGGATTCATCCGGACATCAATCTAGACGTCACATCACCCAAATACACCCAGGGTCGAGTATATCCGGATGACATGGCGCATCTGAATTGGTGTCAGGACGGTCCGGTCACTGACATAATAATTCGTGAGGGAGGAAGGGAGGGAAGGCCCATCAAATATTTCCATGGTGATTTGGCACCTGAACATACGTGTGCTACCAAGCACAATTCACAAGCAATTTAGAACTTATTGAACAAAATCATTAAGCTAAAAAACACAAATGTAACGAAGCTTTTATTAAAAGCAAAGACAGACGACTACTTTTACTCCTTGTGGACAAATAAGGCAAGCCAATTGCCACACTGAGCTAATTATTCAAATGCAAACAGTAACAAAAAAGACAATGTAAGTCACACAACACCAGAAACACCAAAATAACAAGCAGAAACACCAAAATAACAAGCAGAAACACCAATATAACGAGTATTTCACCAATATACCACCATAAACTCAGAAAAACTTCTCCTTGCACTTCACACTGTTCTCCTCTTCATCCTCTGCCTCCCAGCAATACAGAATGGATCTTGGAGAGGCTGAACCATCAGTAGAAGCCTTGAAACTCTGATACAAAAGCAGTCCTCCACCTGAGAGTTCTTGTTGCACAAGATCCTTGCAGTTGTACCCATCAACACAAACCTTTTGACCATAAGAACAGGCAAAGGGACGTCCACCAAAGATGGTGACGGCCACAGAGAAATTCACAGGTTCAAAGCACCTGAGCACCCTCTCAATGAGATTTCTATAACTGATTGCACTAGGTTCAAACCCCATAGCTTCATAGCTTGCATAACTGAACCCATCCTCAGGTGTAACATGTATGGTAGAAAGGGCCTGGTTGTTGATGCCATTCATTGAGTACCCGCAGGGGTCGAACTCAAAGTCACATATTTTCATTTCAGGGATGATATCGCGAATTCCAGATCTTTTGGTCATCTCTTTTGCAGATGATTCATGTCCAAGGACAGAATTCTTGAAGAATATGGATGCCCTTTCACTGTTCAATCCAGTCATGCACATTTCAACTGTCACCATTGGTTGCTCAGGCTTCTCGGTAGCATAATAGACATGCCAGTTGAGGTTCGGCAGTGCAGGGTTGCCAATAACATAAGCATTCACACCAGAGGCAAGGCAACCAAAGTATTGGTTAAGAACAGCAACCTCTTCAGAGAAGCTGCGGTGAGGAGCAGGTTGAGCTCCAGGAAATATGAAGCTTCCTCTGGAATACTTCACTGCTGTAACAGAGAGTGAAAGCTCAGCAGCAAGATCAAGAATCACAGGAATCGACAGTAGGAGCCTTGTAGTCCCGCAGGTTTTTAGAATCATCTTGCATGGGTACACAAAGAGGCTAGATTCCGACAGAACATAGGAGTCAAAGTCCTTGTTGGAAAGCTGTGAAACAATGGTGCACTTTGCAGGCTCTAAGATTGAATCAATCTGAGGGCGAGTGAGGGCGCGCAGGCCATAGCCGTGAGGATCAACAAACAGAGAGGCTTCTGAGAAGGTTATCTCAAGGCGTTTTTCATAGCCTTCGAACCCAATTGGAGAGCAGGCCATCATGCCCAGTTTGATGGACAGGCAGAGGATGCAAGAAGAGAGAGTAAGAAAACAGAGGAGAAGTTGAAAGAGTTCGGTGTGGTTTATTGGTGAGCTGCAAACCAGAAGTATCAAAGCAAAAGCAAGGGAAATCCTACACTACTGGAGGGAGCATCCAAATGATATCAGGATGGTTTCCGAGCGCACTGAAAGGAAGGCCAAAAAAATAACAAAAAATGTTTAGAACAAATGTAGAAACAAAATAAGTGCGGAAAGGAAATTGAAAATTCGAAATTTCAAAGTTTATTACGTTGGAGTATGCAGCAGACTGGAACTTCTTCACTCCACCGTGAGGACGAACGTCTTCAATGCTGTAGCCGAGGGGAACTTCGTATTGTAAGGAATTACTACTGGACTTCTTCTTACCACCTTTTGACTCCATTAAAACATTCAAACGTCCTGCAAAATCGAAATGCATATTAAGATTATTCAGCTAAATACCAAGAAACTTGCAAAATCACCCAAAAAAATGATCATATCAATATCCCAAATCTCGTACAACCAGCCCAAATATCTTTACAAGAACTTGTATTTGAGAATCTAGAAGTCATCAACAATCCGCAAGCTATACATAAAGACAAAGATAAAAGTTGCAGAACACCGAGAAAACAAAACGTGGCTGAAAAAAAGGAAGAACATGGATCTCGATAGCGTTTTAAAAACCAGACAGAAACAAGAACTAAGAAAATAATGAAATCATACTTGAAGGAAATTCAGAAGAGTCCAGCTGAAAAACAAAAATCATAACTAAAAAACCTCAACAAAAAAGAATAATCATCATTAGTAGCCTTATCTCGACTGCCTCTTCAATAATCGTTCTCCAAAAAATCTATACCGTATTTTTTTAAAACAATATCTTTTTCCTCTTAATTTATTGACAAATCAACCGTCTCATTGATGCAGATAAATGTTTAAGAATAACAAAACTTCTCGATATCATACCTAAAATATTTCTCCTTTCTCGAAGAGTAATTTAAACAATGTCATTTTTTGGTGGAGTAATTTAAACATGATAGAAATGATCAACAAATCATCGATTAAGAAAAACAAAAATGAAAATTAGCGGCGGAAATGAAAGTTGACGACGACAAATCTAACCACAAAGCAGATTCATATGAATGCGTATCATTTTAAAAAAAAATCAAGCATTAATTTTTCCCAGAAAATAAAATGCTAAATTGAAACAAAAAAGATCCCTAACCATCAGAAAAAATGAGCTTCAATCTTCTGATAAAATGAACATGTTAAATTGAGTCAGAAAAGGTCACAAACAATCAAAGGTCAAACCTTGTCGCCACAAGGCAGAAAACCGTAACAAATAACCCTAAAGAACCAAATACCGTAACAAAGAATGTAATCATCATATTCACTCTTCCGAGAAAACTGACACAGATCAACACAGAACAGATTTTTTTTTTTTTTGGGAATAACACAGAATAGATCACCTCGCAACACCGACACAGGTCGATGCCTCAATCAAAACAAAAACAATAAAACACACCAGTAAATAAAAAAAAAAAACACACAACAAGAATCAATGGAACCCTAAACAAGAAAAATATAACATACTTACAAGAATCCCCAACAAATTGTTCAGAGAGAAAGAGGACCCTATTATGAAAATAAAAAAAAAACACTTACAAGAATTCCAAAAAAAAAATTGTTCTTTCCCCGCAAAAGAGACGGAAACCTCAGATCCCAATTTCTTCACGACACTTCAATGGAAATCCGCGAGATGCTGCGAGAAAGGCGAAAGAACTCTTTGCCTGATCGCGAACAAGCGGCGCTTATATAAATAGCAGACGAATTAGAAACCGTGACCGAAGGACAGCTCTCAATCTCTTCTTGCGAACGTGTAAGTATTCTCTGCTTCTATTTATAGGCCTCGAAATTAACCCTAGCCAAAAGAATGGAAACGCGATTCCCCAACAGTTTCCCTGAGTTGTGGTGTATCGGATGATGAATGGCTGTTTCGAGAGGTGTCCCGCTCAGCGGATCCTATTGATGGACCTGAGCGAGATAAATATATATTTATGTATCTACCATATTAAGCTTTTATTTACTTGCCTAATATATAAATTTTTTTAAAACAATAAAAATATAACTTACCACTTCTGCTAACATTTCTTTTATTCTTTTTTACAGCCCAATTGTTTCTCCAGACTTTTCCCTTCTCTCTGATATTCATTGCATTAGCTACTCGCAAATCTTTATCAATTGATTAGGTTTTATTTGGAATCTTTCTTTACTATTTTTTAAAATAAAATGTTTATTAAAAATATATATTAAAAAAATTTTGTTAAAAAAAGTTTTAAGAAAGTAAAAAAGTTATCCCAAATAAAATCTTACGTTTTGTTTGGAACGTATTTCTTACTGTTTTTTAAAACAATTTTTAATAAAAAATTATACTTAAACATTATTTTAAGAAACAATAAAAAATTTGTCTCAAACAAAGTCTTAGTTTAACAACTATACAGATTTTCTCTAGCAGCCCGCAGCCCTATCTGTAGTCGGCGTTGTTGCGTCCTGGAATATTCGCGGCGATAGAGAAATATATGGTTTAACGTCTTAGCATTGTACGAAGATCCAGCACACAATCAGATAAGAGGGGGTGAAACATTCATAAGAGACATCAGAGTTTTTACGTGGAAAATCCCTGAAAAGGGGGAAAAACCACGGGGCATGGCCCAATTTGAATGAATCCACTAGTATTTGCAGTCGATTACAAATGAGGCCCTTCCTTGGGAGAAGGCCTTGGATTGATGTAGCAAATGTACATCATATAGATTGTATTACATGGTGGAAGTTACATATACATGTTTGTTTGGTCGGAAGGACTGTTGTCGGTAGGAGACCGGGGTCAGAAAGACCATTGTCGGTTGATGGAGGTCGGAGTGACCATAGTAGGCGACGGAGGTTGAAAGGACCGTAGTCGGCAGGAGACCGGGGTCAGAAAGACCGTTGTCTGGTGATGGAGGTAGGAGTGACCACAATAGGCGATAGAGGTCGAAAGGACCGTAAAGACCGTTGTCTGGTGATGGAGGTCGGAGTGACCACAGTAGGCGAAGAAGGTCTGAAGGATCGTAGTTGGGAGGAGATAGGAGTCTGGTGGAGCTCGGGGCCTCAAGTGACAGTCCGACGGAAGTCCAAACTTCAGGGAGTGGCCTGGTGGAGCATAGAGTCTCAAGTGGTGGTACGGCGGAAGTCCGGGCCTCAGGTAGTGGTCCAGTGGAAGTCCGGGCCTCAAATGGTGGTCCGGCAGAAGTCCAGGCCTCAGGTGGTGTTTGACGGAGCAACGACGTTAAGCGGTGGTCCGGTGGAGGTGAGGACCTTAAGTGATGGTCCCGCGGAGCTACGACGTTAGGCGGTGGTCCGGCGGAGGCGAGGGCCTCAAGTGGTGGTCTGGCGGAGCTACGACATCAGGCGGTGGTCCGGCGGAGGCGAGGGCCTCAAGTGGTGGTCCGGCGGAGCTACGGCGTCAGACGGTGGCCCGGCAGAGGCGAGGACCTCAAGTGGTGGTTCGGCGGAGCAACGACGTCAGGCGATGGTCCGGCGGAGGCGAGGGCCTCAAGTGGTGGTCCGACGGAGCTACGGCGTCAGGCGGTGGTCCAGCGGAGGCGAGGATCTCAAGTGGTGGTTCGGCGGAGCAACGACATCAGGCGGTGGTCCGGCAGAGGCAAGGACCTCAAGTGGTGGTATGGCGGAGCAACGGCGTCAGGTTGTGGTCCGACGGAGGTGAGGGCCTCAGGTGGTGGTTCGGCGGAGCAACGGCGTCATGCGGTGGTCCGGCGGAGGTGAGGGCCTCAGGTGGTGGTTCGGCGGAGCAACGGCGTCACGCGGTGGTCCGGCGGAGGCGAGGGCCTCAAGTGGTGGTCCGGCGGAGCTACGATGTCAGGCGGTGGTCCGGCGGAGGCGAGGGCCTCAAGTGGTGGTTCGGCGGAGCAACGGCGTCACGCGGTGGTCTGGCGGAGGCGAGGGCCTCAAGTGGTGGTCCGACGGAGCTACGGCGTCAGGCGGTGGTCCGGCAGAGGCGAGGACCTCAAGTGGTGGTTCGGCGGAGCAACGGCGTCAGGCGGTGGTCCGGCGGAGGCGAGGGCCTCAAGTGGTGGTCCGACAGAGCTACGACGTCAGACGGTGGTCCAGCGGAGGCGAGGATCTCAAGTGGTGGTTCGGCGGAGCAACGGCGTCAGGCGGTGGTCCGGCAGAGGCGAGGACCTCAAGTGGTGGTCTGGCGGAGCAACGGCGTCAGGTGGTGGTCCGACGGAGGTGAGGGCCTCAGGTGGTGGTTCGGCGGAGCAACGGCGTCACGCGGTGGTCCGGCGGAGGTGAGGGCCTCAGGTGGTGGTTCGGCGGAGCAACGGCGTCACGCGGTGGTCCGGCGGAGGCGAGGGCCTCAAGTGGTGGTCCGGCGGAGCTACGATGTCAGGCGGTGGTCCGGCGGAGGCGAGGGCCTCAAGTGGTGGTTCGGCGGAGCAACGGCGTCGCGCGGTGGTCTGGCGGAGGCGAGGGCCTCAAGTGGTGGTCCGGCGGAGCTACGATGTCAGGCGGTGGTCCGGCGGAGGCGAGGGCCTCAAGTGGTGGTTCGGCGGAGCAACGGCATCACGCGGTGGTCCGGTGGAGGCGAGGGCCTCAAGTGGTGGTCCGGAGTAGCTATGATGTCAGGCGGTGGTTCGACGGAGGTGAGGGCCTCAGGAGGTGGTTCGGCGGAGCAACGGCGTCACGCGGTGGTCCGGCGGAGGTGAGGGCCTCAGGTGGTGGTTCGGCGGAGCAACGGCGTCACGCGGTGGTCTGGCGGAGGTGAGGGCCTCAAGTGGTGGTGCAGCAGAAGTCTGGCAGTGGTGGACCAGTGGTGGTTCGTCAGAACTTCGGCGGTGGTCCGGCGAAACTCCGGCGGTGGTCGAGGAAGCAAGAGCGATCTCCGATCTCTCTCTTTTTTCCTTAGGCTCCGGGATCCTTTTTCAAGAGGAGAGGGAGCTCTATTTATAGATTTCTGGAGTGACATGGTCTGTAAATAGGTGTGAGATCATGGGCGAATAGGGAGTGGTTTGAATGGACGGCCGATATTGAACCCTTCAATCGTGCACCGTTCGTTGGACATTTGGAGGTCTTAATGATGTCGGAATTCGACGATCTAGGGCTCGTTGGATTTGTCTCGTCAAGCCGCTCGATTCGAGTATAAGCTTGTTAAAATCGAAGACCGTTTGGTAACTCAAATTTCGGTTTGAACCTTCCAACAGTGCTTCGAGTCCTTGATTTGGACCCATTTGGGCTCGGATTGAGTCGAATTTGGTGTCGTTGGGTTCGTATTTTCGAGACGCTCAGTTCGACTGTAAGTTCGCTGAAATCGGAGTTCGAATGGTCTCCGAATTAATTTTTGAAGTTTCCAACTTGATTTTGCATCGAGATTCGCGCCCGATCAAGATAATTTTTTGATAATTATTATAAAAATATAACGTTACTGTTTTAAATAAATTTAAATTTTAAATATGATAAATTTAATGGAACTCTTAAAAATATATTTAGATTCATTATTTTTAAGTATGAATTTATTTTTGGAGCGGAGAAATAAATACAAAAATAAAAAGATTTTATTATTTTTTGCGGCCAGATCAGCATGCAGCGTCTTACGTGCCGAGTCAGCCCATGCTAACGGAAAACTAACGGACGGCCGCGTCAGGCGCGAAAGGTATCGGATTCCTTACCGTCAATCCCAAACTTTCCACACAAAAAAATGAATAATTTTAATTATCGTTTAAATAAATAGAAATATAAATGTTTTAACGCATGGAATCTATAAAGTTCACGGTTTCCATATTCTATAGAAGACTTCTCTCTCTCTTTTTTTTTTTTTGATAATTTTGGACTATGCCAGTTTATTCAACTAAGGAAAAACAAGATACAATGTTTCCAGAAAATAAAGAAAAAAACTGAGAATCAAAGAAAAAATACATAAAGAGAGTACATAAGAGAAGACAGACAGTAATGCATCCAAAACACAAAAATTGCGTGATACCATCGACTAGCTCTGAACTCAGGTAGTCTGGTAGAGATAAAAAGAATACATGCACTCTGGTTGCCCGAAGACCCTCCAAGAGTATTCTAAGTCAGGCTTGTTAGAGGATCTTGAACCCTCAGGAGAGATGAGCCGAAGCAGAGAAACAGGAATCAGGAGAAATAAGAAAAACTGTATTCAATCCTTTAGAAGATACAACGTAATACATATATAGGAAATATAAGGATAATAACGTAAATACAGAGAACCACATTTATATATATTTACAGCCTCCCTCAAATTAATCATTCGGTGATCGAATGGTTAACTTGCCACGTAAATCCTGAAATCTGGCTATGGAGAAAGGCTTTGTGAAAATGTCCGCTATCTGGTCCTGAGAAGGGATGTGAGTAAGCTGAATGTCGCAGGATCCAATGTGTTGCCGAATGAAGTGGTAGCCGATTTCAATATGTTTTGTTCTAGCATGGAAGACCGGATTCTTGGCTAAAGCAATGGTAGACGTATTGTCACAAAAGATTTGTGTTGGTCCGGTCAGAGGTAGTTGGAGTTCGGCTGCAAGACGACGAAGCCAAATGACTTCCGATGTAGCTGCTGAAAGCGAGCGATATTCGGCTTCGGTAGACGACTTTGCTACCGTGGCTTGCTTCTTTACAGACCAAGATATAAGATTTGGTCCTAAAAAAGTACAAGATTCGGATATAGACTTGCGGTCATTTGTATCGGCGGCCCAATCTGCATCTGTGTAGGTAATTAGTTGAAGTGGTCCGCGGTGGATGGGTAGGCCGAACGTGATAGTGCCTTTGACATAGCGCAGAATTCTTTTGAGATCTTGGAAGTCCTTCGTTGTTGGAGCCTGCATGTGTTGACAAACCATATTAGTTGCAAAGGATATGTCAGGACGAGTTATAGAAAGATACTGTAGAGAGCCGGCTAGGCGGCGGTATAGGGTCGGATCATGAAACAGAGTGACATCTGTGCTCTTGTGTTTGGAGGCCGGAGCAGCAGGGGTAGGAGCCGCCTTGCAATCGTGAAAACCTGCATCTTGAATCAGTTTTGAAGCATAATGTTGCTGAGAGAGGAAGTAACCGGAAGGTGTTTGTAGAACTTGGATGCCAAGAAATAGAGAAACTTGCCCCAATTGTTTTAAAGCAAAGTGAGTGTGTAATTGTTGTAGAAGTTGGTTGATAGCCGGTTTATCATCTCCTGTCAACAGGATGTCATCCACGTAAATTAGTAGAAAAATATTCGTATTGTTTTGATTGTAGATAAGTAAGGAGGGATCAGAACGACTAAACCTGAATCCTTTAGACTGAAGAAATGTAGTAAGTTTTTGAAACCACTGTCGCAGAGCTTGTTTTAAACCGTATAAAGATTTGTTGCGTTTGCACACTGAGTTTGGAGCCTTCGGGTTGATGAATCCTGGAGGTTGACGCATGTACACATCATCCGATAGATCGCCGTGAAGGAACGCATTAGAAACATCGAGTTGCAAGATGGACCATTGTCGGTTGGCAGCCATAGCAAGAAGCATGCGGATTGTCGTCATTTTTGCCACAGGACTGAAGGTTTTCGTGTAGTTGATGCCGTACTGTTGATCGTAGCCGAGGGCGACAAGTCTTGCCTTGTAGCGGTCAACCTGTCCAGATGGAAGAAGCTTTGTCTTGTAGATCCACTTGCAACCTAGAATATGTTTGTCGGTCGACGACGGAGGAGAATTGAGAGAATCTTGATCTCCCATGGTGGCTCTGATACCATGTTAGAGGATCTTGAACCCTCAGAAACGAGCCGAAGCAGAGAAACAGGAATAAGGAGAAATAAGAAAAACTGTATTCAATCCTTTAGAAGATACAACATAATACATATATAGGAAATACAAGGATAATAACGTAAATACAGAGAACCACATTTATATATATTTACAAGGCTATCATCATCTTTCAGACTAAAAACAAATAACCATCCTTCAAAGCTTGACAGAAAAATCATTCAAATTGGAATCCCGACGAAAGACCATAAAAAACAGCATTCTTAGTGAACTTCCAAAAAAGCAGAAAGAATTCTGCTCACCAGATTTCTTAGCTAACATAGACAACACTAACATAGTGCCCAAGAGGTATGCGGTGCCAATGCCTAACAATAGTTTGATCATGAGACTAAGGCTTCGTTTGGGGCGGCTTTTTTACTGCTTCTTAAAGCAGCTTTCTAGTAAAAAAATTTTAATTTTTATACTAAAAAGCGGCTTTAAGAAACAGTGAGAAAGCCGCCCCAAACGAAGCCTAAGGCTTCATTTGGGACGGCCTTCTTACTGCTTCTTAAAGCAACTTTCTAGTTTAAAAAATTAACTTTTGTACTAAAAAGCTGCTTTAAGAAGCAGTAAGAAAGCAGTTCCAAACGAAGCCTAAGGCTTTATTTGGAACGGTTTTTTGCTGATTTTTAAAGCAACTTTTTAATAAAAAAATTAAATATTTGCACCAGAAAGCTACTTTAAGAATCAGCAAGAAAGTCATCCCAAGCTTTCTTTAAGGTTTCGTTTGGGACGACTTTCTTATTGCTTCTTGAAGCATATTTTTAGTACTATAAAGTTGTTTTAAGAAGCAATAAGAAAACTGTCTCAAACAAATCCTTAAGGTTCGTTTGGAACTACTTCTTTACTACTTCTTAAAACAACTTTCAAGTACAAAATTTTTAACTTTTGTACTAAAAGGTAGTTTTAAAAAGCTATATGAAAGACTTCCCAAACGAAGTATGTAACTATTTTTTTATTGTTTCTTAAAATAACTTTTTAGTACATATATTTTAATTTTTATACTAAAAATTTGTTTTAATAATCATTAAAAAAGCCATCCTAAATGAAGCCTAAATTTTATAATCATACCCCAAAAATAATAAAGGTTTATCAATATGAGATTGGCATTTTTGTCCTTTTTTTTTCTTTTATTCTGCCTCTTTTTGTCCCCATATCCTTCTTACCAAGTAAATTAGAATAAGAATATATTCCTTCTTTTAATAACTCCCTAATTATCATGAGCATGACCTTTATCCTAATTAATCTTCCAAAATTAGAGACCAAAAGTCTTAATTAAAATAATAATTGATGTGGTAATTGAAGATTTGTTATTATTCATTAAAACGAAATTAGCACATCATTTGTAATTAATTATTTAAAATAACAAAGTTTTCCATTTTATTCGCAAAAAATTTACACTAATTAAACTAACTTAATTTTTTTTATTTGCAAAATGCCTTTTTAAATTCAAACTAGAGGAAACACATCATTTTATTTTATCTTATTCTAACTCACTTCCTATTATGTGGTTGTTTAGGGTTTAATTAGAACACCTCCTAAAGAAGTAACTAAAATTTCTACTAATTAAATTGCATGTCCTTTTAAAAATTGATAGTTTAATCTGTATAATTAGATAGAAAATTAATTTTAACAATTTACCATAATAATTAATTAGATATTATTATATTCTATATATTATTTATTTACCCACTAATTAACTAACTAAATTTTATATCTTTAATTTAATGCAAGATTATTTATTTACCCAGTAATTTATTGTTGCTAATTCTTTCCATTTCATTTTTAACAATTTTACTAATAGATAGATTCTTTATTCATTAATTTATAAATTTTAATTATATTTATCAAAATCATAATATGTGCAAATTAATTTATATTAATAAAGAATATATTTCTTCCCAATTTATATTTATATTATTATTATAAAAGCGGTTTATAATTCTCCTTTACGAAATCTTAGCTTTCATTTTATTTTATTTTTTTCTTTATAACTTTCAACCTATTTTCAGTATTTTATTTTATTTTATACTTTCAATTTTAGTCTTTTATTTCAATTTGTCAATTTGTCTTTCACTTCTATAAGTTTGTATGATAAAGGAGATGAAAATCATTCAATTAAAAATTATGAATATTTAATTCTTTTGAATTTATGTTATTATAAATGTAATCTATTTTTAATTGATACATTTTCATGTGATTTATACAAATTTATTTGATCTTAATTGCATTTACTATTACCTTGTATAGGATTGAAACAAAATATTTAAAATTAAAAATGCAAAATCTAATTTTTCATTTCCTACCATAAACGTAAAATCGATTTATATTCTCAACGGTCTTTTCAATTTCTACGCAAATTTTCAACAAGTGAAAATGCAAGAAATTAATAAATTAAAATTTTATCTTATTCTAAGCATTATTATTATTATTATTATTATTATTTTGAACATTTACGTCAATTCGTGCAAACTCACATTAATATGTTGGTTGAAGTTCTAAGCTCTTTTTTTTTTAAATACATATTTGATATTGTGATAAAACATATCCTATAATTAGAATTATCAATTAAATAACTAGCAATAATTTTTTGTTGAAGAATGTTGTTGCGTCCTAGCGTATTCACAGCGATAGAGAAATATATAGTTTAACATTTTAGCGTTGTACAAAAATCCTGCACACAAGCAGATTAGAGAGAGGTTGTAGTATTCATAAGAGACACCAGAGTTTTTACGTGGAAACCCCTAAAAATGGTTGTAGCATTCATAAAATTGAGCTAGGATTGAGTCGAATTTGGTGTCATTGGGTTCGTATTTCCGAGACGTTCAATTCGACAGTAAGTTTGCTGAAATCAGAGTTCGGATGGTCCCAATTTTAATTTTGAAAGTTTCCAATTTGATTTTGCATCAAGATTCGTGCCCAATCAAGATACTTTTTTGATAACGCATCAAATGTATTGCATTGATATTAAAGACTGAATAAGTAACTCAATACATTAAACAAATATTCAATTGATAACATAAAAAGATAATGAAAATATATTCACAAATTTTAGATAATAATATAGGAGCAATGTGACATATTTTAAATTATTTATCACTCAGCAGGATAATTTTTTTGTCAATAATTAATTCACATTTATAATTTGTGATTTGGCATTTACAATATATGTTTTTCAAATATTATTCAATCTTATCATCAAGAATCATATCATCTTTAAAATTATGCTTATTTTTTATCCTTAAAAAGAAGATAATATCTAGAAATATTAAATAAATCTATTTTAAATAAACAATATAATATATAGTTTTTTATTTTAAAATATTTTTTATTAATTTATAAAGTTCTATAAGACACTTTTACAACTTAGAAAACAATTTAAATAATTAATTAAAAATAGTATTCAACAACTCTAATTTTATTTTGGAAACTTATCTATAAAAATACCCCTTTTTAAATTTGCATCCTTATAACTAAACCACAATATCTTAATATAAGTTTATACCTATCCACTTAAATAGATAATAATAAGAATATTTCCCATCATAATTATCTATTTTATTTTATACCCAATTTGTAAAGTAAATTGAAATTTGATATCACAAAGCATGGTACATAGGCTATTTATTTATAAAAACATATCATATCACTAAGGCTTTGTTGGGACAGCTTTCTTACTGTTTAGCTTTTCAGACCGTTATCATTGTTTCTATTTGATTACTATTTTATGGGCATTTAAAAAATATATATATTATAAAGCTGCTTTCTTTCTTAGCAGCTTTAAAATCTCACCTTCTCTACAGCTTCTATACAAACAATAAGAAAGCCGTCTAAAACAAAACATAAGTTTAGCAGGACCCATTCTACCAAAAATATAAATGAGTAGTTCTTATACCTGAACACTTGATATATCACAGAGCGTAACAAGGAACCACCATTTCATAAACAACAGATCGATTTTATAATAATTATCAATAGATCATTGAGCATCATGGGTTAATAATAACACAAAACAATTAGTATTTTTATATATCCTTATAATCACTTCATTATAATATTATCCATCCTTAACCTCCTTTTGATATTCATCATACTTAAGGATAGTAATCCATACTTCTCATGCCAAATCTCAATTGAACTAACTAAAAACTTCTCACTTAAACAAACTCTATCTTCATTAATTAAGATGCTAAGATTATAGATTAATATTAATACATTATTTTGATATTATCATTTTACTTTAAAAACTTGGAAGATCATGTTTTATATTATAATTAGGACATAAGACTAGTTATAAATTTATGTTTAATTAATCTATATTTGCTAAATCTAACTCATTAGTGTCAATCAATGAAAAATTTATTCCATTTTAAATCAATTTTTCACCAAGCTCCATTTATGAATTCATTTGGGATGGCTTTCTTACTTCTTCGTAAAACTGTTTTGTTGTAGAAAAATCAATTAAAAACATCGAAAAAACAGTGGTCTAAAAATGCCCAAATGAAACCTAAGTCAAAACTTAATCCAATTTTTAAGTAATATGTTCCATTTGGAATAGGATTAAGGACTAATTACAAGTTTATTAATCAATTAAGAAGTCCAATGACATCTGATTACAAAGAAAAACCTTTTTTAAAGAAGATGCTCTCTATAGCCAGCCACATGAATTCATGAACCTAGATCTAAATCCCAAGAAAAGAAAATTTAATTCATTAGAATTAAAAGATTCCAATTTGTTTACGTGAAGACAAACTAAGCCAACTGTCAGCTTATCCTGAAGATCACTTTGTCAATTATATGGCTTTAAAATTTGGGGAAAAGAATATGCAAATCTATGGGGCTGATTGATTATTTAATAAATAAATAAATATTGATGAATTTAGCTTCACCACATGCATAAATAATAATAATAATAATAATAATAATAATAATAATAATAAATTTATAATTCTTGAATGCATTGTATCTCAAAGAGAATCGTGTTTGAGTTTCTTTGGCATCTTTTTAAATTTTTGGATTTTGGAATAATTTATGCTTTTGAATTTAGCTTTTTAAATTCGTTTTTGTGAATTTGAAAAATATTAATATTATTTGGTTCATCATGCAAAAATAAATTATTAGATTATAAAATTATTAAAATTTAAATTTTAACACGTTTTGAAATAATTGTTATTTAGTTTTTAAATTTATTTTTTGAGTGGTTGATCTGAATAAAAAGTAAATGAAAAGTCACATCTAATATGTGGCTTACTTTTTAGACAATTTTTTTATTTTATTTTTTAAAGCAGTTTTTTAGTGCAAATATTTCTACTTGATTTTTTTTTACTAAAACTCTACTTTAAAATGCATTAAAAAAACTATCCCAAATGAAGTCATAGGCTTCGTTTGGGATGATTTTTTTTTAATTCTTCTTAAAACAGCTTTTTAGTATAAAAATTTTAATTTTTGTACTATAAAGCTGCTTTACGAAGCAGTAAGAAAGCAATTGCATACGAAACCTAAGTCTTATTAAGACTCCTTTGGGACGGCTTTTGTATTGCTTCTTAATGTAGCTTTTTAGTATAAAAATTAAAATTTTTGTACTAGAAAGTTGTTTTAAGAAGTAGAAAAAAGTCATCCCAAAGCAACTTTAAGACTCTTGTTTTATTATTTTTTCTTAAAATATATATAATTTGATATAGATAAAATTAGTAATAATTTTATGTTTTTTTTTTCTTAAATTAGTTTGCAAAATTTTTAGTTTCTAAAATATATCTTCATTTAATAGAATTTTCTTAAATTTAGTTATTAATTTATAGTAGATAATATCCTTATTTACCAGATTAAATTAGCATTTATTTATTATAATTGAATAGTAATAAATATTAATAAAATTAATCCAAATATGATTATCCTCTAATAATTTAGAAACCAATAACTCTGAATAGTTAATTATACCAAGTCATATTATCATTGTAAAAATGATAAAATTTCATCATCATCATTTAAGATTAAGTCATATTTAATTATTTTAAAAAAGTGATGGTAACATTTAATTAATTAAAATAGTTTATGAAAATATCCAAATAATTATTAATATTATTAAAATTTTAAAATAATACTTTATTTCATCAAAAATTTAAAATATAAGTTTTTTTTACAAATAACTAGCTAAGTTTTGACCCTAAATATTTGTAAGAATAAATAAATTTAAGTGTGCTTCTAATTAAACCCAGTTTAAAATAAAATATAAAATATGTTTTAAAAATACTTATTAATGAAAATAAACTTATAAATAGATATACTATACATCTATTTTATTATAAAAATATCCATTTATTTTTAAATTTATTAAATTAATCAAAATATGATTAATTTTAATTATATGTAGAATGGAGAGTCTTAATATTATTTAATAAATTTAAAATATTATTAATTTGGTAATGCATTACCTTAACTAAATTACGTAATTTTTAAACTTTTTGTTAAGATATCTCCGATTTAATATAAATATTGATAATATTTTTTAAATTATTCAAATAAAATATAAATGTTTCAAATTATTATTTTAATATTTGACATTTGACTATTTTTTTTTTCATAGAAAAAAAAATAATGAGTCAAATTTGGCAGCTTAACGAAACGCCAAACAAACATCACCGTCTTAAATAATCAACATTATTGGACAGAGAGATCAGATTATTGTCCAATATTTATGTCTCTCTTTTTTTTAGCTGAGAATGGAATAATAATAATAACAATATATATATATATATATATATATATATATATATATATATATATATATATATATATATATATATATATATAAGTGAATATGACATCATCGCTTGAACCTTTCACAGTTATAAAAATAAATATTATCTGATTTAGAATTTATATATTAATTTATCTTATTATAAAAATAAATAATATTATTATGAGATAGGGCTGTCAATATTTGACACGACACGAAACCCGACCAGGAAAATCCTGGTTGGACCCGACCCGATTTCAAAAAGGGTCGGGTTCGGGTTCACGGATTCGACCCGCCGGGTCAACCCGAAAACCAGTTTAATTTAAAAAATTCGGATTCCCGCCCGCGCTGCCCCGCCCGCTCCGTCTGCTGCCCCACGCGTTGCTGCCCCACGCAACACGCGCTGCTGCCCCGCGTGCCCACGCGGCCACGCCCGTGCCCGCATGCGGCTTGCCACACACTAGGCTGCTACCCGCCCGCGCAAGCCCTAGCTTCCGCCCCCTCGCCCGCCGTCCGCCCGCCGTCCGCTGGCCGCCGGCAGAACCCAAATCCGAGTCTGGTCAGGTCAACCCGGCAACCTGCCGGGTCGGGTCCGGGTTCGAATTTCTGACCCGTTTAAACCAAGGTCAATTTCGGGTTCAACCCGAACCCGACCCATGACCCGAAATTGACACCCCTACTATGAGACAGAGTAGAAATATTATTACAATGAAATGCAAATTTTGACATAGTAAAAAAATTTCATTTGAATTTTGATTGCCATTAATTTAATAAAGTGAAGTTATGTGATTATCTTAGTGCTTCTTAAAATAATTTTTTAGTACAAAATTTCTAATTTTTTGTATTAAAAAACTGATTCTAAAAAGCAGTAAGAACGCCGTCCCAAACGAAACCTTAATTTAGGACATCTCGATTTCCTATGAGTCTGAGGGCATATGATTAATGTTTCATTTAAGATAACTTTTTTTGCTGCTTTTTAAAGCAATTTTCAAGTTTAAAAAAAATTATAGAAAAAACGGTTTTAAAAAGCAATAAGAAAATTTACCCATACAAAGTCTAATTACATATATTGAAGATTTCATTTCATAAGTATTTATCTTACTGTATTAGATGATTTTATCTGGCCTCATCATAATAATAGTTAATTCTTAAAATTATCATTAACAACAATTGGTTAAGAATCTAATTATATAAATCAAATAAATTATGTGAATCATTCAAATTCATCAAAATATTGATTTAATTTCATTTTCTCCCTAACTCTCTGTTTAGGAACTTGTGAGTCAAAAAACTAACAACAAAAAAACAAAATTACTTTTAATTTGATTAGTAGAAATAATATTATTAATTAACTTAATCAATCGATTAATCATTTTTATTTGGCATAATTTTTTCACTTTCAAAATTAAGATTTTATCAATTTAGGCTACATTCGGGACTGTTTTCTCATTGCTTTTTAAAGCAATTTTAAAGTACAAATTTTTTAGTTCAAAAACTTTTTGTGCTAAAAAATTATTTAAAAAAATAGTAAGAAATCTATCCCAAACACTATGGATAAAGAAGACTGTTGAATGACAATTAAAACTGACCTACTGTGCATTCAATAGTGTATTCCTTAAGCCCAAAGAAATGCACCCAAACGCAAGAAAGAACTCCTAACACTTCCCCCAATGAGTAGGGTGTCAATATTTGACACGACACAAAAACCCGACTTGAAAAATCCGGGTTGGACCCGACCCGATTTCAAAACGGGTCGGGTTCGAGTTCCAGAAATCGACCCGTTTGAAAAATGGGTCGGGTTGACCCGATGGGTTGCCGAGTCAACAAACGAACCGGTTTAAAATTAGCTGCCCGCACTGCCCCGTCTGTCCGCGAAGCTGCCCCGCCTGCCCGCGCACCGCCCGTGGCTGCCTAGACCCTTCCCGCTTAGCTGCCCGAGCGACAGAGCCTGCCAGCGCCGGCGCCCCGCACTCGAGGTTGCCCTTGCACGCTCGCACGCACGCCCGAGCTCCAGCCTGCTCGCGCGCCCGCGCTCGCCGCACGCACCTGCCTGCGAGTTTCAGCGAGCGCTCGCTCTCGCCCGCCCGCATTCGTGCATTTCGGGTCAACCTGACAACCAAACGGATCGGGTCCAAGTCCATGTTTCCGACTCGTTTACATACCCGGGTCGGGTTAGGGTTGACCCGTTTGAACCCGGGTCAATTCCAGATTCGACCCGAACCCGACCCGTGACCCAAAATTGACATTTGACTACTTTTGATGTATCAGCTAGATTAGTATAAAATTAAGAAATATAAATAGTTAAATAAAAATAATTTTTGAGTTTGCATGCAGCTAGAGAATTCTGACAATGTTATCTAGTTGTGTAAGTGAGCCGATCCGACTCGAATTTGACTTGTTATGAGCTCACGAGTTGAGCTTATCGAGCTCACGAGTCGAGCTCGAACTCAAGCTTGATGAGGTTTGGCTTACGAGATGGCTTGAATATTATTTTTTATTTATTAAATTTAAATATTATTAAAAATTAATATATTTTTAATCCCACCTAAAACATGCTAGGCTCAAGGTGTTGGAGTTCACAGAACATAGATGGACGGACTCGCATTTTCTGCTATCCTATATATATATATATATATATATATATATACGAGGAACCGTCCGTTGCCACACCCAATTTTGTCAAGCTCGTTTGGCAGTCCGTAAACCCTGGCCGACCTAATGGGCCACCCAGACCACAAACTCATAGCCGACGCTTTGGAGCCCCCACTGAAGGGCCGAATACCGCTCAAGGGAATCGAACTCAGGATGGAGGGTTCCCAACCGAGCTAAATATCGGTGGGTTTATCAAGAGATTTGAGAGAGAGACATTAGTTCTCCTGAGCATTTAATATTTATGTATTTTCGACCTAAAGCCAAGTTACGGTATTCTATTTAAGGCTTTGGGTGTAACATTTAAAATTAAATATTCAAATCCTGCAACATTTAATGCACCTTCACCATGCGGGAACAGAAAGCCTCTCGACGGTTTGCCTACGGGAAGCATGACACGAGCTCGTCGAGCCGCTCGACAAGTCAGCCTGCAGTGCGACGAGTCAAGCTTGAGCTCGAGCGAGAGCTAATAACCTGACCGATGAGCCGAATTCAATAAGATCAATACTCAACTCGACTCAACTCTTGTACACCCCTAATGCTATCACAGCATCCCCACTAAGAATTTTGGCTTTGTTTGGAACAACTTTTTGGCACTATTTTTTGCAACTTAAAAAAAAAATTATACTAAAAAATTGATTTAGAAAGTAATAAAAAAAATTGTTTCAAATAAAAGATGATGGATACATGCTTGCTTTACTTAGAAGAAGTTGGATGTATTTTAAGAGTTCATGAGGCCACTTCATGTCACTTTGCCTTGCAAAGCCATCTCTGCATCTAAAGTATGTGAAGCAACCTCATTTGCACCAGTTCCTCCAACAACTTGAAGATAGTCCATCATTGCATTAATTTTCTACAAATAATTGATGTTATTCAAATGGGTTGGTGTTAGATCGGTCCAGCCGGTCCACACGGGACCGGCTTTGACAGAAAGAGGCGGAAGAGTCTGCCTCTTTTGTACGAGCTGCAAGGGTTAGGGAGTTGTTTTGGAAGGATTTTTTGAAGGATTTGGGAGGGGAATTTGAATGTAGGAACTGTTTAGAGATTTCCTTTTGAATTGTATGCATTAAATAGTTTGTTTTCCTAGGGTTAGGGCATCTTGAATTTGACTGAAATTTGAGATCTCTTAGGTTTAGGTTTCCTTTGGGATCTAGCGGCGTCTAGAGAATCGGGAGAGATCGATCCTCCTCTCCAATTGAGGATCACTTGTATCTTGTTTGTTTTTCTTCCGTTAGTTGATTTTTCTCAATAAAGTGAGCTGTTTTTCTTTGATTTTTCCTCTACTTATTGAGTATTCTCGCTGATTTTGTCAAGATCGTTAAGTTTCACTTGAGATCTTCGAGTGTTTCCTATCAGTTGGGCCCATAATATTTTCTCTTTCTAGAATTTCTGCATTAAAAAAAATCTTGTAGCCCACTATCTTCTATATTTGATTGCTTGTGTGTGGATAATATTAAAAAAATTAAAAAGATCAAGAACTTTCCTCACTCGATCAACTTGATTTCCAGCATACAATACTAACTTAATAAATTAGTCATGATATGCATGTCTTCAAAAAAAGACAAACTTTCTGCTCGCTTGAGAGGTATGTGATGATCCACTGATTAGAGGAGATGATTGTTTCTCCAAGATCACAGATTCAAATCAGATATTTTATTATGATTTATTGCTCGTCATTTCAATTTCCAAATAAAAAATAAACAGCACTTATAAATGGTATGGCCGGCAATTTATAAGGCTTAGACCATCTCCAACCGAAATGCATACCACCGAATGTTGTCCGCCATTCGTTGCATTCGAACTTCAAATCTCACGTCAAAATTCGGTAGGTGAACAGTGAGACGCCAATATTAGCATCAGACTATTCACATACGCCAAAAAATTGAGGTACCGAATTTGCCGAAGACGAGGGCGAAAGAGGAGAAAAGCGCGTGAAAGAGGAGAGAGATTGTTACCTTCGCAGGAAGCTTGCAAAAGAAGAAAGAAATGCAGATCAATTGGAGATGAATCACAGCATTTTAAAGTTTCACTGCACTTTAGCGTGAAAAACGAGTTTTTCTGTTGGAGATGCCCTTACCTGCTTACCCCATTTGAAACAAGTTAGCCTTCATCTATCCCTGCTGCCATATAGTACTGCTCATGAAGTCAATCCATTGAACGTTGACTATGCAGAAGCAGAAAAAACACATCCCAACCCGGAGAAAGCCTCATATTTTGCTTCACAAACCCTGGAGTTAACTAATTAGATCAGCAAGCCAAGCACAGAAGATAGAAATATTCATAAAAACTCTCTAAGAATTGCCAGCCATGAACATCATCCAAAGTGCAGAAAGCTCACACTTTAAGCTGCTAATAATGCTTCTTCTTCCAGTAGTCTCATCTCCATCCCTAAACTCTCTGTAACTCCGTATATCTGTTCTGATAGTGGATGAGTATTATCATCTGAAGAGAACTTGTGCATGTGTAACAAATCCGCCATTCTCACATCTACCCAACTGAAGGCCACTTCTTTTTTCACCCCTCTATTTCTCATCCTTTTCCTAACTCTTGCTGCATTTTCCCACTCCCCGGCATCTGCATATATATTTGACATGAGCACATATGGCCCAGACTCTAATGGCTCCTTCTCCATTAAAGCCCCTGCTGCTCTCTTACCCATCTCCATATCCCCGTGAAGTCTACAAGCCCCCAGCAAGCTCTGTAATGCGGAAATCCCGGGCCCATTGGGTATTTTCTCCAGAAATTCTTCAGCCTCCACTAATTTCCCAGCTTTCCCCAGCATATCAACCATACAAGCAAAATGCTCCGGCCATGGCTGAAGCTTGTATTCAATTACCATCATATCAAAAATCTTCTGTCCCACACTAACCATCCCACTACAGCAACAAGCTGTAAGAATTGCCAGGAAGGTTATATGATCAGGCTGAACATTGGAACTCAGCATTTCTTCAAACAGTTTAATAACAATCTCAAAACTACCATGCTTTGCATATGCTGAAATTATTGCAGTCCAACTGATCAAGCTCTTGTTGATTGTTTCATCAAATGCCATTAAGGATTCGCAGATGCTGCCTCGCTTTGCATACATGTCAATTAGTGTACCAGCCACATGCTCATTAGTATTGAGGCCCAGCTTAAGGATCCAACAATGGCATCTCTGACCATATGTTAAGTAAATGGTTTGAGCAGAAGTAATAGCACTAATAACACTTGCAAATGTATAATGGTTTGGCTCACAGTGCATAATAGCTGAGGAGAACATTCGGAGAGCTTCTTCACAAAGCCCATTCTGTGCATAGCCAGACACCAAAGAATTCCAAGTTACGATTTCCTTGTTCTCCATTTCTTCAAATATCTTTCTTGCTCCTACCATATAGGATAACTTTGCATACATAGTTATCAGGGTGTTTGACACAGTAACATCAGTGGAAAATCTGGTCTTGAAGCAGACGCCATGAATCATTTCACCCTCTTGAATCAAATTTTTGGGAGATACAGAATTAGCCAAAACAACAAACGTTACATCATTAGGCTGTATTCCATCCATTCTCATGCTGTTAAATAGAGAAATAGCACTGCTTGAATCTATGCAAATCATGGTAGTCCATGAAATGACATTCCTATCTTTCATATCAAAAAAAACTTTGGTAGCACAGTGGACATCATCATACTTGTAGTACATAGACATGAGAACATTTGAAACTGATATATGAGTAACGAGGCCTATTTTGGTTGCAGAGCCGTGTATTTGGCGTCCAAGACAAAAGTTCGATTCCTGTGCACAAGCTGTAATAGCACTCGCGAGAGAGATATGGTCAGGGATCAAGCCTTCAACAGAAACCATTCTAACAAAAAGCTTAATTGCCTCAAGTCCGAAATTGCCTTCTTGACTGAGCCCGGATATCAGCGCATTCCATGAAACCAAAGTTGTAACAGGCATTTCGTCAAACACAAACCTGGCATCCGAAAAACAGGCCCGCCTGGAATAAGCAGTAATTAGAGCATTGCACACAAATTCGTCGTAACCAAACCCAGATTTGAAAGCAATGGAATGCAGCTGGCGGACAAAGTCGATATCTTGTAGATCTCCTGAGATGGACAGAGCAGTAGTGACAGTCACAGGATCACTAGGAACCCCAGCTCGTCTCATTCTCTGTGTGAAACATAAAGCATCGTGGCCGGAAGCGAAGCCACAGAGAATGGTGTTCCAGGAAATGACATCTCGGTCAGGCATGTCGTCGAACAACTTGACAGCACTGCTAAATGAACCAGATTTGCAGTAGAAGCTGATTAGGGAGTTGGATACAGCTACGAAGGATTTGAGGCCAGAGGAGATGGAAAAGGAATGAATTTGTTCGCCGGTGAAGACATCGACGGAGGACTTGAGTGCCCGGGTGACGGCCGAGGCGTCGAGGATGCCGCCGGACCGAAGTGCCGCTTGGATGGCGAGGAGCGGGTGAGAGATGGCGAGAGGGCATGGAGAAGAAGTTGGGAGGAGGGTTGGGATTAATGGAGAATGGGATTCTACGGCGGGAAGAGGAACTCTGTTGCAACATTGGAGAGCTCGGTGACCGTAAGGGCGTAGAAGCATGGAATCAGACCATCACATCGGCTTCTGCCATTTCTGTGCGTGTAAAACAATTAGAACTCAGATGTTAACTGTTCTGTTCTCTTGTAGCTAAGGGTGTCAAAATGGGCCAGTGGTACTATCCTGATTCATTTTTACAAACGGGTATGGATATCCAACTCGGATTTGACCCTTGCGGATTACGGGTTAACCCGACCCGACAAACACAAACCGGACATGCGAACTCGGGGACATGGTCACAAACTGAGGCCGTTGGAGGGGCTTTGAAGGCGGAGTTTAGGGTGTACGGGCGCCTCGGCTTGGTATACAGCGAAGGAAGGACGACCGGCAGGACAAGCTATCGCCTCAGCCTGGCAAACGATGGAGGAAGGACAGCGGAAAGGTGGAACCCGTGGAACAGGGAGCTGTGAAGGCTGGATAAGCTACAACAGTGCCGCCTTGTCCTGTCAAATGACGAAAGTCGGAGGCCCAGATGGTCGGACAAGTTGTGGCGGAGGACGGTCGTGGCAAGCAATTTGAAGTCCCGAAGATTTAGATGGCGGAGGACGACTCACGAACAGGCTGATCAACATAATGCCAGAACCTATGGTTTCTAAATGGGTCAACTGATTCCATTTGGGGTTACTAGGTCAACCCAACTTGGATTTTGAAATTGGTTGACTTTGTCTACCCGATCCCAACCAATAAATAAAATGGGTTGACTCGAATCCGGAATTTTCAGAGTCAAGTTTCGAGCCGTGTCAAATATTAACACCTCTAACTGTAACGGGCTGCTATTTATTAAATTTCTAACTAATCAATTGAAATTTCAATTTTATTTTTTTATCGAATAACGATAATAGATGTATTTCAATTTCCTAATTTTGAAGATAAAATCATTAAAATATATATATATATATATTACAATATTCGGATCAAAATTTTCATAGAATTAACTCTAAAACTATTTGAATCAAATTTTAAGTTAAATTTTAAGGAAATGTTAAGTTAAATTTGAAGCAAATTTAAGACTTCGAACTTTTTTTTTGATGTACGGATTGTCAATTTATTTAAAATTAAAATTTAAGTTTAATTTAATGGGTTTGAACTTTGAATGTACCTTCTGGCTTGTAAATGCAAATTTGAAAATTTGTATTAATTGAATATTGCAACAACATGAACAATTTATCATTTATCCCACTCAGTAGGGCAGCTATATGATTTTTTTTTTCATTCTATTTATTAAGAGTTAAATTGTAATTTAAATTTCATAAAAAACATCATTTCAAATACTTTCTAATTAAATTTTTTTAGATTTACATTTATCTTTCTTAATATAAACCATATTTAATACATCTACTCTTATAATCAGGTCGTAAGAAAGCCTTTCATTAGAGCTGCTTCAACCTTTTCACATATATACTTATTTTGCATACTATCTTTTAAAGATAATGTTACTCATCCGCCTGAGCATCCTCATCTCAACAACACTTAAACTCAAATTTATATTTATATTTATATTTTAACGACCAACATTTTATCGCATAAACCATTATACGTCTCATCATCATTTTATTAAAAGATTAAAAATGATTCAAACAAAGTTAAAATATATTAATTGTTCCCTTATAATTATAAAATTATATTTAAATATTAAAAAAAATAAAAACTACTCATAGTTTTAAGCAAATGGCTCAATATTTCCTTCCATTACTGAGTCATGATTTGCGTTCATTTTTACTTATTTATTAAACATAATCACAAATGCCCAACTCCAATCAGACCTGTAATTAAACGAAGGTTTGCAGAATGCTTTTGAGTGAATAAACCATGAAAAATAACTGCAGTTTTGTTTTGAAATCAAACAGTCCATAATTGAATGAACTTTCCAACAGAAAAATATCGGAAGGAAACAAAAAAAATATTTCTTACAATGCATCAATATGTTCACATACAATGAGATTCCAGTTAATGAAAAACATTCAATAACACTTGACCGCCTACAGGTTGAGAGCTTAAGCTACCAATTAAGAGATTTTGAGTTGAGTTTTATGTGTGCGACGTGTGTGTGAATCTATCTATCTTGGCCTAAATAACAAAAAAAAAACACTTGAACTCGTTAATATTCCTCATGATTTCAAAAATTTAGTCAAGATTTTATTCTTCAAAAATTGAAATTGGTCCTTGAAATTAGGGCATTCAGTTTACTAGTATACATCACTTTCACAGCATTGAAAGCAGAGGAGACTGGGAAAAGAATGCATCAAGAATGAAGACAATGGAAAATATAACACAATTTACATAATCTTATTACCCAAATCTGAGATTGGTATGAAAGCGCCAATTCTCTATCTGGGCATCCTGCTTCAACTAAACCTTGATTGGCTCGTACTTTTCGCCAATGGCACCACCTTTCTGCTTCTGGAACTGAATGTAGCGCATTGTGCTGGAAAAGAAAGAATCAGCTGATGGATCTGATGGTGAGTTATCACTTTGCATCTCGTTCATAATCAATTCAATCAGACCCTGAATTGCCGAGCTGGTGATCTGAGGATTCCCTTTCTCGAAGAAATACAGATACCTGAAAAAAAGATGCCTTCAATATTTAAGGCCTCTTATGGGAGAGATTATTCTGTGCGGAGACCGGACTGTGAGAACCGTCCGGATTTGTTGTGTTTTTACTGCCTTTTTGCTAGGCTTTTGCAAACACTCAGGAAAAGGTCAACAAATATTCAATTATGAATGCACTTTTATCGAGTATTTACTACGCTTTTGCAAAAACTCAGCAAAAGCGCAACAAATACTTGATCGAAGCAATATTTGCTGCCTTTTGTTGCGCTTTTGCTGAGTTTTTGCAAAAGCGCAGATACTCAATTATGATGATTCATAATTGAATATTTGCAGTAAAAGCGTAGCAAATCCGGACAGTTCTCACCGTCCGGTCTCCGCACAAAATAATTTATCCTCTTATGGGGGATGTTTCTCAACTGAAAAAGTAAAGAAGTTGTACTTGTTGAGTATTTCAACAAACAATGTGACGGGTCCACTGCTGCCCCTTGTAACATTGGCCATTTGCTGGGCAGCATTTGCAATCCTAATGGCACGCTTTAAGCATAGGAGAACTCTGCAAGCATAAGAAGAGTATCATTACACGGAACAAACACCACAGGATGTGCATCAACAGAAAAAATGATCAGTTAAACCGTATATATATAACCCCATTATTCTAGAAGTAACATCATAATCATCAATTCTAGCCTTATCGTAATTATTTTGGGATGGATCAAAGTAACATAATTTTAAAAACATAAAAATACATTGACTAGATTGGCCAGCCCTTCAATCTGACGGATAGGAATAGACATGATCAAGCCAGATCCTTTGAAGATTTCTACAGAAGTATAGTCATCATATAATACGAACTTGATTGAAGTGGTCACAAAAAGATTGATGAAAATTTATCCAGTTGAGAATTAAATATTTGATAAATGATATAAGCAAACTTTGGCCTGACTGTTCAATAGATTTTACAAACCAGTAATTGGTTATTGTATATTGACAAACATTTGGCATTATATAGGATTTGTTTGGGACGGCTTTTTTCCTATTTTTTAAAGCGGCTTTCTAGTACAAATATTAAATTTTTTGTACTAGAAAGCCGTTTTACGAAGTAGTAAGAAAGCCGTCCCAAACGAAGCCATAGTTAAAAGGAAAAAAGCAAATCTGTTTTTTATTACATAGAAGGTGTAAATTCCTAAGTAACTTCACGCTGCAGACTCAAAAATTGCATACCAGGGTCAAATGAAATAAGACAGGGAAAATACAGTTAATAAAAGGAATAAATACTCAGGAATCATAGATCAATTTGCCTGTTCGATGGAAGGGTTCTCTAACCAGCTGCTAAGTAAACAGTCTTTAGATGCATCAATCAAAGCATTTAATGCAACAAAAGTGTTTGCCAAATTATACCTTTCACCATCCTTGATTCCATCTTGATTTTCAACCCAGAAAAGGTGCGAGCATGCATAAATTGCTCTACACTGATCAGGCTTTTTTAAAAGTTTTGCAGAATACTGCAAGGAAAAAATGAAAAATGAAAAAGATCTCCGAAAGTTTAGACTACGCATGATTAAAAAAGAATAAAAATGTGTTCAACACGCACCCCCGTGGCTTTATGAGTTAGTGTATCTCTATTCTCAACTCCAAAAACAGTCATCCTCTGAAGAGTTCCGATAATTAGGTGTATTGCAGTCACTTGGGCTTTTGAATCCTACATCAACCAATAAGGAAATAAAGAATGGCCAACAGTAGTAGATACAAATAAATGTTTTATTGAACAAGCAATAAACAAAATAGAAAATAAAAACGAATAAACTTGAATATTTGTATTCTAGTTACTTACTGCAACTTCTTCTTCATATAATATAAAAGCTTGAGTAAAAAACTCATACGCAACAGGTTCAAGCTCACAATCATTGGCAGCCTGAGAGACAAGATCAAATCGATAACAATAACTTCTGTAGCAGGTTGTTAAAGAATAAAATAATTAGAAAATTTCCAAACCTCTGCACATTGTAAGTACAGCCTCAGGGAAAGCTCTGATGAAGGAACAGTTGACAATGCCTCAATAATCTGATACGTATTCAGATTTTAAATAAAAAAATGAGCGAATTAAAAAGTGTCTAGAAATAATTTACAAAGAATAGATAAAACAAATAGAAAATGAGTATTCAATGATTCATAAAACTGACCCTAAATAATTTGGATAAGGCCAATGATGAAGGTGATGCTATAAATATTCATGCACAAAGTGATGTTGTGCAAAAAATATATATTTTTTTTTGGTGCAAAATAAATTATACATGGTAGGCAAAAGACAATGCTGTTCACTTGCACGATACAACATGCAGCTTAAAAATTTGCACCACCTATTCTCGAACATCTTGGTTACCTTCAACATTTTAGCATATGAAAACGTAATAATCTAGAGAAAGGGTGTTGTTAATGAGCTGTAAGTTGTGAATCATAAGGTAAAATAACACAAAATGCTGTGAGATAATAAGACTAAGGGTCTAAAAATTTCCAAATCACATGAACCTGATCAATTCAGGCTCTTTTAACTATATCTAACCTGATCAAAATCCAGGTATATCTGCAATTCAAAAATTATACTGGTCTAGCCCACAGTTATCAACTAAAGGGGGCTTCATTTCATAACCTGTTGTCAAATTAAAAATGGGGACTTCATTTCATCACAGCTTGTCAACTAAGTTAAGAGAACAAAACTATCCCCTAGTTTCAAACTACAACAACAACATCAAGCCTTTGTCCCACTACGTGGGGTTGGCTACATGAATCCTTTTTCGTCATTGTGTCCGGTTAAAAGTCAAATTTTCATTTAAATCTAATAAAGAAAGATCATTTCTAATATTTTCTAACAAAGTCTTTTTAGGTCTACCTCTATCTTTCTTAACAAAAGTCAAATCTAATACCTCAACTTTCCTAACTGGTTCATCGGAAGGCCTCCGTTTAATGTGAACAAACCATCTAAGACGACTCTCTCTAATCTTATCTTCCACTGGAGCTACTCCAACTATACCCTAGTTTCAAAAAAAAAAAACAAAAACTATACCGTTGGTAATTAGTGCCTTATTTTTCCCTCTTTTCAAATTTCATGCCAATATATGACAACAATGACATCAGTTGATAACAGCTATGGACTACGAACTTACAGGAAAATATACTGGCTGATTCTATCAACATAACCGAGTAATTGAGGCTTAAAGGTGTCCGCATTTATGTTTCTCCTTGACAATAATCTATCTATTGCACGTTTCATCTTTTTTTTTTTATTTCTCAAGTTTCATTTATGTTGCGTTTCAATATTCGTGGCATATTATTCAAATCCTGATTCATAGCCTTCAAAATAAGAAAGCAAATTATATTGGCATAACAAAGTACAATAAAATTTTAATTGAATATATGAGAAGACAAATTAAGAAGAATAACCTGATTCAATATCTGAAAAATTTTCTTCGGAGTCGTAGAAACATCTTCACCGACCTCATCTCCTTCATGGGCTTGCAAACGTCTCACTAACTTCAAATCAAAAGCTTACAGCATTAACGGTCTGACAGAATTCAATTATAAAGATATTCTAAATTTAATTTAAAACTAATCTGCACTACATATATATATATATATATATATAATATTTATAAAATGGTAATTATTTTACTGGAAATAATATATTTTCTATTAAGGTAACAATTCACAACCATGTTATGGAATATCTAATTTAATCTATAAACCATGTACTCTTTTCTAAAAAGTGCAAACTTTACTAATAATATAAAGAATAAACTAAACAAAACATTTTCTTTTCTTTAAACTTTTTGTTTTTTTTTGTTTTTTTTTTGGGGGGGGGGGGGTTTACAGAATAATGAAGAGAGAACCAATTCTATAATATGTTACATTTATGAACTGAGCTGTGTCAAAACGGAAGCTCAAAACAAGAGCAGAAAAGGATCTAAGCTACGGAAAGACCAAATAAGATATCCAGCACACAAGAGATCAATAGAAAGAGAAAGCTCCAGTAAAAAACCAGCCACTGAAAGATCAGCAATATAACAAAATATAGGAATCAACTGATGAAGGAGCCAAAAGTTCAAACCGTGGACTCAGGTGGAAAGAGCCAACATCCATAAAAATGCCTCATCGAGAAGGATCAGCAATACCATATAGAAGGCGGAGAACCCCTGGTTGTCGCAGGGCCATCCTGAGAGAAATGGTTGCCGCAGAGACCCCAACAAGGGAAAAATAACTAGGACAGCCAGCACAAATAATGAAACAGGTCACCCTTGGTTGCCAGCGAGGCCATCCAAAGGGTAACCAGGTAGGATGTTGGCATCACTCATCATAGCCCAAACAAGCAGCCAAAACATGTGCAACAGCAGAAAAAGACACTCCAGAAAAATCGAGATGTTAGCAACAAAAGCAAAAGACATCAGAATGCCGCATAAGCCCACCAGATCAAAAACCAAACTACAGGATCCCAAGCTCCCAGAGGCATTCCCTACTATTCCATTTTGAAACTTTCCATCCGATTACGTTTTTAATTCTACAGCACATGGTGACATAACAGATAGCCGAGAAATTATAATTTCGATCATTTCTTTCTGGCCAAATATGATCATTTTTAAATAAATCTATATTAGTTGTCCTACTCGTTATGCTAATTTAAAGGGCATGCCAAAATTAACCTGAACGTGCTTAAAGCGAAAAGACACGCACAAAATAGAATTAACACTCATGCAGCACACAACAAGAATGAAATGGATAAAGATTCAAATGCGCCCCTTTCAGTTCAGTAGGACTAATGAAAATAAATTAGCATAATAATGCTAGTATCAGTTTGCTTTGAGCGTGGAGAAAAATATCTATAGTGAGGCAAATAAATTATTTAAATATCACATATTTCTATTTTGAATTTTGGCCACCAAATACCATTATGTTCAGGAATTTCTTGTTATGATCATTCCTAATACAATTCAAAATTGAAATTACAGAACAGGACATCATAAGGTCAAATCATCAGTTCTGCAATGAAAATCAAACATGAAATTGCATGAGCTCATTCACTATACCAATTTAGATACATGTACCATAACAAACGAACCTTAAGAGCAGAAAATATAAGTGGTGGTACGGTGAAAGCAAGGCGTTTAGGTCCTCCAAGAAGAATATGCTTCCGAACGGTTTGAATGATCTATAAACAGAAATTAATTACTGTCCGCTGTGAAATACATTTTAAGCAAGATTAAAAATACAAAGCAAACTAGGTCAATCAGTGAAAAGGTGCAGTAAAATATTACACTGCTTAGATTAGCACATGCAAATTATTAAGAAAATTACAAGGTCACAATAAATGAGAAAGCAGTGCCAAGTCTAGTGCTAATATATTGACGGTATGATATGCTTACTTTCTTGCCAAAGACTGACAACACGCAATTTGCTTACTTTCTTGCCAAAGACTGACAACACGCAATTTACATTTGAAGCTTTATTTGCATATTATTTACATTATGCAGTACAAACTAGCATTAATAGCAATTGAAATACAGAGCAAAGAAAAGATGTTCAGCATGTTACGGACAATGAAAACTAACTTTCCACATTTCTGGAATACACTAATTTTCTATCCTCTTGCATGAAATTTATTCAAATTATGCAGCACAAACTAGTAATTAAGACAACTGATGAACACAATAAAGAAAAGATGCTAATGAAATTACATAACGATTAAACCTAACCTGTCATTTTGACTACGTTTGCAGATATGATCGTGCACGAACTATTTATGGTGATTAAAGCTTCAACATTTGTTGGAAATTAAATTTGGAATTTTATTCAGTTCACAAGAAACCTTACAGGAATAATTGATTTTTCTAAACAGTTAAAGATATGATTTCAGACATCTAAATGTGCTGTAACAAATGATGCTTCGATCAAAATGCAAAAAGGTGACTTCTTGTAAAGCATTCTGATGTCCAATATTCCATACACTACATGAGGTTATAAGAAAAGCTAGTCACTTCTTATTAAGCAACAAGATATTCAACTACATACAAGCATGGTGCATGAACAATGTAAAGATTGGACTAGACTTTCGGAAGAGCAACTTAAAGACAACAATATGCACATGAAAGTTTACCATAAAAGAGGTAGAAAGTTAAATACAACGACTCAAGGATAGGCACAGGTTTCTTGTAAAACAAGCCTATGTATTAATAAATAGACCTTTTTATATTGTACTTAGTTTTAGACCAACCGGTTCAAAATGTTCTCAAGTCACTATCTCAATGCAAGATTATCAAGCTCTCTTGGATTTATTTGTGCTTGCTATCCTTGACGCTGAGATTGTTCAAGGAATGCAATGGCTTCAATCATTAAGTCCCATTCTTCACAATTATCAAGATCTAACTATACAATCTTCTGATAAGCATCGCCAAATTATCTTATCCGGTGAATCTAAACCATTACAAACTCCTATATATCTTTTCATCAATTTTTTTGCCTTGCTATCCATTCCCCCTCAATACAAATCTTCACCATTCAATCCAGACCCTAAAAGGATCAGGACACATCAATCCAAAGTAATTTCAATGACAATCTTTCATCCATTGCCGCTACGTTAACTACATCTATTGCAACTTTAATTTGGCAATTTAAAAGCTTATTTCAAACACCCAAAGGCTTACCACCACCTCAACCAATTGATCACCACATTCATTTACCATTGCAATCTAAACCTATTCATATTCAATCCTATCCACATCCGCATTTTCAAAAAGATTCTATGGAACAATTACTCATTGAAATGCTGCAATCTAGCATTATTCGTCGCAGTCATAGTCCTTTTTCCAGCCCAATGCTTCTAGTACAAAAATGTGATAGTACTTGGTGATTTTTGGTTGATTATCACACCCTTAACGCTTTGACTGTCAAGGATAAGTTCCTTATTCCAATAGTAGATGAACTTTTAGATGACTCCAAGTTTGATCTGCGATCAGGCTACGAACAAATCCATAAGCAACAAAAAGACATCCATAAAACCGCTTCTCATACTCATGATGGCCATTTCAAATTCTTAGTCATGCCCGATCTACTTTTCAAGCTCTCATGAATCAAATTTTCATTCATATATTCGCAAGTTTATTATTATATTTTTTGACGATATCCTCATATACAGCTCCACTATAGATCATCATTATGCTCACCTTCAAATTGTCAAATCAATTGTTTCTTAAACTCAATAAGCGTCAGTTCTGTCAACCAACCATTGAATATTTTGGTCATATTATCTCTCATTTGGTACTATTACGGCTAATCCAAATAAAATTGAAGTAATGGCTAATTGGTCTGTTCCTTCATCCCTTCATCATTACATCATCTTCGATCTTTTTTAGGGTTAACTAGCTATTATCGTCATTTTATCTCTAATTATGCTTCTATCGCAGCTCCTTTAACTAACCTTCTTAAGAAAGATGCCATTCAATGGGACTCTCATGCCTCTGACCCTTTTAATAATCTTAAATTGTCCCTGACATCTGCCCCGGTTTTAACTTTACCAGATTTCACTAAATCTTTTATTAATGAAATCAATGCTACAAATATTGGTATAGATGTTTTGTTACAAAGAAATCATTCGATCTCTTTTTTTAGCAAAAAAACTTGGGCTCCATTTGTCTCAGTCATCTACTTACATTAAAGAATTATATGTTGTTAAGGAAGACGTCTGTAAATGGCGTCAATATATGTTGGGCATGAAATATGTCACACTGATCATAAAAGCCTCCGTAACTTGCAGTCATAAATCCTCCACACTTCTGATCAACATTACTGCCTTTGTAAACTTTTAGGTTTTCATTTTCGTATCAAATAACACGGTTGCTGATTCTTTATCCCGTCAGCCACATGAAGCCGAATCATTTCTCCTTTGGCCTCCCCCCCCCCCCCCCACATAAGCATTCTCTTTGAATTAGTTTCAAGTTTTTCATTTACTCAACTAAATGAATTATGAAAAGAATATGCCCTCAAGAAAAATATTCTTTATTATAAAGGATGCATTTATATCAATAAAAATTATACCCTAAAAAAGCACTTAACTGAATTTCATTCTACCCCGCCAGCAGGACATGACGGCACCCTTAAGACCATCAAACATCTAACCATAATTTTTTATTGGCCAAACCCTCATAAAAACGTTGCGGATTTTATCTGTAAATCTCTCACATGTCAAGAAATTAAATCATCTACAATGCCTCATGCTTTATATGATAGATCCCCACCCTCCATTCCTTATTATATCCAGGGAACATCTGATATTGCTTTTGTCGATACTATATTAACCAATAGGAACTTAAACTTACAAACCCTCCATCAAATTTTGCAGCAAGCTCAACATAGAATGAAAATCATGGCTGATCACCATCGCCGGGATTTACAATTATCCATTGGGGATTTAGTTATGGTCAAACTCTAACCTTTTAAACAATCATTGGTTGTTAATCATACCCATTCTAAATTAGCCAAGCATTACTTTGGCCCATTTCCTGTTCACTCTATTATAAGTCCAATGACATACCGACTTGCTCTTCCACCCGAAAGTAAAATGCAGTTTCCCAATTACCAATTTTCATTCATAACAATCAACATGTCAGTTTACCTTATGCCATTCTTGCTTCACGTATAATTCAATTTCGGGGCCTACCACACAGATAGGTTCTCTTGCAATAGACACCCACCAATCTAGAAGATGCTACATGGGAGAATTTTTTATCTCTTTGACATTCATTTCCAGCTCTTAACTTTGAGGACAAAGCTATTTTTTAAGGCAACGGAAGTGTTAGACAACAACATATTCAACTAGATACAAGCATTGTGCATGAACAATGTAAAGATTGGACTAAACGCTTGGAAGAGCAATTTAAAGACAACAATATGCACATGAAAGTTTACCGCCAAAGAAAAAGAAAACCAAATACAACATCTCAAGGACGGACACATGTTTGTTGTAAAACAAGCTTATGTATTAATAAATAGACCTTTCTATATTGTTTTTAGCTTTAGACCACCGGTTCAGTAAATGAACCAACCGGTTCGATAAATGAACCAAACGGTACAAATCAGCTAGGAAAAAGACTATAAATGGCTCTAAATTCTGCTGTAATTTTTTTTTCATAGAATGAAATTTCAATTTACTCCTTCCCCTCCCTTGTCTTGTTGGATTTTGCACCTACTCCAAAGATGTTGTTCCCTTCTTGAGCCATCAAGAAGTATAACACTTCTTCAGTTCACTTTCACATTCTAGAACTGTATTTTTATGTGTACAATGCCAGTTCCACTTAATTGGTTAGTACCTTCTACTGTATAGTCAATTTATTGGTATTTGAAATGAGATTTAATGGAGTTGCTAGTGAGATGAGATTTAATGAAGTTGGAAAGTAATTTGTATGGCTTGTTTGCGTTTGATGGCACTAACAGATTTTAATGGTAACGATCATGTGAGACACTATCCCTTTCTCCTCCCTTCGGAACTGTGTTGCAGCTTTGAGGTTTCCAGTATCCTTTAATCACACAGATCAATCAATTCCCTTCCTGCATAGGTTTTGTCTTAGAAGACAAGAAGTTTTTGAGAAAAAGGAAAAGTGACACCCACACTAAGGGCATTTTGTGGAGAAAAATATAAGTTCCAAGAGAAAAGCAGAAAAAATGGAAGCAGTAACCTTATCGACAAAATTTTTCTAGTGAAAAACCCATTCTCCTTGTAAAATTTGATGTAAAAGATAATTGTTACACTCTAGTCACGGAGAGGGGGGGGGGGGTGTTATGTGCGCGTTACAATAAAATTATGGGGATAAAGTGTGATTATGCACAACTTTTAACCATCATATTAATGCTTCATGAGCGAGGCACATGGAAATATAGTCCAATACAATGATATTACTATTTTACTTTTTAAAAAGCATAACAGCATACTTACAAGGACATTTATGAAATTTCCTAAAACTTGAACAATAATTGGTAAGTAATGACTCATGAAGTTAAATAAGATCAGTTAGTTTGAGATATGATCCTTGCCCTCATGGTATTAAATGCTTAATTTTCACAAAATATGCTTCCAGGAACATTCAGTCAGCCAATATCTAAACACATTAAAGAACATTCAGTAAGCCAATATCTAAACACATTAAAGGAATCAAATATACCTTGAAAAAAAACTCTAAGATGATATGGATCTAGTTCAATGTGGGGGCTGACAAGAAAGAACCCCTCTAATGGTCATGTAATGATAAATCGTTCTAATTTTGGTCTACATCAACATGACATTTATGCATATACAAGCTAAAAAAGCCCAAACATGCATACAAGAAATCGAAGAAAATGTACCTACCTCCAGCATCTCCTCTGGATCATCATTGTACAGCATGTGAATGAGGCGAGCAACTGAATTTTGCTCCTCCTTGAAATCCTCTTCGTCAAGCTATATGCGGAGGAAAATGAAAATTCAGTGACCCTTTAAGATAATAAACACCAAATATTACCTAAGGCTGTGAAGAGATGAAGCCTAGAAGGTGAAAATTGCCAGTTCATAAGAAATTCTGGACGAAACTTATTAATTAACAAGTTAGTGCACCGAAGTTTGACCTCCTCATCTTGAATCTCATCCATATCCTTGATAAGCCCTTTTATTAACTCAAATAATGCCTCAACCTAGGAAACATAACTATTTTCAGTTAGAATTAATAACTGAAATAAATGTTAGGTTGCTAAATTTACCTTGTCTGCAGTAGATATGTAGGTATTGTTCTTCATGATGCTTTGAATAATAACAACCGCCATGATTTTCTTTGTAGCATTATCAAGGTGGTCCATGATTCTAGGATAGTTAGAGAGCTTTAATGCAGTATCTATGTCGTTGTACTTTTCCACTGGAGCACTTAGAAGGGCAACGATTTGCTTAGTTGCCTTGTTATCCTCAATCTTTGGTTTGCCTGAGAGTTTCTTAACACACGCTCCCTAATCATAGGTACAAAAAGGTGGTTATATCAATATACAGCCTTAAGTCTAAAAAAGACTCAAAATACAAGAAAAAAAAAAACAAAGATAACGAGAAGTGAACTATGATCAAACTATTGCATCTACTTAATGCACTGAGAGTAAATTGGATGGCTTTCACTACGCATGGAAACCAATTTTCCTAATATTTAAAAAAATAATAATAAACAATTTATAACTTAGCTGGACCACAGCCCTCTCTAATTAAACACTATCAAATGCTCCCATTTCTATGATTTGAAGGCATTAAAATCAAAAGAAAATGATCAAAATGGCCCCTTGGCTCTTTATAAAATATCAAAATAAACCCCAACTATATTAGAGGATCATTTTAGTCCCCTCAACTACTTAAAGAAGAACCAAAATAGTCTTTTTAATATAGTTGGAGATCATTTTGATCCATCATAAAAAATCAACGGACCATTTTGATCATCTTTTCTTAAAATCAAAATAAACGTGCCTGTGCAAATACATATTAAGGAAACTGGACTTACCAGTACTTGATCCACATAATCAAGACGATCTGGATGCACACGAAGAGTAAACTTAAGAAGTGAGACATATAAAGTTATGGCACCAACAATTGGCATCTCTGGCTGAGAATCAATGACCTGAAATCAAAAGCAAGTTGCACACAGATCAGTAGATAAATGATTGACAGAAGAAAACAAACACTTAAAAAAAAAAACCTCACCGTCTTAAAAAGTATAAAGGTTCTATCATACTTGCACAAAGCAGTCACGGAGCAGTCAAGAAAATATAACCAGGTTATAAGTTTTAATAAGTTTGTGGTGGCTTGCATCAGATCGATTACAGCCGGAAACAATCTCAAATCGTTAAAAAAATGGATTTCCAATTGTTTCGACCATTTTTCGCAGATACATACTAGTTTTAGTCCATTTAGCTTAAATATCAACAATTAATAAAAAAAAAAACTGAATCCGACCCAGGAAGATCTTTTCTTCACACATGATAATTCAGCTTGCCCTTAGAATAATAATAAAGTTTGCTTCGTTTCAATATCATCAATTTTAAGTTTGACCTAAATGGTTAATATCAATTTGCTCATAGAACTGAAACCATTTCATTTTTGTTAAATGGTGCTAGGACAGGTTCCATTAGTAATTTTATTCGTCTTACAGATCTCTGTTGTGAATACCAAATTCCCACCAATATATTCCATCCCTCCACCATCCTCCACCCATTTCAATATATTTTATATTCATCCTACACCATATCCCAAAAGCTCCACTTAAGCATTTCCTTGGCCTTCATCCATTCTGACTTGATTCCAGAACCTTTAACCTCTAACAACTCTGAATAAGTCCATAAAACTCCTATCATAACTGCTTTGCATTTCAAGAATTTTACATTTGCAGGACACATGCAACAGAGAACAATACACATCAATTGAAAAAAAAAAACAACTTACTCCAAATAGATCCAGAAATAACACCAAGAGGGTTATATTTACTAATCTCCAAGCAAAGAAAGACAATATACAAGTTGATTCATTATTCGAGAGGTGAATTATCTCTCCCACAATTCCTAACAACCACTAGGAATCCAAACACCCAACAAAAAACTGCTGTAAAAAACAAAACTCAACATAAACCCTAACCCTCTACAATCTCCCCCCTTAAACAGCCCAAATCCCCTAATAAATGCCCCTTACATGTTTCCCAAAGAGGTTCCGCCCAAAGCCTCTTCTCCTATAGGTGATAAAGAAGGTCCTAGGCCCCACCTAGTAGTTGTGTTTTTGCCCCCATGGACAGCTGGGCTGCTAGCAGCCACATCAATACTCACCTCCCAAAAAGTTACCTTATCCTCATGATGGAAAGAGGGAAACTGCTTTTGAATGGTGCTGTAGGGCTCCCATGTCGCCTCATACTCTGGTACATCCTTTCACTTAATCAACACCTCTCTGATTCCCTTGTTTCCTTAGCCCACCTTTTTTACCTCCAGTGGTTCTAATATCATCTTCATATCCTCTAACAATATGATCGGTAGTGCGAGCAAGGGTCTGGTTTCCAATGGCCAGTCTCAGTTGCGACACATGAAATACGGAATGGATGGTTGAGGTCGATGGCAACCATAGGCGATATGCTATCGTGCCAATGTGCTCCACTATCTCGTAGGGCCCAAAGTAGCGAGGGGGAGTTTCTCATTCCTTTGTCGGGCCAAACTCCTATGTCTGTAAGGTCGAATCTTTAGATAAACCTTATCTCCAATCTCAAAATGCACATCTCTCATGTGTCCATCCAACTGCTTCTTCATGATTTGTTATGCTCTCCATAGATGTTCCTTCAATTTTGCCAAAATTCGGTATCTTTCTCCCAAGTACTGCTCCATAGATGACACTGGTGTGTTGTCATGCTCATAATGTATCAGACGAGATGAATATCTCTGATAGTAAATACTTGAGTTCGCAAGTATCCCTAAGGGTAAACTTGAGTTCTCAAGCAATCCTAACACCAAACGAAGAGTAGACAGCAGAAAATCTGCTGTCCACAATAGGAAAACAGCAAAACCACAAGGAAATCTGAGAGAAAACTCAAGAAGAAACTTGGATTTCACTAGACGATGAAGTAAAATAGCAACACTTGTTCTTCAATCCGAGAGGAAGAACAACTCTCCAATCTCCGGCAATCGCCAAGAGCCCAAAGCACAAGAAACCCTAGATCTCAAATTGTCATTCAAATTCAAGATGATCCCCAATTCCCCCCAAATCCCAATCTCCTAATTAAACAAATTAATCATAAAGGACAATAATAAACTTCCTAAAACAGCCTCTCACATTCAAATTTTCCCTCCTAATAGCAATTAATACAAGTTTGGCCCACCCATGAGTCCCATCCCCTTGTTTGGTCTATTCCGGCGTGAATTGACCTGGACCGGTCCAACCGGACCCTCCTGGGCCGGCGGCTTATCAATACTCCCCTCCCAAAAACTCACATTGTCCTCAAGGTGAAAGGAAGGGAATTGCTCTTTCATTCTTTCCACTGGCTCCCAAGTAGCATCGAAATCAAGAAGACCTCTCCACCTAATCAGCACTTCTTTGTTGCCATCCTTATCTGATCTTACGCCTGTAATCTCCAGAGGCTCTAATATTACTTCCAAATCCTCAGTCAGTGTCACAGGTAACTCCATACTAGCTGCATGCTCCCCAATAGCTCTCATCAACTGTGATACATGAAAAACTGGATGTATGATAGCTGATGGGGGCAACTTTAATCAGTATGCCACAGCTCCAATCTTATCCAACACTTCATAGGGGCCGAAGTACCTTGGAGCCAATTTCTCATTCCTCCTTGCCACTGTCCGCTGCCTGTAGGGTCGTAATTTGAGAAAGACTTTCTCTCCAACTTCAAACTGCATATCTCTTCTATGTGAGTCTGCCTGCTTTTTCATGAGTTGTTGGGCCCTCAGCAGATGTTTCTTCAAATCTTCGAGCACCTTGTCCTTTTCTTCCAGATACTGCTCAACTGAAGAGACCTGTGTATTTCCTTTTCCGTAGTGCACTAGGTGTGGGGGGTCCCTTCCATACAGCGCCTTGAAGAGCGTCATCTGAGAGGCAGAATGATGCGAGGTATTATACCAATACTCCGCCCAAGGCAACCACTTCGCCCATATCCGTGGTGTTTCCAAAGCGAAACACCTCAAATAAGTCTCCAGACTTCGATTTACTACCTCTGTCTGCCCATCTGTCTGTGAATGGTAGGCGGTGCTTCTCTTGAGGATAGTCCCCTGCAGCCGGAACAATTCCCTCCAAAATTGGCTGAGAAACACCTTGTCTCGATCTGACACTATCGATTCAGGGATCCCATGTAGTCTAACCACTTCCCTGATAAATGCTGCTGTCACTGACACAACAGTGTAGGGGTGTCGCAATAGGATAAAATGCGCATACTTACTGAGTCTGTCTACCACCACCAGGATAACAGTGTATCCCTCTGATCGCGGTAAGCCGTCGATGAAGTCCATGGACACTTCTGATAGGAAACACTTGGATTTCCAAGTGTTTCTTACCCAAAACCAAGAAGAACCAATGCCAAACTGCTGTCCACAGCAAAAATCAGCCAGAAAACAGGGAAAAACAGGAAGAAAACGCGAGAAATCTGAGAAGAAATTGCACAAAACTATTGTATTTCAATAGTAGAAACAAAAACAATAAGAAAGATACAATGTTCTTCGATTCGAGAGGAAGAACAACTCTCCAACAATCTCCGGCAACGCCAAGAGCCCAAACAAGAAACCCTAGAACTCCAAGAGAATTCAAATTCAAGATAATCCCTCCTTCACACCCAAAACTCCTAATTAACCATAAAGGAGTTTTACAAAATGTCTAAACAGCCCCTCGCATTCAAAATTTCCCTCCCAAAAATCTTCCCTGGCCCCCGTCGGCTTCGCTTCGCCCGCTCGGTTCCGCCTCCTGCTCGCGGTTCCGTCGCGAGTAGACATGGACCGGTCCAGGTTGGACCGGTCCAGCCGGCCCCTCCTGGGCCGGCGTAACATTACCGCCCTCCCAAAGAATCACCTTGTCCTCAAGGTGAAAATCAGGAAACTGCTGTTTCGTCCTCTCATATGGTTCCCATGTGGCCTCGTAGTCAGGAAGGTTCTTCCACTGGATCAACACTTCCTTAGTTTTATCTTCTTTCTGGCGCACCCCTTTTAGCTCCATAGGTTCTAAAATCACCTCTAAGTCCTCAGTCAGGGTTGCTGGTAGCTCAGAATTGGCGGTGTACTCCCCAATGGCCTTTCTCAATTGTGATACGTGAAAAACTGGATGTATAGTTGCCGATGGAAGTAGTTTCAATCTGTATGCTACTGACCCAATCTTCTCCAGCACTTCATATGGCCCAAAGTACCTTGGAGCCAGCTTTTCATTCCTCCTGTTGGCAACTGTCTTCTGTCTATATGGTCGGAGCTTCAGAAACACCCTCTCCCCTGCTGCAAACTGTATGTCCTTCCTATGCCCATCCGCTTGCTTCTTCATAATTTGCTGTGCTCTTAGTAGATGCCTCTTTAGCTCTTCAAGTACTCGATCTCTCTCCTCTAAGTACTCTTCTACTGACGACACAGAAGTGCTGCTACTCCCAAAATGCACCAAGTGTGGAGGATCCCTTCCGTACAGTACTTTGAATGGCGTCATCTGTGAAGCTGAGTGAAAAGAAGTGTTGTACCAGTATTCTGCCCAGGATAGCCATTTGGCCCACAACTTAGGTGTCTCCGACACAAAACATCTCAAGTAGGTTTCCAAACTCCTGTTAACCACCTCCGTTTGGCCATCAGTCTGTGGGTGCTAAGCGGTGCTCCTTTTCAAAACTGTTCCTTGTAACCTGAACAGCTCCTTCCAAAAGTGACTGAGGAACACCTTGTCTCTATCGGACACGATTGCCTCTGGTATCCCATGCAACCTGACAACCTCTCTGATGAAGGCTGAAGCCACTGTTACTGCGGTGTAAGGATGTCGGAGGGGGATAAAATGAGCATACTTGCTCAGTCTATCCACCACCACCAGGATCACTGTGAAGCCTTCTGAGCGGGGCAACCCATCTATGAAGTCCATGGATATTTCCTCCCACACTCGTCCTGGTAACGCCAACGGCTGTAGTAGCCCCCCTGGTGCCATAGCCATGTATTTGTTCCTCTGACAAATCTCACATCTGGCCACCATCTCCTCTACATCTCTATGCATTCCCTTCCAATAAAGCTCAGCAGCAATCCTCCTGTAGGTCTTCTGCACCCCAGAATGACCACCAACCGCGCTCCCATGAAATTCTTGGAGGATGTTTGGGATGTGGATAGAAGTCCTGGGCATCACGAACCTCCCTTGATACAGCAATCTGTCCCCCTCTACTGAGTACCCTGGGTGGCTATCACCTTCCCTTAATAAATCAGCCCTGATCTTTTCCAACCCCTCATCTTTCGAGCTCTCTACTTTGATTGCCGCCCAATCTAACATCAAAGGAACAGACACACCCACTGTCTGAAGTTCACCCAAACATCTGGACAAGGCATCAGCAGCTTTGTTTTCCCCGCCTGGTCAGTACTGAATTTCAAAATCATACCCCAGCAACTTTGAAAGCCATCGCTGATGCTCTTTAGTCACCATCCGTTGCTCTAACAAGTACTTCAGGCTCCTCTGATCAGTCCTGACAATAAAGTGTCTGCCCAATAAGTAAGGTCTCCACTTCTGGATGGCCAGTACAATAGCCATCAGCTCTCTCTCGTAGACAGACTTCAGTCTAGCCCGGGATGACAGTACTTGACTGAAGTAAGCTATGGGTCTGTGGTTCTGCATCAACACTGCTCTCAATCCATAGCCTGAAGCATCTGTCTCCACCACAAACACCTGATTGAAGTCCGGTAGAGCAAGCACTGGCACTGTCGTCATGGCCTTCTTCAGCTTCTCAAAAGCCTCTGAAGCTGCTTCTCCCCATAAAAAATTGTCCTTCTTCAACTGCTCTGTCAGTGGCCACGCTATAGTGCTGTATCCCCTCACGAACCTTCTGTAGTATCCTGTCAATCCCAAGAATCCTCTGAGCCCCTTCAAGGTCTTGGGTTGAGGCCATGCCAGCATTGCCTCTATCTTGGACTGATTTGCAGCCACTCCCTCCTGGGATATCACATGCCCCAGGTACTCCACCCGTGCCTGAGCGAAGTCACACTTCTTGAAGTTGGCCTTCAGCTGATGCTCCCTCAGCACATCCAACACCACTCTCAGGTGCTCTAGGTGTTCCTCCTCAGTCCTGCTATAAATTAGTATGTCATCAAAAAATACCAACACAAACCTGCGGAGGTGTGGCTTGAAGATCCGGTTCATCAGGGCCTTGAATGTGGCAGGTGCGTTGGTGAGGCCAAAAGGCATCACCAGAAATTCGTAGTGGCCCTCATGAGTCCTGAAGGCCGTCTTCTGCACATCTTCCTTCCTCATCCGAATTTGGTGATAGCCTGACTTCAGATCGACCTTGGTGAACAAGGCTGCTCCATGTAGCTCATCCATCAACTCATCAATCACCGGGATAGGAAACTTATCAGGCACAGTCTCCTTGTTGAGAGCTCTATAGTCTACACAGAACCTCCAACTCCCATCCTTCTTTTTCACAAGCAGAACTGGACTAGAGAAAGGGATCACACTGGGCTGAATTATCCCTCCTTCTAGCATTTCTCCTACAAGTTTCTCAATCTCATCTTTCTGCACCTGAGGGTATCTGTAAGGCCTCAAACTGATAGGAGATACTCCCTCTTTCAGGATAATCTGGTGCTCCTGCTCTCTGTCAGGTGGTAGTCCCACCGGAGGTTGGAACACAACCTCAAATTCCTGCAGAAGAGGCTGAACCAACGTGGGAATGAGCTTTTCCACCCCCTCCTCCTGCTCCTCCAGGCTCTGCAGCTCCACAAGGAATCCTCCTCCTTCCTCATGGATGATTTTCGCCATTGATCTGAGTGACACTCCAGCTCTGGACAATCCGGGTTCCCCTTTTAGCTTCACCCTCTTCCCCTCTACAATCAGCTCCATCACCATGGTCCCCCAGTTCACCTTGGTTTCACCCAAGGTCTGTAGCCACTTCATGCCCAGAATGACATCTGTGCTACCCAACTTCAGGGGTAGGAAGTCCTCTACCACCCTGATCTCCTGTAGTCTCATCTCCACCCCTTTGCAGATCCCGGTGCTGGACTCAATCTTTCCTGTCCCCATCATCACCCCATAACTGCCTGTCTCAGTAGGCTCCATCCCTAGCTCCTTCGCCACCTGGGTGGATATGAAATTGTGGGTTGCCCCACTGTCAATCAGGACCACTACCTCCCTCCCAAGGATCTTCCCCTTCACCTTCATCGTATGGCTAGGAGTAAATCCCAACACAGAATTGAGGGATACCTCAGCTACCTCCAACTGGGGATCAATCTGCTCCTCATCAGAATCATCACACTCTTCAGGCGCCTCGTCTATATAGACGGTGAGAGCCCGAATGGCGCGATCCTTGCATCTGTGCCCTGGAACAAACTTCTCCTCACATCTGAAACAAAAGCCCTTAGCCCTCTTCTCCTGCATCTCTTCCTCAGTCAGTTTCTTGAAGCTTCCAGCAGATCTGGTCACCCCGCTCTTCTCCTTTCCACTCTCCTTAGGGACGCTGGGCTTGGCCCTTTTGGAGCCAAGTAAGTGGTAGTTGTCCTGGTGGGACCTCCTGAGTGGTTGTTTCTCCAAGTTCGGGCGTTGGTCTTTTGATTCTCCACCAACTGAGCCAATTCCATCGCCTCCCTCAGGTCTCTTGGTCTCATGACCTTCACAGCATCTCTAATTTCTAGTTTGAGGCCCTTCATAAAATTTCCCCCCAAAGTACTGTTTGAGAGGCCCTCCATGTCTCCCACTAAGCTCTCAAATTTCTTCCTGTATTCCTCCACTGTTCCCTCCTGAGTGAGGGCGTAGAACTGTTCTGATATCTCCCATGGGCTGCTCCCCCTGAATCTCTCCCTGATAGCCTCCTTGAAGTCCCTCCAGGACCTCCCCGGTTCCCACTTATCCATGTACTTGAACCAGGCAAATGTCGCCCCTTCCAAGCACATACTAGCAGCCATCAATCTCTCCTCCTCCATCAGGCCGTTCACTGCAAAATACCTCTCCACCTTGTGGATCCCCTCATCCACATTTCCCTCCTCGAATACTGGCATTTTCAGCTTCCTGGCTCTCGTGTCCACCCCGTATGCCCTATTCCCCCCATGGCCTCCTCTGTCCCAAGCTATGGGGTCTTCCCAAGTTCCTCTTTCTCCATATCGGGGCTCATCCTCCCTCCTTGGCCGCCGGTAGCCATCTTCCCCTCGTGCCCCGCCATGGTGGTTATAGATCCCCCACGGCCGATCCACTGGGTCGGGCCTCCGACGTCGCCAATCATCTTCTCTTCCTTCCCGGAAGTCTCTCCGTCTGTCATGTTCTTCTCGCCTGATGGACTCCCGAGGTGGCATCCTCCCGTTGCTGTTAAGCAGTTCCACTTCCTCTTCCTCTTCTGGGTTCACCTTCTCCTTACCCCTGCTCCCACTACCTTCTCCTCTTTCCTCCACTGGCACAGCCCTTGCTTGCCCTTCCAACAACTTCTTCATCATCTCCTCCAAAGCCATGAATTTCCCTTCCACATTCTCACTAAATGTGGTCATCTTCTCCTCCAGATCCGCCTTAAGTTAACCCATCTCGGTCTCCAAGACTTCTACTCGCTTAGATGCCATGGGAAACGACGAGATGCCTTCCGGATCCTCCAAAAATCAGCAAAAACTGCAGCGAAACAATGGAGAAAACAGCCCTCCACCGCCCGGATCTTGCTCTGATACCAATTTGATAGGAAACACTTGGATTTCCAAGTGTTTCTTACCCAAAACCAAGAAGAACCAATGCCAAACTGCTGTCCACAGCAGAAATCAGCCAGGAAACAGGGAAAAACAGGAAGAAAACGCGAGAAATCTGAGAAGAAATTACACAAAACTATTGTATTTCAATAGTAGAAACAAAAACAATAAGAAAGATACAATGTTCTTCGATTCGAGAGGAAGAACAACTCTCCAACAATCTCCGGCAACGCCAAGAGCCCAAACAAGAAACCCTAGAACTCCAAGAGAATTCAAATTCAAGATAATCCCTCCTTCACACCCAAAACTCCTAATTAACCATAAAGGAGTTTTACAAAATGTCTAAACAGCCCCTCGCATTCAAAATTTCCCTCCCAAAAATCTTCCCTGGCCCCCGTCAGCTTCGCTTCGCCCGCTCGGTTCCGCCTCCTGCTCGCGGTTCCATCGCGAGTAGACATGGACCGGTCCAGGTTGGACCGGTCCAGCCGGCCCCTCCTGGGCCGGCGTAACAACTTCCTCCCATACTCTGTTGGGAAGTGCCAAGGGTTGTAGTAGTCCCCCTGGAGCCATAGCCATGTATTTGTTCCTTTGGCACACTTCACATTCTGCCACCATTTCCTCTACATCTTTATGCATCCCCTTCCAGTAAAGCTCAGATGCCAGCCTTCTATACGTCTTATGTATCCCTGAATGACCTCCCACTGCACTGCCATGGAACTCTTGTAACAACTGAGGAATATGTATTGAGGTTCTTGGCACTACAAACCTTCCTTGATACAACAACCTCTCCCCTTCAATGTAATAACCTGGATGGCTGCTCTTGTCTTTCCTCAGATCCTCCCTGATTTTCTTTAGCTCTTCATTCATCATGCTCTCCTCTTTGATGGCTCCCCAGTCTACCATAAGTGGCACTGATACAACTAACTCTTGGAGCTCCCCCACACATCTAGATAAAGCACCAGCTGTTTATTTTCCAAGCCCGGCCTATTCTGGATCTCAAAGTCATAGCCTAATAACTTGGATAACCATCGCTGATGCTCCTCAGTGCCCATTCTTTGCTCCAACAAGTACTTCAGGCTTTTCTGATCAGTCCGGACGATGAAATGTCGTCCCAAAAGATAGGATCGCCACTTCTGAATCGCCAAGACAATGGCCATCAGCTCCCTCTCATACACTGACTTCAGTCTTGCCCTGATTGACAGCACTTGACTGAAGTATGCTACAGGTCTGTGGTTCTGCATCAGTACTGCCCCAAGTCCATATCCTGATGCGTCCGTCTCTACCACAAAGGTCTGACTAAAATCCGGTAGAGCTGAAACTGGTACTGTCGTCATGGCCTGTTTCAATTAATCAAAAGTCTGAGTTGCTGCCTCTTCGCATAGGAAGTTGTCCTTCTTCAACTGCTCGGTCAACGGCCAGGCAATGGAGCTGTAACCCTTCACGAATCGCCGGTAGTACCCCGTCAACCCTAGGAATCCCCTCAGCTCCTTTATGTTCCTAGGCTTTGGCCACTTCTGCATTGCCTCAATTTTACTAAGATCTGCTGCCACTCCTTGGGACACCACATGTCCCAAGTATTCCACACTGGTTTGGGCAGAGCTGCACTTCTTAAAATTAGCCTTTAATTGGTGCTCCAGTAGGACTTCTAGAACCATCCTCAAGTGTTCCAAATGTTCCCCTACAATTTTGTTGTACACCAGGATGTCATCAAAGAATACCAAGACGAATTTCCTGAGGTATTGCTTAAATATTCTGTTCATCAGGGATTGGAAAGTAGCCGGAGCATTAGTCAACCCAAAAGGCATCACCAGAAACTCATAATGTCCTTCGTGTGTTCTGAATGCTGTTTTTGGCACATCGGTTTCCTTCATCCTGATCTGGTGGTAACCCGATTTTAAATCCAACTTAGAGAATAACACGGTCCCATGCAGCTCATCAAGTAACTCATCAATCACCGGAATTGAGAACTTGTCTGGTACAGTGCCCTTATTCAGAGCCCTGTAATCCACACAAAATCTCCAACTCTCATCCTTCTTCTTGACAAGGAGGACTGGACTAGAGAAAGGGCTAACACTTGGCCTGATGATCCCTGCCTTCAGCATCTCCCGGATCAACTTCTCAATCTCGTCCTTCTGGATCTGTGGGTAACGGTAAGGGCGGACACTGATCGGTGTCTCCCCTTCCTTCAAAGTGATGGCATGCTTCAGCTCCCTCTGAGGTGGTAAACCCTGCGAAGATTGGAAAACCTCCCTGAACTGCTGTACGAGAGGCTATACTGAGGAAGGAATAGTGCCTTCTTCCTCAATTCTGATCCCTTCCAAACGGTGTAACTCCACCAAGTATCCTTCCCCTTCCTCTTGGATGGTCCGGATTAGGGATTTAAGTGACACCCCAGCCTTGGTTAGCCCAGCATCACCTTGGATCACCCTTTTCCTTCCCTCCATTACTAGCTCCATCCTCAATGTCCCCCAATTGATCTTGGTCTCCCCCAAGGTTTGCAGCCATTTCGTCCCCAAGATGACATCCGTACTCCCCAATTCCAAGGGAAGGAAGTCTTCTTTTACATGGACCCCTTGAATTTTCAAAACTACTCCTCGATAAACTCCTCTACCCATCTCCACCTTTCTCGTGTCCATCATCACACCATAGCCTCCGGTATCCACTAACTCCATCCCCAATAACTCAACGATCTGGTTGGAAATGAAATTGTAGGTTGCCCCACTGTCAATCAACACAACCACCTCGCGGTCAACTATCTCTCCTCTCACTTTCATAGTGTGACTCGGGGTGAATCCCACTACAGAGTTCAGAGAGACTTCTGCCACATCCAGGTGTAACTTCTCCTACCCCTCCTCTTCAGATCTGCTTCCATCTCCCTCCTCGTCTTCCTCATCTTCACAGTCAAGGAAGATCTGAAGAGTTCGGTCCTTGCACCTGTGCCCCGGCATGTACTTCTCATCACATCTGAAGCACAATCATTTCGCTCTCTTATCCTGCATTTCTTTTTCCGTCGGCTTTTTGAACTGTCCCCCATTCCCCCCTCCAGTCTTTTCCCTGGGTGCTTCCTTCTGACCACCTGGTCCCCCCCCCCCCCCAACACCTGATGGTAAGAAAGTGGTAGTCATCTTGTAAGATCCTCCAAAATAGTTCCCTCGAGCTCCTCTCTTTGATTTCTTCTGATCTTCCACCAACTGCGCCAGCTCCATAGCCTTTCCAAGGTTCCTCGGCTCCAGCACCCTAACTGCTGTTCGGATCTCCGATTTTAGCCCTTTCATAAAGTTCCCTTCCAGGGCTGACTCTGAAATGTGATCCAATCTGCCAGCCAAGTACTCAAACTTATCCCGGTAGTCTGCCACGGTCCCCTCCTGAGTCAGAGCAAAGAATTGCTTATAGAAGTCTCCTCCATCATCGGCTCGAAAACGCTCCAATAAACAATCCTTGAACTCTCTCCAGCTGCGAAAGGGCTCCCTCCTGTCACGCCACTGATATCAGGCTAAGGCTTTTCCCTCTAAGCACATCCCCGCCGCTGTCAATTTCTCCTCCTCCGTCAGCCCATTGACAGCAAAATATCGCTCCACCTTATAGATCCACCCATGGCTGTCCTCGCCCTCAAAGATGGTCATCTTAAGCTTCCTCACCCTTGGATCTACTCCATTTCCCTGATATCCTCCATAACCTCCCATCCCTCGATGGGGAAGAGCTCCCCAGGTGTCCCGATCGTCCCTCCGATGATTATACTCGAACCCCTCTTCATATAACCCCCTTCTTCCTTCGAAATCATCACCTCGACGTTGAATTCCCTCAAATTCAGCACCTCGATGATGAAATTCCTCCCTTCTTCCCTCAAAATCAGCTCCTCGACGCTGTATTCTTTCAAATTCAGCACCTCGGTGATAAAATTCCTCCCTTCCCCCATCAAAATCAGCACCTCGACGCTGGATTCTTTCGAATTCAGCACCTCGGTGATGGAACTCTTCCCTTCTGCCGACAAATTCAGCCTCTCGTTTGTCGTATCCCCTGCTCAACTCCTCCCTCGAAAGCGGTTCTAGCGGAGGCATCCCATCATCTCCCTCTAAAACTTCCACTTCCAGATTTTCCCTACCCCCAAACGGGTTAGGGTTTCCTCCCCTTTCATGGCCGCCGACGGTTTCAGATGATGCCGGTTTTTGTTTTTCTTCCATCATTTTTTTCATTAATTCTTCTAACGCGGCAAATCTTTCATCCATCTTCTCATAGATTGATGAAAATTGATTTTGAAATTCTGAGATTTTATCTTCGAAATCCGTCTTCAAGTGCCCTAGCTCTCCTTCCAAGACCACAACTTTTCTTCTGGCCATAGTATCTTCTTAGAACTTGAGAAATCTTCTTCCGATTGAGACAAATCTCCCGCTGAAATCTCAGAAATCCAGCCGCCAACGGTCCCCAATCGACGCTCTGATACCAATTTGATAGGAAATACTTGAGTTTGCAAGTATCCCTAAGGGTAAACTTGAGTTCTCAAGCAATCCTAACACCAAACGAAGAGCAAACAGCAGAAAATCTGCTGTCCACAGCAGGAAAACAGCAAAACCACAAGGAAATCTGAGAGAAAACTCAAGAAGAAACTTGGATTTCACTAGACGATGAAGTAAAATAGCAAAAATACACTTGTTCTTCAATCCGAGAGGAAGAACAACTCTCCAATCTCCGGCAATCGCCAAGAGCCCAAAGCACAAGAAACCCTAGATCTCAAATTGTCATTCAAATTCAAGATGAACCCCAATTCCCCCCCAATCTCCTAATTAACCAAATTAATCATAAAGAACAATAATAAACTTCCTAAAACAACCTCTCACATTCAAATTTTCCCTCATAATAGCAATTAATACAAGTTTGGCCCACCCATGAGTCCCGCCCCCTTGCTTGGTCTGTTCCGGCGTAAATAGACCTGAACCGGTCCAGCCGGCCCCTCCTGGGCCGGCGGCTTATCACTCTCTTATATAGGATTTTAAATAGTGGTGCATGAGCTGTTGTATGAGATGAAGTGTTATACCAATATTCCGCCCAGGCTAACCACTTGGCCCACATCTTTGGTGTATCTGATACAAAACAACGAAGAAAAGCCTCCACATTGCAATTCACCACCTCCCTTTCTGGTCATCCGTTTGAGGGTGGTAAGATGTACTCCGCTTTAGGATAGTCCCTTGAATCTTGAATAACTCTCTCCATAAGTGGCTTAGAAAAACATTTGTCCCAATCGAACATAATGGCCTAAGTTATGCCATGAAAACAGACCACCTCTCTAACGACTGCCATCGACAGCGCAATATATGGGTGGCGTAAGGGAATGAAATGAGTATATTTGCTCAATTTGTCCACCACCACTAGAATCACAATAAACCCTTTTAATCAAGGTAGTCCCTCAATAAAGTCCTTCGTCACCTCTTCTCACACATTCTCGAGTAATGCTAAAGGCTATAGAAGACCACCTTAAGCCATAGTACGGTATTTGTGTCTCTGACACACATCACAACTGGTCGCCAACTCTTCTACATCCTTATGCATGCCCACCTAATATTGCTCCATTGTTAGTCTATAATGTCTTTTGAACTCTTGAATGTCCCACAATAGTTGTGCCTAAATAGTTGTGCCTAAAAACTCCTGCAACAAGTGAGGGATGTGTGGCGATGTCCTCGAAGCACAAACCGTCCTTGGTATCGTAGCTTCTAACCCATCAAAGAGTAACCAGGATGGTTATCATTATCCTGCAGTAAGTCTCCTCTGATCTTGCTTAGCTTCTCGTCCTGCTCGCTCTCATGTTTCAAGGCCTCACACGCCACCGGTTGGACCTCTCGCCTTCAATGTTGCCGGTTGGATGTAAAGCTTCAATATTTTCTTCATCATGTCCTCTAGGTTAGAAAACCTTCCTTCTATATATGAAATTCATTCCTCAACTTAAGATTTGAGTTGGCTAACTTCTCCTTCTAATTTCTCTTCCAAATCATTCACTTTTTTCGGTGTCATAGTTCCCAAATCATGCTCTGATACCAATTTGATAGAACTTGATGATCAAAATAGCACACAACAACAAAAAAATAGCAGCTTACTCTAAATATATCCAAAAATAACCCCAAGAGGGTTGTGTTTACTAATCTCCAAGTAAAGAAAGATAAAATAAAAGTTGATTCACTATTCGAGAGGTGAATCATCTCTCGCACAATTCCTAGCTGCCATTAGGAACCCAAACACCCAACAAAAACTGCTACAGAAAATAAAACTCAATATAAATCATAACCATCCACAGTCTCCCCCTTAAACAGTTCAAATCCCCTAATAAATGCTCCTTACATCTTTCCCAACGAGTTTTTCCCCAAAGCCTCTTCTTCTATAGGTGATAAAGGAGGTCTTGGGCCCCACCTCGGCAACTGGGCTACCAATAGCCGCATCAACTTGATGGTTATGATCGACAAAGTAGCTTGCCCATTTTTGTTAGTAGCAAATAGCGTAAAGATCTCTGAGTGCCATAGCACATAGCACTTTAGTTTAATAATAGGACGACATATTAAAAAGTCATCAATAATTTATCACAATTCAATATTTTAAAATAAAATATTCTAACATAAAAAAGGTACTATAAATGTCATCTAAACAAAACATAATATTTTAATGTATTAAATGTGTGTACCAAGGGACCATACAATTACTAATATGATATAAATTTCACAATGGTATCAGTATCATAGAAATCCATGATATTGTACCATTCAAGTGAAGGCTGATGAATTATGAGAATAGAAGCATGAAGCAACAAGAAAAGGAAAGAATCTCAATCAACTTCAAATGGAAATGAAGTATCAATTCGTGATATGAATAATTAATTGAAAAAGTATAAATCTTATATCAAACATCTTTTGTGTGAAACTTATTTCAAACATATTTGTGTGCGTCTTAGATCAAATTCTTTGATCCACAACTTAACTTGAGAAGTTTTCCTTCATCCAACCCCTTGTTCATACATTCAATTGTCCAATTATAAAAGCAAATGGTAATTATACAACAAAAATATAATCCATAAATAGAATTTAGAAAGGAAATGGAAGTGGATTGATAAATATCAGTCATTTTAATAATCACAATTAATTAAAATATGAGCATAATATGAGCTAATCCTTGAAGAAGATGTTAATAGTTTATTTATTGTATCTAATAATATTTGTTCTTTTAGTGTTTCCTAGGTACCATATCAACAAGCCAGAGAGTAAAAATCAGACCATGTAAGAAGAGGCAAGACATTTTCAATGAGGGGAAAGCTATGGGAGATTAATGAATATGCATACACGTGTGCACACAAACACAGAAAATGACTCGAGTAGAAGTACCCTTTCTTAATATAGAAGAGGAAAATGAGAAAAACATATTTTAGACTCAACTTAATGGCAGAGACATCCCCTAACTAGTGCATCAATAACAAGATATAGCCTTTTTCCTCATCCAAAAATAACAATGATAGATTTATAGCCATTGGTAAACTCTATCTAGTATATTAACTTATAAAACTTGAGCATTGTTGGCTAAAACCATTTATGTGAAGGAGGATACAGATTTTTACTTGCTACAAATCTACCATGTTGCTTCAATTAGAAGTTAGAACAAATACACTTGCATGAGAGTTGAACCTACTAAAAAAACGCTATCATTATATTATGCCGAACCTCCAACAAAGCTTTCTTATTCATACAAGTTTAAATAAATCAATAAAATAATAACAATAAATAGCATGTCACTCAACCTATACATCATAGCACATATAGCATGCACTATTTTGCCTTGTTACATCCTATCATTAAAAAACTGCAGGATGTGCTCTATAATATGCTATGAGCTATAATCCGTATTATTTTATGAGATTGATATTTATCTGCTTGTCACAATGATTTCATTTCGTAACACACAGCACCAAAAAAAAAACACACATAAAATTATTAAACAAAGTCTATATCACATTATAGTCTCATATCAATCACAATAAATCCAGTAAATCATTTCCTTTGACTTTCAGAGCAAAAAGTCCTAACTAACCTAGAACGAAACTGTTCTATAGTTCGCTCACATCATCAGGCATGCTCCCTATTGGTTATTCATCATGCTTATTTTTCTAACTGCGGCATTTTACTGAATTACTTATTCTATTTAATGCAGTTATGCCCCATGCTAGCAAGAATTATGAAAACACAGTATAAAAAGTGATCCACATCCCGAAGTAGTAGTCATTGACATTATAACTACAACATAACAGAATGCACTGAAGAATGCGAATAAACAATAATTGCTTTGGTGGATCAATAGAATTTAAGAAAAAATATAGTGCAAACGAAACAACCAGGTAACGATCAAACACATTCACGTCAAAGGTTGCTTCATTTCCAATGACAATCACCCATCACATGGTTCAAAAGTGTTTACCTTTCCAATGGCATTGCTCAACTTAGCAAAGGCCTCTACTTGAAGAAATTCTGGTAAAATCTGCACAACTTACGTATGAGAAATCATAATTACATGCATAACGACAAGAAAAGAGATGCATTGGAAGCTCACTTCGGTGCTAGAGGTAGCATAATTTGATAATCTGTCCATAAGCTGAGATAGGACTGTCATGATGTCCACAGTCGGCTGAAAGGATCATACAAATCTAGCTTAGAAAAGCATGAATAAAATTATAAAACACAGGTAATAACAGCCAGAAAAGTTATATAATACATTCAAAAGCTTGGCAAAATAATAAATTGGTAAAACAAGTCAAAAGATATATACATGAGTATTATTCATAAATATGAATATGTAAAATTCATGCATTAAATTTTTTTAAGTTTAATATTTACAGATTTTCATACGACACAGAAAATTGAAGAATCTTTTTAAAAATAATTTGTGCCTGCATGTATTATACGGGTATAGTATTTTTAACTAAGTTTATAAGTTCTAAAATAATTAGTTTAATATTGAAAGTAAAAGCACTCATGTATAGGTCTAAAATACAACCCTTAAATTCAATACAAAAAACAATGAAAACAGTAGCCTAAGGCCAACAACTTTACCACCCAAAGTTCATGCCATCAGAAATGCTAAAAAAGATATTCTTAAATAGGGGTTCTAAATTGAGCTTAAACATAGTAGATAGAAGGGAAAAAAAAAAGTTAACACAGATTGGGCTATGTCAAAATAAAAAAGCCAATTAACAAACTAGGACTGGCCCGTAAGGGGCAAGCTCAAGATTTGATAAAAAAATTACGTAACTGTTTCATGTATGAACTTATGATGCATGTATGGATATACGTAGATATTAATGTGATGAAGAATAAATATAGGAATACTTGAGAATAACAATGAAAGAAATTGGGGTGCACCCAGTGCATGAACTTTAAACCAATGAGAGGTCCAAGAGGAAGTTGATGGACGCAGACTTACCTCTTCAGTGCAAAGAGATTGTTTCCATATCTAGATCCAGCCTCTGAGCTCCATATCACAGGTAAATCATTATTCAAGATCCGCCCTTTAAACTAATTGATGAAAATTTTACTTGAATAAATATAAAAATTAAGTCCTTTCCTTTTTTTTTTTTTTTTTTTTTTTTACTTTGATTGAGAACGGACTAATATCAGCGAGCCAAACTTGGCCCCAATTAACATTAGATTGGACCCCTTAACATGCAAAATTTGCCTCGTACCAATATAAGACCAAGCCAGGCTAGGTCTAATATTGATCCCTGAGCCACCATCAGACCAGCTACAGACCGCCTACTTTTGAAGAATAGACCAACATAAACGCTAAGGAATGACGAAGTCATGATTTACCAGACAAATGAAACTTGCAGAAAAGTTGCATTCAAACGAAGAAAAACAGATTTAGAAAATAATAGACAACATATTTCAGTTGCATAGAAATTAATATCAAGAAACTTCAAAATGAAACCTGAGAGAATGCATGAGCCAAAAAGGAAAGACAACTTAATAAATAATGAAAGAGAGCATTTGGGGCAAAAACAGTGTCCAGCAATTACTAGCTTTTTAATTAATTAAAAACTGTCTTAGACTAGCCGTAATAAGAGAAACAATGTCTTAAAAGAATAGTAGGTGGACTATTGCTTTTAAAACTCGCTGACAAATAATTCAAAAGTTTGGAATGCCTGAAAGTAAAGGCAAATACAGCTTAATTTTTGCAAAAGGAAAAATTTAAAGCGATAATTGATATAAATCTAAGCGATCTAGGAGCGCATGCTCAAGTGTGTGAACAGCGACTAACGCATACAGAGAAATCCATATAAAAGAAAGCAATGACAAAGCCTCAACAAATTACCTGGAGTTGCGGACATGCACTTAATAATGTTTCCAGAGTCTGCAAGTGGTATTCATCCGGAAAGACTTGGATAATACAATCCATCAGATAATGTTGGGCCAATTCATCTTTGCAATTGACCACCTGTTAGAAAAAGTTGCAATACATATGTATATTGTACCGTATCATCATCCGAATTTAGAATACAAATGTTTTAAAAGATACAAACTTGTTCTAATACTCTAGGAAGCACAGTATCCTTGTATATATCAAGATCAACTCCATCTATTTGGCTGAGAACATGAAGATTTTTGCCAACCTAGAAAAAAAAGATAACCACAGTTGGAATCTCTAGGGTGAAGAAGATTGTGCAGACTTCATAACGTTATGACAAGGTAATTTTACAAGATCTCGAAGCTCGCTCCTCTCTTTGTCCCGCTTCTCCTTTTCTCGAACAGGTCCCTGCAGGTCACAAATCCCCATAACATGCTTGTACTTAACATCAATATCTATCTACATAATGCTTCTACATATATATACCTTAGAACTTTTCAATATATATATATATATATATATACACCTTAGAAGAACTTTCACATTTGAGGCATTAAATGCAGCCATGAAAAACAATGATGCACGTATGATAAGAAGGGATACAATGTACAAGCAACAATAAAACGAACCTGATGTTGCATCCGAACCCATAATTTATTCATTTCTGTGAAATTCTGAAGCACGAACTCAACAGCATCAATAAAACTATCACCATCCCTAACCAAAGCAATTTCTGGAATGAGATTCAGCAAAGAAAGTGATTGGTTGATACTCTAAAAAGTCCAAGTAATGAGACATATGCAGTTTAAAAAAAAAAAAAGGAAAGTGACCCGGCCCTTGCTAAAACTTTAAAGCAAGATTTATTTCCACGTTCAAACATGCCTGATAGTATGTCATATACTCAAGGGTTTTCTAATACAGATTTAAGATGAAATACACAAAATCAAGCACATAATATCTATTTCTCAATCACAGATTACTAATTTAAACAACTAGTTGCCACCTTAAGATCAAAACTGAAAAAATACACCAAATCTACGGAAATAATAATTTAACAAAATAATAGAAATGTAAAATAACAATTTAGGATCCTAAGAAAATCATATTTTCAATCAAGTAGGGGAGATAAGACTTGAGTTCAAGTGAGTTTGGCTCAACTAGAAATCAAAAGTTCAATTCCAGCTCAAATTGAAACCAAACCCATTTTGATTTGAGCCAACTCAGCTAAAAATGATTAAATTTTTAGCCATACACAGACTTAAGGGACCAAAATGATTCTTTAATACAGTTGAAGACCATTTATGTCCTTCATAAAGAGTTAAAGGACCATTTTAATCCTCTCTCTCTCTCTCTCTCTCTCTCTCTCTCTCTCTCTCTCTCTATTATATTATATACATTATATATTTAATGAAAAGGCCATATCTAGCCAAATTTTAAGTCGACTCAAACTATATTCAAGCCAGTAAGAAAAAAACTCCAAATCAATTTCACATTTGGCGCGGAACTCAAAGTTAAGTCAATTTCAAGCCAAGGTGGGGGATTTGGGCACGGGTGGTGGGGGAGAGAAGGCTAAGGGGTCGGCGGGTCGTGATGTGGTGGTCGGGTAGGAGAGGGAGCAAGCCGGCGGCGGGTGGGGGGAAGAGGAGAGAGGTCGGAGGAGATGCACGGAACAAAAAAGTAGATCCGAGAACCTTGGACCCTTCCAAAGGTTGACGGGTATTGCGATTGTCCACACCTTGGGTCTTCCTTCTTCTCTCAAACACTTAATATTGAGGGAGACAAAGAGAAATCTGAATTTTCATTAATCAATCATCATCCTAAAATACAAGAGAACTAGCCTATAAATAGTCCTCATGAAAGGAAAAGAAACAATGACTAAAATGCCCTTCGGACTATAACACCACATGACCACCCCTAGGGGTAAAATGAGAAAAACAGAAATATAAAATAAACTAGTACATTAAACACATAAAAAAATAAACTCCAGATCGTAGCCGCTGATCTCTAATGTCCTCATTAATCATTTTTGTGTCAACATATTTATCTACTCAAAAAAATCCAATAATAAGATGGCTTGTGAACCAGAGGCAGATTGAGGTTGTAGGAACATCGAAATTTTATACCAAGGTAAGCAAACTACAAAAAAATGGGCAAATTTTGGGATGATTTGAGGGTGTGATGACAAAGGATTAGGAGGCTATTTAACCAAAGAAACAAATGGAGGTCCCCTCCTCCCCACATGCATCCACGGTTGCGTGAGGGATGAACTGGGGTTATGTCAATACAGGTTGGTTCAATTATGGACCAATATACTCTAACTTGCATGGTTCCCTGCCCAAAGGTCATCCATTTTTTTGGCAATTTTAGTAATTTTGACTATAAGTCCATCAGATTTGGAGTCCAAATGATCCAGAATCTATTATAAGATAACCCATTCAGCGCCTTAAGATCCAAATTTTGTATATGAACTCATGCTTTACCGAATGAGATTTTGATACCCCATCTGTATCTTCCATTACATTAATATGAAAATTTCCACCAAAGTATTCAATTGCAAAGTGATACCATTATGATGAATTTAAGGTAAGCTTTGGCAAGAATTTTAAAACAACTAGTGATAGATTTCCCTTTATTGTCTTTGTTAAAGTGGTGTTACTCCCACTTAGATGCAATTAGGGTAATACAGAGTTTGACTAATTTGAAAAAAAAATATGCATTTCTAATGGATGTAATAACTCTCTTAAAAATAGGAAATTTCAACATCTGTTCAAGATCTAAAGCAAGTTAGAAAGCACGCTCAAATGATGTAACATGATAGGGCTTTCTCTCTCTTTTGAGATCTTAATCCAAATCTAAACAAAGAAGTATTCTCTTAGGATCTTCAATGATTTCATAAAACAGGAATAATTCATCAAATTTATTCACATATTCAATGGCTATTTTTATTTCTTGTTTTAGAGAATTAAATGCATCAATCAATAAATCATGATATGATAAGGACAGACACTTTTCATTAAGGAGCTCTTTCATTTTTGTCTGAACACATACAAGTTCTCTATTAATCTTTCCTTTAGTTGTTACACACTCATCCTACAATTTAATTTGCCAGTTAATTTCAATTTAGCATATCGTAGTTCATATTAACCCTACATTGTTTGTCATTCAGAGAAATTACATTTCCATTACCAAATTAGAAAAAAAGATTGGGGTATGTTTTCCTATTCAATATGACTCCATAATTTTTATTTTCATAGTTTCATAATAATTCTAAGTCATATATTTGGTGTTGATAACCATAAACTTCATTATTAGACACCCTTAACAGGGTCTCCCATGATGAATTTCTATTTCCTAGTCATGTTTACACCCAAATGGATATGATTAGAATCAACTTCATATTTATGCAAATAAAATTGAGTAGTTTCCAAAGTTTCAAGTTGCCATTTAGTTCAATTTATGTCTCCATTCAATTGATTTAGCTTATTTAGTAATTTAGCAAATTGATTTAACAAATTTCTTAAAATCTCATTCCTTAGATGATTTGCTAACCAACCCTAATCATGAGTCGAACTTCTAGTTGACTTTTTTATATAATCTAGCTCTGATATCAAATCTGATGCAAATAGTATTAGGTTTTCGAGATCTGAATGTAGATCTAAAATAAGCTGCATAAAATTAAGTACAAAGTGGTTAATTTGTAGTACAACAACAACAGCATCAAGTCTTTGTCCCACTACGTGGGGTCGGCTACATGAATCCTTTTTCTCCATTGTATCATGTTAAAAGTCAAATTGTCGTTTAAATCTAATAAAGAAAGAACATTTCTAATATTTTCAAACCAAGTCTTTTCAAGTCTACCTCTACCTTTCTTAACATAAGTTAAATCTAATATATCAACTTTCCTAACAGTGTCTCCCACGATCATTTCTAATACTGTGATTAATATGGGTTGGTTATTACGATAATACCCTGAATTTACTTAAAATAAAAGTTGGTGGTGTAATCTTGGATATTAACCCATAACTAATTACACCGACGGGTAGAGACTGACGACTCATTATTGATTTATTGAAAGTCACAATGATTAATAGAAATAATTAAAAGATTTGATTGAAATAATAGATTGATATGACAGATGAATGACGGATGGAAGGATGAAAACACCACGTAAAAGCTGGATACCCTGCCTTGTTGCATAAATTCATATAATGTTGATGCTTACATTGAAATACATATATGAAACATATGGGGATTTATACATAGAAAATTGCATACATGCATGATGGTAGTGATTGAGCAACCAATGCAGTATTTACATGTAACTGTAATAGTGATGGAAGCATTCATGATTTATATACAACATACAATGAAGATAGCTGATAGCACTGTATTCGATATTGTATTAATTATCTTGACATATTTGTTTTTCCAGTATATGATACTGATTTATGGATTTCAATGTAGTGATTTCCGAGATATTTCTACGTATTGATCACATTGATTCATATCACTGGTGATTGATTGTTGTTCATGCTGATAACTACTGATTTCAGAATAATTGAAATGAGCATATATATTGATTCTCGAGACTTTGCATTGAAAGCTTTGGTAGTTTTTAGGATCCTACTGGACTTTGTAAGCTCATTAGGTGAATTTTATTGATTTCAGGTCAGGGAAGGAATCGGGATCATGCAAAGTAAGTTGATAAAAAATTCTCAGGTTTCTTTTAATTCTGGATTTAGTTTTATTTTTTTTTAGTAAGGAGTTTAGTAAGATAGATTGATGTTATAAATGAAATCCTTGCTATTGTGAATCAGATTTTAATAAATGAAATAGTAAAAGATCATGATGTATAGAAATTATTTCCGCAAGCTTTTCTTTTATTTTAAATGGAAATTAGATGCTCTAGTAAGTTAATTAAAAGAAGCAATTCTTCTACAGCAAGTGTGTGTGGTACTTATAAAGGTTCTGGAAGCTCACGACACCACATCAATGGATAAATGTATCATAGGAATTATGAAAAAAACAATAAAAGAAATAAATTAAATATGAAAGTTGCATGAACTGTAGTTTCTTACCCTTCATACTCTGAGCCAATATCAGGCAACTTATCCCTGCTGATCTGAGAGAGGTAACTCCTGAGAAAGAGCCCCCTAACAGGATGTTGTACGCCTCGACACATTTCTACTAGGTCTTTAAGGATCTCTTTTGCTGGAGTTTCTTTTGATTTTATGCACACAGATCCCACTGTGCATAGGAGATACCTGATTATCAACAATCTTACCTTCATTTATATGAATTAAAAAAAAAACAAAATTTGCGTCATAACTTGATCATGATAAGATAAAATTCATAAGTGAATACTAAGATTAGGCTAAAATTGAAAAAATAAAAAAATATACTTAAGTAATTATGAACAAGGAATGTAGGTATGAATCTATAGTAGGGAACAAAAACTTTGCAGTTGTTTCCACAACAAACTATGGGAACTTTAACAACAAAATTAAACTATCATTTTGATTTCATAAATTTATAGCACTTAAGAAAAACAATCTGAAATAACAAAACTCTTAAAAAGGTAGTTAACTGATAGCATTGAGCAGGATAAAGTGGCAAACCATTTATAAAGGTGCTAAGTCACTAATGAGTTCATTTCATTAAGCAGATAGGATCCACACACTCTTAGCATAAAAAATGATCTTACAGCCTAGGAAGGATGTTCCCAGCATGCTGCACAAGCTCGTACAGATCAATCACAGAGCATCCCCTCTTGGTCTCCTCCTTAAAGAACATCTCCAGCTTCCTCAGTTCATCGAACGCCCTCATGTCTTCCAAGCCAAGACCAGACTCAACGATTTGGGAAAATAACAACAAACATAAAGAGGCAAAAGCATAAAATACAAGGGTTTGAGACATAAAAAAGGACTTGGGTCACGCACAGAGCTCGTAGTACTTATGGGGGGAAAGCCTAGACGTGCGCAGCTCGGAGAGCATTTGAGCCGAGTACTTGAGGGCGTCACGCAGATTGTTGGAGTCCTTTAAACAAAAACAAGAGAGCGATCAGTGCGCAGCAAAGAAAGGAAAAACAAAGCGATGGCATGAGTGATCTATTGCGTTTAGGGTTTGAGGAAGCACGGACGAGAGCGCGGTGCATGTAGAAGGCGTTGTGCTGGAGGCCGGCGATCCCCTCGGCCAGCCATTTCTCCTCATCTTCGCTGCCTGCGTCCGGAAGCATCTTCCGCGGGTCGCCGGATTATACCGGCCTATCTATCTACGGTGATCTTCCTCCTAACTCTTCTGCACCTCCAGCCACTGATATTTTGGGGCTCTTTATCAATCGACGAAAAAATGGAAGAAGATTCAATTCGTTCCGCCTTGAATGCGAAGAGAACTCAAAAAAAATTTTGCATCAAAGTGAATAGAACGCGCGAGAAGAAAATTGGCAGCGACAGAAGGAGCAACGGTTAATGCGAAAGAAATAAAAATAGCAAGGGATTCCTCGTTCGAGAGACGAACAGTATAGGAGCACACAGCGCCAGGTGGCAAAAGAAACTGAGTGTTTATCTATAAGTCTTCTATTGGACTTCTTTGTTATTGATTCTTTAAAAAAAGAAAATTTTTATATCTTATATTAGGGGTGTTAGAAATGGGTTGCGGGTAGAGTTCAGGCCGAATCCGATAGTGACCTGCTGTTGTTCGACACGACTCGAATCCGATTTGTTTTTGCAAACGGATTAGATTTTACAACCTATACCTGACCCGCCAAAAAATCGGGTAAACCCGATCCGACACGAATGACCCGAGGTTAGCAAAATCTCTGTAAAATGCACAGGTTGGACCTATTTCGGGTAAAAAAGGCGTCAATATCATATTTTTGAGTAAAAAGCGGGTTATTCTCGGGTTTCCATGACAAAAAACTGGTCAAAATGGTCATTCTTGAGTTTTCGGGTCAACCCGAACTTGACTCGATTTTTGAAACTGATCGATTTGTTGAAACCGAACCCGACCGTTTCACTTCCGGTTGACCATAACCTAAAATTTTTTGTTTGGTTCGAGTAGAGTTTTCGAGTCGTGTCAAATTTTGACACCCTATCTTATATGACTCATAAAATCATATGTTTACTAAGTACTAGATAGATTATTTACACACTAATCAATAGTCATTCTAAATATATTTGAATAAATTTGAATTTGAAATTTATTTTAACCTTCAAGTGAGAAAGAGATGAGTATTTCGAGAGTTCTTATTGAGAGTTCTTCAAAGTTATTTCGTGATGGGAATTGCTTGAAGGTATGTCGTGATGGAGTTCCTCTATGTAACACCCCAAGGTTAAATTTTGGAAGAATTGCTTATTTTAATCTCTTAATTCATCAGTATAAATCAATCCAATGAAAGCAATTAAAAATAATATATATCAAAATATAAAACTATATTCATCCCTCAAAATTCTTGTACAAAAGCCAGGAGATCAATCATTATATTCATTTCAACTTTCTAAACTCCTGACTACAAAAGATTAAAACTATAAAAACTGCATAAACAAAAAAAAAGGAATTTATGATCTGTCCTCACTCCACTGGATCATGATCTCTTGCTGAAAATATGCAAAACTATAGAGTGAACTAACATCTTAATATGTTATCAAAACCTAGAATGAAAATCAATGTAAGATAATGTGAAAAGAATGCATGTAATTGTTCAATCGCTATTAGTATTAACATATAATTGTAAAAGCATAGAACAATCAATGAAATATTAGCATGTCATATAATCAATAAGCATCAGTATAATTGTATATCTTAAGAAAAATGATCAGTAATCAAGTGAATAGTGATTGATAAGTTTTGTTAATCTTATACTCAATAGTTACAAAAGAATTTATATAGCATCTTATTACATAAGTATATCTTTCATTATCATATGTATGCCATATAGTGTCTATGATATGCATGTATGTCATGTAAATTATGTGGTATATATATATGCAAGCACTGCAAGCAAGAAAAGTCATCCAGCTATATGTGGTGTTTATTAGTATTTAGTCATGTATGCCAACTTTATATAAATCAATCTTAGTCATATCACAAGTTATTTAAGTCAAGTAGCTTTCATATTAAAAGTCATACTTCCTACCCATTTGCGTATCATGTCTCTTATATCTCTCTTTTCATATAATTTATGATTACACAACAAACATTATTTTAAAGGAAAGTCAATTAGTCCATCCTCTTGTATAGGGTAATATGAATCAGTCAATTATTTCTGACCAGCCTTTCTTACATACGCACATTTCACAACATATATAACATAATAAATATCTAATGTTACACTCAATGCTTAGTTCATTGTAATATATTAATGCATGAAAATTTTACATATGAATCAAAATTAGTAAAATTCATTAAAAAATATACATTGTGTTCTTTTTCACATGTATGTGCTCACAATAGCTAAATTATGACATGTATGGATATCATATAGTCATATGAAAATAATTTTAATTACTATTTTTAAATATCTAAATTTATCCAAAATTAGAATATTTTCCCCAAAATACAAAAATATCAAGTGAAAATTCAATATGACCATGTTAATATATGCATAATGTTTAAAACTATAACATATTAACTAAAAGTTAAACGGTTGAAATTTGCTAAAAAACGAGATATCACAATTTTTATATATTCTAATCAAATTAAAATTCATAAAATACAAAATACATGAAATGATTGAAGTCAGAGGTAGAATAATGATAGCATATCTTAAGAGAGCACCTTTCTTAATTGAACCAACTAGCAAAAATCACTTTATGACCTCTGAACTCTAGGATCTCTTTTCTCTCTCATCTCTTTTCTTCTCTAATTTTCTTTTTCTTCTTCTCAGTCAGCCAAAATAAATGGAAAAAATGGCTTTTAATGGACTTTGTAAGTGGTTTAATATATTTAGAATAAAATAATAATATGATACAAAGGTAATTAACTAATTATGTAATTTGTTCAAATTTTAATATAAAATTCATATAAATTATTTTATATCTTCAAATATAGGACTCCAAAAATTATAGAAAATCATTCATAAATTAGCTAAGATGTCTAAAATAGCTCTAATGAAATCGATTTGTAAAACAAACACCTAACAATTCAAAAAATTTACTTGTACTGACATATGTCAAATTGTTAAGGAATTGCAAAACTTCTTATTTTCATATATATACTACCTATAAAATTAGAAAAAAATATTATAATCAAAGCATAATAATATTTATATTTACAAATTTGCTGGATTTATAATGACTCGTGAAATATTGCGAAGAAAGCTTGAATATTTAGGCATTAATGAGAATAGGTGTGTGAAGGAGAAAGGCTTAATTTAATAGGAGCTTGCCAAGGCATCCAAGGAAGTGCTATTTCGTGGTCGAGAAGGGATTTTTAAAGGTTCAAGCCATGGTTTGAACAAAGCTTTGAATTAGACTGGAATTTGGTTATGATTCCAACAAACTTGAACCCAATTTTGCTTACTATATATGAACTTCAATAAGCAATTTGCAGGGATAAAGAAGGGATAATTTTATCTAAAATAAACTTTCAAACATATTTTTATAATAAAACAAACAATAGATATATTTCTCCACTTTTAAAAATTATGAGGCATAAAAAGTTAAATTTTCGTATTTGTCATGAGACTACTGCGAGTAAGTATTGAGAATACTTGGCTTTTTAAAATTTTAGTTGAGTGAATACAATATTTTTATAAAATCGAAGTTGTTTGATTGCAAAAATTAAATGTAGAGAAATATTTTTCAAAGTTAGTTTGATAATATATATTGGAAATTTATAATGAAGAAAATTGATAATTGTTTGCATATTGTAAAACTAACTTTATCGATCTAATTAGGCTATATATTTGTTGAATAATTTATTGTAAATCAAAAGTCAAGGACTCTCATATCACTAGGTGTCGACAAAATGAGAGAAAAACCCTTAAATAGTGCATTAAAAAGTTTTCTTTTTAACTATGCCAAATTTTAAGAGTAGATCTAAATTCCTTTAAATTATAAGTGTTATTTTCAATATTATCACTACCACCATTTAGGAGAGCATTTAACATAATATTTTTAGTTAAATGAAGAGATTGAACTTCCAATTCACTAATGACATATAAGCTATTGTTTATAATAACAAACATATAGATTAGCCTAAAACTAGATATTATTAGAAGAGTTTTAGCAAGAAAATTATCATAAATATTAAATACTGAGTGTCATCAAGACATATTTTTCATCATATACTGTAAGATTTCATCAGAGCATCTCCAACCGAATGCGAAACGAGCGTATGGCGTCATTCGGTCTATCCAGCCGAACGCCAAATTTTTTGTCATTTACGCTATTTTCTCTCTCAACCAGAAAAACGCGCGAAAGGGAGAAGGATCATTACCTTTGCAAAAGCACATAAAATGACGTTCGATTGGAGCAGCACCATGGCATTTTGGAGTTTTGCTGTTTTTTGCGGTGAAAAATGGAGTTCTCCGTTGGAGATAGCCCTCAGATAAACAACTTGAAGAAGCTGAGCTCCTCATCTCATTAAAATTTTTTAAGAAAATGTATATCCTGACTCCTATTTAAGATAAAGATGCATCTTTTCAATAAGTAACTATTTACATTATTAATGGAATAGCTTCATTTTATAAATATTATTATATTTAACAAAAATATTTATAAGGCACTCCCATGAGATAACCTCAATTGAAAGATAGTAGTGAATAGTGTCCTCACTAGAACGACCTCATGAGATCAAGTTTTAGATGGGTTCTCCAGTTGTAATTCATGGAAAGCATCGTATTAGATAGGGGTGTCAATATTTGACACGACCCGAAAATCCAACCCAAAATTTTTTTCCAGGTTTTTAGAGAATTGAAAAAAAAAAAACATAAATCTTTTGAATATTTGACATAACCGAAAAACCTGAAAAATACTAAAAGCCTCAAAAGATTTATGTTTTTTTCAATTTTAAAAACCTATGGCTAGAATCTTAAAAGCTATAAGTTTTCTTATTCTCCACAAATTTTAAAAGGCTAAAAGCATTGAGAGGTACATATTTTTAGATTATCCAAAAAATTCCAAAAAGCTAAAAATCTTAGAAAGTTTAACTTTCTTTTGTTCAATAAAATCTCAAAAGGCTAAAAGCCTATAATGTATAAGTTTTTTGGTTATAAAAAAATCTCAAAAAACTTAAGCCTTTGAATGTATAGTTTTTTCTAAAAATTCTCAGAAGTTTAGGCCTCAGAAGATTTTTAATATGATGTGAATCTATTAAGTTCATCTTAAAGTTATATAAATGATATAGTTTTCAATAGGGTGCTAAGTTTTCACAAATTTGAATTACTCTTATACGAAGATGGATAGTTCATTATTTCCAACAAATTGATTGTGAACATAATTCAAATTTATATATTAATAAATATACATTTCAAAATCATATATAAAATTATTAGATTTATATTATGTAAACATGCAATGTTTCAAAAAAAAATAAAAAATCTCATTGCCTTTTTTAATTTGCAATCATATCTTTATAGAATATATTAATTTTTTATAAGATATATAATCATTAAAATGATTAATTGAATTTGAATATAAAAATCAACTTAAGTAAGATTAAAATTGGTTCCCTCACAAAAAAAAAATTTCTGACTTCGCCACTATGTTGGATGAAACGGGGAAATGGGAAGTTCCAAAACAACGGTGCTCAAAACTGGTATTTTTATCTTCAAAAGCAAAATGTTAGTAGGAAGGAAAGTGGAAAACACGTGACCATCTACCTGATTGGAGAATTTGGTGAATGTTTGGAAAATGCTATCTTTGAAGGTAAAGTTTTCTCTATTTTAGAATATTGTGGCCATCTTTTTTGCTTATTACTTTGACGCGTTGGAAAGGCTTGTTCTCAATCTTTGGCACGGCGAATTATTATGTCTGGTCACCGGATGTCCGGACGTCCAATCCAAACGTGTCATGTCACCAAATACACTGGGGTCCGGTGTATTTTGGCGACGTGACGCGTCTGAATTGGTGTCCAGACGAATCCGGACACCGGACGTAATCATTTGCCCTTCGGCACTATTTGAGACCCAATATTTATATCAGATAAAATTATAAAAAAAAATAGTTATAATAAATTGCAAAATTATTAAATTTAATTTTTGATGTAGTTCAAAAACAAAAAACTATTTAGATTATACTTATCTTAATAAAACTAAAAAAAATTAATTATCAGAATATTTTATTCAATATTTTCATTTAACTTTGTAAGCTGAGTTGTAAGAAATATCTTTTAGACTTATTTGAGACGACTTTCTTATTACTTCTTAAAGCATTTTTTTAGTACACAAAATAAAAATTTTGTACTAAAAAGTCGTTTTAAAAAGCAGTAATAAAGCCCCCCAAACGAAGGCTTAATCCTTTTTTTTCCCATTAAATATGATTATTCATATTGAGAAAGTAAATTTGATATATTTCTACCACAAGGAATTACCAAAGTTAAGGAGATGATACTTTGGTTAAAAGTCTCTAATTCATAGAAATAATCTGATAAATGGGAGGCATTCTAATTCTTTAATTCTTGCAATTAGGCACAAATTTTATTTGAATTTCATAGTACGTAACTACTATAAGCATGAGATATAATGGCCAATATCTGATCTGAATATCATTTATTCATAATGAATGCTTTCAAGGTGGTATAACTAAAACTCAGTACAGTAATATTCACTCATTATCTTATTATTTTTTTCTTTTACAAAGCAGTGCAAATCAAGCTCTTAATTTAAACTAATGATGTTTCTACTTCCCATTTCCTCCCCCATAACCTTCGCCATATCCTTGGCCATAGCCTGAACCACTTCCCCTCCCACGCCCACCTCCATATCCAGATCCCTCGCCCGATCCACCACCAGCACCAGAGCCCGCTCCAGAACCGGCACTCGATCCGGCTCCCGAACCGCCGGACCCCGCAGAAGATCCAGCCCCAGAACCAGCATATGAACCTGCTCCAGAACCCGAGCCAGAACCAGATCCGGAGCCAGAGCCGGAGCCAGATCCTGAACCAGACCCGGAGCCTGAGCCGGAGCCAGACCCGGACCCAGACCCGGATCCAGAGGAGCCACCACTGCCACCACCTAAACCAATGCCAACACCAATACCAACGCCAAGACCGCCGCCACCACCTAAGTTAAGATCGAGGTCCTTTCTTGTCTTTCGGCCGTTGGTAACCATGGCCATGGAAATACAAGCAATGAAAAGAAGCAAAGGCAGTGTCTTTGATGAGGCCATTTTGTAGCAGCGATTCCCAAACAAGATACCTTTACTGAAGCGCTGCAAGGAATTCAAGATAGCTATTGATTTGAGTCTTGGAGGATGCAAGTTTCTGCATATATATAGGAGAAGGTAGGAGGCCACTTCGAAGTGACTTCTTTTTCGGTGGAAGTGGAAGAATAACGTTCGTGGTGTTTTGCTACAGCGTTCGTGGACTCAGTCAGCAATATGCGGTTGGTGAAGCCTGTGGAATTTGGACAGTTCATGAGTTTGGTAAAGGATGTTTCTATTATACGAGATTTATCATCAAAAAGGCCTTCTAATTAAATTGAAGATTAATTAATCACTAGTTTAAGCCCAAAGACCTCTATGTGGCAATTACAAAAATGGCGACAAATTTTAGATCCAAGTTGGCAGCATTAGGATTTAGGACTTGTGAGTTTTTACTTCTTAGGTTCATGGGTTCAAAGATGAGGTGATTATGCATGGCTTGTGTGCATGTGAATGATGATAAGTAATTTTGTCATTGGGGTGGTGTTGTACGTTCACAATAGAGATTTGGCATTTAGAGAGGGCAAATTATTAGGTGCAGACACCAGACGGAAATAACAGTCCGGTTTTCTCTCTGTCGACAGTAAAATCATAGTTATTGTAGCAGCTATGATTTGACTATTCTTTTACTGTAGACAGAGAGACGGTTCTCTTCGTCAGGTGCCCGCACCTAATAGTTTCTCTTAGAGAGAGGATGAAGAGGGCTAGCTAGCCCATGGCCCTAAGATTTTTTTATGTTGGAGGGAAGAGTGATATAGTCATATTGAGAGATAAACCAAGTGACATGGAAGAGAAGAGGGAGAGCCTATGGATGAGTAGATGAAGTAGAAAGGGAGAAGAAGTGCGCGGTAGGTGGATGGTAATAATTAAAAGCAAATGAGCACAAGGGATTTTACATGATTCAGCTTTGTAGCTTATATTCACTGTGCATTGAGGGTGAGAGAATTCACCATGAAAGGCAAGAGAACCCATATCACATTGAAGGAGCACTACACTCACAACTGAAACCCAATAGATGAAGAAAGAAAGCGAGGAGACGAATAAGGCATTTTTTTTTTACAAGAGTTTAGCCTCAATAGTGAATCCCTTACAAAAGTCCATTTGAATCTATTGGTGAGTCATTACACTCATATTAAGTGAAGTAAAATATATGAAATTTCTTTGTATTAATAAAAGAAATTATCAAATCAATTTTGTCAATTTAATAATCTAATTCATTTTATGTGATGCATGCTTATATAAATTATAACATATGCTAAATATGATGATGTGGAAAAGAAAGATACCGGCATTTATATTGGAGCATATAATGCGTTACAACTCATGATGGATTCATCATGCTTATTTTGGAAGGAAAGTGGTTCTTTATCAAGTTCTTGAGATATCTTAATTTGTAATTTCGAGTCCCAATTCAGCTTGATAATATCCCATTGACATAGGGTTTCAGAATGGGTTGATGGGCTAGGTTTGGATATGGCCCTATCACAAATAAATTCAATAAACTTGAATCCAATCCATTTAATAAACGAGTTCAAAAACCGATCCAAATCTAACCAACCAGCAACTCGAATGACTCAAATCCGACCCATTAACTTATTTTAATTTTTTTAAAAATATAACTCATTAACTATAAAATTTAAGATATTTGAAAAAAAAAAAAAAAAAAAAAAAAAAACTAGTTGTCACTCTGAGTGCGTCGCCCACAAAACCTTAAAGCAAGTATAGTGCCCTTGTGCATGCGTTGTCAGGCTTGCCTCCCCTAAGCTCTTTGCACGTCTCCTAAATTTTATAGCATTCACCTCAACTTCTAGATAATTTCAGTGCAGCCCTTGCTGATTATTTTCACTTATCGTATCACCATAATACAGTAAGAACAAAACTTGAGATCAACGAGAGTCGTGGAATTTTATAATAATAGCGGTTTTGTTGTTGCTCTGTGGCTGCATCAGGGTCTGGTTCTGGATCATATGCAGGATCGAATGCAGGAGAATAACCCTCTTTCATATAAGTGTGATTTGTGTGAGCCTATGATGTCATTCATTGCTTTATTTTGGGACATTTGAACCGTTAAAGTTATATTTAAACACTTATCACATTCGGAAGCTTCAAATCCTAGATTTTTTTAATTAATAGTCAAAATTCTTGATCAACATACTCACATGAGCTGCATGATGTCATAATTGCGGATATATAACTAGTCTTCTTGCTCCTTTTTTTTTTGGATAAAACCCACTCTCAGGGCCTTCACGCTAATATAATCAAAGATTACAAGTCTTTAAGAATCAACAACCCATTAAAAATACATCAATTAAAGCAAAACCTATGAGTCGTTAATTCAAACTATTACAAAATCAAAGTAAAAGAAAAGAAGACTGTATCCCCTAAAAGACCATTGAGAAAAGCCAACAAGCGATCGAAACAGAACATCAACCCGAGCAAGATGACCGTCAAACCCGCAACGACGAGCACCACGGATACCTATAAAAGGATAATCCAAACCAAACAAGTCAAAAGAATGACTCACAGAAGTACAATAACGCACAAACCACAAGCTCCAACAAATAGAAGCAACAATCCAGGCTACAACAAACGACAAAGAAAAAACCCACTGAACAACCATGCAGTGAGCATCCCATCCACCTAGCCCCCAACACACATCCCCAGCAAAACCCAATCTAACAGCACAACCGACAAACCACCACAATCGAGTCACGAACCCACAAGGCCCATACCCAACTGCAACGCCAACCAAATCCAACCTAACAACCAACTGAAAAACCAAACAAACACACAAAGCATCCCCAACCAACAGAGCACACCAACCATAAGGCAAAAAACAAAGAAGAGAATGGTCTGTATGCATAAGCCGCTTATGCTGTGGTTAATTTGTTGATTAGGTTTTCATATGAGACTTTCAGGGTTTAGCTGATCGATTTATTTTGGATGATGGAAGTTTAAATTTTTTAAATTTAAATATTTAAAAAACATTGGACCTGAACCAGATAATATCTGAATTTTTTTCTTGGAAGAAAACACTTATAAAAAATATCATTACAAAATTAAAACAGTAAATACTAAGATCAACAACATAAGAGACAAAAGCTTAGTATGGTTCAGCCTCACGGTTAAAACATAAAATATTTAATAAAACTTCTTTATCTAAATTTCATAACTAATAACCATGAGATATATATATGCTTTATAAAATATTTTTTTAGTATAAAATTTTTTTGAACAAGAAAATATTATATTAAAAATTTATATTAAAAACTGTAAGAAAGTTATTCCAAACAAAATCATAATGGCAATCTCTTAAAAGACAACAGCTAGAAAAATCAAACCATCGCAAGAGAATAATGCTTCATTTGATATAACTTTTGGTCACTACTAATTAGTTGTTGCATGTTTTTTGTTGATAATATTCTTCTTTTTTATAAGATTAGAGAGAGAGAGAGAGTTGATGAAAGACTTGCATTATGGAGGTTAACTTTGAAGTTTAAAGATTTTTATTTGAGTAGATTTAGAATCAAATATTTGGAGTATATTCTTAGAAGTAATAAATCTAATTGTGGGATTGTGACATGATCAAGTCATTAACAATATTGGATATTTTAGATGTCTTGGGTCTATTAGCAGAGAGATTATTAGGTGCGAAGTGCGGACAGGGAGAACCGTCCGCACAAGCATTGGGTACCTAGTAGTACCCGCACTCGGTACCGCTGGGTAATGCTGGGGCTAGATACCCAGTATTTGTGCGGACGGTGCGCACTCCACACCTAATAATTTTTCCTATTAGTCAAGGCTATGGTAAAATGCATGATGATATTATTAGTAGAATTCAAGCTGGATGGCTAAAATGGAGGAATTCTTTTGGGTTTGTTGTGTGACATAAGAGTATCCTGTTAAACTTAAGGAAAAAATTTAGCAGATGTTAGCTAGGCTTGAAATGTTTTACAGCACCTAATATTTGCATTAAAAGAGAAGCATAAAATTAAATTTAGTTTTGCACATATGAGGATGCTCAGGTAGATGAGTGGCATCACACATAAAGACAAAATGTGAAACGAATATAAAAAAAGTTTGAGTAGCTTCAGTGGCAAATAACATCAGTGAGAATCGCCTTAGATGGTTTTGTCACATAAAACATCGATCTTCTGATGACCTGATTAGATGTATTTCTAAAAAAGTTTATATTAAGAAAGATAGAAATATTTCTAAAACAACTTGGTTAAAACGTATTAAAAATGATCTTTTTTATTAGATTTAAATGAGAATTTGATTTTTAATAGGACACGACGAAGAAAAAAATTCATACAATTGATCTCAGGCAATGGTATAAAGGTTTGTTGTTGTTGTTATAATAATATATATATAAAGGCTAGGAATAGATATTAAAATCATCATAAATTTAAAGGTTAGCATTCAATATGGGAGGAATACAAATTCACTTTCCTAATAAAAATAATGTAGATTCAGCCAAAATCTCTAAATTATTCTATTAGATAGTACGTATTGATTCTTATGATAGTAGACTATTAAGTATGTAGTAGTCTTATGTTTTGTTTGGGATGATTTTTTTATTGTTTCTTAAAACAGCTTTCTAGTACAAAATTTAAAAATTTTTGTACTCGAAAACTGCTTTAAAAAGCAGTAAAAAAGCCGTCCCTTTGGAATAATTTCCTTTGCTTTTTATAATATCTTTTTAATACAAATTTTTTTTTGAAAGCATTAAAAAAATGACCAAAAAAAAAAAAAAAACACAGTCGATACTTCAATTTCGTTATATGACCCGTTTGTGTTCATAATTAGGCCGGTTTAATGGGCTAGGCCTTTTTTGTTTTGGATGTCGACGTAGGTATGCATAAGAATAATCGCAGTTTTAATGATAATTACATTAATTTTAAGATCAACTTACGAATCTTTATTTTATATCTACTATAATTTTTGAATAATTCTTAATCATATTATCTTATTTTTATAACTTTAATCATTCAAAATAAAATTTATTTATGTATTTAATAATGATATTTTTACTATTTATAATTGATATATCATAAAAAAAAAAATCTTGATTGGGCACGAATCTCAAGGTAACTTTAATAGGAAACTTTCAGAAAAATTCTAACTCCGATTTCAGTAAACTTATAGTTGAACTGAACACTTCGAATAGACGAACACAAATACACCAAATTCAATCTAATATGAGTCAAAATGGGTCCAAATCAAAGGTCTGGAGCGCATTTGAAAATTTCAAAGCATAAGTTGGATGACCCAATGATTTTTAAAATTTTCATACTAAATCATTCTCATTTAAATATTTTATCAATATCTAATCGCTTTTAATAAATGTTAATATTTCAACAAACATATCTTCAAATACATTAAATATTTTTAAAATAGTTCTATTTTTCTTTAACGCACACTAAACTATATGCCTCTGGAAATAAATTAAAAACATACAAAATCCTTTCTTTACCCTACATATTTTATAATTAGCAGCCCTAATTAAAAAAAAAAAGCCAGTATGTTTGGATCTATTAAAAGAACATGAAACCAAATTATTTATCTAAAATTAAAAATTTTAAACATAATATTTCATTAATTTTCTCTCATAATTTTCATATTTAAATAATAATTTTATTTTATCTTTGATTTTATAATATTTGTGTGAATTTCTCTTAGCGACTCAAATATGTCAAGAAAAAAACGAAGTTGCCGCATACTCATAGAGAAATCATTGAATTACCTATGTTAAAATCCCTACAAATGATTTCTCATATAGACCTCTTATTAAGAAAAAATTAGTAGATGCGAGTAGTTTGCATGCGAATGAATGAAAGGCGTATGGATTTTTTTTCTCTCTCTTGTACATATGATGTGTACAAGAAGAAATTATTTTGTGCGGAAACCGAATGCGAAACGTGGTCCAATTAGAATGCGTCATGTCAGCAGTTTAATTCGAATTGTGGTAGCGAGTAAGGGGTGACGTGGTGCATTTTGATTGGTCTTTGGACGGTGTTCGGCTCCCGCATAGAATAATTAATTGCGTACAAGATAGAAAAAATACAAGTACTTTTACGTAATTGGAGTTCGGACAAAAATTTTTATCAAAACTCCGGATATAATAATCTCTCTTGATAAAGAATGTATAACTTTTTCTTCTGCGTTCAACTATATTAACCATAAAAAATAATTATATGTGGGACGGCCTATTAAAACAATAATAACCTATTAAAACCTATTTTTATTTTACTTAAAAGACATTAATGAGATATGAATAAATTAAAAAAAAAAATCTATTAGGTGTAAATATTGGTCAAAACATAAATACACACAAATTTTTAACCCAAAAAAAAAAGTACACACAAAGGTTGGTCCCTAATTCGGTGATTGTGAATGTAGCCACTCCCTACCAATTAATGAACTTTTATTACGTCCTCCGACCGGACGTAGATCTACGTTCGGTCAGAGGATTGTTACTCGATTTTTGCTCGGTATTTGGTCGGTATTGTTAGGTATTATTTGATAATAACGAAGAATATCACTCTATGAAGACCAATATCGAATAATACAGAGCAATACCGAGCAATAGAAAAAACTCGGTATTTTTTGATATTACTCGGTATTTGATCGGTATTGTTAGGTATTCTTCATAGCCTTCTTGCAAGTTGCAACTGTTAGCACCATCCAATAAATGACTTCCACGTGTACAAGTCTATGACCGTTAGCACCATCCAGTAAATGATCTACACGTGTACTAGTTTATTACAGCTTCTTGTATTTATCTTTCTATATATAGGCTGTATGTACAGACAATTGATTAGATTGAATAAAATTTACTTTCTGCTGTCTTGCTCTGTCTTCTTCCTTCTTGTTCCTTCTGGTTCTTTCATTTACATGGTATCAGAGCCCAGGCATGGCAGAACAAGGTTCGGCCGCTTCCTTCCACTCATCATCCTCTATCAACACCGGGCTATTCGGACACTCAACATCCGGACTTCGTCTGCAAATTACACAAATCAATCTATGGACTCAAGCAGGCACCGCGTCTTTGGTACCAAAAGCTCACTGCATTTCTACAAACTCTGGGATTCTGGTTTAGTCGCTCCGATCCCTCTCTACTTCTTTATCATCGCAAACATATTCAAATTTATTTCTTAATTTATGTTGACGATATTTTACTCACAGGAAATGATCAAAATTCGATCAATACCCTGCTAGCTCAACTGCAATCCACCTTTCGTGTAAAACAGCTAGAGCCGGACTCCCTGTTTCTCGGAATCCAACTGCAGAGAACTTCATCCGGTCTCTTTCTCTCTCAACATCACTATGCTACTAATCTCATTTCCTCTGCAGGATTTTCAGATTGCAAACCAGCAACCACTCCACTAGCTCCGAAATCTGCACTCACCTCTTCATCTGATCAACTGTACGACAACCTGCAACATTACCGAAAGCTTGCTGGCTCTCTGCAGTACTTAACGATAACCCGACCAGACATAGCATTCGCCACAAATGCTATTTGCCAACATATGCATGCACCAACTCAAGCTGATTTTGCTGCGTTAAAACGGGTGCTCAGATATATTAAAGGAACAGCACATTTCGGACTTCCATTAACCACAGGCAATCTCCAACTCAAAACATTTGTTGATGCTGACTGGGCTTCGGATCCTGCAGATCGAAAATCCACATCCGGCTTCTGTACCTTTCTCGGCGGCAATCTCATTTCCTGGACAGTCAAGAAACAACCAACTGTCGCCAAGTCTTCCACTGAAGCCGAATATCGCTCATTAGCCTCCGCCACCTCTGATGTTATTTGGCTACAGTCTAGAGGACTTTCAGATGAAACAATCTACTCCAACTACCATCCACTGCGACAACACTTCCGCCATTGCACTCGCCAACAATCCCGTCTTTCATGCTCGGACAAAGCACATCGAGATTGACTTTCACTTCATTCGGCAACATATAGATAACGGCGACATCTCTCTCTCACACATTAGTTCAACCGATCAAGTGGCAGATATCTTAACAAAGGCATTCTCATCGTCACGATTTTATACTCTTCGCAACAAATTAACCATTCGTCCAAACGAGTGATTAATTTGCGGGGGAATGTTAGCACCATCCAATAAATGACTTCCACGTGTACAAGTCTATGACCGTTAGCACCATCCAGTAAATGATCTACACGTGTACTAGTCTATTACAACTTCTTGTATTTATCTTTCTATATATAGGCTGTATGTACAGACAATTGATTAGATTGAATAAAATTTACTTTCTGCTGTCTTGCTCTGTCTTCTTCCTTCTTGTTCCTTCTGGTTCTTTCATTTACAGCAACCTCCAAATTTTTCCTTGACATGATGGTTCGGGCCGTTGATAGACCTTAGTGATTTAGGCCATTTGATAGAGAAAAAAACATCAATTTTTGTAGATTTATTTTCAAATAATATAAATTATATAATGAATGTATATGATGCAATTATATATGTACTTTTTTAATTATTTTTTAAATTCATAAATTATAATGAAATATAAGATTTTGTTTGATTAATATATATTAAATTTTTACTATATAAATTTTTATATAATGTGTTTGTTCATCCTAAAAAATAAAGTTGAATTAACCTGTGAATGTTGTGATATTTGTAAAGCACAAGTTGCTATGACTGCTATTGTGCTTGATCAATATTTACATATGAGACGATACTATAACTAGGGGTGTCAATTTTGACATGACCCGAAACACGACCTGAACCCAACCCGAAAAAATCCGGGTTAGGGTCAACCTGGACCCGAAACGGGTCGGGTTTGGGTTCAACAAATCAACCCGTTTTAAAAATCGGGTCGGGTCCAGGTTGACCCAGCAACCCGAAAATGACTCGAAAACTTCTATTTGACTCAGAAACCCGAGATTGACCCAATTTTGACCCGAAAATTGAAGATTGACCTGATTTTGACCTGAAAACTAGCAATTTTAGGTGAACTTCGGGTCATTCGTGTCGAATCGGGTTGACCCGTCCGAAAACCTGACCCGTTTTTAAAAACTGGTCGGGTTCGGGTTAACCCGAACAGTGTCGGGTCAATCCCGGATTCAACCCGAGCCCGACCCGTTGACCCGAATTGACACCCCTGTCTATAACTTGATGGACAAAATAGATTTCACTTAAAGCTAAGGATATTATATGGAAGTATTAATACTCCTAAATTTAAGGATATTTAAATTCATTATTAACATATATTTATCTATTTTTCTCCAAAAATAAAAAGTGAAGTCACTTAAGTTAGTGGAGCCCACCCGATTAATAATTTCATTAATTTCGCCGACAAAAAAAGATACGGAGCCAGCGACCCCTATATTTAGGTGGACCCCTACCAATTAACCTTGAACTATTTCAGTATTTCCTATTGGACTCTATTCTCTATCAAGTAGAGAGAGAGAGAGAGAGAGAGAGAGAGAGAGGCTCTATGAATTAAATGTACTCCTGCTTCTTCTATTATTATGGTATCTTAAATATAATATAAAAATAAAACTTTTAATTTATTAGATGAATGGTATTAGCCTATTAGGGGCATAAGTGAGTTGAGTTGACTCACGCATTAGCTCAAATTTAGCTCATTAACAAGATTATTAGTTGAGTTTATTGACCCACAAGTTCAATTTGTGACTATAAACAAACTCAACTTGGCTCATCTCGTAAGCTAGTTGAGCCAATTGATTGACTTTAAATATATTTGATACATTACAAAAAATTCATTTTGATCGAACATAAATCTAGAAGTATATCCAAGTTGGAAACTTTCGAGATTAAATTTGGGATCATCCAAACTCTGATTTTGACAAACTTATAGTCAAATTGAATGTCTCGAAGAGACGGACCCAACGACATCAAAATCGATCCAACCCGAGCTCAATCGGGTCCAAATCAAGGGAACGAAGCACATTAGGAAGGTTCAAAACATAAATTGGATGATCATATTATATCCAAATATGGCATACTTGGAATCGAGAAGTTCGACGGGATGAATCCAATAAGCCTAAGATCGCGTAATTTTGACATCATTTGGGTACATAAATACTTGAAAAATGCTCAATGATTGAGGGAATCAATATGGGCCGTCTAATAGAGCACTCAAATTTGTCACCCTAAAAAACTTATACATAGACCCCCCATTTCGCATGAAATGACGTTTCAAACCTTTGGCTGGAGATGGGAGATAGCACTGAGACTTTAAGGTTCCTAGAGTTATATTCAAGCATCACTGCAAACGAACTTATGTTAAACCACCTCCTAGTAGTAGACCATCTTCTAACCACCTCTCCGTCCGTTGAAAAACGCCGGATCACCACCCGTTCGCCAACCGTCATCCATCAACTACAATTCCTTCAACATTCATCATCTGCAGACTAAGATCCCTCCGACCACCATCACTTACCGACTAAGGTCACCCCAACCTCCGTCGCTCACCGACTAAAGTCCCTCCGAGCACCGCTGTCCACCGACTAGAGTCCTTGCGACCGCCGTCGCCCACCGACTACAGTCCCTCCGACCTCTGTAGCCCATTGACTATGGTCACGCCGATCACTATCGCCCGCCAACTACAATCCCTCTGGCTTTTGTCTCCCACCAATTACGATCATAACAACCAAACAAGCAGGCCAATACTCTCCTTAGAACAACTCTCATGTCACCAGATTCTTTCAACTCTAACTATGTATTGTGCTTTTACATAATGTATATTCTTTACACTGAGCCAACGCCTTCCCTCGAAGAAGGACATCACATGTAATGAACCTTAAATACTAGTGAAATTAGTGAAATTTCAACCGGGCAATGCCTCATAGTTTTTTCCCCTTTTCAATGATTTCCATGTAAAAACTCAAGTGTCACTTATGAATAATGCACCCCTCTCTCTTATACGTCTATGTGTTGAATCTTTGCATAAAACTTGGATGTTATAACCTATATCTATCTATCACCAAGAATGTTCTAGGACACAATAATATTAAAATTAATTTAAATTAACATTATATAATATATTTTAACCATTTAATTTAATTCTATATAAAAATAAATTTTAAAAAAATTAAAAATTTAATTTAAAATCAAGAAATCGAGTCAAGTTCGAGCTTTTCAAATAAGCTTGAGCAATGGAGCTGAGCTTGTGCCTACAAATTTTTTGAGGAGCAGAGCTTGAGCTTAGAAAATTAGCTCGATTCGAGCTCGAGCTCAACATAAACTAAACAAATTTAGCTCAATTAAACAGATATTAGACTCACTTACACTCCTAAATAGTACATTTTATTTATCTGTCATATGCTAATAGTCCAATAAATTTGTCTTCTTTTTTTTTTTTTATTATAAGTTATCAACAAATCATTTTCTTCCTAATTTTTCCAACTTGGCAGAGCACATGAAATTGAATGAAGTCCTTTTCTAGCACTGTGTGAAGCGGTGGCTTGCTTGGCTGTTTTCAGGTTACGGTTGAGAGTTAAGGCTATCAGATGGAGGCCCTATCAATTGAGAAAGCGCACTGTTATTTACTTTTATATTTTAATATCATTAAATTAAGTTCGATCACTTAACTAAAAGAATATCTTAATAAAAATAAATATTTATATTTTAAAAGCAAGAATACAAAAATAACAACATCAAGTCTTTATCCCACTACGTGGGGTCAGCTACATGAATCATTTTTCTCCATTGTGTTCTATAAAATGTCAAATTCTCATTTAAATCTAATAAAGAAAGGTCATTCTTAATATTTTATAACAAAGTCTTTTTAGGTCTACCTCTACCTTTCTTAACATAAGTCAAATCTAATACCTCTACTCTCCTAACCGGGTCATTGGAAGGCCGTCGTTTTATGTGACCAAACCATCTAAGAAGACTCTCTCTAATCTTATCTTCTACTGGGGCTACTCCAACCTTTTCACGTATATGCTCATTTCGTATCCTATCTCTAAGGATAAAGCCACTCATCCACCTGAGCATCCTCATCTCTGCCACACTTAACTTAATATTATGCTTCTCTTTTAATGGCCAACATTCAGCACCATAAAGCATTGCAGGCCTCACTAACATCTTATAGAATTTTCCCTTAAATTTGAGGGTACTTTATATGTAAGAATAATAATTAATAAAATATATGACTCAAATCTAATTTATTAAAAAATAATATTCTTCTCTAATAATAAGTCATACATTCTTTTACATAATAAAATATTCTTATCCATTTTTTGTTATTGGAGTTATATTCTATATTTAGCATTAGTTTTGATGCATCATCACAGAATTTTTTTTGAACGGACACAAATCTCGAACCAAAAATCAAATTGGAAACTTCAAAAGGTAAATTGAAAACCATTTGAAATTTGATTTCAGCAAACTTACAGTCGAACTGAACATCTCGAAAATATGAACCCAACGATGCAAAATTCGACCCACTCCGAGCTCAAATGGGTCCAAATCAAAGACCCGAAGTTCATTTGGAAGGTTCAATTCATAATTTGGATTATCAAACAATTTCCAAATGAGAAGTTCTTATAGTCGAATCTAGCAGCTCGACAAGACAAATCCAACGAGCCTAAGATTGCCGAATTCTGATATCATTAAGACATTAAAATGCCCAATAAACGGTCAACGATTAAGAGATTCAACATAGGTCATCCATTGAAACCACTCACAATTTACCCTCGAACTTCCTCCTATTTACTGGTCATGTCACTCTCAGGAAACTATAAATAGATCCCTCGTTTCTCATGAGGGGGGACCCATGCAAGAAGAGAAGAGAAGGAAGCAATAAGAGAACGAAGAAAAGAAAAAGAAGGAAGAGAGCACTCTTGCCACTAGACTCCTCATCGACCACCGTCGGACTTCCACCCGACAGCCGACTGACGCCAGAGTTTTGCCTAACTGCTAATTGACGTCGGAGTTTTGCCCGATTGCCATTTGACGCTAGATTTCTGCTCGACTGTCAATTGAAGCCGAATTTCCACCCGACCACCAAACGTCGTCGTATTTATGATCTCCATTTGTAACTGGATTTCAACCCAATGGTTGATTATTGTAATCTGATCGTCCACAATTTTAAGGATGAGCCAGACTCTTGTAATATAATCAAACACTAGAAGAATACTTTCAACTAGGCGTGACCCCGTGCTTTTTTCCTTTTCCAGGGTATCCACGTAAAAGTTTTGGTGTTACATTTTTCTTCTGTTTGTGTGTTGGATATCCGTACAACGTTGAGACGAAAATTTTCTAACTCTATCACCACATATATTCTAGCCCGCAACAATTTTTTTAACTTTCAACTTTTGTAGGTTTCATCTAATGAATTAACAATAATTTTATCTAAGAATAGATGCATGTAAAGGAAGTTAAGAATAGAGAATAAAGAAAAGATAAGAGATTGTTTAGGGTTTAGGGTAGGACATGCATTAATACACTTCTTTTATACAAAGTGATATATAGCATGAGGATTGTATGAGAGAGATTTGGTATTTTTGGACTGTGGCTATGGTGTTCATTTGATTGGGTGTATTTGTGGATGAATTGGTAGCCAATTTCGATATCCATACAAACTCAAAATCATATCACTTGACCTACATATCAATTCTTATAACTCTGTTTTTTATAATTTTTCAAAACTACTATTTTGATATAAAAAATGTTTGTCACAACCCAACTCAAGAAGACCCACAAATAAAACGTGTCATATTATGTTGGATTGCGACATACAAATCCTAATATCTAGTTTTGATTTTTTTTTTTTAAGATTTCTTCGTTAATTTAAACTTTAATACAAACATAGAGTTGTTAACAACTTCTAGTATGTCAGAATATCTCTTCCACAAACTTCTTTTCATTTCATCTTCATCAAAATGTATGTACAAAATCTACATTACAGTACATAACCTGATAACCACATAACAGAGAGCTAAACAAAATATAATAAAAGCTAGTTATAATTGTAAAAAAATAATGAGAAGAATTCATATATATATATATATATATATATATATATATATATATTAAGATCATATCTTAAACTATTAATCAACATGCTCCTTTCCTTTACTATACACTAAAAATAGTAAGCAAAATATATGTAGCTACACAGCTGAGCATGCAAGTCACATTTAAACAGATCTAAATTTCTAAATAATTTCATTTAAATAATATGCAACTGAATTTTAAATGGTATTTCCTAATAATTATTTTCTTGAACAAAATCTTATTTGCAATGTAAAAAAATAATAATAATAATAAAAAAACGCCTCATATTTCTAAGGAATAAGTAAGAGAATTCTTTCTTGTAACTCTCAATGGCATTATTAAAACAAAATATCTTACAATATCAGAACATATTCGTAGGCATCATAATATAGCTTTTTACAACCAAAATATGCATTACAAGAATCATAATATTATTTGCTCCTTCGATACTAATCTTCCTCGAAGCTTATCATTTTAAACAATGAAGCCCATAATACATTGTTGCATTGCAGTAATTAAAACATAAATAAACTCATTTCAGAATTTGTTAAATTACTTTGAATAACGAGAACTCCTACTGAGTTGAAATATATTATTTATGAATTTAATTAAAGTATCATAGATTATACAAAATATTTTTTTCAAGATTTTTATCGTAGATTGACTGAATTGTGCTGACGAGTTGAGGATGATGACTTTTTATAGATTATTGAAAGCCACACGTAATAATAATTAATAAGACTCATGGATGCCAGAAGAAAAATGAAAAAATCACATTAAAGTTGACATCCTACCTTGCTATTAATTGATAGATAAAACTAACATAGAGCTAATAAAACTAGCATTGAAACTGATACAACATGACACAGTATATAAATGATATACTTATATAAACGGATAAACATATTGATATAGTCCACTTCCATGATCGTTGATAGAAAACATATAATAGAATCATTGATGTGAATATAATTGATAAATAATAATATATTGATGCTTTCAATGATTTACTTGATATAAAATAAAATTAGTGGGTCTGGTAAATTAGTTACAGGATAAAAAGAAGTAATTCTTATAAATTAAATTTTAGGATGTTACAGTAAGGGCCTCATATTATCATCACCCAATTATGATCCCTCCGACTTCTATCACCCGCTAGTGTTCACAAAATCGATGGTTCAACTTTCCTATTTGTTTTTCTTTTTCTAAGAAAATCGAGCTTTAGTGGCCACAATTATGAGGTTTAACTTCTCGACGGTAGACTTTATTATGTCTGTACAAAAGTCACCCTTATAATTTATATGTAAGCGGAAACAGTGGAGATACAGAAACAGAGAAGCAACAGATCTTTGACCGTTGATTTTATATTTTTATGGGTATCCTAACTCTCTATTTAAACCTGCTATTTATTTTCTGTGTTTTTTTTTTACATAAAATTATTAAGACAAAAAATGATGAAAAATACAAGTAATTTACACTTCTTATTCTATAAAGATGATTATAAAATCTTTATAATATAAATATTTTTAAATTTTTATAAATATTACAAATTTGTTTTTATTTTTTAAATAGAATAACTTTTTTTTTTAAATTATAACACATTAACAATTCTGAATGTAAAAAAATAATTCTTTCTTATAAAAATTTATAAAAAAGTAAAAAGATAATAATAAAATAAAATTATTATTATTATCTGAAAAATAAAATAACCAGAAAATTATCTTAAGAAAATCTATACTAGCCGTTGTCATTGTCAAATATAAGTTCAAAATAAGATGAGCATAACTACAAACAGTGATACCGATTGAGACTTAGCGAGTATTCTTGAGCTTATTGTGAGAGTAGCGATAGCTGATGCTCTTGAGATATTTGTTTTATGTTGAATGAGTATGCAACTTTGCATAATTAATTTGTTATAGTATAGAAAAAATTTAAATTCAAAATTTTGATAATAATCTTAAAAAATTCTAACAGTCAAATTAATTGATATTTCTCCACAATTTTTTATACATTAATTTACATAAGACATGCATTGATATTGTGCTGGCATTACCGGCAGATATACCGCCGGCATTCCACCGATAATAGTGCGACGACTGAAAGCAGCAGATTCGCTGCCGGTTTAACCGGCGTAATGTTTCCGCCGGAAATACCGGCAGAACAAACGCCGGAATTCACCACCTAGCTTAGAAATCGATTGTTCCTCAAATTTTTGCGCCGAATGACCAAAGTAAACGCCATTGGAATAATTTCCGGAGGAAACATACCGCCGGTTTTGGTTTTCCGACTCGTGAATTACCGTTGGAGTAGTTTTCGCCGGTATTTCACCATAAAGGTAGAATTTTTTGCGGATTAATGCCGTTATCAGAGGATTTTCTCCGCCGGTAATATCGTGTTTTCCTATAGTAGTTTGAGTTGAATATCTCAAGGAGACGAATCCAACAACACCAATTTTGATCCAATCCGAGTCCAAATCAGAGGATCAAAGCCTATTTAGAAGCTTCAAAGTATTAATTGGATGACCAAATATGACGTGCGTATAGTTGAATCAAGCGACTCAACGAGGCAAATCCAATGAGCCCAAGATCGTTGAAATCTAACATCATTAAGACACTTAAATGATCGATAAATGATTCATGATCGTGGGAGTTGATATCAGTCGTTCATTAAAATACTCCCAACATGTCCTTGATCTTCTTTTTATTTATGAGGCATGGCACTATTGCCTACGATCGAATCCAACCACTGTAGCCTACTGACTACGACCCCTCTAACCTTCGTTGCCTACTGACTATGGTCCTTACGACAACCGTTGCCCAACTACAGTTCTTTCAACCACCGTGACCCATCAACTAAAGCCAACTCCAGCCATCGTCGCCTGCCAACTACGATCCATTAGACAACCATCACCCGCTGACTACAGTCCCTCTTACCACTGTCGTTTGCCGATTACGGTCAATCTAATCCATGTGCCCTCTGTTGCCTGCCGATTATGGTCCATTCAACCACCATTTCCCATCAACTATGGTCCTGCAGACCAAATGAGCATGTCAATATTCTCTTGAGAACAATTCTCATATCATTGAATTTTTCCCAACTCTCACCATATATATAATACGCTCTATATGATATATACTTGCTATATTGACTCAATGCCCTCCACCGAGTAAGGACATCATGTGTAATCGACTACAAACACTAGTGGAATCATTTTTTAATAGTACTAGGCCCGATGGATTTTCCCCTTTTTAGAATTTCCACATAAAAATATTAGTCTCTTATTACTTTCACACCCATCTCTCTTATCTGTTTGTGTGTTGGATCCTCATTCAAAGCTAAGACATTAAGCTCTGTATCTCTCTACTACCATGAATATTCCATGACGTAACATATATAAATATCTTTAATATCATAATATTAAAATTTTAAATACTAGTCTGATTTGTTTAATAATTATGAATTTTATTATTATTTTTGGATAGGCATTGAGAGATTTTTTGTATAAAATCCTTAAAATTTTTGTGTGTGTCAATTATTAGGTTAAATATGATTTTATTTAATGTAATTAGATAACTTATTTCATTTATTTTATAAAAAAAAGATTTAATATTTTAAAATATTATTTAAAATTATGAAATTAACCTTAGAAGTACGGATCACTTATTTCCTTTTTTTTTTTTAAATCGCGGGCCTCATTACCTTTTGCTTTATGTGCATCTTTAATATCAGTTGGTGTCACGAAGCCATGGAGAGAAGAAAACAATCCAAATCAAAAGCCCCGCCTCCCCTCCCCCTTTGTTTCTACTCCAAATGGGTGCTCCTCTCTCTTCTTGGCCATGGCAAAATCTTGGTTCCTTCAAGGCAAGCAAGGCCTTCTCTCCTTCTTTATCTTCAACTTTTCTACTCTTTTAAGTTTAACGTCGACATGTTTTTTTGCTTGCTTGCAGTATCTCCTCTATGGCCCTTTAGTTGCAAATGTCATCCATTCCAAAGCATGGGAGGGAGGAAAAACAGAAGGAGTTTGGTGCCTCCATATCCTCATCCTCTTTGCTCTCAGAGCTCTCATTTTCCAGCTGTGGTGGACATTCAGTAGCATGCTTTTTTTAACCAGGAAAAGGCGCATTATCAAAGAGGGTGTAGATTTTAAACAAATAGACAGGGAATGGGACTGGTAAGCTTATCTTGATCTTTTGAGAATATTTAAAAGTTTCAAGTTTTAATTGTTTTTCTTCTTTCAGGGACAACTTTTTCATACCACAAGCATTCATTGCTGTACTGGCTTTCTACTTCTTTCCTTCTTTGAGAAAGCTACCTGTTTGGGATATCTGGGGTTTGTTCATTGCTCTTGTTCTTCATGTGGGGGTATCAGAGCCTCTGTTTTACTGTACTCATAGGGCTTTTCATAGTGGACGGCTTTTTAACTATTACCACTCTCTCCACCACTCATCTCCAGTTCCCAGCACGTTTACAGGTACACCTCTAGTCTTTTTCTACGTTGCTCTGTTTTTTATGTAAAGATAAAGATGAATGATCGGCTATGGTTTTTGTTGTATTTCTCAGCTGGGCATGGGACGCCGGTGGAGTATATGGTTATGAGCTTGGTAATGGGGTTGCCATTGATAGGTGCTGGTTTAATGGGGGCTGGTTCTGTTGGGCTCTTCTATGTCTATGTTCTGCTATTCGATTTCTTGAGGTGCATGGGACATTCCAATGTGGAGATCTTCCCAAGTGGTTTCTTTGAAGCTGTTCCTTTGCTTAGATACCTTATCTACACTCCTACGTAAGTGAATATTTTGTCTTTCCATTTATTGACTACTTTAAAGGGTTTGATTTGCTTGTTGTGAACTTGATTTGGCCTTCCTCCATAGCTTTTGGGAATTACTAATAGATGCTTTGCTTTTGGATGAGTCATATGTTCTAGAAATATAAAATTTAATCTACCAAGATCAGGGGCGGAACCAGCCCTAATTTTCAGGAGGGGGGGGGAACTTATAAGGCATATATGTCGGGGGTCCAAGGGGGCAACAACGCCCCCCGGAACAAATTTTGGTTTTAAGGATATTTTTGGAATTCAATAATGAATTCTCTTTACTATTTGTTGGGGGTAATTACCTAAAGACCAAATTATTTAATTTTTTTAGGGGGGGGGGGGGGCAATTGCTTAAAAATCCTTATAATAAATATTAAAAAATGAATGAAGATAAGTAAATTACCTAAAAAATCAAATAAACAGTTTTTTTTTTTAGGGGTGGCAATTGCCGCCCATTGCCCCCCCTTCAACAATGAGGTTCCACCCCTGATGAAGATATAGAATTTAATTCACGGGAAATGCTATTCTCAACATATTTTTTGTTTAATTTAATGTCATCGAAGTCGTTTGGCAGCTTATGTGGTTCTGTTTTTAAAATAAAAAATTACTACCTAACTCTATTGGTTCTTTTATGAATTTTATTTATTGGAATATTCAAAACAATAATGATAATGTTAATGTTTTAAAGCTGTATGAAAATCTCCATATATAAATAAGTTAAACAAAATGCACATAAAATATAATTTTTTATGTGGAAAATCCACAATTGGGAAATACCATGTGATTTAGTCCAGTTGTAATTGTTTCATTAATGTAATATAAAGGACACCCTTGACCATAGCTTAACAATTATGATGGTTATTCAGGATCTTGGAAAAGAAGAGTAATGTAGATTCTTGATAGGATGAAAGAAATTATTATTTCAATGAAACCAAACCATAATGAAATCTCAAGTACAAATAATATCAAATATTATATATAATGTGATAATATATCATATACTTGCTACACTTTCCCTTCTTTCACTTCTATGTAATTTCAATGTACGTCAACTTGTTTGCTTTTCATCATAGTTTAAATTGCATGCCCACACACCCACCCATTGCCATCTCTCTAAAAGCCACTAACTTTTTCTTGCTTTGGCTGCCAACCTCCTCACTATCTTACATTGCTAGCCACCAGTACTCAACCTCTGGCTACTCTCCTTTGCCGGTCAAAATATTCGACCACTAAGAGCTCGATGTCCTTCAGATTGACCTCAGGCAAATATCCTCACTACTGACTACCTCCTATTAAATGAAGGGAGGGGCACTATTGTTGATGATTGACTTTAATCTCTCCACCAATGAGCTTAGTAGCTCCCTGCTAACCTCTTCCATTTGAACCGAGAAAGGCCCTTGTTGCCCTTGATGGCATTCTTGAGGAGAAGTTAAGAGATGCACTCATACCCTTTGATTTCATCTCTTTTGATAGATCATCAAGAAATGCAAGTATAAAGCTAATAGGAACCAAGAAAGATGTGAATTTGATCTTAAGTTTGGTAGGAACCGAACTTGCAAGTTAAAACTAGATTTAGTCTATTATAACTTATCCATGATTGTCATGATTTAAAATGATTTTGAAATCCAATCTTATTTGAGAGAAATATTGATAAATGATTTGCTCCACACATCTTAAAGGTAACTTTCTAATCTGGTATCTGTACCTTTAATAGCTTATTTACCTGTACTTGAGCAGATCCTTTATTGCCTTTTTTCATGGATTGACATTCTGGTTGTGATACTTTTCTTCTTTCAGGTACCATAGCATTCATCACATTGAGAAGAACTCGAATTACTGCCTCTTTATGCCTTTATTTGATGCATTAGGTGGAACCATCAATACTAAATCTTGGTCCTTGCAGAAAGAAATAAGCTCAGGTTTGTGATTTCTCCAAAGTTCTTTAAAGATAAAATACAATCATAAATATTTCTTCCTCTCATTATTTAATTGCTTTCTGCATAACCTTCAAACTTTTTGAATGGTTATAAACTAATGCTGTAATTGGATACCTGATGTTAATCAAATCTCTGAACTTTATAGATTAGATTAGATAGTTTCAGGTACGCTTTTTTTATGAAATCGGAGGGTTCTATATTTTGGTTCCCCCACTTGCACAAACTAGTGACATCTGACCTCCTATATCTGGGAAAAAAGTTCCGTGGGTATTAAATGCTAAGCTCAGTAATCTATTTAAGGAACCAGTTTGTTAGTATACTTTTTCATTTTATGTACACTCAAAATGTTAAAAATATTTTATAACTATTTATTTTTTATAAATGTTCATACATTACTACATTATAGCTATACTTGTAATATTTCTATTTGATGACTATCTATTAAACTAGGCTTATTATTTAACTTATTTTAGTCCAGTTCTGAGGTTGTGTCCATTGCTTTGGATGCAGGGAAGAACATCCATGTTCCTGACTTTGTCTTCCTAGCACATGCAGTTGATGCAGTGTCCTCCATGCATGCCTCTTTCGCCTTCCGCTCTTTCAGCTCTATGCCATTCAGAATTCTACCTTTCATTCTTGTCCTCTGGCCAGGGGCCTTCCTCATCATGTTGGTAATGTGGGCATGCTCCAAAACCTTTCTGCTTTCCTTCTACAATCTCCATGGTCGTTTGCACCAGTATTGGGTGGTGCCCAGAATTGGCTTTCAGGTTATACAAACTTTGAACTCTTAATATTCTAGAGGAAACCCAACTCGAACCCGACCCAAAAATTTTGGGTTAGGGTCAATCTGGACCTGAAACGGGTTGGGTTTGGGTTCAACAATTCGACCCGTTTCAAAATTTGGGTCGGGTTCGAGACAGCCCTTTGACCCGAGAGTGACCCATTTTGACCCGAAAAGCGGATTTTGCCCTGTTTTTACCCTAAAATTAGCTTTTTTTTTTCACCGTTCCGGGTCATTCGGGTCATATAGGGTTGATCTGGACCCGAAGCGGGTTGGGTTTAGGTCCAATAAAGCGACCCATTTGCAAAAAAACGGGTCAGGTTCGGGTTGACCTGAATAGTGCCGGGTCACAGGTCGGGTTCGGGGTCAATTTCGGGTTCGACCCGAACCCGACCTGTGACCCGAAATTGACACCCCTATAGTAAGTTTTTGGTTTTAAAATTTTTTTTCTCCTTGTTCTTTTGCAGTACTTTCTACCTTTTGCTAAGAATGGCATCAATGAGCAGATTGAGAGTGCCATATTGAGAGCAGATAGGATGGGAGTGAAGGTCCTCAGCCTTGCTGCACTAAATAAGGTTAAAACTTTAAGCCTTCCTTTCCCTGTTTTACATCTTTGTGTTTATGTGTGTGTGTGTGCTGGTCAGTGGGTGGGGTGGATGAATTTAATTGAAAGAGAAACAAAACACATATTAAAGAAAAAATAGAGATTATACACGAATAGAAAAATGTAGATTTTTTGTTATTTAAATATATGTTGAATTCTCTACATCCACAACCTCATAAATTTTATTATATATTTCTTTGAGTTGCAATTACAATGTTTGACAACTTTTGTTAAGAACTAGATGCCCGGTTGACCAACACTAGAGTAGAAAATCTTAAATTTACCTCAAGATTTCCTATAGAATGGCCAATAGAATAATCCGCATCATCAAAGTATTCCATAGAATTTATTTTTTAGTTTGAGACTCTAGCCTGAACTCAGATAGGGGGTGTTACCCCTTTACAACCCCCAAGTAAACACTTAGTTGGATTCATTTTAATAGGGTATGTGTTTTCATTATGTATCTGGCTACACTAACGCTCAAGAGGAGGGCAGATGAGAGCATTAGAGGCATAGAACATGGTTGATAATCATCTTGATAATAGCTTGAGCTTTTATGGACTCAAAATCAAAATTGATTTGCTTCGACTCGCAGATGAGTGACTTGAAATTAGTTTGATTCAACTCAAAAGTAGCTTGATATATGATTTATGCACATATATGCACAAATGTATACGTCTATGCAAAATTACATAACACATGAATACTACATGTAGATGCTTTTATATATACACACAAACACACAGCAATGATCTTGATTAATAATTAAATATCTTTTATAAAATAAATATATATACACACGCATGTTGATCTTGATTAGTAATTAAATATTCTTTATGAAATTAATACATTTTATTTAAATCAATTTGAAACTTGACTTAAAATCTATCAGTTTTTACTTTTTTCTGAACTCAAATTTAGCTTAAATTGAGGATTACCTTATTGGGAAGATGAGTAAACTCCATAATGACAAAACAAGCAAGAAAGTAAAAGCAATGGAAAAGTAAATGACACCAGGATTTAACGTAGAAAACCCAAATAGGGAAAAAACCATGGAGCCACACCACACCAAAAAATTCACTATGAAAATTGGGAGAAACAAGTACAGACCTCTCTTCTCTCTCACTCTCTCCTTGCTTCTCTCCTCACATGCACTATTATCACTCTTGCCCTGATTAAAAATACAAGAGAAAGACAAGTAAATAAACTCCAATGGATGCAACCCTTCAGAAAATGAGAAAGAAAATCATTTTGCCCATCTTACAGCACTGCGCTGCCATTTTGAAGCGCTGTGGTGCCATATCTAGGTCGCTGAGGCGCTCTGCTTTATGTCGTTCAGCTCTGAGGTGCTCGGGAACACAACGCCGGGGAGCGAGGGTACACAGTGCCGGGACGCTCGGGTACACAGTGTCGGGACATTGTGTAGATTTTTTTTTTTTTCAGGTGCTTACCCAAGCAGGGGGTAAACCTCCCACACCCACCAGTGCACAAGACAATCTTTGAAGTCCGAGACAATATAACAACAAATATTGATCAACATAATTAGATTCCACACATAACAACCTCACTCAAACTAAGTTAGATGTCAAATAGTATGGAAATAAATAACAAATGCATACTGGTGGTAGTAAGATTAGCATTTCACATGGTGACGTGCAAGTACCTTTGATTTGAGTTTCAAATTGGTTTGTAGCTTTAGCTCTTCGTCACATAGGAAAATTGTAACATCAACTTAAAGCCCTCCATGCTTCATGCCTTTTTTTGCCATTTTGGAATCTTAGATCCACATTAGCTGGCGGCCCCTCGGGGGTCAAGTGACTTTAAGTGATTTTACATGTGAAAGACTTTCCATGCAAATGTTATTATGATGATCATATACTTATTTATTTCTTATGGATCCCTCCTATCTATAGTCTTGACGCTTCTCATTTAGCCATGTATCTAAACTTTCTCATTCTGACCATTGTTCTGATTTTTTTTTTTATTTTTATTTTACCATTGTTCTGATTTTTAAGTCATGAAAAACAAAATTACTAAAATGTTTTTTAAAAATACACATTTAATTAATTATCTTATTTTATTTTTTTGTCAGAATGAAGCACTCAATGGTGGTGGGACTTTGTTTGTCAACAAACATCCTAATTTAAAGGTTAGAGTTGTCCATGGCAATACCCTAACAGCTGCTGTGATTCTTAATGAGATCCCTAAGAATGTGAAAGAGGTCTTCCTAACTGGGGCTACATCTAAGCTTGGAAGGGCAATTGCATTGTACCTTTGCAGGAAGAAAGTCCAAGTCTTGGTGAGAAATAATTTAATATTAAGATCCACATACTTCAAGAGTCCATTCTCTTTCTATGTTATCTTATTATTCATTTGACCTATTTTGCGCTCAATACAATATCACCAAGGGCTAGTTTTTTTTTAATAAGTACTTGAAAGTGGTTGGAAAGTTAGAGATAGATCTAAAAAGACAGGTTAAAAAATAAAAATTATTAGAAGTGATTTTTTTTACTAGATTTAAATGAGAATTTGACTCTTAATATGATACGGTTAAGTAAAATGATTCATGTAGCTGATCCCATGTAGTGGGATAAAAATTTGATATTTTTATTATTGAAAGTGGTTGGAATACAGTTCCAAAACAAAATCCAAATGCTTATTTGATAGAAAGTGGATGGCATAAATTGTCATCATAAAAGTCGGAAGTGAGTTCCAATTGTGAGGATTTCATGCTTAGTTTTGCAATTTAGATGTAAAAATAAAATAATAGTAATAATAACATAAAGTTAATAGCATGATGTGTAGTGGTAAAATTCACAACAACACAAATGAATATATCATCTAGAGTTTCAAGAAAGTCATTTTTATGCCAAAAAAAAAGTATAATTGTACTCCAAATATAGTTTAGCCAACATCTTGTTAATAATAAAAGTGATTGTTAAGCAAGATGAGAATATATATATATATATATATATATATATATATATATATTGATCAAATATGCAAAATTGTTTTGTGATCATTTGACTTATTCTTATTATTGTGGCAATGTCAGATGCTGACCCTTTCTACTGAAAGATTCCAATTGATACAGAAGGAAGCTCCTGAAGATTGCCAGCAATACCTGGTCCAAGTCACAAAATACCAAGCTGCAGAAAATTGCAAGGTTTGATATGTAAACAAACCTACATTCTAGCATATAAGAGATAATTTTATGTACAAATTCGTAATCAACTAACAAAATTGTGCACCGGCCATAGACATGGATTGTGGGCAAGTGGATTACTTTCAGAGAACAAAGGTTTGCCCCAACTGGAACTCACTTCCACCAGTTTGTTGTCCCTCCCATCATCGGCTTTCGACGGGATTGCACCTATGGGAAACTAGCTGCAATGAAGCTCCCCTTAGATGTGCAAGGCCTGGGCATGTGTGAGGTAATCTTACTTGGTGATGATCTATGTTGCACCGATACGGATACGGCAACACGGATATGACACGATATGGATACGGGACACATCATTTCTTAAAAAATATAGGATACCGGTAGGGCGCGGACACGGCATTATAATTTATAAATCATACATAAAAATTAAGAAAGCAATCAAAACATAATATTTGAAATTACAAAAAAAAAAATGAAAGCAACATCATTTGTAGCCTTGTATCTTAAAATGTCAAAATAAAATTAAGCATTAAATGTCTAGTACAAGTGTACATAAACAAAAGCATAAACATAAATTGTCTAGCACATGAAGTTTCAACTATTCAATAGAAAGACTAGTATGATTAGCTTATTCAATAGTTTGTCTTTTTACTTCTATATCATCTTCAATAAATATCATAGTTTCTAATTCAAGCTCATCAAGTAAAAGATTAGCAATTTCTAATATTCTCATATCATCAAGAGACTCAAATCCATCTTGGAAATGAGAGAACCTCGCTCGCAACCGCGGAAGTAAGTAAGTACGACGCGTCTTTTTTTTATTTTTTATTTTTGTTTTTCAACAGCAGGTCCTTTTGAAATTAAATAGTATTTTAATTGAATGCGACAAAGCCGTATCCGACGCATATCGGTGCCGTATCGGAGGCGTATCCATGTATAGGATACAATAGGCCTTCATAAATAGGTGTGTCGTTGCAACATAGGTGATGATCATTCAAACTCCATTTTTATTTGTGGATTCAGCATTTGAAAACAGAGGAAGTAGAACATAAACAAACATTTCTTACTTGGAAACTCTGAATGTTACAGTACACGCTCGATCGAGGTGTTGTGCATGCTTGCCATGCTGGAGGAGTGGTGCATTGTTTGGAAGGCTGGACACATCATGAGGTCGGCGCAATCGATGTGGATCGCATAGATATCGTATGGAAGGCTGCACTCGGTCATGGTTTAAGGCCGGCTTGATGTGAAAACACTCTGAAAGTCCCGGCTTTCTTTCTCCTCTCTCCTTCATTTCTTGATATGTAACAGAGGGAACTTCAACTTGTCACTGCAACATTGGATTGCCTTATTGTTATCTTGAATTGAATTCTCTATTTTGCATGAGAGTTTGAGAAGTGTTAAAATCATTCATAGCCTTCACAAATCTCCACAGATATTTTTTTTTAATCGAATATGTGAAGATTGGTATAATAGATCCCTCCAATGACATCAATGTTGATTATTTTTCAAAATAACTGGATGAGGATCCAGTTATTTTGATGGTTTAGGATTATTTGGCTATGCTTGGTGGAGGTTTTGCATGAATTGTTGATTCCATGAGCAAATGTGACATTTGCTCTTGGGCATGGGCGGACCCCCATTGACTTGAGGGGGGGGGGGGGGCAAATGCCCCCCTCAAAAAAATTTTTTATTTATTTTAGAGGGATTGTTTGGAATATTTTGGTTATTTTTGATATTTTGGCCCCTCTCAAAAATTTTTTTTACCCACCCTGAAAAAAGAAGCTGGATCCGCCCCTGTCTTGGGCTACATTAATCCCATTCACAAATACGTGTATGAAAGGTTACTCGGTTTCTCTTGAGTTGCTACAAAGTACAAACCTAATAGGGACTAAAATGCATGTAAATATTGTGATATAATTTATATTAAAGAAGTTTATATTAAAAAATAAATGCTCAGCATAAATAAGATAATTTCCAATTCAGAAAAACTGATCCTGATGATGTCTTTTAGATTTATTTAAATAGCACATTGGTTTTTCCACCACATACAAAATATTAGAATATTTTGATAAAATATGAAATAAAAAAATTATTAGATTGTGTTTCTCATTATTAAATAACAAAGAGAAAGAAAAATTAAAGAGAGATAAATAAAAAAAAGTAAATATCACTATCCCACCTCTCTCTTTTTATTATTATTATTTATACGTACAAATTATCCAATGTGTATTTAATATATACTCCAAGTAGAATAAACTATCTCACTCGCCTAAGTAATTATTAGATATAGATAACATAAGTAGAATAATGTATATCAAAGCTCATCTTGACCTGTTGGTTGAGAGCTTAGGCTTCCAATTCAGAGGTCTGAGATTCGAATCTTTATGTATGTATTTTATGTGTGAGTTTGCCTTAAATGACCTAAATGTCTAAAAAAAACAAGCATAATGTATATAAAAAAGATCATGGGCATCACCCTCTAAAACATTTATTTTGCCCACCCTCAAACTTTAATTATACATTTAAAGGGTTGATTTTGTGAGAATATGATTGTCTTTAGTGACCTTAGTGCCATAATTAATAAAGGCTTATTTTTATCGACGTTTTAGCAAAATCGAAGTTAGGGAGGCTTTAAAGAAAATAAAGTGCGAAAAAACTGTTAACCTTCACAATATTCTAAAAGAGGTATAGAAACGCTTAGGAGATGTTATGGAAGTTTACAAAATTATTTTGAAGACTAAGAAAATGTCAGATGAGTGGAGAAAGACTGTGTTGAATTCTATTTTTAAGAATAAAGATGCACAATAGTGTGTGAATTATAGGGGAATTAAGTTAATGTGTCATACTTTAAAACTTTGGGAGAGAGTTATTAAGCATATGCTACGATGTGATACTAATGTTTCTAAAAATCAATTTGGATTCATGCTGGGTAGGTATACCATGGAAACTATACATTTGTTTAGAGTTTGATGGAGAAGTATAGAGAGAATAAAGTGGATCTACATATGATATTTATTGATTTAGAGAAATCTTATGGTAAAGTTTCAAGAGAAATGTTATGGAGAGTTTTAGAAAAGAAAGAGGTTAATATTACTTTTACTCTAGTCATTAAGGATATGTATGCATGAGTTGTTATTTGTGTTTAAACACAAGGAGGTTGGATTAGGTATTTTTCTATTTCAGTTGGATTGCATCAAGGACCATCTTTAAGCTTGTATCTTTTTGCTTTAGCTATGGATGTTTTTACTAGACATTTGTAGAAGGATGTCCCTACTGTACGGCTTTTGCTGATGATATTCTTCTTGTTGATAAGATTATAGAGAGTTGAAGATAAACTTGAATTATGGAGATGAACCTTAGAGTATAAAGGTTTTCGTTTGAGTAGATAAAAAATTGAATACAATGAGTGCAATTTTAGAAGTGATAGATATAATGGGGGGATTTTGACTTTGAGTTGTCAAGTCATTAATAAAACTATACATTTTAGATATCTCGGGTCTACTGTCCAAAGTGATGGTGATATAGATGGGGATATTATTGAATATTCAAGTTGGATGGTTGAAATGGAGGAATGCACCCGGCCTGTATATTATGGTATAGAAAAATACCCCTCAAACTTACGTGAAATTTCTATAAGATGGTGGTGAGACTTGCAATGCTTTATGACATAGAATATTGACCATTAAAAGAGAAGCATACAATTAAGTTAAGTGTTGTAGAGATGAGGATGCTCAGGTGGATGAGTGGTTTTACTTTTAGAGATAGAATGCGAAATAGGCATATACGTGAGAAGGTTGAGTAGCTCTAATGGCAAATAAGATTAGAGAGAGTAACCTTAGATGGTTTGGTCACATAAAATGTGGGTCTTTTGATAACCTGATTAGGAGAGTAAATGTATTAGATTTGGCCTATGTTACGACAGGTAGAGATAGAACTAAAAAAGTTGGTTAGAAAATATTAAAAATAGCATTTTTATTAGCTTTAAATGAGAATTTGTCTATTAATAGATCACAATTGAGAAAAAAAGATTCATGTAGCCGACCTCACATAATGGTTTAAAGGCTTGATGTTGTTATTATATATATTTATTTATTCATGTAATTAGTATGTCCACCCTAAAAAATACGTTGATTCCTCCCCTTGAAGGAGTACATAATTGTGAAATCCCTTAAAAAAATAAATAAAACTAAAATTCACATATCAATGTGCTTTTTAGTGATGAGTTAGTTAGAATTTTATTAGAAACTCTAAAGTTAAACACGCTCCCATAGGGTCATTACTGGGACGAGTGATTCCTCGGTAAACTATACTAATGGGACGAAATTATAATACTATTAAGCTAAAATGAATACATTTAAAATTTTGGGCTGATTATAAAAATTTTGATCCTCAGTTTCATTTTTCATTTTCATCTCACTTGCATGTATGCATCCATTCACTTAAATTTGTTGCTCTATGCCACGCTTTGATTGTCCTATCGCGTCAGTTTCACCCGCATGCCCAGACGATTACTGCAACCAATGATTACGGCAATCAAATCGTAGCATATAATTCCAACTCTCTTATTTTCCTTTATGAGCCTCCAAATTTCACTCTGTTCTTTAATGCATTCGATCTCCTTATTTGGGAAGAAGATGATTGCTTTAAACATAATTAGCCTTCTGAAAAATCATTAGGCACATAATCTGAAATATATTCTGATTCCACACATATAATTCACAATTTTCTATCATATATGCACGATGAACCAAATCTCGCCTATAAATCCCCCCCCCTCTCTACTCTCCAAACTTCAATCTCTCTCTCTCTCATATATATATATATATATATATATATATATATATATATATATATATATATATATATATATATATATATATATATAATATATATATATATATGAATTTGAATTTATCGATGGATAATACCTGACTTTATTAGCATGTCAACCGATGGAGAAATTATTTTGTGCGGTCAATGGACTGTCTAGAGGAGAATCAGAATGCGCCATGTCACTCGGTACATAGCGGTACAAAGCACCGATACATAAAAAAAGTGAGGTGGCGGGTTCTGATTCGTCTCCGGACGGTGTCTGGTGACCGCACAGAATAATTTCTTCAACCGATGAACTAGACTGTAGAAAGAGAAGATAGAGAGGAGAAAAAGAACAATAAATCTCAAACTTGTAGAGTATCCACTATCAAAGAAAATTTATGATCCTACAACCTGTTCATCATCACCTATTTATAGATGAGTGATTTGTTATAGAAATGGAGAGCTTTAGACCAAACAGTAGTAGCTGAATATATAAATCCAATAAAAAAAAAGTGATTCAAACTTAGTTCAAATGAATAAAAATTAATTGACGCATCAAATTATCTTCAATATTTTAATTATTTTTTTTAATGTTTATAATAATCAAATTAAAAATTTTTATCAGAATAATTTATAGATTTATTTAATTTATTTTGAGATTAATATAACATGAATATTGTACACATTTCAACTTATATTTAATGATTTAGAAATCTATCCTCCTTCAAATTTGATTAGATATTGAGCTGCGAATATAAGTGTTGCTCAATTGTCAACAATATTTTTCCTTTTCGTTAGATTTGAATTCGAACAAAAAATATCAATTTATGAACTCATATTTTCTTAAAATTATGATTTAAATTCAGATTAAAAAAATCATTCCTAATAATATAGCTGCTGTGCATTTCTAAGTTTCATAAAATAATAATGATAAAAACGTCTATGCACTTTGTCGGATCTTTTCGATGAAAATGCAAATTTAATTTTACATTTTCACTGAACATGCAAAAATAATTTGCGTTTTCATCTAAATTAAAATTTAGGACTGAATATATGTAAATAAAGCAAAAAAAAAAAAAAAAAGATTATATATGAATTCACGCATATCAATCATTAAAATTTATTTTCACACTGCCAGTTTTAAAATAATTTTGAACTTCAAGCATTAGACAAATTTAGAAAATGCATGAAGATGGCTTAAAACAATTTGAATACTTTTCTTAACTCGCAATAACAATTATCAATTAATGAAACCTTACTTATACAAAGATATGAATCATAATTAATTTTAATTACCGTGAATCAAAATCTTTAAAATAGAAATCTAAATAAATGCAAATCAGTTAATTTCCATAAAGACCATAAAATTTGTATTAACATAAGGAAATAATTTATAATCATTCTATACATATACGTTGTTGCATTAAATTATAAATGTTTATAATTCTCCAAACTTTAATCACGTCAATTGTTCTTCTCTCTTTCTGCACTATCTAAGCCATGGCGGCACAAATGCTCCTCCTCCTCCTTCTCCCCTTCCTCTTCCACCTCTCCTCAGCAGCTCAGCTCTACAACATTGCAGACTATGGCGCTAAGCCAGACGGCTCCCATGACTCTGCTTCTCAGCTCACCATTGCATGGACTAAGGCTTGCTTCTCGACCGTCCCAGCAACGCTGCTTATTCCTCCTGGCAAGTTCTTAGTAAGCCAAGCCTTGCTGCAAGGCCCTTGCAGAAACAACAAGATCTTAATTATCATAAAGGGAATTGTCATGGCTCCTTCCTCTTACACCTCCAACGAGCAATGGATAATCTTCAAGAGAGTGAACGGCCTCACCATCTCTGGAGGAGTATTAGACGGCCAAGGCCAAGCTCTCTGGTCTTGCAAGAACAGCAACAGCAAATGCCCAGAAGGAGCCACATCTCTCTCCATCGCTTACTCTAACAACGTATGGATTGACAGAGTTAGTTCAGTGAACAGCGAGCAGTTTCACATTACTATATATAGAAGCAGTCATGTGAAGGTAACGCGAGCTGTAATTACAGCACCATTTGATAGTCCTAATACTGACGGAATACACATTGAGGAGTCGAGCGATGTGGAGGTGAAAGAGTGCAGAATTGGCACAGGCGATGACTGTATATCAATGGGGCCTGGAGACAGTAATGTATGGATAGAGAATGTAAGGTGCGGGCCCGGCCATGGCATCAGCATTGGGAGCTTGGGTTCTTCAAGCAAGCAGGATGGAGTGAAGAATGTGACTGTGAAGAATGTTGAGTTCAGTGGAACGGAAAATGGGCTCAGAATCAAGACTTGGGCGAAGCCTAGTAACGCTTTTGCTCAGCAAATTTTGTTCCAGAATGCAACCATGGATAATGTCAAGAACCCTATCATCATCGATCAGAACTACTGCCCTGACCATCTGGACTGCCCCAACCAAGTAATTAGTTAAACATACTTTGTCATCTTTCAATTATAGCTTCCTTTGAGAGTTGAGACCATTTTTTTATTGCTTTTTAAAATAGTTTTTTTAGTATAAAATTCTTTTAAAAATACTGAAAATAAAGAGAAATTATTAGGTGTGGAGTTCGGACGTAGAGATACGCCCGGACTCCAATAAAATGTTGATACGTGGAGTGGACACTAGGATATTCAACTGAATTTATTTTTTACTTTATATATTTAACGTGTCAGCGGGACTTTTAATCAAGAGCAGGTAAAGTGCAGTCAAATAACACAATAAAAGAGCAGTCAAAGTGTAACTAAAGCACATGTAAAGTTTAGGTAAAGTGCAAGAAAAGCGCACAAAAAGATCGTGCAACAAAAGCGCACTCCATGTGTCACGTTTTAAGTGGATGTCCGAACGTATCTCTACGTCCGGACTTCGAACCTAATAATTTCTCGAAAATAACAGTACGTAGTTAAAAGATGTCCCAAACGAAACCTAATTTGTTAATCAGTACTGACTATTTCAGTTGATTGCAGTCTTCGGGTGTTCAGATTAGTGATGTGACATTTCGCGACGTTGTCGGTTCGTCGGCGACGAACACGGCGGTGAAGCTGGACTGCAGCAAGAGTAAACCATGTGAAGGGATTATGCTACAAAATATCAATCTTGGTTATAATGGAAGCAGTGAGGCTGAAATGGTATGTAGCAATGTGCATGGAGGAAGCTCTGGTGTTGTCATTCCACCTTGTTGTATCAGCAAATGAGATTGATTAGCTTAATTACACGTTTATTAACTAATTAACATTTTAATTATGTACTGATATGAGCTGTCATTAGTTTTAATCTTATTAATTAGATATGTAATTTAGTTGACCTCTCTTTGTGTAACCAATTATGGAAGACTGGAAGTAAAATTAATAGAGAAATTAATTTCTATACTTTCCTATTGAAATTAATTGTTGTTTCCTATTTTTAATTATATTTATTTTCATGAAGGTTTCTAATTATTATTACCATGCATAGTCTGACTTTGCTTTTATACCTTCAGAGTATATCAAATAATAGTGAAAATTATTTTAAAATATTATGCATAGCTTTGGTATATACATAATTACATACACACATTGGTTATACGCATTTGTGTTATGAGTAACAAAATAGATTTATAAATATATATTATTTTGATAACATTAATGCAATTTTTTAAAAATATAAGATCAACATCGTTAATTTGATGTCATTACTCTTAAGTATAAAAATAATTAAAATTTGATGTCATTACTCTTAAGTATAAGATCAACATCGTTAATTAAATTTGAGAGCATTAAAATTATTGGAATGCAATATTTTAATAGTTGTTAAGATAATTTATGCTTCGTTTGGAACAATTTTTTTAATATCTTTTAAAATAATTTTTTAATATAAAAATTTCTAATTTATAAAATTTATATACTAAAAATTTGTTTTAGAAAACTTTTCTAAATAAAACCTTAAACTTCATTTGAGATGCTTTTTTAATATTTCTTAAAGCAATTTTTTAGTAAAAAAATATTATTTTTTTACTAAAAAATTACTTTAAGAAGCAGCAAAAAAGCCGTCCAAACGAAACCTTAGTCATCTATTTGACACAGTTGCTTTGAGTGCAAAATAAGATAATTGTGATCTTAATGTATAATGACAAAATAATTGGAATTAAAGACAAGAGAGTAATTTGATGATATCTTACACATGTTGAACACTAATTTTAGTTGATAAATTGCATAAATAAAAGATGTTAAGAGAGTTCTATATACTATCTTCTCATCATCATATTTTTATATATTTGATAAATAACTAAATCATCATAAAATTAATAAATATTAATTTTCATATTATTCTAATATTTTAAATCATAATTTTCGTGGGCTAGAAAATTTATGATGATAGAGTGTGAGTCTTGCATTCTAACTTAACACGAGAATTTAGTGCACATAGATAAATGAAAAGAGTATAAGTGTTACCAAAATTTTTACCTTACCAAAATTTTTACGTAAAAAATCTTAAAAAAAAAAAAAGTAAAAAAATATACATATAAGCCTTGCCCAACCAAAAGGATCCCACCATAGGAATGTTAATTACAAGGGTTTGCTTGCCCCTAAACTTGAAATGGATTCTCCTCCGCTTTGTTCAGTAATAATTCTCTAATATAGAAGCAATAAAATTTATTATGTAAATGATGATTTTGTTTTCGCTAAAATCACCACCTTTGAGAATATTTTTAGGATTTGCTGAGCTCACATTCATTTCTTGTTACTAATCAGAATCCAATCAAATGATGGAATAAGAAAATTTTACAGATTTTCAAAAAAATAAAATAAAAAAGTTGAACCTCAAGGGATCCCAAGCAGATTAAATAAGAATCCTTTTAGTCAAACCTCTTTCTAACGAGGAATTATTTCGTGCGGAATTGGATGTAGTCCTCCGTCCAGATTATAAGTATACATAATGTGTACGCATTGTATATAAAAATACATTAGGTATTTATATAAATAGCGTGTAAACACTGTGCACACTCACAGTCCGAACGTAATTCTACATCTGAACTCCGCACAAAATAATTTCTCCGTTCTAACAAAATTTACACTCATTTCAACAAGTCTTACTTGGTGTATGTCTTCAATACAAAAAGAAAGATCGCATCACTTCTTCAGGCCCAACGTCTGATGGCATCGAAGAACCAAAAGAACAGATATCTTCAGAATTTTAGAAGCAAAACTTTGACAACAAGTTTGCTTAAATTCGCTTGCTCATTATGAACTATGAAAGTTTCTCACCACCAAAACTCTGCTTTAAGTATTCCTCTCTTTTGAAAACAAAAGGCATAAAAACTATGCTACCAACTCTTTGTGACGTCTAATATTAAAAAAAAGATATGTGGTTACACTAAGAGTAACTCTTTCCTTACCTTAATGATCTCCAACAAGACCCCTAATTTAGCTTGGAGCAGCTTTTGTTGGCCATGGTGGGTCCTCTTGATCCATCTCCTTCATATATTATTCAGTAATTAGGTGGTTCAAATGAATCTCACCAGCTGTGAACCCATCACAGGTGCTCATTCTCCACCTGTTTCAATCAATACTAGAAATATCATCATTCTTCTTAGATCATTCAATATTCTATGCAAAAAGTTTGTTTAACTATAAACAAAGGATTGATAAAGCTGAGAATCCAGTTCTTTCAAAGATGCAAGGAGTACTATATTTGGTGGTTGTCGGGAGAGGAATTTCAGCTTTACCTTAAGTCGCTGAACATAAATATTTACTTTGTCCTGCCATTTCTGCAGTTCTTGAAACAAAGATAGCCAAGTTTTCATGGACTTCAACAGCAACGCAACATCGTTGGAGCCATTGGACTTGCTTTCACAGACATGGTGCAACTCTGCCATCCAAATTTTCCAGCCCATGATGAAGGCTGGTTCTAAGGAGGTTTTGGGCAACAGTAAGAGCTTAGACCTGCAAGTAAGTTAAAAAAATGTAAAGAAGTATTCTTGTACTTACATTAAAGAAAAGAATTTCAAATCAAAATTTCATAATTTAAGATGCAAGTAAGGAAAGTTTATGAAGATTAACAAAATTAAAGATGCTTGCAGAACAAGAGTGTTGAAGTGGATGATGGAGAGCAGAATTCCATGGCGCAGTGGAAGCTCGATGATGTGAAGGTAATACAATTGTTTCAAACTGGTTCATGGAAACACAAGTTTGATCTTAATTTCGTCTGACTGTTTTTGCTGATATAAGTTATTTTTCCTCTAGTCATGGATATGGCTGCAACAGGCAATCCACCCAGAATTGGAATATGATATTTGCTTCAGAAAGAAATGGGTAAGAAGCCGACTGACACGACTTCAACATTAGCTTTGCCCAAAACATTACACTTTTAATCTTTTCTTTTAACTACTGCGTGATATCACTAACTCTCCACTCAATACTTACAGTTGTTCAATTATTCTATATGGCATCTTTAAAAAGGAGATATTAGGAGTGGTTCTTCCCACCTAGTGCTATACAAATTCGTAAAAGATTCAAAATTTAGGTGGATGAGTGGCTTTACCCTTAGAGATAGGATACAAAATGAGAATATACATGAAAAAGTTGGAATAGCTCCAGTGGAAGAGAAGATTAGAGAGTCGCATTAGATAATTTGGTTAAAACTCTCCACACAATCGAATTAAGAACTACATACAATTTTACGCTACAAAGAAAACTTTCTGCATTTCAATTAGAATTAGATTAATATGAATTTAATCTTTCAATACTAGTGTTGGTGAATTAGTTAAAACTTTTTGCATTTCAATACTGCTGTCTGCTTGGTGGCTGTTCGGTTTCTGTGGCTGTACCGATGCCCTAGCTTGGCTGTTCGATTTCTGTTGTTGTTCCCTGGCTTTCCCGGTTCCCCTAGCCTTGGATGTTCGGTTCCTGTTGTTATTCCCTGGCTTTCCCGATTCCCCTGGCCTTGGTTGTTTGGGTCCTATTGCTGTCCCTTGGCTTTTCCGATTCTCTGGCTTTTCAGATGGGCTTCAGTTGGGCCTTAATTGCGGCCTTTTCTTCCCTTGTTCTTGTTGGCTGTTTTGGGCGGCTACTTTCGGTGTCTTTTGGGCTCCTTTTCACTATTTAAGGGGGTTGTTTTCTACAGTTTTTTGGAAGTGAAAAATGGACTGATTTTTGGAAAGAAAACCTGAGGGTTTTGGAATAGCTTGCTAGCTATTGCCTTCTTCTTATAATTCGTCTTGAACTTCTAATCTATTTCTTCTATCCATGGTAACCCTTCAATTGTATCTTTCTTCTCAATCTACGAAAAGTTGCAATGTGTCCTTGCGCAATATTTTATTTATGTCCTAAGAAGTGTTATCTTGTATGTTAGAAGCGTTGTTGTGATCTAGGTTGTCCTTTTTAATTGAAGTTATAAGTGTATTATCTGTTTTATCATAAGTGGTGTTTTGTCATGTTTTATTGTTGTATTTGTTTAAGTTATTTTGAAAGTAAGAGATTATTTGCATATCTAGTGTTCTCCTACTAGCCTTAGGAATCCTAGGTTGCATCAATTTAATATCATAGCCTTAGATTTTTGTGAGTCTTCTTTCTTTCCAAAAAAAAAAGGACATTCCAACAGCCGAGGTCCCAAATCGAGATGAAATAAAATCTGTAGTTGGTGAAAATCAGCCAACTAATCTTGAAGACAAAATTTCAACAAGCAGATGGGTCTTGTCCCAAGGAAGTTCTACCGATCCAATCCAGAATGAGCTTTATTAAATTCAGGAGAAAATGAATTTATGTGCATAAAGATTTGAGAAGAAAAAGAGTCTACTTTGAGCCCAGTTTAATCAAGAAAAAGAAATGATTCAAAGAAAGTATGCAACTTTAGTACAAGAGCTGGATGCATGTGGCTCATTCGACGCGTAAAGGAGGTTCAAATTCGATCTCATCAAGAGATGAGAACTCTCTCCCAGGGGAGAATTGATGTAAGCACCCCCAACACCCCCCCCGCTTTGTGTTTAGGCTGATTTGGGTTTCTTGTGGCTGTTCGGTTTCTGTGGATGTCCCGATTCCCTGGCTTGGATGTTCGGTTTCTGTTGCTGTTCCCTGGCTTTCCCGGTTCCCTTGGCCTTGGCTGTTTGGTTCCTGTTGTTGTTTCCTGGCTTTCCCGATTCCCCTGGCCTTGGCTGTTCGGGTCCTGTTGTTGTCCCTTGGCTTTCCCGATTCTCTGGTTGTTCGGATGGGCTTCAGTAGGGCCTTAATTGCTGCCTTTTCTTTCCTTGTTCTGGTTGGCTGTTTTGGGTGGCTGCCTTGGGTGTCTTTTGAGCTCCTTTTCCCTATTTAAGGGGGCTGTTTTCTAAATTTTTGGGAAGTGAAAAATGGACTGATTTTTGGAAAGAAAACTTGAGGGTTTTGGAATAGCTTGCGAGCTATTGCCTTCTTCTCTTCTTCTTATAATTCGTCTTGAACTTCTAATCTCTTTCTTCTATCCATGGTAACCCTTCCATTGTATCTTTCTTCTCAATCTACAAAAAGTTGCAAGATGTCCTTGCATAGTATTTTATTTATGTCCTAAGAAAGTGTTGTCTTGTATGTTAGAAGTGTTGTTGTGTTTAAGGTTGTCTTTTTTAATTGAAGTTATAAGTGTATTATCCGTTTTATTATAAGTGGTGTTTTGTCATGTTTTATTGTTGTGTTTGTTTAAGTTATTTTGAAAGGAAGCGATTATTTGCATATCTAGTGTTCTCCTACTAGCCTTAGGAATCCTAGGTTGCATCACATAAACTTTTTTGTCCAGACTTCAAATGTAGGACTTACAACACTAACCATGGTCAAGACATCATATAGCTTACTCTATTCTATAAATAATGCATGATGGCGCGTACACGTATAGATGACATTTCTTACATTCCACCATCTTTTGAAGGGATGACTTGATGTAGCAAGCAAAAATGATGAGAGCGGCTTCCATCCTAACTCGTAAATGCCATACTACTTCAACCAAGATTTAGCAATATTCATTTGATCCATCGACAAGTCCTTGTCAAATTTTGATTGAAGGATTCAGTAAAAATTGGCTCATATAGCAAAGTCTGTGGATAACAACTAAGATGCATAATCACTGCAATACAAACAAGAAAAATAAAAAGTAGATATGGTAAAAAGTAGTTAATACAAGCCATGTAACACCAAAATCACAGCAAGCTCCAATAATTTAGAAGACTTTTCAAAATAACAAGTGTTTGAGAACTTCTGATTCATGCAGGCTACACACATATTTGTTGAAAACACAAGTTTCAGCCTACTGTTGAAACCCTAGAAACCTTTTCGTAGCAAAAAGTAATGCAACAATGGAAAAAGTTTTTCACCTGGAAGGTATGAAAAAGAAAAATACTTTCATCTAGCCATCTTGTTAGTATATCAGTATTTCCAGATATTTGGCATTCCTTGGTTATTCAAATATAAGTTGGTTAGCTTTGATAGCATAAATAGAAAGCACCAATTGTGTTGTGGCAAGTGAATAATCACTTTCAAGCAGTGTTTGAGATTAAAATGATTTTATTCTCAGCTCTCCAGAAAGATCAATCCTTTGAAGGGGATATCAATAAAGAAATGGATCAAGGAGCTGAAGCAAAAAAAGAAAGAAGAACAGCGGCTACACAAAGCTGCGGTCCATGCAGCAATATCAGTTGCAGAGGTTGCAGCAGCATTGGCAGCCATTGCAGCAGAGAATGCAGAACCAGAAAGCACAAATGCTTTGAAAGAGACTGCTGTAGCATCTGCAGCTGCTCTTGTAGCTGCACAGTGTGCAAAAGTAGCAGAAGCTGTGGGTGCAAAACATGATCAGCTCAATTCAGCTATAACTACAGCCATGACAGTAAAAGACCCAAGCAACATCATCACCCTCACAGCTGCTGCTGCAACATGTACAATTGGTTCCTTTTATAACTTGCAGCATGTAGTATTCAAATCTTTTGTAGCATGCTGAAGGGTGTTTTTTTTCAGCATTGAAAGGTGCAGCAACACTAAGAAGTCGGGTAGGTTACAAGGAGAGGATAAAGGGCAATGCAAAGACACTTCTATATGATGAGTTTGACTTTGGAAAATGTAGGGAATCATTGGCAAAGGGTGAAGAGCTCCTATTGGGAAATCCAGATGGTAACTACTTGAATTTTATAATTGATACTGAAAAAATATTGGATCAAGTTACAATAGAGAAGCTACTTAATGCCTAATGAAGTTATGGCGAACAACTGCAACCAAATTACATGTAACTGTTTCATTAAAAAGGCATCAAGAATGTTATCATAATATATTCATTATTTGCATATTAAATAGTGAGATGATTACTAAAACCATAGATAAAAGATTCAGGGTTATAAATGGATACTTTCCAAGGCCAAAAGTAGCACTAAAACGATATAAGACCACCACATGCCTAAAACCAAATGAGATAAGACGTCTTCCTGCATTTAGCTATGCAACTAAATCTATCATGTTTTCAACTAACAGTCCAGCTTACTCTCTTCTTATCATACAGATTTCTTGTTCATTTTTTTTGGCAGGAAATTACAGGTTAAGGTGGGTCTCCATTGTGCAAAACATTAAGGGAAAAGTTCTACTAAAAGTGAAAAAAATCAATGTTTTTATGGTATTTTCAAGCACAAAAGAAAGTAAGCTAGCAAAAATAAAATTGCCAATTGGGTTTTGGATCTGCAGAACAGCAACCAGATTCATAAAACTGAGTTATTTGATGCAGGTTTTGTTTGCAGAATAGATGAAAACCCTTATGAAGAGAGTATTGAAGAGACGAACAATGCACATTCGCTTAAAATGACAACAAGCAAGGGGAAGATCGAACTATTATTTGATGATTATTCACAATACAAGAAATGGACAATGAGTATAAATCACATGCTGATTCTTTCCACAACCCTTAGCAATTATTGAATACACTTTGTGAAATTGACAACAGTAGTTTTTACATGTGCATCTAAATTGCATGAATATATTGCTTGAGAATGCCTCATCCACGGCTTGTTAGGTGTGAAGTAATATTGTTGCAATGTAAACTAGACCCCTGCAAAATAAATGAGATCAAATTGGTTGTATTTACTTTGAATAGCAATGTAAGAAAATAGCCTAAAAATATTTTTTTCCACGACTTAATATACTTAACAGAATAAAAAATAAGAACAGTATTTGTTGTTCATGAAAGAAAAAGGAAATCAAACAAATCGGACTAAAATTGAAGATACCATATTTCAACTTCTCCTTGGAGTGCTTTTTTTTTTTTTTTTGAAGAATGCCAATAGCATTAAAAGAAAAGGAAAAAAAAAAACCTAAAACAAAGAACTATGAGATAGAATACCTATCACTCTCCTCCTTGAGTAATTCAAGAAAATGGAGGAAGCTTATAGAAATCTAAGGCATCCCAGAAGAAGTCTCCATCTAAGGCCAAGTTAGCACAATAATCAACTAACTTATTACAATTTCTAGAAACGAATTTAAACAAAAGAAAACCAAAGTCTTTAAGAAATGATAAGTCCTCAACTTCTCCTTGGAGTGCTTGAAATCTATATCCTAGAATTTTTCTTTCATACTAGAATATTATGCTCAATACTGTGCAAAAAAAGAGTCGCTTCAGAACTACATCGAATAATTTAACTAATACCAAGGAAAACTAAGCAAAAGATGCTCATGTCTATTGACAATAGTAATCAGGGTACATGCAGTCAACAGAACTAGAAACAAATTCGATGGATGTAGTCTCTATTCAACAGTTGATTTGTAGTAAGTTGTACAGAAGAAAATTAAATGTATTCAGTTTTGGTACTATACAGCAATAAAAAACTACTGCAAGACAAATTAGATTCAAACCACTTTTTCTCAAGCAAGGACCAAATACAATGCATCGATTGCAAACCGATAGTTCCACCAACCCACCAAAAAGTCGTATTGATTAGCCAGTTCATCGGAAATACTTCAAATACAATTGAATTTCACACTAAATTACAATTAAATAAAACCAAGTTGACTGTAATTTAGCTAATTTTTGCAAATTGTTTGTGACAAAAAGTGATTCTAGACATCTTAGTGTTCTCAATCCAACAAGATGATGTGATGTATTACAAGGCACAAGTCGGATTGGAAATTTGTGGTTCAAATGACCACCGATTAATAATTATTCACGAAAAATTGATGCAATCAAGAAAATATGAAAAATTCATGCCAAATAATCATTAAATAAACTATTAAATCAAACAAATATATCAAAACCCACAAGTCGATTAAAAATCACATTGAAAAAAAAACTAATTGTAACAAACTTGTATAATTCATGACGGTTGCAAACATCAGATAATATTTATTTAGAAGAAAAGAGAACAAGAAAGAATTCACAAAGGTCTCATGCCAATACGAAAATATGGCTTTCCCTAGAAATGACAATCACTCTTGCATTGCGCTTGAAGACATCAATATCCAACAAAACATTCAATATTGAAATAAATAAAATTTTTTCATCAAGTAAAATCTTCCTTTAGATGACTCTTATTTTTAATTCACCAGCATCAAGTAAACCATCAAGCCTAAAATCTGCTGCATAGTGAGAATATGGGCTTTGTATAAATGCTGTTGAATCAGAAAATAAGCATTGCCTAAAGAATTTTGATCATAGCGGCAAAAGATAAACATGTATTCGAACGACTAACTTGCTATAGAAGTCATATAGGCAAGAAGTATGAAGGTTAACACATCACTTAAGCCCATTAAATCCAAAACCAACTATAGAATTGATCCCCAAACAACGCTACACTAGAAACGATAGCTCCAAAATAGAAAATTTCAAATCTAATTATTCCAGTGGGATATAAACCCCGTATCCAATTATCTTAGTAAATATATTTCAACCAAAACAACACCATTCATAACCATTATTGAAACAAAGTTCAGCATTAATTTGCTCGGTTTAAAAAATTAAGCTAATTTTCATTGACATTTATCATGCTGGGCATGGGTATTGCATTTCCTATAGAATAACAAATGAATCGTCACATGTGATTATAAGATATTTCATATTCACTATACTTCATCATCTAGAATAGATTCAAGAACAAAATAGGTAGAAATGTATTGAAAATCAAGTGTTGTTTGATTGCAAAGAAATAACGCATAACGATCATCCTGATGAATTACCACCACTTAAGAAATAAAATATGTTATTAATTTAATTTTTAAATCATCGTTGCCTAACTTTCCACATTACAAGATGAATTCAATTTAAGATGTTAAACTTGAAAGGAAAATTAATTGATTGCTTAGCAAAGGGATTATTAGAGAGAGCATGATTCATATGTTGTTCATGTTTTTTTATACCCAAGAAATATGATAGTTGGCATATGTAGGAGATCCCAAATTTTAACTTCTCCATAGAACAAAAGATCAACTAACAAGGACAATAAATAGAAATTGATATTCACGAAAACAGAGTAAGAGATGTCCGTATCTAATGATAGAATAGTAAATCAGAGAACATTATGGAGTGAATAGAACAAAAGGTAAATTCGATGGATGTAGACTGCACTCAAAAGCGCTTGGCAGTGAATCGAACAGAACAAAATTAAATATTTTCTGTAGTGGAGCTGTAGCAAAGCAAAATCTATAAAAGGCGGCAACATATAATTCTCAGGGAGGCTGTCGGTATCCCATTCTAGGGAAGATTAAGCTTAAAATTCTACCAAACAGAATTTTGAAAACTTCAAATCCTCTTATTTGTATAAATCCATTTTAGTTCTGTTATTTCCGTTATTGATAAAACTTAGAATTTACTAAATCCCATCATGCAAAGGATATAATGGATTAAAAAATTTCTTCTTTCACAGAACTTAAATCCCGAAAAAAATTAAATAATTTATCAAGATTTAACAGCATTTAACAGGTATCAGGTCGAATAATTTCAATTTGTAATTGTTGCGTCCAGGAGTATTCGCGGCGGTAGAGAAATATCATATTTAACATCTTAGCATTGTACGAAAATCCGGCACGCAATCAGATAAGGAGAGAGTGTCTAGCATTTATGAGACACCAAGATTTTTACGTGGAAAACCCCTATAAAAGGGGGAAAAACCACGGGGCCTAGCCCAGTTTGAATGAATCCACTAGTATTGCAGTCGAATACAAATGAGGCCCTTCCTTGGTGGAAGGTCTTAGCTTGATGTACATCTTATGGAGTACATTACATGATGTAAATACAAAGAATCACTATTGACATGTTTGCTTTGTTAGAAGGACCGCAGTCGGCGGGCGACGTAGGTCAGGAGGACCGTAGTCAGCTGGCGACTGAGGACTGTAGTCGGCAGGCGACATAAGTCAGGAGGACCGTAGTCGGCGGGCGACGGAGGTCGGAAAGACTGTAGTCGGCGGGCGACATAAGTCAGGAGGGCCGTATTCAATGGGCGACGGATGTCGGAAAGACTGTAGTCGGCGGGCGACGTAAGTCAGGAGGACCGTAGTCGGCTGGCGACGGAGGTCGAAAGGACTGTAGTCTGACGACGAAGATCAGTAGGACAGCATTAGATAGAAGTCCAGCAATGGAAAGAAATGCATCTTCGCATAGATGTCCAGCAAAGTCCGATAATCGGTAGAAGTCTGGCATCGGGTAGAGACTTGGCGAAGAGTGAAGGTCCGACGTAGGGTAGAAGTCTGACGTCTGTTGGTGGCAGAGGAGAAATCCGGCCTCCCTTGGGCGGAGTTTCGGCGTCATGAGGAAACTCTGTCGTTAAATGAGAAGAATTTCAGCATCACGTGGAAGTTGTGCAAATTCCCGGCGTTTCCTGAAAATCCGGCAGAGTTCTGGCGTCTTCAGGCGGCAGGAAGAGCTCCGGCGGTGGTCGAGGAGGTGAGGAATCTCCTTTTCCCCTTTCTCCTCTTCTTCTTCTCTCTCTTCACTTCCCCCCTTTGGTGTAGAATGAGAGCTCTATCTATAGTTTTTCTGGAGTGGCATAGTCCGTAAATAGGCGTGAGATTAAGGGCGAACAGGGAGTGGTTTGAATGAACGGCCGATATCGAATCCTTTGATCATGCACCGTTCATTGGACATTTGAAGGCCTTAATGATGTCGGAATTCGATGATCTTGGGCTCGTTGGATTTGTCTTGTCGAGCCGTTCGATTCAAGTATAAGCTCGTCAAAATCGGAGACCGTTTGGTAACTCAAATTGCGGTTTGAAGCTTCCGACAGCGCTTTAAACTCTTGATTCGGACTCATTTGGGCTCGGATTGGGCTGATCTTGGTGTCGTTGGGTTCGTATTTCCGAGACGCTCAGTTTGACTGTAAGATCGCTGAAATCGGAGTTCATATGCTCCCGAAATTAATTTTTGAAGTTTCCCACTAGCTTTTGTCTCGAGATTCATGCCCGATCAAGATAATTTTGAGATGAGGTATCCGTAATCCTCTCAAAATGTACTAAATCTGGATTTACAAATCCCTGCATGTAGCCAAACAGCCTCTAAAGGCCATTCGACATATCAGATTCAAACTATTTCCCCTCTCTTAAAGAAAAGACCAAATCTCAAGTTCCACAAACCCACCAAAAACTGGAACTGGTAAGGTTAAACATAGGAAACCCTACAAACACAATACAACAATATAGTAAATGTAATCAAGCTAAGTGTGTCAATTATCTCCAAATAGTCTGCAACAGCTAGGGCAGAGCAACAAGACCTGCGGTTTTGGTCTGATGCCGCATGAAGTGTACGGCTTAATTCACCGAATAAGGGCTTAAAAGTGGCTCTTTTGAGCCCAGTCGATTTCTTCCTGTTCCATCGCCATAATGCACTACCGACTCCTCTGTGTAAAACTGAGAGTGATAGAACTAGCATTTGGATATTGTGATTGAATTAGATAGAAAGAAAGAAGAGTGGAACGAGCGAAGGATAAAGAGCGACAGAACTTTGCCTCGGCCGGTCGCCGGTCGCCGGTCGCCGGTCGCCGATCGGTGGAATTGCTTTGAATCCTCATGGTTTTATATTCGGGTATTTTATAAAAAGTTGTCTATTTTAAATTTAAATTAATTTAAGAAATAGATTAATAAAAGAATTAAAAAAAGAGCATATTGGAAACTCAATTATTCAGTTTCAATGGAAATCAGAACTTATCAGAAACCGGATTTTTCTTCATCCATTTCTATAAACTCTTAATTTTATATTTTTTATTATCTGATTTGAAAAAAAACTGGAACATGAATATTAGATTTCTTAAAAAAATAGAATTAAGAAATTTCGGATTCTTAAGAAATCGGATTTACATGGTCCATTTTCTTAAGAAATCAATTTTCTAAGAATTTTTTTATTAACTCTATTTTGCTTATTTTTTAATTATAACTTATCAGTATATTTTTGAAATTAAATTTAAATTTTTGTTAAATATTTAAGAAATCTAATATTGTAGAAGAAATTAAATTTAATGTTACTTTAAATTATTAATTTTTTATTGAAAAATAAATTAATTATATTTAATTAAAAATTATGAATAAAAAAATATTAAAAATATATTAATTAATTAATTTTCGTTTGTCTTGTTGACACATTTAATTAAGTTATAAATAAATTAATTAATAAAATATAAAACATTTATTAATATATCAAATAGAAAAAGTAAAATTAAATTTGTTAATATATCAAATAAAATATAAAACATTTTGGCATTCATAATAGTTTTTATTCATTAATTTCTAATTAAATATATTTATAATTAAAAAAATAAACAAAATAATAATAAAAAATATAAAAAGTAAAATTCTTAGAAAATCGATTTCTTAAGAAACAAGATCATGTAATTCAAAGGACATTTAGTGAGGGTCATATCCAACAATAGATGCACTCAAATAATTATTAATAAGTGAGATGTTTGAGGACTTTTGGATTAACTAGGGACCTTTATGCGCTCACTTATCTCAATTAGTATATTTAATGTAAATTCTATCCATTGCAAGATGCTCTCCATGGCTTAATCATTAATGAGCATTCAAAAGAATTTTTAATAAGAGGAAACTTTATCATCTCATTTACCCTCCTAGGAGTCATTCTTTGAGAATCAATATTGAAATATTTAAAAGAGTTGTAAGCTTATTTATACACTTTGTCTTATAAGGCTCTCTCCTTAAAGGACAATTTTGAGGGATTTGAATTGTTTGAGAGCTCATTCACTTGCTTTTCCTTTTGGGGTTCTCTTCTTTAAGGGTCGCTCATAGGGACTTTTAAAGAGTCAGACTTCTTGTTTGCTTACCTCCCAACTTCTACCTTGATCCTCAATAGCCACTAATGAGGACATTAGATGTGTTGGGGAGTACACTTTTTCCCTAACCTTTTTAGAGCTCACTCCTCTAGAATCGTTTTTGGGGATTTTTAAAGAGTTTGGGAACTCATTTTCTCACACACTCTTATGTCTTAAGAGTTGCATTTAAGGACTTTTAAAGAGTTAGAGAGCCTCCTTTCTCGAATGGTCACATGATTCACTCCTTGGGAGTAGAGTTGCTTGTATTAGCATGTAACGGTCATATTAAGACCTCTGTATCTTCCTTTTTACTTATTTACCCTGTATCAGGTCTATTTATAGAGACCTCTGTTAAGCACTGTAATGTAATGAAATTACTCTTCTCTTTGCTCATTTTTCTGTTTCGTTCTCCATCCTCCTTCTCAGTTTCCTCTTGTTCACATGGTATCATGAGCCACTAAGGAAATTCAAGATTCCATGGACTCGCCTAATCCCGCCTCCTCCTCCACCGCCTCCACCACCAACAACACCACCGGTATGTCTCCCAGCATTCCTCCAAATCTAAAATTCCTCGTTTCCAACATCAAGAATCTTGCTCCTCATCCTCTCACACCCGAAAACTACCATCTATGGAGCGTTCAAATCCTCAAACAATTCACTGCGAACGGGTTTGCCGGTCATCTTCTCGGCACCGTTCAGGCTCCTCTTGATGAGACCTCGGCCGATTACGCTCAGTGGCTGATCGTGGATAACAATATTCTTTCAGCTCTTTTCTGTACCGTTACCCAAACTATTCTACCCTACATCATCTCTTCTTCCACCACCCACGAGGCCTGGATCGTTCTTGAGCGGCGACTTCAACCGACCAGTCGCTCTCGTGTGATTCAACTCAAGAACGAGCTATATCGCACACAAATGAAGGATCTTACGGTACAACAATACCTCACTCGCATCAAGATTCTTGTGGACAACATCTCTGCGTCCGGTTCTAAGATTGAATCAGAAGATATCATATTGCACATCCTCAACGGTCTTCCGCCTTCCTACAACCCGTTCAAGTCCACCATTCGAAATTCGCTGTCTCCGATCGATCTTGACACCTTCTATGCTCTTCTCTGCAATGAAGAAATACATCTTCAGCAAGAAAATCTTCAAGATCAAACCCAGCCCACCGCCCTTTACGCCTCCTCGGCTAACTCTACTCGTAATCGCAACAACAACAATCGTCGCTTCAACAAGCCCAAAAATCCGACGACAACTCCCTCCGTCACGGTCTACCCAACCAACGCCCCTGCTCCGCAGCCCGGTCCCAAACCCATTTGCCAGATTTGCGGAAAACCTGGTCATATCGCGCTCAATTACTGGCACCGTAACAACCCCAAATATGCTCCCACCGACAATCGTCAACCGCGGGCGCTTTATGCAAATCCAACCGCTCAAGTTAGTCAAGACTGGATCCTCGATTCAGGAGCTTCTACTCACCTCACGCCGGATGTCAACCATCTTCAATATCCTACTCCTTATCACGGCGCTGAAGCAATCACTACCGCCAACGGGAACTCTCTCCCTATCAACAGCGCTGGACAAGGTCTTCTTCCTCTACCCGACTCTACTCGTAAGTTGCACCTCTCTAATCTCCTTCACGTTCCATCACTCACCCACAACCTTCTTTCAGTCTCCAAACTCACCTCCGACAACTTCGTTTCCATTTCTTTTGACTCTAACGGCTTTGTTATCAAGGACCTTCAGGACCACCGTCCGCTGCTTCATGGTCACCTTCGGAACGGTCTGTACCATATTAGCAAAGCTCCGGACGATAAGCACACGGCGCTCGCTGCAACCACCTCCTCGCCTCACGTTTGGCATTCCCGCCTTGGACATCCCAGCAAAGAAACCATTCAAGTTCTTGCTCGGTTCTTTCCCGAAATTACAAATGTACCTAGCAATTTTGTTTGCAATTCTTGTAACCAGGCTAAAAGCCACAAAATTCAATTTAATAAAAGATCGTCTGCCACTCCTAATGCTTTTGATCTCATCCATACCGACGTCTGGGGTCCCGCTCCGCACCCTTCTCCGGAAGGTTACCGTTACTATGTGATATTTATCGACGACTGCACCAGATTCTCCTGGCTTTACCTTTTACAATCTAAAAATGAAGTTCTTAACACTTATAAAAATTTCTGTCATCTCGCCAAAACCCAATTCAACAAAACTCCTAAAATCATCCGCTCGGACGGCGGCGGTGAATACACTAGCAGGGAATTTCATCTCTATCTCCAAACGAATGGCATTCTTCAACACCTCACCTGCCCGCACACACCTGAGCAAAATGGCCTCGCAGAACGAAAACATCGTCACCTTCTGGACCTCACCCGTGCACTTCTAATCGAATCCGGTCTACCTCCCAAATTCTGGACCTCAGCCCTATCCACTGCACATTATCTAATTAACAGACTCCCATCTAAGTCCATTGCCAACAAGATCCCGTACCAACTGCTGCACGGTCAACCGCCAATCTATACTCACTTGCGCGCCTTCGGTTGCCTTTGCTACCCGTGGCTGAAACCGTACTCCACAGATAAATTATCTCCTCGATCCCACCCTTGCATATTCACTGGCTACTCTCCTCATCACAAGGGTTATCTCTATCATGACACTAACACTGGACGTACCTACATCTCTCGTCATGTCACCTTCTATGAACAACATTATCCATTCAAACTCTCTCACACTATCATTCCTCATACCACCCATTCCAACCATTCCCGTATTCCTCCTCTCATTCTGACTCCCTACACGTCGACTCACACTCAATCCAGTCCCGTGCCCAATCACACTCCTAACACCACTGCCAATTCTGAGATTCACTCCTCTCCGGATTCTCCTTCCGCCAATCCAAATATCTCACCTCATTCGCCCAACCAACACCTGCACATGCTCAATAACAACATCACCGCCCCTTCTCACCCGATGACAACTCGGCTCAAGTCCGGGATCACCAAACCAAAAACTGTTTTCAATCTTCTCACCCAACTTACACCAACGGAGCTTCCCAGCAACTATCGTCAAGCTCTCACATCCGATCATTGGAGGTCAGCTATGCAAGCTGAATTTGACGCTCTACAACAACAATCAACCTGGACCCTTGTCACTCCTCCTTCCAACAAACCCATACTCGGCTGCAAATGGACATACAAGATCAAGACTCTTCCCAACGGGCACATCGATCGCTACAAAGCACGGCTTGTAGCTCTCGGGTATGATCAACAATTTGGCGTCAACTATAATGAAACGTTCAGCCCCGTTGCGAAGATGCCTACCATCCGTCTGCTTCTCATACTGTCTCTTCACCGCAATTGGCCCGTCTACCAGCTCGACATTGCAAACGCCTTCCTTCACGGTGACTTGCCCGATGACATATACATGAGGCAACCTCCAGGCTTCACCGATCCGACACAACCTCAAGCGGTCTGCAAACTTCAAAAGTCCCTCTACGGCCTCAAACAAGCACCGCGGCAATGGTTCCAAAAACTCACCGAGTTTCTCAAACACCAAGGCTTCGGGTTCAGTCGTTCCGACCCATCTCTTCTTCTCTACCACAAAAATAACATTCGTCTTTATATACTCATTTACGTGGATGATTTCTTGGTGACAGGGAATGACGACGCCGCCATTCAATCCCTACTCAAAGAACTACGCGCACAGTTTGCTCTCAAATAACTCGGACATATCTCCCTCTTCCTCGGCATTCAGGTGACTCGCTCTCCCAACGGTTTCTTTTTATCCCAAGAACACTATGCTATGAAACTACTCAATGATGCAGGTTTCAAGGACTGCAAATCCGCCCCAACTCCTATCACACCCGACAAAAAGACGAAAGAGCCCAACCTCCAACCTTTCAACGATCCATCGCACTATCGGCGTCTAGCCGGATCGCTACAATACCTATCCATCACTAGGCCCGACATCGCTTTCGCCACCAACCGTATCTGCCAACACATGCAGTCCCCCACCGTAAGCGACTTCAAAGCCGTGACTCGCATACTCAGATACATCAAGGGGACTTTTTCCTTCGGACTGCCCATCACGATCGGGCCTCTTGAACTAAGAAGCTTCTCGGACGCCGACTGGGCGTCCGATATCACTGACCGAAAATCTGTCTCAGGTTTCTGCACTTTTCTCGGGCCTAATCTCATTTCCTGGACAGTGAAAAAGCAGGCTACCGTTGCAAAGTCCTCTACCGAAGCAGAGTACAGATCTCTCTCCGCTGACGCATCGGATGTGCTTTGGCTTCGACGTCTAACAGCTGAACTGGACATGCCACAATCCTCCCTAACTACAATATACTGTGACAACACCTCGGCAATGGCTATCGCAAAGAACCCGGTGTTTCATGCCAGAACAAAACATATCGAGATCGACTACCACTTTATTCGTCAGCAAATCACCTCCGGCAACATTCAGCTGGCACACATCTCCTCCAAAGATCAGATTGCGGACATTCTCACCAAATCGTTCTCTATCGCACGCTTCAATGAACTACGACACAAGTTAACCACTCGATCTACGATCACTTAACTTGAGGGAGGCTATTAGCATGTAACGGTCATATTAAGACCTCTGTATCTTCCTTTTTACTTATTTACCCTGTATCAGGTCTATTTATAGAGACCTCTGTTAAGCACTGTAATGTAATGAAATTACTCTTCTCTTTGCTCATTTTTCTGTTTCGTTCTCCATCCTCCTTCTCAGTTTCCTCTTGTTCACAGCTTGAGCTTGAGCTCAAGCTGACTGTTTGCGATTAACTTGTTAGTTATTCAAATGGATTTTAGCGAGCATATTAAAAAGCAACACTATTAATTATAAACAAATTTTATCGTGCCTATTAATGAGAAGCCTATCATGCTTAAAATGGAATTTTAATTGAATGAATTACTTATAAATAAGCAAGTAATTTAATAAGCATAAACAAATGACTTGTGTGATGAACAAACACAATATAATATATAAAAGAACAATATTATCCTAAAATGTACATTGGAAATTAATTTAGATTATATGGAAATTAATTTAGGTCTTAATTGAACTTAACAAGCTTATTAATAAGTTTTAAATGACATTTGATACTTCATTTAAAATAGTATTAGTCGGGAATGATACTCGTTGCAAACTTTCAAAATTAATCTTAGGATCACTCAAATTTGGATTTCAATAAATATATACCCAAACTAAATAACTTGAGTCAACAAGAAATGAGAGATGCAGTTGAGAGATCTATTGGTATAGTTCTCTGATTTAATTAAAATTTTATTGATTTTGATTGATATTTGTTTACAAAAACAAAGAACCACTAGTCACAAGAATCTGAACTTGTTGCAATCCAACCGATCGCCCTGGACACACGTGCGTGCTCCTTCCTGCGACTTCGCACGATCCACCCGTCCAATCCCGAGTTCGCGACCATCATGCCTCCACGAGATTCTTGATGCTTCAACATGCTCCTATAATTCTCCACCTTGATTGAAACTCCACCTGAATATCATTCTCTACCTTCTCCCTCTTCTCGATCAGCAAGAACTACAAGAAGTCCTGCTCCTATTCTCTCTTGCTGCTAGGATCGCACGATGTAGTCCTGTAGCCCCAACTTGATCGTCTGACTTGCTTTGCTTGCCTCCGATCCCAAAGACAGAGGTTCCGTCTCCTCCTGTCCGCCAGTAACCCCGCCGGACCAAGTCCGACGTCCAAACTAGTCCAGCCGGCTTTTGGATCCTCCGTGAACTCTGACCTCCCAGCTGACCTCCGCCAGTCATCCAATCCGCGATCAAGAATGGGACTCTGATTGATCCCGCATGAACTGCCCGCATGAGGACCTTGCCTTCGTCTGCGATCAAGAAGCCGCACCATATGAGCGTCCAACCACTCCAGGCGAGCGTCCGACCCGTTTCCGGCCGATTTGCTTGATTCCGAGCGAACGAGCCTGACGCCGGCTAGCACCTACGGTTCGCTTTGCCTTGCTGATCGCGGAACCTCTACTCCGTCCGTGATCGAGTCACTGTACCAGCCTGGTTCCGTTCCGTTATGCAACCAGGGCATGAATGCTCCACCTCAAGAACACATTCCTCCTTTAAGATCGCCACCAGGGCTTTGATACCAAATTGTTAAAACCAAGGAGGAAGATCTTGAGAGATCTTCTTGCAAGAGATAGAGAGGGAGAGGGAGGGAGAGAGAGAGAGACAACAATTGGGGAAGAAAATACCTCAAGCTTCATTAATTTTCCCCAACCAATATATCATACAAGGCTTCTATTTATAGAGGTTAATAAGAGTGTGGTAGCATGCATAAACAAGATAATACTAAAACTAAATCAATACTTAACAATATTTGATATGCATTACATAGCATCTTCAATGTCATATAACTTAATGATAGGCATATGTGTGTGTGAATGCATGATTTGATTGAATGATGTGATTGATGTGATATGTGATTAATAATTTTGTCGTCTCCATTAATAGTCCACGATGATAAATCTCAAGGATGATATTTTTCTAAAAACTTTTTAATGACCTATTTGTAGAATAGACTTCCTAGTATGGTATTTTTACTTAGAGGAGGTGCGTAAAACGTTTGAATCCGATCAAGATCCTATGGTTCCGTCGTCACCGGGCCATCATGATTCATAGTCTACTTAGTCAGTAGTTGACCCAACCTGACTGAAGGATCATTATCAGCTGCCATGAGTTACTTCATTCATGAGTACCATGTAAATTTAAGGTGAATGTTTATTTAAGGAGATATATTTTAGTCAATCTTAGCTAACATAACGTTTTATGCCTTATGAAATGCACCCTATAACTCATTACTCAAGAGGCATTTAACCATTGGGGAACAAACGACCTTTGGATGTAAAGGTGATATAGTTGTGCTATTTTACAGCAAAATCACTCGGTTAATGGGTATGTATCATATCCTTACTAGCAAGAAATCATTTTAGAATAAATCTCAGTGATGCATTCAATTAGAAATTTTACTTTTGCGAGGTAAATTTATTCTTAAATTTATCATCCTTAATAAACGTTTAAGGATGATGGATGGATTTTTATTTTAAATTTTAAATATTTACTTGAATATTTGAATTTTGTAAAATTGAATTTTCACATTGTTATCAAAATTTAGTTCTAAAACTAATTTACTTTTAAAATTTAGGGCATTTTAGAAAAGAAGCTCCATGCGCAGCATTCGTAGAATTTATATTTATCTGTTTAGTGTATTTTATCAGAGCACATGAGAGAATTTATATAATCAAATTAGAATTTTTTTTTATTGCAGCCCTGCACAATTTTTTTGGACATTATATTCAGGCATTTGATAGAATAGTCAGAGCACATGAGAGCTTTTAAAATTAATGTACATGCTGATCAAGGTAGTGACTCATCATGCATGAGTAGCTCCCTCTGGATACATAATAAAAATAAAAAAAGCAACAAAAACATCAATTGAGCCATGTGCCTCCTAAAAGAAAAAGAGTTATTATATATATATAATATATATATATATATATATATATATATATATATATATATATATATATATATATATATATTTTCACAAACAAAAAACATTCTAATACCATCAGAATTCTTTTTTTTTTTTTGCATAAAAGATATCATGATGTATTTTTTTTTTTTTTTTTGCTTCTTAAAAATCTGATATCAATATAGATGACTTTGTGTAATAATAATTAAAAAAAATTTTGCATGAGAAAAAGTTATATTTATAAATATAGTGAAAAAAAGAGTTTCCTCAAGCACGCTCGATCCTCTCGCCCCTGAGCCCCAAAATAGAGACCGCTTGTGACAGAAGCATTTTCTAAGTTTTTTTTTTCTCTTTTGGGTTGATTATTAGTCATTAAGGCATATATTTATGTCGTCTAATCTCTAAAAAGTCATGTTATTTGCATTTTTAATTTTGATCTTACAGCTGCATGTGGCTCCAATAATAAGACGTCAAATGAAACTATTTTAATTTAGACATCCTAAGTAAAATTTTTTACTCCGCCACTACTTGATCCACACAAAAGCAAATCTCTAGTCTCCATTCAAGTAGAGCCAATCATGCACAACTAAACTCCAGCAAAACCATCTATTTAAACTGCCACCAACAAACAACCCCTCATTCTCTCTCTAATTTATTTGTTTTCTCTAGTATTTATATATATAATATATATCTATTAAAAAATCAAATCATAAATTAAATAATAAATAAATCCACTTTCACTCGCTGTTGTTGTCGACCTCATCGCATTCACATCTTTGTTGATGTTGTGGGATAAAAATAAGATACGATCGTGATGTCTTACGACAGCACCTACTCACGTCTTTCTTAACGTGGTGGAAATGCCCAGATAAATTCCCACTAAATGGAGGAGATGTCGAAATGCTGTCAAAATTTTCATTGAATAAATTTATAAATAATAATTTAAAAAATTTATTGAGTATGAAATTGATTAAAAAAAAAAAGAATGGTGGTATGGGGAAGACAACTCTCTTGCAACATGTCTATAAAGATGATAGAATAAAATAATTTAATTTAAAAATAATAAAAATATGTGTTCGAATCAATCCACAAGGCTCTGTGATTGATTTGGCTATCCAAAACCACTATTTTACTTATGAGTTATATCATAAGTTATTCAAAACCACTATCTTGCCCATTTCAAAGAATTTAGCTTTATCAATTTTTTTTATTCAAATTGAATAATTTTAATCTTTTATTTGTTTATCTTTATATTAAATTCTTCTATCATTTCATCTTTATAGACAAGTTACAAGAGAGTTGTCTTTCCCCATACCACTATTCTTTTTTTTAATCAATTCATACTCAATAAAATTTTTAAACTATTATGTGTAAATTTATTCAATCAAAATTTCTATAGCATTTTGACATCTCACCCATATAAGAGAATTTATCTGAGCCTCCGATCCTCACCACATCAAAAAAGATGTGAGTAGATGGTGTCATTGGATGATAGCTTCGCCGGCGGGAGAGGGAGCTGGGACGGTGGCTGACAAGTGTGGAGGTGTTGAGAGGTCGGGAGGAAGAGCAGAGAAGCGAGAGAGAGAGAGAGAGAGAGAGAGAGAGAGATGGGTGAATGAGGGAATGAGAGAGCCTTTGTAGTTTGTAAGGATGGCAGATGGCGTTTTTTTATTTTAATTTTTAATCTGTATTTAGTGGCCGGACGCCATGCATGCCAACACATAGGCAGAAAAATTCGGCTATTAGCTTAGCGGAAGCCACATGGATTAAAAGGTGGCAGCAAGGCATGGCTTCTTCAGCGATAATTTCGGCTATTAGCTTAGCGGAAGCCACATGGATAGAAGGTGGCAGCATGGTATGGCTTCGTCGGTGATAATTTGGATAAATAAGTCTAAGAAATTAGAAAATATAAACACATCCTTATGTCGCTAACTCCGTCCTGCATGTCATTATCAAATTTCCTCTATTGATTAGGGAAATTGTCATCATGTGAGATGGCCTTTGTCGGCAACTAGAATACTCAAATGTGTAACAATCTTGTAGTGCTTACATTTCTTTGATGGTAAAAATGGAATCTAATTTAGAGATGAGGAATAGCAGTTCTGATTCTAAGTGGAGAAAAATATAACCCTGCATATATCTCATAAATGTTATGTCTTGATACATCATCAAAAAATTATCTTGATCGGGCACAAATCTCGATGCAAAATAATATTGGAAACTTCCTAAATTAAAATTGGGACCATCCAAACTCCGATTTTAGCACAAACTTTGTAATATCAGCTTTTGCTTCAGGTTCGTCTGGACGAAGTTGGATCGTCCGGGACGATCGGTGCAGGTTGTGTAGAAAAATCATGTTTGGCTGTATGGTTCGTCTGGACGAAATCAGGATCGTCTGGACGAAAATAAGTCAGAGAACCCTTCGCCAGGGACGATATGTAATTTTTCGTCTGGACGAAATTCTTCTCTTCATGGATCGTCCGGTACGAAGCTCGATCGTCCAGGACGATCAGTCTGGATATATATAGAAATGAGATATTTTGAAGAGAGAAAAATATCTGAGGAGAGAGAAAGAGAAAAAGGAAAAAGAGAAAAGCTGGTTTTCGGAGACGCGGAGCGCTTTTCGTCCGACGCTGCTGTTGGGAAAAGTGAAGATCTCGTGGTAAGGACTCCGAATCCTGTTTCTGTTTTCAAAGATGTTGAGTTTTGACCGAGTTGTGATTTGTTTTGTATTTTCGTAGTCAAGTTTTCGACGTGATTTGAGATTGACACAACTTTCACCGCACAACTTTTAGAGTGTTATAGATATGATTATTCTACACGATTTGACTGTATTCTACGAATTTTCTTCCGGTCGGAATTGGTTCTACGCGGTTTTTATCGAATAGAAAATTATCAGGATGTTTTCTGACTTGGTTTCTATAGAATAATAGTCTTGTATTGATGCCGTGGTTATTCTGTTGTAATTTGGAGAAATTCAGAATTTGTCTTTTTGCAGGATTTTTGTGTAAATTCGATAGACTACTGTTACTCTGCCCGATTTTTGTATGATTCCTGATTTGACTGAAATTGATAGATTGAATCGATATGCCTATGATTATTGATATGATTGCTCTAATATTGATTATTGATTGCTTATTGATACTGAAACACGTATAACCTGGTTGAACATTGGTTGGAGATGATACCTGTACAGGATGGTGGGCCGACGGGCTTTCCTTTAAATCATAGATCATGGATCATGGATATAACGATGGGAGTCATAAGGAGATTATATGCCGACGGGCGGCCGACGGGCAATAGAGTGACGACTCTTTTCATAGAACCAATGTATTGATATCTACAACAGCAATATGAATTCTACAACAGCAACATGACCATTGATTATACATTGTTCAGTATTATCGTATTGATTGCATGTTTAATGTATTTGATTTACGGATTTTACGGATTTGATCGGGTTTACTGTATCGTACGATTTCACTGATTTCATCGATTGACTACTGAACATTGATACTAATGAGCATTGTTATAGACATTGATAGATATAGATACTGTATTGAGCATAAACATGGACATCGTACTACTGCCTACCGATTCATTGATATTGCTGCCTATAGATTTTATAGACTCGCTGTTGCTACTGTTCTACACCGTATTGACTGTTGTATAGATTTCTTGTCGGAATGGATTGAAATTTATCGTATTGCTTTCCTCGATTGATTTCATTAAATAGATCGTATTGATTTGATTGACGGATACTGATTGATTGATTAAATTGAAAAGATTGATTTGCCTGCCGCTGCATCGACTGGTTTTATTGACTATTGATTTTCGGATTGCATCGATTACTGATTTGATTTCCACTGCATAGACTCATTGACCATTGACTGATATAGATTGATTGACTGTGATTGACTGACATGCATATTGATAGCATAGCCGTGCTTTGATTTCAGTTATAGGTATTAGGTGACCTGCTGGGCTTTGTAAAGCTCATTATATGTGGTTGATATTTTCAGGTCAGGGCTCGGGAGCAGGAGATAGGAATTGACCAAGATCTTCAGGTTTTTTTGTCTTTTGATCGATAGATGATTCTTTTGTACTCAGGACAGGATAGATTTCTCTACTTGTATCGATAGTTTAGTTCCTGAGTATTGTATATGATGTTTTGAGATATGAATCGACTTGAATATTGATGTTTAAATTTTATAGATGTTTGATAGATTGCTTACTGAAGGTTTATAGATAACTCTGGTAAATTGTTATGAAATTGATTGACATTCTTTCCAAGTTAGATCTTGGGGCATCACAAGTTGGTATCAGAGCAGTGTTATTGGAAGAATGGATTGTTACCAGAGTTGTAGGTTTGGATTGAGAGTTGGGTAGATTGGGTAGCTTTAAGAGCTTCATTGGCATACATCATTGCATGTGTGTATCATTAGTTTTGAATTGTGCAGGTGAAAAAGATATGGATCCTCCAGCAGAATCCAGTGTACCAAACGAGCAACACAGCGCAGCTCCAGTGCCTTCAGAGAGTATGATGCAGTTGGCTACTGCGATTGCACATGTGATGGGGGATGCCCAGAGCAAGATGAGTGGAAGCAAGGAAGAAGAGGTAGACAGACATTTGCAGATGTTCCACAAGCTGAAGCCTCCGTTGTTTAAAGGAGCTGTGGGACCACAGGCTGCTGAGGATTGGATCCTGAGAGTAGAAAAGATTTTTGACAGCATGCAGTGTCCGGGAAATAGAAAGGTACCATTAACTGTGTTCCTATTTGAAGGAGAAGCGGAGAGATGGTGGATTGGACAGCAGAGAGAGAAATTCCAGGGGAAAACCAATGCTGAGATCACCTGGGATGAGTTCACTGCAGTGTTCAGGATGTGGTTTGTACCACCGTCAGCTCAGCGACAGATGCAGGAAGCTTTCATGAGATTGGAGCAAGGCCGTAAGTCAGTGATGCAGTACGAGGCCGAGTTTACTGCACTTTCGAGGTACGCTGCTCATCTGATTCCTACTCCCGAAGAAAAGTGCTATAGATTTCTACATGGATTGAATAGAGAGCTGAGACATCCACTAGTACCTTTCCGGATCCATGAGTTTTCTGAGCTAGTGGAGCGAGCTCGATTGATAGAGATTGATTTAGCAACACCGGTACCGAGGTACGAGGATACCAGAAGGAGGAGAGATGAGGTACGACGAGATGATTCTTATAGAGACAGAGATAGAGAGAAGAGAAGCAGGTATGAGGGTTCGAAGGGATCTGCATCGGGATCTGCATCACGATCTGCATCGGTAGTATCGTCTGGTGGTTCTGGCGAGTGCATTCACTGTGGTAAACGACATGCGGGTCGGTGCTACCTATTGACGGGATAGTGTTTTTACTGTGGACAACAAGGGCACAGAGCAGTAGATTATCCTCAAAAAGGACTGGGTGGAAGGACTAATTCTGGCACAGGTACAGGACAGCAGAGGACTGTTGGCTCGAGGGCCTACAGTGAAAGATCAGGAAACCGGATGGATGATATGACTGTCAGAGATCAGAGGGAGACAGTTGCGCCACGACCTCCAGTGGTGCCACGCATCTACAGTTTACAGAGTTTACAGCATAAGGATCAACAACGACCAGAAGATTCTACTGGTAAGATTGATTTGACTAACCGATTGATATTGACATATGAACATTGCATATTGACATTTGATTGATTGCATTGTGTGTTCTGTATAGATTTCGACGAGTTTTGTTTTGGATTTGGATTTCGATCGATTTGGTTTGCTTCGTGTTTTGCTTCGTACCTTTAGGGAAATGTCGGGACGACATTTTTCTAAGGTGGGGAGATTGTAATATCAGCTTTTGCTTCAGGTTCGTCTGGACGAAGTTGGATCGTCCGGGACGATCGGTGCAAGTTGTGTAGAAAAATCATGTTTGGCTGTATGGTTCGTCTGGACGAAATCAGGATCGTCTGGACGAAAATAAGTCAGAGAACCCTTCGCCAGGGACGATATGTAATTTTTCGTCTGGACGAAATTCTTCTCTTCATGGATCGTCCGGTACGAAGCTCGATCGTCCAGGACGATCAGTCTGGATATATATAGAAATGAGATATTTTGAAGAGAGAAAAATATCTGAGGAGAGAGAAAGAGAAAAAGGAAAAAGAGAAAAGCTGGTTTTCGGAGACCGCGGAGCGCTTTTCGTCCGACGCTGCTGTTGGGAAAAGTGAAGATCTCGTGGTAAGGACTCCGAATCCTGTTTCTGTTTTCAAAGATGTTGAGTTTTGACCGAGTTGTGATTTGTTTTGTATTTTCGTAGTCAACTTTTCGACGTGATTTGAGATTGACACAACTTTCACCGCACAACTTTTAGAGTGTTATAGATATGATTATTCTACACGATTTGACTGTATTCTACGAATTTTCTTCCGGTCGGAATTGGTTCTACGCGGTTTTTATCGAATAGAAAATTATCAGGATGTTTTCTGACTTGGTTTCTATAGAATAATAGTCTTGTATTGATGCCGTGGTTATTCTGTTGTAATTTGGAGAAATTCAGAATTTGTCTTTTTGCAGGATTTTTGTGTAAATTCGATAGACTACTGTTACTCTGCCCGATTTTTGTATGATTCCTGATTTGACTGAAATTGATAGATTGAATCGATATGCCTATGATTATTGATATGATTGCTCTAATATTGATTATTGATTGCTTATTGATACTGAAACACGTATAACCTGGTTGAACATTGGTTGGAGATGATACCTGTACAGGATGGTGGGCCGACGGGCTTTCCTTTAAATCATAGATCATGGATCATGGATATAACGATGGGAGTCATAAGGAGATTATATGCCGACGGGCGGCCGACGGGCAATAGAGTGACGACTCTTTTCATAGAACCAATGTATTGATATCTACAACAGCAATATGAATTCTACAACAGCAACATGACCATTGATTATACATTGTTCAGTATTATCGTATTGATTGCATGTTTAATGTATTTGATTTACGGATTTTACGGATTTGATCGGGTTTACTGTATCGTACGATTTCACTGATTTCATCGATTGACTACTGAACATTGATACTAATGAGCATTGTTATAGACATTGATAGATATAGATACTGTATTGAGCATAAACATGGACATCGTACTACTGCCTACCGATTCATTGATATTGCTGCCTATAGATTTTATAGACTCGCTGTTGCTACTGTTCTACACCGTATTGACTGTTGTATAGATTTCTTGTCGGAATGGATTGAAATTTATCGTATTGCTTTCCTCGATTGATTTCATTAAATAGATCGTATTGATTTGATTGACGGATACTGATTGATTGATTAAATTGAAAAGATTGATTTGCCTGCCGCTGCATCGACTGGTTTTATTGACTATTGATTTTCGGATTGCATCGATTACTGATTTGATTTCCACTGCATAGACTCATTGACCATTGACTGATATAGATTGATTGACTGTGATTGACTGACATGCATATTGATAGCATAGCCGTGCTTTGATTTCAGTTATAGGTATTAGGTGACCTGCTGGGCTTTGTAAAGCTCATTATATGTGGTTGATATTTTCAGGTCAGGGCTCGGGAGCAGGAGATAGGAATTGACCAAGATCTTCAGGTTTTTTTGTCTTTTGATCGATAGATGATTCTTTTGTACTCAGGACAGGATAGATTTCTCTACTTGTATCGATAGTTTAGTTCCTGAGTATTGTATATGATGTTTTGAGATATGAATCGACTTGAATATTGATGTTTAAATTTTATAGATGTTTGATAGATTGCTTACTGAAGGTTTATAGATAACTCTGGTAAATTGTTATGAAATTGATTGACATTCTTTCCAAGTTAAATCTTGGGGCATCACAAACTTATAGTCAAATTGAACGTCTCGAGAATACAAACCCAACGACACCAAATCCAACCCAATCCGAGCCAAAGTGGATCAAAATCATGGGTTAGAAGCACTGTTGGAAGGTTCAAACAACAATTTGGATTATCAAACGGTTTCCAAACATAACGTGCTTATAGTCGAATCGAGCAGCTCGACGAGACAAATCCAACGAGCCCAGATCATTAAATTCCGACATCACTAAGACTTTCAAATGTCCATCAAACGATCCATGATCAAGGGATTCAATATCGGCCGTCCATCCAACCACTCCCCATTTGGCCTTGATCTCCCACCTATTTACGGGCCATGCCACTCCAAAAATTTATAAATAGAGCCCCTTTTCTCTTGAAAAGGAACCCAAGCCAAAGGATTCAAAAGAGAGATCAGAGATCGCTCTTGTCTCCTTGTTCCACTTGAGACGCGCCCTCACATCCGCCGAACCACCGCTTGACGTCGTTACTCCGCCGGACCACCACTTGAGGCCCTCACCTCTGCCGGACCACTTGAGGCCCTCAGCTCTGCCGGACCACTGCTTGACGTCGTTGCTCCGTCGGACCACCACTTGAGGCCCTCACTTCAGCCGGACCGCCACATAAGGCCCTCATCTCCGCCAAACCACCACTTAAGCCCCTCACTTATGTCAGACCACAGCCTGACGTCGTTGCTCCGTTGGACCACCACTTGAGGCTCTTATCTCCGTCGGGCCACCACTTGAGGCCCTCACATCTGCCAGACCACCACCTGACGTCGTTGCTCCGCCGGACCACCACTTGAGACCCTCACCTCCGCTGGACCACCACTTGAGGCTCTCACCTCCGTCAGACCACCACCTAATGCCTAGAGTTTTACTAGACCACCAAATAAGGCCTAGAGTTCCGCTGGACCACCACCCAACGCCTGTACTTCCGTTAGACCACCACTTAAGGCCAGAAGTTTTGTCAGACTATCACTTGAGGCCTAGAGTTCCGCCGGACCACCAACTGAAGCCCAAATTTTCAAGTAGCACTGTAATTCTGCCTGTCCACCAAGTGACGCTGTACTTTCATTCCTGTTGTCACTAGATTTCAACCAAACATTTAACATTTATAATATGGTTGCTCTCATGGACGTGTCAGCCTATTATAATCTACCCAAACACTAGTAGTTGATCATTTCAGAGTAGGCCAGACACTGTGGTTTTTCCCCTTTCAAGGATTTTCCACGAAAAAATGTCTTGTGTTCTCTATGTGTGAGCTGGATATTCGTACAAGGCTAAGGCGCAATTTTTTAATTCTATCACTGCGTATATTCTAGCTACATGTCTAATTATGAATTAGACATAAAATTATAAGCAAGAAAGTTACACATGTTTATTTCTATAATAGTAACTGATCAACTTTTTTTTGTCTTTGTCATTCATACAAATAATGAAAAGAAATTGGCTGTTTAATTTCTTTGTTGGCAGAATATGATGAAGGATTTATGTCATGATTATTCGATAAGTTTTATGTTGACTGTCGACTATCTAACACAACCCTCCACTCTACTCATCCAAGATTTGAGACATGATAACGATATTTTGTTGTTTAAAACATCATTTGAAGACGACCATTTCCGTTGAAAAATGAATGAAATCCATTGGTAATTTATATTTGCGGCGTGGGTTTTCCGACATTAAATCACACGTCAGAAAACAAATACCATCGAAAACTTCCTCTAGAAATATTTCTGAAGAATTTTTAATTGGAAATTGCTTAAAAATAAATAAATAAATAAATTATGTAGCCGAGCGGGCACGTGAACCCGGCTACTATCACAACGGGCCCATGAACCAGACCTACTCGCAATCTGCAACCAGGCCCACTGGTGAACCGTGGGTCCATGCATGAACCAGGTCCGCTCGTTAACTTCTTGAGCCTGTGAACCAGCCCCGTCTACTTCAAACACTTCAAAGCACCTCTACCAATGAGTTGTTTTGCATAGTACATTAGTTTTGCTACATTTGTTATATTTAATATATTTAACAATATCTATTAGATTATTTAATTAATTTATTGTAATTAGTTAAATTATAATAATTATTATTAAAACGTTTTTATTATTTTAGTTTAATAATAGTTAGCTTAATTAATTTAATTTAACAAAATCAATAATTTTTTAAAAATAATAAATATTTTTAAGAAAAATTTTAAATTCTGCCGGAAATCTGCCATAGATTCTATCGAAAATTTCGACAAAAAATCCATCTGGAAATCAGTCGGAATTCCTGTCAAATTTTCTGGAGCATTTCCTACGAAATTTTTGATGGATTTATTTCCGCCGAAAAATCCACTAGAAATTGATGATTTTCTTGCAGAAATCCAAGCTAAAGTTATATTCTAACTATAAAAATAATTTGGATTATCGTTTTATAATAAAAATAAGGAAGATTTACATGAATGCCATTGAATTCATATCTATTTATGTGAGACCTCGTTCCCTTACTGTTCCTCTCTGATTTGGATTTTCCTCTCAGAATCGTCCGGGATGATAGTGGGATCGTCCAGGCCGATCTGCACTGTAGAAAATATCGGCCTGAAAATAGTCCTGGGAACCGTCCAGGACAATTTTTTTGGTCTGATCGTCCCGGGACGATTTGGCGATCGGCCGGGCCGATCAGCTTAATGATATGAGTAAATCAGCTCGTTTTGAGGAGAGAGAAAATTATTTTAAACTCAAAATATCTGTTTTCAGGAGAGAGAAAGAGAAAAGGAAAAAGAGGAAACCTGGTTTTGGAGGCCGCGGAGCGCTTTTCGTCCGACGCTGCTGTTGGAAAAAGTGAAGATCTCGTGGTAAGGACTCCGAACCCTATTTCTGTTTTCAAAGATATTGAGTTTTGACTGAGTTATGATTCGTTTTGTGTTTTCGTAGTCGACTTTTCGACGTGATTTTGATTTGACACGACTTTCACCGCACAACTTTTGGTATGTTATAGATATGATTATGACACACGATTTGAGTATTTTCTGCGACGATTTTACCTGTCAGAATTGATTCTACGCGATTTTAATCGAATAGAAAATAATCAGGACTTGATTTGATTTGATTTCTATAGAATAATAATCTTGCATTGATGTCGTGAATATTCTGTTGTAATTTGGTAGAATTTGGAAATCGTGTCTTTTTGCAGGATTTTTGTGTAAATTTGACCGACTGCCGTTACGCTGCCCGATTTTCGTATGATTTCTGAATTTTCTGGAATTGATAGATTGAATTGGAATGTGTATGACCATTGATATGATTGTATTGGATTGATTTAATATTGATTATTGCATCGATTATGGATTTATTATTGAACTAATTATTGATTGACTATTGATACTGGAACCCAAGTGGAACCTGGTTGAACGTTGGTGAAGATTGATATTGACCTGTACAGGATGGTGGGCCGATGGGCTTTCCTTTAAACCATTGATCATTGATATAACGATTGAGAGTTATAAGAAGTTTTATATGCCGACGGGCGGCCGACGGGCAAAAAGAGTGACGACTCTTATTGATAGACCAACGTACTACAACAGCAACATGACCAGTTGATTTTACTTGTCCAGTATATAGTATTGAATTGCATGTTTACTGTATTGATTTATAGATTCATTGCTTTATAGATTCCTGTTTTATCGACTTTGATTGGATTTATTAGCTCGTACGATTTTATTGATTTCACTGATTGATTGATGTGCATCGACATTGAGCATTGATATAGAAATGGATTGATATAGATATTGCATTGATAGCATTGACATGAATAGTATAGAATCATTGACACTGTTGCATATAGATTCATTGATTTCTGCTTATAGATTCATTGTTACTACTACCTGTGGATTTATTGATCTCGCTTATAGATATTACTGATTAGACCTTATTGACTTAATTTGATAGCGATTGATTTATCGGATTGATTGATTCGACGACTTGATTGATTTGACGGATTGACTGATTTTCTTCTGTGTACGGATTTCTTCGAAATTGATTTGAATTGATCGAGCTTGATTTATTGATTTGCCTGCTGCTGCATTGACTGATTTTATTGACTATGGATTTCCGTATTGCACCGATTCATTGACCATTGACTGAAATAGATTTGATTGAATGTGATTGACTGACATGCATATTGATAGCATAGCCGTGCTTTGATTTCAGTTATAGGTATTAGGTGACCTGCTGGGCTTTGTAAAGCTCATTATATGTGGTTGAATTTTCAGGTCAAGGCAAGGGAGCAGAAGATAGGAATTGATCCAGATCTTCAGGTTTTTATCTTTTGATTGATAGTGATTCTTTTGTACTCAGGATAGATTTCAGAACTGGTGATTGTAGTGTAGTTCCTGAGTATTGTACATGAACTTTTGAGTTTGGATCGACTTGTATATTGATGTTTTAAATTTTATAGATGTTTGATAGACTGTTTAATTGAAGGTTTTAGATAACTCTTGTAAATTGTTTGAGAAATAGATTGACATTCTTTCCAAGTTAGATCTTGGGGCATCACAATTTACATATCTAATTTTTAAATTCTAATATTTATTTGTATAACACATTAATCACTAAATAATATCAAAATCTATGCATGAAAGAAGTATATTTCACTATATTTAACTTAATGTTAGTGACACTTTTTATTGATTTAAAAATTAAAAAAAATATATAAATAAATATATTAGATATATAAATACTTAAAAATTCATTGATATGCTACTTGTTGCATCCTGGAGTATTCGTGGTGGTAGAGAAATATATAGTTTAACATCTTATCATTATACGAAGATCCAGCAAACAATCAGATACGAGAGAGGGTGTAGCGTTCGTAAGAAACACTAGAGTTTTTATATGGAAACCCCTGAAAAGGGGGAAAAACCACGAGACCTGACCCAATTTGAATGAATCCACTAGTATTTGCAGTTGATTACAAATGAGGCCCTTCCTTGGGAGAAGGCCTTGGCTTAATGATACAAATGTACATCATATAGAGAACATTACATGGTGGGAGTTATAATATAGACATGTTTATTTAGTCGGCACGACCATAGTAGATATGATAGAGGTCGAAAAGACCGTGGTCTGGTGGTGGAGGTCGGAAGAATCATAGTAGGCGACAGAGGTCGGAATGACTGTAGTCGACAGGAGAGAGAGGTCTGAATGATCGTAATTGGTAGGATACCGGGGTCAGAAAGACTGTTGTTTAGATTTTGAGGTCAAAAAGACCATAGTAGGTGAAGGAGGTCGGAATGACCAAACTCGGCAGGTGACCCGGGTCAGAAAGATCGTTGTATGATGATGGAGATCGGAAGAACCATAGTAGGTGATTGAGGTCAGAAGAATCGTAGTTGGCAGAAGATCGGGGTTTAAAAGGCCGTTGTCTTGTAATTGAGGTCGGAAGAATCGTAGTTGGCAGGAGACCGGGATCTAAAAGACCGTTGTCTAGTAATAGAGGTCGGAAGGATCATAGTAGGCGATGGAGGTTGGAAGGACTGTAGTCGGTAGGAGACAGAGGTTCGAAAGATCGTAGTTGGCAGGATACCGAGGTCAGAAAGATCGTTGTCTAGTGATGGAGGTCGGAAAGACCATAGTAGGTGATTGAGGTCGGAAGAACCGTAGTTGGTAGGAGACCGGGGTTTGAAAGACCGTTGTCTGGTAATGGAGGTCAGAAGGACCATAGTAGGCAATGGAGGTCGGAAGAACCGTAGTCGGTAGGAGACAAAGGTCTGAAAAATCATAATTGGTAGGAGACCTAGGCCAGAAAGACTGTTGTCTGGTGATGGAGGTCAGAAGGACCATAGTAGGAGACGGAGGTCAGAAGGACCGTAGTTGGCAGGAGATCTGGGTCTGAAAGACCGTTTTGGAAGGGTGGTACTTCGGGAGAACTCTCGGTGTCAAGTGGTGGCCTATAGAAGTCCAAGCCTCAGGTGGTGGTCCTGCAGAAGTCCGGGCATCAGGTGGTTGTCTGGCAAAAGTCCGGGTATAAGATGGTGGTCCGAGCCTCGGGTGGTGATCCGGTAGAGCAACGACGTCAGGTGGTGGTCTGGTAGAGCAACGACATCAGGTGGTGGTCTGACAAAAATCTGGGCCTCATGTAGTGGCTTGGTGGAGCACAGTACCTCCAATGGTGGCCTAGTGGAGCGTAGGGCCTCAAGTGGTGGTCCGGCGGAGCGACAACGTCAGGAGGTGGTCCGGCGGAGGTGAGGGCCTTAAGTGGTGGTTCGGTGGAGATGAGGGCCTCAGGTGGTGGTCCGACGAAGCTCCGGCTGTGATCCATCGAAACTCCGGCAGTAGTCGAGGAGGAGCGTCTTACTTCTTCTCTTGTTCTCTTCTTCTCTTCTTGCTTGGATCCTTCTTCAAGAGAAATGAGGGATCTATTTATAGATTTCTAGGGTGGCAAGACCCGTAAATAGGTGAGAGATCAAGGGTAAATGGGGAGTGGTTGGATGGATGGCCGATATTGAATCCCTTGATCATGCACCGTTCGTTAGACATTTGAAGGCCTTAATGATGTCGGAATTTGGCGATCTTGGGCTCGTTGGATTTTTCTCGTAGAGCTGCTCAATTCGACTATAAGAACGTCATGTTTGGAAACCGTTTGCTAACACAAATTTTTGTTCGAACCTTCCAACATCCCTTCAAGTCCTTGATTTGGACTCATTTGGGCTCGGATTGAGTTGAATTTGGTGTCGTTGGGTTTGTATTTTTGAGGCGTTCAGTTCGACTGTAAGTTTGCTGAAATCGGAGTTCGGGTTGTCCCAATTTTAATTTCGGAAGTTTCCAACTTGATTTTGCCCCGATCAAGATAATTTTTTGATGTATCACTACTAAATCCTTCAAAAATAATTATTTTATAGCAATTACAGAAACATTTTTTCTGATTAAATATTTTTATTTTTATATAGTTTTTATGTAAAATATATAAAAAGAACTCTTGACATAAATATTTAGCTAAATTATTAAAAATAATCTTATTACATAAAACTAACTTAGTTTGTTGGCAATGAAATAACTTTTACATTAATATTTGAAAAAAAATTATGTTCAAAGCTTTGTTTAGGACAGCTTTTAGACCTTTTTTTTTTCTTTCAAAAAATTTTATACTAAAAAACTACTTTTGAGACAAACAAAAAAAAATCCAAATAAAACCTAAATCATATATTTATTTGTAAGTAAATAACATAAAATTAAACACTGTTCATACTAAATTATTTTAAAGATCTGATTGTAAATTAATTGTCTAAAGACTTCAACTCAAAATCAAAGATATAATTATAATTTTCTTAGGCTTCATGGCAGATTTTTGGTATAAATTTTTTTATTTTTAAAAATACTTCTATTAAAAAATTATTTTAAAAAGCAGTGAGAAAATTATTCTAAATAAAATCTTTTATTTAATTATAAATCTTTTTAATAATACAGTACTCATTAAGTCTTCGTTTGTAATTGTAAAAGATTTTTTAATACAAAAATTATTATTTTTTATTAAAAATTTATTTTATTAAACAGTAAGAAATCCTTCCCTAAGTAATCACCAAAACAAAAGCAGCAATGCCTCCCAAAATAACAATAATTGGTCTATGGGTTGAGGAGGCTGAGAAGTCAAGCCATGATTTAAGAGCGGTAGTTGGAGCAGTGTTGAAGGAATAATAGTGGAGAAATTCTAAGAAGGCCGAATGATTGAATAGTATTTTGAAATGGGTGGAAATAATGTTTTTAATTCCCCTTTATCAAATCCAAGAAAAAACTTTATTTTCAATTATTCTTATTTAATTTTTAATATCAAATATTTATATTTAAATTCTAAGATAATCTTGTTATTCTATAAGATCATATTTTTTATTTATATTAAAAATAACAATCTATACATATTTTGAGATTATATATTATCATATAAAATACAAAAGATGTTGTATAATATTATAAATTTATTTTTTTTTCACTTAAAAATATATTACACTATTTATTAAATTAATGTTCACATAGAATTTTGAATGAAATTTAAAAAATAAATGCACTTCAAACACTATATTTTTACTATTGATTGTAATTTTAATCTATAAATACTTTGAGATTATATATATTATACTATAATACTCAAAAGAGAGAATATTATAAGTAGGAGCATGACATTTAATTTAAATTAGCAATCATGTGTTTAAAAAAATGTAAAAATAATCAAATCAGCCAAATCATTTGGTGCATTTTAAGGGTGTAAATATTGGACCTGACCTGAACTTGACCCGAAAATTTAGGGTTTGGGTTGACCTGACCCCAAAGAGGGTCAGGTTCGGGAGCGCAAAACCGACCCGTTTACAAAATTGGGTCGGGTTCGGGTTGACCCGAAAACTCGAGAATGACCCGGAAAAACCCCTGCACGCATTGCCTGCATGCCCCGCCTGCCTCGCTTTCCTCCACTTGCCCCGCCTTCCAGGTCTGCCCGCGCAATTTGCCCACATGCATCGAGCTGGCCGCGCCATCGTGTTCGCGTCGCTTTGCCTCGCCTGTCGCACCATCACGTCGCATCGCATTGCCTGCCCCACTACAGAACGCAGCTGCCCGTTGGCGGCTGCCGAACATCGCTGCATGCTATCGTGCGCTGTCGAACGCAGGTTGTCGCTGCTGAAGTGGGTCGTATCAGGTTGACCAGAACTCGAAGCGGGCCGAGTTCGGATCGAGAAAACCGACCCGTATGCAAAAACAGGTTGGATTCGGGTTGACCCGAATAGTGTCGGGTCATTCGAGTTTGACTCGTAACCCAAAATTGACACTTCTAATGCATTCTTTAGAACTAGCAAAATAATTTTATACGGTCTTTAGAACTAGCTAAATCAATTGGCACATTCATCCTAGTTAACTAAATTAAATTTTAAAAATACTATAGCAATGCACCAAGCTGTTTGGTTTATTCTAAACACGTCAAATAGTTTGGTGCATTTAATAGAACACAATATTTTATTTCACTTGTTTATTTCTTTTAAATTTTTTTTTTATACTTTGTTAATTCCTAATTTTATTAAACATCATACTCTGATCCTTCTTAAATAAAATCAAGTCTAATAATATAATAAATTTTTTTATCATTTAAAAAAAATTTTCATCAAGAATTAAATTTCATTCATAATACTCGAATTCAATTTTTTAGTAAAATTAAATAATAATAAGAATAATAATATTATATATCATAATATTTCAATATATTTATATATATAATATTAATATTTATATTTATTTATATAATATTTAAATTTAAATACTATTTTAAATTATTAAAATAAACTTATTTTAAATAAAATAAATATTTTTTATTTGTATATATCGTAAGTAATTACATACTAAAACATTATACAAAAAATTTAATACCTGATATTTAAAAACATAAATTTTGTACCATTTATTTGAATTCTCAAAAAAATTAAATGCTCTTCAGCCAAGAAGGAAGAACCATGAGTTGTCAATTCGTATGTATGTAATGATGAAGGATAGGAAGGAGGAAAGGGAGGTTGTGATGGACTGATGGGGGAAGTAGAAGAGAGTAAAGAGGCGTTGGACACTTTCATATTTGTCCAAAGAGAGGACAGTTGTGGGTCGTCATGTCCATCAGGATTCTCTGTTCATCAGAATAATTACCAAACCAGTAAAATAAACCTAACCCTACTACTAGCCTTCCTGTGTGTTCCTCTATTAGGGCACAGAAATTTTAAAGGCTTGCAGATTAATATACAGAGAGAGAGAGAGAGAGAGTGAGGAGCTTGAGAAAGGTAGCAGATCACAAGCTCATTTGGAGAAGATGCAAGATCGCCCTTCTTTCCTTCTCTCTCTCTGATCTCAGCTCAAGAGTTGTTTTAATCTGAACAAAAGATATTGGGGGGGATGTAGAGGGAGGGGGGCTAGGGTTAGGTTTCATGGCGAGTGCATGCATGCACATGAACTGAGGGGAAGGAAGCTTACGTAATTTGTCTTCGGTGGTGGGTTGACTCAGGACTCTTGGTTATATTGACTTGTAATTACTTTTATTAAATTAATTAGGTGATAAATTTTGATTATTTTGTTCAAATTTATGAGAAGAAGAAATATTTTTTAATATTTATTTTTTATGTTATATTTATAATATTTGAAATATCTATTATTACTTATAGTTAAAAAATGATATGTCTTTACTTTTTTTTTTTTTTGATAAAATCCTCGATAGGGCCTACAAGTTAAATTCAAAAATCGGTTATAAGGTCCTTAGAAGGATCCTCCAGCTAACTACGCTCAGGAGAGCTACAATCAAAAATCAAAATAAAACCTAAGAGCCGGTGAATCCTTTTTCTAATAATACAATAACACAAAAAACTAAACTCGGGCAGCAAGGCAGCAGCACCCAAAAAAAGGAAGAGAAGATTAAAGTCATTCAACACATTCTTCTTGCAAAAACAAAGATCAAAATTGAAAGTGCAAGGAAGAAAAAGAACAGAGAGAGGCTTGCAAACTTTTAAGCTCCAGAACTCAAAATTGAAGAGATATTGATCCTGCAAAGCACGCTCCAAATGGGGGTATTAGATAAGTAGTAAATAAAAGGAAATATAGAGCAATTGATATAGATCTTAACAAAATCAATAACGTAAAGATAATTGATGAGCTTGCAGAGACCAGAGAAATCATAGAAGGAATTCTCCTTAGTAATCACCTTACTATAGACACAATCTCATGGATAACCAGTTAAAATTCAAGACATATAACCTCTTAGTGGCGTCCTTACTTATAGTATTAATTTTTAATATTATATATCATCAAGGAATAAGCTAATTTATAAATTCACTTTGATCAATCCTCACTAGATAGTTGGATCATTTGATATATTATTTTGTAATGTGGAATGAGCCTTTAGATCTTTAAGAAAAAAAGAGAGACTGAAAATATCATAACCAATCATAAGCCATATCTGATCTATATATCTTAAGTATAGTAGCGACACACACAATTCTCCTAATTAAACTAATATTCATTTAAAATGATAGAATAAAAATTGAATGTTTAAAATTCTAAATAATTAAAAACATATTACTATTTAATCATTTGTTGGATTATATATATCTTATTTTTTCTTAAAATTATGACTAAAAAGATTAAAAATATATGTTCAAATTATTTTATGATGGTGTGTTTTATGTAATCGAAATGATTTCAAATTAGACACTCATTTTATAATAAGTATTTATTAGACATTATCATATAATTTTAATTAATTATATGGCATAAACTTTAAATTTTCTTTTTGCATATTTTTTTATCCTAATATGCAAATAGGGGATACATGAAATCATTTGCTACATTCGTATATTTAAAGGCGATACAATAAATTTTGAAAAAATATATCATTTTAGATTCTTTTTTCTGTTTTTCTTTTTTCTTATGTCTTTTGTTCCGGCAAGAACGGAGAAATGATTGATAATGCACCAAGGCAGCATAGCCAATATGTATCCATAATCATTATAATGCAATAGAGCAAGTAGATCGGACAGGATCCAGCTGACTTACAAGTTTAACATAAATAGCCAATTAGATAGGAGAAATGTCCAAAAAATAAGCCCACACAAATCAGCCTCAAACAAAATTGAATACACAGGGCTCCCAACAACGAGCAATTATTACATCCGATGTCCGAATGCGTTTAGAGACCAATAACCACACGCCACGTCACCTAAAACTCGATATTTTGAACTCGGTATTGTTCGGTATACATTCGGCCATTCGGTTTTTCTCCCCAACAACAACCATATCCAACAATAGATCATTATTTTTCCATTTTTGAAATTTTAAGAAGAATTGTTTTCTTAACTTTGTGATAAATAGTAATATAAAGAGGAGACAATATAATCAAATTTCTATCATTTCTTTCTCTCCATAAGAAATAAAGAGCTGCATTGGTGATACTCAAATAAAGGTTTTTTGAGTTTTTAACCCTCAAGTCCATATTATTAATAATCTCATAAATCTTTAAGAGATGACCTAAAAAGAAGATCTTTTATCCCCGGAACTAACTCCCTAATCACAATAAAAAGAAAAATTGCATTCAAATAATAGGTGAATAGTGGTTTTAAAAAAAGATTGGCAGAGAGGAAAGAGAGCATCCACAAAATATTTCTCTTCAAAAGAGCATATCCAGTTTTTAATCCCCACAATAGCCATCCAATAGTATGTTGAAAAGCGAAGTGCATAAAATTTATGCCAAACAAATCTATGCCAAGAAAGTTTTGCCTCATTGCAATAAGAATCACTTAAAAAAATTTTAAAACTTCTATCATCACAATGCACCCATTTCAAGCAAGAGGAATTAGAGTTGCCTATATTAATATCAGAAATCATAGCAGTTAGAACAATCAGAACAGATGGAGGGATGGTCCATCCATCATCAACAATGATCGCTACAACACACGTATAATTAGAAGAAAACAGATATTTAAGAACAAACGATTCAAGAAGATTCGAGAGGGGTAAATCATTGCACTAAGGGTCCCAAAAAGGGAGATGGGGTTGTTATAGGTAATAAATAAGTTAAATGTCCCTTTTGCCGGAACAACAGAAGCATGAACTGACTTCCAGAGGGGAGAAGCCCCATGAGGCAACGGGCACCAAGGGGAAATGTATCTAAAAAATATCTATTAGAAAGGTGGGGGGGGGGGGGGGGGGGGGGAGTTGTCCTGTTATAAATCTTATGAATGATAGAGCAATTATATCTATATTGAAGAGCTTGAAAAGAGGGTAAATCAAGGCCACCCTTATCCCTAGGTTGGCATGTTAGCAATTTTCAAGCTTTAATGTCTCCAAAATAAATAAAATAAAATAAAATAAAAAACTTTGCACAGAGTTTTTTTAATGAATTTGAGAGTACTTTTAGGTATTATTGACCCCCGAATTCACTAAACTATATATATAAAAAAAAAATCTTATGAATGATAGAGCAATTATATCTATATTGAAGAGCTTGAAAAGAGGGTAAATCAAGGCCACCCTTATCCCTAGGTTGGCATGTCAGCAATTTTCAAACTTTGATGTCTCCAAAATAAAAATAATAATAATAATAAATTTAAAAAAAACTTTGCACAGAGTTTTTTTTAATGAATTTGAGAGTACTTTTAGGTATATTGACCGCCGAATCCACTAAACTATAGAATTTCATATGGTGAATTTAATGAATTGTAACCTTCCTGCAAAAGAAAGAGGTTGGAAAGCTTGTTAGTAATTTTATCAAAAAGAGAAGATAGATCAGTCACTTTAGATCTCATTTAAGAAAATGGTATACCAATGTAGGCGATAAGAGTAGAAAGTGCAGGGATGTTATGGAAAGCAGTAATGGCTGCAGCATTAGGACAATAATTAGGGGGTATGGTAATGCAGCTTTTATCAAAATTGATATGACGGCCAGAAGAGTTAGCAAATGTGGAAAGCAGACGATTAAGTTTTGCACAATTTGGAGCAGAGGAATTTCCAAAGATGAGAAGATCATCATCGTCATACATAAGATGAGATAGCTTATAACCTTTCAGATTCAGAACTTCAAAAGAGGTATCACTATCAATAAGACAAGAAAAAACATCCATCGCTATACTAAAAAGAGGTGGCTAAAAGGACAACCTTGACAAAGCCCAACACTTGATTGAAAAAATCCCTCCATCTTGTCAAAGCTAATGGACACAACAATCATATTATTTTCATTTGTCTCACATATAAGGAAATTTTATTAGAAGTGATTCTTCCTCCATCTCGTCAAACCCATGGACACAACAAACCTATTATATTCATTTGCCTCATATTAGAAATCCTCTTGTGCTTGATATCTTAAATTGTCCAGTCATTTCATAATTTTATCGCTGATAAAATCATACCAAAAGTTGATTTTCCTGTGAATTCTTCTTATTATTTTAAGAAGCCTACTCTGAACCAATGAAATTGAAGTATATATATATATATATATAATGAGAAGTTTTCTCACTTCACAAGAATGTAAGTTAGATTTTTAGAGAATAATGGGTCATCTGAATAAGAAATTGATTATTATTGCTTAAATTTCATCTGATATATTTTTGCATCATAAAATTTCATCTGATATATTTTTGTATCATAAAATGATCCTTTTGTTATCATTTTTGTTTGGGACTGAAGTTCTATTTTTTGTTAAATTATATTTGATTTGATCATCCTATCAGTGATGGTATGTAAACAATTTTTCATCTTGTTTATAAGTTCAATCTCTTCTATAATCTTCATTAAAAAAATATAATCAGTCAGTTTTACTGTTGACAAAAGAAAAACTTGAATATTCCAACAATGTCAAACTTTTTTATAAATTTTAATAATCATATCACTATTTCATATGACCAATTTGAAATTCCTATAATAAAAATGCTTTCCTTTATGCTAATTTTTTTTTCATTGTTTAAAAACGATTATCATATTTATTTAAAGTTTAAATGTTGATTTTCTAATAAAAACATTCAACTATAAATATATTTATATAAATTTCTGATAGAGTAAAAAAGTTAATGCTAAATGGTGATGATAGGTCCTCCCAATCCTAAAGCAAACACCATCATCACAAATATATTTATTAACTATGGATCCTGCATCAAAGAAGTTCAGGTCAACATAAAAAAAATCCCTTCCCTCTTTTCTATATTTGGCTATATCCATTGGTTGTTCTTCTTCTTTGCGTGATAAAGAAGATAAGAGATGTGTTGTATATTTGGTGATGTGTAAGTAACATAACCCACATCAACAGCACAACACTGCTCTCTTTCTCTCTCTCTCTCTCTCTCTCTCTCTCTCTCTCTCTCTTCAGTGCTTCTGCAATCTTCAAAGTTTAAACCCTAACAGTCACCATTTCTCTGCTATTTGTTCCAATGTAATAAATATTTCTCAATGTATTTATTGCTTTTCCGAATGCTTAGTTTGGCTATCTCTTTTCTGTCTGCAGGAGGAGAAGCGCACAATTGGGAATGTCAGTACTGCTCCTATTCTGGAGGTCTTCCATGTTTACATAAAATTATATCTTATTGTTTGGTCAGCTGACAAATCTGAGGAGAAGAATTATATTCATTTATTTTGTTTTTTCTTTAACTAGGAATGATGATATTCTAAGCATAATCTTATTAAATAAAAAAAATTATAAATATTAAAAAGGTCAGTGCCATAAAGCAAAAAAATTCTAATTGGCGAGGGGCAGCAAACTGAGCTATTATAAATACAATTAAAATAGTTAGCTCATAACAAAAAATTACCAAAAAAAAAAAAAGATGGAGTACCAATCTACAGGCAATGACAAGTTAACCAGGTTAAATAAATAGAAGTTGTACGTGGACAGCCAGATGGGGTTTTAAGTAAAATTTGTACTGAGGTAAATTATCTAAAAAAAATTTACAGTTAATTAGAAAATTCATGGATAATCAAATTATTAAGAATTTAATAAATCAATGATAATAAAAAAATAATTTTACTATACTCTTTAAATTTTAAATGATATTATTATAAATAAAAATTGTTTAATATTCTTCTTTTAAATATATAAAGTTTAAATGTTAACACATATTATATAATAAACCTGTTCAATTTTATTTTATAGTTGACCTTCCAAAAAAAAAGTTGACCACATACAAATGCCAGAATGGATCAAATAATTTTAGTGCTGTGAAAGAAATATCTTCTGCCATCATTTTTATTTTTGGTTTGTTGAGGCTCAATTTGCAAATATGAAATGCACTGGTAGTTGTATGAAAATTTTAAAACAAGCATTCTTCTATATATATCCCAATTCCCACATATTTTTACTTCATCTCAGCTGCATGCCTTACCTGTATAAGGTACCTCCATGCCTTTATCCTTCCCATTGCCATCTCGGTTATGGCAACAGAGAGTATATTCTCCAGCACTAGCTCTTCATCTTCTTCTCAAGGATCTTTCTTTTTGTATGAGATGGTGTGGTATTTCTTGCGTTTCGTTTGTGAGTTGATACAATATAAAAACAGAATGAAGCATCGTAATAGTGGTAGAGAATTTGCTTGAAGTTGGTGTTATCCTTACTGAGCTTTTTTTTTTCCCTCAATCTATTTTCTCATTTCACGTCGTTCAATCTTTTCGTCATTTTTCTTCTTATCGTATCTTTCTTGACCTTGCAAGACTTATTAAACGGAAAGTGTTGATCATGGCCGCTCTCTATTCCGTTTCTAATTACTTGCATCGTTTATATTTTTTCTTGTCACCCCATCTTCTTTCTTCCTATCTATCCCTCTTGAGCTGATTAGTTTTATAATATAATGATGTATTTGTATTTATATTTTGAATTTTGAAAATCAGTAGTAAACTTATTTATTGTCTCAGAAGAGAATTTTATTTCAGATCATATGGAGCATTATGTATTTGTTGTGGATGTCTTGCACGGATCTATGTGAAATATATGAAAAAGGTTCCATGCATTTTATATTTATCAACAATGTTCAGTAGCTGAAATCATATTCTATCTGAAATTTTCATTATTAATGAAAATTTTTTACATTAGATTGTGCTTCTGCAATTGTGATGGGAATACCACTTATACATCTCCAAAGCTTAAGCCTGTATACGTAGCTGTTATTTCAAAGAAGTATTTTCTTGTATTGTACACAGGTATTGGAGGAATTTTTCAAACTTATTTTCTGTAAAAAATTTCTATCGAGAATATGCGTGAAAAAAAAAAAAAATCCTTACCTTTTGTTCTGTTATGCTGCTGTATGCAAAGTTTAAACATTAATTTCTTATTCAAATTAATATTATAAAATATAATTCATGATTTATTATAATAAAAAATGGTCACTGTTACTGTGGTATATGTCGTTGCCAAAACTCGGCACTGCAACTGTATTCATTTCATCCAAGAACATTAATGGAAATAAACTGAAATTATCAACAATTAATAGCTAAGTCTCATACGGAAAATACAGCTCTATAACTGTTCATTTGCTCTTCAAATGACTAATGTGATAGTCACATATTGATAATTGGCATCTAAGTCTAAAAAACTTCAACTACTTGCCTGTGAAAGTAGTCTTTAATAATACAAATGTTCAGCTTTCCAACCTTGGCCTGTAGGTGAAATTATTCTGTGCGGACTCCGAATGACATCTGAAGACCAATTATAATGCTCCATATTATCCTGTACTCTGTACCGCGGCTAGGTACCGCTGATGTGACGTATTCTGGTTAGTCTCTGGATGTTGTTCTGTGTCCATTCTCCGCACAAAATAATCTCTCCATATGTGGAGCTCCATTGCATAGCGTGTAACTAAATTAACAATTAAAACATTCGAAAATCATTAATCAATATGAATTTTTTTATGAAGCAAAAAGTTCCTTTTTTATGATATTTGAATTTAATATCTTTTTTGATTGATAGTTAAAGCTCCTAATCAACATATTAAGATTAGCTATTTGATTGATAGTTAAAATTCCCAATTAACAATTAAGATGGGATGCATAGATCAATAGATAATGATAATGATGATATTGATTGATCTCAAGTTCTTATGAGTATAAGTAGATAGTAGCGAATGAAAGCAAGCATCAAAATGAAAAATTTATCTCTGCACTATTCAGGCGCATTATGCTCTAAGAGATCTGACCAGAAGTCTTCAGAAGAATATCACTGTTGCGAACAGATAACTCCATCTGAATGATATTTCACGTGTTTCGAAGTTGACGAAGGAGAGAAGCATATAAATAGTCTTATCTGAAGAATGCCCCATGTAAAACATTCAGGATTGGATAGAACTTAAGGCTATCAGCTGCTTGCATCCTTTCAAGCTGCACCTTCTGTAATGGCACTGCATTTCCTTTCCTTAATGGCACATGGATCAAAAGTTTGAATGGTGACTCTCGATTCAGTTCTCTGCAACATGAAGACAAGAAAGCATTCAAAATATTTTCTGTTTTTGGTCCCATGGATTTGACCTATTAAAACAATTTTCTAAGAAGTTTCAATGTGAATATTAAAATTATGAGATTAGCTTAAAATGAGATTTTCATGGTTAAAATTGAAAAAATTACCTCACATAATGTAGATTGTGTTATTACATTTAGATCATTTGTAATTTTTGCATATATTCGTGGCGAAAGAGAAATATCAAGTTTAACGTCTTAGTAAACTGGATGGTGAAGAAACAGAAGACAATGTCACGCTCTTCGACGGAGTCGGAATACCGAGCGCTGGCCGCCGCTACCGCGGACATTCTATGGCTCCAGAGGCTTATTTCGGACTTTGGCATCTCCCTGTCTGAACCAACTCAACTCTATTGTGACAATACTTTGGCAATCGCGCTTGCTCACAACCCGGTGTTTCATGCCAGAACGAAAAATATTGAAATAGACCACAGGTTCATTAGAGACAACATTCAGCACAACAACATCCACTTACAACCAATAAGTACAATCGATCAACTGGCAGATATACTAACGAAACCTCTCTCTACGACTCGGTTCAAAATGCTAAGAGACAAACTAACGATCAAACCTGAATCATTAGTTTGTGGGGGGCTATTAGCAAATCAATAATAATATTGTATTACTACCGTCCTATTGTTAATGGACACGTAGGCATAGGCTAGTCTATATAAACTGTAACTTGGAACGTTAATAAGATACTTTTCACTTTCTCTTAATCTCTGTCTTCTTGAACCTGAGATTATCTTCTTCATCTCATCTTGTTCTTCATTCGGTTCGATTAAAGCTTGTTTGTGATCATTTAATTAACCAACAAACAAATTTGAACAATATTTTAAATACTCGATTCTTAAATAAACAAAGTTGAACACTAATGCGTTCGACTCATTTATGTTCGCGAACAACAACATTTGAAGTTCATGAACAAGCTCGACATTAAGCTCGATAAGAAGCTCGATTCATGTTCGATTTTGAACTCGTGAATAAGCTCGATAAAATAATTAATATTTGATTGTAGAATTAATAAATATAAACAATATAAATATTTTATATTTATTATAACATAATGATATAATTATTGTTAAATAATAAAATTTAAAGTAAATAAATATTATAAATGTGTTTGTTCATATATATGTTCATGAACATGTTTGTTTGATAGTTAAAAAAAAATTCGTTAAATATGTTCGTGAACATGCTCGATGTAATCGTTTGTTAGGAAACTCGATAAAGCTCGTTTGTTAAGTTAATGAACATCTAAAAGTAGAGCTCGTTTATAACTCGTTCATATTTGTTTGTTTAAAGCTCGATAAGCACTAAACGAACGAACATGAACTGAACATGAACCGAACATGAACACAAATAATAAAGCTCGAACAAACATGAACCAAACTTGAACAAGATACTAAATGAACACAAACATGAACACTTATACACTACCACGGAAAAAATATACACAAATTTAATAGAAAAAAAAAAGACTATTTTGCTCTTCTTCCTACTACTTTTCGTTTTCTGTTTTTCCTGTTCCGTTGCTTCCATAGCAATGAAAGAATAATTACAGAAATAAATTGGGTCAGATATTCAGATAGTTAGGTACAGCTAATTGATTGAGTATTAGAACCTCTAGTTTTAATTAACTGCTAGCTATGACATAGTTGAGAGATTTATGTACTACTGTTATAGAAAATTTAGACCTCAATCATTTTTTAAAATTAATTCAAAAATGTTTATATTTCATTAGCATTTAGATGATCATTTTATCTAATAATATATAATTCAAATTAGCCTTTGATATTTTAAGAAAATCTAGTCGATCGAATATGAGATTGTAGTAAGAATTTGACTTTTAATAGGGCATAATAGTGGGATAAATGCTTAATGTTGTTGTTATTATTGGATATGAATCAAATATTTTAACTTGAATAGGAGCTCATTCATATTCGACTTAGTAGTTAGACTAGCAGAAGAAAATAAATTAATTAATTTATATCATGCTCATTTACTTCCTTAGAAGAGAAGAATATCTCCAAGGGCAAAATGCTGCTACTTGAGTTCCAATGAGGCAAAGAAATCTTGTTTAGCACTGAAAAGAAAAAAAAAGTTTTTTGGCTGATTTATTTTTAAGTCAACAATTAAAATTTTATTTGGTTATTATTCTCTTGATGCTTTCTCATTAGTTTTTAAAAATTTATAAGATAGAAAGCTATTTTTCACAACCAAGATATATAAGTTATTTTTTTCACAACAGATTCAGTATCAACTTAATAAAAAATTTAAATCATCCCAAACAAACTCATAATCTAATAAAAAAACTATCTAATTTTCTCCAAAAGAAGAAATAATATGAAATAATTAGGGCTGTCAATTCCTGACACGACCCGCCAACCCGACCCGAACCCGACCCGGAAAATCCGGGTTTGGGTCAACCCGTGAAAGAAACGGGTCGGGTTTGGGTTGAAGGAATTGACCCGTTTATATATTCGGGTCGGGTTCGGGTCAACCTGTCAACCCGCGGGTCGACCCGAATAACCCGCGAAACTCGTTTTAATAAAAATATAAAATCTTAAGTCCCGAGTTCGCCTCAATCCTCATCCGCGGATCCGCCTATTCCTCATTTCCTCTATTCGCCTGTTCGAGACTTCGAGAGGTTTCTAGGGTTTCATTTCTCGGTTTCTCCCGTTCTCCTCGCTCTCAGCCTCTCACGCTCTGGTTTTGGGGTGGAGCCGTGGAATCGACGAATCGTGGAGAAGCTAATGGAGGTTTCTTGATATCTTCTTCTGATCTTCTGAGTTCTGAAACATCTGGCATCCTGGCTTCGGTTTAGGGTTTTTCTTCCTTGAATCATTTTCCTTTCTCCATTTCTCAGTTGCGACTTGCAACGGTTGGTAATATCTTGAATAACTCTTAAATCTTAAATATTTGTAGTGTTGGTTTGATACTTTGATGGTGGTCGCCGGTCGGTTGTTTCGATTTCTATTTAAGATTTTTTTTTTGGAGGATTTATTCTTATAAGACTATAAATTCTTCTTCTTCCTTTAGTTCCTTATGAGTTACGAGTATAAGTGTATAACTGTATGTGCCATGGCCGACTTTTCTAGTTTTCTGGAGACTGGAGTATGCTGCACATTTTCTTACTAAAAAGTTCTGCTTCTTCCTTCTCTTATAGTTATACTGTTAGTTAGAGTTTCATTTAGTGATTTACTATTACAATTTTCTTGCTGTTGAGATTACGGCTTGGTCCGTTGGTTGCTTGGGTCTCTTTGAGTTATCGGGTTGCTGATTTTCTTTTGTTGTAAGCCTGTAGGCCCTGTAAAGTTGTATTAACCGCCAGAATGGGTTGATGTTGATGCATGTTGTTGTTGTTGATGCTAATTGCTTAATTGCTTGTGTTATGAGTTGTTGATGCTTGTTGTTGATGTTATGAGTACAATTTGTGTTTTTATGTTTAGATGCAGGATTCTAATACAAATGTTGCGAGTAATCCTTCTGAGCATAATGAAATCAATGAACATGTGCATGCTCCTGTTGATAATGAAGTGGAATGTGATAGTGATGAGTTGAACAATCCCATTCCAACTGAGGGAAGTGTTCATAGAAAGAAGAGGAAGTTGACTTCTACGGTATGGGGTCATTTTGAAATGTTGCCGCTTGCAGATGATGGCAAAAATCGTTGCAAATGTAAGAAATGTGGTGCAAAATATTTATGTGATAGTAAAAATGGTACAGGAAATTTAAAACGCCACTTGCAAAATTGTAAGAAAAAGTCTCAAGATATTGGTCAACTTATACTTCAAAGTAACTCAAGCACTTCTATGTCGATGATTTCAAATAAATTTGATTCTGAAGAATTTCGTTGCTTATTTACTGCATGTATAGTCCAGCATGATTTACCATTTCAGTGTGTGGAGTGGGAAGGTTTAAGAACATTACTTCGTTACTTACGACCTCATTTACAGTTTATTTCTAGAAATACGGCAAGAAATGATTGCAAGAAGATGTTTAATAAGGAAAAAATTCAAATCGAAGCCATTCTACGTAGTTGTAAGGGTAGAGTATCTTTAACTTCTGATCTATGGACTTCCATCAACAAAGATGGTTTTATTTGCTTGCTGCTGCAGTAGTGCAGTGTTTATTTTCTGTCAATCTGTCATTGTTTTGCTGGTGGTTGAATGCTGGAGGTATAACTGAAAGTTTGAAACTGGTGGCTGTTAATCCTGCTTCATGTTATAACTTGGTGAAGTTATGCACATAATGGGTTTTAATTTCGTGTTATAACTGCTGGTGGCTGTTAATCCTACTGCAGTAGTGCCGTGCCGGTATAACTGATGGTATATTCAATATTGGTATTTGGTATAACTGCTTCATGTTAATTTTCTGTCATTGTTTTGCTGTTAATCCTGTTATTGGTCGCTGTTTAAATGTTTTGGGTAAATAAATATCATTTGCTGAGTATAACTGATGGTATATTGCCATATTCGTATAACTGGTGGCTTGCAGCTAACTAGATGAGTGTGAAAATTGGAATTTTTGCTTGGAAATTGGAATTTGAGGCTCTTAGCTGCAGCTTGCAGCTACTTAGGCCTACAGCTGCTGCACGCCAGCACAGCTGAAGTGCTGAATGCCTGAATGGCTGAATGCTATGCTGATGTTTATAAACAAAAAGGCGATGATGAAGAAATTGGTGAAGTTATGCATTAGTTGCGACACACAGTTAGATGCAACCGAGTTATAAATTGGTTTGGTTTGAGCAGATTATTTAATTGAATAGAACATTACCAATTTGTAACTTTGGATGGCATATTTTCTGTTCTAGTTGCAGATGATGTTTCTTTGCTAGGTTCATCCTGAGCCTACGGCCCGACGGTTTTTATTTATTTACTCTTTTGCAGGCTTGCAGGTTCAATAATGTAAAGTTAAAGGGTGAAAGACAAAAAGGAGCTCGCCAGTCGCCACTCGCGGACTCGCCAGACTTTGACACTTTTTAGAATTTAGACTTTTTACTTTTAGTTAACTTGTTAATTGTATTTCTTTTTTTATAATCTTGTATTTTATTGTAACTTGTAAATTGTAAATTTGTAATCTTGTATTGTAACTTGTCAATTATTAACTTGTAATCTTCTATTTTATTGTAAGTGTCACCTGTATGCATTATTAACTTGTAATCTTGTTGTCAATTATTGCACTATGGCTGTATGCCTCACTTGTATGCATTTTTCCTTTAAAAGCAACAAAAAAAATTATAAAACCAATTATCGGGTTGCCGGGTCGGGTTTACTCAGGTCGGGTTAACCCGACAACCCGTGTAAGACAATAAAAATGAGGATTGTTCAGGTCAGCGGGTCATGCCGGGTCAACCCGTTACCCGCTCGGGTCGGGTCCGGGTTGGAAGGTCTAACCCGTTTAAGAAAACGGGTCGGGTTCGAGTTGACCCGTTTATATTTGGGTCGGCTCGGGTTCAACCCGAACAGACCCGAACCCGACGGGTTGACCCGAATTGACAGCCCTAGAAATAACCTTAGATTACATGCGCTTTTTGTTTTTTAAAGGGTAGGAAATTGCCGTATATATTTGCATGAAAAATAATTTAATAATTTAATAATAAAAAAATAGCTCGTGCTATCATTTTTAAATGGGGTTTTAAGTCTTTAAGTCTGATACATAAATATCATCACTTTTCTTAGTCAGACAGGCTTCAGCATATTCGTAATGAAAATTTTAATATTCCAATTAGAAATATTGAAATTTAAATTTTTTTTTTTCAATTCGCTAAAGCTAAGACTTGGTTAGAAAATATTAGGAATGACCTTTCTTTATTAGATTTAGGCTTCGTTTGGGACGACTTTTTTATTGCTTTCTAAAACGGAGTTTTAGTACAAAATTTTTTATTTTTTACTAAAACTCCGTTTTAGAAAGCAATAAAAAAGCCGTCCCAAACGAAGCCTTAAACGAGAATTTGACTTTTAATAGGACACAATGAAGAAAAAAGATTCATGTAGCCGACCCCACGTAGTGGGATAAAGGCTTGATGTTGTTGTTGTTGTGTAATGCTAAGATAAAGCCAACGGTTCCTCCAGTAAACAATAACCAAAATTTATTAGAATAAATATTTTAACACTTTAATATCTAAATCATATAAAATGTATGACTAATATTAACTATCTAAAATGAAACACACATTTACATTTTGATGCATATTCTTTAATGTGATGTGATATTATATAAGTGGTATATAATTTATAAATTAAATATATCATCATATAAGAATTATATTGTAATATATATAAATCTCTCTCTCAAAAAAAAAAAAAAGTGTTCAAACCCATAGTATAAAAGGATAAGAAATCAGCTCACCTTACGTGAACAATTATCACGTCCTCCGACCTGACGTAGAGCTACATCCGGTCGGAGCTAAAATCGCGCCAAAAAAAGAGAAATACCGAGCAATACCAAACAATAACGAGGAATAACATCATGTGAAGACCAAATACCGAATTATGCCGGGTGTTGACCTCGTTTTTGTCCTGATTTGCCCTTGACTGTGTTTAGTCGTGTTGATCAAGCCTCGTCGAGCCCTATTCGATTCGAATCGACATTAATTTGAGTTTGATTTATTTTATATTATTTTATTGAATTAAGTTTAATCAAGTCGAGGCGAGCTCGAGTTGACCCGAATCGAACCAGACCTGACTCGATTTTGAGCTTGATTTCTGCCCCATGAGTCTAACTAAATCCTAATCAAGAATTGACTAAATCTCCAAGCCAATTTGAATCCGTTGGATCAAGCATTTGATCGGACGGCTGCGATACCCCTTTTCTCCCTTGGTGCCCTAAATGAGGCCGAAGCCTCCATCCCACTGACTCTCGGTTCGGAACAGAAAAAAAGGGAGGCGGAAGAAACTCTCCTGCTCTCCCACACACCCGATCTCTATCCCTCCATCTCTCACTCCCAATCTCTCCCCCTCGTGCCCTAACTAAGGCAGAAAAAAAAGCCCTCCCTCACTCGGGGTTCGCAGAAGCAAGGAGGCGGAACTCCTTCCCTACTCCAGACCTCCCTCTCTCGTTCTCTCTCGGTCTTGTGAGAAGCCCAGGCGAACCCTTCCCTAGGTTCGCAAGGCAGCCGCCCGGATCCCCTCTCCGTCACTCGCTATTCGCGTGAGTAAGACGAAAGGTCGAATCCCCCTCTCGTTCGAACCCCTCGCTAGAGACGGACTCGACGCCGCCTTAGCCGACACCATCGCTGGACTAGCCCGTCTCCCTCACCGAACCCGAAGTTCGTCTGACCTCCAGAACCGAACCCGACGTAGCTTGGACCGGCCCCGATCGGTCTCCCTTCGGCGAATCCGAACCCGACGCCCTCCGTTCGTGAGCCCCGATCAACGCCGCCCTCTCCGAGACTCAACTCCTCTTTGTGAGTACTCTTCTTCTTCTTCCTCTCCTTTTCCCCTTGACATTTTTCTTTTACCTTAGCTGCATTTGCTTCTTCTCATTTTAACCTTGAAATTTTGTGGATGATTTGGTGGATGATAAGTTATATTTGTGAAAATCCATGTTTTTATGTATAGATCATGACATCAGTAGCTATCTTGTTCCAATGAAGGCATTCATTTGTCTGTTAGGTTCAATAAGGGCTTGTAACAATCATGATATGAGTAAGGTTGATTTCGTTACAATGTGCTGACATATATTTCTCTCCAATGTGTCGTTTTATTACATTTTGGAATGGACAATTAGTATATGAAATTTACATTTGCTTTATGTCATGTGGTTTTGAGTCTTAGGTGTAAATCATGCAAAGCTACAATAGGTGGTGTTGATCCTCTGTCAAAATATGAATGAGAGGTGTTTTTGATAATGCTTCAAGGAGTTCTTTCTTGTGTTGGAGAAATTCTACAAGTTGCTCTATAATTGGAAAGTTACATGAAATATTTTATATCTAAGAGATTGAGGGCTTTTGTTAAATTATAAATGATAATTTATTATGAGTTTGGGGCTTTATTTATAACTTTTCAAGGTGTCTTTCTACATTCCATCTATTAATTGGTGTTAAAAGCTTAAAAAAAAAAATCGTTTGGATTAGGAGATTATTTTGTCACATAATTGGGTCTTTTGTCTTTGACGTACTATTAAAGCAGTAGATATTTTGAAATGGCATTTACATGTGGAATGTATTGTTTCCAATATTTTGGGAAAGCGGATCGGTATTAAATTAGTCCTTTCTTAATGGCCTTTGGTTTGCATTAGATTGAAATGAGATAATGAGCCTTCTTTATGCTTTTATGGACTTGTTAAATTTTATGTGAAAACCATATCAACAATTGTGGTGGAATGTTTCTTGAACATGGGGTAGCAAGTTTGGTATCAAATAATCTCTCTTCTTCTCCTTACCAATAACATAAGAATCGATTTTGAGTCCTTCGGCAAAATGTCGTGTATTTGGCATGAGAACAAATTCATGGATTTGGATCGCGATTTCTCTTGAAATGCTTTATGGTTTAGGATAGAGAAGTTGGAGGCTTGTTGGAAAGTAATCGTGTGCGTATTTGAACCAATGTCGCAACGTGATGTTGGCGCCTCTTATGAACTTTGGGAAGGATGAAATGGCTTTGGACTAAGAAATATGATTTATTTTCTTGAGTATGTCTTATTACAATGACTCTGATGGAAATATAAGAAGTGGTTTGACATATGTTTGATAATTGTGATTGTAGCTTTTAAGTGCATCTTCTATGAGCCTCACCAATTGCATGTTGGTTGGAAAAGAATTTGATATCATTTGCAAAGTTTGGCATGTTCAGTTGTAATCCACTGTGCAAAAGCAAATTTAAAGCAGTTTATGATGTTTGATGAGATGGCACGATTGTGTATTTTATGGATGGTATTTGGTGAAGCACTTGCACTCTTTTCTGTTTATAATTCATTAGAAGCATGTGTAATCAATCATACTGGAGCTTCAGCTATATTACCTTGGTGATCATGCTGTTTACCTGCTCATTTCTTTTATAAAATCTGAAAGTTGAAACATGTTTCTCCTTGATGAACGCGAGCTTCTTATTTGGAGGATACTCATATGCCCTATACTCCGAAGCCTTACTCTTGCTCATGCATGTGGTATAAAAGAGGGATTGACGATTGTATAAGTGGTTCCTTTTCTTTTTTTGAAAATTTTAAAGAAGTATGTGGAGGCTTTCCCATCTCATTTTTTTTTTTTGCCACATGCACCTATACTAAGAATCTTGGTTGTTGAATATTTGTAGACATTGCCTAACTTGTAGCAAATTTTAAATTTTGTGGCTGGCTGTGTCGATATTCCTTCTACTGTTAAACCTGGTTTTTATTTAGCTATTTGGGCTCTTATTTATTATGTTTGGAAGGAGAGAAGTGGGAGAAAGTTTGGCATTCACTCTTGTAGGCTTGCTTCAGTGAAACATGTTGTTTGGAAAGCTATTAATCTCAAACTTATTAAATGGAAGCATTGACAAACCTTTCAGTTTGTTATTCTGTCAGTACTTTGAGTTAAATGGTTTCTATGTGGTAGCAATATTTGATTCGTTTATCTTTTTCAACCTTGATTTTAAAGAATTCTAAGAAAGAATATGAAAATACAAAAGTGGAAATGGTAACAGAGATTGAGTTGGGACTCGTTTTGCGTGTTGCAACTGTCATGAGTGTTGGGATCTGTTGCGATCAATTGCTGGTCATATGCATGAGAGGGGGGAATGTAATTTTGCCCATCTTTGAATATGTATGATTTTATTAGGAAAAGTTTGGTAGAAGTGTAAGAAGTGATTTTTGCTTGTAGCTTCACTTGTAGCATCCAAAATCATCTCATTTATACACCTTTAGTTGCTTGTGGTTATGAGTACTTTTAAAGAGAAGCATGCTACATTAAAATGTTTCTTTGCAAAAGTAGAAGTGTAGTTGTTTGGAGTGTTTCTTTGGCATAGCGTGTAGAAAATTTTACGAAAGCTTTGCGAATTGTTTTGCACCCAAAAGTTTTATGATGAGTTTCACGAATTGTTTTATGTTGAGAAGATTTGCGTCGTGTCTTGTGAACATTTCATAATGGAAGGCTTTACAATGTCTTCTCATTGAGAAACCTTTCACGAGTTTTACCCCACGCCAAACATAGAAGCACTTGATTGTCTTTTGTGTCAAAAGGATTTTCGTAGATGATTTATGCCGAGTTTTATGTAGTATTCAATTTAGAAGTTTTCATATGTCATTTTCGGACTCCTAGCTTTGTGATTGGCCTTGCGTGGTAGTGTCCTTTAGTATCTTTTGGGAATGAATGATTCTTTCTCAATTTGAGTTGTCTTTCTCTAACGTGGTTCTTTCCCATTTGAAGGTTGGGTTTGGAAGAATGTGAGTTGGAAGTCTACTTTGGTTTTAGTTTCGGGAGCTTACTTTCCCCTTGGGTACTTTGAGTTTTGTTTAGGAAATAGTTTGGTTATTTGAGTCGAGTTTTCTCAAGTGCTTCGTTTCGGAACGTGGGAACAACAAAACGGCGTCTTTTAGAGACATGCTTGGTTCTGAAGAAGCATGTCCAATAACAAAATGCCCACATTCCTTTATTGTTTTGTCTTCTCACTTCTCTCTTTCTTTCTGGTATTTTATAATTGTTGTTCTTCTTGCATTTCCACTACTTTCCTACTTATGATCTTATTTCATTCATGGATCCCCAAACCCATTAATTCATGTATGAATGTCTAGAAGAGTTAGAAGAACATCTCCTTTCGTTTCCTATAACACTAGTGACAACTAAGGACAAAAATTAAGGACCGAGTCTAGAAAACATAGACTTAGGATGCATGTTCCTTATAGGATAGAGACTTTTATAACACAAAACTTAGTGACACTTTTTCCTAGGTTTAGTGTTCTTTAATTCATTAATAATCAACCAACAAGTTAATCATAATCTAACTCCTAAAAGGCATTAGAACACTTAATTCCTAATTAAACCATAATCAATATATATAATCATTAAATTGCAAACCTAAACCATACACTTGAATCAGGTCTAACTAATTTATTAATCATTCTTTAATACCCTTAAGTCTTAAAAGATTGTAGATTAAATTAGAAAGACAAATCTAAACTAAAATTCATTAAACTAAAAATCTTCTAAAATCCAAATCTACTAACTCACCTAAAATTCAATCGAACATTAAACTAATCTTTTAAAACAAATCAACAAACCTTTTAATACAATTATATCAATTTGGTTTTTAGGATGGACTACTCCGGGCTGCGGGGCTAAGTGTCCTAAGGAGGCCTGGTTCCTCGAGCCTGGTGGCACAACGCCACGAACCAGTTGATATCAAACTTAATTAATCTAACTCCTTAATTGATAATAAACCACCTAATTCAACTTTCTTTCTAATTTATAACCAATTAAAATAATTCAATCAAATCCTAAAATAAAAATCTCTAAAATCGATCCTAAAGTACTAATATTTAGACTTAAACTAAAATCCTCCTTCTGCCCTTCAACAAATCAAATGGAAACAATTGTAATTAAACTATCCTATATAGGACCTACCCAAAACTACACACTGTTACACATACCTTAGACTTGTTTGGTTAGAACACGACCTCTAGCTCTATGTTAGACTAAAGCTTTCTTTTGTTATTCAGTATTTATTACATGTACATTTTCTATTAATGCAATTTTTAAATTTTTCTGTCAGTTATATTTTTGTTATTTATCTGCATTTCTTTCCTGAACGGCATCTACGCTCATATATATATTCCGCTGTTATCTTATTTTGCGAGGTACATTGGAGCTTAATGACCAGGAACTGAAAGAGACCATCTGCTTATAAGCTTTTAAGTGGCAGCGCCACAATCCGAGATCGTTTGCTTGCTTGGAGCTATTAAGTGGCAACGCCACACTCAGGTATAACTTTCGCAACTTGTAATGCAAATTCTTTTAATTACATATCGGAACTGCTACACCACACACACAACTTGTTGATAGGTATTCTAGCATGTTTAGGTAGCCAGCCTTAGGTTAGTTCACTGACGAAGCTTTGGCCCTATAGGTCAAAGCTTGACCCCCTTCTGTGAGCCCTAGAGACCATTAGGGTCATTTAGGCCTGTAGAGTAGGCTACCTACTTGTGCCACTTGGGCATCGTTGTTTTCCCACACGAAGTGGGCATCGCTAGGTTTTTGGCCTTCTGGTTTTGGGTACGATACCCCCCCTTTTCTTTCTTTTTTTTCTGTGAGCCTTAGAGACCATTAGGGTCATTTAGGCCTGTAGAGTAGGCCACCTATTTGTGCCAGTGGGCACCGTTTGAATGCTTTTCTGTGCGGGTACCTTGCCTGGAGGGTATCCTTAGGGTGTGTTTATTTACTTTTTCTGTACTCTGAATGTCATGCATGCATTTGTTTTTACACACCTTACCTCACAATATGCTTCACTTACATACATGCATCACATCAATAGATCTAGGGATATTTCGTATCTGTTTCATGCATCATACATGGCGCTAGGTACATTCTTTTGCATATTGTAGAGTCCCTGATTGAAATCTTTTAAATTACAAATCCTTTATTTCCTAGGATAGAGCCTTTCTATCTTGTATACATATAGGGCGATTGATTGTGTTTAGGATGTTAGCTGGCAGCTCACTCCAGGCAAGCATAAGTCCAGGTTGTACACCCCTCAGTGTGTCTCCTTTCATCTATGTTTTGAGTCTGTCGTTTCTCTTAGGATAGTAATCTGGTCTTTGATCTTCTAAACTCAAAATTTTAATCACATCTTTATCCATTCAAAAATGTCTAGTCATCACTAAGGATAAATAGAAGAGACTAGTTGGAATAGAACTTAGGAACTTTATCTGTGCACCAAATCAAGAAGTGAATAATGTAACATCCTTAATCGAGAGTTTTCCTAAGTCAAGGCTTAGGATGTAATTATTAACTACGGGGGCTTGCGCCCGTAGGAAACCGATCCCCACAATCAAATAAACCCTATTCGATGCTGATGTATCGAATGGGGGAAATCTCGTGAACTTTTGGGTTATAGATATTATTATCCATCGAGGTTGGTAGATGAAAGTCGCTATCCTCCATGGCTAATCATATCTATAACTCCATCTGCTCTTCCATCGGCCTGCTTGTGTCGATTATAAAGGTTTACGACCATTTTGTCCTACGGGATAGTGTGATCGTACTCTTTGCATTCGAATCCCACGAGCGGAATCCTTTCGGAGACCCACACCGGGCTATACCGAGTTATACAAAACAATACCGAGTTTTTCTCGGTATTTTTTTATATAACTCGGTATAGCTCGGTATAACTCGGTATTGAGTCTTCACATGATGGTATTACTCCTTATTACCAAATAATACCTAGTGATACCGAGCAAATACCGAGTTTTTTTACGGGATTTTAGTGCCGACCGGACGTTCCTCTACGTACGTTCACCGGACCAAATAAAAGTTCCACCTTCCGGTTGTTAATACTAAAAAATTATTAAAAAAAGCTTAATGCTGTTGTTATCCTCGTCGTAGAATACAATTATAAGCATTAAACATATCTTTATTTCAAATTGATAGTGTAGATTATTTATTGGGCAAAGAGAATTCATAATATTTTACCCTTTCACAAGCCCAGACTAATTTGTTGAGATAATTTGTTCAAGAATCAAGCTAGTCCTATTGATCACAATCTTAGATAAAATTTTGTTGAAAATATAATTTAAGACCTATAGTCCATCAAAAATTTGAGATTGACCATCTTAGGGATTAAAATTTAAAAGACAGAAGAGAAGCATTTGTGGTTAATCAAATTATGCTTAATGATCTTCCAATAAAAGATAAAGATTTGAGAAAAGAAGTCAAGATTTCGTCTTTAAGCTAAATACACACCATTAGGTTTGCTTACGTGAAGGTGAATTCGAAAAAGAACCAAATTAAAATGAAATTCAAAATAAACGATCAGTTTCTTAAGAAAGGGAGAAATCATCGCCAAAACAAAATTAATTTTGAAGAATGCTGCCAACAATTATCCTGATTAAGAAGGGATAAAAAATTAGCTCACCCTTATGGTTAATACTAAAAATTTGTTTATATATGCGGGGTAAGTACAGGTATTAGAAGGAATACTGACTAAAGATTATAATAATTAACTTATGACATCAATGATAACAAAACATATATTTAAACTCCACAGATATTCGTACTAGGGGTCAAGAACTCAAAACTAAAGAAATTATTTTGTGCTGACGTCGGGTGCAGCTTTGCGTCCGAATGCTACGGTATCAAGTCAGGTTACAGTAAAAAGGTGACGTTGTGCATTTTTATTGGTCTCCAGACGGCATTTGATATCCACACAGAATAATTTCTCCAAAAACTCAAGATGTATAGTAGATGTGGATTTATGAGGTGATAAAAGTACATGGGTAAGTTCTTAGGATATGAGAGACTTGAGATTCATTTTAGACAGCTTTCTTATTGTTTTCTAAAACAAATTTTTAGTACAATTTTTTTTAAAATTAACAATTTTTGTATAAAAAAATTGCTTTAAAATGCAATAAGAAAATTGTCCCAAACAAACCATAGTCATAAGATTATTACCATAATAACCCAAGACCTAAATATGAATGAATCCTTCCTCTAAAAAGCTCTTTGTTTTAGTTTTTAAAAATATAATCCTAGCATATAGCACTTGAGAAATCAAAGCAAAGATACGAACTTAAAAAAATGATGAGACTTATATTCTGAAAGACCAGACAAATATGAATCATCAGAAGAGCTCAAATTACAACTTAGGTAAATTATCAAGGAATAAAAGCTCTACAAACCGATCAGGTCATACAAGAGATAGAATAATGATAGATAAGCCTTGAGGATAATAACCTAAAGAAACAGGAACTATCCTAAGGAAGAAATCTATCCTAGAGAAGGTTTCTATTATAGAAAATAAAAATTAATCATAAGAAAGGAGAAGTCTAATCCTAATAAAGAGGATGGTTATCCTAAGAATAGGAGAACTATCCCAAGGAATTTATACTAGAACTTAAATCGATTAAGCCTTAGGTGCACTTTAAGCTTATGTTTGGCTTTTTATTAGTGAGGTTTGACCAAGCCTATAAAGATTTGACTAGGTAGGTTTTATGGATCTAGTCAATAAATCTAAGTGTCTTCAAATAAAGAGTACTTGTAAGTTGGGTCACAAATAAATGAGGATGAATCACAATAGTAAGCCCAATTTACTAAGAGAAAAAACTCATAGGATAGCGAGCTAAGTGAGACTGATAAATAGTTTGTGTATGTAAGTTTGGCCACACTTTTGTTAAGGTGACCGATAGTAAACGCTTGTAGGCACAAGAATTTCTTTTACTGAGTTTGAATTCCAGCACTTGCAAAAACAGATTGGAGAAGAATTTGGAAGAAATAACTAGAAAAAAACTTTTTTATTGATAAAAGATGAAAAAAACGAACAAGATACAATAGATCCTCAATTGAAGAGGATGATCCGTCTCTCCAAATCTCTAGTCGGCGGCTAGAACCCAAGCAAACCTTAGGAACTCTCAAAATTCAGCAAATAACCACATAACCCTAACCTCAGAAAATCTCATCTATTTAAAACATACAAATACAACCCTAATTTATTAAACAGCCCCTCCCTAAATAATAACCTGCCCTTAACAGTTCCTTCATATTCAAGTACTGAGCGTCTGAGCCCCACCAAGGGGGGCAGCGGCTGCAGTGCCCCAGGGGGAAATAAACCAGCCCCCCGAGCTAGTTCGTCCAGCCCACCTAGGCCAATCCTGGTCTATCAGTGAGCCATCTCCAGGTTGAAGCCAAACTGATTTCTGAATCTATTTAAACGGGAGCAATTTGAGGGATTTCAAATTTCTGGATTTAATTATCAGGTTTAACCAGAAACACACCATAAAATTACCACAACTTTTTTACTAAAGACCACTTCACAAAACATTTCAAAACAATACATGCAGGTTGATTAGCTGTGTTAGCATATTAGATAATCCTGAATGTGATGATGCACTAAACCGATTTAGAGTGTTCCAGGTAGTTTATATTTGAAGTGATTCTGTCTACTTGCTGCTATAAAAAATGACTTGTATGCTCATATTTGCGAGGATACAAATCATATTAGAATTGAATGGTTGCATTAACAGTAAACATTACAAAAAAAAAGGAAATTTAAGTTGCAATCAAACATTAACAGCAACCATAAAAAAAATGGCGTTCAGTTATTTAATAGCAGTATTATGAAAAAATCACAAGGAATATTGAACCTACCACCGTTATGAACTCGAAATATAGTCTTTCACCATTAATATCTCACCACAGAACTTCTTAGGCACTTGATCCAAATCATTCCCTTCCTGCCATGCCTGACCTACCACAACTCCAGGTCCAGCATGTCGAACGTATATGACCAGATGGTCATTGAAAGGCCAGGGATGCTTCGCTGCAAATTTGACGGAAACAAGATCATAAAGCAAGGGGACAATATCAGCTCATAATAAAGAACACACAAGGTAATTTAATAGCTGCAAATGTAATAAATCAATAAACAAATGCATGCAGGCCCAATGTCTGCTAACCAAATTCAAGAATCGAGAGAAAGAAATAAATGAAACTGACATTGTTATTTGAGTAAGAGAATAATGTACCAGGTATAGGGAAGCCTTCGGGAAATTCAGACAACCCTAATAGTCCATCACCAAACTCATATACCAGATCACAAGGCTGCGCTGTAGGAATTATCTCCGTGACTTCTCTTACTGTGAAGTACAGTGGACCATAAAGTTTTGACACTGTAGACGCAATACAAAACATGAGACATCGAGTAAAAAACTAAAGCTTTGTTTGGAACAGCTTTCTTTCTACTTCTTAAAGCAATTTTTTAATACAAAGTTAAAAATTTTTATACTAAAAAACTGCTTTAAGAAGCAGGAAAAAAGTCATCCCAAACAAAACCTAAATCTTTCTTAGACCCATTTGGTTGCTAAAACACGTTTTGAAAAAAAGGTAACGTTTGCTAAGCCCATCATTTGGTTAACGATCCAGATTGACTTTTACGCTCCACAAATACCCTTAAAATCCATCAAATATAACAATTTCAATTTCCCACAAAATGATTTTGTAAACCGTGTATCTATTTAAAAGACTACAAACTAAATGAGTCCGAAAATGTGGTTTCAGTGTTGCTAGACATGTTAATAGAAAACTGCAGAGTAGAGAGGAGTGTGGCTAGGATAAGTGTATTGATAGAAGACAGAGCAAGCCATTAAATTAAACTTGTCGTAAATCCTTCCCACTGAACTCTTTTAAGAAAATTATAGAGTATATAATAGTAAAAATTAGTTTATACTGTAACGGCACAACAGTTTTTGAGTTGGTAATAAAGCACAGCTAGTTACAATGCTTTAGAAGTTGATATGTAGTGCACATCTCTGCAATTTTATCTAACGACGAAAAAATCAGACAATTTATTCTAAAGCCTGACTAGGCCAAGTAATAAGGGCAACAGAAGCAAACCTAGAAACAAATTACGGCTTAGAAGAGCCTCCATGATTACATGCAATGAAGAGTTTGTTTGGCAGAGGAAGAAGTGTATGCCCATCTCCACAGCAAGCTTCTTCACATGATTACCAATATAATATTGTCGGCCCTTAATTTGTACAAGTAAATAAGTAATGAGCAAGAATCTGGGACTAGATTTGAAAAATAATTAATTAATTGCTTAATATTTAAGGAGAAAATGCAAAAAATAGTCCCCGATTATAAGTGCCCAATTTAGTCCCGAAGTTCTAGATTGTCCCAAGCCCCCACATTAATCTCTCAACTATTGAAACTTAATCCGATTTAATCATAGGGAAAAAAATGACAGTTAAAATTAACACCAAAGTTAAATGTGAGGGTATTTTAGATAATGCAAGAATATGTTAGATTACATTTCTAATATTGCTCTATTTTGTCATTTAATAATACAAAAAACCTAAATGAACGTTAACCTGCTAAATAATAAGAGAAAATAATTTGTAAAAGAGATTTATAACAAGCATCAAACTAGTAAGTTATTATGGTATAAATTATATTGATAATTATTATATACCTTCTGGGATATTTAATCAACTATAATTGGGTGACTGTTTTGAACTTTTTCTTGATATTTAAGAAAACCCAACACAATACTAGAATGTGTCAATGGCATAATTTTTAGCTCGTCCAAAAATTAAATGATAATCACAAGCAGGCTAGAACAAAAATAACTACAAGATGTACTAGAAAATTTTCATCTTGATATTCACAATCTGTAAAATGTGAAAATTCTGCTAATTAGAAAAGGGAGTATTGCTTTCAAAAGGTTACCCAATTTGCACTTCATTGAGGTGTTGAGGAAAACGAGGAGTAAACACCACAATGACGAAACAAGCAAGAAAGTAAAAGGAGCGAAAAAATAAAGGACACTAGAATTTAACATGGAAAAATCCAAAATAAGGAAAAAACTACAAAGCAACACCACACGAAGAAATCAACTATAAAAATTGAGAGAAATAAGTACAGATCTCTCTTCTCTCTCGCTCTCCTTGCTTCTCTTCTCACATGCACCGTTCTCAATGTCTCACAAAATACTAAGAAAAAGTCAAGTAAAATAACCACAAGGGACGCAACTCCTTAGAAAAACGAGAAAAAAAAAACAGTCAATTCCGTCTCGCAATACTGCAGCACCAGTTTGCGGTGTTGCGGTGCTGAAGGATCTGTCTTGCACTACTTCAGTGTCGTATCTATACCATTATGACACTTTGCTCTCTGTCGTTTAGTGTTGGGGTGCTCGAGAAAGCAATGCCGGGGATGTGCTTGGGAAGGATTTAGCATGATACCAGTGGAGGGATACCAGGTGATCGATACGGACCTGGAGGGAGTTTAAGAATTGTTTGTTGAAACGTTTCCAAACCAGCAAGGGAGGGAACTTCTATGAGCAGTTCTTCGCTTTGTGTAGGAGGGAACAATAGTGGAGTACCGTGAGTAATTTGAGTACCTCGCCAGTCGACTAGATCGGCTTTCAGAGATTGTACTTGAGGGGAACTTTATGAAGGGATTGAAACCAAAGATTCGCGCAACAGTCAGGTGGAGGATCAGAGGTATCTGGAGAGAGAAACAGGAGGCAGAAGCTCAGGACGCTCATACATGATGACCACCACCTTATTGGCATCCAAGGAGCCAACACCGGATACCATTCGGGGGGCTTTAAAGAAAAAGACTGCAAGAGAAAGACCTGGGGACAGCTTCAAGAAGCTCACAGAAATAAAATTACAGGAGAAGAGGGCGAAGGGGATCTATTTCAGATGAGACGAGATGTATACACCGGGGATTAGGTGTAAGGACCGAACTCTTCAGGTTCTTATCGTTTATGATGACGAGGGAAGGGAGGAAGGTGTCGTATTTCCACCTTGCGAACAAGGTGGGTTTTTGGGATGGGAGTATTGTTAGACCGGTCCATTGGACCAATCCAGACGGTCCATATGGGACCGGCTTGTGGGTAACAAGGCGGAGAAGTTCCGCTTCTTGCATATGTCGATCAAACCACATAGTCTAAAAAAGCATATTATGAAAGTTTTAGGAGAAGTTTAGGAAGGAAATTTAAATGTAGGGACTGTTTAGAGATTTCCTTTTCGATTGTATGCATCAAATAGTTTGTTTTCCTAGGTTATGGCATCTTGAATTTGGCTGGAATTTGAGATCTCTCATAGGTTTTGGGCTCTAACGGCGGTGTCTAGAGAATTGGGGGAGATAGATCCTCCTCTCGAATAGAGGATCAATTGTATCTTGGTATTTTCTGTTTCCATTTCATCAAATAATACAAATTATCTATTGTTTTCCCTAGTTTTGTGTGAATTTTTGGAATTACTTGAAATCTACAAGTGCTTCCTATCAAATTACTAAACTGAAAATCCAATAAGCATTTATTTGTTATTATAAACCTAATGAAAAGTTAAGTAAAATTCCAAACTACTTAGTTATTGTAGAGGACATTCTCGGTCAAGCATAAAAACTGATAGTTTGACCACTAAAACTCTAGTGTACAAAGCTCCTACACATATTCAACATGAAATCAAAGAGTTTATTTCTTAGACTCTAATAAACAAGTCTTTTGACAATATAAAAAACAAATTAGAAGAAAAGGAGACAAAGAATGCCTGCAAAAATTCTTAAAATAATTTTAAAAAATAGATATTTTGAGTAGATAATCTTACTAAGGATTATTCTTCCATATGCGCCCCCATCCTTCCCTTGGAAAATGGCCTGACTAATGTCAAAATTTAAAAATGCCTTGAGATATTTAGCATGATACATACTTTGAAGAAAGAAAAAGCGGTCAGAATAAACTTAGTTAAGTTAATGTGACCTTTTTGAAGTCATTTAACCAAGAAAATGGCATTGGACCTGTTTCAAATGTCCCAAAAAAAAGAATCAATAATGCTTATACATGAATTTTAGTAAATGTATATCCAAATGAGTAAAATGGCATAAATGATTTCCTAAGTTGAATAACTGGACGGTTTACATGAAGACATTTTGTGATCAATTAGTTGTTAAAAAATTGCTTATCATGGTGAACTTCTGGGACATCATTGGTGTCTTTTTATAAATTAACCTCAGAGGTGCAAAGTACCCCATATAGTGGGATAAAAGGTTGATGTTGTTGTCGTTGTTGCTGTTGCAGGTGCAAGAGTAGAGAAATGCTGACGACGAAAAAAAAACCATCCGAGATAGAACTTTTGGCACAATACAAAAGCATGCACACCATTATTGCAGTTCTGCTATTACAAAAATGGTAAAGAAAATCATGCATGCATTCATAAAACAAAATTGGAATAAGAACAAGTGTTAATCAATTGAAGACTATTTTATTATAAAATCATGCAACAAATTATGGATCGTCCATTGTACTTCAAACCAATTATGCATGAACAAACAAGTGAAGAGAAGCAGGGAAAAGGCTTTGCCGAAAATGACTAAAATGGTTAATACCTGTGTCTGTACAGGCGCCTATGTGTGTGTGCAAGAAAGAGAGAGAGGGAGAGAGACAAAAAGAGGACAGGATAGAGAGGTAGGCGACTAAACTTAGACAACAAGAACAATTGGCAGACTAAAATGAGACGCTTTCAATAGAATATCATAATTCATAAAATGAAACAAGTTTCACCTACGAAGTTTCCACAATCCCAAAATATAAAATGTATCGTTGAAATATATTCCACGGATGTATGGCCAATCTTATTATACATGATACATCGTCGAAAATCACCTTAATTGGGCACAAACCTCAATGCATATTTGAATTGGAAACTCTCAAGTTTAAATTTTGGACCATTCAAACTCAAATTTCAGCAAACTTATTGTCAAACTAAACATCTTAATGAGACAAACCCAATGATATCAAAAGTGGTCTAATCCTAGTCTGAATGAGCCTAAGATCGAGTAGTTGAAGCATAATTAAAAACTTATAACATTAAATGGATGATCAAACGATCTCTAAATCTAACATACTTGTAATTGAATCGAACGCCTTGGCAATACAAATCCAATGAGCCTGAGATCGCTTAATTCCGACATTATTAAGGCAATTAAATATTAAAGGAATGGTCTATGATTGAGGGAATTAATACAGGCCATCCGATGGAGTGTTTTGACTTTACTCCATATTTATGAAACATGCAATTCTCAAAAATATATAAATATTGCCCCACTCTCTTCATAAAGAAGGGAGCTAGAGTTTGAACTTAGGCTTGAGATTTAAGAGAGATGAGAGGCTCTAAGAATCTCAAAGCTCCACTCGAGCACCATTGTCAAGCAACCATTTAACGATCTCCATTGGGCCACCACCAGATTATCGCAATCTAAACATCTCCCGACTAAAGTCATCGATGCATCACCCAGCATTGCTGTCAGAACACCACCTGACCCCCGCATCAAAACATCTCCTGAAAGTCACCATCGGAGTGGCGCTCGAACACTATCATTGCAGCACCATCGCCCGACAATGGACCTCCGACCTGTGTTGCCCAACTACGGAACTTTGACCACCGTCGCCTAACTACGAAACTCCGAACATAGCCGCCTGACTACCACCCTCCGACCACTATCACCCAACTACGGTCCTCCGACCATAGTCGCCCGAATACCTACCTCCAACCATAGTCGCTAGATTACCGACATTCGACCAGTGTCACCTGATTACAATCCTCCAATCACTAGATCCTAATCACAATTGCCTGAATATGGTCTCTGACCATCATCGCACGACTGCGGTTCTCCGACCACTGTTGTCTAATTGCAATCCTCCAACCACCGTCTCCCAACTGCAATCCTCTGACCTCCATCGTCTAACTATGATCTTATGACAGTTATTGTCAGGCTACATGGACACCTGTTGACTTCAGCACCTATAATCGCTAATAATGTCAATGCAAGCCTTTATTTATAAGAGTGATACAAGTCATCAACACCAACTCTGACTCTTGACGTCATAACTGAGATTTATGTTGTGCTTCTTGAGCTATGGTCTCCCCTTCTCAAAGGAATGCTACCAGACAAACAAGCAAACAATCTCTTAAAGACATCTCTTACGTCTTAGGGTACTTCCAACTTTAAACACGAGATATACTATATACAATATATGTTTATTACATTGAATAAATGCCTTCCCCCGGAGAATGGTATATTTTATAACTAATGACAAATACTACTGAAACCATTTTAACTTCCATGATTTTTCCCTTCCCCGAGTTTTCCACATAAAAAATTCTAGTATCTTTTACAATTTTACACTCCTTTATTGTTTGTATGTCTTGGATCTTCACACAAATGTTAAGACAATAAACTCTCTCTCAACAACCGTGAATGTTCTGGCACGCAAAAAGGTTTTATTGCATCAAAGAAGCACAAAAAAAAACAATGATAATAAATTACACAAAAACTACTACATAACGTTTTAGGGGGTAATTTTGTCTTTACTTTCTGAATTTTTATTTACTGCGTTGTGGATGAATTTAATCTATCCTTTTCCTTTAGTAAGTTGCAAGGAAAATATATCCTAATAATGATCAATTCTTTAACAAAATAAATTGAAGGCCTTAGCAAAACTATCATAGAAGTTGTTTGCAAAGCCTATAGGTACACACCTTTGTTTGTAATTTAAAGAAAGTTGAAAAATATCCTCAAGAAAATTAATGGAATGCGAGATCATTTCTCTCAGAGTTTAGGTTTTAAGATGAATTTAAGATATAAAGTAATATCTTCAGATCATTCCTAATTTCAAAACATGATAATATTTCTTCAATCTTACTCATATTCAATTAGAAGCATCATGCTTAGTTATAATAAGTTATATTCATCGAGCAATCGACCATCATAGGACAATAATATGCAATTTCTTTTAATAATATTTCATTTCAAACCATAAGGTGGTAGATTTTAACCCCAATCATATTCTTTGTTCCAAAACCTATTCAGTATATTTTTGCCCGGCCTACAAGTTTTAATTCCACAAATCTTATTTGGCATTCACTTGACAATGTTTGCTAATAAAAAAAGCATTCATATCCATCACCCCATCAAAGGTAGTTTTAGGAACAATCCTCCCATAACACAGATGCATCAATTTTTTTTTTTTTAATCTTAGTTATTTCTTGCATGGTGAGTCCCATATCTCCTAACGATGCTATGAATGAGTTCTTCATTTAGGCTTGATTCATTATCAGGTTCTTGTGCTCATCATTGATTAGTTTCTAATGTGTTATGAATCTTGGAGAATTGAATGAAGAGAGAGAGAGAGAGAGAGAGAGAGAGAGAGAGAGAGAGAGAGAGAGAGAGAGGGAAAGGAGGAGTGAGGAGAGGGAGAGAACTTGCATAGGAATTCTTTATTTCTTATTCATGGGCCCCTTATACACTACAAAGCCACCCTTATTTATAGGCTAAAACAAGATAAAATGCACCTAAGATACAACCTACCTAAAATTGGACCAATATCTAACAAATTCCATCTTGGTCCGATTTTACAAAAATATGAAAAGATATCTGTTGTCCACAAAGAATAGCCCCGCCGGTCTTTCCCGCCAATTGCATCCACCAAATGGTTACCAACTTCCTCAAGAACAGCTCTGCCATCTTCTTGAGTCTCATGTTGCCCGAGCCCTAACACAGATCCACCTCCCGAGCCCTAACACAGATCCACCTCCGCTCCGCTCCACCTACTTTTCTATCCGCTCTCAAAATCACAAAGTCCAAGAAATGTCCTGCTCGCACCTGTGTAGCCTCCAGTGCATGTGCCTAGGCCTGGTGTGATCGCCCGCATGCCTCCCTAGCGTGAACCTCGCACGTGAACACCCCTGGATCGTGTCTTCCCATGCCTCGCACCTGCGCCCCATGCCCAAGAACTTTTATTTGGTCAGGTGACCTGACGTAGCTCTACGTTTGGACGCCAGTAAAATAGTGCCACGTGTTCTTGCTCTTTACCGCGCGGCCCGACAAACCAAACCGGAACAGACCCGGGATTGCTATGTTCGCGTATTGCTAGATATTATTCGGTATTGCTAGGTATTGGTCGATTTTGCTCGGCAATAACGAGAAATACCATTATGTGAAGACCAATACCGAGTTTTGCTAGGTATTGCTCTTCACAGAGCAGTATTTCTTATTATTTTCAAGCAATACCTAGCAATACCGAGTAATACCTAGCAATACGCGAACATAGCAATCCCGGGTTTTGGTCCGGGTCGGGTCGTCGGGCTGCGCGGTAAAGAGTAAGAGCACGTGGCGACATGTTATTGGCGTCCGAATGTAGAGCTACGTCATGTCACCTGACTTAATAATTGTTCCATGCCCACACCCCATGTCACTCCGCGCTCTACGCCCTAGGTCCTGCGCGCATTCCCCAGCACACCTTCACCTGTGCGTCCTGCGCGTGTTGTCCCATGTTACTCAAGCCTCGCCTTCGCTCCGCATTCTCTGCTCCAAACACCAGCACCATGTTGTGGACTGCCCGCACGTCCTGCTTCTTGTTACTCTGTGTGAAAAGCTGAAAAGTAAATGACACCAGAATTTAATGTAGGAAAACCCAAAATAGGAAAAAAAAACGATGGAGTCACACCACACCAAGAAATCCACTATAAAAATTGGGAGAAATAAGTACAGATCTCTTTTCTCTCTCACTCTCTCTTTGCTTCTCTTCTCACATGTACCGTTCTCATACTTGCCTCAACTGAAGATGGTAATGTTTCTAAAATGGAGGTTAGCACCGTTCACATGATGACTCCTCTCTAGAGCTAGTTGAACTCTAGTAATTTCTCTGTCGATGTTTCTAGATCACAAAATTTAGGAGAATCTCTGTCCATGATGAGAAGCGTCAAGAAATAGGAAAATATCAAAAAACACCCATAACATTTGATTTAATCTCAAGCACTTGGCTATTTGTGTTTAGACTAAATTGCAGAAGCTCATAGGGAGAAGATGGTAATGTTCCTAAATGAAGGTTAACCACAACAACCAAAAATTAGGCACCTTTGCTGGTTCTACATCTCCAATACTCTGGAGGCATGGTATTGACATCCATGGACAGCAATGCAGATGCTATTTTTTTAGCCAGCTTAGCATCCTGATAACGTGTACCTGTTAGTTCCCAAATCTTAGGTATATGCCTGCACTTAAAGAGGCAATTTAGAATTAGCAGGTAATTGCTTATGTAAGAAAAATCTAAACAATGCTAGATGTTGGGGGAACTTATGCAGTCAGGCCAAGCAATACCACACATATCAAAAGAGTGAGAATATTCTTTTTCTTCAAATAATTATGAGCATCAAAATAAAAAAGAGGCATAAAAATACTTAGGCTTTAGTGAAGCGAGCAACCGATGCCTTCTTTCTTCAGGAATATCTTCAAGTTTCTTCCTGTCATAAAATATGTTAATTTAGGATCACGAAATACAAAGTCATACCCTAGATATGACCCAGCTATCAATGCCATGCAAACCATGATAGTACAACCATATCAAGAAAGACATTCTTTGGAAGATGGCTGCCACCTGCAAGATCTTTCAGAATTATCATAAAAAAAATTCTCAAGGCATCACTTTATTTCCGTAGACAACCATTCATTAGGTTTTCTATTGATTGATTGTTTAAAAACTCTAGTGAACTTCAATTAGGTACCCAATTCTTACCTTGATCCACACTTCAGGCCTACGGTTTTCCAAATTCGTGAGTACTTTTTTACCTTCACAACCACCTAGGTGCTTTTTACATTTCTTGTCAACAAACTACAAAATGAACCGTTAAAAACTACATTACGAACTGAAAGAAGGGCCATTGCTGGTCTACAATACTTCCTTGCACATCCCCATAGCAAGGGGAGGTAAGGAGGTTATCCCTATGGCATGTAACCCCGCATGCAAGCAAGACTCTGATAACATTGGAGATCTCCTTAGCCCGGTTGACAAGCACTAACAGAGATTTCATAGATGTGGAAGGTCTCCTAGTAGTCTGGTCACACTAATAAGAAACTTAACTATTTATGAGAAGATTCCCTTCGTGCTAGGTGGGCTGGGATAGCTGTTGACGCTATTGGAAGCTTCACAAAAGCTGTATCCAACACACTCAAACACCAACAAGCCCTGATTCAACCATTAACAGCATTGCGTCTTGATTAAATTGTGAGGAAGGCCAAAATAAAGGGAACTAAATGAAAGCTTCTGAAAAAATTTTAGTTATATTACTCAATATATAGGTTTGTCAAAAATGCAAGGTGATGCAACCCATGAAGATTATTCTAAGAAATTTTTAATATTAAAAATTAGACTTATATTTTATTGCAATTACAATTTTACTTAATAGGATTTTCTTTATTTCAACTTATAACATAGATTTGGATTATATTTGATATCAAAATATTAGATCTAATCTTTGTGATCCTTTCTATAAATAGAGATTCATGGCTTATATTTGAATGGATTATTGATTGATGAATGATTATTATTGAGACAATTATACAAATTATATTTTGATCCAAGTTGAGTACATGGCATTTCCCTTAGTTTCTTCTCTTTTTTCCTTCTCTAGAGTTCAAGTTCCATCAGTTTTACATCGGAGTGAATAACTGAATATCCTTAAAATTTGCTCCAAAATTCATCTAGCTTTGCAATTCCTACCACCAATCAACCTCCTAATCTAATTGCCACGATCTTCCTAATCCAAATTTCTCTAGTTATCTTGTTATTTCTTATTCTTATTCTTATCTACAGTAAGTTTCACAACAATGGTTCTCGTATTGAGATTTTGCTAACCTGTGTTATAGTCTTTTTATCTCCCCCACTTTTTTTTTTTTTTGGAGTTACTGACATCCTTGAATTTTCATTTATCATCATCCAGATCCAACAATCCTCAAAGATAATAAGTATTGAATCCAATTGCACAGATGCCTCTCCAAATTCCACTCCAAGTCCCTTCTCCATTTCCCTCATCAAGATTTGTCACGATTATGCCACTCATGGCTCCACCACACCATCTTACGCATCCCATTGTCAACACCTTCTTATGATTTCATATCTATCACTTGCTGCTTCCTAGCCTATGTCAAATCTACACAGATATCTCGCCTCCTAACCACATTATTAAGATCCACCTCTTCCCAAGAGAACTCAAGGGAGTTGAAGTTCTTGTCATTCCACCGACAGTCTTCCCAATCTACCTTTTCCAACTCATCAAGGCAAAAGCGCCTTCCTGATCAAACAATACATCAAGCCACCCCTCGCCATATCTCTTTGTCACCAAGCCTTCCCTCACTAGATCTCGATGTCTCCCATCCTCAGAAAACCTATTGTTCAATAAATGAAAGTTCTCTCATCCATGTTGTTCTTCTCCCTCTCTTCTTCTTCGAGCCTGAGAAAATTTGACTTGCCTGGTTATCTTGCTCTTGTTATTTTTATAGGAAGGTTCGCAACAATGGCGCTCTAGTTGAGATTTCCCCAACCTTTGTTCTAGTCACTTTATCTCCACCTCCTTCTGGAGTTGTTGACGTCCTTGAATTATTATTCATCTTCATCCATATCCAACAATCCTTCAAGATCCAGACCAAACACAACTGTCCAGCCCACCTAATTCCCCTCCGTGGCCCTTTTCAATTTCCTCAGTCCAAATTTATCCTGATTAAACCACTTCTGACCCAACTGCACGCACCATCTCTCTCGCATCCAGCAATCAATGCCTTCCCATACCACAAGATCCATCATTGCATCACCCACCATATCGTGTCAATTTCACTGCCTTCTAGCCACTAGATCACCAAATGTATGCACAGATCTCGCCTCCCAACGACACTGTCAAGATTTTTGTCGATTTCGTCGATGCCCTTTGCAAACCACCTCTTCCAACTCATTCAAGGGCAGCACCAGCTCCAAATCCAAAAATCCTTCAAAACACCCTATGCTAGATCTTGATGTCTCCCACCCTCAAGAAACCTGTCATTCAACTCCTTCCACAATGTTGTCGTATTGTTTGACTTTGAGAGCAGGCAGGGTCAGTTTTTATTTTTTTTTATTTTTTTTTGGGGGGGGGGGGGGGGGGGGGGGGGGGGGGGGGGCCGGCGGGGGGGGATAACTTTTAGCTTTAGTATTCTATAAATACTCCTATTAAGGAGGAATTAAAGGACAATGAATGAAAGTTTTCTCTCTATATTCCCTATAATTGTTCTTCACTTCTCCCACTTCTGTTCTTTGTGGAACTCGAGCAAGCTAGAGCTGCCTAGCTGTCTTGTTCTTGTTCTTTCCAACAGGAAGGTTCGCAACAAAATCTCTTGGTGTGTACATTGTATTCGTTCACGGTACACAATTATGCATGTATTTTCATAACAGCACTCTCTAACCATCCAAGACGCAAAAAACACAGACGGATAAAACACACCGCCCTGGTTCTACCTTCCAGCAAAATACTACTTGTTTCCAAGAATCTTTCCCCTTCATTCAACTAGCCCGCGAAACGAAATTGCAACGGAAAACTCCAACAAGGATAAAAAGCCAAAAAAAATTCCTCATCTTCATTCTGTGACCAAATGCGATTGAAAGAAACGACTAAAAAACTAATACGAAAAAAAGAAAAAACATGTCGATGAACTTCTTCATCGCTTGAAGTTAACCAGAGGTAGGCAGCAGGGTTGTAAGATTCCGGGTCGAGGGGAATAAGCTCCGTGGGAGGATCCACGAAGGCCACAATGTCCTGCTCATCAAGGTAAGATAATCTTCCTCCGGGAAGAATCTCGTAAGGTTTTTCATCCCACGGTGAGTGGTAAGTCCCTTCTCCCCGAAGGCAAAGATGCTTCCACCTGCGAGGATAGCTCAGGCGACCCGCATGAGAAGGAAAGAGGGAGCGATTCTTGAGCTCGCTGGAACCCAACCCTAATCGGACCCATTTGGGTTGAATTTCGAAGGACATCGTGCAGGTGGCGACGCCGTGGTTCATTTTCAGGCGATGGATTCTGAAGAGGTGGGTGTAGGGGATTAGGAGGGTTTAAGCCGCGCGATGGGCGATGGGCGATGGGCGATGGGCGATGGGCGATGCGGTTTATATCCGTTTAGGATGGTTCGTTCTACTTCCGGTGATTTTGACTAGTTGATAGGGTAAAGTATATTTTCATTTGTAATACTAAATTGTGTTTATTTATAAATTACTATTTTTTTATTATATTTATCAAATTTATCTCTGAATATTAAAATTCAGAAAAATATTTTAACATGTATTATTTATTTATATCAAATTCATATAGAGATTTTGTTTGGGACGGCTTTCCTCCTGTTTCTTAAAGAAATTTTTTAATACAAAAGTTAAAATTTTTTAACTAAAAAACTGTTTTAAGAAGCAGTAAAATGTTAGAACATAATTAATTAAGATTAGTTATAATAATTATTTCTTTATGATTCTTTAATAACCAATAGGATATGTACACATATTAGCTCATTCCACTATGCCTATATATAGGTACATGTACTAAGTTTAAAGTATCGAATAAGATAACTTCTCTCTCCTCTTTATTGCTCTATTCCGCTTCATCTTCCTCAGCTCTCACCGGACCTACTGTTTCTACATGGTATCAGTAGCGGGCTGATCCTCCGGCCAGCTATAACTCATGGATTCAGCGTCAACTCCTTCCTCTGCTCCGACGATCATCGTAAATCAAACAGATCGGTCGAAGCATATTCTTTATCCATCCCTCAAATTCATAATCGCAAATCTCAAAACTCTTGTACCTCATCATCTCTCGTTAGACAACTACCAGATCTGGCGCACTCAGATTGTCAAGCTCTTCAAGGCAAACGACTTCGATAAGTTTCTTGAATTTTCTTCCAATCCAGATCAAGAAAACAAAATTCAAACTACAATGTTGATTCCTGGATCTTTACCGATCAAAATCTTGCTGCTGCGATCTGTTCAACTATCTCGGCTCAGGTGCTCCCATACGTTATGCACCTTGAGTCTACACCAGAGATATGGCAGGCACTTCAAATTCGGTTCCAATCAACGAACCGATCTAAAGTAATGCAACTCAAAAATGAGTTAAACAACATTGCTATGAAGAACATGTCTATGCAAAATTATCTGACGGAAGTCAAGAAGATTGTCGATAACATTGCCTCCGCAGGATCAACCATTGACACCGAGGATATTATCCTTCATATCCTAAATGGTCTACCACCATCATACCAATCATTCAAGACTTCAATCAGGCATCTGCAATCCCCTCTCAAATTAGACAATCTTTATGCGATGTTAATCAGTGAAGAAATACATCTTCAAAACGACTCTATGCGTCTTGCTAATAACCAAGAACCTCAAACTGTGCTCTACGCTCAGCGAGGTCGTGGTCGACGTGGTCGTGGAAGAACTCAATCGACCTCTACAAATCCTCCGAAACCAACTGGAAAATCCTCCCTCACGTGTCAAATTTGTCTTAAAAGAGGGCACACCGCTGATGTATGTTGGCACCGTCATGACGCGAACTACATTACGCAGCGATCTCATTCCGATTCCACCAATGCTCTGTTCGCATCCACGGAAGCTCCAGCCTCCGACTGGTATCTAGACTCCGACGCCTCCGCTCACATGACCAACAAAAATGATCAACTGCTTCAAGGATCTGTATATCAAGGTGTTGATCAGGTGATGGTTGGTGATGGCCGGACAGTTCCAATTGCTCACTCGGGACTGGGTCTTCTCCCCACACCGGATCGTAAGTTGATTCTGTCCAATTTACTTCATATTCCCGCCATATCTCACAACCTTTTATCTATCTCCAAACTCGTTTCTACTAACAACATATCTATTACCTTTACTCCTAATGGTTTTACTCTGAATGATTTGCAGAGCAACAAACCTCTTCTCAGCGGACCGTGTAAAAATGGATTATATCCCATCGCTATGGCTCAGTCATTCATGTCAACGAGAGCCCTGTCAGCAGTGCAGACTAACCACATCAATTGGCATGAGCAACTGGGTCATCCTCAGCAAAGAACCTTGCAACAAATATCACGGAACAACCCGGATCTTCATATTACTTTCTCGCATAATGTGTGTACCTCATGTAAACTTTGCAAGAGTTATAAACTTCACTTTGATCGCTCTGCAACTCGTACTAATAAACTTCTTCAACTATTACATTCCGACGTGTGGGGACCTTCTCCGGTCACCACAAAATAGGGATTTAGATATTATCTTCTTATAATAGACGATTACTCGCGCTATTCTTGGATATTTCCTTTATTGTTTAAATCTGATGTTGTGCATGCATTCATTAATTTCATTAAACTCATTGAAAATCAAACGGATAACAAAATCAAAACTATTCGTACTGATGGCGGAGGTGAGTATATGCATCATCAATTACAACAATATCTCACTTCCAAGGGCATTCAACATCAGGTTTCCTGTCCCTACACACCGGAGCAAAACGAGGTCTCTGAGTGCAAGCATCGCCACATTCTGGAAATGGCCAGAACTATGATCCAAATAGCGTCCATACCTCATCATTTTTGGCATGAAGCTGTCACTACAGCGGTGTATCTGATCAACAGATTACCTTCACCCACTATCAGACGCAAATCGCCAATACAACTCATGTTCAACAAGGATCCTGACTACTCTTACCTCAGAACGTTCGGGTGTGCCTATTTTTCGCGCCTCCCTCCGCACACCTCAACCAAGTTACAACCGAATTCTGCCTTATGCGTCTTCATGGGCTACTCGGCTACTCAAAAAGGATACAAGTGTTTAAACTATAAAACTAACAATATCTCTGTATCCATACACGTTGAATTTATCGAACACATGTTACCTTTTAATCATAAACCAACTTCGTCTATCCCTCTCACGCAGGATCTACCTCCTCCGCTGCTTATCCCTGTTTCTAAAGCTGTAGAGGATGCTCCTGTGAGAACAACTATAGTGGGCACTCCGCTACCTATCCAAGCATCGTCCCCCACAACAATTGTGTCTTCTCCACATTCTTCGTCTCCAACTTCTGATCACTCTCAAGTGGCTTCCCCAATCAAACATCACATGACAACCAGGCTTCAAACGGGATCCCTAAAACATGTATGTCGTCTGAATCTGCTTCATCAAGTAGCATAATGTGCTCAACAACCTACCCCCACCAGCTACTCCGATGCAAGCAAACATTTTGAATGGCGTCAAGCTATGGCAGAAGAGTTCGCTGCACTGCAACAACAAGGTACTTGGCTACTGGTTCCACCCCCACCAAACGCATCTATTCTAGGCTGCAAATGGACATTTCGAAAGAAGCTCAACTCAGACGGATCGGTAGCCAGATACAAGGCCCGACTTCTTGCTCAGGGGAACCGTCAAGAACATGATCTGGATTATGACGAAACGTTCAGCCCGGTGGCTAAGCTTCCTACCATCAGAGTTTTATTCACTGTAGCACTACATCATGGATGGAAGGTGCAGCAACTCGACGTCACCAACGCGTTTCTACATGACACATTAACGGAAACCGTCTTCATGCGGCAACCAAAAGGTTTTGAAGATAATGTGTATCTCAGCCATGTCTGCTACTTAAAGAAGGCTATCTATGTCACGACCCAACCCGATCGGGACGGATCCCGCTCGCATCGGTTTGTGCCCAAACTCAAACTGACTGAACTGATTCCAGGATCTGGCTTTGGAATTTGTTTCAGAACTTTCTTCCCAACATTTACACACAGAAACAGACACACAGAGCTACTATAAACATCAAAACGTAGCGGAACCGATCATCTATCTTTTTCTTCCTCAAAAGAATCATATACAAATACAGCTCATGGCTTTCAGACAGAAAGAAAAATAGAACAGAAAAGTCATGACTGTACAAAAATCACAAGTACAAAATACCTATAACAGATCAGACTCTGAACTCCTACTCCAAGACTTCCTTCCCTTTCCCAGAACCTGAAAACCACGCAGAAAATAAGGATGAGCTACAACATCTCAGCAAGACATCAAACCTCCAATCAAAATCCTCAGAATCCACATCAAACACATTAGACAAAAATTCGTACAGAAATCAGATCAACAGAATTGTATATCGAATCAGAACAGAATCATACAGATCAGGTCAAATCAAAATAGAACAGAATCGTATCAGAATCATAAATCATATCAAAATCGTACGGAAATCAAAAATCATATCACTTCAGAACATATCAAAAGTCAGAACAGATTCCCTGACTCTGACAGAATCTCAACGGATTCTAGCCCCTTATGCCTCCCTTCCCAGATACTGACATAATCTCTCGGATTCTGACCCCTTATACCTCCCCTTGTGCTCATGGCACCAGAACAGATGTGCTTATAGCACCAGAACAGAACTTATCATCAGATTCGGAACATAACTTGTTTTCAAATTTCAGAGCTCATTTCAGATTTCCCTGACACATACAGGATCTCACAGGATCCTGACCCCTTATAACTCCCTTTTCATAGCACACAATCATATCATGTCATTTCAGAACAAATCCAGACAATTTCAGAAATCGTACAAAAATCCAGCGGCATAACGACAGTATACGGAATTTACACAAAATTTACAGATTCAGAAATTTACCAAATTATCACAGAACATTCACAACAACATTATAAGACTTTCATTCTACTGCCCAGACAATTTCAGACATCATCAGAAATTACAGTCAAAAGAAAACTCCGCCGAATCAAAACTATCCGGTCAAAATTCTCCAGAAAATAATTAAAACGTGTGCACTCGGCACCTTAGAAACATACCAAAAGTTACGCGGTAAAAACTGAACCAATCAAAAAATACGGAAGAAATTCGCTAACGAAAACGAAATCCGGACAGAAAAATCGCTCAAACTTCACCGTTCTGAAAATTGAGAAAGGCGGAATGTGCCTTACCTTGCGTACACCAATTTCTTGAACTGTCTCGACGGACGAAAACGGACCGGCGTTGCCCAAAAATCCACTTTTTCTCTTTTGCCCTCGACTTTCTCTCTCCTCAAATGATATTTTATAAAAATCTGATTTTCTCTCTCTTCAAAACGAGCTGATTTTCATTAAATAAACTTGAGATCGGCCCGGCCGATCGTACGATCATCCAGGACGATCTGAACAAACTCACTTCGTCCTGAAACGATTTCTCAGGACGATAATTAATTTTTTTTCGGACGATAAAAACCCCTACTCTCTGTCTTTTGCATTGCTCTGATCGTCCCGGGACGATCCCCGATCTGCTCGGACGATACTGGGAGGAAAACTTTCATGTAACTTCTGTACACATTCTGTAACAAAACTTCAACTGATCGTCCCGGGATGATCCACGATCGGCCCGGACGATACTGGAGCAAAACTGATGTTACAATCTATGGGCTTAAACAAGCCCCTAGGCAGTGGTACACCACCTTTACTAATCACCTAATTACAACTGGGTTTCAACATAGCAAAGCCGATCCATCTCTTCTCATCTATCGCCGGCAAGACACTCAGATTTTTCTTCTGGTATATGTCGACGATATTCTCATTACCGGAAATAACGAAGCAGCTATTTCAGATCTTCTAAACAAACTCAATTCTCAATTTACTATGAAACACCTCGGTATAGCCAGACACTTCCTCGGCATCTCCATACAATCCACGAAAGATACGTATTTTCTGTCTCAGCATGCTTATGCACTTTCTCTTCTACAACAAACAAATTTAGTTAAATGCAACTCCTTGTCTAATCCCTCTGTCACAAAAGAGCCATCTCATTTCCAGCCAGATAACACCATTCCAGACGCAACCATGTACCGCCGCATAACTGGAGGTCTACAATATCTCACCATCACGCGTCCTGACATAGCTCACTCTATTAACACTCTGTCTCAACACATGCATGATCCAACACCTGTTCATCTATACCTTCTCAAGAGGCTACTTAGATATATCAAAGGGACAATAAATTTTGGATTACCCATCACAAAATCATCCCTGGATCTTCGCACGTTCTCGGACGCTGACTGGGCCGGTGACCCGATCACCAGAAAATCAACATCAGGCTTCTGCACGTTTCTTGGTGACAACTTGGTGTCGTGGACGGTAAAGAAACAAACTACTGTATCCAGATCATCTACAGAGTCGGAATACATAGCATTAGCAGCTGCGACGGCGGACACCATTTGGTTGAAGCGTCTCATTGCGGATTTCAACATTCCGCATGATAGACCCATCTCAGTTTACTGCGACAACACGTCGGTGATCGCCCTGGCGAATAATCCGGTGTTTCATGCGCGAACCAAACACATTGAGATTGATCAAAGGTTCATCTGCGATCATATACAACACAAAACCATAAGCGTGTTACCAATCAGCACGGTGGATCAGATCGCCGATATATTCACAAAATCCTTACCCACTCTTCGGTTCAAGCAGCTCCGCTCCAAACTGACGATCAGGGAAGAAACATCAGTTCGCGGGGAGATGTTAGAACATAATTAATTAAGATTAGTTGTAATAATTATTTCTTTATGATTCTTGATAACCAATAGGATATGCACACGTATTAGCTCTTCCACTATGCCTATATAGGTACCTGTACTAAGTTTAAAGTATCGAATAAGATAACTTCTCTCTCCTCTTTCTTGCTATATTCCGCTTCATCTTCCTCAGGTCCGGCAACTCTCACCGGACCTACAGTTTCTACATAAAAAAGTCGTCCCAAATGAAGCTAGAGAGAGATTATCTATGAAGAAATTGATCTTATATAGATGTAATGTTAGACTTGAAAAAATAAATAATTAAATACGTATAATCTATTTTTATGTTTTAAGAACATGAAATTTTATGTATATGCATGCATCAATAGTTGATGTTAAATATGGACTTGATCATCATTGTATCATGCTAACTTTAAACTATTCTTAATTTGCAAGTTTTAAGAAGCGGTCTCATAGTCATTGGCTCAACTAGCCTAAAGTGATTTATGTAGTTTGTAGCTTTCATAAGGCTTGATTTTCCTTCAATCATGATCGAGTAAGGTTCAAAGAGTAATAAATGACTCCCACAATAGATCCAGATGATCAAATGGGGTATATGTATGTGATAGTTGATGATGATTCTGTCTGTGAGACCTGATGGATGATGTGGTAAATTATAATGTAAAAAAAAGACTGAATTATTAAGACACGAGGCTTGAAAAATCTGTTGGTATAAAAATATCAAATGTTTGAGCCTAATTTATATGCTTAAAAATTTTTTGTTGAACATGCATTTGATCAATATTGTATGATAGGACTTATTTTGATTTCCCATTGATCCATGCTCCCAAACATTAAGATATTATGATTTTAGTTGCCTAAAATTTTGGATTATTTTAATGTCATCTATGCATATAGAGGCAGTATGATGAAAAGAATGAGTTTCATATGGCTCTTCTAACAAATAGTCAAGTCTTTTTGCTCTTTTAATCTTCCTCGCATAACAAATATATTTCTTCGTTCTCATTGTAATTGATATTATTCTTTATTCATGGTTTGAACATAAGAGATGTATGGGATTTAAGTTGTTCAGTTATACCATATAAGACCGTTATTTACTGTGCAAAGACATGCTCAATTGGTTTTTATTAATGTTATTGAGAGAATTACACTTGTGGATGGTTTCCTTCCATCGGAACTTTTATTACGTCCGGTGCAAAGACGTAGAGAAATGTCCGGTGGGAGGCAATTTCCCGCCAAAAAATTAGGTATTTGCTCGGTACAACTAGGTATTATTTGATAATAATGAGGAATACCGTTCTCTGAAGATCAATACCGAGTTATACCGAGCTGTACCGAGAAATACCAAGTTGTACCGAGTTTTTCTGGGAAAACCGAGAAATACCGAGTTGTACCGAGTTTTTTCTGGGAAAAACTCGGTACAACTTTTGTATAACTCGGTATTTGCTCGGTAAAGTCTGGTATAACTCGGTATTGGATCTTCAAATAATGGTATTCTTCTTTATTGTTAGGTATTGCTCGGTACAACTCTTTTTTTTAGCGGGAATTTGCCTCCAACCGGACGTACCTCTACGTCCGTCAGAGGACGTAATAATTGTTCCCTTCCATCGTTGAAGATGAAACTTTTAAGGGAATGTTAGGCGGCTAGTGCAATGAATCAAGTTCTTCATAAAATTTGACCAATAAGATCTTATAAATGTAAAATTCTTATTTAATACATCACATATTCTAATTAATAATTAAAAGATATAGATATAATTAATTTTAAATTAGCTTAGATAATGTTTCATCGGGGCAACATAAATTTAAAAAATAACCCATTATAAATTTCAAATTTAAGGTCCCTATATATTCATGCTGATCTTATAACATTACAATAATTAAGTTTTGATGTATCATCAAATAATTTTTATGACCGGGCATGAAGCTCGAAGTAAATTTGAATTAGAAATATTTGAAATTAAATTTGATACCATCGGAACTCCGCTTTTAGCAAACTGAATGCCTTGAAAAGAAGAACACGACGACTCCAAATTTGACCCAATCCGAGCCCCAATGGGTCAAAATCATGGGACCGAAGCACATGTAGAAGGTTCAAAATATAAATTGGATGATCAAATGATATCCAAATGTGACATGCTTGTAGTCGAATCAAGCAGCTTGACAAGATGAATCCAACAAGCCTAAGATCATCAAATTCTGACATCATTAAGGCACTCGAATACTTGATAAACTATTTATGAGCAAGGGAATTGATTTCGGTCGTCCATGCTGAAAGTTCGTTCGGGATGTTAAGCCCTATGAACTTAGTCCCAAGCTAACCAAGAGGGGGGGGTGAATTGGTATTTAAAAAACTTTTAAGACAAAGAAATAAAATCACAAACCAAATCACACCACAAGAAATTAATGCGGAAATAAAAAGTGCGGAAGCAAAAATAAGAACACAAGATTTATAGTGGTTCGGTCGACTCGACCTACGTCCACTCCTTGGAGGCACCCTCCAAGTATTGCACTACAAAACGTGACTCTCCTTTAGCCCCCACGGCTAGGCGGAGAACCTACCTCCTTTTGCTTCCTCCTGGCAGAGCCTACCGCTAAGCTGGCAGAGAACCACAACCAAAGCAAACTCCTTACCTCTACCGACCATTCCACGGACGAGAAACTCCAGACGAAAGACAAGCAGAGCGATCCTTGAAGCAACCCTTGTGAATCCCCCTCACAAGCTCCCCCTCACAAGATCCTCTCTCTCTCTCCCTCTCTCTCTTTCTCTCCTCAAGGTCTTCTCAGGTCAAGGCAGCAGCCAAAGGTCTTCTAAAACGTTTGGACAAGAGCTCTTAAATAGAAGAGCTCTCAAGGAGCTCATTAATTGCAAGTAGCCGACTTTATCGTCCCGGCCGATCTGGACATCGGCCTGGCCGATCAGTACAAATCAAAGAAGATCGGCCAGAGCATCGCCCTGGGAACAGTCCTGGACGATTGAAATTTGGCTTGATCGTCCAGGACGATCATATGATCGTCCTGGCCGATTAGTTCAAATCAGATGCAAATCGTCCTGAGCATCGCCCTGTTTATGACCTGGCCGATATTTATCGTCCTGAAGCAACTCAAGGATTTTGAATGTATCGTCCTGGCCGATCCTGCGATCGTTCAGGACGATATGATCGTATCAATCATCCTTAATTACTCCCTGATTTCCTGATCAATTAAGGCATAATTTGGTAATTTCGTCCAGGCCGATATGGGGATCGTCTTGGCCGATAATTTAAAAAATATAGTATACCTTAATTGTCTATGGCGGCAACTTCTTTCTATTTTGAGCTTATCGTCCTAGCTGATACACGTATCGTCCAGGCCGATATGTTAATGTCGGCTGCCTTAATTAAGAATCCTTACTTAGACTTTCTGTTTTAAGCTGAAAGTCCCGGAGGATATAAATATCGGCCAGGCCGATGTGGGCAAAAACAGAAATTCTAAACCTCTCAAGTGTGTGTGTGAAGGGTTACTTAGCATCAGTCTCTTTGACCATTACAAGTAGACTCAAAAGGTGAAAAATCAAATTACAGACTGACTCAACCCTAAACCTACGCAATTCTGAACTTGGCTTCTTCATGATCGTCCGGTCTTCGATTCCTGAAAAGTTAGAAGCAACAAGTAGTCCAAGAGAAGTAGTGTTTGTCAATCATCAAAACATAAGCCATGAAAAAATAGATTTGCAACACATGCGAACCACTCCCAACGCGCCCTTGATCTTCTCCCTATTTACTGGTCATGCCACTCTCAAAAAATTACAAATAGACCCCTCATTCTTCATTGAGGGAGGATCAAGCAAGGAAGGTAGGAGAAGAGAAAAAAAAAGGGAAATAAGACAGGATAGGAAGATAAATCTGAAATCTCTCTTGCCACTAAGCTCCTCCTCGACCACTGACTCTTGTCGGACTTCTGTTGGACTTACGCCGGACCACCAATTGTCGTTGGACTTCCATAAGGCCAACAACTAATGTCGAATTTACGCCTGACAACCGACCATCACTGAACTTTTGTCGAACTTCCACTCGCCACCAACAGTTATCAGACTTACACCCGACCACCAATTATCGCTGAAATTTCACTTGGTCACCAACTGACGTCGGATTTACGCTCGGGCACCGACAATAGTTGGACTTTCGTAGGGCTTTTGTTTGGCCACCATATGTCGTTGAACTTATGCTCGGTCACCGATTATCGTCGGATTTTCTCCCGGCCATCGTTGCCCAATTATAATCTTTTTGACCTCCATCACCCACCAACTAGGGTCCTTCCGACCATCATTGCCCGATTATAATCTTTCTGACCATCGTCGTTCAGCGACTTTGGTCATCCGATCTCCGTCGCCCGACTACGATCTCTTTGACCATTGTTGCCCGTCAACTACGGTCCTTCTGGGTTTTGTTGCCAAACAATAATTTTTCTAACCATCGTCACCTACAGACTATGGTCCAACTAACTAAACGAACATGCCAACTTTGATTCTTCCAACTCCCACTATGTAAAGCAATCTCTATGATGTATATTTGTTACATCAAGCAAAGACCTCCCCCTACCCCCCCCAAAGGAAATGCCTTATTTTTAATCGACTGCAAACACTAATGATTTTATTTAATTTTGGCTAGGCCCGTAAATTTTTCCCCTTTTCAGTGGTTTCATGTAAAAATTTTGGTCTCTCTTTTGAATACCATACCCCTCTCTCTTTTGTTTGATTGTGTTGGAACTTCATACAAAGCTAAGACATTAAACTTTATATTTCTCAATCACCGTGAATATTCCAGGATGCAACAAGTTCATTTTTCTTTTAATATTTATTAGAAATTCATAAATGAATAATAAACAATTTAAACTAGAATGGTGGAAGGCATGTCATATAAAGATCTGTTTTAGACACTTTTCTTATTGTTTTATTTTACTTGGCTATTACTTTCTTGTTATTTATCAAAAAACTTTGTGATAAATTTTTTAAATGCTGCATCAGAAAGATGATGTAACTATAATTGAGAGAGACTTGGTTCACTGTGCTCTGCGGAGGTATATGTTGACATCTTGGGAGTCAATGTAACATGTAATTTTTTTTTTCAAAATCATGATTTGATAAAATGATTTTGTTATGAAAATTAAATATGTATATTTAGATGATACATAATTTGATGTTCACAATAAAGAGGCAAATAATACGGCTCAAAAAAATTAATTGATTAGTATGAATCGTAATGCATTATTAAAATAGAAAACTTTTATAATTAAATTTAGAATAATTCGAGCAGTGGTTTTAACAAATTTATAATTGAATTGGAAATATCTTCAAGTCAAGTAAAAACACACAAAAATTGATTCGAAATTAGGCTTCGTTCGGGACAATTTTGTTACATTTTTCTAACTGTTTTCTAAAACGACTTTCTAGTTTAAAATTTCTAATTCAATAAAATTTTGTATTAGAAAGCTGTTTTAGAAAGCACAAAAAAAGCTGTCCAAAACAAAGTTTTTAATTCAAATGAACCCAAATTAATAACTTGAAGTATATTTAAAAAAAAAAATTGAGATAAATTGAAAGATCAAATGATATCCAAATATTTAGTAAAGAAAAAATTAACAATAATTGTTGAGGGTTGAACATACGGACTACCAGAGTGAGAAGAATTTTCATCTTAGTGTTGTATGGATATCCAACACACAACAGAGAAATAAAAAACACTAGAGTTTTTACGTGGAAACTCGATCTTAAAAAGGAAACAAATCACAGGGCCTGACCCAGCCCAACTGATTCCACTATTGTTTGAATATGTTGCAAAGCTTACTCCGTCCTTTAATTCGAAGACAGTGAAATTATGATAATAGAGCGAGTTGGGAGGAAGTCCAACGACGGCCGGTGGCCGGTGTAAGTCCAGCATCAATCGGTGGCCGGACGGAAGTCCGACGATTGTTGGTGGCCGGTAGGAAGTCCAGGGACGGTTGGTTGTCATGCGGAAGTCCGACGATTGATGGTGACCGAGCAGAAGTCCAGCGACGGTAGGTGATCCGAGGATGGCCTGACGGTGGTCGAGGAGGAGCTTGGCGACAAGAGATATCTCAAACTTATCCTCCTCCGTCATCTTCTTCTTCTTCTTATGTTTCTCTCTCTCTCTTTCTCTCTCTCTCTTTTTCTTGTGAAGAATGCGATGTATATTTATAATTTTTAAAGAGTTGCATGTTTAGTAAATAGTGAGAATATCAATGATAGGTTGAGAGTGTTTTGAATGAGCGGCAAATATCGATTCCCTTGATCATGGACCGTGTATCGTGCATTTGAGTATTTTAATGATATTAAAATTCAAAGATCTTGGGCTCGTTGTATTCGTCTCGTCGATTCGCATGATTCAACTATAAGCATGTCATAGTTGGAAATCATTTGGTCATCCAACTTATGATTTGAAGCTTCCAAATGTGCTTTGGATTCTTGATTTAGACTCATTTGTGTTCAAATTGGATCTAATTTGGTGTCTTTGGGTTCGTCTTTTTGAGATATTCAGTTCGACTATAAGTTTATTGGCACTATAAAAAAATTAACCTTTTAATTTACATATATATAATTTATTTTAATTTTTTTTATAATTTTTATAAAAAAATTAACCTTACATATATATTAAGACACTTTTTAAGTGCCTTAAGAAGTTTTTATTAAGGCATACTTTTTTTGGCGCTTGTTAACAGTGATTTGGTGCCAACATGGCTTCGTGCGATAAGTTATGCCAGCTACTTCTTAATTTTTGAAGTTTTGATTCAACTTTGTCTTAAGATTCATGCCCAGCCTAGATAAATTTTTTTATTATATATATCAAAAATAATAATAAACTTAAATTTTGTTTAATTTTTTTATCACAACAAATTTTAGAATTATTTAATTTATTTTAAGAATATTATAAAATGAATATTGTACACATTTCAATTTAAATTTAATGATTTTGAATTTTATCCTCATTATATATTTAGATATTGAACTCTGATTATAAGTGTTGCTCAATTGTCCAGAATGTTTTTCCTCTTCGTTTTTTTCGAAGTCGGATGCATATTAATTTGTTAACTCATATGTTCTTAAAATTATGATTAAAATTCACATAAAATAAAATATTCAAAATAAAATTTTCCAAATAATAAACAGGACTAAATTTTTTTCCTAATAATAAAGCTGCTATGCAAATCTACGTTTCAATATATATAGATACACACACACACACTACGCAGGTGGTCTTGACTTGGAGAAATTGTTACATGCGGAATCCGGGCGCAGGCTTGTGTTAGGACTCCAATCAGAATAGTCCACGTCGCTTGTATATTATGTACAAATTGTATACAGTGTATGTACAGACTGACATGACATGTTCTGATTGGAGTCCGGAGGGCTTCGCACGTACTAATTTCTCCTTGATTTGTTGGTTGAGAGCTTTTACTACCTACGACGAGATCTTCAATTGAAAACTTGCACATATGATGTATGTGCATGTTTACTTTTTATTGGTCAAAATCTTTTTTATTGTGAAATTTATGTTAAGATGCAAATTAATTTTATATTTTCACTAAATTACGAATCATGATTGATTTTAGACAACCATGTTAGTCCTACTCCTCCCAAAGTTTACAAGACAATTTCAAGTGATAATGAGGCGATGCAAATAATAGGACAATGTACTGACAGTAGGCAGGTTGAAGTTGTTGTTGAGAGAAAGATCAGAGGGAAGAAGATGAAGCAAGAACAAGAAGAGGGAGCCGATGAGGCAAGCCGAAGAAGACAGAGGAAAAGAGAAATATTATTATTGCCTTTACGGTCGAATACATTGGCCCTTGTTATATAACAGAGTAAATGACAGAAATAGTAAATACAGTGAACGTAAATACAATTAAATACAAATAACGTCTTATATTCTAATATCGTCCCGCAAATTAAGCATCCGAAGATCGAATGGTTAATTTGTTCCTGAGATCATTAAACCGAGCTATTGGGAAGGACTTGGTGAAGATATCCGCAATTTGATCCTTGGAAGAGATATGAACCAGTTTGATGTCGCCGGCACTGATTTGTTGACGAATAAAGTGATAGTCAATCTCGATGTGCTTTGTGCGCGCATGAAAGACCGGGTTCTTAGCAATTGCAATTGCGGAGGTGTTGTCACAATGGATTGTCGTAGGTTCTGCTTGCGGCAGATGAAGCTCGGTTGCTAGACGGCGGAGCCAAATTACGTCTGAGGTAGCCGCGGATAGAGACCGGTATTCTGCTTCGGTCGAAGATTTGGCAACCGTAGCTTGCTTTTTCACCGTCCAAGAGATTAAATTGGGACCAAGGAAGGTGCAAAATCCTGATATGGATTTTCGGTCGGATGAGTCGGACGCCCAATCGGCGTCGGAGTAGGAGTGCAGCTGAAGGGATCCGATGGTGATAGGTAAGCCGTAGGAGAGAGTGCCATTGATGTAGCGGAGGAGGCGTTTGAGAGCTTTGAAGTCTGTAACTGAAGGTTGTTGCTTATGTTGGCAAATGCGATTAGTGGCAAAGGCAATGTCAGGTCGCGTAATCGAGAGGTATTGAAGAGAGCCGCTAGGCGACGATAAAGGGACGAATCGTGGAAAGGTTGTGGTGGTGAGGTAGACTTCTTGGATTCGGGCGCAATTGGCGTTGGAGCTGGCTTACAGTTTGCAAAACCTGCATCATTAAGAAGTTTTGTAGCATAGTGTTTTTGAGATAGAAAGTAACCTGAGGTGGATTGAATTACATGGATTCCGAGAAATAGAGAGATATTGCCCAGTTGCTTTAGTGCAATTGTGACCGCAGTTGTTGTAGAAGCTGCTGAATGGCAATGGGATTGTTACCTGTAACTAACAAATCATCGACATAAATGAGAATAAACAATTTCGTAGATTTAGTGTCGAGAATTAAGAGGGATGGGTCGGCACGGCTGAAGGTGAATCCTTTGGATTGAAGGAAGCTCGTGAGTTTTTGGAACCATTGTCTTGGGGCTTGCTTAAGCCCATAAAGAGATTTGTGAAGTTTACAAACCGCATTCGGATTGTGTTGATCTATGAAGCCGGGGGTTGGCGCATGTAAATGTCGTCCAGGAGATCACCGTGAAGGAACACATTGGAGATGTCAAGTTGATGCATGGGCCATTGCCGATGAAGTGCGAGGGTAAGGAGGCGGATGGTGGGCATCTTGGCGACGGGACTGAACGTCTCGTTGTAGTTGACACCAAATTTCTGATTGTAACCAAGGGCGACCAATCTAGCCTTGTACCGATCAACTTGACCGTTGGGTAGCATTTTAATTTTGTATGTCCATTTACAACCGAGAACCGATTTGTCTGCTGGCGGCTGTACCAACGTCCAGGTGTCTTGCTGAAGGAGAGCATTAAATTCTGTTAGCATCGCGTGCCGCCAATGTTCAGACTTTGCGGCTTGGTTGTAGGTAGCCGGGGTGATCTGATCGGTAGTGTGAGTTAGAAGATTAAAAACTTGCTTTGGTTTATATATGCCCGATTTGGATCTAGTCTGCATGTGGTGAACAGGCGGACCCTGAGGAGTATAGGTCTGAGAGGGAATAGCGGAATGTAATTCAGTGGTGATGTCCGGGTTGATAGTGTCAGTGGAAGGAGAAGAGTTGTGAACGGGGGCAGTGCAAATTGTGTTTTTTGAGAACTGGTAGTAGGAGGCAAAGAGTTTGAGGTGGCAGAAGTGGGTATGAGGAGGGATGGAGGAATGTGAGCAGCATGTGAGGACTGTGTGTGCTAGCAGATAGAGGATCTTGTTTATAGGGGAATTGATGTTCATGAAAAACGACGTGACGAGAGATGTGCGTTTTTCCCGGAGGAAGGATTGTAGCACTTGTATCCTTTGTGGAGGGAAGAATATCCTATGAAAACGCAAGCCTGAGATCGCGGGAGAAATTGTCGGAGGCATAAGGGCGAAGCCAGGGATAGCATAGGCAGCCGAAAGTGCGAAGGTTAGTGTACATTGGAGGAGTATTATGCAGAGATTGCGCAGGAATTTTATTCGGTATTGCTTTGGAGGGAAGCATGTTAATTAAATGATTTGCGGTGGAGATCGCCTCCGCCCAAAACCTGTGCAGAATACCTTATTCGAGAAGTAACGCGCGAGTGATGTCGAGTAGATGACGATGCTTGCGTTCAGCTAAACCATTTTGTTCCGGCGTGTGAGGACAAGAAAGTTTTTGTAAGATGCCATTATCATGCAGAAAGGTTTTGAATGCATTGCTAGTGTACTCCCCGCCACCGTCGGATCGAAGAATTTTGGGAGTGGTTTTGTATTGAGTGCGAATCATATTGCAGAAGTTTTTAAAATGGGAAGAGCTTCCTGTTTGGTGTAAAGAAAATAAATCCAAGAAAACCTTGTGTGATCGTCGATAAAAATGATGTAATAACGAAAACCTTCAAGAGAGGTTAAAGGCACCGGACCCCAAACATCAGTGTGGACCAAATCAAACGGTTTAGAGGTAACAGAGGTGCTTTTATTAAAGAAGGTTTTGTGGCTTTTCGCCTTATTACAAGAATCACAGTAATTTGATTGTTTTACAAAAGTAAGATCAGAGAACTGCCGTGCAAGAACAGAGAGTGTTTCTGGGTTGGGATGTCCGAGTCTCGAGTGCCAGGGAATAGAGGAAGAGGTAGTCGTAAGAGCAGCGTGATGATTGTCCGACGGAAAGCTGATTTTGTAAAGGCCGTTATGTAACCGTCCAAGAAGCAGAGGAAGCTGATCCCGAAGATCCTTCACAACAAACCCGTTAGTATCGAATGTAATAGAAACATAATTATCTGTGGTAAGTTTAGAAACTGAGAGAAGATTGCGAGTGAGTGAAGGGACGAGTAGAGTAGATTGTGTTAGATGAAGCTTACGAGTCGTGTCCGGGAGAGGAAGCAGACCATGACCGGTGTTTTGTATGGGAAGGGTAGAGCCATTCGCAGTGGAGACGTTGTCCGTCCCTTGATAGGCGGTCGAGTAGGAAAGATGAGTAATGTCCGGAGTAAGATGTGTAGAAGCCCCGGAGTCAAGAACCCAGTCCTGGCTGGCGGCATTGTTCGGGGTAGCAAAAAGAGCTCGAGGCGGTCGAGTGTCCGTCGGAGCGTATTTCGGATTGTTCCGGTGCCAACAGTTCAGCGCTATATGACCAATTTTGCCACAGATTTGGCACTTGGGTCTTGCTGAGTTCTGAGTGGTTGACGATGGTTGGTTGTAGGTCGGAGCTGCAGTAGAAATCTGTGGATTCTTGGATTTGCCGTAGCGCTTGGCGTTGTAGTTGCGACTGCGAGAGTTGTTGGAAGATCCAGCGTAGAGCGCGGAGGCCGAAGCGGTTTCCAGATTTAATTCATTTTGCAAATGAATTTCTTCATTGCAGAGCATGGAGTAGAAGGTGTCGAGGTCAATAGGAAGCAGCGAATTCCGAATCGTAGACTTGAACGAATTGAAATTGGGCGGGAGTCCATTCAAGATATGAAGCATTATGTCTTTTGAATCAATTTGTGAGCTGGACGCAGTGATGTTGTCCACAATGGTTTTGATACGAGTGAGGTATTGCTGCATGGTTTGATCTTTCATCTGAACACGATACAACTCATTCTTGAGTTGCATTACCCGGGATCGACTGGTTGGCTGAAGTCTGCGTTCAAGAATGGTCCAAGCGTCGTTGGCCGAGGTGGACGTGATGATGTAAGGCAAGATCGGTTGGAAAAAGTAGAGAAGATTGCCGAAAGAATATTGTTGTCTACTAAAAGCCATTGAGCATGCTCAGCGGACGTTGGATCGGCAGGGGGTTTCACGGCGCCGGTGAGGTGGCCGGCATAGCCATTGGCCGTGAATTGCTGGAGTAATTGAATTCGCCAAATGGGGTAATTCTCCGTCGTCAGGGGATGAGGTGCTAAGTTTTTGATATTGGAAACCAGGAATTTTAGTGGCTGAGGTATGTTGTTGATTGTGGTGGTGGTTTGAGTGGAGGGGGAGGAAGGAGTTAGAATACTCATTGATTCTTGATCTCCCATGGGTGCTCTGATACCATGAGAGAAAGATCAGAGGGAAGAAGATGAAGCAAGAACAAGAAGAGGGAGCCGGTGAGGCAAGCCGAAGAAGACAGAGGAAAAGAGAAATATTATTATTGCCTTTACGATCGAATACATTGGCCCTTGTTATATAACAGAGTAAATGGCAAGAAATAGTAAATACAGTGAACATAAATACAATTAAATACAAATAACGTCTTATATTCTAATAGTTGTTACGTTACAAGAGGATGCATAGGCTATTATGAACTTGGAAGGTTTAGAGCATTGTCCTAGAAACAACAGAGCTAGTAATGTTGCTTCAAACAACATTGACTTTAAAAGCTTAAGCAGTGATTAACTTATGCTACCAATCATTGATGATAAAATATTAGAAATTGGTTCTTGCTTTCATGATGCTAGAGACTTCAAGAATTTCCTTTATTTTTGATATGGAGAAAGGTTTGGGATAAGCAATTAGACATGTGTATATTGACGCATGACATTGGGTGTGCATGCGTCATTCGTGGAAGAACAAGAAGAAGCAATTTCTACATAAAGGTTGATTTTGAATAAAGGTTTGATAAAAGGCTTATAGCTTGCGGTTGGAGGGGAGAGTTGGTCCCTTATATCGAGCAGTGTGTTAGGGAAGTCACAACACGAAATGAAGTCCTCGTTACTAGGTATGCTTCTTCTTCAAAGTTCGAGGTGGATGGTCAAAATGAGAGGTAGGAGGCAGACATTGATAGTTGAGAATGTTTATGCAACCTTTGACAAATGATTGGTTATCGTGCATTCATGCAGCCACACTAATTAGGAACAAGGAGCATCCACTTTGCATGTATACATTCATACATGCTATTATGTTAATAGGTATGAACTATGAAAGCTGTTTTGTACAAAATTATAATAACCAAGCTATGAGTATGTAATTCTTGAAAGGTTTTTATTTTATTTTTTTCAAGTACAAACAAGCTTATGAAAGTGCAATTCCAATGTTGTCTAACAAAAGTCATTGGAGTGTATAGTTAATGACCATGTCCACAGGCCAAAGAAAAAAATTCAAATATTTTTCTGAGACAAAAACAACCAAACAATGAAGTGAACATAAGTGTGGGAGGTGCAGCTTATTTGGCCACCAAAAATTAAACAACTTGCAAGAATCCTATATGAAGACTATTGAGGAATATATGCATTTGGGTGAATTTTGATGAAGTTAGCCTATAGAAGAGTTCACATTACTATGACGCTTACAACTCATGATATTACAATATTTTTTTTCAAAAAGCTCACATAAAGAGTTAACAATTGAAGTACAACCAAAACAACTAATAACAATTTGATTTGAATAATGACTTATGTTTGACGATGTTTGATCGGCTTCATCAACCCACCTAAATAAGTTGCAATCTTCTTTTGTCCTGTTACGAAGGCATCGATAAAATTTTTCGACTACGATTCCCACTTCGATATGTTTTAAATATAACACATTGCAACTTAAAGTGATATAAATTTGTGGCATGTGCATGCTTGTAGAACCTGTCGAATATCTAGAACTCATTATGTAAAGGGAAATACACGAAGAAATGCAACTCAAGAACATCAACTAGCAATGACATAAACCAAACAAGTTCAACACAAAATGGGAGACTTGAGAAACAACAACTTCAACTAACATCTCATGTACATACATCCAACCAATTATCACCGGACTCGAATATAAGCAAGATTCATTTATGGAGATGAGTTGAGACTAGAGAAACAACAACATACGAGTTTCTTCTCCTACTATTGATCCCATGGCCTTCTAATGATCCCACATGATATTGGTCATGATTGTAACAGAGATCATCCAAGTAGTGAGTTGTCCAACATAAGCCACTCATCACAAATCGAGGAAAAGAGAGGACATTCTCAAACAAATATTTCATCCAACTCTTATCTTTGAATTGACAAATAAAAATGACTGAAGAAAGAACTAGTTCTCATTGGACAAAGATTGGCATAGATGTACAAAAATTTAGAGCATGAATCATACCATGACATCACTCACAACTCACGGGATTATAGAGCGATGAAGAAGAATGAGCATGAGTACTAAGGGCATGAGAAATGAGCATTCACCCAGCATCAGTGAGCTTTCTCACACAGGAAATCGAAGGAGAACATGAGACGAACCTGCGAGCAAATATGAGCTGACATGAGCGCGGGTCACAAAAACGAAAAGGAGCGAGGGATGTGAGGAAATAAGAAAATTTTAGTGTAGATATTATAAGTTAATAGTTTTAGATGTTAAATATATAAGTATGGAAGTTTTAAATATTATGTAGTTTTTTTTTATATAAATGAATAAATAAAGGAATTTTTACGTACATAACACTTCAAAACTTATATATTTACTAATCTAACACCCAAAGTTTACTATTTACATACCTACCACCTAAATACACCATGTTTCATCTAAAATACAACTCCGTCAGAACTCCGCCCCAACTCTGCCCTTTGCGCGTGAAATCCCTTCTTCTTCGTCACTCTGCCTCGTTGGAGTGTCTAGACAGCTTAGGAATCGAGACCCACCCGCTTCCATCTTCATTGATGCCATGGTAAGGCTTGACAGAACGAAGCGCCTGGACCCTTTTCATCCTCTTGACCCTTTATATCTTCCTCAACTTGGTCGTCTTATCTCCTATACAAAGAAAATATAGTTTTCCTCCTTGGCATCATCTAGCTACAGATATCATAGGTATGAGAATTCCATCGCTGGTAGATTTGGGCTATAGCTTCTCTTTATTCTTCTTCTTTTTGGATTTCTTCAGCTCGTTAGTGATCAGTCCATCCTCCACCTCTCTACTCTGCAGCTGGCTTCTGCAGTGATCAGGAATCTCATGATTCATGTGGCAACCAAATTCAATTTTTTTCTAGCTTATGTTTATATAAATGTAACTGAATAGAGAATTTACAAAACTGAAAATATGTTATTCAGAGAGAAACTGGATAGGTGACTTAAAAAACATAATCTAAAGTTCAGATTCACACATTTGCCACTACTAACCGTGATTGCCTTTCCCAGCGACCTCTTGTCGTGACTTTCTGCTCCGGTGGCGTCACAGATTTCAGGAATTTTGGGGTGGAAAAAGGAAGATTTGTCTTCCTCTTCCCACATCGTTGGGGTCGGGTAGACACTCCGGTGACGAAGAAGAAGAGATTTCACGAGCGAAAGGTAGAGTCGGGACGGAGTTCTGACGGAGTGATATTTTTGATGAAATGGGGTGTATTTAGATGATAGGTATGTAAATAATATATTTTAAATATTAGATAAGTAAATATAATAATTTGAAGTATTATGTACATAAAAATTTTCATAAATAAAATATAAAATATAATGCTAAAATTTATGATAAAAAAATATTCTCACGTGCAATTATTATTTTTATAAGTCGCTCCTAAATATCCTGTCAGTCCTAAAAAGCTGAGCTTATTTTACTTATTTATTTATTTTTCTCTTACGGGAATGTTGGTATCTTTGATTCTGCAATCACAACGAATCTGAACCAAAAAAAAAAACCCTCAACGTGCCGGAGTTTCCATACAAATCGTCACAGAGAGGCGCTGAATCGCGGGGATGTTCGCGTATCGGATCGCCAGCCAGATTCTTCCAAAATTGTTCACCGCCGCATCTTATGCGCGGGCCCTAGGCGCCGACCGGTCTCATTATTTCTTTGGCGAACCGCTTTGGTCTGCTCCCAGCTGCTTCTCTCTTCAAGTTTTTGTATCCAGCAGCTAGGGTTTAGAGCTGATGATGGCCGAAAAGGACGACGAACTGTTCATGGAGGACGGCATTGGCGGCAGCGATGGTGATGACGGTGAGGAGAGCAGCGGTGGTGATAGCGGAAGCGAGGTGGAACCGTATGGAGAGCCTTCATCGTCTTTCCCGTTCTTACCAGTGGCCCCGAAGCTACAGGTATTTTTTCCTCCAGTTTCTTCTTCGGGGATTAGGAATTGGGTCAAAATTCAATATACTAGGCTACTCGTGTGGATGCCTGAGGGGAATGGAGGAGCTCAAAAACAGAGGAAAGAATTCCGTACAGGAGAGGATTAATAGAGAAGATGAATTAATTCATTAGATGAGAATGAAGATATTCATTAAATAACCCAAAAAACAAAAGATATTCATCGCTGCTGACAACGCATGTGGCGCTATAACCCATGAGCTATAGACATGAAAATAGAATATCTGTATTTGATCCCCTCAAGTTGATAATCCAAGATTGAATCATTAACTTGCAACGAAGCTTGAGGAAGGGAGCAGTGGACAATGCGTTAGTGAAGGTATCAATAAAATAGGAAAAAGAAATTGAATACTTTGTAAGAAGAAAAGGAGAAAACTTCCAACCAATTATTGTTAAAAAGCATTCTATAAATTTTAGTCATGATAAGCTTGAGTGTTAAATAATGTGTACAATTGAACAATTATTATAGAATAGAGGCTCAAATGTCCCGACACCAATTTTCGATGTCGTTGTGCTCTCAAACATATTGTCACAATGCTCCACAGCTCAATGATGTTGTGCTCATGTTCAAATAGAATTTAACACATTTCACCTTTTTGTGTTATTACACAGGGGATACATAAGATTGTCTCCCCTCACAAATATAACCAAGAACTCAAAAGTCCTTATGAATTTCTCAATGATTTCTACTAGTCAATCCATCATTCTCTCGCCCTCCATTGAGAGGTGGCCTACATGATGAAAGTTGGGATCCATCCAATAGGTTTCCATCACCCATTACTATCAACCAACCAAAGAGGTCTTCATCCCGCAAAATAAGCATACTCGCATCCTACTCCGAGGCAATTATGAGCTCCACCACAAATCGTCGATGTCCTCCGAACATTAACCAATTACAATGCTCAACGGTAGACTCACCCACACCTACTTGACCTCAAGCACTTGACACAACGAAACAAAGCCCAAAGACAAAGAAACTAAGAGTCATTCTCTTATATATTTTTATTTCTTTATTGATTTAGTCTTTCTTGTATCCCTCTGATTCCTATAAATAAATGATGAAAATTAACTTTTGTTAACCTTTGACATCCCTTGCATCTTTTATTAGTATAGCCTTTTTTTCTCTTTGATTCTTATAATTAATAAATGGCGATGAGAAACAATTTAGATCGTTTACACATCTTACAAAATTTTGAGCAAGTGGAGTACCTCAGAGACATCTTTAGAGCTCACTTGTTCATAAGGTTGAGCATCACCAATGTATAAATATGGATCCAATTGTATAAATAAGTTAAAGATTGAATTTAATAGAACCAATGAAATCTTCCTATCCATTGATAAATTGAAAGCCATCATGCAAATAAGACAAGGAATGATGAGGAGAATCATATGTAATCCAAATCTTATCCCTACAGTAGGAAAGATTTTTTTTTTTAAACACTTAACCTTCATTAAGGTAACCTGAGAAGAGAAAGCTTAATCATTTTCATTAAACTAATTAAACAAATGAGTTAAGATAAGTTTCAATTTGACTTATTTATAATCTGCTTATTTCCTCTCTTATAATTCTTTCAAAACAAATAGTACAAAACGAGAGCGTTGAAGAACATTCAAATCCGTTTGGGACCACTGCAATAATCTATAAAATTATTATAGAAAAGTTACCGAGTTCTTAGTAAGATGTTGAGTATCATAATTGCTTTTTCATTGCAAAAATACTTGAGATACAAACTTTTTTCTGCACTTCGGCTTCATTTAGGATAACATTTTTACTGATTTTTACAATATTTTTAGTATAATAATTTCTAATTTAAAAACTCGCTCGGCCTAGACTAGATAATTTTCCCGAATCAAGCCTTTATATATATTCTGAATCGGTCGGACTAGACTCAAGCCAAGTCAACCCAGCTAACTAAAATAAGTCGACCTCGCAAATCAATCAGATCTAATCAAACAAATTAAATGCTATATCTAAGCATCTTATATCAAGAAAGTTTTAAACATATCTCAAATATTTATCTTTAAATGTAACTTATATATATATATATATATATATATAATAATTTATAAAAAATATATAGTATAATATATATAAAATAGATAGAGAGAGAGAGAGAGAGAGATTTACCTCTACTCCTATTTATAAAAAAGTACTCAAAAGACAGGCCTAAAAATAAAATTTACTATATCATAATATCATAATATCAATTTTATGACAATAGAGCATTATCAAGTTCTCTCTCTACCCATCATACGCTATTTTTTACAACCTGAATAATGAAATTTCTTCCCCCATAAAAACTTCACAGCAACCGTTAAACATTTGATTAAACTCTTAGTAAAGTACTTGTATAAAACAAATTACATATTTACTAAAAAAACTAAGTTGATTAATAATCAAATTTATTGAGTTTCTAACTTTATTGATTATCTTAAACTTTTTTTTTAAATAAACCATATGAATAAGCTCTATCAATTTCTTCATTAAATGTATAAGATTCATTTGGAACAGTTTTCTTATTGTTTCTTGAAGTAACTTTTTAGTACAAAAATTAAAAAACTTATTCTAAAAAACCCAAATGAAGCCTTAGTTAATTACATTTCAAATAACTTCTTAAACTAGCACTGAAAAACCCATTAGGTTTAGGCTTCTTTTGAGACAGCTTTCTTACTTCTTTCTAAAGCAACTTTCAAGTATAAAAATTTCTATCTCAAAAAACATGTGTACTATAAAACTATTTTAAAAAGCAATAAAAAAATTAGTCTCAAAACAAAACTAATTTTTCTCCATATCGTTTAATTGATAAATTCTTTTAATGTATTAATTGTACATTTATAGCAATCAGATTGAGCTTTTTAAGCCTATGCGACAGCTTTCTTCCTCCTTATAATAATTTTTTTTAGTAAAAAAAAAATTAAACTAAATCTATTTTACTAGAAAGCTGTTTTAAAAAGTAATAAGAAAATTGTCCAAATGAAGTCTAAAATTATTCTATTTAGACTTCACTTGAGACGGTGCTCTTATTATTTTCTAAAGCAACTTTCTAATATAAAAAATATTTTTTTTAAAATAGTTAAAAAAGTTATCCCAAATGAAGCCTGACGACTTTGTTGCAGCTTCTTACAACAATTTTTAGTACAAAAAAATTGTAAATTAAAAATTTTTGTACTAAAAAGTAATAAGAAATCAATCCCAAATGAAGTCTTAGGCTTTGTTTGAGACAGCTTTCTTACTGCTTCTTAAAATAAATTTTTAGTACAATACATAAAATCTGCTTTGAAAAATAGAAAGAAAGTCGTCATTAATTTCAGCATCCTGACATATGAGAAGTCACATCTACGCATGTTATGTGGGAAAAAACAATCGGCAGAAATGAGTGAGAATAAAATACAACTAATGTTTCAGGACTTCTATTGTAGAACTAAATATCAACTGATTCCTTAGAAGTAATTCATCCAAACTAATAGCATCTAAGGAAAGTAAAAAAAAAGAATAAAATAAAACTTCTAGAAGAATATCTATTATTCGAGGGACATAAATGAGGCGATATGCAGCACAACAGTACGTATCTATTATGCAATAGTTTTATTTTGTGTAGATGATAATAGTATGCAATCATTTATTTCATAAATGTATTTCGTTTTTTTTTTATGTACAAATCAAACACAAAAGTTGAAATAAATAAGTATGCAAATGCATGCTTCAGATCAGAAATCCATGCATAAAGTATAAAAGATATCTACACTTAATAAATTCTCCTACTAAATGTTTGGAATAACTGTGGCTTTCTAATAAGCTGATTGTAAAATTTTGTGAAGAAAGCGACTTACAATTCTGATTGTAAGAAATAACTTCTTATTACAAATTTTGGAAAAATAATAAAAAAATTATAACCAAATAAAATTATTATTATTGTCTGAAAAGCAAAGCAAGAAAACTATCCCTAATAAATCCTAAACGATTATCAAATCTCCTATACAGACTAATAAAAAAATGTGAAATATATTGGTTAGATTACCCAGTTCAAGGGAATGTTTTATTCATTTCATATACCTGCAATTGGTATTACCATGTGAAAAGAAGAAAGCACTATGATGAGTCAGATAATAAAATTTTCCATTGGAATCAAGCGCTATATTAGTCATGTTGTATGAGCTGCAAAAATAAGAAACTCACTCACACAACATCAATCCTTACTCCAATATGTGATTATATTAGCTTTGAAAAATACTAACATTCACCTTCTATTTACTCTATTAAGACAAAGCTCACATAGGCATATAATAAGACCTCTAAGAGTCTCAGAAAAAAAAAACAGGCTTATATCAATATAATGGCCTGCGGTTCAGTCCAAGAACAAAGAGTGGTAATGCCTATTAATAAACTATCAAGATTCTTGCAACAACAGAAACATACCAAATGGGAGGCTCCTTCGATCCAGCAAGTTTCTAAGAAAATTTAACAATCCCAAATCATCCTCACAGGAATTTATGAGGACGGAATCAAAGCCAAAAGTCTAATCTAGGCCTTTCTCTCCCAATCTGGAGCAATAACATAAAGTTCATCAGCAGAATATTTATCCTAAGTAAAAAAATACAAAACACGTGATGAATGAAGTGTTCTACCTTTGTAATGTAGGCCGGTCACAAGAAATGTGTTCATCTATTGCAGTTATTTTCTTTGACAAGGCCATCAAACTAAAAGCACAAGTAAAGCCACCTTAATGAATTTTAACCCCATGAAGTACATAAATGCAACAAATCCATCAAGAATTTTTCATCATACTCAGCAAGTTGGTTACTATGAAAATAATTGAAATAGTGCTATGGTAAGTAACAGTCTATAAGACAATAACAGTAGTTGACGAATGCTTTGTCTTAATTTGGAAAATGAGGACCAAGTAATCAATTACAAAGAAAACTGCACTGACTTTTCATGCTGTCTCTAATAGGTATGATATCAATCTGACTCCAATCAAGATTCACTCAGGTTATAATCGAATTTTCAATGCTTGTTTGATTTTAAAATATTGAACACTTGTTTGGCCTACCAATATGAAAGTTTAATATATAAGCAATTGGAAACATACTCGAGTTGATCAAAGATCAAAAATAAACTCAATATGACTTCATGTGAATGAACTTGAAACTCAGCTTCCGTAGACTGAGCCAAATTCAAGTGACATTTTATTTCAGTTTCTTTTAACATTTTGGTAGCCTAGCCACTAATTTCAAAGCTTTTGGAAACTGCACATGCAATTTGTGCAGAATCAAAAACTTTCATATGCTGTATAAATGCTTTAGTATTAGATAAAATGCATTTTTTTCATGATAATAAATAATGATTTTTTTTTTTGACAAACTAATGATATCGGCCATACAGATTCCATTTGAAGATAATCAAGATAGATAAATCAATATTATCAATGAATGAGTTGGCAATATGATGCAAGTGTACCTAGGAGCGGAGCTCATGAAGCACGCTATTTTAAAAATAATACAAATCTAAAAAATAAGGAATATTTGATTATAATTTAATATAAGTACAAGAAAAGAACGTTTATTTGAAAAAAAAATAAAATAAAATAAAAAAGATTTCACGTGTAGGTAGACAAGCATTGTTTAACTTGAACATATATAAGATAAAATGAAAGACTACAGATTAACAAAAATTTTAGCAAAGACAAAGATAAACTTGAAGTAAAAACCCATCATGATTATAAACAATACATACTAAAAAAAATGAGAAATATTAAAACATAGGTTAATATCAGTTTTTTTACTGTGTTATGCTGTTTACTAAGTTTATTTTGGGAAATCTATAAAAATTTTGTAAAAATTTTTTCTGGTGTAAGTCAAAATAATTTTGAAAATTTTTTTTGATTATTATTCTATACTTGTTTTTCTCAAAAAATAATTAAAAAATGTCATTTTTAACAAGAAATGCAATAAAAAAATTTTTTGTCATGTTTGGTTGTATTTTCTAAACAAAAAAAATAATTCTTTGTACAAAACTAATTAAAATTATTGTAAAACAAATAAAATAGGGGTGATATATCAAACACGTGCACACCACCCATTGACGACCACGTATGGTCATAATTATATCAACCCCCACCGAATATGGCGACAACGTCTTTGTTGAAGTAGTGTATTTTAGCTTTTTTTTTTAATCTATTTTTAAAAAATTTTAGGTGGGGGTTTAATTTGTTTGTGTTTCGCCAAAAAATGGTTTTGATAATAATCTCTAAAAATCATTCTATTAATTTCGGAAAAAAAAACCATATTTCTTAAATAAATTTAATCAGGTGATAAAATTTCAAATTATGTCATGTATGTTTGTGTTTTAGTGTAAAAGTGTTCTATTTATTAAAGATAAAAAAAAAAGTGTGTTTTATTTTATTTTGAATGAAGAAGTGCTTGGATTGTTATGTTTGTAATGTGTTCTTGGTTCATTTTGTATGTCTAATTAATTGAAGAAGGGTGAATCAAAATATTTTCTGTTTTCAGATTTTAGTAGTTAAAATTAGTTCCAGAAAAAACTAGAAAATTTTCGTTCAGAAAATTTTTTTCCCCACAACCACTTTCACCCATAAAGGTTCAAAAAAATGTTCCTAGAAATATCACATCAATGCCACCAATACAAGCGTTCCAAGTTTGAATTGATTAACTGAAAATTGTAAATCACATAGTGCAAATCTGTTTTCTCAATATTTATCACAATCACCAATTTAGAAGACAAATCATCATGTCAATAAATTAAGTTTGGTTTATGATTTATTAACGAATACAAAAAAAGTCATTTATCAAAAAAAATGTTTTCCTAAAAACAAAGTCAAATAAATTAAAAGCATGTAAAAAGGAAAACAAATCAACCTAATATGATATTAACAAATAAAATTGTTATAAATTTTTTAAAAAAGGAAACATTGTAAAATTGTCCTATTTTTCATATAAGTTTTGTCTTTGTGGTTTTTTGTTATTTTTAAATCAAATTAAAATTTCTTAAAAGTATCATTTTAAAAGTTTGATGGTATATTTCAAAAAAAAGATAATACAAGTAAAAATAATTTGAAAGAAACATTTTTTTATTATGTGAATTTTGTATTAAGAACCAAATTTTTTCAATTCAAATTTCCATAAAATGGGTTATATAAATAAAATCCGCAAGATTTTTACAAAAGTAAATTGGACAAATACAATTCAATTATCCTTATCCCAACTATTTGAATTTTGAATAAGATTCCGCTTATTGTTTCTTTATAAAACCCATATTCAAATTCAAAATCAAAACTAAACTAATCAATGCTTAAAACAGATCACCTTATATAGGTTAGAAATAACTCATATCCTCATCATTGTCATTCATACATACTAATTTTCATCACACTATTATGCCATGTGCTAATCCATATAACTTATAGGGCAAAATTAGCAATGATATTTTGATCCTTTGGTGACTCAATAGTCGCAGTATTGGGGGAGCTAATCGAGCATACTATTTTACACTATTCGCAAATATGTGACTACCTTCGACTTGTAATAGTTCTTTGTTCATAGTACAATTTACATATGTAACAAGTAATTTGAAGAAATGTAACTTTTTTATGATGCCATACTAACACCTTGATCATTAAGAAGCTGTTTCCTTACCTTTGAAATTGATTGAATCAATTGGTCAATCACTCATCAAGTCCTTTGTATTCACTGGATTCCTCATGAAAACTGACCATACCGACCTTCGATTTTATTGTCGCAAATATTCCCCATCTTGAATCTAATTTTAAGAAACGAATCACAGCATTTTT